>JALGPY010000009.1:64073955-65323955 GCA_023055425.1 Linanthus parryae
CAAAATAAGGCCTGTATATATAAAGAAAAATATAATCACAATAATAACAAACCACACTTTTATCCGAAGAACAACGATTAGAAATACGAAAAAAATAAGTCTGTATAACGAATCGAATTCGAAAATATACATTTCAATTATCAAGAAAGTATTATTTATATTTCTAGGTAGTCAAAAATTTATTAAAGTATATTATTCAAAATTAAAAAATATAAATTATTATCATAAAATATTATTAAGTGTAATTAATGTACCTAAAAATTAGATTAATTAGCCACCCAGTCAAGGGGGATGTCCATGACATGAGGGGTTGGAGATGAAAATTAGATTAACTAGCCACCCAATGGAGGGGAATCTCAATGACATGAGGGGTTGGAGATGGTGTGCATTTTTACATGCATTTGCACATCCCCCCCCCCCCCGGTCCCCACGGGTTGGAGATGCTCAAAGGGTGTCAATGATGTGTATTTCATACGTTCTCTCTCTTTTTTTATTTGACTTTTTCACTTATAATTTGGTCACTTTGACTCGATAATTTGGATAGCAAAATAATGCATTTTTTGATTATCTTTGCATTCTAGTGAATAGTGGTAAAAGTAAAAATGAACGGAAAGAGAAAAAGGAGGAAGTACTAAGAGCCTGTTTGGTACCAAATGGAAATCTAAATAATCAGCCGAAATAATCTAATGAAAAAAGACATTTTACACCCTCCTATTATGGGAAAAATTCATTTTTCCCACTGATTTATGGAAAAATACTTTTTGCACCCATGTTAGTGGATGGAGGGTGGACAAATACCAACCTTCTGTTACAATGCATTTGTGGAGGGGTGCAAAGTGACTTCTTGTGACAATTTTACCCTTACAGATTTTGGACAAATAACACCCTTTTTTGTTTATGATTGAATACATTATTATCTTGATGTTCTTGGTGTTATTGAGCACCACCTCCAAAACCACCAAATACCCACCACCACCACCAACAACAAAGAGAATCCCAGACCATACCCCCAACAAAAACGATGGCTACCACCACAGCTATAGACCAAGCACCACTATACCTCTGTTCCTCTCCCAATTAGTCATAACCCAATTGACCGAAACCCATCGAACTACCACAAACGTTGAATTGAAACCCATAAATCTATCATCCCCTTGCCACCGAATCGAAGTCTTGAAGCCCCGAAATTGACGACTACCATCTCGATGACCAAATCGAAGGATGAATCAGAGTTTCCATTTTGGAATCGTTGGCTAGGGTTCGATTTGGCTCGTTTCAGAGAGGATTAAAAAGCTGAGACTTGGTCTCTAGCTTGTGGAGTCGGGTCAATTTGGTGGATTCGCGATTGGATTTCATCATTTCACTCCTCACTTCACCGCTTGAGAGCCAATCGACCACCTCCAAATCCCAGCAATTTCCTACGAACCTACCGACAACCCGCCAGTCTCTTCTCTCTCAGAACACCAGCCGACGGGAAGCCCAACCACTGTCTCATCGCTCCTTCATCGCTGGTGACCAAGAACACACCGTCGCCTCTCCCTCTTTCTCGTTTGCCCGTCGAATCTGCCCAGGACCGTGAGAAACCCACAACGGTGACCTGAGGAGAAGATCGAGAGGAAAGGGCGTCCCGAAACCACCGGTCCGTCCAATTCATTGGCTTCGAACGGAGATGGTGGTGGAGAAGAAAGGGGTTCGTGGCTGTGGGTTTCTGGGCATAGAGGGATCTATTCGTGGGTGTGGGTTTCTTGAGGAGAATAACGAGAGGAGAAGGCGAAGAAGATCGTGGGTGTGGGTTCCTGCGCTTGTGGATCCCGACAGAGGAGGCGGCCAGGAAGACGGGGAAAGAGAGAGCATGAGGAAGAGAGAGGAAGAAGGTTGTTAGGGTTAGCAAAATGAAGAGGAAATGTATTTATAGTGGGATAATTTTTTAACACTTCAGGGGTATTTTTGTCTTTTCACCCCTTGATTAGTCATCCGTTAGTTTTTAACTCTGTCAGGAGTACAAAAAGTACTTTTCCACTAATCAGGGGACAAAATGTATTTTTCCCATAATTAGAGGGTGTAAATATCTTTTATCCAAAATTCTTTTTTTTTAGGAGATTTTATCCAAAATTCTAATACTATTTGGTAGTATGGGTTAGAATATTCGGATTGTGACAAAATCTTCACAGCTGGAGTTTAAATAATCTACAAGTTACTTGTCTAAAATAGATTTTAATAGAAACTACTACTACAAAATAACGTAACAAACAAAATTTAATTAAAATTATCGATTTTGATCAAAAGTGACCTAAATGTTTCCCAAACATGCACTAATTAACAGATTTAGTCCTTGTAATTTAACTTCGGGTTCTTGTAAGGGACCACTGTGCTGATAGGTCAACAAGTGTCACTGTGTCAATGCTGGCTTCACCAGAAGGCAGAAACCATCACTGCAATGGTCAGATAACCATGCCGGCTTTATTCAGTTCCTTCCTTCTCTGACACAGAGCAAGTATCGGATGTATGTGAAATATCTCGAATTGGCTATAACACTGGTTACAAGCTCAAGTTATGTAATTTAAGCATTGAATACTTTTGCGGCAATAGACTCTGGAGTTCGACCATGACATTTTAATTGATGTATTTAGATGTGCTCTTGACTAATGGCATTTTATCATCTAAATATCGTTTAGATATCACTACAACCATGATACAGTGAAGTGGTATCACGCGTGTGTTATTTTAATAATGTTTTATATTTTTATCCAAAAGATTTTCCTTGCAAACAAGTGAAAAGTTACATATTTAACATATTTTTACTTATAATCTTAAATGTGTCGCCTATAATTTATAATATTATTAGCCTTTACGCAAACACCAATGGCGGACCGTTTTATATCAATACCGAAATAAATTTAAGAAAAAAATAGTTGACTATTTTATTTCAATAGACCAATTTCCGGCTACGTAGTTAGGATCGTGTTATTTAACGGGATTTAGATAGTACTACTTTTGTTTCTTCTCTAAATCCACAATTTGACTTTTTGACTCGTAACTTGGTCACTTTGGCCGGGTGATTTCGACAGCACAACGATGTAACTTTGTCGGTTTGGGGATTACATAATGACCTCGTTTGGTAAAACTAGATTAATGAAATTTTGAATTATAATCCAGCCTGTTTGAATGAGATAGATTATTTGTAGTTTTTTTGTGATCCATCCAGATCAGGGAATAGTAGCAACCAGATCCTGACAATTTGTGTGTTGGGAAATGCACCTTTTGATCCATGCGGTTCCGTTGAAGAATAGCAGGATCTGAGTTGTTGCCATCCGGATCCGGGTGCCCATGTAATTAGACCCAACAATGATCCACGCGGTGACATATGTGCTATGAGAGCATAAATGTCGAATTTTTTGTCTACCAAAATCAATTTTCCCCGATTCCAGCAATTATTCACCCAAACCCAGTTCGTGTCCACCCGGAACCGGTCAGGTTCTCCCGGGTCATGTTTCTCTCCCACAAATTCAAAAACAAATTTTGAATTATTCATCTATTCTTTAATCGAATTTTGCCAAACTAGGCCAATATAGTGTTGGAAAAATCTCTGCATGTGTGGAATGTGGTAGTGGTACTCTTGGAGCATGCTATACATCCTCATAGGGAAAAGTGCAGGGCTGTGACCACAAAAAGTGACCAGGCCCGTGCAAATTTGGCCTGGTTCTCTGTTTCACGTGAAATATCTCTCTTTGGTTCAGCTTTAGGGTAATTATAGATCTTTTGACCCCTTCTTTACACTACACCACTCACTTATCACCCACTTCATTTGCCATGGGAGATCAAAAGTGGCAAGTCTAAGGGGGACCATTCAGACATGTTCATATGATGGGGTTCTGAATTTAGAGGCCGTTTATGTACTTCTTAGTATATAATTTTAGGGTAAATAAAAGTTGAAGATGAAAACATAGCGAAAGAAACCACCAACAACACCAACCTGAAAAAAACTGAGAGAGAAATTAGGGTTTGTTCACCATAGATGCAGAGAGAAGAGATGCAGCAGAAATGAAGGGACAATTAGGGTTTGATCGCCTTAATCTCATTGAAGAGGAAAAGATGGTATTTATACAAGGTATCCAACGGTCTCATTGTGAGCCGTTGGATCAAATCTAATCAGATCACAAGATCTGCAAATTATACTAATGCCCGAATATTACTAATGTTATTACAAAGGCATCTATGATAAATTATAGAGAGGCACACCATTTCTGGAATTGTCATAAAGACCCCTCTGCCGTCCACTTCCGTTATCTTTATTCCAGCTGAGCCCTTCTTCCGTTATGCTCCGTTAATAGCCCCCGTCAAACTGATGGTGGTGCTTGAAACGCCATGAGTTTGTCTTTAAGCTCTTGAAACCGAGGTGTGGGCAGCCCTTTTGTGAATATATCAGCGATTTGATGAGAACTGCCAACAAAAGAAACAATTAGTTCATGTCGCAAAGCTTTCTCTCTAACAAAATGATAGTCAATTTCGATATGCTTCGTACGAGCGTGCATGATCGGATTGGCTGTCATTTTGACAGCAGAGGCATTATCACACCACAAAATTGGTGGAGTTAAAATTGGAATTTGAAGATCACGAAATAAAAGTTTAAGCCAGTAGAGTTCTGCAGCTGTAACAGCTAAGGCTCTATATTCAGCTTCGGTTGATGAACGGGCCACAGTGGGCTGTTTCTTGGCGGCCCAATGTATTGGATTGGGCCCAAGAAACAAAACAAAACCGCTGGTGCTTCTGCGATCAGTTGGGTTACCAGCCCAATCTGCATCTGCAAAAGCTTGTATTGGGCCTGGTGGAGAGTGAGGCCCAGCAGAATAAAATAAACCATGTCCAGAAGTGCCTTTTATGTATCGTAAAATTCTTTTGGCACCAATTAAATGCACAGTTGTGGGGTTGTGCATAAATTGACATAAGTGATTTATAGCAAAAGAAATGTCAGGTCTTGTAAACACTAAGTATTGCAAAGATCCCAGAAGTTGTCTGTAAAGGGATGGATCATCAAGAGGTTCACCATCATTAGCATGAAATTTTCCAGAAGAAGGAAGTGGATTTGGACAAGGTTTAGTATGATGCATGTTAAATCTTTGCAACAAATCATGGACATACTTAGACTGATGTATGAAAATGCCAGCAGTGGTTCTTTGTATCTCCAAACCCAGAAAATAGTGAAGAAAGCCCAAATTTTTCATATCAAATTCAGAGTGAAGACATTGCACTAAATGTGGAATATAAGACACATCATTGCCAGTTAAAACAATGTCATCCACATAAAGAAGAAGTAAAGTGATACCAGATTTGGCATGTCTAATGAATAGAGAGGAATCAGCATGAGATTGATTGAAGCCAAGAGACAAAATGTATGATGTAAATTTGGAAAACCATGTTCTTGGAGCCTGTTTTAAACCATATATTGATTTATGAAGTTTGCAAACAAAATCAGGTTTAGTTTGATCAACAAAACCTTGTGGTTGCTGCATAAACACAGTTTCTTGAAGATTGCCATGAAGAAAGGCATTTTTAACATCTAATTGATGAAGAGGCCAATTATAAGTGGCTGCAAGTGCTAAAATAGTTCTAACAGTAGCATGTTTAATAACAGGGCTAAATGTTTCATCAAAATCCACACCAGGGGTTTGGTGAAACCCCTTGGCTACAAGTCTAGCTTTATATCTAGAAACACTACCATCAGTGTTGAATTTGGTTTTGTAAACCCACTTGTTACCAACCACATTGGCATGTGGTGGTTTAGGAACAAGGCTCCAAGTGTTTTGTTGTTTGAGGCTAAGATACTCATCAGTCATGGCTTTTTGCCACTGTGAGTGTTTCTTAGCCTCAGTGAAACATGAAGGATCAGGTGCAGAAATATGATGTGCAGACAAATGTGCAAGATGCAAACCAAAACCAGGAAATGTCTTCTCTTTGGCAGAGAAGGAGGGATCAGAAATACCAGGGATACCATTAATGGTGGCAAGGTCTAGAATCTTCTTTTTAGAGATTCCAGATTTGCTTCTAGTTCTCATGGGATGCTCAGAGTGTGATGGTTGAACCAAGGTCTGGGCTGGTGCCATGTCTGTTAATGGTGAAGAGTGTTGTATCTGTTCTTGAGTAGTTATCTGTTCTTGATGTGTGACATCATCACCACAAGACTGCACCAGACCTGGACTAGGAACAGCTGCATCAGTCACTTGAGTACCATGGATAGGTAATTCATCATATCCAGGGACAGGTGCAGGGGGAATGAACCCAGAAGCAGGAGCATTAATGATGTCTGAAGGGACATTAATGGTGTCTGAAGAAGCAACAGGAGAAGCAGCATTAATGTTAGTCACAGTGTCAGAATAAGGAAATAAATTCTCAATAAAGATAACATCTCTGCTAATATAAAACTTTTGTGATGGTTTATGATAACAAATGTAACCTTTGTAATTATCAGCATAGCCAAGGAATATGCATTTTAAAGTTCTAGCATCTAATTTGGATTTAGTATAAGGTCTTAAATTAGGAAAACAAGCACAACCAAATACTTTGAGACTATCATAATTTGGTTTAGTTTTGAATAAAAGTTCAAAAGGAGACTTGTCATGAGTATTTGCACTAGGCATTCTGTTAATGAGAAAAACAGAAGTAGCAATTGCATGATACCAAAAACAGTGAGGCAAATTAGCATGTTGAAGAAGAGTGATTGCAGTTTCCAAAATGTGTCTATGTTTTCTTTCAGACACACCATTTTGTTGAGGTGTGTGTGGACAAGATTTCTGATGTGTAATCCCATGATCTTGTAAGAAATGTTGAAACACAAATGACATATATTCACCACCTCCATCTGACCTTAGAATCTTAATTTTATGGCCAAGTAAGTTTTCAACATGCAACTTGAATTTAGGAAACACAGACATAACTTCAGATTTGTGAAATAAAGGAAAGAGCCATGTATATCTAGTATTATCATCAATAAAGAGAACATAAAACCTATAGCCATGAATAGATTTAACAGAGGATGGACCCCAGACATCTGAATGTAGTAAATGTAGAGGTGTGTGTGTGACAGTGTTAGATGCAGAATAAGGTAACCTGGTGATCTTTCCTTTCAAACAAGATTCACACACTTTAGAATCAGCAGATAACTTATAAGAAGAACCAAATATTTTAGACAAAACACTGTTAGCTGGATGACCCAGTCTATCATGTAACAGAGGCACATTAATTGTTTTACCCAAACAAGCCTTGGGTTTAGGTGAAGAACCAGAAAAGGGAGAAGCATAAATTGGATAAAGTCCATGTTCACTCAAGCCTTGATAGAGAATTTTGCCAGTTTCCAGGTCCTGAATAGAGAAAGAGTTGGCATTAAAAGTAAAACAGCAATTGTGTTGATGACATAACTGATAGACAGATAACAAATTTGTAGCAAGGTTAGGAACATGAAGAGTATTTGGTAAAGAGAAAGAATGAGATTTAGTGTTAAGTGTGGCTGTACCAGTGTGTGTGATAGAAGAGGTTTGACCATTACCCATGGTCACAGAGTCAGAACCTGAATAAGTATCAGCCAGAGACAAGTTTCTTAAATCTGCAGTCATATGGTTGGTGGCACCTGAATCAGATAGCCAGTAATCAGGTGTAGAGGAGCCAGAGGTTGCAGCATTATAAGCTGTTAACTGTTCAGGTGGTGGTTTCCCTTGATAAGAGTAGTCCATTCGATGCCAGCAATCAACAGCAGTGTGGTAGTCTCGGCCACAAATTTGACAATTAACAGGTGAAGATCCAGACTTAGAGAGATGACCACCACTAGACTGACCACGGTTAAGGTTCCCCCTATAATTGCCTCGACCTCTAGGGTTTGAGGAGTCAAACCGACCACTAGGGTTTTGACCAGAAAACGAACCGTTTCGACCATAGCCGCCGCCAGACCGGCCGTAACCACCACGACTGGTGGCTGGACCAGGTCCAAGCACACCACGGCCACGGCCTCGACCCCGATGACCAGAAAACCCACTAGAAGAAAGAAAAGCCGTAGGTGCAGAAAGGTCAGAAGCTTGAGACTCATGCATCTGTTCTTCAGATTTAAGCAAAACATGTAGTTCTTCAAAGGTAATTGGTCCAGAACGATTGTTGCGAATAGTTGTTCGAAAAGAATTATACTCAGGGGGGAGACCATTTAGAACATATAAAAGCATATCTTCTTCATCAATACTGACCATAGAGACAGCAAGTTTATCACGAATAGCTTTTAGCTTTTGCATGTATAGATCCACAGAATCAGAACGTTTCTTCAACGTTTGCAACTCAGATTTCAATTGCAAGATATGAGAGCGAGAGAGAGATGCATACCTCCCTTCAAGAGCAAGCCAGGCGTCGTAGGAAGAGATCTTACCAATCACATGTGTTAGAGCCTCAGGAGTAAGGGTGGCGTTGATGAGTGTTTGCAGAGCTTGATCTTGAGAATACCAGTCACGATACGCCGGATTAGGAAGGAGTCTGTCCGGATTCGCCGGATCTGGAACTGTAGATGGCGGTGGAGGCATGGAACCGTCGATAAACCCATAAAGATTCTGGGTTCTGAAGATGGAGGAAAGCTGGTGTCGCCATAGAACATAGTTAGAGTTGTCAAGTTTAAAAGGCATAAGATTGTGGATATTTGAGAGGAGGTAGAGGGGATTTGGGGGTGATTGAGACATGGTGGCCTGCGTGAGGCTCTGATACCATGAAAAAAACTGAGAGAGAAATTAGGGTTTGTTCACCATAGATGCAGAGAGAAGAGATGCAGCAGAAATGAAGGGACAATTAGGGTTTGATCGCCTTAATCTCATTGAAGAGGAAAAGATGGTATTTATACAAGGTATCCAACGGTCTCATTGTGAGCCGTTGGATCAAATCTAATCAGATCACAAGATCTGCAAATTATACTAATGCCCGAATATTACTAATGTTATTACAAAGGCATCTATGATAAATTATAGAGAGGCACACCATTTCTGGAATTGTCATAAAGACCCCTCTGCCGTCCACTTCCGTTATCTTTATTCCAGCTGAGCCCTTCTTCCGTTATGCTCCGTTAATACAACCAACACCACACCTCCATTGAACTATCAATTTCTGTATGAGTGAGAAGACAGATTGGCTGAGGTATGTTAAATTCTTTCAAAAAATTTCATTGAACTATCAATTTGTTCTATAAAAGCCCAAATTCATAGGTCAGAGTTATGTTTCTCATTCAACTCTAATTGTGGATTTATAGGCTCTTGAGTTGGCTGGAATCGCGGCAAGAGACAAAAAGAATACTAGAGTTGGGTCTCGTTACATCTAATTGGCAATGAAGAGCAAAGAACTCAACAGTTTAGCTCGAAAAAGTTCCCGAATTTAACCATACTTACTCAAATTGAACCCATATCCATTCACATCATCAAAACCAATAGGATTGAAGTAACGAAGTCTATAATTTGATACCTACATTCAGGATCGGCCAAGGGAGAGATAAAAACGATAACTGTACGTTTCAACAATGTTCTGAAATGAGAAATAGCGGCTAGACAGATAACATGCACAAGGAACAAATAAACGACATCATGTACCAGATGAAAACATATACTATAAAATTAAAACTAACAAGACTAACAGTAATAGAACTTTTGAAATATTTCAGATTCAGTCATATCCAACACCCCTGAATCAGTATGGATCACTAGCTCCTAGAGATCAATTGGAATTTGGCTTGGATACGTTGACAGTGTGGATTGCCATAGGCTTTGACCGACATCTTGTTCGGAAACATTGCCTGGAAGTAGGGATGGCAACGGATCGGATTTGGATCGGATCCACCTATATCCATATCCATATCCAAATAAGAAGGGTAGATCCAAATCCGATCCAGATCCAATCGGATCTTCAACGGATTCGGATCGAATTCGAATCGGATCTAAAGTACAAGATCCATATCCGATCCGAAGATTCACAAGACGCAAATCGGATCGGATCCGGGTCGGATTCACAATAGAATACAAAAAATTAAAATAACATAATAAATTACGACAACGTGGAAACTATATTTAGTTCTATATTAACAAGACCTTCACAACTTCAGATAAAAAAATATAACTATAATGTCACACAAAATATTAATATACCAATTCATCCACAAACTAATACAAATTTAACAACAAAAAATTGTCCTAACGCATTACCCATTTCTCATAAGGTCGGTAATTTATGTGAGGCTAGGGTTAGTAGCACTATTGAGGAAATTGAGTTTAAAATTTTCAAATAGTAGTATGTATAGTTATTATTAAATATACCTCTTAGGGCTATTTTTGTAAAATAGAAAGCACTCGGATCGAATCGGATCGAATATCCAACGGATATGCACAGTGATCCAAATCCGGATCCATATCCGTTCGGATCTTGTTTTCATAATCCATATCCGATCCATTTCAAATTGGATCGGATTCGGACTTGATCCATTCGGATCGGATCACTCGGATCTCGGATCGGAGCGGACCAAATTGCCATCCCTACCTGGAAGGTTGGGGAAGGTAGTTTGATTGTGACCAAACAGTTTTTTTGGGTCGTTACTCGTTAAAATATCTTGGCAGCAACAAAAATCTTGAGGCCCCTTTTTGGTAATCTTGAGGCCCTAGGAGGCCTGCACTTTCTCTAGGCTTTCAAACCTTTAGCAAATAAATATTTGAAAATATGGCCCAAACAGTTGTGCAGCTGTTGTGGTAAATGAGTAAAGCCTACATTATTCTCCAAAAGAAACAAAAATAAAGCCCACATTTTATTTTATTTTTTGATTGATTCGGAAGATAAAGCCCACATTTAGATGTGCTTTGGATGAATATATATGTTCATATCAATAAAGCCCAATGGAAGTTAGAAATGTCTTAAGAGTTTATTTTTATTTTTTATGCTCCGTTTGGTTGACAATAAAATATTTTACAAAGAAAAATATTGTACGCGTAAAGTATTTTTCGTAATTTTTTTTCTCTGTAATCATCTCCTCGTGTTTGGATGACACTTGCAAAATATTTTGTTTATGCATTGATGGTGGTGCCAGTGGGCGGCGACGGCAGTGGCGGTAGAGGTGGGTGGCGGCAATAATAGTTCTTGGTGGTGGAGGTGTTTGTATGAGTTGTTGTCACGCCCCTTCACCATCCGGAAAATGTCTCACGGATTTCAAACGTAAATCATTTTACATCATTTGAGTTAAACTATTTATAAGGGAAGATTGTGTTTATACAAATCAACTAAAAGTGCCAAAAGATTTATGTTACTGTTTTTTTTCTTTGAAAGAAAGTGACGCACAAGTCAACTCGATAGAGCTGATTTTGTTTCGATTGTTTCGAATTTCGATACCCGAATCGAATGATACAAAGAATATCCTAAAAATGATGGATCTCTATCAAATGCATAGTAACTCACTAAATCAAAGTTCTATGAAAGATACACTAACCAGTAACCACCACTATTAACCCTTTGTTTCCACAAAATTGGTACATTCTAGTCTTAGTTAACAAGAAAAACAACCTAGGCGGTGGCTCCTTAGTTCACAAGATACAGCCACATTACAAGCTTAGTATGCATCGCCTACCTTCATCTATTTAATCCAAACCCTAGCACAAAATGCAAATTCCCACAAAATTCAAACACTACTAGTTTAACATCCACCTCCCTTCACTCCAATATTCACCAAATCCCTAGTTATATCCCACATTTCATCATTCAATGGGTTCCCTATCTCCACAATCTCAATCTCCGTCGCGATCACAAGACAATTCGACTCAGCAATATCGAGTATACGCATCGTTTTCCTCAAAAGAAGCTAATCCGAACACGGATGCAGGAAATTGGATGGAGTGCTATGAGCCGACGAACAATTCGTGGCATACGATTACTCGGATACCCGGCATCGAGAACCATTTCCTAAAGAGGTTCGGCATGGTGGCCTTGGGTGACTCGATTTACATAATAGGGGGAAGATTATGTCACAAGGTGAAGGGACAAGAGCCAAATGACAAGACCGTTGAGGTTAACCTAGAGGTTGTCCCATCTGTCCTGCGTTACGATGTCCCGTCGGAGATCTGGTCAAAATGTGCACCCTTACAGACTGCTCGGTTCAACTTCGCCTGCACGGTCAACGACGGGAAGATATACGTTGCGGGCGGGCAGGTAATTATGGGAAGTAGCAAGGGTATTTCGTCGACTGAAGTTTACGACCCGGCTTCGGACGAGTGGAAATACTTGCCTAGTTTAAACACAATGAGATATAAATGCGCTGGGGTGACGTGGCAAAACAACGTCTACGTCATCGGCGGGTTTACAAACAAAGACGGGTGTGACAGCCCGGGCCCGTTCATGATCGAGCGGAGCTCTGCTGAGGTGTACGATCCGGAGAGCGCCACATGGAAGCTGGTCCCGCGGATGTGGGAGTTGGATATTCCACCTAATCAAATCGTACCGATTAACGGGAAGTTATTTAGCTCCGGAGATTGTTTTAGGGCGTGGAAGGGGCACATCGAATCGTACGATAGCAAGCAAAATATATGGAACGTGGTGGACGGGTCTTATTATGGGACCACTTTCTCTTTGGTGTCCACCTCAGATGCCAGCTTGGCGAATTGGCCGGACTACGAACAGGTGTATTTAACGATGGCGCCCATCGGGACCCGGTTGTATTTTTTGGGAGGATATCGTAAGCCTGGTGAGTGTTCGAAGCTGTGGTCGATTGTGAACGTGTTTGAGACGTCGGGTTTGGGAGATAGCTGGAGGAGTTTGGAACCGGTGGAAGAGGAAGGCGGAGAGAAAGAGCTTTGTTGTCATTGTTGCGTTATCCAACATGCCTCGTAAAAATCTATTTCCTCAAGAGAGAAATATCGAAGAAAAATAGAAAGTATCAGCAGCGTTACGTCATTACGAAAAGGAATAAAGAAATGAAGAGAAAAATAAAAAACGAAAAACTACGTTATATGATAAAGTGAAAGCGATGAAATAAAGATGGTTTAAGGGTTTAAGAGTTCAAAATCGAGACTACTTTCCTGTAATCTATATATTGTTGTTGTAGTTTCGATATGTTCCAAGTGAAAGCGATTGCTCCACAATGTCCTTTCCCTTTCCTTTCTCTTTCTCATTTTTCAACTGCTTAAGACTTCTTCTGTTCTCTCTCTATCTTCCAAGTTAGCGTTTCGTCACTATTTATCGGGTCACTTTGATCAGATGATTTGATTAGTAAAACGATGCAATAATTTGGTAAATTTTACAAGGTATTGTTGAATAAACTTTACACCACAACACCATGAAAAAATTATCAAATTGCAAGGTGTTGTTGCATAAATTTTACTCTACGACGCCATGAAAAAATTATCAAAAAATTATATCGTCTTGATATCCAAATAAATGACCCGATTACGGGAAAAAAAATCAAACAATAAAGATAGAGAGAGAACGGACTAAGTGCTCACAGGTCAGGGGTGGCACTTTTCCCTGAGTTTTAAGAAACTACAATGGCATTCCTAATTTTGAATATTTTTAAAGTGGTATTCCTTTATTAATTACACAAATGTTCCGGCTGATTCTGAACATTTGCACTAATGCCTCTAATGTTAACTTTACATAAATTTTGTATAATTCCTGATTCCGTCACTGCCAAAACCTAAAGACTGTGATGTTCAATAATTTACTGAAAAGTGTTTGCTTGAAATGTAGTACCTTCCTGCGTCCACTTATTTTGCCATGACAACGTTTGTGTTTGTCGTTCAACTTCTCAGGCTTAATTTTGTCATAACCAATGAAGCCACCATGGTTCAGCTAAAAGAGTCTCTTACCATTCATTTCCATGTGGGTTGTCATCAGATTCACTCAGCTTTGCTTCCAAATCTGCAGAGAAAAATTATTAGATTGCACTTCAACTTGATACTTTCAGACAATTTTACGTCTTCTTCTGTCCGTTCGCAATAACTCATTACAGAGAAGCTGCAATTTCACGCGATCATTAGACGTGAATGACACCATCCTTATTGCAAACTCATATCTCTAAACTTTTAATTCCTCAGAAATAGATTGATGCGTTGTCCGCCTTCCCCTACCTCTACAAAATGTGTACAAATTTGACGTGAATGACACCATCCTTATTGCAAACTCGTATCTCTAAACTTTAGATTCCTCAGAAATAGATTGATGCGGTGTCCGCCTTCCCCTACCTCTACAAAATGTGTACAAATTTGATGCGTTGCAAACTCTTAAACGCCAGCGATGTAGCGTTGTACCTACGAAACTGATGTATGAGAATCACAGTGAGAAAATTGCTTAGAATTTCAGTTAAAATACTACCTAGCAGATATTAATGATGGAGAAAACCTATGTTAAACCTACAACGGGAAAGTAAAATGACCAAAATATATGATACCTCAATTTTGTAAATATAATTATTTTAAGTTTTTAGCAAGTTTTATAAAACCCTCACCTGCCCGCCATAAATCTATTGCAGGATATAAGTTGCTTTAAGACAAGCTTATACAAACATCTAAAAACTATTGTTCGCTATACCAAACAGAAGCTGAAAATCTTAATAATCGACTGAGAATTATTGAAAAACATAACTCAAACTGTAGTTTATTAGTTTGATTAATTTGACAAAATCTGAAGAGCTCTATAATCACTTATAAATGAACTCTAATCATGCTAATGTCAAAGAAAACATTACTTTATTTTTAGCTACAAAATCATCAATTTTTGAGATATGAAGTTCATTATTCATCATCACATTCAAGAGCATTGTTTCATCATCCACTAATAAGCTGTACTATGAAACCTTTTAACAGTGCAGCCACTGAGAATCCTCAAGATAGATTGATTGCTGGTGCACCTAGGGGTCTTGAACTGGCTCAAAGCTGCCCCGTTGCCGATAAAATAATCCAGAATCTTCTTAAACGTCCCTGTCTCAACGACGCAAAGCTCGAGCGGGCCGATCGACTTCATTTTCCTCGACACGACGTAACCGGGGTCCACAAAAGACGCGTCCATCTCGCGACAACATTCCTCGAGAACTGTTTCTTCGACAAATCCCTTGATTTCCCAGTAAATTACGTAATGGCCCGGCTGGTTCGTGACGTCGGCGTGGCTAGTGAAGTCAACTAGCTCCCCCTTTCCCCTGCAGAGGATCTTTGAACCCTTGTCCACTACAGTTTGGAGGTCCTTTTCGGTGTTTTTGTCGATGTTTACGGTCAGGACCAGCTTCCTTCTGCAAATGAAGTTAAGTTTGGGGGTCTTGTTGTAGAATCCAGCAACTTCAACCACATCTCCCAATCTGCATCTGTAAAGGCCTGAAAATATGGCAAGAAACAGTTAGAATCAGTTTAAAAAAACTTTAATTACTCCATAAACCAAGAATGTTACTACCTAACCAGGATATTTTTTTTCAGGTTATTACAAAAATGTTCCCACACAGGGGCGGAGCCACCCTAGGACAAAGGGTGGCACTCGGCCCCCGGAGTTTTCGAAAATTCGACATGTACCCCTAATTTTGAATATCTTAATTGTGGTACCATTTTATTAACTACACAATTGCTCGGGATGATTTCAAACCCTTGCACCAGTGTCCCCGTTATTGAACACTGAATTTTACCCCGGCTGTTCCCACAACCAGTCAACATATCAACATGGTCCAGACTCCAGCGATATCTCCGTGTTTTCTGGAGGGTATTTTTACCCACGAAGGACATCTAACAAGTGCAAAGTTTTACGGAGGTGGTCAACCTGTCACAACCCTCCTTTACCTGAGCTTTGAAAGACTTCAATCTATATAATAAATCAGCTAGGTGTTTCCGTCCAAAAACTCTGAACGAGAAGATCATAGCCATCTAATCCCTAAAAATGTCTTGAGACACTATGGTTCGTTGGTTTGATTAATCATTTTTTTACACAAGTCAAAAAACAATTTAGTTAAAGTAAATCAGAGATAAGATATCATCTAGAAGTATGTTTTTAAAATCTGTATCTTATCTCATTAAGTAATTGGTGTAATCTTCGTTAATTATCTATTGACACAAAAATTAGATTCGTATTCATTTATAATCTCAATTTATTTTTGAATGAATTAAATATGAGTCGAATAATATCTACGTGCCCTACGGGCACGGGGTTATTTTCTAGAATAAACACATATATACATATATGTGTGTGTGTGTATCAGAAGGCTCCGGAAAACACCGCAGAGCACGTATGCACGGGCATGTAGGCCTACCCGATATAAGCCAAAGGAACGATAATACAGGTATAAAACTTTCATGAGAATACAAGTTGGGGGGTACCTCTGCCACAAAAGAGATGGGAATCAGACGATGGAAACCAAACAGGAAACCACACAATTTGGTTTTTCAAATCTCAGAACAGCAGACATGCATATGGTTTCAATTTGCTCCACGTACCGCAAACTTCGCAACTAACTGTCCTTAATTATTGCACAAGAGGAGGAGGATGAGTCCTACAAGGGCTACAGGTTCTGTCCATTTCAATGCCAGATGGGAGTTTTGACACATTGCATTCATACTAGTACAGAAACTTTTAAGTCAATTATTACTATGATAAATGATGTACCACACCAGCAACAACACCACATTAAAAGAGAAAATATCTATCCATTTATATGCAAAACACAAGAGGCATAAACTTAAATGATAAGAGCATGCCAGTTTAAACCAACCGAAATACAAGTAAGAAGCTATTAGGGTAAAAGACACTTTCACCCCTTCTGTGTACCCAACTTTAGAAAACTTACACCCCCTCCTATTGTTGTGCCGTTATTCTGGAGTTGGGTCTGTCAATAAAAATAGTTTATGAGACAATTTGCCCCCGTACTACGCAAAATACGGGGGTTACCCAAGGGTATAATAGACTTTTTGCATGATTTAAGGGGCAAATTTGTTACCAAAACTATTTTTCAGTGAAGGACTCCACCCCTAGACAAACGGTCTCACAAATAAGGGGTTTAAGTTATTGAAGTTTGGCTAAACGAAGGGGTGAGAGTGTTCTTCACTCAAACTAGAGGGGGTGAAAGTGTCTTTTCCCAAGCTATTATATTGCAGTTAAAACAGAAGCTCATATCCAAAAATTGAAAGGCGATGGAATAAAGTGACGGAAGGGTGAAACATATCGAGGGGTAAGTGACATACCTGTGAAAGTAGTCAAGACAATCTCATATTGCTTTCCGATTTCTACTTGAGACAATGGCACAGGTTTACCTTCAATGAAATTATCATCACCAGGCGATGAATCACATTGTTGCCCCTGCTTGTATAAGGGTATGAACTCATAGTAAGAAAAGGTAGGCACAACTGCAAAAGTAACATTCTCCGGTAGAGCAGAAGGATCCACATTCACCCCAATCCAACTCTCGGTTGATCCGTAATCAGCACTCACCAACGGCAAGTGCCCACCATAATGCCTTAGCTTTGTCAAGTAATGTAGCATTGACCCTGTCAAGAAAAAAACACTGGTGTTATTCTGGTGCGCAACTGAATAGACAAAAAATGATATTTTTATAAAAATGTCTTCAAAACAGTAAATTAAAACAATTCATTAAAATAGTTAAAAACAAGTATTTTTAACCAAAAGATACACTCTTAAACTGTAAAACAGAGGGGTGAGCCAAATAGCCAGTAGGTACCGCCTAACCACTAGCGTAAAAACTAAAATCCACTTAACACAGCAGCCTGTGTGGTACCCAAATACACAAATAAGATGATTTATCAATCAAGGATATAGCTAAAAAGTTGTAAAAATCACACCAGCAATATATACAGATATAGACTGCAACTGTAGGGGAAAACTCGCCTTCAGTAAGATATAGACATGAAAAGGAGCTTGATTAAATGATTCACGGGTTCTAAATTTTTATGGTACCTGTCATTATAGAATACACGTACTTGGCATTGGGCCATAGCTTAGGGATCAAACCCAACCAATCTAACCCTTCTAGCTCCTTGCACCTAGCTTCAATTAATGAAGCCAGAGATGGATTAGGTGAGATTTGGTCTAACACAGCTTCTCGCGTTTGGGTTGATGTGATTCTTGAGCTAAGAGTGCCGTCTCTGATGTCAACGCATATTTCTTTCCATAGCTCTTCAAATGACCCGAAGGCTTGGACTATGCTGTAAGCAAAGGTTGAGGTCACAAACTCGACTTCATCGGAGAAGAAGAGGCCGAGGAGGAGGTGGCAATACGTCGTTTGCTTGTAGTCACCACACGAGATTACTTCTTCTGGGCTGCAAGTGAATGATCTCGATCGTTGTTGCTTAATCTTAAACTCCTCACTAGCAAAATAGTGAGTTGTTGCTGTCCCAGTTCTCAGGCCACCCTTTGTTTTCGATTGTTTACTACTGTATATGAACTCCAGGATTCTGCTTCCTTTCCTTATTGGGTAGATCCTTTAAGAAAATGCCAAACATAAACATGGTTTCAGCAATAAGCGCATTTTAAGACAGTTTCATTAACAAAATACACCTGAATTATATTTCATAGTTCATAAAAGAGCTAATCTTAGTGCAGTGATAAGGTCCTACATGCTACATGGTAGACCAGTTTAGAGATATCATTTGTCAGTTACTTTATCTACAAGGAAAGGTCTAATAAGTGGTTATTTATTTGTCCGTGTGTGTCAGTTTCAGCCACAATCCTAACCAACCTGACTTAGAGTTCATAAATATGCATAACTTATGCAGTTATAACCCATTGAAATGCAACCAGAGAGAGAGAGAGAACCTTGATCTGAAGGCTGCTGCCAACGTAAATGTTTGGAGAGTGGTCTTGGAGTTATGGTGAGTGAAAGGTACGTATTTCTGTCGCCCTTCTGTGGTCCCAGAACTGCAAATGCACGTATACACAGCGTTATACCAACACAACTAGAAAAAAAGAAAAAATATACGCAAATTTTGAAGGAAAAAAAAAAGGAAATGGTAAATCATACTACCTCTGTTTCTTCTCTTTCAGCCTACTTCACTTTTTGTCATTATTCACTGGATCATTTTGACCCGGTGATTTAATTAGCTAAACGATACAGAATTTGATAATCTTTGCATGGTCTTGTAGAGTAAACTGTAGTCTACAACACCATGAAAAAAAATTAAAAAATTTATATCTTTTTCCTATCTAAAACACCGAGTCAAAGTGATCTAATTACAGGTTGAAATGTCAATGTATGACATTCCAGAAGAAACGGAGGAAGTACATAACTGTCTCCTATGCTTGTAACTCGTAAGTTGTACCTAGGGTATAATGCAGATATGAAACGAAAACAGGAGAAAATTGAAAAATAACCTCATAAGTATGCCAAAACACAAACAAAATTTAGGGAAAATGTTCCTCCGTCTTCTATCATGTAGTAGTTCAAGATTTTCTTTTTAAGAAAAAGTCACGCCGTAAAATGGATGCACAGACTTCAACCAAATTTGGTAACCCAGAAACTGGTAAGCGGATTGTTATTATCAAGAGCACTATGAATTAGAAACATAACACAAATATAGCATAACTACACTTGCTGCCCAGAGAGAAGTAACTTCTTTATGCAACTGAACTGATATGTAGCCATGAAGAAGCAAAAGGGGAAGAGACAAGCCAGCATGACAAATTTGTCGATGCCTTAATCACCTTGTTATAACATGGTATATGTATACATCACCATTCAATAAAAAGTTACAGAGAGGGAGATTAAACTGACCTCAAGGCGAGAGTAGTGATGGGTTGCTGAGTGAGCAAAGGAGAAGTGTCCCCATCAGCTATTCTCTGAATGTAAGGCTCCAAATCTGCATGGGAGGCAAGAGGTACGACGGAGGTATAGAGTGCTTCCAATGCACTCGATTCCATCTCCTCCAAACCGGAACTTGTCTCTCCCAACCACTTATTGAGATACTCAACACCACTGTTGAGCTCAAGTATACGCCGGAGTGTCCATGTCTGAACTATACCTGCGTTCTCTGATACATCTTCAAACCATCTAATTATGTCATAGGTATCATCCCCATTACAACCTTTGCTACTCACAATGGCTGGCTCCATTGGAACTCTCTCTCTCTCACACACACACACACTTTGGCTACTCAAGAAGACCTCCCAATGTGTCAGAATACTCCACTTCAAGAAACTGGTACGACGGTGTGTAGACCACAGAATTGCTTACATATATATACAAGAGGAGGAGGAGGAAGGGAGGGACCAAATAAGAGCACGTCCACACAACTAACTAGACAGCACTTGCTATGCAAGTGCAAATATTTGTTGGCTAACTAGCTCATTTCTTATAGTGATTAGTGCTCACTATTTTTCTAAAATCCTACATTGTCGGTGCTAAAAAATTGAAAGTGCTATACCCATTACAATCCTAATGTAACACCGCTTAAGTTAACAAAAACGATCATGAAATTTTAAACAATGTCATTCCAATTCATTCTAAAGATGACAGAAAAATACAAATACGAAAATGTTTGCTTTTTATTCACGTCATTTTAGACTGTAACTCTGTAACCAAAAGCAGAAAACAACCACTGCAACTTCTTAATAGCCACGAACCCATAAGAATCCACACTACAAATGTAAAGTGCAAAGAAATGAACATGGCAGCTGCTACAGTTTCTTCAAAGCCCTAGAGAAAATCCATGCTACACACAAGTAATGGGGGCTAGAGGGCTATCACTGAGAGTATGGCAAGAGATAAATTAAGGTTAAGGTTAATTAATTACCATTGAAGAGATATTACGGCTAGATAAGAGCCAATCCTATCATGCAACAACTAACCAACACGTATGTGTTGAAAAAATTACCGCATACACATATATCTTAAACCTACTCCTTTTGCACTTACTACAAACACGTATGTGTTGACAAAATTACCGCCTACACATATATCTTAAACCTACTCCTTTTGAATACAGGACCATTAATTTTGTAGAATCTATTTTTATGCATCATGAAACTTATGTTTTCTTAAACTATCACAGTACTCCAATAAAAGTTAGGAAATTATATTTCGAAAATCATGGGGATGCGAAATTTACAATATAACAAAGAATTACTACTGCAATTATAGCATGCCAGTTTAATAGAGAAATGGATATATATACATATATATATTGTACAAGCAATATCTTGTCTATAATAATAATAATAATAATAATAATAATAATAATAATAATAATAATAATAATAATAATAATAATAATAATAATAATAATAATAATAATAATAATAATAATAATAATAATAAAAGCTTGAGAGTGACTCCCAAATTGATTAGGCCCAACAAGATCAATAACTACTACTACCTCTAATATACATAGAACAAAAAAAATATACATACACACACAATGAGTATACAAATTTATTAAATGAGTTCACAGTTGCATGTGGTACTTGGCTGTGGGTTCCAGATCCAATTTCCACTCCCTCCACCTGCTAAATCCATGGTGCTCATGGCTCAAACACATCATCGTCCAACTTTGCACAAAGACTCCTCAACCAGTAATGCCTATCTTCCATTTGGTTCCTGAATCCTAATCATATGCATATGTACTTCAATACTAAGCAAATGTAGGACACAAAAGAGCTCTATAAAAATATCCATCTTTTATAAGTCAAGATTTCGCTAATCAAATACTTCAAATATGATTTACACCATCATTATCAATTTAAAATGTTGTAATTTCATTAATTAGAGGCTAAAATCCAAGATGGAATAAAATGAGGTAAAGATAAGAAGGGTTCAAGTAACACATTGATTAATCTGATAGCAGTGCCCTACGCTACCCCAGTTATTACCAATTTCTCACTTTGAAAAATCAAATGGTTGAAGTCTAGACAAACTGAAAATCCTATTTTTATCCAAATTTACCCCCACAACCATTCATTTATCTTGCCATATCCAGCATAATGATATTTTTTTATTATGTTTCCTTTTTGTTTCGAAGTTTACTACCTGTCCATCCCTCTAAGGTAAACCAAACGGCCTCCCTGTTTCTCAATGTAAGAGAAAATTCTCAGACTTTGGCATAAAAGCTCCTCTTCATACTGAGTTCTTCTTGTTAGTTAATTGTAGCTTTGTGGGCATAATTTTGTATTTGATCAATAAACTTGGCGTCGTGAATTGCATTTAACATGTGCGATTCTCGCTATATTAACCATGCACTTCCTTATTTAAACTTTTATTTATACTGCAACTTTTATTGTTTCAAACTCATCCATCGAAATTCTGAACTCATCAAGTTTGAGGAAGCATTGGTCTTCAACTTGTGGGATGTGGACAAAGAAAAGAAAATGAATATGTGGTAAGCTGATAAATTATATCTTTTTGTTAGTTAATTGTAGTTTTAGATATATTTTGTTCGCTTTTATGATTTTGCAAAAAGTTAAAATGTTTCCATGACACAAACATACTTAATAACAGAAATAGAAATACTTTATGTAGTTCTTTATTAAAGATTAAAAAACAACTAACGTTGTTTGATTTTCTTGTTCCTCCAAAAGATTTCTTTGGTCACTAAATCTTTGGTCATTTATCTAATTTTAAATATATTATACACATACACATATAAAAAAAATGCACTCTCTTACAAAGATTTACGATATGTTTTAGCTTGTCATGTGGCAACAATCATTGTTACGTGGTCTTTTGTCCACCTTCAATGGCCCTATTTGGGATTTTTGATTAGCATTTTGCCAAATTACAAATTAATTCGCAATCTAAAGCTCCCTCAATATTAATTCCTACCACTCAGTTCCCTTTCTTTCTCCGCAATTTCCTTGTTGGGATGTTCCCTCTCTTTCTCCACATTTCCTCTTTTGGTAAGTTTAATGAAGACCAATTACCAATTTGCCCTTACCAAAAAGACCCCACTTCTACCCTAACCCTAACTAACCCACCCAAAAAGACCCTACTTCTACCCCCCACATCCCCCCCCCCCCCAAAGACCCCCACTTATAGTGCCATATAGGAAGAGGGATAAAATCTAAACATGTCTCGGTTTCTTTCTTTTTCCATTAAGAACACGCCATCAGTAGCATATGAGCCTGGACCTTGGTGTTCTACTGTTCTACAACCAGATTTCTACATTTTCACACAATTTGACTTCTGCGGTTCAGATAAACTTACGATCGTTTGACTAATACAATGAACAAACCCTGTTTCCATACAGTATGTCAATTTCATATTAGCTCGGCAAAAAAGATTTTTTATTCATGTTTCTTTATCATTCAAAAAGTACGAGTTTTTGATTGTCGTTTTCAATTAATTTGGTGTGCATTTTTTCAGGATGTTTTTTTTTTCTTTTGACGTCTTTTCTAGGACCACAAAAAAACAAAAGAAATCTTAAATGACTTCATTGGAACGTAAGAATTTTTCATTCAGCACCAAATTGCTACCAACGTCTACAATAATAAGAACTTGACAGAGCATCCTCTTTTTTTCCGAGCTTTGTTGGCTAATGTATTCAGCTGTGTCTTTTTAATTCTGGATTTTTGACCACAACACAAAAATGATTACTATAGGGTTGGTGAGGTTCTTCAATGCTCAGTTTTACATGTCTTTTGATATCTGATGAATAAAGTCTGGTGCTAGGTATGTCCAAACAAATTGTTTTATCATTTCTTTTGAGGGAAGACCTGTTATATTATTGTGCTAAATTTTGACAGACCAAAATGATACTGAACCATCCTTTTATGGATGTATGAATTAAATGGCTAATTGCAAAGATTGCATAATCAAACTTCGATAGATAAAATATGATTTGTGACGTATATAAGAAGATGATCCTATGAGGCATTGACATGGCAGCCCAAACTCTATTCTGGTAAATAGTTTTGGAATAACTCAAGATAAAAAAACTATTACTACGCCTAGCACTATTGGGGTTACAGACGCCTAATTTGGAAGAGATATTATTCGATTAATTAAAGATCCAAAATTTTGAAATTTGTGATTATGATGAAGAGAGAGAAAGCTGGAAACAGATCACAACCACACATTTCAAAAATTGAATTAAAAACTAACCAAATAATCGACATAACCACAAATTTTGAAAATAGGATAATAATGAATAAAAAATATATATCCCAAACAAGGCCAATATCTTTTATGACTTACTGGTTAACGGGCTTATCATAGCACCAAATCACGTGTGTAATGAAAAGATAATAGAAAAGAGGTGTCCATGCATAGCACGGGATATTACGAGTATGCATAAGTATAGCTGTTAACGAAGGGACACCGTGTCGGTACTCGGTACCAGCAGTAACAGAGACAGACACAATTGACCAGTATTTAATAGTGTTGGACTATGCTCAAAAGGCACACAAATGTTAACAGAACTCGTCAAGGCATCAACAACTGTTTTTGAGTATGTGGTAGTGGTGACCCTGTACCACCATGTTATCATGGTCCAGGAACATCAAATACACGATCTATTCAACTAGCTTCACAAAATTGAAGACATAATTTTTCAGGCAATTTATTACATAAGTAGTTTGTGTCTAGAATACAATACATATGGTTGGTTGGTTCTCTAAGAACCATACAACTGGTTTTTCTATAATATCTAGATATTGTCAAAGACTCACAAATCAATACATCAAATATTTTTCACATTCTTAACCTGACAAATGCTGATCATTTTCACTTTCTAACCACATAGATGATCTTCCATTGTGATAATTCTATATCAAAAGAAAGAAGATTCCAAATTGTGTGTCTTATGTTCATAATAAGCTCAACTTGAAAAGCGACTAATAAAGAATGTGAAAATCGGAAAAAGTTGAAAACAACTCGTCCTAAAGAAGACAACAGGACCATTAATCAACTAATCATCAAACAGAATGAAAAGAACTACAAAGAAACTCAAACTGCGTACTTCATGATTGATGGCTAATGCCAAGGCCAATTGAGTCGTAGCAAATTCAATGCCGTATTTCACAACCATCACTGTATCAGGAATCACTTACACAATGACGTGACGCTCTGACTCTGTACATATTCCTTTTGATTTGTGTGGAAGGTCTCTTTTTAAATCTTCAGCTTTCCACACCATCACAATCAAATAGACACCCATCTGCCCGGTTTGTCTCAGTATAGTCTGCTAGCAAAAGCATGCCCTGAAATAGAATAGCAGAAGAGAATGTAAATTCCGAAATTGGAAATGCAGAAAGATACATCTATGTCGACATTCATCATGTTTTTTATTGGAACAGATACCATCCATACATTGATCCATTAAGGAGGTGGTCAAACAAAAATATATGTGATACAGACGTTTCAGCATAATTTACTTATTGGAGAAAGATAGTAGATGGATAGACTACTCAAAACGATATCAATTTCAATAAAAATGGGACCAATGAAGAAATAACCTAATCAACCACTATTATAATGACCCATCAGCTACTGAGATGCATAATTTACTCAACCAGATCTCGGTTCTTCCAAGTCTAAAATATGTTGGTTGTTCAAAGCATGACAAGGAATACTGTCACAAAGCATAAGAAATTTGGGTCAGGAACGTGATTATGATTTATCGCCTCAAAAAGCACAGTAATGCTGAAACAACAAGTGCATAGAAAGATAAACGCAACTTCTTAACAATGACTAGTAAGCGTATGTTCTGTCTAAAGGACATCGTATGAGACATTCAATAGTTCCTGGCCCAAAATAAAATTGAGACAGATAATAGTTCCACATCATAAGTAATTACAAAAGAAGCAATTAGCACGCCCTGCAATATAAAGAAGCTACGCATTAAGGAAACAGTGAGTCTTGGCAGATAGTCCCAAAGAAAGTATAGATTTGAAGGAACAAGAAAGCTCCTGCAAATACTAATTATTCTATTATCTACAGAGAACGCAAAAGAATGACTGAGGGAACAAAGTATATTAGGAAAAGAAACTCAGGGAACATTGTCTTCATTTTCTTAAAAGATAGTCGAGCCATTTCCTAATCCTTTTGTTGGCGCTTTGTTTATATACTCTTTCTAACTCAGAATACCGTGACTGACCATTTGAACTAGATAAGCTTGATGTGGAAATGTCAAACAACAGAATAGCAAGCCGATTCAAGTGCAACACAAAGTTTCCGGATATGCTAGTTCAGTTGACCCAAAGTAATGACCAGTCATCCGGAGAAAGCACAAAAGCATGCTGAAAGAGCTGAAATCTAATGTTTTGATCATTCCTGGGAAAGGACAAAGGATATGCTGAAATTCTCCAATGACTTTTTCGTCATTATGTTGTAAACTAGTTTTCTGGTATTTGTCATCTTTGACATGGTTATCAAGTTGAAGTACCAAAAATAAATTTAAGTGCAATTTAACCATTGGTCTACCAAGTGAGTTATGATCACGAATAAGATTGTTGCTGACACATTCGCGACTCTGCTTAGTTTGCCCAATTGCAAATTTCTTGTAAGATAGCAGAACATCCATAGTGTAATTTTCTCTCCGGACTTTATAGGATAAGGAGGACACAGCAAATACCAGAAGCTAATATCCACGGAAGACTCATAACAAAATATATACTGAAATAGCATGTTGAGTTTATTACACGTCACAAATAACAGATTTGCAGTATGAACAGATTTCATTTCATCATCAAATCTAGAAGACCATTTTTTAGTGCTTATGATCACGCCTTGATTCCAAAACAACAACAAACATTTTAGAGATTTAGATTGACTATTCTCTTCTCCCAGCCACCTCCCTTCTCCAACCAGAGCATGAAGCAGCAGTTAGGGAATTCAGTATCCCATACGCAGAAAAATACCAACACAACAAAACTCTTTCGCCAGCCTCTGATAAAAAGGTATGGCAGAAACTCCACATGGCAGGTCAAAGCTTATATTATTATTTTTAAACTTTTTTAAAAGAGGACATGCTAGGGTACAATTCAAAGACCAAATAATGGTTATTTTAGGCACAAATTAAACATTCTAAAAGTTCTTGGGTTGTAAAATGAAAACCTTTGGACCTGATTATCATATGTCCAACACTTGGTATCCAGATGAATCGGAGATCGGCAGACGCAGGAGCGGACTTGCACATGACCTAGGGCGGGCCTGGGGCCACCCTGACTTTTTGACTTCTACTACTACTGTCCAGAATTTTCTGAATTTCCCTATATAGGAGCCCCCGAAAAATTATAAAGAGAACCCCACTGTATACAAAAGTTTCACAATTTTGACCCTATACAACCATAACAGACTTTGACAAATAGATACCGAAACCCCTAGATTTACATGTACTGTATCCCAATTTTTGTAAGTTCTGTATTTTCAGTCTTATTATCAAATTGCCGTTCACTCGTTCCCAAATTTGGTTTGTGTGATTTGTTATGATAATGTGATAAGAGCTACTCTTAAATGTTTTCCGCACTACCTCTTTTTCACGAAAATAAAATTGTAATAAACTTTTACTGATTCAATGTAACCCCCCCCCCCCCCCCCCTCTTTTGGGCAGAAGAGCTATGTTAACGCCAGTAAACAACCATTGAGCAAGCAACAAGGGATAAGCTACCCTTTCTCGTCTCGCGGATTATCTCCACCATCCAGTTCTTCAACTTATTTCCCTCAATTGATCTATCTTTTCACAAGGGAACTGAGTCCTTCATGTTTGATAGCAATAGAGTAAAGAGTAAGAAATTGCATCTTACGAACAGTTCGTTCATTATCATCTCATCGGCAATTATATTTCCAAAACTCAATTATTCTCGTAACACGTTTTTCATGTTACTTTACGTAAGTTTCTAGGGTATAAAACAAAGTGCGAGAATATCACTGTGTCAGGTGAGAATAGCCAGAAGGTTATGTGATTAACAACCAAAAACAGGGAGGAAATGAATGGCAAAGGGATGAATACATAACGAAATCAGAGGGGAACTCTCAGAAACATAAGAGAATCATTCATATAGACTAGTACACGCAAAGAGGGAATGGTGATCTGCATATTATTAAGGCAGAGAAAATGACTTACAAAATATCAGTGTTGTGGCATAACACAGCAATAGTTCTACAGAGTAATGAGTATTGGCCTTTAAGCGTAATCCATCCTTGTCGTGGAGGGTTGATGCAGGCTTCTAAATATTTGTGCACCAATTGTCTCTGAAGCAGAAATCTACATATGATGCATATTATTTTATCGAAGCAATAGTGTTGGCCCAACTAACAATATTCTTCTGCTTCGCACGCATCCATGTTAAATTTAACAACTGAACGTACATGCATCATGTAGGTGGAGAAAATGAATCCTCCGTGTGCGATGATATTTTGCCACAAGTCAATGGGAGAATCATGAAGGCGTCCCTTGACAGTTCTAGAGAAAATTAGCGTAAAATCCAATGATTTTATCTGACCTGCATCCTTTCAGGAACATACTGTTCAGACCCAAATGTTGACACTGGCCAATAAGCTTCGGCTTACTTCAGGAACATACTTGTTCACACCAAGCTGGCACCATACATTCTTAATGTTCAGAACTTCAGACACAAATTTTGAAGTTATCCAATAAGCTTTTTATTGTTGATCCTGAAGTATTTTTATCCGGTGCATCATTATCAGCATGACAATGTTACATGCTGAAATCTACAGGAAGCTGTGAGGCTTAGAACGCCTTACTCAAGATTAAGCAATAATCAAGCATCAAGTAAAATCCTAAATTTCACCCGCCTTTTAATGCTTCCTATTCTATCATATCCAATACCTATCTTGCTATGCATCAACTTCATAGCCAAATCTGCATTCCCTGCTTTTCTCAGGGCATGTATCAATATAGTACGGATTTTTCCAGGTATTTCTCGACCTCTATCGACAATTCCATCGGCCAACTTGCAAGCCTGCTCAATGTGGCCAGCTTTGCACAAAACTCTAATCATAGCTTCAAAAGCTGTTTCTGGATTAACCCCCATTGGGGCTAGCTCATCCAATATTTTGCATGCCCGTGCTACTTTTCCACAAAGACAAAGCCCAATTAAAAGAGCTCTAAATGAAGCAGCTGTTGGAGTAATACCTTTATCGATCATCACATCCCACAACTCTAATGCCTCTTCATTTCTATGTTCCTTGAGTAATCCATCAAGTAAGATGGTATACGTATATACAGTCTGATCACAACCTTCATTTTCCATTCTTTTGAAAAGTACTAATGCTTTGTCGGTCTTTCCGCCCTTAACCAATGCATCAATAAGTGCGTTATAGCAATATGAATCTCGCGTGCATCCCTTCTCGGACATTCCTTCAAAAAGATTCTCAGCTTCCTCAACCCTTCCAGCTTTTCCAAGACCATCAATAAGACTGGAGTAGAATACAGCGTTGACTGCAATGTCATTCTGTTTACAAAATTTGAAATACTCCATGCCGTCTTCCAACTTTCCACTTTTGCACAAGACATTCACAATGACACCATAAGTAACCTGATCCGGCACGAAACCATCTTGCTTCATTCTCTTAAAGAGCCTTAAAGCCTCCGGTATGTTACCGTTCTTCGCATAGGAATCAATCAAAGAAGTAACTATTGCCACATTAGGTTTACATCCCCTCCGAATCATGTTCTGTAAAACAGCATAACCTTCATACGACTTCCCCTCTTTACAAAGTCCTCCAATCACTAAGCTATAAGCATGAGGCGGGATCTCTAATCTTTTCTCTTCCATTTCCCGGTACATCCTCAAACAAGAACCGAAATCGCCTTCCAAATAGCACGCTTGCATCAAAGTTAAGTAAGTGATCTTATCAGCCTCCACATTTCTCACTTCCATATCTCTAAATTTCTCCATTCCTTTCCCGGTCATCCCAATCTTACAGTACCCTTTAATCATCGTATTATACGTCACCACATCCGCTCTAACTTTCCCTCCTTCCATTCCCTCGAAAACCCTCTCCGCTAATTCAATAAACCTCGCATTCACCAACCCATTCATCAAAAAGTTATAGGTATACAATGTCGGCTCAATGCCATTCTCTTCCATTCTTCGCCACACCCACAACAATTCATCCACCATTCCCATCCTTCCCAAGCTCCTAATCAACGAATTCGCATCATTCAAGTTCATCAACAACCCTTTCCCTCTTAACTCCCCAAACACACATTTCACTCTATTTTTCAAATTCCCATTAGCTGACAACACTTCAATCAAAGAAACATAGCAGTCAATGTTATGAACATACCCTTTTTGCTTACCAGCCCAGTAGAAGAACCTGAGACCCACCTCGGATTTTTTCCCGCGAAAGTGGTCAGAGCACAACACGAAGGCGACGAAGCTCGGTGGGAGGTTGATCATGGATTTGCGGCAAAACCCATCTAGATTTCGCTCAATGCTTGATGGGTTTTGCAAAAGGTTGAGGATTTGGGAGAGATACGATGATGGGTGGAGGTTCTTGGAGTTTCCGGTGAAGGGATGAACCCATCTGGGTTTTGGTATTGGGAGGAGTGAATTTGTGCAAACCCATCTGGGTTTTGGGGTGAATTGATTGAAGGGGAGGTTAATTTTTGTGGGTATTTGTGGAAAGTGAGAGACGCCATTGTTGTACGGACGGAGGAACTTGGTTAGGGTTCTTCTCATTTTGGGGGGTTTTTTGGTTGATCAGACTCGTTTAAAGCGGATTTGAAGAACAAGAGTTAGAGAATGTTTAAATAAAGTTAAACAAAAATGGTTGAACACCAACGGTCCCATGGTCTAGCGGTTAGGACATCAGACTCTGAATCTGGTAACCCGAGTTCAATTCTCGGTGGGACCTTTGATTTTTTTTTTTCCTTCTTCCTTCTAACTTATTCCGGTTTTTAGAGAGATTTAGAAACTCCGGAAAAGCAGTATCTTATTAATGATAATTGGTGGGATGGGGAACCCTGTTACAAGCTATACATGTTTGTTTGGAACAGAAAGTCAAAACCTTGCAAACTCGTGTGCCCATTGATTTTGTGTTATGTACAAATATTAGAGCATCTGGAATGGTGTTAGACATTTTTTATGCAAATTATAAATACAATTGATCTTTTGCATATTAAAGGGAGAATTTGTATTTGTTCTCCGACATTAGTTATGCAAAAATGTAGGTTTAATATAATTTAAATTTATATCTTCATATAAACATGTATGAAATAATTTTAGATGAGAGATAGATTGTATGGAATAGTTCTCATCACGCAAAAAGATGGAAAGTGGATGAGAAATTATAGGCATACCGGGTTGAAATGCACATACACCGAAAAAGTAAAAACAAGACAAGGATGGCGAATGAAAAATCTTCACCAACTTAGACGATAGTGATGCAGATTTTGTATTTTTACATAAAATGATGCCTAATTTTTGGAGTTGCAATTTTACTCAACTTCTTTTTTCCCCTAACAAATCAGTCTCAATAAAATAAACAAAGCTGATTTGCTTAAACCATTTAAGACGCTCTTACTCTTTGAATTTAATGACAGAACCGTGATCTACAACTCGTCAACAGCCTTAGAGCCTGTTTGGTACTAGCTGAAAATCTCAATATTTAGCTGAAAATAATCTGAAAAGAAAATTCAACTTAACTGAGAATCACATTATGTTTGGTATGAGCTGAAATTATAAATTACTGACTTAATCCATTTAACAAAACTTAAAGAGCTCCAAATTTAAGTAATTTAATACACCGATTTATAAATGAATTGCGATCATGCTAATGTAAAAAAATAAATAATAATAATAATAATAATAATAATAATAATAATAATAATAATAATAATAATAATAATTTTTTAGAGATTTTCAGCTGCATAATCTCTAATTTTGGAGATTCTACGATTGCACACAGATTAATTTAATATGCAGATTATCATATTAAAATTTGCAGGCATAACAAACAGAATTGTTGAAAAGATGTCGATTTTAATCGAATTAAATTCAAATCTTGAATACCAAACAAGCACCAAGTGTGAACTTTCAATTCTTTCTTTTCGTATCTTGATTATTACAGGATTTAGGCTCAACGAGTGTATATTTTACCCATCAATTTGAGCCTGACTTGAGAGCTTGTTTTTACTAGTGATCATTATAAGCTGTGAGAAGATGGACTAACCTTGCTTTGCTTGACACTGTTAGAATATATTCAAGAGAAGATTGTGCTAGTGCCAGACACAGCAAAGGTTGTTGTGCCATGTATATTCTTTTATCTTTTGATTTTGAAAAGATGACCATACCAATTTCAGTGGGAATTTGTATAATTTTCACAGCTTTTGCTCATTTGGACTTTTAGTCCAACTACAGTTTAGATCATTAACCTATCTTATCATAAGGAAGTTGGTTTCTACTCTCTAGCCTTTTGTTTTGATCTCATTCACCTATTCAAGCTGATGGAAAGCTCAAGTGCCCTCCTAGAGTTTCAATAACTAAAATTGTAACCCTATTTTTCAATACAAAATTCATTTGTGCCCCCCCCCCCCCTGCATTTTCATATGTGCCCCCATTGATTTAACTTTTTCCCTAAAAGTTATAACTTTTTTCTAGTTGACTCTTACACTGAAATCTCAAAATGCCTTCAACACCACTTAGAATAACATTCTAATCCTGCCTTATATTAGATGTACGAAATTGTGCCCTTCCTTCGTAAATTCCTGGCACTGCCACTGAGCCCAATCACATTCGTTTTCCTTGAGACAACATACTCGTACTTGATAAAAGAGATGTCCATCTCTCAACAACGTTTCTCAAGAACGGTGTCTTCAACATTCCCGCCGATTTCCCAATAAATTACATAGTGCCCAGGCTGAGTGGTCATGTCTGCTTGGCTTGAGAAGTCAATCAACTCCGAGTTTTTCCTATTCGGGTTTCGTTAACCCTTTTCCGCCACCGTCTAAAGGTCATTTTAGATGTTTTTTTCAATTCATATAGTACGGATCGGATTCAATCTGAAAATAAATTGAAGTTTAGGGGTCGCGTTATGAAAGTCAGTAACTTCCACCACAACTGAGAGCATCTCCAATAGTAATATGTAATTTTATAGCAAATTATACGTAAAAGTGGCATTTTTGCATTTTGCAAAAGTTGTCATACTCCAACAGTACTATGCAAAAATTAGCAAAATAATTTTTTTGTATTTAGTCTTCACTCTAAAAACGTGCATCTAATGATTGTGGATGAGAGAGAAATCAAATTGGAGGAATATAATTATCATTTTGTAGAAAATGTGGGAGAACATGTTGAGAAAATATGAAACATGTTCAAAATATTTAGCAGAACCAATTGTCCTTGACGAGGGTTAGAAACTATAATTAGAGATTGCAATTGATTATTATTTATTTTATTTTAATGTGCAGTGCTCTTGGACATGGATTATGCTCTATATTTTTATCCGAACTAATAAATATTATTATTTTTTAAATAAACTATTAGTAAAATTAGCATTGTTGCTCCAGAAATATATTTTAAGCCTTAGGATCCTTTTGATCTCAACCACTGGATTGCCACTATTTCAAGATTTTTTTCTTAAAAAATAAAATGGTGGGGATTTAAGACAATTTTTCAATAATTGTGATCATTGGTACAACATGCGTCCCGCCACGTTCTACCTGATTCGACTTTTTTATCCCTAATGGAGTCACTTTGACCGGGTGGTTTGGATAGCAAAATAATATGATTTTTTGGTAATTTTTTGTCAAATTCAGAGAAAATTTTACTCCATAAGACCATGCGAAGATTATCAAATTTTTTCATCATTTTGTTAACCAAATCACCGAGACAAAGTGACCCAGCGAATAGTGGCAAAAAGAACAAAGTAGGAAGAATCTGGCGGACGGATGTAGTAATATAGAATTAACATGTAGGCATGTGCCGTAAAAAGAATGTGTTTTAGTGCCCTTATGGCAAGAGCTATCCCCTATGTCGTGGGCCGCATAATTTACTCTATATTTTTTCTCGGTGACTGCCTTTGGGCTAGTCCATAACACCTTTAGCCCACATGGATTCAGGCTATTTTTGACATAGGTTTTGTCCTAGCCCACTTAGCCCACTAGTTAGTATCTTTTCTAGAAGCTTTCCAAAATGTAAGGATGTAATAGTGCGTCGAGCGCTCTAGAATACTCCCTTGTAAATATCTGAGGCTATATCACGGGGGAAGGTTTTGGGCCTTCAATCCTAGTTGTTATATTAGATTATCTCTAGATCCTTCCTGGGGGGAGGCCTTGTACAAATAGGGAGAGACTCATTTACTCCAACTTATCCACACATCCAGAAATTCAAGAGTCGTAAGCTCTCTTCTTTGTAATACAAGCTCTCTTCCTTCATACTTTCAATCGTTCTTATCATTGCGCATTATAACGTTTGTGGGAAGACTTACTTGGTGCTTGAAGAGTGAATTGAAACATCCCGCAAAGGAAGGCGTTTCATAATCAACGCCAGTAAATCTCGGTTGATCTCGGACTAATCAAGGGTTCGATCACTGGAATTCATTGCCGATCTTTTTCTTTCCATCAAAATTTGTGAATTTAAGCGACGATTACGGTGAATCTAGGGCTGTAAAGGAGCTGCGATTCGGTGATTTTCGAGTGATTAGGGTTTGTAACGGGAGCGAGAAGGATGCGATGATTAGGCGTTGTCTGATTTCGAATTTTGGGGATACGAAGAAGTTGTAACGGAAGGGGAAGGGAGCTCAATTCTACGATTACGGCGATTAGGACTGTAACGGGAAGATTAGTCGATTAGGAGGAGAAAGTTCAGAAAATCGAGCGAGATGAGTGACTGAAATTGGAGTGATTAACGGATAGGAGGAGAAAGGAGCTCGATTTCCAAATTAGGGTTCTTCTAATAGTGAATTTTGGGAAAAAAGACATATACGAATGACGATTTGACCGTTTGAGTGAGGGAAAGTGAACGACTTCGTGTCAAGCTGATGACTACACTACTTTTAGTTTAGGGTAAAAGACAATTCCCACCCCTCCTATAGTACACAAAAGACGACTACTCATGTTTCTTCCACTCTTGTTCCTGTCGATCGTGTAACACCCCTAATTCCCGAGAGAATTCTTAGTGCAATATCAAGACTTTGGGGGCAAATTTGTAAATAGTTTGTCACGGCTTTAAAGTTGGCATTTCGGAGTGTTTGCAATATTTGGGAGTTGTTAGAATGATTTTGGAGCACTAGAGATGTTCGGGATGGTTGTGCAATTCGCCGAAAGTAAGTAGAACCTCTAATTGTAGTTTGTACCCCAAACTTTAAGAAAACTACACTTTCACCCCCTTTGCATGTATGCCACTTGGCATGTCAATTTTGACACCACAAGAGCTAGGTGGCAGCTCAACACTCCCACTTCAATACCTGCTGAAAAGAGAAAAGAGAGAGAGAGAGAAAAAAAAAAAAAAACTTCATCTTCTTCTTCCTCTTGTCCTTCACCACAACTCCACCATGCAACCACCACCACCACCACTGCATCACCTCCGTTCCTCTCTCTCTCCCCGGCCTGCTAAGGTGGGAGATTCCCCACGACTAGGGGAGTAAAAGCCCCCAATCAATTCGTCGAATGATCAATTAACGACGTTGAAAACCCACCAGATTTCCATTGGATTCGCGAGGTGATTCTTCAACCCTTCAATTCTCTCTATTCGTTGATTCTCAGTTGATGATTCTTGTTCCATTGGATTCGCGAGGTGAAACCGAAGCTAGGATGCCCAAGCTTGAGCTGTAACTCACCAGATTTCCCCTTCGCCGGATTCTGGGTTTGTTCCGTCGGGAACCACCGTCGAACGCCACTGCTCCTGCGTTCTTTCCGTTTTTGGCCAATTCTTCCCTCCAAACGGTTGCTATGAGATCCCTGGACGTCGTGGACAACTCAGACCAACCCAATAGACCTAGAAAAGGCCGCAGACTTGTCGATTTTGGAGATGGCCGCCGGAAACTGGGTTTCGTCGCCGGAAACGGCCGCGGCAATAGAAGCTCGGTAATCCTTGTTCTTGGTTGCTAATTTTCACTCCTTCTTGCTCTCTTGAGTCCTAGGACTAACCTAAACCCATCTAGCAGGCTCAAACATAACTGAATCGCCGGGTTTTTCAGAGACTCTCGCCGGATTCCGCCATTGTCGCCGGAAACGCGTAGCTCGCCGGAATCAGCGGTATCTCCCTCATTTGTAGCTATTTTTCATTGCAGCTTGCATATTCATGACCCTTAGAACGTTTACAAAACTCCTACGGCCTGCAAACACACCCAGAATCGTGATTCGAGTGAGTTTGATCCGTTGTTGGGTCGTTTTTCCAAAACACAAACTGACCCTGTTCTAGGGTCTTTATCTTGCTCGTTACTTAATGAATTGTGGTGATTATTGGCTCTGTTAACTTCCGGGTCATCCCTCTACATGTTTCAAGTTAATATCTTGGTCCACTTCGATCTCTAATTGTGTCTAAATCTGAGCTAAAGTTAGGGAAACGTGAAGTTCTTGAATGTGTTCTTGGTGTTCATGTGCTTTTGGTACAAAAACTACCCTTGTTCAAATGCTTGTATCTCCTTCGTTTGTAATCTGTTTTGAGTGATCCTTAGCTTTCTGGAATCCTTGGATAATTGGATACAACTTTTGTGTTGATTTCGTGGTCCAATTTCATCTCTAAACCCTCTGAAATTGGGCTTGAACATGGTTAGTTAGCGAAGTGGTTGATGTGTTCTTCGCTGCCAAGTGCCAAAAAATTCTAGGTATGAAAAGTCATGGTGAAACACCCATTTTCTAACCCTTGTATCTTCTTCAAAACTTACTGAAATATTGATCTGTTTTCTCCTGTGTAAAGATGATATATAATACTTCAAATCATCGTCTCTGGGTCATGTTCAAATTTGTAACGGATTTCTCACAAAACGAGCCTAAAGTTGCTAGTTTGAACTCGCGAAGCACTATCGAATTTTTCTAAGTATTGAATCGTGATTTTCATCCAACTTTGGCTAGCGATATTTCTTTGAATACTTGGAGTTTTTAGGAGTTCAAATATGTTCTGGAATCCTTGCACTTTCATCTTCAAAATGCTATTTCCGGTTTCTTAAAACTCCTTCTCAATTGATCAGAAATCAGTCGCAAAGTTGACTACTTGAAACGACTTTTCGCTATCTTCGATATTCGGTTTTGAGCATTTGAATGACGTTTCTGGCCTTAGGGTTCTTCACGAAACTTGATCGTATTCATATTCTGAGTCTACATATCAAGTTTGACCAAGTTTGACTTTCCGAAAACCCTAGTTTGTCTGAACTGTATAGGAGGGGCAAAATAGTCATTTCACTTAAACTTTGAATTGAGGTTAGTTTAGTAACTTGGAGTTTGTCAGCATGTCTTGTATGCGTTTTTGGAGTACTTGTCTGTAATTCTGGTCTAGGGTTGACCAAGTCAAATGTTGGGGTCTTTTTGCAATTTTATTAAACTTTAGGGGCCTAAGTGCAATTTATTGAAAGTTGTAGATTTCGATGCTAAGTTCATATGGGAGAGTTAAGAGTCATTCTTGCATGTTGTTGGGCCAATATGAGTATAATTTGGGGTCCGGGCACAAGATAGTTTTGGAGTATCAGGGACGTTTTGGACAGTTAGCTTGCATAACCTACATTTCATCGCATTATTGCATACAACCTCATATAGGGGGTAAATGCTAATAGAATTTATACTTGAATTGTGTATATCCAGCCGTTATTAAGGATCGTTCGAAGTAGTCGTACGTTTTCATGTTGCTGCATTTACTGTGAGATTCGGATACGAGCGTTGTAGGAGTGCTAGCGTTGCTTTACGCCTTTCATGGCTCAGAGGTAAGTACATATGTACGGCCTTTTCATATCAAAATGTGCGTTTGTGTTTGACGTTTCAAATGAATGTTTATTATATGAAATAGTATGAGAATGCATGTTTTCCACTCAAAATTTGTTAAACTATTTTATTCATCTCCTTTGAGAACTCTTGGAAATTACTTGTGAAATTTTGATATTCCGATTCTGGTTATGTGAAAGAGAAGAAATAAAATACCTCTAATAGACTTAGGACGATGTACAGAGTACTGTTATTAATGAGAGGCGTCAAGCGATCCTCAATTTTCTTATGGCTAAGACCATTGAAGCAATGCTTCTTATTATTGGATAGAACGTCAATGTTCAAAAATCCGCCCCCGATGAGCCAAAAGGTACCAAGTTATTGAGTCCAAGGGTTTTATAGAGCTATAGAGTGCTACTTATACTTGTAAGGGTCACTACGGTATAGGGGTGTCGACACTTAAGGCCTTTTAGCTAATGTTATGAGCGGGGTTGACGAATGGGCTCCCTTAACGCTCGGGTGAAATAGGGTTTGATAGACCCTAGAAGGAACCCTTAGTGATTATTTCGTGATCCCTCTGTTTACATCGATCCTGCTGGTGGCTCTTGACACGCCTCAGCTAAATTAAACTGTTGATTGAAGTCGAAATTAAAAATTGACTACTTATTAATGTTGTTTGTGGCTCTTGATATGCCCTAATCGATTGAAATGAATTGTAAATCTTGGCTACTCATGAACTTGTTTACTCTGGATATTTTACCAACTACTCGTGGTTTCTCCATGTTATTAAATTGAGAGGTTTTTGTTACTCGGTTACTTCAAGTTGATCCAAATTCTCCAATAAGATAGTTTTACTGTTTAAATCTTCTGATTTGTTTCAACTCATGCTTCCGTGCCACTCGTTGCTTTACATGTCGTAGTGTGTACTTACTCAGTTTTTACTGATCAATTTCTTCAAAACTGCGTCGGCTTTTGCCATTTTAAAACCGCAGGTCGTCAATCAAAGTGGGGGATGGGAACGCTGGAACGAGACGAAGAAGTATAGCTTAACTTAGATCACTTAGTAGATCACAAATGTTATGTTTTAAATTGTACTTATTATCGACATTTTGTTATGTACTTTAACCGAAATGTAAACTTAATAGTTAAAAATCTACTTTTGGTTATCGATTGTCGCGTTAACCCTAAACCGAGATCCCGGGCATGTTTCAGATCGTTCCACCCACGGATGGATCATTACAAAAGACGACTACTAATGTTTCAGATGTTCAGGCTGTGTATGTTCGGAGAAGTAAATTGCCCTCAGGGCACTACCCTAAAAACACATTTTTACAGTACATGCCTATATGTTAATTCTATATTAATACATCAATCTTGAAAGATGTCTCATACGCCATTCTTTTTTTCCAATATTAGCTGGGTCATTTTGTCCCGGTGATTTGGTTTGTAATATGATAATAAAAAAATGATAATCTTTGCATGGTCTTATAGGCTAAACTTTGCTCTGAACTTCATGGAAAATTATCAAAAAACACATTGTTTTGCTATCCAAAGTACCAGATCAAAGTGACCCGATTACGGATGAAAAAGTCATAAAAGGAAGAACTTGGCGGGACGGATGAAGTACCAATGATCACAATTATTAAAAAAAAATCCTTAAATTCCCCCGTTTAGAAAAAAAAAAGATTCCTAAAATAATGGTAATCCAATGGTTGAGATCAAATTGGATCCTAAGGTTTAAAGAATATTTCAAGAACAACAATGCTAATTTTACCAATAGTTAATTTAAAAATAAAATATTATCAATTCAGACAAAAATATAGAGCACAATCCATGTGCAAGAGCCCTACACATTAAAATAAAATAAATCATAATCTATTGATTTACCATGTCCAACCATTCACGCAACAGCTTTGCCATGTAATCAAGTTCATTAAAATGTTGTATCGTGTTTCAGTCTTTCTGCGTTTGCATTTATTTTGCAGTTGGAAATCACCAATAAATTCAAATATAGGTTTCCTGTCAAAATGCTATTCTGGTTATGCTTTGCATTGTTTCCCTTTCCGCTTAGGGAGACTCATCATTAACTTGCACGTGCATTATCAGAATGATTAGGACCATCACATAATGATAACTCCGGTTTTGGAGTTATCTTCGTGCTTGCTTTTATATCATTTTGAATGCTAACATGCACAATTTTGGGCCATATTGAGTTAAATTGTGCATTGATTGATAACATTGAGTTCATGTGTAATCATTGTCAATTCGGGCATTTCATGAGTATTTTTAATGCATTTATTGGATATGATCGCGGGTTGCGGTTTCGTATTTTTTATAGCAAAATGCAGCTTGGAGATCAGTTGAAAACTTGGAACGAGCTTCAAAAATGAGGAACTCAAGAAGAAGAAGCCAGAATTGCAGTTTTTGTATGTCTTCGGACAAAGAGAATTATCTTCGCACGAAGACAAGTACTTAGCCAAAATTCTGGAAAGCTGGAAAAGTATTCGCAAACATGCTTGCAGTATAGGTTTGCCAATAGTCTTCACACAAAGACTGTACTCTTCGCACGAAGACTAAGACTTAATAGAAATTTCATAAGCTTTGAGAGTGTTCGCACAGATGAGGAGACTATTCGCACGAAGAGCCTTCGCACGAAGACACAGACAGAGGCGGTGGATTTGTTATGGGAACTTTATGTAATTTACGTAAATTTGTCCGATTGTTTAGGACACATATTTAAGTGATTTATGTTGTATTTTCTGAGGTTAGACACTAAGGAAACTTGTTTTTGGAGTTAAGGATTGTGTTTGGAGCTTAGAGATCATTCGTTTACTCTCTATTCTCTTATTTTTTGTGTGCATGATCAACATAAACTTTGTATTGTTGATCATGTTCCGTAGTAGCTAAACATCTTTTATCAGGATATCTTGAAGTAGCTAGGGTTTGAGCTTGTTTTGTATTTTCCCTCTCAGTATGCATGTACTATAGCAGTCATATTTTTTGACAAAATCCTTTAAATTTTGCGTAATGTTAATTTGTATGATCTATTGAAGATGCCATTAGCATCCATATGTAAAAATCACGAGATATTTGAGACATTTCATGTTTATTGATTTGAAAACCTTTGAATGTAACAAACTTTTCTGTTTTTTTGTTTTCAATTTATGATTTTTTTTTTACAATAATCATCCTTTCCCAATGGTCTAGCAATGTATTCATGTTTTTCGATTTCGCAGTCTTCTTGCTTTTTTTGTAGCTAGGGCTCCGTCAAAGTCATCAACTGTGCCTAAAGGCACTTTTAATGAATTGGAATTAAACGCAAGTATTTATTCATAATGTGAAAGGTGAATGTGGGAAGCAGTGAGAAATGAGAATAATGGATATCGGAAGTTATGGAATCCAATGCCAAAATAATGAAGTTAGATGAAGCAAATGAAATATGATACCATCAGGTTTGACACAAAGACACTTTCACCCATTGTAGTTTGGAAAATAAGACTTTCACCTTTTTAGTGTACCAGACTGCGAGACACTTACACCTCTTGATTGTGTCATTTTAAATTTAAGAGACCAAGTTTGTTCGAAGAACCAAAATTAGTGATAAACTCCACCCCCATTAACATCGTCATAATTCGATAGTATAAGTGCCCTAAATTTTATTACATTGGAAGGGTGAAAGTATCTCAGAAAGGGTGAAAGTTTCTTTAAACGAACTCTAAAGGAGTAAAAGCGTCTTTACCCGGTACAACAATAACATGAGATCCGAGTCTGACAGAGAATGATAGAAACACAATGCACAGGACTACAGTTGAATGGACACAAAAGTACATAGTTTCAATCAAAAAACTACCAAAGAAAATATGAGACATATGAGACGTAGTACAAAAATACCTTAATACTGTGATAAATGATCTTATAGCGGCCACAAGATTTACTGATCATTAGTACTTCGAGGGGGTATATATTATGGAGAAAAATGAAACCCTCGGTCCATTGATATACAAAAGGTGGATACGCTCATAAACGATATGGAAATTCCCGTTGCAAGACCGATTGAGAGTTGTCCATTCCATGTCCCTCAAGGTATTTGAACCAAAATACAATGCCAAGACATTCCGTAAGTATATTCGTAAGTATATTGAGTGGGAATGGAAAAAAAGTTATGCAGGTGGAACTTCCGCCTTCAATTGTGAGTCTATGTAGATAAGATGCTTTAGGTCTTTGTGCTACAGACCTTCTTGAACTCTATTTTCTCTCTTTGAGTAGGGCCTTGGAGACCGTAGTCCCGGTTGTTTTCACAGGTTAGGTGCCCAATTTTCTTTCTCTGTTTGTACAACTTCTTGGATAGTTTCCAAAATATAGGCTCATATGCAAAGATGGAGTTAAGGAACAAAGATGGCACGAGCAGACATATATTGGAGAAATTAAAATTTCTAATGTGAACCAGTCGGTGTCCTCCACCGGGTAGCTGGAGACTAATCCTCCCAAGGCTTAGAGATCACCAACGTAGATATTGACTCTCCCAACAAGTCATTTTCCATATGCAAGCACCATAATTCGAACTTTGGAATTATAAACCTCAAGTTTAAAGGACCCAATCATCTACCAGTTCTGTCAAACCTTGTGAAGTAAATTAAATGTCTTGAAAGTAGTTAACACAATCTCATACTGCTTTCTGATCTCCGCCTGACACAATATGCCCATGTCTGTAGAGGGATACTGACTCGTACTAAGGAAAAGGAAGGCAAAAATGAAAAAATGACGGAGTAAAAGGATACTCATATTGTCATACACAGGGGCAAAGTTAAGTATTCAACACACCTGTGACACTTTTGCAAGGTATTCAAAACACCTTATACACTTTCGTTATTTTGGCAAAGGAACTATTCAAACTTTGTATTTATTATGGGGTAAAATAATAATTATTGAAATTCTTAGATAGGGCACATGCCTACACGGGCCGCAGGTTGGCGCTGCCCCTTCAACCCAAATCCAACTCTATGATGATCCATAATGAACACTCACCAATGCCAAGTGCGCACCAATAGCCTTAGACCTGTTGTGTGTGAAAAATGTATGTTTTTCGACTGACCTTTAGTTCCAGAACTACAAAGGCATGCATACACAAGTTTTTCAAATCATCAACGCAGCTGAAACAAATTTAAAAATAATGAACTATAACTATACAACTTAAGCTTGTGTCTAGGACATAATTAGAAACAAAATAGACAAAATTCGAAAAAACTTAGAAGTACCAGAAGGGTATGTACAATTTATCCATTTATCGATAAATTCACGCAAGAACATAATCTGCTTACCTTCAAGATTTGCAATAACAGGATTAGCACTCTCTAATCACTCTCAAAATTAATACGCCAAATAATATGAGACTCTTGCAAAAATCACATTTCCTTATAGAAAAAATATTCTCCTTGGTCCACCTATACATAGTCAAGTTGAATACTTAATCACACATTTCAATCTAGTACATATGATATAAACAGGTGTTAGCTCAGTGGTAGAGCATTTAAAGCTCATGCGTGACGTTTATGGTTCAACCATGCTAGAGGTCAGCTAGATTAAGACAATATAGTGTTCTATGTAATTAGCAAAAAATATTTGGAACAAATGATTCTTATGAGTTTACTAATTGCATACACATATCTTCTATACTAATATATAAAGGGAATAAGGATTTTGGTGAAGCATTTTTCATTAAACATTGAATGTCCTTGTCAGTAAAGAGAAAACAAGTTATTGTTGGGGTAAAATTGAAATCACAAGAAACCCATAACGTGGTAACTACCTTCGTACAATTTTCAACCCACTAACCTATTAGCTTTCATCCATTATCCCTTAACATTTATCATTTTTTAGTGTGATTTTTTATTTTTGAAAAAAATATTTGTGTATACGCACACAGGTTCCATGTATTCTAGTTTTAGATAATCACTTAATTTAATAACTAATCAGATCGTCTCATTTAACTGTATACTTTGATTATACAACTAATTTGCAGTTATCATTCGTTTTAATATGTTTTAATGATATATTAGTGTTACACATAATAGTTAATTAAACCAACACTGAACCATTTCAAAAAGAGCCATGACTGAACCACCTGGTCTACATATATACACTGACGAGAAATTTTAATCACCAACGGTCCCACCGAGTTCAATTCTCGGTGGGACCTCTTCTTTTCCCTTCATAATTTCGTATTTACTTAGCCAAATCCGAAATTCTTATCTTATCAAAATCTTCTTTGTAGGTTTTGCATTAGTTCTATACAAAACTCTAAGACTAACTCAAAGAAAATTAAATGCGATTGTCGCTCAACCCGGCCAAATCAATAGTTACAAGTCGCTTTTATTTGATCTACATATACTTAGTAAACTAATTTCATTTCAGATATGGATTTTGTGACATTAAATCATCATTAACTCCATATGAAAAGGGTATTCAATTCAAGAAAATCAGGGTCTTATTAATTCTCTTGACTTATAAACACCTCGTGAAGGCTAAAGTGATACGCTATCTCTCACCACATAACGCAACACAATTCGATCTTCAAATGTATTCATTTGCAGTATTGTGACGCGACATTTATGGTCACAACCTCAACTTTTCGCATCCACTCATCCAACAAGCTTTCGACAATCGTTCCAATCATTCAACGTCCGAGATGGTGATTAACTCCATCAAAAGTAAGGGAGACTTTTTTGGTTTTGTAGCTGTGTTTCCTCCTAGAAATTTCTTACATTAGATTGCTATCTTAGCAATAAGAATGTATGCGCAACTTCGATGCTTTCACTTTTTCAACCAAACACATGCATTTAAGCATCTTTTTTTATGAACTTCTCTGTCACGGACTCAATAACTAAAAAATCGATTTAAAACTCTAAAAAATCATACTAAACCCACCCATACATTTCACTTTTAAGAGCACGTATGAGTTCGAGAGTGCGATACGGTAGAAATAAACATATGTTTACATAACTGAGAAGCTCTAACAGGGACAACATATAAACTAAAATGTACATATACTACCAAGACTAACAAGACTACAAAATTCCTCAAAAAGAATGGAAAGAAAAAAGACGAAGCAAGACTGCAATGTACAAGCAAGTCAAACTATCAAAAATCACATACTAGAGAACCAAGTAGCTACATGTTACGCGAAGCCCGAGCAGCCAACCCATGAGCCTCCGAGACGAAATAGTGCTGTACTTTCTGCCTAATAGCTAAAATTACCGCCGCATCCTCGTAAGAGTATCGATCACTCTCTTGTAAAATATTAAAATCGATCAAACTATTTGTGTAAATATAACAAAATGAATTTGTAAAGAACACGTGTAAGAAATGCCATGTAAAATAGCCAATAGTTCCGTTTGAAGAACACGAGCAGCAGGAAAATCGCACGAGCAGGCTCCACAACTCGTGCGAGCAAGTGGATGGCTATGGCGGGTTTCGTTGTTTCCTTGTTAGTTTGTGGCTGTTTCGAGTTACTTTGGCAACAAGTTATGTCCCTGTATGTCTATAAAAAGGGTCTAGATCGTGCCTAAGTATTATGCGGTTGTAATCCGAACTTCTCTCTAAGTAATAACCATAAGTTTCTGACTACGGAGGTAGCTAACGATTTCGTTAGTGAACCATACTAATTCCGTTCCATTTCTTGATTATGTTTATTCGTTCTTGTCTCAATACTCCCGTTACATCATGTTATGATCTTTTGTATCTTTAGAGGAAAGAACAACTTAGGGAACAACCTCTATGTACTTGAAAGAAAAGTACTACCTCCGTCCCGCCGAATTCTTCATACTTTGACTTTTCTACCCGTAACCATGTCACTTTGACCCGGTAATTTGAATAACAAAATGATGCAACTTTTAGATAACTTTTTGTCATGCTGTAGAGTAAAATCTACTTCACAAGACCATGTGAAGATCAAATTCGTTCATCGTTTTGTTAACTAAATTACCGAATCAAAATAACCTGATGAATAGTAATAAAAAGCAAAGTAAGAATAACATGACGGGACGGAGGTAGTACCATTTTTATTTTTTAGTGTTGTGTGTGAATCAAACTATACAAGTTGCAACTTGTGACCACCCATCCAAAACCACTAGTAATCCGAATAGAAGACTAACACACTTCAAAAGTTCATCTAGCCATCACATGGCAACTTTGAACAGCCTCTCTGCTAATTTCCTTCACCCACCCACCATCACCACAAAGAAACCCAATTCACCTCTAGTCCCATTATCGTCCTCTAGACCCTTGAGCGAATCATACCCATCTCTCAGCTCCTCCTCCGTCTCCGGCAAGAATTGGGTTTTCCGATCGGTGGCCGAAGACAGGAGGGGGGTGGTTGTTCCCCAGAAGGGCGATTCAAATGACGGAGATGAGGACTCCAAGAAGAAGAATCTTCCTGATGATAAGTTTGTGGGCAAAGCAATAAACGCTGCTCTGGTTCTGGGTTTTGGTACTTTTGCAATCACCAAGTTGCTCACCATTGATCACGATTATTGGCAGGTGAGTAATGGAGAAAACTTGTGGAATCTTGTGTCAAGAACTCAATTTTACTTTCTCTATTTATTATGTTAAGCTTATTTCACTTTTTGATACTATTCACTGGGTCAATTTGACTAGTTTTGCTATCCAAATCACCGAGTCAAAGAGACCCAATTACAAGTAAAAAAGTGAACCGAAGTTGAAATAGAAGAAACAAATGTTGTAATTAGTACTACTATTTTGATGTTCATACTTTTATGCACTAGACTGAGTTCATGTTTGGTACCAACTGAAAATGGTACCAACTGAAAATCGAATTGATAATCTGAGAAATAAGTTGGCTGAGAATAAATTAGTTGAAAAGTCTAACACTGTTTGGTATGAGCTTAAAAACTGGGTTAATGTGAGAGAATCTGCAAAAAAATGGTGATTAACTAATCTGCATATTATTGGTCGAAAACAGATTTTAATCGGAATTGATAGATATGGTAAAAAACTGATTAAAATTCGATTCCAAAACTTGCAGCACTAAGTGTTGGGCGATTATGAAGAAATATACTCCATCAGTCCCTGAAGAGATAGTACCATTTGACTTGGCACACATTTCAACTTCAAGGGGACAATTTCATTAATAGTACTATGCAAGGATTCTATCTTGTACAATTTTGTTAGTGAAATAGTGACCTAGAAGTACGTGCATAGGTCAAACATGACTATCTTTTGGGGGCAGAGGAATTGTTATGATAGAAATGAGAGTGATCACGTAAATGGGCGGTGTAATTACGAAAAAGATGACGTGTGACGACGGGATGACACAGCTATGAAGAATTAGACACGACACTAATAAAAGACTAAACGAGAGAGAATGGTTGAAGGCGGTTTGGCCATGTTGATTGTAAATCTTTGGATGCACCAGTTTCGACTCAGGTGGGTTTGGATGATAAATAACATAGGACATATAAATCCCACAGAAGGCAAATGTGTATAAACTAAAGGTCTTCTGTTTTCAATGGCTTCCTTGTAGCCTTTAGGTCGATGCAATTGCGCTCTATGTATAGCATGGAGGTTGGGTCTATTTCGCCCTCTTAATCCATAATCAATGAAGTTATGGTAGAATTACGTCCTAAAAATGTAGTAACTGTTTATTTGATCACTTTATACCCACGAATTCCAGAAGAGTTTAATGAGTAGGCTTTGCTCAAGGGTTGCACATAGCCGTTAAGATGTAATTAGTATACATGAAATGGTATTTGCAGAGGCTATGCATCTGATTATCCGAATCATCCATCACCCAAACTTTTCCAAGATTGGCGAGTTGGCCTTTACATGTCCTTCACCTGTATCCCTGCTCCTCTGGTTTTGTGATTTGATTACTCATCTGTTTTCTTTTGGGGTTGAATGGGTGGCGCCTCTCACAAGTTTAGAACTTTTGGTAGCTTGGACTGGTTTCACCCTTGTTTGCCTCATTTATTCTGGCCAGAGTACTTGGCTGGGTGGAAATGTTTGAGCTTTTCAGAGTAGTCTAAGTCTGGTTGCGTAGCTTTCATGATATCACTACTTTAATCAGTAAACCTAGCAATAAAATTTGCATCTTGAATTCAATATGGAAGCCAATATGATTGTAAACTTCCATATGGATGGAAGCGAACATTTCATCTAGAACTGAATATATTGGGAAAAAGCTTATTCAACTGTGGGAATTTCACTTGATTAAAATGCTAATTCCAAGTTTGATCGTGCACTTGTTCTTTATTTCTCAGGGATGGACACTGTACGAGATACTGAGGTATGCACCCGAACACAATTGGACTGCTTATGAACAAGCTCTCAAGAGTAATCCGGTTTTAGCGAAAATGGTAATAAGCGGAGTTGTTTATTCTATAGGAGATTGGATTGCACAGGTTTGCACGTGTTTCATTGAAGTCATCTCTTTGTTCACTTTGTTTTGTGTTTCATTTGTGTGCTAACTGCTGATGAAATGTACTTGTGCAGTGTTACGAAGGAAAACCACTTTTTGAATTCGAAATTACACGGACATTTAGGTCAGGCCTTGTTGGGTTCTTGCTCCACGGATCCCTTTCTCACTATTATTACCAGTTTTGTGAGGTGATGATACTGATAAATGGTCACATTGTTTGATCCAACTAGGTTGTCTGGAGTTTTTATTTTGTGTCCTATAACTGTTTGCTTTGCCTTCAGGCTCTTATCCCTTACAATGATTGGTGGGTGGTTCCGGCAAAAGTTGCTTTTGACCAAACAGTATGGGCTGCGCTTTGGAACAGCATATATTTTGTGGCTTTGGGATTCTTGCGTTTCGAATCCCCAACTGCTATTTTCAGTGAGCTCAAGGCAACATTTTGGGTCCTTCTGACCGTAAGAACTATTCCTGATTGTATTTCATATGTGCAGATTTTGTTATTTACATTTACCATGTGTAGGAACTGTTAGTTGTATCAAACTGTCTTCCTTGCTGAACATCAATCTTTGGAATTAAGTGCGCTTGATCTTATGTTAGGGCATAGCAGTTGCATTCTACCCATGTCAATAACTCTCTAGTGAGTAGTCCGTAGTCCCTGAGTAGAGGTGTCAAACGGGCTGGCTCTGCCCGGGCCAGGACCGGGTGAAGGCGGGCCACTGGTCCGGGAGTCAAACGGGCCCGGGCCGATTGAAGCCAGATCCCAATGGGTGGTTCGGCCGACGGGTTTTTCCCCTTAATATATGTGTATATAAGTAAGTATATACATTAAGTATATATACGTGTATAATTATATATATATGTGTATATATCTAATTTTTTAAATATATATACATTATATATAGATTTAGCAGGCTGGCGGTCCGGTCCTGGGTTGGTTGACGGGCCGGTCCGGGTCTGATCCTGGGCTAGCAGAGAAAACATGGAACTCAAATGTTGATGGATCTGTGAAATACATGGAATCTTTTTCTTAGAGAACTGTATGGATCATCTTTCTTACCTGCTGTATCTCAACTGCAGTTCTTTACTTTCAGTTTGGAAGTTTTATAAAGTATGTAGATGTAGCATCCTAAATTTTCTGACAAATTCTTTCTTCTTTATCAGGCGGGTTGGAAACTTTGGCCTTTTGCTCATTTGATTACATACGGCGTTGTCCCTGTCGAGCAAAGACTTCTCTGGGTAGATTGCGTGGAACTCATATGGGTTACCATTCTGTCAACGTAAGTAGTAGTGAATCTGGGTATGCAATTCAACCATGTAATCGTTTTTAGTTCTAAGTTCTAACACGTGTTGGTTTTTCTCTGTAAAGTTATTCAAATGAGAAATCAGAAGCCCGGATATCTGAGGCCTCAACGGAAGCAGAATCCGACACATCATGTAATCCAGACAAGGTAGAATGAAAGATCTTTTTTTCTTTTATTTTTACCCCTAATGGTTTAGGGAATGCTGAGGTGCTTCGCTTCTTGTGGTTGTTGGCAGGAATGACAAATCGTGAATGACGAAGAGTCATCAACCAAACCTGCTCTTTTGATGTTCCCGGACAAACATACAGAAACGGGAAGCTAATATATACGCCGTCTAATGGAACTTTCTACTTTTTTGCAGAGTCCATGTGTCCGTTTGTAACATTGTAAGTATTGAATTGGACCGATAGAGCATGTATGAAATATATTGGATTGAATGAATAGGTTATACGTAGTTTGAGAATTTCCCTGTGTAGAGCAAGAACAAAAACATATAGAATTTCATCATGTGTATAAAGCGGTACAGTATTATGAAGAACTTGTTCCCTAAGGGCTTCGTCGCCGTTATTTTCTTCTCTATTTACGTTTTCGCAGATACAACTTTCTTTCATCACTCTTTGTGAAGATTATTGCTTCTCGTGAGGTGTGAATGAAAGATCACACGTGATACTGGATGTGTTATGTTATTTTTCAAAATTTCGTTGGTGCATGATGTCTCGATAATATTAGAATTCACTATCAAAAGGGAGAAGAAAATCAAGGAGGAAGATGAGCAAAGCTGGAGATTTCATTCATGAAGATCTCAAGAACAAAAAATACACTTCTGCCTCAATTATACAGTTAGATACTTCTCAAAACATTATACAGCTAGAAAGGAGAGAAAACAACTAATGGATTGAAGACAAGTGTCACCAATCAATAGCGAAGAAAAACAAACGGTTATGAACATTCCGAGTAGAATCCAATGATGAAACAATTTCTTTCCATATAGGACCATTGTGTAACTACCCAACATTATTCTCTTAAATAAAAACTACAACTTTTCTCTTTCTTATTATAAAGAGACCCAGAATCATTAGATAAAACCAATACTCTCCCTCAAGTTGGAGAGTGACAATTTGTCACTCCCAACTTCCTGATTAGAAATCGAAAATGAGGAGCTGGTAGAGTCTTTGTAAGAACATCTGCTAGCTGGAGATCACTTAGAACATGTTGTAAGGACAATAGTATGATCTTGAACCAGATCTTTGACAAGGTAACAATCCATTTCAATGTGCTTTGCCTTCTCATGGAGAACTGGATTGTGAGCAATGTGAACGGCTGAATTGCTATCACGAAAAAACAGGTGCAGATGGAACCAGTATGCTGTATGTGAAGTTCTTGTAGAAGGGAATGTAACAATTTTAGCTCACACACTGTCATAGCTAGTGCTCTATACTTTGCTTCAGCTGAGCTTCTTGAAACTACCTTTTGTTTCTAGGATCTCCAAGAAATGAGTGAGTTCCCCAAATAGAAAAGGTAACATGTTGTGGACCTCTTAGTGTCCAAGCAACCTCCCCAATCAGCATCAGAATAAGCTTGCAACTGTAGAGATGACTTAAGAGAAAAAAATATCATAATTATGAGTTCCTTTGAGATATCTTAACACATGGTGTAAAGCTCTCAAGTGATCCTCTGTAGGTTTTGACATAAACTGGCTGAGTTTATTCATTGCGTATGCAATGTCAGGCCTAGAGTGGCTGATAGCAACTTTCCAATGGCTTTTCAGTATAATATGGTGGATGGCTCATCAAGAGGTTCTCCAAGAGTTAAACTCAACTTAGTTTGTGGTGTCATTGGACTATTGCATGGTTTATAGTTAAGATAGCCCACAGATTGCAGCAACTCAATAATGAACTTTTGCTGACTCATGAAAGTTCCTTTATGGTCTCTCAAGAATTCAAAACCAAGGAAGAAATGCAGATTACTAAGGTATTTGAGCTTGAAATCCTTATTTAGCAAAATATTGAAGTCCTCAAGTGTTGTGAGATCATTGCTGATGAGCAGAATATCATCCATATACACTACTAGGAGAAAAAAGAAAGGAGATTTGAAGTGTTAAAGGAACAATGTATAGTCACTTTTGCACCGTGAGAAACCCTTTTGTAGCAGAGTACTTGAATTTTTTTGAAACCATTGTCTTGAAGCTTGCTTGAGACCATATATAGCATTCTTCAGTTTACACACAAAATTTCCATTACTATTTGGAGATAGACAGTAACTTTGTGGTAGCTCCATGTAGACTTCCTCAAATATATCACCATAGAGAAAGGCATTGTTGACATCTAATTGAGCTAAATGCTAACCATAATTTTCTGACAAAGCTAGTAAGCATTTAAGAGTGTCAAATTTGGCTACTGGTGAGAATGTTTCAAAGTAGTCTATACCTTCAGTTTGAGTGTATCCCTTGACAACAAGTCTAGATTTGTGTCTTTCTAGTGTTCCATATGCCTTTAAATTTGTCTTATAGATCCACTTACAGCCTACCACTTTGGTTCCTTGTGGTAAGATAGTGATGTTCCAAGTGTTTTTGTCCTCCAAGGCTTGAATTTATGATTTCATAGCATTGACCCACTCCACATATCTTGAAACTTCTTGGAATGAATGTGGTTCAATAGGAAAGCTAGTGGTTTGAGGGACATCTACTGCAGCTAAACACTTAATAATGGATAAGTGTAGACAGATGAATCTGATTTGTTTGTGGCAGACACAATAAAATCTCTTAGATAAGAAGGAAGCTTTATGGCTCTGTGACAAGTTCTGGAGCCTGTATTTGCAGATGGATTAGGTGGTGTGGATTGTGTTGGGTCATCTGGAGGTGCTATGAGTGGATCAGGTTCTGAGGAGTCTTCAACTTCATTTGGGAGAACAAAGTTGTCCAAAGAAGTTGTTAAGTTGAGATCTGGGACAAAGAAAGGAAAAAATGTTCTCATAAAAGTTCAAATTTTTGGAGACAATCACGTTGTCTTGATCCAGCACATAGAGCTTGTAACTTTTAACCCCATGAACATAACCAATAAAGACACATTTAGAGGCTCTAACATCAAATTTGGATCTTCCTGCCTCTAGGGTAGTAGCATAGCTCGGACAGCCAAAAACTTGAAGCAAGAGTAGTCAGGAGACTTCCCATATAGGAGCTGAAATGATCATTTTTCTTGTAACCTTGTAGAAGGAATCATGTTGATGATGAAGGCTGCAGTGAGCACACATTCTCCCCAAAACCTGGAAGGTACATTGCTTTGGAACTTTAGAGCTCTGGCAACATTTAGTAGATGTTGGTGCTTCCTTTCCACATCTGAGTTTTGTTGAGGAGTAGCTACACATCTGATTTCACGAAGAATGTCACTTTCTGCATAGAACTTACTTAGCTCTAAGTCAAGAGCAATGTCTATTCTCAATTTAAGCACTTTGGAGTTGAATTGTGTGTGAACCATGGCACAAAAAACTTGTTATTATCTTTGTTGCATTTGATTTCGCCTTCATTAAATAGACCCATGTTGTTCTTTTGGCATCATCCACAATAGTAAGAAAGTATATGTGCCCTTGGTAAGTGGGCACTCTGTATGGCCCCCATGTATCACAGCGTACTAGTAGAAAAGGGGTACCGCATATGTGATTCTTGTTTGGAAAATATTTCTTCTTCTGCTTATCAAGAGGGCAAAAAATGCAGCATGAGTCCATAGCTATAGGTTTGAAATTTAGCTTTGCAGATAATATATTCAACTTCTTGAAGGATGTATGTCCCATTCTATTGTGCCATAACTCATATGGTGACAGCTTCATATTTGAGATAAAGTTGGCAGAGAAATGCTTTCTTGTCTGAAGCAAGTAGATACCTCCAGACTTAGCTGCAGTTACCAAGACAATGTTCTTGCCTTTGTCATATATTTCACATTTATCTTGATCACATATCATGACACAATCATTGTGCTTAGTCAGTTTAGAAATTGAAATCAAATTAAATTTGAAATCAGGTACTAGTAAGACTTCTTTTAGAATAAGATCTTTTAAGAGTTGTACCTTGCCAATATGAGTGACTTGTGCAGTTCTCCCATTTGTCAAATGAAATTTGAGGGTTGTGAACAGGATGAGCTTCGATAACTAAATAATCCTGAGAGCACATATGATTTGTAGCTCCTGTGTCTAAGATCCAAGAGTGTGGTTCCAAATGAGCTGCATCCAAGCTAGAATTTAGAGAATAATTGCTGATGATTCCTGCCATGAAATGCAAGTTTATGTTGCTATCACTCCTTGATGGATGACGCACATGAGTGTCATAGTGATGTGCAGCACTTGAAGCTGAATCATAGGGTGTCACTGAACCACAATCACTAGGTGGGGTTGACTTGGTGACATTGAGTTGTAAAGATATCATAGAAGCTATATGTTGAACTTGAGCTGAAGATAACTCAATTACCCCACCATTCCTAGCAGTGACCATGGGAGATTGATTTGGCTCAATGCTAATTGTGGACATGGTGTTGTGAGCATAAGTTTTGGCTCTTGATTTAAAAATTTGGTGGGTAACCATGTGAATTCCAACATTTCTATCTTGTATGACCTGTGCCATTACAATGAGTGCACACCAATTTGGTCTTCATTGCCTTTAAAATCACCATAGTGAGACTGAGAGTTATAATGATGTGCATTGTTGAATTGCCCTCTAGCAAAAAATTGATTTTGTTGGCATGACCAAAAATGTGTGATGGAATTGATTTATTTGACATCATAGCCATGCTCTGATTTGAAATCACTCCATGAGAATCAAAAGGCAATTAAATTTGCCTTTCTTGTTGAATAACTTTTGCAAAAATATGATTCATTGAAGGCAGAGGCTCCATAAGAACACTTTGATCTTTAATTGTTCTTTATAATTCATTTAGACCAATTAAAAATTGCATAACTCTTTGTTCCTCTTGTAGCTGATTGAAAAAATGTAAGTGTCCACAAGTACAAGAAGGCATGGATGTATAGTTAGACAAGTCATCCCAAAGTGTCCTTAATTTTTAAAAATAAACTGTCACACTCAAATCAGTCTGTTTCAGTGAGGAAATTTGCAGTTTCAATTGAAAAAATCTGGGTTTGTTGTCCTGTGAGAATCTCTCAGATACGTCAATCCAAATATATCTAGATGTTGACCTATACACGACACTGCAACCTATATCTTTGGAGACTAAATTCAAAAGCCAAGATATTACCATTGAATGACGCCTATTCCAGATAGAGAAGTTGTCATCAGTGACTTCTGGAGCTAGGAGAGAACCATCCACAAACCCTAGCTTGTTCTTGGCCATGAGAGCGACCCTCATGGATCTGTGCCAGGGATAAAAATTCTCACCTCCTGTGAGAATCTGGCTAACCAGTAAATGACCCGGATTATCCGAGCTAGAGAGGAAATAGAGAGAAGAGGGATCTACACCACCAGAAACCAAGTCTCCTTTATCGTTTCTCGGATTCACCATCGGAGATCGGAAAAGAAGATATATGAATTTTTCTCACAAAGAAGATAAATGAACTGAAAAGGAAATCCAATCGTTTAGAGGTGACGAGCAACCTGGCTCTGATACCATATTAGAATTCATTATCATATGAGAGAAGAAAATCAACGAGAAAGATGAGCAAAGCTGGAGATTTCATTCACGAGTTTCTCAAGAATAAAACATACACCTCTGTTTCAATTATACAGCTAGAAAAGAGAGAAAAACAACTAATGGATCGAAGACAAGTGTCACCAATCATAGCAAAGAAAAACAAACGGTTATGAGCATTCTCAGTAGAATCAATGATGAAACGATGGTGTTCCATTTAGGACCATTGTGTAAGTACCCAACATTATTCTCTTAAATAAAGACTGCCACTCTTCTCTTCCTTATTATAAAGAGACACCAGAATCATTAGATAAATCCAATAGATAACTTATACCATCATTGTGTCGTGGACATATTCATACTACATTTATGATGGATGCTAACATTGATTCACGATACGAAGATGGGCACTAATGTATTTTTCTTGGCCACACCATCATGACATGCAGAAGCAGAGATATATTTAGAAGATTGAAACGATCATTAATGGATGTGTTGACTTAATGGTGGATTCTCTCGGTGTAGTGAACATTGCAAAATTCAACCAGGAATTAAGTGATTCCTTTTGCAATATGCGATATTTAAACATCATTATTATTAAAACTCTCAATATTTAAACAACGACCTCTCAGTTTGTGGCCGAATGAAAACTAACACTTAACTCCACACGCTATCAAAAGTGCTAATATCTTGCTCCAAAATACCTACCCCTAATACAAAAACCCTCAAAGTTTTCAAATCTGATTTCGAAACAAAGTTGTTTTCCTAACTAATTCACCACCGCCTTTGACTTCCAATTCCAATGCATATTCAACAAGTGTACAATTTTCTTTTCTTATATATTATGCCTGCTATCAAGCATAGCAAGAAATAAGATGAGCAGCAACATGAGTGATCGTTCCTTGATCACCATGTTAATTATTTTCTCCATAGGTCTAGCTACCGTTATATATCTTTCTTCCACACGAACCTCCGACATTTTAATGTCAAGAAAGTTCTTGGGCTCTCACATATTTTCAAAACCGGAAAATAAAACTGGATACGATGATGATCTGGGAGCGGCATTGAGGGCATCTTCAACTGCTGATAAACTGTTATAATAACAGTTGTAAACAAAGCTTTCATAGAGCCTCACAACGGGACTTACCCTTCGATGATTGAACTGTTCTTGGAGGGTTTTGGGTCGGAGAGGACACTAGAGAGCTGGTTAATCATTTGTTGGTTGTGTCCATGGATCAGACGACTTATGATCGCTGCAAGTTCTTGAGACTCAACTACTACAAGTTAGAGACCAAGGGTGTTGATTTCGCTAGAGAGAAGGTTTTCATGACGGGTGACTATCTAAAGATGATATGGCGGAGAATTTTCTTCCCGTCTGAGGTTCTGATGCGTGTCTATAATTTCATCAACACGGTAATCAATCATGCACCCAACATAATAAACATAATCAAAACCAGCTTCTATAAGTTTTCAAGTAAAATCCTATATTTATAACCATAGTGCCAAACAAGGAGATCATAGATTTATAATCACAGTGCCAAAGTTTGGAGGGTATGAAGCTCAAGAGCCAAGTCCATATATAGCTACTATTCTATTCATTTATTTATATGATGGATGTTAGGACCAAGTGAAGAAGTCAAACGGTCTTCTAAGAAAAAAACCTTCTAGATCGGAGAAAAACTGAAAGATTAGATTAATATATCAAATATGTCATGTCTGTAATCTGCATGTGTCTTTTGATAGACGTCAAACCCTAAAATAAAAATACTATCTAAACTTGTAGAGATTATGAATGACTAAAACATTTTTTTCCTATATAATAGAGACAGTGACCACTAAATTGGAGAGAAAAGTTAGTAGTACATATATATTTTATAGAATTTACCAAAACAGTGTCATCACAGTTTCGACACATGTGTATGATTCTAATTACCGATTTTGCAAATATATATGCATGTGTTTTCTTGCCAATTTAGGGTGATGATTCTTACACTTATCAGTTTGATGGTTACACATGAAGTATGTTGTCATATCTTACACAGGAGCCTTGTAACTCTCAATGTTCAAACTATAGAGAAAATTAGTCTCTCCCCTACATGCTTCTCACCGTAACTCACACCTAATGGCTACTCTTTTAGGTGAAGGGAATTGTTTGGACAGAGGCAACATGCTTTAATTTGTGTGATTCCCCTTTCTGCACTGCAGCCCCACTTTTAACATGATTTGATGAAAAATTATATTTGGATAACGAATGATGAAATTTGATACTTTGGGTAAACAAAATTACACACTTTTTATCACGATACCCAAATATGAGGAAAACTGGTCAATTTTGTTTTATCCACAATTTTGCATTACATTCCTCGCAAAGATCAATCTGTAATACCAACATGCACATTGCAGAATACCGACATATTGTAGCTCCGGAATCCATTTAACAGACTGCAAAAGATAAACCAAACAGGAAACAACGAGGATCTGTTTATAAGTATTGATGCTCGCCACAGTACCGCAATGAACACCGGTTTCTACTTCATTCGGCCAAATAATAAGACAATTTTCTTGTTTGAGACATGGAATGCGATGAAGGACAACTCCACAGTAAAGCTGGAGCAGTCCGTTTTGGATGATCTCTACGCGAAGGGCGTGTTTTCAAGGCAACGCCTCCAAGTTAAGTTCTTGGACACCCTCTACTTCAATTACTTTTGCACTAACACTATAGATTTCCATGACATGGTTACAGTGCACGCAAATTGTTGCAGAACTATAAGTGCCAAGGTTATCGATCTTATGTATGTCCTACATGATTGAAAAAAATTCAGGACAACTGGAGAAAAAACTAAAAATGGGACACTGACCTCTTTACAACGCTCTGATCATTTGGTTTGTGGCAAATCGTGGCATTAGATAGCAGAAAAAGTGATTTCAGCGTTGTACATAAAAGGAACAAAAAAGAAGAACACTGCTATGACAAATCACCTCCTGAAACAATGAACGAAAAAGAAGAACACGAGATTTTATGTACATGTTCTGGTCTCCTGACTAATGATAATCACTGTGTTTGGGAACCGAAGCATCGTTGATCAATATTGTTATGACAAATCACCTCCTGAAACAATGAACGAAAAAGAAGAACATGGGATTTAATGTTGCTCGCTAGCACAAAGTATGCTAACTATGTCCACAGGAGAAGCATGTTATTTATTTATCAAGAGGAACGATTTACAGAGATTGCATACATTTATAGGAACCGTAAGGGTCTTTTTATACTGCCTAAGAACCCTGAAGCCACCTCAGATCGAACAAGGAAAGAAATATGCCGACTCTCCAGGACCTGGTCTTACGACCAGGCCCGAGTGGCCGTATGACCAGCAGAGGCTTTGGCAGAATTATGCTTTGTTTTCCTTAGCTACTTGGTCTCCTTTGTTTCTCTTGGTGATTTCTTCAATATTCAGGGCATCAATCTAACAAATCTCCAACATGACTTGAATTCGATAGCCAGCAACAACTGCTTCTCTTTTTGTAAACAAATATATGCCTTCTCCGAGCTCAAATGTCGTGTCACTGATAATCAGTAAACCCCTTGGTTCCGACAGCCTCGTAATGCTTCAATTGCTCAAGATGTTGAGCAGTTCCAGGAAATGCTGGAATTTCTCTCCAGAACTGGCTTCGTGAACATATCCGGCGGGCTGTTAATTGTCACCACCTTCTTGACCATAACTCCACACACTATCAAAAATGCTAATGGGCGGGTTTGGATGACGGAGTTTGGTTAACTCCAACCGTAACCCAACCCGCGACAAGGACGGTGACCGGTGTTTCATAGTCGGTGCCCAGTAACAATGAAAAACGGTGGACGGTTAAAAAAAGCGGTGCCCGACTCTTCCATTTTCGTAGAGAAAAGAGTTGAGGGGGAGAACGAAACCCAGGGGGATCGAAATATGTCCAGTGACCAGTATTTTTCAAAACCGGTGGACTGCTCCACTTTGTCCATGTCTGACATTTTGTTTTCTTGCTTTGTTTGTATGCAAATTGTTTGTATGCCAATTCACATGCACTGTTCAATCTTTTTTCTTTGTTCTCTTCTCATGCTTGTTCACGTGAGATATAAATGAGTTAACTCTTGCATTTTACAAAGCAAGTCCGTGCCTACAATTTTCAGTAGATTCCCTTCTTGTTCAGTAGCAATAAACTTTACAAACTCACGGGTGTGTTGAACTAGAGACATACATATATGCTTTCATTCACCTACTTAAAGAGAATCTCTTCTCTTCTTCAGCAGCCATTTCAGTTTTTTCATTCTCCCACATTCAAACTTTCAGTTGTCTAATTCCAACTCTCATTTTCTTTCCCTCCACACCGCCCAAAATGTCTGACGAAATTACAACGTACAGGGGTTTGGCTGCCGATGATAGGCAACGTCCCTCAATGAACATGTCGTACTACTTGTTTCTTGGGGGTAGATCTCTATTTCCCGAGCCAGAAGACGGTCCTGTGTACGACGAGCTGACAAAGCGGAAAATTGCCACGGGTAAATCCATCAATATTGGAGACGAATACCGTGAGTATTTACCAGCTCACTTGGAGTGGCAAGATGAGGTTCTTTGTGCAAGCTCGGACGCACAATTTATCCTCAAAGAGAATATAGAACCATAAAATATTTTCAGTATGCTCAAGGGTGAGTATGTGAAGTGTGTTGGTGAGAGACACATTTAAATATAGTGAATTGATGATTGAAACAAACAAACAAACATGTGTTAGAAAAAGAAAAGAAAAGAATTACCAGGCACCGGCCAAATTAACCGACCCTGGTATTCAATTCTCAAACATTAAGCCGACCAGTGGTATTTAAACAGGGCACCAAAAATCAAATGCTAGGCACTGCACTTATTGCCGCCTTGCCGATGGACGGTTAATCCTATTTTGTGGTTAAAAAAACCGGTGACCGGCTTCAAATTTGCCGGCCACCGAACCTGCTCCAACATCAACCCTTATATCCAAACGCCAGCCAGTTTTTGAAACCCAACTCCCTCAACCCTCCTATCCAAAGTCCAAACAACCACAATATCTTGCTCCAAAATACCTACCCCTAACGTCGAAATTTCGGAGTACTATTATATATTAAGCATTAATCAATTTTTTTTTTACGTTGTCAAAAGGGTTTGAACTCGGGACCGAATTAAATTGAATTTCTGATGATGTCCTTACAAAAAATAAAAAATAATAATAACGAAATTTATGATTAAAAATAAAAGAAATGAAATTGTTACAATGGCATAGAGAGACTAACAGTGACGTCTCCTTTACCGTTGATCTTTTTGTTGTTTCTTAGAAAAACGAACTCTAATTGCGGTAATGGAATTGTCCTGCATCTCTGTAAAGCTCAGATCTTGATCTACAATTATTCCTCAGAGAGAGAGAGAGAGAGAGAGAGAGAGAGAGAGAGATCTTGATCAGCCAACAATGGCGAAGCTGGAACCTTTGGACGAACCCTTCCATCTGTTGCAGCAGCACCAGCCGAAGAAGAAGAAGACGGTGAAAAGGAACCACGGCTCCGTGATGTTCTTCGTCTGCGTCGACTACATCTTCCTCCTCATCTTCATCGCCTTCCTCTGCTTCATCATCCTCAAGATCTTCGGCCTCTAATTCGTATGTATTGCCCTAATTTTTTATTAATTGTGCCCTCAAATTTGCCCTAATTTTTGAGTTTGTGATTTGGTTGCTCATGTTATTAGGGCATTGAATTGATGTGATTTTTGATCAAAGTTTGGTTCTTTTTCTGAAACTTTTTGATGGGTTGCATAAGGTGATTGTCAAATACTAGTGGCTTTCTCTTTGTTTGATTTTTCGGTTCCTTGAGCATAATGTGGCTTCTTCTTATTGCATAAAATTTTGATGGGTATGATGTGATATGGTGTCGGTGACTATCATCTCATAATGAAAATTGATCACTGTGGTTTGGAAGAATGATGCCTATGTTTGATTTTATTACCGAATTTCTTTGTGGTAATGTTCTTTGTGCATAATGTGGCTTCTTATTACTGACTAATTTTTGATGGTATGGAAGAATGATGACCGTGTTTGATTTTATTATTGAAATTCTACGTGGTAGTTTTCTTCGTGCAGAATGCGGTTAGTTATTCTGTGATGCCATGAAATGGTTATTTTCAGCTCTTGAAGCGAAATCATCACCACTATGCTATTAAGATTGTGTTAATGTCTTCTAGTATGTCTGAAATTCTTAGCATACTAGGGTATGAAGCTTTCGTGTCAAATAAAACCGAAAACGGAAATGAAAAGAATTGAAGCTGATTTTTAGCATTCCGAAGCTTAACATGTACATGATCAACTTGAACACAATGAAGTACTAACAAATAATGTAATCTCCTCGTGCTGCATTCGTAAAGAAAATAAATTTTCAACGCCTCCGCACATGGTGGGCTACAGCAATTTAACAAATTCTTCATGGGTTTGAAACACCGCTGCCGCATTAAAACATACCCCAACAAGCAGAACTACATTCAAAGCATCATCAATAATTTGGATAAATTAGTGGAGACTGTTTTCAGCACCAAAATCTATACTACACAATGCATTCCAAGACCAATTCAAATCAATTTCATATGAGAACTTATAATTCATCCTGACATATTTTACACGAAGAAAGTTATCAAATGAAGGCCTCAATTTGAACATTTCTCCTCCGCAAAGACGTCTCCCATTTTGATTGGACCAAAAGTTTCCAACTTTTATTTTGACGACAAACTTGAGCACGTGAACTTTGTAGCCTGAATTGATCTTACTTCCGACTGAAATGCTATGAATTAAATTAAATGGTTCAAATCGGAGAAGACTAACAAACTAGCAATGCAAGTTAGTTCCTAGACGTAAAAGTTTTCTTGTTATGATTTTGTTTACGGAGACCCAAATACTCGGCAAAAGGGGAACATACATGCTTTAACGCTGATGTGCTCATATGGGTCTGAAGTTTGATAGATATGATGCTAAATGATGATACTGCGTACACAATGAAACAAAAACAGGTCCAGAGTGACATTCCAAGAAATCAATATGTGGCAAGAAATATAAATACATTATTAGACGTCCATGTCAATCAAGAGAATTCTAAGTATGGTGTTCAACCTGCTTTGTCATTGGTCAAACAATCGTTGTCGTGTAGGTTGACAGAATTGCAATCTCAAAATAAATGTATTAAACAGTTATCTGTTTGCACACTTCTTATGCGAAAAAATATGTTTACACGTAAAACGATCTTTCATATGAATCCATCATGTAGCATGCCACCAACTAAGCAAAAAACTACTTGAAAGCCTTTTTTTTATAGGTAAAATAGTACTTGAAACATTTTTTGTAGGTAAAAACTACTTAAAAATCTGGAATAGCACCAAATTTACTTAAAAACCTAGAATAGCACAATTGAATATGCTTTTTACCGGTAAAAGGGGCTCTAGAGAAAAATAACTGACCAAGAATTCTTCTCAACCACAATATGCAAATTAACTTTCATGGATTTTTATCAAACACAGTTATGTTCATTTGGGCAGTTTACCCAAGCCATCTAATAGCAAATCAGTACCAAGTACCAGTATCACCCCCATAATTCTAGTGAAACTTCAACATAAAAGAATACTAAAGTGAAGTTCCTTCAACTGGGGAAACCACATGTTCTAAGTCTTTGCTCACAGTTCCAGTGTACCCAATTCAAACAGTGCCATTGTCTTAGCAGAGGTTCTGATGGTCCCAAAAAACATCTAAAGAGGGATACATGGGCCATGGGGTGTAAATTGATCTTAAAAGGCACATGATTACATCTTTTGGGGAAACCTCTTTCCTAAGATTTTGAGGGAGCTTGTGTGGTAATTACTCAGTTTCTTTTATTATGAACGTTTATGAAAAGCTACTGTAATGTTTAAAGTGATGGTTGATTGGAGAGATTTGAAGTCTCTTGTAAGTTGTAACAGGAATGGATGATAGTATCACTGCTGTTTCATGCAAACTAGGAAATTATTTGTGGTATGTTCACCCTAATTTTATGGCGAGGTTGACTATTTGCAAGTTTGTTTGTGGGGTAAAATATGAATTTCAAAAAGTTGAGTTGGGGTTGTATCTCCTACTTATCAGTTAGTAGATTTGCCTCTGGTTGCTGGTCGTATATTTGGAGAATCAATGTGTTAGGGGTTCATGCTTTGGTTTAGCTTGCTTGCATGGTTTGTCTTCTAGTCATGGTTGGCTGGTTGCAGATTGTATGAAAAAACACATTGTTCATAATGCATACCATGTCAAACTTCGAGTTTTGAGGGTAGCTTTAGCAATATGATGGATTTGTTAATAATAGAGAGATCGGCTGGCTGTTTTTGAATTTGTTTTTCTTCAGAAATTAGAATGTTAAAGTTTGAGCTGATTTTCATAAATGCTGAATGCTTATGGCCCCAGAAAATGATGTTGGATCTGAGATCCACCTTCTTTTTAGGTGAGTTTAATGACTTCCAATAATTTAATGAATTTGAAAGTGGTGGAGAGGGACTGTTTAATTATGACAGTAAAAGCTGTTGACTATCCTATTTATAAACTCTATAGTCTGTACCATTTAGTGTTACTTGCACTTCCATGTCTCTTTTAGGAGGTAACATGGATTCGAAGTCATAACTAATTATCTGCTTGTAGCTTTCATTCACCTTTAGATTTTGAAGTTTTGGGGCTTCTGTCTCTAGTTTTGATTACGTGACACATGGTGTGTACTTTTTAGGCTCACCTGTCTATCACCCACAATCACTTGTTCACGTATCATTTAACACAATGATGACTTAATTTAGTCTTTTCGTCCAATTATTACGAGATAATCTAGTTACTAATTTGATTCTGCTTTTGTATTGTTTTTACTGCAGGGTAAACTTTACATGCTTGCATACCGGAGCCAGCTTCTACTATCCACGATGTTGCTGGCAGCTTTAGGTCTGATTTAAGTTAATCTAATCTCAGAGAGTGTTCTACCTTTCCGTTGGTGTCTAGAGAAGCTCTGTATCGGTAACTTCAATTTTTTGTTATCTTTTGAACTTACTGAAGTGATAGTTACATTACATATATATCATTTTACCACGTCAATCATGACAGAAACAATCCAATCCAAGATTTATTTGTAAATAATTGCCGGCGTATTCTTATAACGACTGTGAGCTTATTTTCCTGGCTGCACCATTAACAATCGCTTTGTCTTACTTTTCTGAATCACAAAGGCTTCTTGTATGAGATAAAAGACCCAAATATCAAAACTACTGCTGCCTTCATCTTCATCATTCTTGATAACTGTTGCTTCCACTATATTCACCAACCAATATGCGTTTCAGCAAAACACCAAATCACCATCAACAACTCCCACCACACACCCACGTCAACATCAAAACGGTCCGAACTAGACGAACAAAATATTTAGCTACTGTGAATGGACATATGACTCAATCACAGGAACAGAGCATCATGTGAAGACTCAATATCCAAAACCCCCAAATCTGGCTCCCTACACTGGCCACGCTACCACCAAATTGAATCTACTAAAATATTGAAACACAAATGTAATCAAACAAGAAGAAGACTGCTCCAAAGCAAAAGTTATACGTAATAAAAGAACATGGGGAAGCACACACAAAGCTCTGATTGAACCGTTGTTTTTCGTAGATCTGTTCGAGGCTTATCAGGTGGAGGCAGGGATGGTAAGAATTGGGTTAGCCGGCCTTTGTTGTGAAGGAGAGAGAGTGAGAAGGTTATTTTTCTTTTTCAATAAATGGAATCGTAAATTCAGTAATTAATGGGGTGTAATAGTAACTATACCAGTTACCATGTTATTTTGGGGTAATGGTGCTCTATGTCTTCTGTTAAACAAGAGGGGTGGTCAGTGACTTTGTGCCTAAATAGAGGGGTCTAAGTGTCTTTACTTATTTTTACTACTATCAACACAAAAGAGTGAAAAACAAAGCACAGCTTCGTGTCATGGAAGAGTACTTATACCCATTATTTCACTCTAATGTTCATATGGAATTCGGATAAAATATACCTTTAGAAGGATCCAAAAGTGATTGCTTAATGAATACAAAGTTAAGAAACTTTTTTGAGGAGGAATATTATTCAGGACTTCATGAGGAAACTCTAAGGAAGATTATCTTTGGCGCTTACTGAAGTTGGTAAAAGAAATGCTAGAGAGCTATAGAACTCTACAGCTAGAACTTTGAAAGAACTAATCGTTGAAACTGGTTGATGGGTAAACATCAACGTCTGGGGAAACCACTTTTTCATGAGTATAAACAAAGATCTTAGTTGTGATTATGGATAAATGACTCTTTCACGGCATGAGTGAAGTGCATCTCTTTTGGTTTTGTTCCCTCTCTTTGGTTGGATTATGAATCTTTAGAGTTCAGTTTTCTGGTTGTTTGTGCTTCTGTGGGGACTCTTGTTAACACCAACTGTATTTGTACTTGCCATTGGTGATTGGTCCCCTTTTCTTTTTACCAGTTTTGCATGCTGAACTTGGATGTGTCCTCCCCACGTTTCTAATCAGACATTTTTCCTCCAAATTTTAGACTTTAACTCGTGCTGTTATTGTGACTTAGGTTTACAACGCGTATATTTTTTTCCGTATTGCCGAGCACATAACTAGACATAGGAACAACATCAAAGTATATTGTACTAGTGATGTGACCTCTTGTTGTTTCTTTCTGAAGTACGGAGATGTAGACGTTCTTGTAATACTGGAAACTTACACATAGATTTAGAAGACTTACTGTAGAAAATGGAAATACACTGATTCCATCACAACATAACTCTGAATAACATATTTGAAAAAAATCATGAATCTACCAGTTATTTATGCCTCAAGGAGATGAACAAGAAATGGTAGAATAGAAACCTCAGTAACACTACCCCGCGTGACCCTTAACGACCTCCAACTGGAGGGGTACTGCCACCAGTCCCAGGGACGGGGACCTCGACACCGGGGTTGGGAATGAGTGTGTCATCACCACCAGGAATTTCTGTGCGGCCAGTGCTGCCGCCAGTAGTACCGCTGCCAATGCTGCCGGTAATTCCTCCTCCGTTTGAGCCAGTGACAGGATTGTACGTGAATGGGTTAAAACCATGGAACTTTTTGGGTTTGATGAAACGCCCAATGCCTGGAATCAGAAAGCTGCGGTCCTTTTTGAAGAACTCGGGCTGTTTCACATCGGCGTCGCTAGGGTTTGTTGGGACTTCACGTCCAGCAGTTGCATGGCCAACAATGGCTAGCAGGATGTTGACCATGAGAAGGAAGGCAAGGGCAGGTCTAGGGTTGTGAGCCATTGGATAAGAAAGAAGAGTTGATAGAGAGGAAATGTAATGCTGAGTTGTTTTATGATTGAGGAAGAGAATGTAGTACCCATTTTATAGTTGAGGTTTGATCTCATTCTGTGCTCTGTTTTGCGGCTATCTGTTAAAATGCAATAAACAGATTTTGCCTTTTGAGGCATACGGTTACCAACAATTTTGGCAGCCCATAAATTTCATACTACTGAGTGCCACATCAGCCAACAACTCAAGACGATATCTAAGCAAAAAGTAGTTGAATAGTTATTGTGAAATCGATTAGAGCATGTTCATCACCTCATCCTACTCCCACATCATCCAAAAATCACTACTAACCGTTCCACCAAGCCCTGGGTGTATTCATGCCCTAGGACTTTTGACAAAAAAAAAAAAAAATGCCCTAGGACACTCCAGTGGCCTCTACACTGTCCCAGGGCCAATCAAAGTCCCCTGTGCCCCCACTCGCACCGATCTTCCACTTAAGCATCCACATGTGCAAAAACTCTGAAAATATCCATTATGGACAGTGTCGTGCTTTTGCCCCAAAAACACAAACAGAAAATACACAAACAGCTTCTTGCTCCATAGGCCCATTGAGGGTGAATTTCAATAGGGTCATCTTTGGGGCGCCCTTGGTTTTGAGGGAGACTTAACATGCGATATGGGTAAAAGATGCTCATAATAAGACTCTTCATTGATATATCGCTAAATATTTGTTTGATATTTTTTGGAGTGTCCCACCACCTCCATGTTGCAGGCTGGTACTTCCTGGTAATAAATCCACCAAACTCATGGTGGTGCATTTAACATTCGACATCTATTGCCTTGCTTGTTTTTAGCAAGTAATCATATAGTGTATGTTCACGTCTTAGCTAGAATATTCGAAGACACTACAGATCCTTATGATTGAGAGATAAAGAGGTCTTAGAGACATTTAGGTGATGTTGTAGCGGTGTAAGAATGTGAGAATCATTGTGCATGAAATGCCGTAAATTTTGGGATGAAGTATTGTTTGGTGAATGTTATCTAAACAAAAATGTTTTGTAAAGCTACGGTGGATGTCTGTTAGATTAATTTAATGTTTGGGATGCTATATATCACCACTTGTTTATTAGTGTCTTAGTTTTACTAGTTTATAATTATCTTGTAATTGATTATAGAGAAATGCTTTTTTTTTCCAGGATTATAGAGAAATGTTAAGTGTCACCCATTTTTCTTCACATTTTAATTTCACCTTCTATGTGGTGTTCTTCTATTGGTGGTAGAATTTTAGAAATATATCAAAATAAATAATCATCACCAATCATATTCCGAACACAGGAGGTGAAATATGAGGATGGCAAATAAAGGGTGAAGCATAGCAGTCATCTTATATATATATATATATATATATATATATATATATATATATATATATATATATATATATATATATATATATATATATATATATATATATATATCCTAAGCACTTAGTGAATATATAGTAACTTTGTTGAGACAAGGATAGAACTTTTGATATATAACCCTCATGCCGTATATGTACACACACAGTGCGATACATGCAGTACGAGAATTGTCAGATAACCCTCACGCAGTACTGATTTTACTGACATCGTGCACCAATAATTTTGATTTTACTGACATCGTGGACTAAAATTATTGATGACGGCTATCTACTATTGGGGCGTGACATTAGTAAAATCAATACTGTGTGGCGGGTCTCATGGTGTTGGTATCGCGCTGTCAACGAACATATATTGCAAGAAAGTTATGTCAAAAGTTCTTGAGAATAGTATGAAATTTCAGGTCTTCATGAGCCTACCTCTTAGGAAGAGTATCTTGGATGCTTACTGAAGGTGGTAAAATAAATACGGGAGAACTCTAGAACACGGAAGATAGAACTTTGACGAAACTAATTGATCATGATTATAGACAAAGAACTTAGTTTGTGTGGAGAAATGACTCTGTGTAAACATATTACCGCCTTTTGGTGGATTGCCCATGTCTCTTTTGGTTGGCTTACGAATCTCTAAAGCGGCCATTAATCGGAATGTGGTCATCATTCGAATTTTACCATTAATGTATGCCAGAATTCCGATATGAATATGGACATAGGTGAACCCGATTCGAACCTGGCCCGTTGCCATCCCTAATGAACATTTTCTTCTTATGGCACAGTCAAACCCCTCTTGTTGGTCATCAGACAAAATGATGACATCAGGCAATATACCTTCAAAATACCTATTTTACCCTCTCCCTCCTCAGTCCTCTCCACCACCACCGTATCATTATCATCCCCCTAGCAATCCACAACCACCAAATTAAACTACCCACTACCAGCATCACGATTAAAACCCACACCACCACCAGATCTGAAACCAAAAGCCACTCAAAAGTCACCCAACGCCACCATATCCACCCGATATAAAGCCCACCACCATGACCACTGCTTCTATTATCATCGCCGACACCATCACCACCACCTCGCTGTCTCTGCCACCGCCATCAACCCAACCAACTCACTTATTAACCAAAAACCAAAAATCAAAACTATTTCTGCTTTCATCTTCATCATTTTTGGTAACTGCTGCTTCCCACAATATTCACCAACCAATATACGTTTTAGCAAAACACCAAATCACCGTCAACAACTCCCACCACACAACCACATCAACATCAAAACATTCCAGAAAATAAGCAACCATTACCAAAAATCGGACATAATTGAATAATATTGAGAACCAAACATAGCTGAACAAGAAGAACAAAATATTTAGCTACTGCGAATGGACAGATGACTCAATTATGTGAACAGAGTATCATGTACGAGTCAAAATTTCAAAAAACCCATATTCCACAACACCACCATAAACAATTGCCACCATCCCTAAAACTCTAATCAAACCCAGGAAACAAGAACCCCAAATTGACTCCCAACACCAACCACTATACCACCAAATTGAATCCACTTAAAAGTTGAATGAAACACGAATGTAATCAACCAAGAAGAAGACTGCTCCAAGCGCATACGTAATAAAAGAACATGGGGAAGCAAACACAAAGCTCTGATTGAACCGTTGCTTTTCGTAGATCTGTTCGAGGCTTAGGTGGAGGCGGGGATGGTAAGAATTGGTTAGCCCAGTTTTCTCGTGAAGGAGAGAGAGTGAGAAGGTTATTTTTCTTTTTCAATAAATGGAGTCGTAAATCCAGTAATTAATGGGGGGTGTAATAGTAACTATACCAGTTACTATGTTATTTTAGGGCAATTAGGGTAATGGTGCTCTCTGTCTTCTGCCAAAACAGAAGGGGTGGTCAGTGACTTTGTGCCTAAATAGAGGAGTCGAAGTGTCTTTCCCATTTTTACTACTATCAACACAAAAGAGTGAAAACTAAAACACAGCTTCGTGTCATGGAAGAGTAGTTATACCCTTTATTGCACGCAGATATTCATATGGAACACGTAATGAAAGCAAAGTTAAGTAATTCTGTTGAGGTGGAATATTATTTACATTTAGGGCTTCATGAGGAACCTCTAAGGAAGAGTATCTTTACCGAAGGTGGTAAAAGAAATACTAGAGAGCTATAGAACACTGAAGCTAGAACTTTGAAAGAACTAATTGTTGAAACTGGTCGCATGGGTAAACATCGACGGCTGGGGAAACCATTTTTTCATGAGTAAAAAAAAAAAAAAAAACCTTAGTTGTGATTATGGAGAATTTACTCTTTCTCACTCTTTGAAGTGCATCTCTTTTGGTTTTGTTCCCACTCTTTGGTTGCATTATGAATCTTTAGAAGTCACCATTTACTGGGATATGGCTGCCATTCGAAATCTACCATTAATGTAACCAAAGTTGGTTGGTTCCAGTTTTCTGGTTGTTTGTGCTTCTGTGGGGACTCATGTTAACACCTGCAACTGTATTCGTACTTGCCATTGGTGATTGGTCCCTTGTTTACCAGTTTTAGCATGCTGAACTTGGATGTGTCCTCCCCACGTTTCTGATCAGACATTTTTCCTCCGAGTTAGAATTTAACTCGTGCTGTTATTGTGACTTAGGTTTGCAACGTATATTTTTTCCGTCTTGCAGAGCACATAACTAGACATATGAACAGCATCAATGATGTAGACGTTCTAGTAGTAGTGGAAACTTACACATAGATTTAGAAGACTTAATGTAGAAATACACCGATTCCATTACAACATAACTCTGAATAACATTTGAAAAAAAAAAATCATGAATCTACCAGTTATTTATGCCTTAGGGAGATGAACAAGAAATGGTAGACTAGAAACCTCAGCAACACCACCCCGGGTGACCCTCAACGGCCTCCAACTGGAGGGGTACTGCCACCAGTCCCAGGGACGGGGACCTCGACACCGGGGTTGGGAATGAGTGTGTCATCACCACCAGGGATTTCTGTGCGGCCAGTGCTGCCGCCAGTAGTACCGCTGCCAATGCCGCCAGTAATTCCTCCTCCGTTTGAGCCAGTGACAGGATTGTACGTGAATGGGTTAAAACCATGGCACTTTTTGGGTTTGATGAAACGCCCAATGCCTGGAATCAGAAAGCTGCGGTCCTTTTTGAAGAACTCTGGCTGTTTCACATCGGTGTCGCTGGGGTTTGTTGGGACTCCACGTCCGGCAGTTGCATGGCCAACAATTGCTAGCAGGATGTTGAAAATGAGGAGGAAGGCAAGGGCAGGTCTAGGGTTGTGAGCCATTGGATAAGAAACAAGAGTTGAATAGAGAGGAAATGTAATGCTGAGTTGTTTTGTATTTGAGGAAGAGAATGAAGTACCCATTTTATAGCTGAGGTTTGATCTCATTCTGTGCTCTGTTTGCAGAGATCATTGGCATACGTTCACCAACAATTTTGGCTGGCAATAAATTTCATACTAAGTGCCACTTCAAGCAACAACTCAATACAGTATCTATGAAAAAAGTAGTAGAATAGTTATTGCGTATGATCAACACGAAGTCAATTTGAGCACCTCATCAAGCTCCAACATCATCCAAAAATCGAGCAATTTTTAGTGCTCCAAAAGAGGACCACGTGGTGCTCTACAGCCAATGAGTGTCTTCCAATCAGTGACAGTTTGGTTAAATGTTGCACTTTAATTGGTTGTAGAGCACCACGTGGTGCTCTAATTGAGCACTAAAAAAATTCTCAATGCACTATTCGCAGTTCCACCAAGCCCTGGGTGTGTTCACGTACGAGGGCACTTCAGTGGCCTCCACAGTCCACACTGTCCCAAGGTCCACCAAAGTGCCCTGTTCAAGGTGTCAAAGGGCCGGTCCAAGCTGGCAAGAGGGCCGGGCTTGGAGGGGAGGGGCCATACTGTTGGGGGAGGAATGTGATCCCGACCGGTTAGGGGCTAAAACGCCTTGGCATCGGGGCCGGGGCGCATGGATTAAAATGGTCAGTTGGAAGGTTTTGCGTGGGGTGGGGGCTAGTTCGGAGAGGGCTTTTGCTTGGAGGGGGTCGGGCCGGGCTAAATGCAAATCGGAACGGTTTCGGGGCCAGGCTAGGGTCTAGGGTGGTAAGAGGCGGTTGGTGGTCTGGGGCCAGGCTGGGCCGTTTTGCCCACGGGCCGGCCCTCCAACATGATGCCCTGTGCCCCCTCTCTCAGTAATCTTCCACTTGGGCGTCCACATGTACAAAAACTCTGAAAATACCCATTATGGACAGTTCATGCCCTTGCCCCAGCCCCAACAGGTGGAAATACATACTGAAAATACACAAACAGTTTCTTGCCCCATAGCCCAACGAGGGTAAATTTCCCTAATGACATCTTTGGGGCGCCCTTGGTCTCTAGGGAGGCTTAACTGCAATATGGGTAAAAGATGCTCATAATAAGACTATTCATTGATATATCGGTAAATCTTTGATTGATATATTTTGGAATGCCCCACCACCACAGGCCTCCATCCATGTTGCAGGCTGATACTTTCTGGTAATAAATACACCAAACTCTAGTGTAGGTACATTTAACATTCGGCATCTACCTTCCTAGAAGACATCGGTACAACATATGCCTTGTCTACCTTGTTTTAACTTTTTAGCCAGTAATATTGTGTATGTTCGTTGCATGTGTGATTCTATCTTAGCGAGAATATGTGAAGACATTGCAGATCTTTAGGATTGAGAGAGAGAGATCTTAGAGACAGTTAGTTAATGTTGTAGCAGTGTAAGAATATGTTTTCAGAGTTATTGTGTGGAGAAATGACTCTTTGTAAGCATTTTAGTTTGTTACCATCCTTTGATGGATTGCCCACGTCTCTTTTGGTTGGCTTATGAATATCTACGATTTGCCATTCTATGCGGAAGTTGCTGTCATTCAAATTCTACCATTAATGTATACCAGAGTTGGTTTGTTACAGTTTTCTGGTACAATTCTACCATCTTTTACTAATGTATATAACTGCAGTAGTACTTGCCATGTCTCCCTTTTTTCTTTACCAGATTTAGCATTCTGAACTTCCATGTATCTCACCCCATTTCTGGTTGCTTCAACTTAGAATTTAAATCTGGCTTTTGTTGCGAATTAAGTGGTTTACCATGCTTCATAGGTCTCCAGTTACAGTATCTTAGACGAGTCGTATGACCTCTTCTTTGTTTCTTGCTTAAGTGCGAAGATGGTTATTGTGGTGATAATACTGGGTCGATGATGAGATCCGTGATGGAGGGGGAGAGATAAAGTTCATGTAGTACAAAGATGTAATCGTTCCTTTCCTGGATTTAGAAATAGAGTTCAAGCCCCTTTTTGAGACTTTTATCAAGGTTCCCCAAGAGAGACTGTTGCAGTGGGACACAGACCCAAGCCTAGAGGCGTCCGTAAATTGTTTAGATGTATAGACATTGGCCCTATTTGGATGAGTTAATTAAAATTATGAGATTGTAGATTATTAGAATGAGTGGTTGAAATAAAGAGAGAGAGTGTACTGTTTTAACATCAACCAATCATTTCAACAACCTAAGATCTCAAAATCTTAAGCTCATCCAAACAGGGCCATTATTTATGTACCCCAAACGTTTATGACAGAGTTTTTAGGTGATAGGACTGATCTTTAAAGAAAATGAAGTCTTACTCAAAATAGAACTTTTGCCATATTGCAGCATGTGTACTATGTGTAGTACATGTTCGTTGACAGTACGATACGTGCACTATGAGAGTGACATCGTGCCCAAAAAGCAGACAACTGTTATCATACTCTCGGTGCCCGAAGTCAGCCAAATAAAAAATGTTGATGTGCGAAGTCACTAAAACCAATACTGTGGGGGTTATGACTTATGAGCCGATTCTCATAATTATATGTAAGTATGTATCACCTGTCAGCAAATATATACCATGTGGAGGTTATATGTCAAAAGCTTCAAAATAACTCGTTGAATTCTGCGAACTTACACATAGTTCTAGAGGACTTACAGACGCACTGGCACCATCACAACATGACTCTGAATAACATATTTGGGAAAAAAACATGAATCTACCACTTATTTATGCCTTAGGGAGGTGAACAAGAAATGGTGGATTAGAAACCCCAGCAAAACCACCCCGGGTGGCACTCAACGACCTCCAACTGGAGGGGTACTCCCACTATTCCCAGGGACGGGGACCTCGACACCGGGGTTGGGAACGAGTGTGTCATCACCACCAGGGATTTCTGTGCGCCCGGTGCTGCTGCCAGTAGTGCCGCTGCCAATGCCTCCAGTAATTCCTCCGTTTGAGCCGGTGACGGAGTTGTAAGTGAATGGGTTGAAACCATGGCCCTTCTTCGGTTTGATGAAACGCCCAATGCCTGGTATCAGAAAACTGCGGTCCTTTTTGAAGAACTCGGGCTGTTTCACGTCGGTGTCGTTAGGGTTTGTTGGGACTAAACGTCCAGCGGTTGCGTTACCTACGATGGCAAGAAGGATGGTGAAAATGAGAAGGAATGCAAGGGCTGGTTTAGGGTTTTGAGCCATTTGGTAAGTAAGAAGAGTTGAATAGAGAAAGAAGTGTGATGTTGAGTTGTTTTGTGAATTGAGGCAGAGAATGCGATCCCCATCTTATAGTTGAGGTTTGGGCTCATTTTGTGCTGCTTTTTGCGGTGAGTTAAAAGGGAATAAAGAGAGATGGGGATTTGTCCATTGGGTCATACAGTCACCAACAATTTAGACTGCCAATAAAAATGTTCAGTACAAATATCATCTTCTTGTGATGTGTTTCGTGCATATTAAGATATCATAATTTACAACTGATAACTCAACTGTAAGAACATATTTCGTTCGGAGATGGCAATTTGATCTGATCTGATAGGGTTTCTGGCATTATCTAATCCTAATGGAGCAGATTCATTCTGATCAATTTTTAAATCAGATATGAATCACATGTTTTGTGATATGTGAAATCCGACGCGATAGGTTATCATTATAACTAATAAATTAAAATATATATATATCTACTAATGTAATTATAAATATATTATTTATTATCTGTACTGTAAAGAACATCTTAAATTCTACATAAACTTTATTATAATAAAATTGATGGGTTTAAACTTGTAAACTGAAAATCAATCTAATTGTGATTGTAATTCATGATTATGACGAACTAAAATTACCGTCCACTATGATCCGATGGATAATCCGATTCGAATCCGGCAAAATCAATCTAATGTCAATCACAAATTTATCCGATTGCCTATAGAACTACATCTTCGGAGGAGCCCTGTGTATAAAGGGAGAGTTATCGTCTTATAGACAGACATCCAGCATTTGCTCTTGCTACATTGTCCAGTGTGGTCCTTTTGAGTCTTCTGTTATCTGACTTCCAGAATTTTCTGGGGTTCCTCTTGCTATGTTTCGGGTGGGGAAATAGAGGCCACAAGTTTTTGGTTATTGGCTTTGGGTTATTATGTGGATTATCCGGATGGGAAATAGGTCAGATTGATGCCATTAACTTGTCAGATTATATCTTCAGTTGCTCTCCAAACAGTTACGATGGTCATTTGATAGATTTGTTGGCTTTGTTTGCATTTGCAGTTTTTCTTTCTCCTTTATTTCACTGTGTAGGTTATGCTAGTATAACACATCAATGGACAATTTAATGTAACCATAGTTGGTTCGTTGCGATGTTGTGGTTGTTGGCATCTTTTACCAATGTACAGTGTTTGTGCGTCTGTGGGGACTTGTCTTAACGCCTACAACTGCAATAGAACATCACCGTAGGTCTATTGTTTACCGGTTTTAGCATTCTGAACTTTGAATGCACCGTTCCCATTTTTCCGAAGGCACATTTTTGCTTACAATTTTAGACCTGCTGCTACTGTGACTTGGGTGTACAACGCTTATAATTTCTTTTTATAGGGTAGTACATAACTAGATATAAGAACTACAGTATGACGTACTAGTGGGGGTGTCCTTTACTTGTATTAATGTTTCTTGTTGAAGTACACGTGGATATTATAGTGGTGATATTGCTGCAAGTGCGGCGGGCTCGAAAGATTGGCAACTCTGTCTTAGCTTCAGCCCGAATTCTGTCGAGCCCAGCCCAACCCAGCCTTAGTTAGGAATATCGTCGCCAAATTGCAATTGGATCCGACCCAATAGAGTATCTGGCATGATCCCCGACCATAATAGAGCAGATCCGATGTGGTCCGTTTACAAAATGATCGGATATGGATAACATATTTTGTGATCCGTGAAACCCGATCCGATTAGAGTAGGTTGTTATACCTAATAAGTTCAATAATATATGTGTATTAATATGTGTGTGTATATATATATATATATTAATTATTATATGTACTTTAGATAACATCATAAATTTTACATCAAAGTATTTTTGTTATGATAAAATTAATGAATTTAATACTTGTAATGTGAGAAATAATCATTTTTTTTAATTTCTGGTTATCTTAGGTTACATGAACTCTAATCCGTTTCAAATCCGCTGAATTCAAACCCCTATCGGTCGGATTTGGATATAGGTTAATCCGATCCAAACCCAATCCGTTATCATCCCTAGTTCCCTACGTGTCTAAATTCAAGTCCATACAAATTAATTTGGGCTCGGGCCGAATTCGGACTAGTACATTGAAATTAGTAAATTAATATAGTTAGCACCTTTTAGCTCACTCGAAATTGTCACTCTAAAGGTAACTAAATGACTTAATAAAAGACTACACTGAAAGTATGCAATTATTATTGAAGGCTAAAAATTAATGACTATACATACAACTAGATCGGATTCAATAATTATTTGTTTAGGAGTATCAAAATGACTTTTCTAAAAATCCAAAATAATGATAATTATTAGGTAAAAAAATAAAATCAACTATTTCAAGAACAAACATATAAATTAAAAACAACACTGATGATCAAAAGAAAAATAGTAGATTCATGTTAGATATCTCTATAATTCTCTCAAAAGATGATATTATGTGTAGTGATTATACAAACTGAGCCAGCTCGCCCTTTAATACATACCCAAGTCCGACCGTAATCACAATTCGAACTGAGAATTTAGGTCAAAGCCTGCCCAAATTACTAAGAGTTTGTGCCCAATCCCTTCAGACTGTTCGGGTTGGATAGGTTCACCCGTCCAAATTGTAGCCCAAATATAGGGGCGACAACGAGAAAAGTGATGGAGGGAAGATAAAAGGTTGTTTAGTATAGAGAAATAAAAGTCCCCTTTGCATCCTAAGATTTCAGTATGGGGCGGAAGTCATGAAATTGGGGGTTAAGTTTCCAGGAGAGTGATTATCAAACTCTAATCAAATATACAAAGATATACAGACAGATGCAGAAGAAAAAGACAGAAATTAATGTCTCGGAAGTGGGAAGACATCCAGCCCAATAAAACTTAGATGCAATTCAGAACAAAAGTTCCTTCCTTTTGTTAACTTCCCGGATTAAGGTCCATGGATCATAATTTTCGTGATGGTTAGGAGCGACCAGGAAAGTAAGTTAGAAGACTCAGAACGTTTTCGACTCCAAAAATCTCAACCATACCGCCACTCAGTACTAACCATTGTATCACCATACGATGTCACTGACCCGAACGAGAAAGTACTCATTGGGACAAGCCCCACCGCATGCATGCCTACATGGTGGAGCACGCTAATCAGTTCCTGACAAATAGTCAAAAATTAGTGGGTTTCATCTAACTAATGTACGTTTGTAAGAAACTAACTAATGCACCATGTAGGCATGTCATAGTGGTGGGGCTAGCCCCAATGAATACTTTCTCGACCCGAACCCGCCCTTTACCGAATTAAACAGTGACCCGTCTCATACCGAGTTGCCATTACGGAGAGTGGCTGTCATTGCTCATTGGAATTCCACCAAAACCAATAGTTGGTTTGTAAAAATGTTCTGGTTGTTGGATGTCTTTTACTAAGAATGCACAATGTACTACGGTACATTGTTAGTGTTATTTGTAGGGGACTCATCTTTAACACCTATAACTGCAATGGTACTTTCCATTGGCCCCATGTTTTACTAGTTTAAGCATTCTGAACTTTGATCTTTCCTACCCATTTCTGGTTGCCTGGACTTAGAAAATTTAAGGCCTAAGGCGTGCTGTTACTGTGACTCCCATGGTTTACAATGCATATGTTTCCAGTTTTTAGAATACTCTACATAACTAGATATAAGAGCACTGAGGATGTTTGGATGAGCTGCGTCAAGTGAGCTTTTGAGCTAATAAGCTCCTATAATCTTGGGCGTTTGGATATGATTGAATTATTGTGTAGACTTTCACAAAAACGGAACCATATTTTCAGTTAATGGGGGTCTGGACTTTTTATTTTACTGAAAACATGAAAAATCCGGATTTGGTTAAACAACCAATAACTGTGTGACACGAGGCTGTTAACACGGTAAAGAGCATGGCAACAGATAGGGATGTCTTCTTATAGAATCCGGAGGCCTCTTCTTTTCAACCGAATGTCCTTTTAGTTCTCGAGGTCCACATCTGGTCGAACGACCATTAACGCTTCACGAAACAAACTTAGAGCTCCCTTTTCGAAAAATCGCGGCCCCTAGGTCTCCGATTTTACTAAACCCGGGACTCCCTTACTTAAAATAATAAGTCTCCAGTTTTCAACAAGTTTGATGAACGTCAGAGATCTTTAAATCTTCCATGTGTTGCCCCATTTGCTCGGCCAAACATGACGATATATTGTACTAGTGGTATGAGTTCTTTCTGAAGTATGAAGATTGCTATTGTGTCTTAATATTTGGTCGATGATGAAAACCGTGATGGAGGAGAGATATATTTCATGTAGTACGAGATGTAATCGTGCCTTTCCTGGATTAGGATCCATAGATCATTGTTTTCACGAATACCCTAGTCTCTCTCTTTTTCTCTGAATTCTCAATAAATTCTTTTTTTGTGTCGGAGGTCCCCTAGAATTCAGGGTGGACCCCGAGACTTTTTTCTGAAAGACTTTATTGAGGTTACAAAGAGCGACTGTATACAGCGGGACTTGAATTCATGTCTGTAAGTGTCTCTATAATATTCAGATTTAGTTCAGAATACTGGTAAAAAAGAGTAAATAAAATTCGAATCTTATTCAAAATAACTCGTTAAATTCTCCAAACTTACACAGAAATTTAGAACACTTGCAGTATAAAAAACACACTGACTCCATCACATCTCAACCCTGAAAACATTTGAAATGAACCTGAATCTACCAGTTACTTAGAAACGGGTAGACTAGAAGCCTCAGAGACCTCAACGGCCTCCAACGGGAGGGGTGCTGCCACCAGCCCCGGCGGCAGGGACCTCGACACCGGGGTTGGGAATGAGCGTGTCATCGCCGCCCGGGATTTGGGTACGGCCAGTGCTGCCGCCAGTGATGCCGCTGCCAATGCCGCCAGTGATTCCTCCTCCGTTTGAGCCGGTGACGGGGTTGTACGTGAACGGGTTGAAACCATGGCCCTTTTTGGGTTTGATGAAACGCCCAATGCCTGGAATCAGAAAACTGCGGTCCTTTTTGAAGAACTCGGGTTGTTTCACGTCGGTGTCGTTAGGGTTTGTTGGGACTTCACGTCCGGCGGTTGCATGGCTGACGATGGCAAGAAGGATGTTGAAAATGAGGAGGAATGCAAGGGCAGGGCTAGGGTTTTGAGCCATTTGGTAAGGAGAAAGAGTTGAATAGAGAAGAAATGTGATGTTGAGTTGTTTTGTGAATTGGGGAAGAGAATGTAATCCCCATTTTATAGTGGAGGGTTTGAGCTCATCATGTAATGTTTTCTTTTTGCTGTGAGTTAAAAGGAAATAAGCAGGGGCCTCTAGGTAGTACAATCACCAACAATTTAGACGGCCAATAAATTTATAGAACTCTACGATTTGGTATGGCAGATTTGTTTAAGAGTGCAAGATTCGAGTCATGCGTGACTTGGTGCGGTGCCAAAGGGACAGCTATGGTGGATATCTCTACCTTTTACTCTAGTTAAGCTCACGTAATTTGTAGTGGAATAATATGACAATCCTATTGCCTAGGGAAATTAGGGTGAATTGCCCCTATTTTTCGTGTTGGTTTAGAAACGCGGCCCTTTTTTCCATGTCACTTTCCGGTCGACCCGTTTCTAACCAGCTGCGGGTTTTTCCGTCAACCAAATCCTCTTATTTTGTGCCTGGTTTGTGTCGATCGAGAGATTGTTAGGATTATGCTTATTTTTTCTGAAATAATGGCTAATGGTGAAAGAGAAGGCTAATATTGTTGTGTTACGATGTTTGAAACTGGTCGCTTTTCAGTTCAACCCGACCCGTTTCATTACGTCATTTTTAGGTTAATCCATTTTGACTCATTGATCCAAGTCCGCTAACTTTGTGTGTCGAGTCGGATCGAATACTGCCGGGCCTAGATGCCCGAAATATATAACGGGGAAGCTTCAAGACTCTTCGCTATTCTTCTTGTACGGGTAAATTTTCGCATGGTAGATATCGGAAATGCCCCACCACCACAGAGATCCATCCAAATTGCAGGTGGATACTTTCCGGTGCAATAAATTTACCAAACTCGTGCCGGTGCATTTAACCTTCTCTTACAAGACATCAGTACAACATATGTCATTCTTACCTATTTTGGGGAAAACTGAAATTACTCAACCAGAAGTACAAAGAACCTACAGGCTAGTTTTTAGCTAGTAAGGGTGTTGTTCCTAACAAGAAAATACTACCTCCGTTTCGTCTGTTTCGTCTGCGTTTGACTTTTTAATCCGTAACTGAGTCACTTTGACTTGGTGATTTGGGTACCAAAACGATGTAATTTTTTAACAATTTTTTCATGGTATTTTAGAATAAACTTTCCTCTATAACACCATGCAATGATTACAAAATTCTTGTATTGTTTTGCTAATCAAATTACCGGATGAAAGTAACCCAGTGAATAGTGACAAAAGTGAAGTAGGCTGAAACAGGCGAAACAGAGGTAGTACAATACAAAGATAAAAACACATTTTGACCCCTCAAGTTTGACACAAAGACACTTTCACCCCTTCTAAATTGGGAAAAGGTAGTTTCACCCATTTGTTTTGCCAACTTCAGGACAGTTACGCTCCATGAACCCTGATTGTGTCATTTCTTATTCTGAAAGGGCAAAATTTGTCCAAATTCCAGAGACCAGCCGGTTCGACTGGTCGGACCGGCGAACCGGTGCTTGACCGGTCCGGTCGGGTTATCAGACCGTTCATGCACGCGAACTTGGCCACGTCATCCAAACCGGCGGTTCAACCGTCGAACCAGCCGGGTTAGGACCCGCCCGGTTCGCTCCTTTAATTAAAAAGAATTAGCGCCGGTACTGTGAATCGAACCCCGGAGACCTCAAGTTTTCAACACATGAGACTAACCACCATGCCAGAGACGCTTTTAGGTCTCAGACGGAGGTATCAATATACTTCATATATCATTTCAGCAACTTTCCTTTCTTATTTAGGAACACTAGCAGGTTTTTTTGTAAGTTCTTTTATTTTTATTTAATAAATATATTGTAAATGTAATAAGAGTATTATGTTTTGCATACCATATCACATATTTGAAGTCAAGTATTTATATCTATATTTGACAATCATAGATGCTTATTGATCCCAACTCATAGTAAACATCAATTTAAAAAATATATCTTTTTAGTATCACAATGTTCAAAAATATTTATCGTTCGCAAATTTAAGTCTACATTCAAAATATTATAAGATGTTCTTTCATCAAATGTTTATTTTATATTACTTTGTGGATGTAATTGTGTGTTAGTTATCTTTCATCAAAATATATTGTTGTTGACTATAATTTCGTTATTTTTGTGTGTGTGTTTAAATAAGCATAGTTATTAAATATTATAACGCTAAATATCAAATAAAAAAATTATATAAAATTTTGACTATTTTCCATTATGTTTACTCTTTTTGTATAAGAAATAATAAATATATATTATTAAATAAACGTGCAATTGAACCGGTCCGACCACGGGTCTGCCCATGAACCGGTGCCTCACCCGTTCGATGGCCGGTCTGGTTTTTAAAACTTTGCCAGACTACTATCAGGGATGGACCCCACCCCAAGCTAACAGCTTCACAAGTGGGGAATGCGGGTGTCATTATCAAATTAGAAGGGTGACTGTGTCATTTACCAAAATAGAAGGGTAAAATTATCTTTATATCAAATCTGAGGGGGGAAAGAACCAACCCCTCACCTACTAGTATTCACTAATTTTATGACAGTAATGTCACTTGTTCTGACAAATAAAATTTCAATGTTATAACAACCCTAAAATTAATAAATGTGTTTGGTTGAGTTGTAGTTTAAATATTTATTGGGCTTCAGTGGTTAATCCATACTCAAAGATGGTAAATTTGTCTAAAAAACGAATGTCAATGACGGCTTCCACCCAGGCTAACAGTTGAAGTTCGGTACAAGGGGTGAATGTGTATCATTTCCCAAACTATAAGGGATTGAAGTGTCTTGGTATCAAACTTGAGAGGGTGCAAGTTTTATTTATCCTAAAAAGAAATGTTATTCTTTTTTTGCCATGAGATAAACATAGCATTTAACATAACGAGTAGTCATACGTACTTTTAAGGAAGAAGAGAGAAAAGAGAGCTTGCAGAATAGTTGTAGAATTAGAGATGCAAAAGATTTCTCAAAAAAAAAAAAAAAAAGGAGATGCAAAAGATTGATCCTAACACGACAACATCTAGTTTTCTGGCATGGGGTGATCTTTGGGAGATTCTGGCCTTACTGCCGGTGGGATCTTAGTCACCTAAAACCTTTCGAAGGGGCATTAATTCCGTTCACGAATCTTCCTCTGACTCTTGCGAGACAAAACCTCGCTCTAAAGGCAGTTCGAAAAATAGAGAGTGCGGTTGTACACACAAATTTTATGCTAATGAAAACAAAAGCGATAAATTCGGAGTATCAAATATTTATTGATGTAATTGAAATAGCGGATTACAATCTCTGTAACGAATTTCTAAACAGAAACTAAATCCTCTGATTCTTCTCCTTGAATGTCGAATGAGGGCTTCGCAGCTTGATCTCTAATCGAGCAGGCGTTCTTCGATTTCGGCGAAGAACGCGTTGAAGGTCTTGAAGAATACGAAGAACTTGCTTGAAGATCTTCGAATGTCTTGAAGATCCGGGCGACGATCTTGAGGTTGGATGTATGAACTCTTCAGGGCTTTAGCAGCTTGATCTTCAGAGCTCTCTACTTCTTGCCAGATGTAATTGTGTATTTTATGGCCTAGGGGTGGCCCCTTTATATAGGCACTGGAGTAAGAGTTGTAGTCCTGTTACAACTCGGAGATCTAATTATCTTTTATTTATTTATTTAATAAAAGAATAGTCTCCACCAATCACATAATTAATAAATCATTATTTATTTAAGAATAATGATTTATTAGAAGAAATATGTATTTCTTATTTTCTGCACTAATTTGACAAGTGGCGCGATATGATTGGCCGTATTTGCTAGTCTTGATAGCTGCATCAAATTGACAAGTGGCACTCTTTCATTCATCGTATTTGCTGACTTGTAGCCATGTCGTGTTGTGACATGGCGTCCTCATGCTTAGTCCTTGGATGTAAATAAGTTTAGTCTCATTTACAATTTAGTCCATGTTTTAATTGCTGTTTTAGGACAATAACTTATAGAGTAGTGCTTTTTGATCAAACAATTTTCCAAATATATGAGAACACGTGTCATTGTTTAAATGGTTAAAACTTTACGTGTCTACAAATGCCCCCTCAAGGCTTGTTCACCGGCTCCTGAGCTTGTTGGTGTGGATAAGCCTTGAAAAGTTTCACTCTAGATTCTTTTGGAGCTTGATGATCGAACTTGGGCGTGTCTTGGGCAAGGCAGCTGAAAGTTTATTAGGCACTTGCTTCACACCACGTCCTTTAGCCACGGTATTGGATTTTTTTTTCTTCTCTTTTTTTTTGGTGAGCAGCTTTCTTTTTGAACAAGACATTATTCAACACAGACACTATTTGTTCATTCTCACATGGCTTATTGTAGTGGAAGATTAGATATTTTGAAGAATGCAGTAAATCAACCGTTGTGCAGGAGGGCCTAATTTGCTTTTATTTTTATTTTATTTTTTTTTATTTTTTTTTTTTACGAACAAATACTTTCCTACAGGAATAGGACTTCTTTTAACCCCTGTACCTCTTTCACTCCTTGTATAGAACCAATGGCGTTGCTTATTTGGGGATTCAAAATCAAATGGATTTTTTTTGCTTTCTTGGAGCCCAAACCAAATCTGATGACATGATATTGCCATGTTTAATCAAAAAACTTTTTTTTTAACCAAGTCCATCCAGGATTCGTATCCTCTTAGGCGTGTTTTACGTGAAATTCAAATCCACGCCCTTGTCAAACGATGTCCTTTACCGGGCTGGATTAGGATTTCTTAGTCTCTGTTATGTGCAAGAGAAATCCCGACAATGGCCTGATCTATGTTACTTGGGACTTCCTTTACCAAGTCGGATTAGAATAGCAGTGTTTTCCCCCTATATAAACGAAGCAGGAGCAGGAGCATCAGCATAATTCAGAACACAGAGTTCAGACAACGGCAGCGAACGCGCATCGCTTCAGGTTAGTTTTTCTTTTCTCAGTCTTGATTCTCTGAATCTTTTTTTTCCTGAATTCTATAACAAGAATTAACCATTGCTTGTCAAAGAAAGTAGTATTTTCTGAAACTTGGTAATGTTAAAACTTGTCTGGAAGGCTAGATTGAGTAGTGCCGCAAGCTAGACTTAATAAGCAGCATTGAAATCGTGACCATTGCTTACTGTGGTATATGCTTGCTTCAATGCTTTCTTCTCTGCTTTGTTCTTTTTCTTTTTATTATTTTTTTCGTTCCAGTTCCTTTCCTATGTTTCAATCCTGAAACATAGTTTCTCTCTTCTTGTTCTCAAAATTTATTTCCTGAATTTGTTGCTCCTGTGCTTTTCTTTTCTGAATTTCTTTTTCTTTCTTTTACCTTCAGCTTGCTTCCTCTTCTATGTTTCAATCCTGAAACGTAGTAGTCCTTTTTTATGCACATGGCCCTTAGTTGCTTTATGTCTTGTTCCCTTCTCAGCATTCCTCTGCATTCTCGTGCTTTTTTTTTTCACTGCAACTAACATAAACCTTGATGAAGGATTCAAACTAACCCTTTAAAGCTACAATCTACACCCCTACTTCAGGTTAGTCCACAAGGCAGTTTTTTTTTCTTCATGCAGCTAGGTGAAGTCAATGAGTAGCACTGGATCTTCCCTTTTAGCCATCAGCTACTGGGGAATGCTGCTCACTTAATGCTTCTACTACCTCATCCGTTATTTTCAGTATCCTTTCGCTTTGTTTTGCCTTTGTTAGGATTGTCAGCACCCCTTTTTTTTAGCACAACAGTCTAAGTTGCTAACAAAAGTTCTTATTTCACTGCTGACCAGATATATTGCTCCTTCTCATATGTTTCTTTTTCCTCTATGCAGGAGCTATCGATTGAGGCTACCAACACTAATTCGGCATCCCACAATGGTGAAGTTCTCAGATACTTCCTCCCAGGGCTTAAACAGCCTCATCGTATCCTCCGGAGAGGGTACGACTATTACCACATTGCCGGTTTACGAACCTGCAATTGGTCCTTATGCTCCCCAATTTTCCGGTCTAGGACCGTCTCATATACCATCCTGGTACTCCTTGTCAAGCGAGGAGTTAGTCTCATCCCATGAATCCGCCACCTTTCATGACGCAGGCATATTTTTATGCTCGTCGCTCCATTCTACTGAGACTAAATCCCGACGTTCTACGCTCTTGGCAGAATGGATACATTCAGGGGACGCCAAATGGCACAAAGTAACCCCAAACTATGGTCTTGTTTCCTTTACCCAAGGTTACTGGGAATGGCTTGAATATATACTCGGCCATAACGAAGAAATTCTAAATGATGCAAAAATATACAATGCTGTATATGCATCTTTATTTTCGTATGATCACGACGATCAAATCCTTCAAGCTTTCTGTGAATTTTGGAATCCCACCACCAATACTCTTCATACTCATGACGGGGAGACTTCAATATCCCTCTGGGACTTATACCAAATTGGAGGACTCCCCATTCATGGAGAATTTTACGATGAAGTCATTCCGTCCGCTAGAGAATTATTTGACACAAGCACTCCACTTCCGATAAGTTGCAGGCACTTGCTTGCAGCATATCATCATATTTATCAAGAAAGCGAGATCAAACAAGTTACTATTCAAGCGTGGGTAAAATTTTGGTTCAGAGGGGATTTGAGGTATGACGACCCCCCTCGTCGAACTCAAAAGAAAACCACATCTAAGCCAAGGCTTACTCACAATCCCTGCGGCCTCATTCGCCGCCGCAACTTGCTACCTCAGGAAGCCATAGTTTTCGATGAGCTAGGAATCGATAAACCACACAGGGATGAAGTTTTTCTGGCTGCTCTCTTATCATGCTGGTTATGCAAATTTATTTTGCCTGCTGATGATTACAATTGCATCCGTCCTAGTGTTTTCAAGGTTGCAAGCATGATGGCCACTGGTAGGAAGTTTTCCCTTGCTATCCCGGTACTAGCAAGCATATACCAAGGCCTAGGCCGCATAGCCTGTTCAACTACACCTAGCAGGTGCTCGGCCATATTCCCTATTCATTACTTATATGGATGGCTCAGCCATTATTACTCTACTCATTGGCGTTCACGGAATTCAACCTTGAGTGAGCACCGTGTGCGTATGATCAGATACGCAGGCGAGAAGATGGCGAAACACTTTAGTGATACGGAAGCCCGTCAACACTTCGCTACATTGCGCCTACAATCACTATCCTCATTGTCCATATATGACACAAAACAACTGGTCCTCTCTGACCATGGTCATCTATCTTATTCATGGACTGAGTACATTATCAGCCTCCGTTCTTGCTATTTGACTTGCCGTCGAAACAATGACTTTACTATCGAGGCATACAGCCCGCATCGCTTTGCCAGACAATTCAATTTCGTCCAAGAAGTTCCTGGTGAGTTGACCAAGGAAATACTTAATGGTACCCTAGAAGAGGTGATAGCCCTCTGGTCATCTTCTGTGTTACTGGGTACTAAAGCTAAATTTCTCTTTCCCCTGAAGACCAATAAACCTTTATGCTCACGTCGATACGTTGAATGGTGGGCGAAATACTCACGACTTTCTCTTGGAGAACCCACTGATGTTGACCTGGAGAAGGAGGTTAATAGCAACCCGAACGAACATGTCCCTGAAAACGAGAGGAAAAGGAATAGGGAATGGACCGATGTGAGTTCCTCTCTACCTGCGAAGAAAACTTGTCAAACTGTTCCTATCGCAACTCCCCCTCCCAAATCCGGACATAAGATTATAATCAAGAATTCCAGACTTGGCGGTAAAAGCCGAAAGGAAATCAGCCCTGTGAACACCAAGGCTATTTCCAGTGATCAAGAGAGGAACTGGAAACATATGAAAAATAACAAGAGTCGATCTGGTGAATTTGAGGCATGTGATAACTTTGGCGGTATAACTGTTTGTAGGCCGCATGCTGAAGGAAATCCAAATTATGTAAGTAAAAATAAAATTTTTCATATGCACTCAGCCCATTTATATATGCATTCTACGTGCAGCTGCTAATTTCCCCTGTGCTTGTATTGCAGGTGAAGGAAAACGAATTGGCTTTCTCAACTAGCGCAGGCCAGGTAGATCGTCCTTGCTCTAGCGAATACGCTGCCAGGAGACACAAGGAGCAGCCACTTGATGCCGAACACACTTCTCCTACTAAAAATGATATTTTGGATACCTCTTGTAGCGAGAAGAAACATTCCCTGCAACCTAACCTTCCAAGAGGAGCGGCTGATCCATCTGATTTCGGCGCCACTGATCATATCAATGCATGCTACAGAGCTTGTACTGACATGATATGGACTGGTTTGGCGCGAAAACTGACAAGCGACCCATTACACCGTCTCAGCCGTTTAGAAGTTCAGGCAAACCGAATTCTGGATGAGATCACTGAACGTGGTGCGCCTAACATACAGCCTTTGAGGAGATTGTTAAATTTATTCTTTAAGGACGTCAATATATATGACTCGGTCCGCTCAAAAGTTAAAGAAAAATCATCTAATGAAGGAGAGTCCTCGAAGACCTTAGACGAGATAGAGAATCGCCTTTTGGCTGCTGAAGAAGCACGAACTTGCTGTATTGAAGCCTCTGAAGGTCGTCGACGCAGACTCGAGGATGTCAAATCTCAAATGCGAGACTTGAACGCCGAAAAGCAAGCCATCGAAGAGCAATTATCAAAGGATGATGACCATTTGTCTCAATTGGAGAACAACATCTCAGACATTAAAGAAGAGAAATCCTCCTTTGACGACGTATCAACACTCAAGCAAATAGAGCATTCTCTGGAGTCCAGCCGAGATGAACTGTCTAATTTCAAATTGTTCCCTTAATTCATTCTTTTTTTTTCTTTTTTTTTTCATTTTTCTTTAAGATAAACTTTTATTGTTTCTTCAACTTAATCTAATTTTTTTTTCCTCATAACGAAACAAGTAAAATCTTACTTGCTGGATTCTTTCCTGGCATTATTTTTATTAATGGTAGTGAACCCATATGACCAGGGCACACACCTGGACCCAATCCATCCTTGCCGATTGCCATTTTCGCAACTAGGTGTTTTAGATCGAGGTAACAGGTTCATAACTCCTCAGCCACGTTCACGGCACCGACATAATCTTTTGTGTGATATACCCATAATGCGTGAAGTTGGCATGAGCATATATGGGATTTGATGGCAAGTTGTTTATTTTGGCGGGTATGCGATTGATCTGAAGATATACCGATGTTTCAGAACAAGGGGAGGAATCTTTGAAGAATTTCCTGAATAGAATTCCCAATTTCAAAAAAAAAAGTATCATAATGACATCCTGAATGTAGAATAATATCTGGAATGATATCTTGAACGCGAAAATAAAACATCTGAAGTCCTAGGTAACTTCTTGAATCCTTGGTAATTTCTTGAATAGCGTCGCGAATTTATGTGTACTACCATGAATGAAACCACCAGACTTCTAGGTGGCATTGTGGATGACATCCTGAGAATATCCTGAATTCTTAATTTCCTGGGTAGTATTCTGAATTCCCAGAGTCACACCCTTAGCAATATCCAGAATAATCACCTTTGAACCCTGAATAATATCCCAGGAAGAACTTGAAACCCCAAGGTAACAAACATCATGAATTTCGGGACAATAACATAGGTAATATCCTTTTTTATTTTTTTTATTTTTTACTTATTTATTTATTTTTTTGCATCCTGGACAAAAATCCTGAATTCCGTGGGTAACTTCTGAATTTCAGGATAATATGTTTATTTTTAATCATATTCGGGTGCCATCTTGGAGAAAATCCTGAATTTTCTATGTAATATTCTGGATTTCCTGAGTCACACCCAAAAATCACCTTGCAACCTGAATAATCATGTCAAGAAGCATACTGGAACCCCAAGGTAATGAACATCTGGAATTTCAAGATAATATCCTGATTTTTTTTTTAAATACCTTTAATAATCTTCCGGACAGCAACCCGAATTCTAGGAAACATTCCAGATAGCATCCAGAATGACATCTTCAACCATTAAGGTAATATTATAAATTAAATCTTGAGTATTTTGATGTTATCAGAACCTCCGAATATTATTCTAGAAAATATCCTCTGTTTCTGGGAGATATAATGGATAATACCTTGAATAACATCCCAAAACGCCTTGGAAGTATCCTGAACAATATTCTGAGCACCGGGCTGTACCCCACATGGTATCATCATCTTTTAAGGTGATGTCAAGAATAAAATTCTGAATTTTCGGATATTTTCAGAATTTCCGGATGTTATTCTTGAAAATATCTTGAATTTATGGGAGAAATCCTAGATTTCGCGGGTAATACCTCAAGTAATATACCGGATAGCACCTTTATATTTAGGAAGCATCCTCAATGCTCTTTTAACCTCCAAGGTCACATATCAAATAATATTCTGAGTTTCTGGATATAATTTTGGATAATATCCTGAATTCCTGGGCAATATTACGAATTTCGCGGAAAATATTCTTGAAATATACCGAATAGCACCTTTAACTCCAGGAAGCGTCCTGAATGGACTCTTTAACCTCTAAGGTAATACCTTGAATAAAATTCTGAATTTCTGGAAGTTATCCTGGATAATATCCTGAATTCCTGGATAATATCCTGAATTCCCGGGTAATATTACGAATTTCGCGGAAAGTATTCTAGAAATATACCGAATAGCACCTTTAACTCCAGGAAGCGTCCTGAATGGACTCTTTAACCTCTAAGGTAATACCTTGAATAAAATTCTGAATTTCTGGAAGTTATCCTGGATAATATCCTGAATTCCTGGATAATATCCTGAATTCCCGGGTAATATTACGAATTTCGCGGAAAATATTCTTGAAATATACCGAATAGCACCTTTAACTCCAGGAAGCGTCCTGAATGGACTCTTTAACCTCTAAGGTAATACCTTGAATAAAATTCTGAATTTCTGGAAGTTATCCTGGATAATATCCTGAATTCCTTGATAATATCCTGAATTTCTGGATAATATCCTGAATTTCTGATTAAAGTCCTGGATTTTTCGGAAAATACTCTTGAAATATGCCGAATATCACCTTTAACTCCAGGCAGCGTCCTGAATGGACTCTTTAACCTCTAAGGTAATACCTTGAATAAAACTCTGAATTTCCGAATGCTTCCTGCATAATATCCTGATTTTTTTTTAGTAATATCCTGGAAGACATATGGAAATCCCTTTCACACCGGGGTTCAAAGGTTATGTTTTGGTGGTTACGACTGAACTTGAGGGGGTGCCCCAAGCTGCCTACGTACCCTTTTGAGGATCAAGTCGAACGTAGTTCAATTTGGATGCGTTCACAGTTTTAACTCTTGTGTGCAAGGAGTGACATGCAGTTTAAACTCATGCGACATGGAGGCTAAGCAGTTTATACTCATACTCGAGGAGTAGCAAAGCGGTTTATGCTCATGCCCTAGGAGCTGTGAAGTAGTTTCTGCTCGTACTAAGGAGCGGTAGTGCAATTTATGCTCTTGCTAGAGCTGTGAAGCACTTTATGCTCGTGCAAGAGCCGTAAAGCAGTTTATACTCGTGCTAAAGGAGTTGCGATGCGATCTTTACGGATAGTAGCGCTTCAAGAATTTCCCATTTATGGGACCAATTCTCAAGCCGTCTTGTGCAACAATCTTATAAGCGCCATTTGAGTAGACTTCTTGTACCACGTACGGGCCATCCCATTTGGAGGTAAACTTATTCCCTGTCCGATGCGTGGTGATGATGGGTCTTCTCACAGCGAGTACTAAGTCCCCTTGCTGAAAGGATCGTGGCCGGACCTTTTTGTTGAATGCTTTTGACATACGAGCTTGATAACACTCAAGCCTTTGTTGTGCTTCAAGCCTCTTCTCATCAAGTGCTTCCAATTCTTCAAGGCGCAGCCGCGCATTGTCTTCTTGGGTGAGGCCTTCTTGGATGGCAATCCTAAGTGAAGGGATTTGACGCTCCAAGGGTAGAACAGCTTCAACTCCATACACTAAGGCATAAGGAGTGGCATGTGTAGCTGTGCGAAAGGTTGTTCGATATGCCCAAAGGGCTTCACCAATTCTTTCGTGCCAATCCCGTTTAGACTTTGCAACTACTTTCTTCAATAGATTACCAAGAGTCTTGTTGAATGCTTCAGCAAGACCATTCGCAGGCGCATTGTACATCGACGACTTATGTTGCTTGAAACCAAACTGCTCACAAAGATTTCTCATTAAGCTATTGTCGAACGGCTTCCCATTATCAGTGATGATGTAACGAGGGACGCCATACCTATAGATGATGTTATTGCGGATGAAGTGCACTACAGTCTCTTTCTTGACTTCCTTTAGTGATACAGCTTCAGCCCATTTTGAAAAGTAATCTGTCGCTGCTAAAATGTACAAGTGTCCACCAGATGACTTTGGCAAGGGACCTACAACATCAAGTCCCCACGCATCGAATGGCCAAGAAGCGACCGTAGGGTGGAGAGGCTCCGGAGATTGATGAATGAAGTTTGCGTGGAATTGACATGGTTGGCATCTCTTAGCATAATCCATGCAATCTTTGACCATGGTCGGCCAGTAGTATCCCATCCTCTTTATTCGAAAGTGAAGCTTTGGGCCTGATTGATGAGCACCACATATCCCAGAGTGGGCCTCTTCTACAGCTTGCATTGCTTCGCTTTCTCCTAGGCAACGAAGGAAGACTCCTTCAAAGGAGCGTCGATACAAGGTGTCGTTGTAAAATATAAAGCGTGAAGCACGACGCCTTATGTCTGTTCTCTTACGTTGATCGTCGGGCAACTTACCGCTTTTTAAGAATTCGATCAAAGGTGTTCGCCAGTCCTCTTCTTCGATCTCAAAGACTGAGACTACACAAGAATTGTGGTCCATTTGCCAATCATCGTCAAAGACTGGAGGAACCACCCATCGCTGACATATGGGAACTTTTCCTTCAACTTCCGGAAGAGCCAAGTTTGAGGCAAGTTTAGCTAATGCATCTGCCTGACTATTTTCCCGTCTTGGAACATGTTGCAAGACGACTTCTCCAAGCCATGCTATCATCCGAGATGCATAATTGTAGAAAGGTAGTAACTCTGGCTTCTTTACTTCATAAATATTGAGAAGCTGGTTTACGATGAGCTTGGAGTCTCCATACACATGAAGTTGACAGTGCTTTCCCTCAATCGCTATTTCCAGACCAAGTATAAGAGCTTGGTATTCCGCTTCATTATTCGAGCATTTCTCTGTCAACGTAAAGGCGTAAGGAATCACATCTCCCTCGGGCGAGACAAACACTACTCCTGCCCCCGCTCCATCACGGTGAGACGCGCCGTCAAAGTACATCTTCCATGGCTTGCGCTGCTCGATGAAGAAAATATCTTCATCAGGAAGATCTTCTGATAATTCCCAATCAGCCGGTACAGGATGGTCAGCTAAGAAGTCCGCTAAAGCCTGCCCTTTTACGGCCTTTTGAGGCACATAAATGATTTCAAATTCCTGAAGAAATAAAGACCACCTTGCCAATCGATCGGACAACACGGGCTTTGACATTATGTGCTTGACCGGATTAGCTTTTGATATAAGATGCACCGTGTGGGCTTGAAAGTAATGCCGCAACTTTTGAATCGCAAATACCAAGGCCAAGCACATCTTTTCAATCGGAGAGTAGTTGAGCTCGCATGGAGTCATCATCCTGCTTAGGTAATATAAGGCATTCTCTTTCCCTTCATGATTCTCTTGAGCAAGGAGAGCACCAACCGAGCGCTCTTGTGCAGCAATGTACAAGATTAATGGTTTTCCACTTATAGGGGCAGCTAAAACCGGAGGCTTCATTAGGTAAGACTTAATACTATTAAAGGCATTGTTGCAAGCTTCGTCCCACTGAAAGGGAACACCTTTCTTCATGAGGCGATTGAATGGCGTGCACCTTCCAGCTAAGTTTGAAATAAACCTTCGAAGGTATGCTAGCCGACCCTGAAGACTTTTAAGATCGTGGATGTTTTGAGGCTCGGGCATCTTCAAAATAGCCTCAATTTTCGATTGATCAATTTCAATTCCTTTGTGGCGCACGACGAAGCCGAGAAACTTTCCGGAAGTGACACCGAATGCGCACTTTAGGGGATTCATTTTCAGTTGATAACGGCGTAGTCGATTGAACACACTCTTCAAGTCCTGAAGATGGTCTTGCCTAGCCCTTGTCTTGACTACCAAGTCGTCAACGTAGCACTCGACGTTCTTATGGAGCATATCATCGAAAATCTTTTGCATGGCCCTTTGGTAGGTTGCCCCCGCATTCTTCAACCCAAATGGCATTACCTTATAACAGTATATGCCTTTTGGTGTTCGAAATGCTGTCAATTCTTCATCCTTTGGAGCCATGCGAATCTGGTTGTATCCTGATGACCCATCCATGAATGACAAAGCCTCGTGACCCGTGGTGGCATCCACCATTAGCTCAGTGATAGGAAGTGGGAAGTCGTCTTTAGGACATGCACTGTTAAGATCACGGAAGTCAACGCAAACCCGGGTTTGCCCATTCTTTTTCTTAACAGGGACAATGCTTGAAATCCATGTGGGGTATTTAACTTCTCGAATAAATCCCGCCTCGATCAACTTGTTGACCTCCGCTTCTATTTGAGGGATTAACTCAGGTCGAAAACGTCTTTGAGCTTGTTTAACGGGCCTTGCGCCATGCTTGACTGCTAGGTGATGGACAGCGACCCTTGGATCTAGACCAGGCATCTCCTTGTAGCTCCAAGCAAAGACATCCTTATATTCTTTCAGAAGATCAATATAAGCCTTCTCCTCTTCTGGTGTGAGGTGAGCGCTTACATAAGTTGGTCGAAGATCCTCCGTTGTGCCCAAGTTAACTTCTTTAAGGTTATCCACCGTAGACTTCACGCCTTCCTCAAGTTCTGGGGGAGCTTCTTCAGCATCTTCCTCAACTTGCATCTTCTCTTCCGCAATCGTGATGTGAAATGATGAACCAACGCTTTCCTCATCGAAAGAGATTTGCTTAGGAATTGTTGTGGCGCCAGTGGTTACGATAGTTTGTTGCTTGACCTTTAATCCGTCAGAAGCATCAACTATTATAACCGTGCGTCTCTTCATCCGGGATGGGAACTTACTCTTTATACCTTTGACGTTAGCAGATGTGGAAAATTTATGTTTGTCTTGTCGGCGAGGCTTCATTTGGATGAATTTTCGTATGCCAAGTCTTTCATGAACAACTTTACGAGGAGAATTCAGGATGTTTGGGACTTGTGGCGTTCCAAGTCGGTCGAAAACCGATGTATGTGGCTTTATCTTCCCAATTCGATCAAAGACGGACACATGTGCTTTGTTAACATGCCGCTCACCTTCTTCTTCTACTACTGTGACATAGTGATTAGCCGCCTTCTTAATGACGATTCTTGCTGGAGCCGACGGTGTGTAACCCAAACCTAAGCGGAGTCGGGGAATGAAAACGGCTTTTGGTTTTGGAATCACAAGCGTTTTCTCTCCGGTTATTTCAGCGGAAAATGTTCCTGAAGAAGGGACTTCATGCGGTTTGAACCCAGCTTTTGCCATTAACTTGTAAGCATTCGGATCAAAACCTTCTACAGTCCGTCTTGATGGCCATTCTCCATGTTCAGCCTCATGTCCTTCTTTTGGTCTAACAAACCCTTCAAGGGAGGAATCAACTTTCACTTTGTCCACGCATGTAAGAGGTAAGTTCAAATCCTTCAACGCTGGATCTTTGCTCCTCCTCGACTTGAAGCGTAAGACTGGAATGGATTTCTTGTCGTCTTTAGTTTCAGCGAGTAGCGTATCACCATTCTTTGGACTTGCTTCCTTCTTTTCGTCTTTAGACTTCTTGACACTGATCGAGGATCCAACTTCCTTATGAGGTGTGGACTTATAAGTTGTGACGGGCTTGAGTTCCCGAAGGATAATCTGTGCTGAGTATAGTTTTGCCTCGGCGAAATATGACTCAGCTTCAGCGAAAGGCTTTTCATCAGCTACAATTTTCTTCACAACACCATCTCTAAAGTATTTCAGGCATTGATGGAGCGTGGACGGTACAACACCATTCTGATGAATCCATGGTCGTCCAAGAAGCATCTTGTAAGAGGTCTTTGCTTCAATGACATGGAAGTACGCTCTTGAAGTCATATCATCAATGATTAAATTTAGAGATATCGCCCCAATTGCCCTTTGTCCACCTTGATTGAAGCCTTGAATCATCAGGCGACTATGTGACAACTCATCAACGGCTATGCCTAACTCTTTCATTGTGGTATGAGGTAGAATGTTAACCGCTGAGCCTCCATCAATCAGGATTCTATTCACCTTTTGTTCGCGTGTCAACCCGCTAACGTATAAAGGTCGATTGTGCGGTGTGAGGCCCAAAAGCAGGTCTTCATCGGTGAATTCGATGGCACTGTCATCGTAACCTTGAAAACTTTCGTTCTCAAGGTTCTTTGGTGAAGCATCTAACTCGTGTTCTTCTCCATCCTTTTCCTTAAGGGTTGTTGTGTTACAACCAAGCCCCAGTGAGAAAAAGGGCTCCGTTACATGCGAATCAAAGAGTTCAACTGAGACATAGGTCATGTTTGTTGCTGTTGTTTCGGATTCTTCTTCTAACAAGACTTTCCCTTCCCTAACAAGTTGCATGATCTTTTCCTTCAGTATGAAGCACTTTGTGGTATGATGACCAAGAAGACGATGGTACTTGCAGTACTTAGGATCGTTAACCTTGTCAGATTCTTCGGGTCGTTTAGACTCCAAAGGTTCAAGGATCTTTTGTTCCACAAGTTGTTCGAGCATTGCAGGAACTTCTTCATCAGCAAATGGATACACTTTTGCTTGCAATTCTTTGAGTGTAGGTCTTGATCGTGGTTTTTCGACAGTAGAATTGACTTGGTCTGTATTACTTTTCTTTGTCTTGCTAGGCAACTTTACAGGTGTAGTTGTTACGACCATGGACTCCTTATTGTTTGATTTAAAGGTGAACTTCCCGGCCTTACGAGAGTCTTGCTTATTTCCTCCCTTCCAAGCTTCGAAAGGAAGTGGTCCTTGGCTTCCGCTTGACGCAATACTAAGTTCCATGTCGTGAGCACGAGTAGCAAGTTCCTCAAAGGAAGTTGGTTTTATTCCTTGAAGTATATATCGCAAACCCCAATTCATGCCTTGGGTGCACATCTCAATGGCCGAACCTTCAGATAGCCTATCCTTGCAGTTGAGGCTTAAGTTCCTCCAACGATTTATGTAGTCTATGGCCTTCTCGTCTTTATTTTGGCGAGTGCTTGTGAGCTCGATCATGCTAACAGTACGGCGAGTACTGTAGAATCTGTTAAGGAACTCACTCTCCATTTGCTCCCAGCTATCAATCGACCTTGGTTCGAGCTGACGGTACCACTCGAAAGCATCATCTTTTAGAGTCCTAACGAACTGTTTGACGAGAAGATCATCATCAGTTCCTGCACTGTTGCACGTCTCAATAAAGTGAGCTACATGCTGCCTAGGGTTCCCTTTACCTGTGAACTGTTGGAATTTTGGAGGGTTGTAACCAACAGGCATGCTTAGCTTCTCGATTCGCTCAGTATAAGGCTTGACATAAGACTTTGAGGATCTCAATGATGCCTCTGTCCGTCCATTCATTGTATCTAGGATGAACTCCTGTAACTGGTCGAGGGGAATGGAACCATCTGCTGACAACTGCACACTTGGTCTTGCCGTTTGCCTAGTGTTAGTCTCTCTTACTTCCTCTTGACGCGTAGGAGCTTGTTCGAAGACTTGACTCGCTTCTTCACGACTCTCCAATTTGTTCATTAGCCTTGCGAGTTGCACGTCGCGATCACTCACAATCTTTTTCAGTTCTTCAAACCCTTTAGTGAGTTCAGTCACTTGTTCTTCGAGGGCAACGATGTTGGTTGTCATGACAGGCATGCCACTCTCATCATATGTAAGATCTTTATTACTACTGGAGGATGCTTCATCGGAGCTATCTTCACTTTCTTCACTTTCTTCTACAATGGGATTTTTTCCAGTAGAAGATTCTTGAGACTTCGCTTGTCCTGACTTCATCTTTTCTATAGCATCGTCTATGAGGGCACCGACGTCAATCTTCTGTGACGAAGCATCGTCTTTGCCCCCTGTTGATTCAGAGGAATCATTAGGCTTTAACTGTTGGGAGCCAAAGAGAGGAGAGACCCTTGGGAATGTTGTTGAAAGGATCACATCACTTGATGCCTTAGACCTGCTTCGAGTGACGGGACCAATGTCTTTGAGGCCTGTCTCAGCCATATTGGTGGAAGGTTTATGTCCTCCAATCTTGAGTGGTGGATCTTGAGAATCTTTCTTGGGAGCCATCACAATACTTGGAGGATGAATGGATTTGAGGAGAAGAGATGAGAGGCAGAGAAGTCCCACCGGGTGTGCCAAAATTTGTACACACAAATTTTATGCTAATGAAAACAAAAGCGATAAATTCGGAGTATCAAATATTTATTGATGTAATTGAAATAGCGGATTACAATCTCTGTAACGAATTTCTAAACAGAAACTAAATCCTCTGATTCTTCTCCTTGAATGTCGAATGAGGGCTTCGCAGCTTGATCTCTAATCGAACGAGCAGGCGTTCTTCGATTTCGGCGAAGAACGCGTTGAAGGTCTTGAAGAATACGAAGAACTTGCTTGAAGATCTTCGAATGTCTTGAAGATCCGGGCGACGATCTTGAGGTTGGATGTATGAACTCTTCAGGGCTTTAGCAGCTTGATCTTCAGAGCTCTCTACTTCTTGCCAGATGTAATTGTGTATTTTATGGCCTAGGGGTGGCCCCTTTATATAGGCACTGGAGTAAGAGTTGTAGTCCTGTTACAACTCGGAGATCTAATTATCTTTTATTTATTTATTTAATAAAAGAATAGTCTCCACCAATCACATAATTAATAAATCATTATTTATTTAAGAATAATGATTTATTAGAAGAAATATGTATTTCTTATTTTCTGCACTAATTTGACAAGTGGCGCGATATGATTGGCCGTATTTGCTAGTCTTGATAGCTGCATCAAATTGACAAGTGGCACTCTTTCATTCATCGTATTTGCTGACTTGTAGCCATGTCGTGTTGTGACATGGCGTCCTCATGCTTAGTCCTTGGATGTAAATAAGTTTAGTCTCATTTACAATTTAGTCCATGTTTTAATTGCTGTTTTAGGACAATAACTTATAGAGTAGTGCTTTTTGATCAAACAATTTTCCAAATATATGAGAACACGTGTCATTGTTTAAATGGTTAAAACTTTACGTGTCTACAGCGGTTTCGGAGACGACTTGCTTTTTAAAGGTGGGACTGATATTGGTGGCATTGTAGTGTGTTCAGCTTGCATTGTCTAGCTCCTCCAGAGAGTCTTTTTACTAATCAAATCATCGAATCAAAATGGCTCGATGAATAGCGGAAGTGTTGAACCCCATCCCCAAGGATAATCAACCCCAAATTAAAGGTTCCCACTCTCCTTGCCTTTAAGTATACTCCAGTAGATGCGAAAATTACATGATGTGTCTCAACTAATTAGGGCGTTTGAGTTCACCAACTGAGCAAGCCCAGAAAGAGCATCCACCCAAACTTACATTTTTTTATGATGACATGACCAGAGCTCTCTAACACCTTAAGCCACAGGACACTTCCAAAATATACATTTTGACCACAATCACTAGGTAAATTATCTGCTTGCCATTGAATCAAGAAACCAGGCTTGAGTTCGCTTGAACCAAAGCTTCACAAAACAGGCTACACGAAATTTATCTCGCTGCAGACGATTTTAAACGAAACATCACTTCAACACGGAGTAATACACGTCACAAAATCACTAAGGAAGAGAGATCGTTAAGAGCTTCTGATATAAACATACAGCTAAAAACTCCAGTCAGTTGCTTACAAATCACCCAAGCAAATTAGGTCTTCTCCGGTCTTTCCTCTGAGAATCTGGGAAGTTGGACGAGCGAGTTGACTCGCGTAACCCCTTCCAAACCCAACCAATTCTGATCCTCCTGAGTTCGCGTATCCTCGTTCGCGTCATTCTCCGCCGGAATTCTTCTGTACTGTTTGCTGTCTGATGATCGGACGGTGAAGTTTCTCTGCAGCGAGGGCTCGGAGATCTGGCCGTCGTCGGATTCCGCTGCGTTGCCGGAATGATTGCTCTGGATTGTCGCAGAAGAGAAGCCGCCTTGTTCGTCGTAGTCGGATTCGGCGTCCATTTTTCCGTCGAGAAATAAGCAAACTACCGCGCAATCGTCCATCTTCGACGTCGGATATTTGGTTTTCCATTCGCGTGCTGCGGCGTCGACGACGATCCTTGCGGCCGATGAACGCGATGGAGCTGATGATACGATCTCTACTACTTCTTCGTTGCTTAAAACATCCCAAATCTGCAAGATGAAGCCCACACTGATAAGGAGGGTGGACGTCGTACATGTGTTTGGATGGGTTGGTTTGTTGGTTTTTCTAAAACTATAATTTGGGATGTTTGGTTGAGTTTGGTTTTTTCTTGGTTTAAAAAAAATCATGTTGCTTTTTCTTCCTCGATTTTTTTAACTAAAAACATATTTTTATACTATGAAAAACCAAAAAACTAACTCTAGCCAAACTTGCTCAGTTTATGCCCCTAACTATTTTAACCTAACTCCTTTCTTCCTCAATTTCAGTATTTTGCTTTCGTGTAGGCCTTGTTGGTGCCTTAAGAGGAGCTAGTTTTTTCTGATTTAGTCATGAGAACGGATATCATATGGTTACCTTGCTTGCTATACTATTCTAGTTAGGAATGGTACATCTTTTAACTAATCCTGATCCTAAGCTGCTTCTGAATGTGACTATATAAACACTGATTTCTCATTTGATATCCGCATAATCAGGTACTCCCATCATTTAAGCAAATACGACGCATGGTTATCCCCAGACGTTAACCGACACTCGAGGTACAGAAGTACTGAGTAAATAGAGCTTTGCAACCCCATCTCCGTTTCCTTCACAAGAGGTTAACGGCTAAGCATGCTTTGTAAACGCTTATTTTTCAGTTTTTATTCAATATTCCCCAACTCAGATGGTGTAACTAACTTGACATTCATATTTCCCAAACAAAGCTACCTACCACTTAAAGGCTACCACCCTAGTGTAGAGACTATATTAATGCTATACCAAGTTAAATGATTTCTCAGCTTATGAAGTACGAATAAGAGAACTTACCCCATCAGAAGCAAGAACAATAAACTTATCAGCATCTGTGAGAACACGATGAGAAAACTCGGGTATAGATATAACACCATATTCCTTTAAACAGAAGTCTCCAAAGGCCCGAGCCATCGCTAAGCCAGGAGCATCGTCAAACGGAAGCCAAACTCTTGATACTTCAGGCTCATCTTGCAGAGCAAAGACCCTTCCTTTACACCGCTTAATCCTTTCAGCTTCCCCTATAACAAGAAACCAGATCAACCCATTTAGGTAGCAAAATATCAAACAGACAAAACATTGCATTCTGGTAAAAAAACGTACGTGGAAGATCAGGCTTTAGATCAACAGTCAGCTGCACTGTCACCAGGGAATCATTAACGTCCGTGGATGCTAAAATTGCACGCGAGTCCCCTATGCTTCCCATGTAAAGATTTGAACCCTTGGAATAGAACATGAAAAGAGAGAGTAAGAATACAAACAAAGGAAGAACCAACACAAAGATTCACCAAAAAGGAAGGTCAGTAAAGGAATGTGGTGCGCAATACCTGTTTCACAATAGTTACCGCAGTACTTCCACTGCAGAAGCAGTCCAAGTTGGGGTGCGACCTAAGCTCTTTGTCCATGGCTTTGTATGACTTGAGAAAAGCTTCTCTCCATAACAAGCTCACTCGATCCTCTTCGGTACCTTCCTTGTCAAAATTATCTCCATCTGTTTTGGGATTCCCAGTACAACAACCCCCACCGGAACCACTTTGCTTCGATTCGCAAGAATGCAGGAATGACATTAACTTCAATGGAAATGTGTCCCTCACTTTCCGGGCAACAAGATGGCCGTATGGACCATGGCCATCAAATACACCACAAAAAGTCACATCATCTGGCATGAAATCCTACAGGAATCCAAAAAATTAACAACACTGACTCATAACAAAGGGCCTGTTTGGATTAGAAGGTTGTGCGGTTTAGGGTAACCCCAACCCATCTGTGTTTGGATTAAATGGTTGGAAAAGATAGGTTTTGGTTCTTCCCAACTCCCAAAAATGTTGGGTTTTGGTTACATTTAACCAAACCCTTCAATCCAAACAGACCAAAGACTAAAATCGACATTAAAGAGAAGAACAGAACTTACTTCCCATACAATCATCGCATCTTGGTTTATACCCTTCCGACCCTGCTGAGTGAATACACATGAAGAACGGCTCTTCCCGTTCATGAACACCCGGCTAGGAATGGAAGACAAATGCTGCAATGTTGTAACATGATCTGAAAACGTTTTGCTGCTCCTCTTTCCCCTGGATAATTCAAGGCCAACACAGGAACAAGACACAGACTCTTCATTCCCCTTGTTGCGATAACTACCTTGACCACTAGTTGAGACACAACCCCCCATATCTCTTCAGGCCTGTGCAGGGAACATCCGTTGAAAGTTGAAACAAGGTATAAACTGACCTCCTCTTATTATACCGAATCTTCAACGGAGTACCAAATTAGCCTCTATGGTCAAACCCAGCAATAGGAAAATCCAAAGATTCCCTCGAACCAAGCTAAAGCAGTTGGATTAAATAGACTACCCGATTCCGTTTTATCTTAGTCAAATGTCAATCCAGTGGTTCAGACGCGACACCGCAGCAAACCAACTAAACAAAAGATAAGAAAATATCAGTATGAGAACTGAAAACATATTTCTATGTTAGAAATCAACAGATGACTGCAGGTAAGACATATTAATTTGAAGTTTTCCATGTGACCCGGAATATAAAATAACTATGGATGCTGACCGGATCATTTGTCCTCCAATTGAGACTGATATTAAATTGGACTCAACCAACAACTGCAACAAGTATATTCAAGAAAACCACTCAACACTCAAAGTGAAGTAGAAGGCAAACCGAAAAAAGAAATCAACTAGCAAGATACTTTCACTGATTAGCCGGATGAAGGAATACCCAGTTAACGTTTTCATTTCAATCTGTCGAAAAAACCAAAGTATAGCCCATTCATTAATGAACAAGTACTAAAAGTTAGCGAAATCTATGGAACATGGTAAATAGGGTGAACAAAAATGGCTAAAGCATATTCATTCCTTCTCTTGTCTAACACAAATACATACTCACGATTCTGCTAATAAATGCAAGAGAAAATTAGTTTTCAAAAGAGAAATGAAGAACACTAACACTAGCTGGGTAACACCATTAACTGTAGACCCACAACTTTTGAAACATTAACCCTCCAAAAAGATGAATACTAAAAGATGGGGTTTGTTCAAAAATTCATTTTATCCCTCCAAAGTAGATCAAAATCAATGAGCTTAAAAAAAAATCGTCAGAAAAACAGAATAATCAATTACTACCTCCGTTTTTATCTATCATACCGGTTTGACTTTTTGACTCGTATCTGGTTCACTTAGGCCGGGTGATTTGTGTAGCAAAACGATGCGATTTTTTGATAATCAAAGTGATTCAGTTAATTATGACAAAAGTCAAAGCGGTGTGATAGGGAAGAAACGGAGGTAGTACAAGTGAAAATTGATTTTGCAGATAAATTGAAAGCAATCTAGTCAAGATCTCGAAATCAATCGCTAGGGTTTCTCAGGGAACTAAACGAACGCCATTGTCGACGACGACGAAGAAGCAAAATCAACCGAACGAAAACGCGAACTGACACTAGAGATACAATTAATCGAACCGAGACATTCTCTGAAACAGCGATTGAATTGATAACGACAGTAAACAACACAGATCTACAGTGAATCGTACTACAAAGTATGAACTGAAATCAATACTGAAGTTTTTGGGGAAAAATCCCAAACTGTGTTACCTCTGCAATTGTTCGTTTCGGTGGACTAAGCCAATCGATTCAACTCAGAGAGAGAGACTCCAATCGAGCGAGAGAGAGGGAGGGAGAGAGATTTGAGAGTGCAAAAGCAAATCAAAAGTGGGAAATGGGAACACACTATTGATGGTCGTCTTCTTCACGCTCTCTCTATGTAAAGATGCGTTAAAGACAGAGTAAAGGGTGTCCTCTATGGTCTTTTTCACTATTTGGAAAATGTTTATATTTTTTTTTTTTTTTTTTGAAATCAGAAAATATTTCTTTATTTTTCAATTGCTATTTTTCTTTATTTTTCAATTGCTATTTTTAAAATTGGCTTTATTAGAAAGAAAAATCGCCTATGAGGACTGGTATGAGAGGATGATTTGGGATTGGTACTTTGAATTTGACCATTTCAAGATTTGCATTTCCGAAGTTAGGAAAGAAACATTATCATCTTGAATATAGTTTCCCATGATATAAGCAATGAGAGTCGGTTGAGTTGATAAGATACTGAGATAAGGCACTGAGATAAGGTTCGTTTTTCTTGGTTAGATTGATACTCCCCAGTCTCAAATAGTTTGTCTTGTTTGACTTTTCACATATATTAAGGTATTAGAAAAAGATGTCAAAAATATTACGCACTACCAAAAATGCCCTTATCTTTTTTTTTACTTAAGAAAATGCTCTCTGTTATGAAATATGTAATTGGACTGATGTGAATATCCACCACATAGTTGGGTGTATTTTGTATAATTATATTCTGGTCCACAAGCCCACCTAATGCCTATATAAGGAGGCTTAGGGTTGGAGAATAATACACCTCTTAATGCTCTTCTTTCTACATCTTGTCTCTCTTATTTCTGTCTCTCTCAACTTCTCAATTCACAACACGTTATCAGCACGAAGTAGCTTCGAGAACGATACATGATTGAATAATTAAATTTCAAAATCGCAACCATAATCTGTGTGTTAAAAGACCTCTACTGGAGTCGGTTTTCTCTTAACATTAGAGTAATCAACATCAATGTAAAGTACTTTTGAACAATAAAGGATTTTCGAACTCCCAAATACCATCAATGACTCTACAATAACTTCATACTTCATGAGAGACAAAAAAACCAAACCAAAAAAAAACTCCACTTGCGTCAAACAAACCCAACACCAAACATAGATCAATATGTTAATGTTGGTTACTATTGTACTAATAAACAAATATGACTAGAGACTAAACCAATTGTAAACATAATAGCCTTGCAGTCCAAAAAAATCAATTAAACCAGCCCTTTCTTTTTTTTTTTTTTTTTTTTTTTTTCATCTTTGTGAAGCAGTTTGACAAAGTAGTTTAGTACATGTAGCTTGCAGTGAAACTTGACCAGCTTGCGGGAAACAGTGGAATTTTTTTTACACTTTACACCTCATGTATTTCTTTTTAATCAAATTAGAACATCCTGAAGATGTCCTTAGTCCATGAGTTTTGATTGGACCTAAGCTATTTATATGCTTATAAAAAGTGATTTTCATACCAGAAGTTATGAAATTATGACGATGTTTATAACATGGAGTTATAAAATAACATCTTAAGATCTCCCGGAAGAGAGAATCTACAACCACTCACTTTTAAATAAAATTATTGACATTTACGTCTCTTTTTGGGTTTCTTGGAGAAACTTTGATTAGAGAACTACGGCGTCCAAGAGATTGCTTATTGTCAATGTTTTTATTTTAATTTGAGGATTGGTTTACACAAAGTGCATATGAGACAAATTGATGCCTGAAGCATCAACGAAATATCATTAAGGTTATGATGATATTGCTCACGTCATGAGGGGGAGAATGGGTCCTATTGCATGACGTGAGCCAAAAATATCATTGTCTCTACGGATATGTACTAATGCAAAATCCCAACAAAATGGATAGTTTCTCAACTAATGGGTATATTATATGGGTATACACATTAAGCATAAAAGGTTTGCTTGTGTATATATTTTTGACCTCCAGAAGAGGAATATGAAATTAAAAGCATCCAAAAGAATGTTGGGATATGGTTAAAATGCTCTACAAATTAAGAACACAAGATTCTGGAGAAATCTTGGGGGTTCATATATACATCATCATATTGGATCAAAACCAACGTTGGTAATTGAATAGCCCTGGGAGAGGCTCATAGCTCTGGAAGTAGCTAAAGGTACATTAATTCAATAGTATGATCCTATTAATAATGATGATACAATTGAGGAAGCGCTATATAAATCATATGATTATTTTATGGGAAAAATGTTGACTATATAGTTATTGGCCAAAAAACAAAGTCAACAAGTGCATAGAAAACTGCTCGGGTACAATCATGTTGAATATGTAGAGCATAGAAACAACCCGAAGCAGAAATTACATACTATGCAGAGACTACATATCCGCCGGTAAGCGTGGGATCTTTGTAGCTATTAAATGTCCGCTATTAAGCGTGGGACTCATGTTAAGGTTATATGTCCGTTGTAATGCGTGGGACTCATATCGAGGTTTATGTCCGCTTTAAGCGTGGGACTTGTAAAATGAGAAACATGATATATGGGTCATGATAAATTCTCACTAATATAATCTTCTCGTGGAGAGAATGATAATAATGTTGTATTAGTCTCGGGGACTAAGGAACAACAAAATATGGGTTGAAAAGTAACTAGTTACAATACGATCGTATAAATCACAAATTTGTGTAGTTCCATGGAGATTGGTACCCATGAGAAATATTATTTGCCTGAAGCAAATCAAAAAGTGTACACTCGCGAGTAGTTTAGGTGCATATGCATTATATTGATTATGATTGTTAATCGGCTATTTTAGATTGTTGTTTTTGCAATGGATTTTGTTTGTCAGGTACAAGGATATTCCAATGAGGGGGAGATCAAATGAAATGCTAAAAGCGCGGCACTCTTTTTCCTTCGCTACGGTTTTTGTCCCACAGGGTTTTTCCTAGCAAGGTTTTAACGAGGTTTGCGAAGATTATCCAGATGCGTTCCAGAAGAATGTCATCACCAATGCTGAGCAAATAGAATTCACCGATGTACTCTTTTTCCTTAGTCATTGATTTTTCCCACTGGGTTTTTCTTGACAAGGTTTTAATGAGGCATCGTAGTGGTGAATATTCAAGGGGGAGTGTTATGAAATATGTAATTGGACTGATGTGAATATCCACCACATAGTTGGGTGTATTTTGTATAATTATATTCTGGTCCACAAGCTCACCTAATGCCTATATAAGGAGGCTTAGGGTTGGAGAATAATACACCTCTTAATGCTCTTCTTTCTACATCTTGTCTCTCTTATTTCTGTCTCTCTCAACTTCTCAATTCACAACACTCTCATCTTTAGTGGTGGTAGTACATGTAGGACCACATAAGAAGAATAAAACAAGTAGTTAATGAAGGGTAGATTGGAAAAGATAGTGGTAAAATGTGATTGTATTTCTAAAAGAGACACAATTTTGGGACAAGTTAAAGATGACAAGGGAGTATTTGTGAATTTTGTTACTAATGGTCCATTTTGTTGAGTGAAATGTAATTCTTTTTATAAGTCACATAAGAGACTGAAGATTTGATATGGCCATAAATCTTGAGTAAATACGAATGTACGCTGATGAATAGTTAAGCCAAATGTAAAACCTTATGTTATAAATGTGTAAATGTTCTCAATACCTGGTGCATTCTCAGCATTACATGTTTGCGGAAAAAGACATTTCAAACTTCGTTGTCGAGATTTATAATCGAGAGAGTCAGGTATCGCTTCTCTTGCATCACGGTGGACAGGAGATATCGTATAAATTTAACGTATAATCTGCATGCAGTATGTCTCCCAACAGTGCGACACATGTATTATGAAAACTGGCTTATAATTTTATCCAGTATTAATTTTATTGACATCGCACACCAATAGCACAATAATAAGGGCATCTCCAACCCCATGAGGGGAGGGGGGGAGAGGGAAAATACGGTTCAACCCCAACTTCGTGAGGAGAGGTGGATGGGGAGGGGGTGCTATGAGGAGAAATTTTTCCTTGGGTGTGGGGATGTTCATGGGAAAATCTCCCCTAACCCATGCCCCATGGGATGTTCATGTGGGAATTTCTCCATGAACATCCCCACACTCAAGACAAAATTCTCCTCATAGCACCCCCTCCCCATCCCCTCATGGGATTGGAGTTGAACCACATTTTTATACGATTTTCCTCCTCCAACCCTATGAGGGGAGTCGGAGGGAAAGAGGGAGGGGGGAAACAATATTTTTATACGGTTCATGTCCAACCCCATTAGAGAAGGGAGAGTGGGTGTTATGGGGATAAATTTTTCCTTGAGTGTGGGATGGTTAGGGAAAAATGACAGAGATGCCCTAACAATGCATTATTTATTATCATGTTGGTGCGTGATATCAAAAATCAATAGTAGGTGGGAATTACTAGTACTACCTCTGTTTCTTCTCTTTTCCATGCAGTTGATTTTTTTACCCGTATCAGGGTCACTTTGACTCGGTAATTTTGATAACAAAACGATGTATTTTTTTGAAAATTTTTTCATAGTATTGTAGAGTAAAGTTTACTCAACAAGATCATGCAAAAATTACTAAATTTGTGTATTATTTTGCTAACTAAATCACCCGATTAAAGTGACCCAGTGAATAATGTCAAAAAGTGAAATAAGGTGAAAAATAAGAAACATAGGTAGTATTTGTTAATTCCATAATACATGTATAGCATTAATAAATAAATAAAGGTAATGATTCTTACGAAGCGGAAATTGATTCTTATAAAGTCACTAATATCATTTGGCAATTTCATTGATCATTATAAGTAGCTTTGTAAGAATCATTTTCTGTTTTGTAAGAATCAATGCCCATAAATAAATTGTATGAGGGCTATTAATTCGTCCATGCATCATTACTACGCCAAATTTAGCACATCACATTCATGGCAACACCATCATTCAATACATGCACATAGTGACAATGGATGGATCATAACTGACATAACTTTTTCTACCATCCATTATCATTTATGGCTTGCTTAAATCAAACCCATATTCAATCATCCAAGGTTAAAGGTTGGCTTGCAATTATTACTAATAATTAAGAAGACCTTTAACTCAGCTATCTAGCACTAAATATACCTAGCTATGTAAGAAGACCTTTAAAATTACTTATTCTTTCCACAATGTCGAAAAATTGAAGTTACTTTATAACATTTAAAAATATTAATCTTATTATCCTAGTGTCTTATATTGTTTTATTAGTTAACTCACTTCACCGAAATGTATGCAAGAGATATATTATTCTCAAAGAAAATGTATGCAAGAGACAGGCAGAATTCATTTTGCGAATATATAAGTGTAGACTTGTAGGACACGGAACAATTATCTAAAAAAAATGATATCTCAGCCTCTCCACATGGGTGTTACTACTCGTGGGTCTAGTTTCATGGACGATCAAAGTAGGTTATGTCCATTGTGTTATGGGCCCATGGAACATACTATTACCCATCTTTTTCAGCTTGGACCCGGACAACAGCATAATTTCGAAAAAAAAAAATAGGAAAGAAATCTGGGGTCAATTTGTAAATGTTTCTGCCGCGAGGGTACTAGTAGCTTTTTACAGCCCAAATAGCTTTTTGGATGTTTGGAAAACTATTTTTTATCTTTTTTGACAGTTTCTGTTGTCTACAATAGCGTTCAAGAAGGGTAATTTACAGCTTTTACCCCCGATTTTACGTAAATAGGCAATCACTACCCATACTGTTCATTAATTGACAAGAAGTACCCTTAATTTTTGCTGAACTAATTACAGTTTTCACCCTTCCGTTAACATCTGTTAGTATGCTATGACTTGGCTGTGGGCCTCACATGTGGTAGTTGTTTTCATTCCATTTTTGCCCTCTAATACTCTATTTGCCTATGTTAACCTTACATTGTATATATTTTACAACCAATGCCACCGTTTCTAAAGGACCTAAATACCCTGCATATCTCTATAACCTTGCATGCCCATAATTTGTTGGCCAGTTTTCAATAAAAATAATTTAACTTGATGCAATACATACACAAGATGGGTCACGATGCCATTACAAAATACTCCGGCACTGCTCTTAAAAAGTCAGATTACATCGAGCATTTCAGTTACTCATCACAATTGATGTATATACCAGTAGACTGAAGCCGGTGACATTGGTGAACATCCCTATTACTACTGGAGAGTGAGATTTGGCCAATGTGGCCCGTGCTCAGGAATTCGGCTCGCAATAGGTACTGGGAAACAGTTAGAACCACCATGGGCATTGCTTGGAAGCAACTGTATTAAGAAATCACGTTGCTTCCTTTGTTGATTGATGTCTTTCATCTTCAAGCAACAATGCGTCTCCTATCACCACCCTTTTAATCTCGAATAAGTACGAGGACCTGCAAACAGAATATTGAAAAGTTAAAACAAAGAGCTAATCCAAGGTTGCTGAGACAAATTAGAAACATACACATTAAACAAAGAACATCCTACAGTAAGTAAGAAAAAGCATAATTCAAGGCATTTCTACTTTTATTTATTATCGTAAGAAAAAGCCCGGTACACCTTACATGCTTCAGAACATCCTACAGTAATTAGCCATAAAAAGCATTATGTCAAGAGGTATACCTACGATCCTCTCGTTTTACTTTCTCTGTAATGGCTCTGGTTTGATGTGTTTTCATTTATGAAGCAACAAAATTAATTGTTCTTCCAGCTATAGCATCAACTGGAAGTAATGTAATAAATTATGGGAGACCAGCAAACAATAGCCCTTCTACAGAAATCTAAATATTCAAAGTAAGTGGAAGAACTTTGAGCAAATTGGTTAGAAAATTTGAAGTCAGAAAAAATTTCTGAACATAATTGTTCAATAGATCTTTGAGCTATACATATTGTGTTTTAGGCAGAACCCTAAGCACATTCAAAACGTTATTTTGGTTAATCAAGTGCGAGTCATAGACACTAGACCATGGCTGCAGATGAAATAGCGGGCAGATGCAAAATCTGAGTTTTAAATAGAGCAACAATGAACCTTAAGGACTACAACTAAACCATAGTGATTGATTCTAAATTAAAAAATGCAGTCGTCTGTTGCAAGCAGATTATAATAGGATTCAAGCATGACAAATGAGGCATAGTTTGCTTTGAGATCGCTCAGCCAAACATAGGGGAAACACAAATTTAAGGACAAAGTTCAACATCAGCATAGACAGTGGAACTACAAATAAATCTCTTGATTTTCTCCTCTCCACTAAATAATTGAATAATGCGAACCAGTGTATGTGTGGTGTTCTCACTATTGATTTCCTCACAGAGATGTAGTTACAACCCTAGAATAAGCAAGTACCAAAATCCCACATTATAAACCCTAGTTTATCCGCGAGAGTGAAAGAGATCAATTCAGAAGTTCTATTGCTAAATAATTATAACGGACAGAGCAAATAGAAGAGAGGAGATTAGGAGAATGAGCTGTACAAATCAAGAAAACTGGTACCTGTGTCATCGATTTGCAGCCGAGAGAAGAGGAAAGAAAGAAAAGGCCTGGACGGTTTCTCCTGTTTGACCCATCGGCTTTGCAACTCCGGAGTTCCGATTAAGCAGTCGTTAGCCCCGTCGGTGAAGCCAAAAAGAAATCTTGTTATCTCTCTCTCCCTCCTGCTCTCTATGTTCATCAATTGATTCGCTTCTTCTTCTCTCGTCTCTCTCCCTCTCCCCCTTCCTCTATTATCTCAAGAGAAGCTTATCTTCGCAAAAGATGAAACATAGAAGATTTCTCCTCATCCTCACTTCGTCTCTCTCTCCGCCTCTTCCTCTCTCCTCTGCATCTGAGAGTCGGAGGTGAGAAGAGTAAAGGCTAGAAACACTGCTAATCTCTAGTCACAAGGACAAATCCGTAATTTAGCATTAGCCGTCCATGTCCGTTACTATCCATCCAAATTACGGGTGCTCCCTGTCAATCGATGAACAGTAGGGGTGATGATTGCCTATTTACGTAAAACCAGGGGTATAAACTGTAAATTACCCCGTTCAAGAATGGTGACATGTTTTTCTGGAACCCTTTTTGGTTAATTCTTCGACAATCGATTTTAACTTTGATTTTTTTTCACATTTTAATAAATATGTGTCATACATTTTGTCATTTCCTCTCTCACGGCATGTTTATAATTGATTTTACCCTAACTTTAACACAATGTTTACCGAATAATATTTTATCTAATATCCATAACACCTTTTTTCCAGTAGAACAGTTTAATATAAGATGAGAGAACTCAGAGTTCTGAAAGCGGATATTCTGTTGTAACAGAATTCCTGTTTTCAGAGCTCTGATACCAGTTTGTTATAATATGGGGGTTTTCGAGCAAGAACGATGAAATGAAACAAGAACGAGACAGATATTTAACGTGGTTCACTAACGAATTCGCAATGAACCCGCTAGATACCTCCACGGTCAGAATCAGATAATTTATTGAGAAGAGAACCCAATTACAATGCACGTTGTGACCACAACGGCCACGACGGCCACCACGATAAACATCCACGGACACTCGCTAAGTCTCTCAAAACCAGCTCAATGCGATGTGTATCAGTATACCCTTGTGTATGTATGAGTGTAGACCAGCCCCCTTTATGTACACACATGTGTGTGTGTCTTGGGCACAAAGCTAGAAAACAATCACCGCCTCACAAATATGGAAATAATTCTATGCTTAAATATGCCCACACCTTTGACTTTACCTTGCCAATGTGATACAAGTCAAAACCCAACCAATCTCCACTTCGACTTGAATCATCTCAGCAACCCGAAACGAGAATTTGATGCTTCTCTCCTCAAACCTGAACCGGATGTGTCTCCCAAACACTGAAACGAGCACGCCTCCCTAACTGATATTTCGTAGTTGTATGCGAAAACCGAATCGCCAAATTGTTGCTCAAACTACCATGCGTTCCTGCAACGAATGCGTCCGATGTGGTTGCACTTCCGGAAACAGAAACAAGTGCTACACTCATAACCAGACTGGAATACGTTCACTGAGAAAGCAGGACCGAATGTATTCCCGATGCGCCCAATTGTGCCAGACAAATGCACCATGACAAAAATGTCCGGATCTCATCCAGACCAGATGCAACGATGACGAGTGCCACAAATTGTCATGCTCGATGTGCCTCGTATGCCTCAGATGCGCCAGATGCTCGCCAGAAACAGATCGCTCCAGAAGCGAGCTTAATGCGTGTCATGGTACACGCTTCTAAACCAGAACAGATGCATGCCAAAACAAACTCATGCGTAATGCGCGCCAGAAACAGAACCAGATGCGCGTGCCAAAAACCGCACGCGCTATGCCTGAAATACCCCGTTTTGTGACTACGGGTATTTTGTGATATTATTATAAGTGTTGGGAAGTTAAAGTAATTATAGAGAGTTAATTATAATGCTTTGAGAGTTTGGGGGGAACTTTGTGACTTTAATCAAAGGTTTTAGTGTCTTTTACTTGAGTTTGGGGGAGGTGTTTGTCTTTTGGCAAAACTAAGGGGAAATAAGTTTCTTTTGACCTAAATTTTCTTCCTACATAAAAGTTTCCTAATCCAAGAGGATTTCCTACTTATGAAGTTAATTTTATTTCCAACTCTCATAAAACCCTCACTCTCCCTATTTTTTCTAATCTCTCCCTCACGTCCCTCACTCTCTACCCGTCCCTCTCTCACTCTCTCTCGTCCCTCTACCCGACGGCAGCCCCACCGCCGCCGCCGCTCTCTCTATCTTTTTCGGGCAAGGTAACTCTCTCTCTCTCTCTCTCTTTTTCTCTTTTCTTTCCTTCTCTTTTCCTTTCTCTTTTTCTTCTTCTCTAACCCCGTCCGTCTCTCTCTCCGTCCGCCTCCTTGGGCGGCGGGTGTGAGCGGGTTTGGTTGTTTTGTTTCGTCTTTTCTTTTCTCTTGTTGAACTCTTGATCTTGTGATCACTTGTTCGTGATTCATGTATGTTGCATGTAATCTTTAAATGTCAGTTTGTTATTGTTAGGATCATTGTTCATGGATTCGTAGGATTTATTATCAAGTTTTAGGGTTTATCATGTTCTTGGGTGTTGGGAAGAAACCCTAGTTTGAAAGAGAAGTTTGATTGAATGATTTGGGAGTTTGAATGATCATAATAGGTGGATAACAATCTGATTTGAATGTGGAAATCATGTTATATTAGGTTTAGTATGATTATAGGATGAACTAGATGATTGGGGGAAAAGTTTCATGAAGATTGACAATTCCCGTATGGATATTTTGAATGAAGTTGGAAACTTGAAACTAGTGTAACTTTTGATTCAGGAATTGAAATTTAGATCCGTTTGAGGCTAAACTTATTATTTCGAACCTTTTGAATCCAATGGAACTGTTTTTAGACCATGATCTGTTTGGGAAACTGGAGTAATAGATTTGGTGGAGTTATGATAGATTATGTATGCTTTAGGTTAGGGAATTTTGAAGCAAAGCTTTGGGCTTATTTTGGAGCATGATTTTGATGAGATGTTGGGGAATTGTTAGAACCCTAAACCATGGACTATAATATGCATGTAATTAGTATAGCAAGTATATTGCTAGAATATTGGTTTGATTAGCATATTGTTATGTGTAGGTAACGAGTTCGTTGACGACGAGTACGTAGAGTACGTTGATTGATTGCTATTGTTGGAATTTGCTTTGAGGTAAGTAAATGTGCCAAGCCTAGTGTGCTTATCTCTTTCGTGTCAAACGAATATTTGATTTGTTACGTCTCAAAATGTGTTTACATGATACATGACTTGGAATATGCGATTTCTACTTGTTAAATGTTTTTGATGAAAACATCACCATGATAATGAATGAACTATAACGTAAAGTGAAAGCTGTTATGCGGGACTCTATTATTCTCTTTGGGCGGTGTTGGCTGCGGTCCCGTCTCTTTTGATCCGGTTGCAAGTCCCCGGATAGCGGCATGTACTCACTCCTCTGGCCGGCGTAGTCTTAGGGGGGTGTCGACACTTAAGGTCATGGAAGCTGTGGTTTATTTGGTTTTCCCCCGTCACAACAAAGTAATAATGGATTTGTTTGGTTTTGTTAACGGAATGAAGTTAACACTGGATTTGGATTTTTCTTAATGATTATGGAAATTGGTTTGGAAATATATTATGGAATTGGGAACTCTTATGTTTTAATACAAGAGTCAACTTTATTACCGTTGTGTTTGCGAAAAACTCTTACTTACAAATGAGTCTTTGTTTTATAACTATCCATCATCGTTTTACATGTTTGGATGTTTGCTTACCAGTATTTCAATGCTGATTTTGTACTGTGGTGTTTCTTTTTGATTCCGCACCACAGGTTTAGAAGAAGGTTATCGGGCATAGAAGGGGATGCGCATCACATGGATTATTAGTAGTAGTATTTCATTTGAAATTGAACTCTTTAGTAGTTTAAACATTATAGTTGTTTTTGCCGGTTTGTGGCTAGGACGAAGGTTTATGATAATACATTGTTTTTAATTGGATTTAATTTAATATTGTGGATGTTTTGTGCTTGCGAACCATGTTATAAAATCTCCTTGTATCCGGGCTCCTCTCGGGTACAGAGTGACATCCCGGGGTCTCCGGCTTGGGCCATTTGGGTGTGTTACAGGTGGTATCAGAGCCGGCATTCTAAAAAAAAGAAATTTGAAACTTGTTAGGGTAACTAAAATGAATATAGGAGAAATAACTTAAAATTTGACAAGCCGTGGGAATTTGGGTAGTATGGATAGGATTGTTATGTGTAAGTGTTTAGAAAATAGGATAGAAAGCAAGTGCTCCCATCCACCCATTCGAATTTTTGAAGTATTCCAATTGGATTCTAAGTTTAAGCCTACTTTTAAGAGACTTTATTGGGAAATTTCTTCAAGATTCTTGTAACCATCAATTTGGAGTCTTGGGAATGATTATTGGATGCGAAGAGTAGTTATTTGGATTACGGTCTATGCCTTTTAAATTAGAGATTTATTAAGTTGTTTCCTCTTGTAGATGGCTAGAACTAAGCATACGACAAGGAAGCGTGTGTTGCCAGTAGAGAAGCATCCTGTTGTGACACGTTGGGTCGAAGGTGAAGATTTTCCAGATTTTTGTGACCGTGTGGTTCAATATTGTGAAGATAGATTCCAAGCCTTAGATTTTCCTCGGTATAGAAATCCAGCTTTTCAGGCTTACTGTATGGTGAAGGCATTACCTATGAAACCCATGTTTGGGGAAATTATTACAAAGTATAGCAACATCATGGGCAGGATGAATCGTTTGAATGATAGGGATTATCGTTGCCAAGGTGAATGGACGGTAAGTGCAGATTTTATATGCAAGCTATTGATGGAGACTTATCTTAAGTGGCAAAGTTATACAGTTATTGAGATAGAGTCCAGTGATGAAGAAGACGTGATCTACATAAGCTCTAGTGATGAAAAAGAGGTGATTATTATAGACTCTAGTGACGATGAGGAAGACGAAGAAGATCCAATGGAAGATGTCGATGAATATCCCGAAATTGAAGAAGATCCCATGGAATATGAAGAAAGTGAAGAAGACCCGAGTGAAGATGAAGAGCACGAGTATGATTCCAATGAAGAGGAAGAGATGGACGAAAGCGATGAGGACGACGATTAAGCTTGTTAGAGTTCTTTAGATTTCTTAGACTAGATTCTTTAAGTTTTATTTATTAGCTTGAATAAGGCTATGGAGCCAAGCAACATTTAATGTTTTAGAACGATTCTTGAATAATCACTTTTGGACTAGAGTTAAATTCCTAGCGTTTTGTTTTGGGACCAATAATGTTTATGTTTTGAAGACTCGATTTGGGGAGTTTTAATAGATTTAGTTTTCTGAATTTTGGAGTATGATTGGATGAATTAAGGTTGTGTTAGGCTTGTTATCATTGATTATGGGCTTAGAAAGTGTTCATGGAGTTAGAACGCGAAAGCTTTGATTTTCGGTGCTGTTGAATCTGCGCAGCAGTGAGTTTTTGTTGTAGCAGACGTATTTAATTTTAGATTTATTTTTCCCTGAATTTTTCCCAGAAAGTAGACATACCCAGGTATCTCCAATAAAAATTTCAACCCCATATGAGTTCTGTAGAATTAGCTACGAATTTCCAAAGTTGACGGTTCAGTAGCATAATTGCAAAGTGACTAGCTGTAGCATTTTCTGATTGTTACCTATCTTCCAGATCTTGTTTTGACCCCAAATTTTTATGGCGACTATTAGACACGTTTAGCTAACTCTGGGAGAAACCCTAGCTCATTTTGAGAATTTTAAAGTCAGTTTAAGGCCTTTTCAAAGTCAACGTTTCTGTTCTGGTGGGCTGTGACAGCAGCTGTAGAGTTTCTTGTGTATCTTGAGTTCTACAATTGATGTTGAATTGATTCTTCTCGATTATAAAAGTAGACTCAAAGAGCGTGTTGAACACCAAAATTCGCAATTTTTGCTTGATCGATTGATCCTTTTTCCAATTTTGGAAGTAGATGAAAAGTTGAGACGTGATCAGTCTATGTGGAAATACATGAGTAATTGGTGTAAATGAGGATCAATGTGTGACATTACTTGTTTAATTGTGCACTACATGCCGTATATGCGTGATTGTTTGTACTTCTTGGTACTTTATAAGTAATACAATAGGCTATAGTGTAGGGATTATGACTGATATACCACATCAATACTACACCAGGAGACATCGCCAAGTACCAATGGCCGCACCAAACAACAACAACAACAACAACAACATGGAGTAGTTCTTCGCGCAATTTGCTCAGATGGCGCAGAACGCAAACCAGGGAGAGCAGAATAATGCAAATTGGGCTAAGAAAGTGGCAGATATGAAGCCAGGGAACTTCATAGGCAATGAGGATCCTATTGAACTCGAAAATTGGATCGATGAGATGGATAAGATCCTTGAGCTAGTTGAGTGCCCCGAAGACCGCAAAGTGGTTTGCGCAGCATTCTACTTGAAGAACGAAGCTAATACATGGTGGTGGAGTACGCGTCAGAACTTTTTGGCGCAACCCCATTTCAATTGGGAAGCTCTTCAAACCGCACTTCGCACTCGATTTTATCCGGACCATGTCCAGGATCAAAAGTACTTAGACTTCGTGAATCTGACACAAGGGAACGGTTCCGTGACCGAGTACTTCAAGAAACTCATGGAATTATCCCGATTCGCAGGTCAGCTGATGCCTGATGAAGCGACTAAAGTTAGAAAGTTCATGTCTGGTCTGGAACTTCATCTGCAGAAAGACTTGATGTGCAGGACATACGATACTCTCCAGGAAGCTTATGATAGAGCTGCAGCCGTTTGGCGTATTCAAGAGGCACAAGATGAGAAGCGTGGGAAACGCAAGGTCGAGAACGCTGTGGGCTATGGAAACAATCAGGGTAGGACTAACCAAGGTAGTCAGGACAAGAGGTTTAGGCCTAATCACGGAGGAAGTAACCAAGGACAGTATCGTGGTAACAAGCAGAATAATGGAGATGAGCAATCTCGCCGTTATATCTGCAAGAAGTGTCAACAGAATCATCCAGGAAAGGACTGTCAAGGAAACCTTGTCACTTGCTACCACTGTGGCAAGAAGGGTCATCGTTCGTTTGAGTGTCGATCGAAACCAAATGGAAACCAACTAGGGAACTAAGGAGGCAACTACCAAGGAAACCGACAGTTCACCGACAAAAATCAGGGCGGAAACCGGAACTATGGGAACTACAACAACAATAATGGAGGCAACAATTATGGTAGACAACAAGTGAACAACCAAGGCAATGGAAGGAACAATGGAGTTCAGAACGGGAATAGGAACAACAACGCTCCAGCTAACGCCAACAACAATGGGACTGGTACGGCAGGAACTACCGCACAGAATGGGAGTATTGCAAGGATCGCTGTCATGAGCAGGACTGAAGCGGAAGCAGCAAACGGAGTAGTCACTGGTACATTTCTTGTTCATGATCAACCAGCTTTTACTCTATTTGATTCCGGAGCTTCGTATTCGTTTATTTCATCATCGTTTGTGGAAAAATTGAGTCTCAATAAGCCGTCTAGAATATCCATCCCCGTAGCTACCCCAACCGGTCATGTAACAGTATGTGACGCCATTTTTGAAGGAGTAGAAGTTAAGATTTCGGCTAGTACCCTACCAGCGAACCTGATACAGTTTGATCTTGGAGGAATAGATGTTATATTGGGAATGGATTGGCTGGGTAAATATCGAGCAGTCATAGACTGCCACGATCCGAAGATAAGGCTTAAAGGTCCAAAAGGATAAAAAGTTTCTTACCGTGGTATCACAAAGGAACCATGTATTCGACTAGTGTCAGCCTTGACCATAGTCAACCAAGTGAAGAAGGGGAATAATGCTTATTTGTGTTATATTCAAGACATATCTAAGAAGGAGAATGTGCTAGAAGAAATACCAATAGTTAGAGAATTTCCCGATATGTTCCCGGACGAAATTCCAGGAACGCCACTAGAAGGGAGATTGAATTCACTATGGACTTAGCACCTGGAACAGCTCCAATTTCAAAGGCACCGTACAGAATGACACCAATAGATTTGAAAGAACTTAAGGATAAGCTGCAAGAGTTACTTCAAAAGGGTTATATAAGGCCGAGTGTTTCCCCTTGGGGCGCACCGATATTGTTTGTGAAGAAGAAAGATGGAAGCTTGAGGTTGTGAATTGACTATAGGGAGTTGAATAACGCAAAAATCAAGAACAAGTACCCTTTACCCCGAATTGACGACTTGTTCGATCAGTTACAAGGGGCGAGCATTTTCTCAGAGATAGACTTGAGATCAGGTTATCACCAGCTTCGAGTAGCCGAGAAGGACATACCGAAGACAGCCTTTAGAACGAGGTATGGACACTATGAGTTTACCGTTATGCCTTTTGGTCTAACCAATGCACCAGCAGTATTTATGGATCTAATGAATCGTGTTATGAGGACGTTTCTAGATCGTTTCGTGGTCGTCTTTATTGATGACATCCTTGTTTATTCGAAGAGCGAGGAAGAACACGAAGAACATCTCAAAGAAGTGTTAGAAACTTTGAGACATGAGAAGTTATATGCTAAACTCTCGAAGTGTGAGTTTTGGCTAAAACATGTTCCATTTTTGGGTCACATAATATCCAAGGAAGGAATATCCGTGGATCCAGGAAAGATTTCAGCAGTGAAAGATTGGCCGACTCCAAAGAATGTGTCTGAAGTAAGAAGTTTTCTCGGATTAGCAGGATATTACAGACGTTTCGTGAAAGATTTCTCAAAGATCGCTAGACCGCTTACTACACTAACCAAGAAGACGGTAAGGTATAAGTGGAGCGAAGATTGTGAAGAAGCATTCCAGACATTGAAGGAAAAGTTAACGACAGCACCTGTCTTAGCTTTACCCAATGATTCTGGCGAGTTTGATGTTTACAGTGATGCATCGAAGAAAGGTTTAGGATGCGTGCTTATGCAAGAAAGAAGAGTTATTGCTTATGCTTCAAGACAACTGAAAACTCATGAAGAGAACTATGCTACGCATGACTTAGAGCTTGCAGCTATAGTTTTTGCATTGAAGATATGGAGACATCACTTGTACGGATCTGTGTGTAGATTGTATACGGATCATAGCAGTCTCAAGTACATCTTCACGCAGAAAGAGCTAAACAACAGGCAAAGACGTTGGTTAGAAGTCATAAAGGATTATGATTTGCGTATCCAATACCATGAAGGGAAGGCAAACGTAGTAGCTGATGCGTTAAGCCGAAAATCGAGCCATACTTTGGATACTATGCTAGTTTTGCCAGATCGGCTATGCCGAGAGTTCCCAAAACTTGGAATTGAAGTAGTGAAACAAGGAGGAGTAAAGAGTATCCTTGGGAATATGACAGTTGTGCCAGATATCTTGGAAGAAATAAGGAGTAACCAGCCAGGAGATGTGAAGCTGGAAAGGATAAAGAAGAAGATTGCAGAAGGCCAAGCAAAAGATTTCAAGATCCATGAAGATGGAAGCATTCGTTACAAGGGAAGATGGTGTGTACCACATAAGTGTACGGAAACTAAGGAAAAGTTGATGCGAGAAGCACACAACACACCCTATTCAGTACATCCAGGAGGTGACAAACTTTATAAGGACATGAAAAAGATGTTTTGGTGGCCTAACATGAAGAAAGAAGTAGCAGAATTTGTGGCAAGATGTCAAACTTGTCAAAAGGTGAAGTTTGAACATAAAAGAATGGGAGGCTTAGTACAACCATTAGACGTCCTAGTTTGGAAGTATGATTCTATTTCGATGGATTTCGTAACTGCGTTACCGACGTCAAAGAATGGACTAAATCAGATTTGGGTCGTAGTCGACAGATTGACCAAGACAGCAAGGTTTATTCCGATGAAAGACACATGGAATATGGAACAAAGAGCTGATGCGTATATGAAGAACATTGTAAGGTATCATGGAGTACCAAGCTCTATAGTTTCCGACAGAGATCCCAATTTTCTTTCTCACTTCTGGAAAGCACTCCAGGAGGCACTAGGAACTCAGCTGAAGTTTAGCACGGCATTTCACCCTGCTACAGATGGACAAACCGAAAGAACAATTCAAACGTTGGAAGACATGCTAAGATCGTGTGTTATGGATTTTCAAGGGTCATGGGTTGATAGATTACCTTTGATAGAATTCTCCTACAATAACACTTATCACGCCAGTATTGGAATGGCACCACATGAGGCGTTGTATGGAAGGAAGTGTAGAACACCGTTGTGTTGGAACGACATAAGTGAGACGATAGTAATTGGTCCACAACTTATTGAAGAGATGACAGATCAAGTGAGACTTATACAGCAACGAATGAAGGCAGCGCAGGATAGACAGAAATCTTACGCGGATCAGAAAAGAAGACCGTTGGAATTTCAAGTTGGAGAAAAAGCATTTCTTAAAGTTTCGCCGACTAAGGGAGTCATGAGGTTCAATCAGAAAGGGAAGTTGAGCCCGAAATTCATTGGACCATATGATGTTATAGAAAAGATTGGAGAAGTGGCTTATCGATTGGATTTACCGTCGAATTTAGGTCGTGTTCATAACTTATTTCACGTATCGCAACTGAAGAAGTATATGCCTGATGCATCTCATGTATTAGATCCCGAACCAGTAGAACTGAACCCGTCTTTGAGTTATGAAGAACACCCTGTCAAGATTTTAGACACCAAGACAAGGAACACCCGTAACAAGAGTGTCAAGATTGTAAAAGTCTTATGGACAAACCACCTCACTGAAGAGGCAACTTGGGAAGCGGAAGATGATATGAGGAACAAGTACCCTCACTTGTTTGACGAGGTACCTTGAGTTACGAGGACGTCACTCCTCTAAGGGGGAGAGGATGTAATCCTTCGATTTTTAATACAGTACTACTTATAGTATATTGCATATCATTCTTGACCTTAGGTTGCATTTAGTAGTTGTACCATTGAGGGGAGGTGTATACCTTTGTGTGGTTAAAAGTTTAGTTTAAACTTCAAGGACAGTTTCTCATTTAGGAGGGAGGTTTTTGTTTAAACTTCGAGGACGAAGTTCTCTTTAAGGAGGGAAGGATGAAATACCCCGTTTTGTGACTACGGGTATTTTGTGATATTATTATAAGTGTTGGGAAGTTAAAGTAATTATAGAGAGTTAATTATAATGCTTTGAGAGTTTGGGGGGAACTTTGTGACTTTAATCAAAGGTTTTAGTGTCTTTTACTTGAGTTTGGGGGAGGTGTTTGTCTTTTGGCAAAACTAAGGGGAAATAAGTGTCTTTTGACCTAAATTTTCTTCCTACATAAAAGTTTCCTAATCCAAGAGGATTTCCTACTTATGAAGTTAATTTTATTTCCAACTCTCATAAAACCCTCACTCTCCCTATTTTTTCTAATCTCTCCCTCACGTCCCTCACTCTCTACCCGTCCCTCTCTCACTCTCTCTCGTCCCTCTACCCGACGGCAGCCCCACCGCCGCCGCCGCTCTCTCTCTCTTTTCCCGGCAAGGTAACTCTCTCTCTCTCTCTCTCTTTTTCTCTTTTCTTTCCTTCTCTTTTCCTTTCTCTTTTTCTTCTTCTCTAACCCCGTCCGTCTCTCTCTCCGTCCGCCTCCTTGGGCGGCGGGTTTGAGCGGGTTTGGTTGTTTTGTTTCGTCTTTTCTTTTCTCTTGTTGAACTCTTGATCTTGTGATCACTTGTTCGTGATTCATGTATGTTGCATGTAATCTTTAAATTTCAGTTTGTTATTGTTAGGATCATTGTTCATGGATTCGTAGGATTTATTATCAAGTTTTAGGGTTTATCATGTTCTTGGGTGTTGGGAAGAAACCCTAGTTTGAAAGAGAAGTTTGATTGAATGATTTGGGAGTTTGAATGATCATAATAGGTGGATAACAATCTGATTTGAATGTGGGAATCATGTTATTTTAGGTTTAGTATGATTATAGGATGAACTAGATGTTTGGGGGAAAAGTTTCATGAAGATTGACAATTCCCGTATGAATATTTTGAATGAAGTTGGAAACTTGAAACTAGTGTAACTTTTGATTCAGGAATCGAAATTTAGATCCGTTTGAGGCTAAACTTATTATTTCGAACGTTTTGAATCCAATGGAACTGTTTTTAGACCATGATCTGTTTGGGAAACTGGAGTAATAGATTTGGTGGAGTTATGATAGATTATGTATGCTTTAGGTTAGGGAATTTTGAAGCAAAGCTTTGGGCTTATTTTGGAGCATGATTTTGATGAGATGTTGGGGAAGTGTTAGAACCCTAAACCATGGACTATAATATGCATGTAATTAGTATAGCAAGTATATCGCTAGAATATTGGTTTGATTAGCATATTGTTATGTGTAGGTAACGAGTTCGTTGACGACGAGTACGTAGAGTACGTTGATTGATTGCTATTGTTGGAATTTGCTTTGAGGTAAGTAAATGTGCCAAGCCTAGTGTGCTTATCTCTTTCGTGTCAAACGAATATTTGATTTGTTACGTCTCAAAATGTGTTTACATGATACATGACTTGGAATATGCTACTTGTTAAATGTTTTTGATGAAAACATCACCATGATAATGAATGAACTATAACGTAAAGTGGAAGATGTTGTGCGGGACTCTATTATTCTCTTTGGGCGGTGTTGGCTGCGGTCCCGTCTCTTTTGATCCGGTTGCAAGTCCCCGGATAGCGGCATGTACTCACTCCTCTGGCCGGCGTAGTCTTAGGGGGGTGTCGACACTTAAGGTCATGGAAGCTGTGGTTTATTTGGTTTTCCTCCGTCACAACAAAGTAATAATGGATTTGTTTGGTTTTGTTAACGGAATGAAGTTAACACTGGATTTGGATTTTTCCTAATGATTATGGAAATTGGTTTGGAAATATATTATGGAATTGGGAACTCTTATGTTTTAATACAAGAGTCAACTTTATTACCGCTGTGTTTGCGAAAAACTCTTACTTACAAACGAGTCTTTGTTTTATAACTATCCATCATCGTTTTACATGTTTGGATGTTTGCTTACCAGTATTTCAATGCTGATTTTGTACTGTGGTGTTTCTTTTTGATTCCGCACCACAGGTTTAGAAGAAGGTTATGGGGCATAGAAGGGGACGCGCATCACATGGATTATTAGTAGTAGTATTTCATTTGAAATTGAACTCTTTAGTAGTTTAAACACTATAGTTGTTTTTGCCGGTTTGTGGCTAGGACGAAGGTTTATGATAATACATTGTTTTTAATTGGATTTAATTTAATATTGTGGATGTTTTGTGCTTGCGAACCATGTTATAAAATCTCCTTGTATCCGGGCTCCTCTCGGGTACAAAGTGACATCCCCGGGTCTCCGGCTTGGGCCATTTGGGGGTGTTACAATGTCGTTGCTCCAACTCCAACGAGTTCTTGCAACGCATGAGCCAGAACCAGATTCAATTCACACGCCAGATGCTCCACGCTGTGAGCCGGATTGTGCCTGAACGTCAATCGCCAAAACGCCAGATGCGTGAACCGCTAGATTCGCGCCAGTACCGAACGTGTGCTCGATTTGCCAAATCTCTAGCACGCTTAACCAGATGCGCGCCAGATTACTCCCACAGGATTCCGGATAGCCCCCTCCACGAGGCTTCAGATGGTGGGTGTACCTGCTTCTCTCTCGCGAGCAGATCGACCTTGATCACCCAACCAGACATCGTTCTTGTCAAATCTCGAAATCCAACCTCCCGATAGCTTGCTGCACCTAAATCGCGAAACCCTAGCTTTGAGTTCCACCAAAACGTGAAACCCTGGCTCTTGGCTCCACCCGAATCTTGGATCCCCGGCTCTGATACCAATTTGTTAAACTGGTGTTCCTCTTAACCTGGCTATGATACTAGTTTGTTAAAACTGGTGATTCCCCTGACTTGGCTCTGATACCAGTTTGTTGTAACAGAACTCCTATTTTCAGAGCTCTGATACCAGTTTGTTATAACATGGGGGTATTCGAGCAAGAACGAGACATATATTTAACTTGGTTCACTAACGAATTCGCAACGAACTTGCTAACTACCTCCACGGCCAGAACTATATATTTTATTGAGAAGAGAACCCGATTAAAATGCACGTCGAGGGCACAATGGCCACGGCGGTCACCCCGATAAACACCCACGGACACACACTAAATCTCTCAAAACCAACTCACTGTGATGTGTATCACTATACCCGTGTGTATGTATGAGTGTAGACCAGCCCCCTTTATATACACACGTGTGTGTGACTTGGGCACAAAGCCAAAAACAATCACCGCCTCACAAACATGGAATTAATTCCATGCTTAAAATCTGCCACCTTTGACTTTGCCTTGCCAATTTGATACAAGTCAAACCCCAACATATTCATATTACACAACCAACACCTTATAAGTACAAACCATTGAGTACTTCATATTACAAGACCAATTACAAACCAATGTCACACCTTATAAATACGAACAACCATACAAGTACAAACCACTGAGTACTTCATATTACAAGACCAATTACAAAACAATGTCAAACCAGCAATTTTAATTTTACCTCCGGCTGTTACATTATTTATTAATTTTTATTAAAATTTGTCTAGCACGAATTATTTACATATTATTTAATCTCCGAATTCTCTCGCATTCGGTTGATTTTCAGCTCAAACTAAACAATGTTCAAGTTTTAAACTATTTTTGTAACACCCTGTAGTTTACAACAATTTGAGAAGTGGATATCCTAAAATAGTGGGATCAAACAGCTATAAATTAAAAAAAAAAAAAAAACGCTGAATCAGTTAAGGAGTGTGTCAGACACTTGGGTCCCGGTCTGCGAGCTTAGCCAGTACATTGCTAGCTCCTGGCTAGACAACTAGGTTCCGCCCTCTGGGTTGCGATCCAGAGGGGGTGTGCACACTTAAGGCTAGTCTGTCTTGGAGGGTTTGTGGATACTTGTCTACAGAAAAGAAATTGGAATATACTAATACTGGACATGGTTTTAAATAAAATAATGGAATACCACTGGACTTGGATATGAATATTGTATTGATTATGTTCTTGGCATTGCTATAGTTGGATATTACTAGAGTCTCTATGAATTGCGTGTAGGAGGGACCAGCGTAAGCGTCCTGGCGCATCAGTAAGAAAGGAAATACGGTCCTCTTAGACCATACTCGATTAAGCCTTTTAAATAACTTGCATTACTTGCATCACCTTACTCAGAGTTATCTGATTTCCTGGTTCTTGTGTTTGCCTATATTTTGGGCAGGTGAGCGCGTGGGATTTTGGGAAGTGATAACTCCTTAATAAGAGTTATCCTACGTACGTTTCACATTGTTATTTGTGTGCGTTTCGGTGCAAAGTGACGGATTTTGGGCTAATTTGAGAAGAAAATGCACTTTTGGATGTTTTTGAGCTTAAATGTGCAATCCGGGCGTTTCTTAATGGTTTTGAGTATGAATTTGATAATTTATCACATTTGATCTTCGCGGTAGTGTTCGTGTTGTTGTTTGACAGGAATTACGTATGCGGGAATCAATTGGATAGAAGAAACGAGCTTCGGAATTGAAGAAAGAGACGAATTTTGGCGTTTTGGATGTTTTTAGCCAAAATTGGGAAATAATTGAGAAAAACGAGAAAACGGTCCGGAAACGGGAATTTCTCTACATGGAGGAAGTCTACGTCGCGAAAGGAATCCAAAGGTGCAAAAATCACATTAATCGGAGTTCGGGATAAAAATCCGGAACCTTATTTGCTTTTCCGCGATCTTAAAATATCCTGAAAATCTTTATTTTGCCTTAAAACATCCTGGGCATCCTCTTGAGCTCCCAAACTATCCCACCACTCTGCTACGATACAATTCCTACTCAATTCAACCAATAATTCAGCATCACCATCTCCCTAATAACCAACTCCATAACTAATCACCTAAACTACAAGCACCCTCAATTAATCAACCTAAACAACCTGCACCTACCTATTTCCTCCATCACATTTACCTACTGTTCCTGCACCTAATCCACCCAAGACCATTGTCATAATCCATCATCCTTAACAACCACCTACATTACACCTACAGTCACCCAAAACCCATGGAAATAGCAACCTGGAAACATCACCACTTCTCCTAGCTCACTACCCACCTACAACTCCACAACAAACCTGAAATTCAAACCAAAATCACAACCATAGCTACCTATAACCATCAAACAAATCAACCTTAATCACAATTCCAAAGCCATCTCCTAACACCAATTCCCTGAATTTGCTAAACAATTCAGCAACCTGTAATTACCAAATCCACCTGAAACTTCCAAGCTAACCTGCTACCACCACCACAGCATCTCAATTGACCAACACTACATCACCATCAGCCCAACAGTTCACCAAACTACCTCCATTACACACTATACCACCTGAATTCCCCTACACCGCCACCGGAAGTGTCACCAAACAGCCTGCTGCAAACATTTGCAGCTCACCCAATTCACCCATGACCAACTGTTACCAACCTACACCTATAAACCCTTTACTTCCGCCATTTAACCACCTGATTTCCACCATTAACCCAAGTAAAAATCAGCAGACCTCTTAAGCTCCTTCACTTCTCTACTGAAACCACCAATTGAATTACCAGACCACTTCCATTCACCCAACATTACACCACAACTTCCTTTCTCCCCCATTACAACAACAACCTTCAAACTATAGCTAAAACCACCCAAAACCTCCATAACCGCCGACCACCATGAAACCTGCGACCTAAGCCATCACCAGCCACCACCAATACACAAGGCCGTGACTAAACCCAGGCCAAATCACCCAGAAGTTACAGCAGAAGAAACTCAGATTCAGGCGCAGAGAAGGAAGGAAGGAGAAGCGCAGAAACTCAGCGGAAGAAGAAACCCAGCAGCGGTCAAAACCCAATCACCGAAGCAAGAAGAAACGGAGACGGGAGAAGAAAGAGGTGCAATTGAAGCAGCGACTCCAGGGGTGTTCGTGCGAAGAGTAAATCTCTTCGTGCGATCACAAATACTTAGCCGAAATCATGGGAAGACAGAAAGTGTTCGTGAAATCAAGCTCAGTATCTATCTGCGAAAGCCTTCGTGCGAAGGACACGATCTGTTCGTGCGAAGAGGGCTCCAGACGGCTGATTTGGCTTCAGAAATTATTTGGGGCTTTTATGTAATATTCAAAAGTTGTTTTAAATAATTAGAAAAGGTACAAAAAGCCCTAGAACGTGATTAGTAAGGGAGGACGGGTCAGAGGACTGTAGAGACACAACTGGAGCACTGTTTGGAGCTCAGAGCACTGTTTGGAGCGCGGAGATTCATCGTTTGAATTCTTTTTCTCCTACTCTCTTTATTTTTGTCTACGATTATGAAAAACATTGCTTTTGTAATCATGAATCGTAGTAGCTAAACATTTTATATCGGGATTTCTCAACGGTAGCTAGGGTTTGAAGCCGTGTTTGGCGAATTATGAGTTTGATTCATGTTTGATTGAACTTAATAGATGATGAATTGTTTTGCTAGGTTTAATTCTTGTTCATAATCTATCTTCGTATTGTTTGGCCAGCAGTATGAAGATTATAGGTAGTACGTTAGTGAAAGCAACGAATTACCCGGATAAGTGAATTAAGCACGTAGTCGCAGGTTAGAGAAATCAACCATTGACTGTGAACTTTGAGTAGAATTATACGAAATTATATGTTTTAGGGCTAATTAGAACTTGGTAACTCGGTTGTAATTTGACCTAGGCATAGAAAGCTAGCTTGGTAACTCGGTTAGCATTATTGCTCGTTTGGCAAACTAAAACATCGTCTGTGTTTCAAAACGTAATTCGTTAACGGTATTCACCTAGTGATCCTAGAGAAATCCTGATACTTGTCCCTCATATTAATCTCAATTTTAATTATTAGTTGTTATTTACATTCTTAGTTAATTAAACAAACTCAAAGATTTGCCCACACGAAGTTGATAGTACTAGTTGATTCACGACAAGTCCTCTAGGATTCGACAACCCTCTTTATCACATTATTACTAGAGCGACAGCCGTACACTTGCGGTGAATCGTCACCAGGAAGTCAATCAGAGGTTTAGAGTTTTAATTTGAGATAACTTGCACACTATGTTAGTAAGTTGATTTTAAAATATTGTTTCTTTAATTTTGTCTCGTAACAGAATCATTAGATCAGTAACGCCTTATAAACACCCTGTGTTTAGCAAAGTGCGGATCCCGAGAGTTCAGGGGACTCAAATGATATTCTCCCAAACTCGAGGAAGGAGTAAGGTAGTAGGACTCCTAGCTAGGCATTTCCGTGCTTAGCGGAGGACATTTCCGGAGAGTATGGGGGATCTATGTGTAGTTCTCCAGTACTCCAGAGGGGGTGTTATAATTTTAAACTCCAAGCCAACATATTTATAATTATATACCTAGCTCCCAGTAATACGCCACTTATATTAAAATCATTTTGCTTGGCAAAAGATTTTATAATTTTTTTTAAACAAAACTAGAAAGAAAGCAAAATGATTTAGATGTCTAAGATGGACAAGCCATTTCCCAGAGTGTGAAGAATGCTTACGATGTCCCCAAGAAACATAGCCGCTGCCTCAGCGCTGCTGTCGCGTCACCGCCTTCGTCAACTACCAATGCCGCCGCCACCTTGTCCATCATTGTTGTTACAGCTTGCCCGCAACAGCTCGTCGCTGCTACATTTTCAAATGTTAATTAAGCACATTCAAATGGAATAATGCACGTAGAGAAACTTTTTCATAATAACCTTATAAAAAAAATTACTACCAATCAAATGGGACATTATGTCACGGGCTAACTGTTGGTGTGCCATCTCTGTGCGCATCAGGGTTGACATGTGTGGATTGTGTGGCCTTCATATCTGTTATGTACTGATCGTAGATGTGTATTTACAAGTATGCTTGTATCCTTATCCATAATATTATGATGGCATATAGCAAGTCTGCTGGTTTACGACTGGGATGGCTGACCTCGTGATCCTGGTAGGGCATGCTTACGGTTGTCTCGTGGTGTCGGACAGTTGTAATTGGAATCAGATCAAACTTTCGCCTGGATGTCAAGAAGGAGAGGCGGCAATATGGGATATCGCTTTCCTCCAGAGCAGTGTCCCCACTAAATGATCATGGAAGGTGAGGTCACAATGCATGTCGCGTCCGGATCGGCAAGCTAAAATGTGGGAAAGCTTTGGGAGCGCGTTATTTACGATTTTGCCGCAATGAGTATGCTTCAACCTCCTAGGTCGTGGCTGCGTCATGCAAAGACGTGAGATCTTTGAACCATCGACATGCGGATGTGTGACTCGGGTACTAATTCTAGGAGGCATAGGTTGAAGGTCGACACAGAGACTTGTCGATGAGGCAGGTGGCGGACACTGCAAGTTGTGCAGAGAGATCGAGACCTGTCCATGGAGATGGTTCCATGGACAGGTCTAGGTGTCCTCTGCACAACCTGCGGCGTCCCCTACTTTCTTCATCAACAAGTCTCCGCGTCTATCTTCACCCTATGACCCCTCGCATTAGTATATACCTCAGTTACACGTTTGTCTGTTGATGGCTCAAAAGAGCTCACGTCTATGCATTGCGCTGCCACAACCCCACAGGTTGAACCAAATTCATTGCGGCCAACTCGTAACCAACGCACGCCCAAAGTTTTCACACCTTTTAGCTTGTCGGCCCGGACTCGATATATGAGTTGTGACTGCACCTTTTCTGATCGTTTTGCGAGAACACCACTATGGAGGAAAGCGACATCCCATACTACCGCTTCTCTGTCGCGACGTCCAGGTTTAAGCTTGCAGGCTAAAGGCTGATCTCATACCAATTGTAACGGCCAAGTCGTCCGACACCTCGAGAAACCCGTAAGCACGCCCCACGAGGATCACGAGTTCAACCGTCCCCAGTCCTAAACCATCAAGCTTGTCATATGTCACGACTATATGCTGTGGGTAAAGATACGAGCATACTTGTAAATACACATCCACGATCAATACAGAACATATATGAAGGTCACACAATTCACACCTGTCACTGTCGCGCACATGGATGGGACACGGACGCTCGACCAGTGACATTTAGTTAGGATTTAGCATAACTTTAATATTACTAATTTACAATTAAGCTACTCTAACTTTCCTTTAAAAGGATTTCCCTCTTAAAAAGAAGAAAAAGTACCAAGATTAAAAGGGTCACAAATGTCCACAAACCCAACTTTTATTGGGTGGCTATTTGAGATGATATTTTTGCTAGAAAAATCAACTACAGATGATAAAGTTAAATCCACTAATCTCCTTTTTTTTTCTTGGAAGGGATGTGTAGTAGGGTAAAGGCAATCACTATCTTTTTTTCATGACCTGTTGATTTGCGCTTTGCTCAGATAATATGTCATGTGGATGACAATAAAGTAGTAGAAAATAATCATTAGTTGTTTTTGATAAACAAGAAAATAATCATTAGTGGTGTTGTTTAATTGTTGAGCTTTGGTTTGTTGGTTGGAGAGAATAACTAATAATAAATGATCAAACAAAATAGATTGTGTGATGATTATGGATTGCAAAGGAAGATCTAAGTAACATGGTTTGGTTTGGATAGGTTATATAAACAAACCTAAGAACTGGTCTTAATTCTCAAGAAAAGAATTGGTCTTTCTTTCTTTAAATAATATAAAATTTGGTCTTTCAAAAAAATTATTCTAAAGAGATAATTGATTAAAGAAATAGTCTGTGAGGACACTAACAACAGGTATGTACAAAATATCAGTCCTTTAACAATATCTCTCAAACGGGCATTCCTGTTACTGGAGGTAAAGTTTCATGAAGACAATGACAAGTGATAAGTTATCAGTACAAAACGGTAAGGTAAACGTTGTCTTATGTAGTAAAAGTTAGGAATTTTGTTTGAAGAGTCCATGATACACTGTTTCAGTTGTTAAAAAAAAAAAAAAAAAAAAAAAAAAAAAAAAACTGTTTCAGTAAATTGAGCTCTTTTGTTATTTAGAATATGGACGTCAGTACTTCTTTGCAGATAATAAGTTCTCTGAGCCTGTCCATTTTATTATTGTTTCGGGTTCGTAAGCAAAGTTTTAGCACAAATATTTAAGCTTTGACCAAGCGAGCTCACTAATGCATATTGTGCTTCTTCTTGGGATCACCCCTAAACAAAATTGGATTCCCAAACATTCTACTATCACTTCTAGAAATAAATTCAAAATGCGTACTTAGTGATTAACAGTAAACAGAGACACGTTGGATTATATCAAAAGCAACAAAACACGATTAAAAGATGATTGTGTTTTACTTTAATGTTCATTTTCTTTTTTTGTTTTGGACAATGCATTTGTTCACAACCCCTTTTTGACAAATACTGCAGTACCACTCCCATTCTTCTCCGTCTCCATATTTTTATTTTTACTACTGTTAACTGAATCATTTTAATCCGTAATTTGGATAGCAAAATAATGCAACTTCTTGATTTGTTCATATATACTTTGGTACCAATTTGAGTAATACTGTATTTGGGAAATTCAGTTTCCTACAACTAAACTTGGCCCATCTAAATATAAAAAAGGAAACTTTGCCCATCTAGTCCTCAATAAACAAACTTGGATCATCTTGTTTCCAGAAAGCAATACTTAACCTATCTAGAGCCCATATAGGTAGCCATCTTTAAAGTTACTAAAAGCCCATATAAAATTTGATGATTACTTAACTGGAATAGTAGCGCCCGGCCTCTTATATATTAGGCCTATTATATGTGGGATGTTTTGATGAAACTGTCGTGTTATGAAATGGCATGTAATTAAAATGAGTAGTTGTGGCGAGGAGACACCACTCTTTTTACTCACCACAACAAATCATTCCAATAATCTATCATCCATTAATTTGTCATTCGCCCATGATGTCGTATATTAGACAAATGTACATAATTAGGGTAAAAGACACTTTCACCCCCTCTAGTTTGACTGAACGACACTTTCAACCCTTTCAATCTGGAATAGGACACGTTCATCCCGCCGAACTCCAGGTGGCTCACACCCCATGTTGTGATAATGTTAATTTAGAGTTGGCATCTATCGTTAAACTAGTATTGGGACAAATTTTCTCCCGTATTATGTAAAATATAAGGGTTATCCAAGGGTATGATAGACTTTCGCATGATATTGGAGCCAATTTGTCTCCAAAACTATTTTTGGTGACGTTTCCCACCACTAGACTAACGACGTCACAATCAAGAGTGTAAGTTCCTTAAAGTTTGGCACACTGAAGGTGTGAAAGTGTCCTTTTCCAAATTGGAAGTAGCGAAAGTGTCCTTCAATCAAACCAGGGGTGAAAGTGTATTTTACCCTTTATTTATAGAATTTGCTATGCTTTATTTTTTGAAAAGATGAAATTCATTGATTAAGAAGTATTACAATGTCTAAGTCTCGATTGAATTTGATTGTGAATCACAGGATTGTTTCTTGTCTAACAAACTTTATAGATAGAAAAGTAAAAGAGGAACTATCAATATGGATGAAAATTGAGTCCGATCTGATCTCATATCCGACATGATCCGACTATATGGAGCAGATCCGATCCATTTATAAATGAATCGAATATGGATCACAAATTTTGTGATCCGCAAAATTCGATCATATCCGATTAGGTTATCATACCTAATAAATTCAATAATATACATGTATTCATATAATTACATTTATAAATTTTATTATGTTTGTTTCAGATAACGTCCCAAGGATGATATGTCCATATTTTTATTGTGAATGAACTGATAAAATAATAGAAATAAAGCGTATGTTAATCCAATATTGATTCTAATTCATATTAGGTCAGATAAATTAAACATGATGTTTGCCATGATCAGATGTATAATTCGGTTCGAATCCGACAAAATCTAGTCCAAATTCAATCCGATCTGAAACCTTATGTATCGGGTTTGAATCTTGGCTGATGCGATCCAAACCCGATCTATTGTCATCCATAGCTATCAATCCTCAAATCACCAATGATGATATGTGTTGGAAGTAGAGTTTTTGACATTCGGTTTTGACCCGACTTGAGCACGGTTCTAATCCGGCTCAATGAAGAGTTGTCAACACCAAACGCATCTTTGTAAATTAAGAATTTTGGTGATCGTTTTGATAACTCACACGTCGAAAACCATTGACAAATGAAAGATCAAATAACTCTCTCAAAGTGAGTTCTTGATCCTTGAGAGGAAAAGAATACCACAACATGAGTTGAGGGAAGAAATAAAGAGTATATTTACTCAGAGTTTAGACTATAAGGGGACACCCTTTGAGCGAAACACTTTTGTGAGAACATAGCTATGGTCCGAACCACCACACGCGCACCGCCGCCGCCGTTCGGCCTGCTCGGCTCGGTCTCGGGTTCGGGCACGGGCCGTGATGTGGCGAGGTGTGATGTGGGTTAGGCTGTCTAGGTTTTTTTTTTAAATGCCTCATTGAGTATCATCTTTTTAGGCAAAATACTAACTATTAATTAATTTAAGTAACAGAAATTTACTGTTAAAGAAATTATATGATTCTGACATATGCAACTGTTCTTCAACAATTGCAACTGTTGAACAGGAACTGCTCCAACCACCCTTCTATAACTTAACAGTTTCATTTCTCATTTCAATCATATGAAACTAACGAATTTCTCCAACACTCAAACTTTCAAAACAGAAACTTCTTCGTAGTCTCAGTTGTCGTGTGCGGCGTGTACCGTACTTTCCACTGCCACACAGGGAAGCTTTTATCCTGGAAAGCAGTCGTTCCAGCATTCCACATCAAGCACGTGTAGGGGGCGAATATGCTTTGAGGAGCCTCGTTCTATATGAACGAAATTGTCTTCCAATCCTGTACAACGTTCGGGAATCTTACTATCAGTAAGTTCGTTCTGTTTTTTTGTTAATTTCGAAAACTGTTTATATTATACACAATCTGCTCTAGTCAATAAAATTGATAACACTATGCTTGTGTGGGCAAGGAACACACACATCACAATTTTATATTAAAAATGGAATAATAATTTTTCTCAAAATTAATACTCATAATAATTAATAATACACTTTTTCAGTCAAGAATTCAGATCACTCCAAAATCTCACTGGGACTTCCCTCATCCATAAACTTCAAGAAAATGTTGATAAGGTGATAAGCCCACGTGGCAGAAACCCAATTCCCCTATTACTACATCCAAAACTCCCTCCCTTTCTCTCTCTACCCTCTCTCTAGAAAAATGGCTTCCCCTGCCCTCATCACCCCCACCACCACCAAACCCAAACTCCTCATCAAACCCAAAACCACCACCACCACCACCACCACCACAATACCCACCACCCAATCACCCCTCCGCCGCCGCGAATTCGCCTCTCTTGCCTTTGCCTCCGCCGCCGCACTCCTCCTCCCGGTGGGCCCAGCCTCTGCCGGCGCCGACGACGAGTACGTGAAGGACACAACGGAGGTGATCACCAAGGTGAGAGCCACCATCAGCTTACCGAAAACCGACCCGAACGTCGCCGACGCGGTGGCGGACCTGAAACAGGCTTCGAACTCGTGGGTGGCCAAGTACAGGAAGGAGAAGTCTCTTCTCGGTAAGCCTTCGTTTCGGGACATGTACTCGGCGTTGAACGCTGTTTCGGGGCATTATGTGAGCTTCGGGCCGACGGCGCCGATTCCGGCGAAGCGACGGGCGAGGATACTGGAGGAGATGGAGACGGCGGAGAAGGCTCTGTTGAGAGGGAGGTGAAGAGTTTGAGGGTATTGTTGTCATTTGTGGGGAAATTGGAAATTCTGATTTTTGTATAATTATTTGTTGTTAAGCTCCTATGTATACACTGCTTTAAGAGAAATTATATATTCCAAATTCGAGATTAGCCAATTCTATTTATTCCAATACACAGTTAGGGCCAGTTTGAGAATGTCTCAATGTTGTTTGATAGATGTTACGTGAAAATATATTATGAGCATGTTATGAGAGAGTAAATTGAAAAAAGAAAACCCCGATGTATCGGTTTTGTAAAAGTAATTATTAAAAATATTCTAAAAAAAATAATTATACTAAAATCGATTGTAAGAGGATTGATTTGATAGACATAGTTGTGCTCTTACCAGAACTACTTCTATCTAAGAGAGTTTTACTAGTCCGAAAGTTGTGAGGCGAAACCTATAGATATTATGGCAGCGCCGAAGACGAAAATCAGGTCGACATTCATGACAGATGAGCAAGTTATGGTCTTCGATGATGATTATTACGTGATCTCGTAAGACAACCTTGAATTCAACATGATTGGTTCTTTCATCACCGATGAACCGTTAACGCGAAGTTAATGAAAAGCATGTTTTGCCGCGAGTGGTATTAAGTTAACCTGATTGAAATATTGGAATGCATTTAGTTTCTTAGATCAGGGATGCATGGACATTCAGAGCACGAAAATCCAGCTGTTGAAGCCAAAGGAACCAGGGGGATCCAACAAAGTGGTAGGTTTCGAAAGCTTTCTTGTTTGGATTCGAGTTTGGAACCTCCCCATCCACTTAGCTAAAGAAGAGTTAGGGATATTGGAAGTCACTGCTCTGGGAAAATCATTCTCTGGGATAGCCGAATAGAAAGCGAGGACAACAAAAATTATGTTAAGGTATCATCAAGACAATAAGTGGTCGAACCCATACCCCAGGGTGCATTTTCAAGTAACGGGAAAACAATCTTGTTAGACTTCGGATATGAAAGAATACCTTGTGTTTGTGTGAACTCAGAGGAATCTGAGAAAAGGCGAGGGAAAGAGAACGGAGAAGATGAATTGTGTATCTTATTCCTGAAAAACAAAACCAACTAGAGAACATATACATGAGCTAATTCAACGAAACAACATAATGGAGGAAAGACTTTTATGCCCTTATAGATATAAGCATATTACAATATGTTAATAGCTCACTTTAGCCTTACACTTTAACAGCCCCCCTCAAGTTGAAGGGGCTGTGCTAGAACGCCCAAAAACTTGAATGCAATGCAAAATACGTAACGCAGCAAGATGATACCTGAGAAACTCGAATCGAGCAGCAGTGAGGGGATTGGTAAAGAAGTCAGTAAGCTGAAATTCAGAAGGAATGTGATGAACACTGAAGTGCTGCTTCTGAATCTATCTCGGACGAAAAAATAATCCATTTCAATGTGGCGAGCTTTACTGTGTTGAACATGATTTGCAGCAAGAATCAATGCAGCAGTACTATCACAAAACAACACAGGAGCAGCAGGGAGAGGAATCCTTAACTCATTGAGTAAAATCTTGAGCCAAAGTATTTCGGAAGCAATGGCAGAGAGAGCCGTAACCTCGGCCTCAGTAGAAGACTTAGAAACAGTAGATTGTTTGTACGAAGACCAGCACAAGAGATTATTGCCAAGAAATATACAAGAACCAGACGCTGATTTACTATCAGCAATATCTCCGCCCCAATCAGAATCAGAAAAAACCAGAAGATGAAGAGAACTCTTAGAAAAGACCAGCCCACAATGTAGGGTACCTTTAACATACCTGAGAATTATATGAACAACCTGCAAATCAGATATAGTAGGAGATTTCATACGTTGACAAGCACGATTGACTGCAAAAGTCAAATAAGGTCGCGTGGTGGTGAGGTAATGTAAGGAACCAACCAAACTACGGTAAGGGACTGCATCAGGAAGAGGTGTCAAATCTGGATGCACATCACCCTTGAGAGCAATAGGAGTTGCAACAGGTTTGCAATCCACAAAACCAGCTTTGTTAAGAATGTCCAAGGCATATTTAGACTGTGTAAGAGTGAAACCAGTAGTTGTCCTGGTTTAGGACATCCCTAGGAAGAAAGAAAACTAACCCAAATCCTTAATAGAAAAAGTAATAGCCATTTGAGCAGCCAAAGCTTCATTAAAAATAAGATCATCGCCTGTAAGGATGATATCATCAACATAAACTACCATAACACTTAGTTAGCCTCTAGAGTGTCGGTAGAACATGGAGGTATTGGTAGGAGAAGTACGGTAGCCTTGAGCTTCCAAGAACTGATATAATAGTTGATACCAGGCTCTGGGAGTCTGCTTGAGGCCATACAAAGCCTTGTGTAGACAACACAACAACTGCAGGTTGAGTGCCATCTTCGAAACCAGGAGGTTGAATCATGTAAGAAGACATGATCGGAAAAACAGATCGGAGGCTCTGATACTGCGTGAACTGAGAGGAATCAGAGAAAAGGCGAGGGAAAGAGAGTACGGAGAAGATGAATTGCGTATCTCATTACTGGAAAACAAAACCAACTAGAGAACATATACATGAGCTAATTCAACGAAACAACCTAAAAGAGGAAAGACTTTTATGCCCTTATAGATATCGGCATATTACAATCTGTTAATAGCTCACTTTAGCCTTATACTTTAATAGTTTGCGAGTGGTGTGGATGTTGAACACATAAAAACGCAAAATGTGAATAATTATTAGAAGCGGGCTGGTATAATGTAGAAGGAGAAATGTTGACTTGGGGGTGGGCATGTCCATTGGGAAATTTCTCCCCATAGCACCCCCTCCCCATCCCCCTTCCCGCATGGAGTTGGAGAACAATATTTTTATGCGATCCCCCCCCCCCCCTAAATGGGGTTGGAGATGTTCTAAGTAAGACATGTTGGTTACGAGAAACAATGTTAGAGATATCATTCTAAACATGAGCGCGTTGAGCAAGGCTTGATGACCATAAACTAAACCTAAATACCAAGTTATGCAAGTTCAAATCTGTAACCCCTAAAAAGAACAAAATTATATGATTTTATCAACAATAGTTATTGAAAAAGCATTTTCCCGGGCAACCCAGAGACCACTTGCAGAACCAACCTAATCAACAAATTCACAGAAGAAAACCCTAAATTTCTAAACTAGTGGCCAGCCCAGTCCATGGTTTTCATGATTCACATTAAAAATGGTAAAAGACACTAACCACCCCTGAGTTTAGGGAAAATTTCACCCCGCTACCTTGGGTTTTGGATAAAGACACTCCGCACCCAAGTAACGGAATATTCGGTGGACAGTTTGCACCCTTCTGTTATGTTCCGTTAAATAAGTGGTATATTGAATTTTTTCGGACCATATTAACCATATGCATTTTGTGAATTTTTTTGGCTAAGTTTATCAACAAGAACACCATATCATGCTTAGAACACCAAAGAACATTTCAATAAATTAGATTACTAGATTCAAGAACACCAATCAAAGATCCACACAGTCTCCCTCTCCCTCACACAGCCTCCCTGTCAAAGTAAATCCACAATCACCACCACCATCAGTCGTAATCAACACCTCCAAACCACCACAACGAGAAACAAAAACAAGACCAATTTAACATAGCAGGTATGAAAATAACAGATCTAGAATAAAAAATAAAAAATCAATAGCACCACCGCCACCAGTCCAAAAACAGCACCACCATCACCACCACCTCGCCATCGACGCCTCGACAAAATAGATCTATACATGGAGAAAGAAAAAGAATATCAAAATTGATCTATAGAGTGAGAGAAGAAAAGAAGCAGCGGAAAGCAGATCCACAGAGGAGAAGAAGCAGAGAGAGAGAGAGAGAGAGAGAGAGAGAGAGAGAGAGAGAGAGAGAGAAGAGAGAGAGAGAGAGATTTACCTGGATTCGTCCTCCACCGAATGGGAAGACCCTCGCCGTCGCGTCTTCAACCTGCGGATCAGAAGATCAGGAATCCCCCCTCACCACGTCGTCAACCTCTCCGAGATCGCCGCCATCGTCGCCTTCATCTACCTTCTATGGTTCTTCAAATCGGCTTCGTCTAGTCCGTTATCCCCCTCCTGGTTCGGACGACGACCTCTGGGTAGCCGTTGACGAAGAGGAGGAATTAATTCCTTGCTCCACCGTCGCCGTCGCATTTCCTCCACCTAAGGTGGTCGCCGCTGCATCTCCTAAGGCGGTCGCTGCCGTCGATCCAGTGGTCCCCGTGCTTCGATCGGAAGAAGACGAGGCGAGGTTGTCAAATTGGTAGTCGCTCGGGGACTTTGAGAGATGAGAGAGAAAGTGGGAGAGAAAGTGAGGGTGGGGGTGAGTTTATGGTCTGCTAAGGGTGGTGTGAGAGTGAGAAGGTGGGGGAAGAGAGAGGAGAATTAGGGTTAGAAATGAAGGAGAGAGAGGGATTAGGATATATATAGGTTGTAATTTTATAATATTTCAAGGGTAGAATGATCTTTTTACCCACGCAGTTAGTTAACCGTTAGCCTCCATCCAAGAAAAGGTGCGTAATGTCTTTATCCAAAACTCAGGGTAGCGGGATGAAATTTTCCCTAAACTCAGGAATGGTCAATGCCTTTTACCCTAAAAAAATAAGAGGGTTTAAGGGAGCGGCTAAAATTGAAGACTTCGTTAATTGCAGAAACTTGACCCAAACCTCAGCAATTCCATGCTCAATAATTGTTTGAGATCCTGAATAATTGTTTTACTTTATTTTTAGAGAATTTTCTGTAGCGTCTGAGCCAACTTGCGCACACCTCATACAAGTCCATGAACTGGGTATAGATAACTAAATGGAACAAAACTTAATATCAAATGCTCAGCCATTATGGAAACTCCCTTGGGTTTAATTTTTAAAAGAAAGTTTAAACATGTAAATGGAAACCCCTTTGGGTTTAAAAGATTATTTCAAAAACTATAATAATTGTTTCTTTTAGTGGTAATTGAGCCCATATAGCCCAGCCCAGAGAGCAGCTTTCTTTTTCAAGTGGTAATTCAGTCCATATATTGCTGTTGGACCTTATAAATTTTATTTAATTGGGCTGGCCCGTATTTAGCTTTTAACTTAAAGGTAGGAAAAGAATCTTCACCATGACCCAATAATCTTTGATTGATTTTTTTTTTGTTCTTTGATTTTTTTTTTTTTTTTTTCTTTCTGCAAATGATCTATAACAAATGTAGAAGGCACAATTAGAAGGTTCTCTCGACACTTCTGGAAGAAAAAGAAAATTATGTCGTAGTAGAACATTAGAGCATGTTTGTTTTCAGGTAAGTTTAATGTTTGGTAGAAAATTTGAACAAACTTTAGTAAACCCGGGCTGACATTCAAGACCTTAAAGATGGGCTTAATCAATACCGAGTCTACCCAGGTATTAGTCATACATTCCCTTACTCCCAGTTCTACCCTCCAAGCCCACAAAACCTCACTATGTAAATCTACTCCGGCATGAAATAATTCTCAACTTTTTTTAATTGCAAACTTAATTCCCATTGTTTCTCAGTGAGCTTTCTCCAGATTACGAGTTTCGTTATCTCAATTTTATTTTTTAGCAGTTTTCTATTTATCTTTTTGGTCTAGTTAAAATTATTAATTTTGTTATGAAATGCTTTATTTATAGTATCATAATTGATGATAAATGTTACATCCTAAAAAAACAAAAACAAAAACAAACAAGCAAACAAACATTGAACTTGTCATTTTTGTAAGGGATTCACTGCATCATTATCAATTCAATCTCAATGATATAAATTTTCTAACTATTAATAACAGTACTATCAATTTATCATATCTAAGCCAGAAAACGAATATGATAGATTGAGAAAAGTATATGCGTGTGGTCAATATGGCCTAGAGTACACTATCTTATCTTTTAATTTGCTCAATGATTAAGTTCAGAGTTAGATTACATGTCTCACATTAATCTACCATAATCTAAAATAATTTGCATTTGTGCTATCTTTTCCATCTCAGTTCCTAATAGCCAAAGTATAGAGGATATACCATGTCTAAAAGGACAAGCATTCTTTAAGCTGGGTGAAAATAAAACTCTGATTCTTTTTCTTTTTCTTTGGTGTTTAGGGTGACAAGTTTGTACCAACTCTTTCTCTTAATACTAAAACTTTCACATTTTAGTCTACTCTCTCTCTCTCTCTCTCTCTTTTAGCAGGCACTAAGTATAGTAGTAATGGTGGCTTAGATGAGTCAGTCAAAAGTGCCATCTTGTTTTGAGAGAGGTTTGACAATTCTAGAAGAATTAGGCTGAGTTCACTTTATTTAGTTTAGTAGAGCACAAAAGAAGAAGAAGAGACCATGTATGGTCTATGAATAAAGTTGAACTTTGGCTTCTAGAGAAAATAAAGAAACTAGGGGTGCCTAAATGAATTTTGACTCGATTAACTTGCAATTCGAATGTCAAATTTTTGACATGAGTAATTCTTGGACGACTCTTTGATCTTTTGAAATATCACAATCTTGAAATATATACATTTTTACGATGACATTTGAATACAGTAATTAGCACTTCATTGATTTTAAGTATTCATTCCAGTTGCAACACGATGGTACACATAATTCCAATTTGTCATAACATTGGCACCCTTATCAACTTCCATCAACATATCGGACGACGGAATATGTAAAAAGACTTGTATACTCCTCATTCTCGCCCATAGAATTTTTTGTAACATTACAATTTTTACTCACAAATTTATTTTCTTATAAAATGTTACATTTCAATTATTTAGTTAAATAATGAATACATACCTAACATAGTAGTTTTATTAATTGACAATTTAATTGTTTTTACTCACAAATATATTTAAAAAAAATACTACACACATTATATATATTTATTCACTTGTCATAGTGATAATTTATAAACTGAAAATGTATTTTCCAATGCAATTTTTATAGGGATAACTTGTTTTTTTATTTCATTTTTATTAAAAAGTGTGACATTCTTTTAATGTATAAGTTAGTAATCAAATTTTCAAAGTTACAATTTTGCTAAATTTATAGATTTTTTTTTGAGGGAATACATTTTTAGATTTGTAGGTAATGGTAACAATTTTATAGAAACTTCAAATGCGAATGAGGAGTACCGTAGGGCATCTCCAACCCATGAGGGGAGGGGGAGGGGGAGGGGGGAAACCGTATAAAAATGGGTACGATTCGTGCCCAACTCTATGAGGGGAGGGAGAGTTGGGAGGGGTGCTATGGGGATAAATTTTGTCTTGGGTGTGGGATGGTTAGGGGGAATTTCTCCATGGACATCCATTCCCCCTTACCCTACATGGTGTGATTTATTAATTTAATATGTGACAATATGTAATACTTTATGATTATATTATGTACATTTTTTATTATGATTAATGAATTTTATTTTTTTATTACTAATTTTTTTTACTGTATTCACGATTTGTTGAAAAGCATATTTACGAAAAGTTATCGTTGTCTTATTTTGTTTAAATTTTAATAAAATTTATTTTCTTTACAATTAATAATTATAATTATTAAATAATTGAAATTTTGGTTAAAAAGGTGTCAAATTTATTTTTAATCATATAAATATATATTAAAAATTAATTTTATTTGGTGGGAGAAAAAGAATGGGTTGGAGATGAGTAGTAGTTTGGGAGAAGGAGAGGGGGAAAATGGCGATTCCGAGTGGGAAGGGGGAGGTGAGAGAAGGGAAAAAAGGACATGAGCTGGAGATGCCCTTAGTAAATAAATATAGCACTTTTACAACAAATTAAAAGTATGAGTGACGCGGAGACTGGAATTGAAACTGTAAATATTAGACCAGACAAAATTCAAACAATGGGTACGACTGATGAAATTTAGCTTTTTTTATGGGCTCGAAAAATGGCCATGAACTCATACATTAGTTGATGGGGGGTTAATTTTGATCTAAAAAATTCGGTCATGCATGGATTGAAACATTTGCTCGATTTATATGTCCAGTAGGTGTCGAAATCGAACGAGTAATAGACAAGGGTGGGGCACATAGAGACAAATTGAGCTACAGTCCGTCAGTCAATTCCTAATATTAACAAATTTGTCACGAATTTTTCTTAATAAAATTATGTCATTCTGCACTCTAATTATTCTCCAATTTTTCTGAATTAACCAACTTCTTTTATTGGTCGTTCTATCTCTTTAATTCTACTTCTTTTATTTGTCGTTCTAAACACTTAATACAAAAGTCGAAAACATTTTAAAGATAATCTTCTTTGGCGTCGTACCATCAGCGCACTAGTAAAGTAATAATGTTCAGAACTTTTGACAAAAAAAATATCGTCTTATTGACACTTAGCTACCAACAATGTTAATTTTGTCATAAAATTCTTGTGCGGTTTTACTTTTACCGACATCACGTACCATTTTACGAATACTGTTAGTAGCTAAGTGTCGGTAAAAGTGAAAATGGTGCGCCATGTCGTTAAAGTGAAATTACATGGAGATTTATTGACAAAATCAATATTGCTGTTAACTAAGTGTCAGCGAGACGATACTGCAGTGGAGTTTCTGTCAGAATTTCTAATGTTTATGGAAAAAAAATTAATAGTAATGCAATAATAATTTTTTTGAGCTTAATATAATTGTTATTTTATTTTGACAACAATGAAAGAAATTTTATTGATAATAAAATTTTACATCCAATAGAAATGAGATGTTGTGGTTGTTGTAAAATGGTTTTCCGAACCATGCTTTTGTTACCCAATTCGGGTCAAGTTATAACTAAGAACTTGGATCAACGTTAACATATTATTAAACTAGGTAACAACGGATCGATTCAAGATCCCAAACGTCGAAAATCATTAACGGGTGAATGAGAAATTAGGCGTTGAAGTTGGCCACTTCAATTGCTCAATTTTAAATGCACCCACATCTTGGAAATGAGGAAGAGAAGAGTAGTTCATCTACTCAAAGGTTGAGTACTAAGGGCACGCCCTTTGGGTGATACACAGTTTGTGTAGGAGAGAGGACCTAGAAAATGGTCGAACCACCAAACGCGCGCGCGCGCCGCCGCCGCCGTCCGGCCGGCCGGCTCAGTCTCGGGTTCGGGCACGGGCCGTGACGTGGCGCGGTGCGGGTGGGTGGTTGGTGGTTGGTTGGGCTTTATCTTTTTGGGCCAGAAACTAACTTTTAATCCAGCCCGTTAATAATTAATATTAACAGTCTGATGTCCAACCCGAAACAGTTATTAACTGTCTTCAACAGTTGTAACTTTTGGAACAGTTACAACCGTTACTGTTCAAATTTGAACAGTCACAAACGGTTTTGTAACCGCTCCTCTCCCTGCCTATAAAAGGAACCTTCCTCTCTCAGTTTTTCCCATCCGAACTCCAGCAACAATTCTCTCTCTCTCTCACTCACTACCAGTTTCTCTCAAAACAAAGTTCGGTTCGCCGGTACTGCAGATTGTGCTTTCGTCTGCAGTACGTGAAGACTTTCCTCCTGGGGAGTAAATTTGCCCGTTTCTGTAGATAAATAAAACGAAGCACAACCAACTGTGGGGGAAAAATATTACTTCACGGAGATCGTTTCATAAACAACGAGACTGTCTTCTATCTTGCTTCAGCATTCGGCAATTTAACTATTTGTAAGTTTTGTTGTTTCTGTATTTTCGTTATTTCTGTTAATCTTTCTGTTTCAGATTCTTCTTAATACACCTATCTCCTTTCCAACAATCGTGAAGTAATATTTCTATAGGTGTTTAAAAGAATCTGTTTTACACAGATTTTTTAGCAGTATTATTTTTCAGATTAGTTTACAGTTTTGTTATTATTCTGTACTCTTCTCTTCTTCTACTTTCTTTCTGCTTGCTGAGACATTTGTATCTTCAGCAATGTCAGAAACTGGGACTGAAACTCGTCCGGCTAATCCGTCCAACATGGCGACAGCGGCTGCCAACCAGGTTGTTCCGCTCAACGCAATGACGGCAGAAAAACCCAAAAAATTCACGGGGATTGATTTCAAGCGTTAGCAGCAGAAAATGCTCTTCTATCTCACCACCTTAGGTTTGGAGAAATACCTAAGGGATGATTCACCTGAAACTCCATCAAACGCAGATGGAGAAGCACTCGTCGCAGTTGACGCTTGGAAGCATTCTGACTTCCTTGCCAGAAATTACATTCTCAATAGCTTAGATGATCAACTGTACAATGTCTATTGTTCTGTAAAAACTGCAAAAGAACTATGGCTTTCCCTAGAAAAGAAATATAAAACAGAGGATGCAGGAGCCAAGAAATTTGTAGTAGAAAATTTTATGGAGTTTAGGATGGTGGATTCCAAATCTATTATGTCACAGGTTCAGGAATTTCAATGCCTCGTCCATGATGTGCAAGCCGAAAGCATGATTCTGCCCGAGGAATTTCTCGTTGCAGTCATGATTCACAAGCTTCCACCGGCATGGAAAGCATACCAGAACTACCTGAGACACAAGCGCAAAGAGATGAAGATGGAGGAACTAATTGTCCGCCTACACATTGAGGAAGGAAACCGGATCGCCGACGAAAGACCCTCAACAAGTTACCATTCAAGGATCAACATTGTGAAGGGAGGCCCAGAAAAGAACAATCACAAAAGGAGGAAGGCAAGCGCCCCTTACGAGAAAAAGAGGTTCGCGGGAAAGTGTCTCATTTGTGGGAAGGTCGGTCACATGAAGAAGGACTGCCGCAAAAGGAGAAACACTTTCAAGGGCAAGAAGCCGGAAGCAAACCTCACCGAAGGCAACAATGATAAAGACTTTGCCGCCGTAATCTCCGAAGTCAATCTCGCCGGAGGAAATCCAAACGAATAGTGGGTTGATACCGGGGCTACTCGCCACATTTGCGCCGACAAGAACATGTTTGCAGGATATGAAGAAGTCGAGAACGAGGAACAACTCTACATGGGTAACTCGGCCACATCTTTAGTCAAAGGAAAGGGACGGTTGATTCTCAAAATGACGTCCGGAAAGAAACTTGTACTTAATGATGTATTACATGTCCCCGACATTAGGAAAAACCTTGTTTCAGGTTCTGTACTTAGCAAAAAGGGTTTCAAACTTGTCTTTGAATCCGACAAGTTTGTGTTAACCAAAAATGGGGAGTATGTAGGAAGGGGTTACTTGAATGATGGGATTTTCAAGCTCAATGTAATGGTTGTTTCCGCAATGAATAAGAAAGCAATATTTAACTATTTGTCGGAGTCTTCTCTCTCTTCTTCTTGTTTATGGCATGGAAGATTAGGACATGTTAATTACGACTCAATTCGTAAATTAATTAATACCGATCATCTTCCAAAAAGTTCTATCGATGAAAATCACAAATGTGAAATTTGTGTAGAGGCAAAAATGACAAGACAATCGTTTCAACCGATTGGTACAAAAACAACAAGTCCTCTTGAACTTATTCACACCGATATTTGTGATTTAAAGTTTATCCAAACAAGAAGCGGCAAAAAGTATTTTATTACATTCATTGATGATTGTACCAAATATAGCTATGTTTATTTGTTACATAGCCGAGATGAAGCATTGGATGCTTTCAAACAATTCAAAGCCGAAGTGGAGAATCAACTCAACAAAAAGATTAAAATACTTCAAAGTGATCGAGGAGGAGAATACGATTCTCCATTCGCAACTATATGCGCTGAAAATGGAATAATCCATCAAACTTCAGCACCATATATGCCTCAACAAAATGGAGTGGCGGAAAGGAAGAATAGGACCCTAAAAGAAATGCTTAACGCGTTACTCTTAAGTTCGGGTCTACCACAAAACTTGTGGGGGGAAGCGCTATTAACAACCAATTACATTCTTAATAGAATACCTAAAAAGAAAATGGACAAAACTCCATACGAGCTATGGAAAGGGCGTAAACCCGCATACAAGCATCTAAGAACTTAGGGATGTCTTGCAAAAGTGGCTACTCCATTACCTAAAAAAGTAAAGTTAGGTCCAAAGACAATTGATTGCGTCTTCATTGGGTGCGCATTAAATAGCAGTGCCTACCGTTTTATGGTTCATAAATCGTAAATTCCGGATATTCATGAGAATACCATCATCGAATCGGCACATGCGTCATTCTTTGAGGATATCTTTCCTTATAAAGAAATTAAAACGCAATTATCTTATAAGCGGGCGCATGACATAGCTTTTGAAGAAAACTTAGAAGAAGAGCCTAGATGAAGTAAAAGGCAAAAGGCTCCTAAAACATTTGGTCCAGAGTTTCTTACCTATATGGTAGAAAATGATCCTGCGACTTACAAAGAAGCTATGTCAAGTGTTGAGGCACCCTATTGGAAGGAAGCGGTAAAAAGCGAAATCGAATCGATTCTCCATAATAATACGTGGGAATTAGTTGATCTTCCTCAAGGATGCAAACCATTAGGTTGCAAATGGGTATTTAAGCGAAAGCTTAAATCGGATGGTTCCATCGACAAGTATAAAGCTAGACTTGTCGCAAAAGGATACAAACAAAAGGAATGTTTAGACTTCTTCGACACTTATTCCCCGGTCACTAGAATAACATCCATTCGAATGCTAGTTGCAATTGCAGCAATTTTTAATTTTGAAATTCATCAAATGGATGTTAAAACGGCATTCCTAAATGGAGAACTAGAAGAAGAAATTTATATGGAACAACCTGAAGGGTTTCAAGTTCCAGGAAGCAAAAAAAAATATTGCCGTCTAAAGAAATCCTTATACGGATTAAAACAAGCACCCAAACAGTGGCATGATTTGACAAAGTTATGTCAACAAATGGTTTTAAAACCAATGATTGCGACAAGTGTGTATATTCTAAAACAAACACTGATGGGTGTGTCATCATATGCCTATACGTTGATGACATGTTGATTTTTGGAAACAACGAGAAAGTAATATGTGCCACCAAAGGGTTATTTTCGACAAGCTTTGATATGAAAGATTTAGGGGTGGCTGACGTCATTTTAGGAATCAAGGTTTCTAAGACGTCCTCAGGGTATGCATTATCTCAGTCTCACTATATCGAGAAAGTTCTCAAAAATTTTGACAAAGATAGTAGCAAACAAGTAAAAACACCAGTCGACACAAGCATGCATCTCGCCAAAAATCGCGGTTCGGCAATCAAACAACTTGAGTACGCGCAAATCATAGGAAGCCTGATGTACATAATGAATTGTACAAGGTCGGACATCGCACAAGCAGTTGGAAAGCTCAGTCGTTTTACTAGTAATCCTGGAAAGGATCACTGGACAGCATTGATCCGAGTATTAAGGTATCTACGATACACCAAAAACTTAGGATTACAATATTCCAACTATCCTGCTGTTCTATAAGGATATTGCGATGCGAATTGGATATCTGATACAAAAGATTCCAAGTCCACGAGTGGTTATGTATTCACACTCGGAGGAGCGGCAATATGCTGGAAGTCTTCAAAGCAGACATGCATTGCAAGATCTACTATGGAATCGGAGTTCATAGCATTAGACAAGCCAGGGGAAGAAGCATAATGGCTTCGTCATTTCCTCGAAAACATTCCAATATGGCCGCAACCGGTGCCTGCTATATGCATTCACTGCGATAGCCAGTCGGCAATAGCAAAGGCACAAAATAGTATATATAATGGTAAGTCTCGACAAATGCGTCGAAGACACAATACTATAAGGCAACTTCTCTCACAAGGGATAATATCGATCGATTACGTAAATTCAAAGGAAAATATAGCGGATCCGCTGACCAAAGGTCTATCGAGAGAATTGGTTGCAAGTTCGTCGAGAGGAATGGGGCTAAAGCCTATCTCGTAAGAGTTGCACAATAGCGGCAAACCCAACCTAGGTGACTGGAGATCCCAAGAACTAGGTTCAAAAGGGACAACCTACCTATTTGTGCAAATATAAAATCACTCATAAAAATGAAACAACGTTTCAAACCCATTCCTAGGACGAAGAGTGATAGGACCAGGGTAAGCAATGCTTTTAATGAGGTCACATGTTAAGAAGAGTATGGATTGATACCCTTAAATATGTCTCACCTATGTGAGTAGGAACTGAGACCGGTTCTAGGAGGATGAAAAAAGGCTACACTCCTCTAAAGACTACTCATGAAGACCAGGCAAAGTGTTTCAAGGCCGAAATGAACACAACCATGAGAACCAACTATGTTTCGGTATTTATTTGTGTGGTTACTATCGACAAGATATACGACACGGCAAAGCAGTTCAAAGCGCTTCGCACACTGTCTAGCCAGTATACCCTATAGTATCTCACTAAGGGAAAGGTTCAAAGTCTATGACCACCTTTCCTTAGGCAATTAATTACCACTGAGAGAAATCCACAAATGAGATCGACACTTTCAGCATAAACGCTAATTTGTCATTCATATGGTGGATTGTTGTAAAATGGTTTTTCGAACCATGCTTTTGTTACCCAATTTCGGTCAAGTTATAACTAAGAACTTGGATCAACGTTAACATATTATTAAACTAGGTAACAAGGGGATCAATTCAAGATCCGAACGTCGAAAACCATTAACGGGTGAATGAGAAATTAGGCGTTGAAGTTGGCCACTTCAATTGCTCAATTTTAAATTCACCCACATCTTGGAAATGAGGAAGAGAAGAGTAGTTCATCTACTCAAAGGTTGAGTACTAAGGGCACGCACTTTGGGTGATACACATTTTGTGTAGGAGAGAGGACCTGGACAATGGTCGAACCACCACACGCGCGCGCGCGCGCCGCCGCCGCCGTCCGTCCGGCCGGCTCGGCTCGGTCTCGGTCTCGGGTTCGGGTTCGGGCACGGGCCGTGATGTGGGGCGGTGCGGGTGGGTGGGTGGTGGTTGGTTAGGCTTTATCTTTTTGGGCCAGTAACTAACTTTTAATCCAGCCCGTTAATAATTAATATTAACAGTCTGATGTCCAACCCGAAACAGTTATTAACTGTCTTCAACAGTTGTAACTTTTGGAACAGTTACAACCGTTACTGTTCAAATTTGAACAGTCACAAACGGTTTTGTAACCGCTCCTCTCCCTGCCTATAAAAGGAACATTCCTCTCTCAGTTTTTCCCGTCCGAACTCCAGCAACAATTCTCTCTCTCTCTCACTCACTACCAGTTTCTCTCAAAACAAAGTTCGGTTCGCCGGTACTGCAGATTGTGCTTTCGTCTGCAGTACGTGAAGACTTTCATCCTGGGGAGTAAATTTGCCCGTGTCTGTAGATAAATAAAACGAAGCACAACCAACTGTAGGGGGCAAATATTACTTCATGGAGATCGTTTCATGAACAACGAGACTGTCTTCTATCTTGCTTCAGCATTCGGCAATTTAACTATCTGTAAGTTTTGTTGTTTCTGTATTTTCGTTATTTCTGTTAATCTTTTTGTTTCAGATTCTTCTTAATACACCTATCTCCTTTCCAACAGTGGTATGATGCTTCTCTTAACTGCACTGTTTTCTTTGTAAGTACACACTCTATCAAACCACCAAATTAATATAGGTACATACTACTCTGTTCCTCCAGTTTCTTCACAAAAACTGGAGGCACAGAAATTAAGAAACCCCCGTAAATGACTGTCTTACCCCTCCTCATTTCAATAATTCAACAATTCAACACTTATCATTAATTTTTCACACAGAGATGAACATCAAGAACACCTTATGAGCATCAAGAACACCAGATGAACTTCAAGACCAACATCGAATGCAAAAAACAGCAATTTGCAAATGTTGAAGAATTTTTAGATGAACATCCTTCATCCCCTACATTGACAGATTCTAAAGCACAAAAACATCACAACAAAAAACAAAGAAAGTGTTCCAGAAACAGATTCAAAGAGGAAAAAACCAATCCAACAGATCAAAAGCCCAAAACCCAGATCGGAAGAGGGAAGAAGAAGACCCAGATGGGTGTCCACCAAGGCCACCACTCCACCAACACCACGGTAGTTCACGTTCTAGCCATCCAAAGATCTGTTCTATGAAAATCTGTTCTTCAATCTTCAACTTCTTCTTCCTCCCACGGATCCGAAGATCCCACTGTCCGACCTTCTTTTCTCGTCTCCGGCGGCGCCGACGGACTTAGGGAGATCTCAGTTGCCTCTAGAAGATGAAGAGAGAGAGAGAGAGAGATGGAGATGGAGATGGAGCAGATCGATGGAGGAGATAGATATGCTCTCTCCGTCTCCCTCTCTCTCTCTCTCTCTCTCTCTCTCTCTCTCTCTCTCTCTCTTTGTCTTCATTTCTATACCGACGGGTGGTGGTGGTAGGTGGTGGTGGATGGTTTGGGAGATGATGAGTGTGGTGTCTCCCTCTCTTTCTCTCTCCGTGTCCGTGTGTGTTGTTGTGTGGGTGTGGCGGCTGAGGGATGAACAAGAAGAAGAATACCATTGTGGGTAGGGTTTTACTTTTGGGCTGGGTAGATTATTAGGTTTGGGTTGTGGTTAAAATGGACATTAGATGTAATTGGGCTTAATTATTCAAATTTATTTATTAATTTGATTAGTTAAGTCCAGTTATAAATTAATGTGTGTTTTTCATTAAGGGTATGATGGTATTTTTGGTGGAGATAAATTTCCTTTTTAGGAAAGATTGAAGAAACTGGAGGAACGCTCAAAATGGAAAGTTTGAAGCAACTGGAGGAACGGAGGGAGTACTACCTCTGTCCCAGCTCTTCCCCATCATTTTGACTTTTACCACTATTCACTGGGTCACTTTGACTCGGTGATTTGGATAGCAAAATAATTTAATTTTTTGATAATTTTTTCATGGTGTTGTAGAGTATAAGTTGCTCTATAACACAGTGAAAAAATTATCGAAAAATCGCATTATTTTGCTATCGAAATCACCCGGTCAAAGCGACCCATATACGAGTCAAATATTTCCAATGATGGGCAAGAGCTGGGACAGAGTAGTACAAGTTAAATTACCAACCAGAAAATGCATCTTTGTTTAATTCCCAATTTTAAGAGAAAAATGTCTTGTTTGATAGAGACGTGATATGACAATGGACAAATGGATATTTCGCCGACAAAATCTCCGACAATTTTCCATATATATATGTGATATCGTGTTATAATTTATGAATCTTAAAATTTCTCTATTTGTCAGATTATGGTTAGCAATCATTTTCCAAAAGTGAGATTTTTGTTAAATGCGATTTTCTTATTCATATCAAAGCAACCAAAAATAAGGGAAGGGTTCAGTTGAAACAAAGTTAATGAACGAGTTTAAAGATGTCCATTGCATCGTAGGGTACAGATACAATTTTCTCAATTAGTTAATGAACGAGTTGATGCCAGAGCAGTTGAAACAAAGTTAATGAACGAGTTGATGCAAATATACTTCCACCCTTTTCAATTTGGGAAAGGACACACTCAGCCCCTTCATGTGCCAAATTCAGATATGTATGTCCCGTGATTGTGACATTGTTAGTCCGTAGGAGGAGGTTTGTTAGTCACAGTAATTCTGGCACATAGTTGGCATCTTTGCATACGGAATGACATAATCAGGGTAGAAGTATAATTAAATTTGACACACAGAAGACAGAAGGAATAAAAGAGTCATTGGCCAAACTAGAATGGGTAAAAGTGTATCTATGTCAAACCTCAGGGGCTGGCGGTGTGCTTTAACCATTCTATATAATTGGTGGCTCATACTTAAAGAATGCTAGCCCTTAAAGAATGTTTCATAATTTCTTGATTCATAGTTCAATTTTTATAATGTTTGTTTTACAACTTCTATAAAATATATGGGTCATATCGCGGTATTATGGATGAATTGTTTTGTAATTTTTAGTTTTTAATTTTAAAAAATGAGTGGTTGAAGTTTAATATTTGAAACGAAATGTGCATTTTTAGTGGTCAATTTCCTAAGAAAATAAAATAGTAATCAGCTACCATCACGGCCAAACAGAAATAATTTATAGGCTAGTGACTTTGTGACTCTCTGATAACTGTAATTAGACCACTACAAAATATTTTATAAAATACAGATATTATATTCACATTTCTCTACATTGTGCCACTTTGTCTTTTCCTTTCATCACAAATTTGTGGCTTGAATGATGTTAACTTTATATGTTTCAAAAATGTTTCTAACACAAATTTCTATGGTCCATGTGCTATTAGCTTTATCAGTCATTGTTGAAGACTTTGGGGAGAAAAATAAATATTCAGCCCGTTCTAAAATAACTGTATCATTTTAACTTTGTATTTTAGACATTTTTTTGGAGTAATGCTGGATATTATTAATGGGCTACCTGACCAGTGTTCTAGACTTGATAGCTCTACTAAGACCACCCACAGCAGTGGGGCAATAGAGTTTGGGCGAGTGATTAGCAGCTGCAGTGGAAGGGGCTTGTAGGCGAGCTCTTGGCTAATCGGAGCTCGCCGGGCTTGGAGGCGAGCTGGGAGGAGATAGTGGGCGAGGTCGAGCTCGGTGGGACAGGGGAGATGTCGGGAAGGGGATAAGTTTGTTTACAGGGTTTTGTTTCTTCACGGTAGTGGAGGGTGGGTTTGAGTTTATGTAAACTACATTTAACCCCCCCCCCATCCTAAATTGATATAGTTTGTATTTATTACAAATTCGACCCCATGTATGTAAGTTTGTATCCAAATATTGTGTTTGAATAATTAATGTTTAGGGAAATGAATTTATTGAAACTAATTAATAATCTAAATAATAAAAACACAAAATTACATAATAAAAATTATTAAAACTAATAAAAAATACATAATATAAAACGATTGCAAAATAAAAAATACATAATAACAAGTAATGCTACGTTTTCTAGTTTTCATGGCCGAGTCTCGTCCACAAGTGCTCGATAAGGTCATCTTGTAGTTGCATGTTCAACGGTTTAGACCGTATTACGTCGTGCCGCAACATATACTCTTCCAAATCAACATCTTCTGTTCTCGGATTGGGATCAACCTTAGCACCCTCGTAACTACGAGCATTGGCTCTTCGTGACCTATTTTTATCGGTCTCATCATCGTCTGAATCGTCATCAATGTACTCATCTCGTTCGTCCTCCACAATGATGTTATGCAATATTATTGCCGTCATCATAATATTGTGTAGCTCCCCGCGGTCCCAATTCCTACCTGGTTGTTTGATAATGGCAAATCTAGCTTGCAGTATACCAAAGGCCCGTTCAACGTCTTTGCGGTACGATTCTAGCATTTTGGAATAGTACTGTTCTTGCGGAGATCTTGGTTTTTATAATAGCTCGTGATCTCTTTGCGTCAGGAACAAATCTTATAGACGAAGTAAGTATTGGCTACTTGTACTTCGTCAACAGTATAACACAGCGCATCGATTTTACAAGAATAAGTTGAAAAAACAATTCCAGATGCAACATTGTTGGGAGATTTTGAAACACATAGTTCTATTTCAGCCAACTGCAAACATTGAACGACCTTATGCTACTCAAGAATTGCCACCTTATGGTACCCAAGAAATCTCACCTTATGCTACTCAAGAAATGCCGATGCCCCAGTTCAACTCACAGGCACAAACTGGCGAAGAAGGGGTTGGAGTACCAAATCCAATGTTTGGTGTGACCAGTTCCAGACCTAGAAGAAGAGAAAAATCCAAACAAAGAGGGAAGGCTACTGCAATCACTTCCAACAATGCAATAGTTGATCAAATCAGTGCATTGATTGAGTCAAACAATAAAAGTGCAGCTGACGCTCGTGTCAGGCATGAAGAAATACGTAGGATGAATGAGATAAACAATTCAAACATGAGAGCGGATAAGTTTATGGAAATTATGTTTATGGATTGCTCTCGTTCACCCCTGATACAAAACTTTATTACTCACAAACAAGGGCAAAAATGCGTGCTGGCTTGATGCTACGCGAACTATTTGGAGATGATGGTAGCGAATCATCAAACAATGGTTCAACCAACCTCAGTGACTATTGAGTCTCAATCATTCGCTTGAATAATTTTATGATTATTTTGATTTTCTTATGAATTTCTGAATAATGTTTGTATTGTAGCTTAATTTTTATTTCATTAGCATTGTGTCTTTCATCATTCATTAATGTATTTTTTTTTTATGTTTTAACATACCGTTTTTGTTATGTTTACCCCACGTTTATTAATGTATATATTTTTTTTATGTTTATATTTATTCTCAAAATTTCATACGATTAAATAACACTAGTCAATAATAGTGCAATTAATAAAAATATAGGTTTGCGGTTGTCTTGTTGACTAAAGTTGGGGTGTTTAGTGTTATTTAACTATATTAGTAGTGTAGTTTCGATAAAATATAATAGAAAGGGAGGAATAGTGTTTTGACTGTTGTAGTTATTTCGGTAGAATTGTAAATATTGAGAAGATTAATGAGTTATCAATGAGTTATGAGGTCTCACTATACCTTTACTTCCGCATATGTACCTAGGAGCCTTCCGACAAGGTTCTGTGTCAGACCGCAGTGGTATGTGGGTGACTTTTCGTTTGTGAGTTGTGACAAGTACCTTGCATCGATGATCCAGTAGACTCGTATAGTCCAAAATACGCGGTGGGTACAGCAGCGCCTGCGGATTCGATGGAGGAAGGAGAGGCAGAATTTAGAGGCGGTGAGCTTCTGGTCATAACGCGAAGCACGCTGTGTTGAGAACCTCAAGCGAAAGTGGTGAAGAACGAACGAGGGACAATAGCGTATGGGTCTGTGGCGAAAACAGTGAAGGTGGCGCGGATGATGGCTGAGTTCAGGCAACACAATTTATTTTGAAGTTTTAAAAGTGATAAAATAAAATGTATAAAATTTATTCAAGTGGAAAATAAATTTATTGTTACCGAGCTAAGTTGTAATACCCCGATATTTTAGGGGGTATTTTAGGGAGTTTAACGAATTTTTCGGGCCCTTATTTGAAGTATAAAAGTTGTTTTTCATTATTATTATCATTATTATTATTAATATTATTATTGTTATTATTATTATTATTATTTATATTTTTATCAAAAGTTTTCTTCTATATTTTTTTTTAAGATGTAATTTTTTTTTATATAGTTAGTTGGGTGTAAATTAGTGGGTGAAGTGTGGTGGGTCGTGTAACGTTGTAGCGTGACCAAAACGTGTCTTTTAATAACTTTTACGTAACCAACCACCGCGTCACACCGTGTGCCCGCCACACCCTAACCTTCCTCCCTTCATCCTCTACATCATCTCCATTTTTACAGGAGAAATTTCTGCTCCTGAAAATCCGGCGACCACCATGGCAAGAGCCAATATTTTGACCTCCCCTCTCCAAATCCCCGCCATGATTTCCGCCAATCAAGTCAAAGATGAAATCTTGCATCAATTTCACTGATTGACCATCCATTTTTTTTTTCGATTGGGTTTACAGTACACCCAAATTTCAACCACTCTCTCACCTTCTTTCTCTCTCGCTCGCCCCTGTCTCTTCCTCTCTCGCTATCCCTCTCACTCCCCTCTGTCTCCCTCTCCATCTCTCCCTCTGCTCTCTGTTGGCGCCGAGCAAAGACCCAGGCCGAAGCCCAGAACCGCCCGACGCCGTCGCCGAACCGCCCGCCGCCCGTCGCCACTCCGTCGCCCCTCTGCGTCGCCGAACCACCCGGCGTCGTCCTCCCTCTGTTTCGCCGCCATCACCACCACCGTCCGCTCGCCTCTCTGTCCCGGCGAAACCCAAGCAGCGGCAGGAACCCACCACCGCCGCTGCCTTCTTCTTCGGGCTTTCTTTTCAATCGGTAAAAAAAAAAAAAAAAAACCCCTGTTTTGATTTCATTCCAATCTCAACTCTTTTTCTACCCTTTAGCAATGAAATTGGTTGTTTGTGATTTGAAGATTTGTTATGGGTGAAGGTAGAATAGCTACAGTAGTGTTTGGGGAAGAAGAGGATCTGTTATGTGGGTGTAAAAAGGGGGGTGCAAAAATGTATTTTGTGAAATAGTTGAGGTGACTTTTGTAAGATATGATTCTAGATGGTGTGTTTTTGCCTTTATAAGAATCTGATTTTTTTTAAGTTACTTCTTTATCATAATATAAATGAGTATTTCTTATTTGTATACATATTAATCAATTGTGAGTTAATTATCATTTTCAAAAAAATAAGTTTGCAACTTTATAATCAAATTAAAATAGTATTTTACAAGTTTATATTATTTATACTATATTTTCTTAAACAACTAAATAGTAATGTTTTCGATTCTATCGCAAAATAAATTATTTTCACTTATACCACGATTTTCGTTAATATAAATTTATAACAAGATTAGTTAAGCTTTAAATTTAGTTTAAAACTCCCATTTTCATTTATCTAAACTTTAAGTTTTATATAGCTATCTTTGTGTATATAATTTCACCTTAGTAATTTAAATAAATATTCTAGAACATCTAATAAAGCTTTCTTTACCTCAAATATTACTTTTGTAATTATAAGTCACTATTTTTCTTATTCTAATTCATATTCTAAACGTAAATTTTATAGCTAGTGTAATATATTTTGTTTGGGGAATTAATTGGGGATTTCACTTGCATTTCATATAGGACAATTTAATTGCAATTTGTTGTGTGATGTATATGTGTTAATATAGGATTATGTGATTATTGTAGATACCGAGTTCGTAGGAGGCGAGTTCATCGAGGACCCCGACTACTAGTTCAGTGCTAGCTTGTGTGTGTGAAGTTCTCACCTCATTCCAGGTAAGTTTATGCGCACAATACTTTAACTATCAAAATGTTTCTTGGCGTGTGTACTTGTGTTTCAAACAACGGTTTAAAGTTTTGAAATTTGAGAATCTCTATTGCAAATATTCTTTTGAAAGATATGTGGTTACTTCTGAATTTCGAACCGATGTTTCTAAAATGATCTTGTGGAATATAAATGAACGATAAATGATATGGGGCGATGTACAGAGGATGTGTGTGAAGGCTATGGCCGGAGGCGCACGTGAGACGACCTCCTAGGGTTTCATACCCTACCCTATACGGGTTTATAAAAATTGTGAAAGCTATAGAGTACTACCTATGCATGTGTGGGTCACAACTGTATAGGGGTGTCGACACTTAAGGTCCTTTAGCTATGTGATGGGCGGGGTAGTGTCGGGCTACCTACAAACGCCCTGGGTGAATTGGGATGGACTGTGATATCCCAAGAGGTACCTGTGTGATGATATTATTGCATCGTGACCTCTCTGTGGGCAATCGTTACCCGCTGGGCTCTAATACGCCTCAGCTCAACTAATAAGTTAAAATGTGAAATCTCTTCAGTTACATTCTTTTCATTCTTTCAGCCAAAACTCTGTTTTACATATTGTGGTATATTCTTACTCAGTTTTCACTGACAAATGTTTTTCTGCGTCGGCTTTTGCCATTTGAAAACCCGCAGGTTATGAATAAAGGTGGGGGAACGCGCACACGTAGTTGAAGGCGAATAAGAAGCTAGGAGTCACCTAGTTAAATTGTTAACTTTTAGTTGTACTTTGAGAATTCAAACTTTGTCATCGTTGTTTCCTTTTTAAAACTTTGTAAGGAGGGTTTCTCCTTTACTTTTATTTCAATAATGCACTCCTGGATATCGTTAAGTTGTACTAGCAAGGAACCGTAGGTTCCGGGTTGTTTCAGTTGGTATCAGAGCCGACGGTTCCAACGCTAGTACGACTTTTCGATTTCCACTAAATAAAGATTCAAAATAACTGGAAGCTTTTCAAAATTTTAAAACGGATATAGGATAACTAAAACCGGAAATAAAATTTGAACAAGCCGGGGTTGTGGGATAGTACAATAGGGTTTCTTGTTATTTGTGATTCCTTTGCTACTTGGATGTGAAATTTGTTATGTGCTACATGTATACCTCAATGTGTGTCATTACTGGATAATTGTTCTACGCATGTGAGTTCTTGATTACTTAGATTATTTGAAATTAGTTCCGTTGAGATTATGAGTGTCTACGCGGTCTAGTACACTTCCGAGACTCCTTTTCTCTTCTTTCTGAACATGGACGAGGACCAAGGATATGGGCAAGACCAAGTTGAAAACCAAGATGAGGACGCATAGGAGGAGCTTATAGATTGGGATGCCGATATGGATGAGATCGATGAGATTGACGAGAAGGAACATGAAGGAAACAATGAGGCGGAAGAGATTAGATCGACGCTGCTGATAGCAAGCTCATGCTCCCCACTGATGACGACGAGTAGTTCCACACCCATCCCACCCTTAGGATTTGTCATCTACTGCATTTCTTTTATCACGAGAGCGAACGTTTAGCTTACTTTAGGAGTTACTATTTACTTTATAGAATTGAGTAGCTCCTTACCATTTAAATGTTTATGTGGATTATTTGATGGATGGATAAATGTATGCTTAAATTTTGAAACTTATAGGCTGCATGTATGTGAACTAGAAGTATAATTCCTTCCGACCTATATTAAGTAAGGTTATATATTTAAACAAAGGTACCATGCAATATTATACCAGGAGACGTGCAAGAGAAGTAGGAACAATGAACCAGGGAGGTCAGCAAACCCATGGCGGCCAAGTTCCACCCGTCGACCCCATCGAATTTCAGGAGATGCGCCAGGCAACTCTAGCCCTCACCCAAATTCTACAAAACACCCACAACGGAGGGGGGAATGTTATGAGTAGGGTAGCTGAACTCCGCCCTGACTTCTTTTATGGAACGGATGACCCCACCACCTTGGAAAACTGGATTAGGGACTTTGGAAAAGTCCTAGTATCTGCGCGCTGCCCTGAAGATCAGCGTGTCGAAGTAGCCCTCTACTACTTCAAGAAGGAGGCTGACAACTGGTGGTCAGCCAAGGGAGAAGAACTTCTCGCCCAGCAGGGATTTGGCTGGGAACAGCTGAAAGCAGCGCTACGAGAACGTTTCTATCCTGAACATGTCAAGGATAGGAAGTTCAAGGAATTCATGAACTTGAAACAGGGAAGTGACAACCCTTATGATTATCATCAGAAATACATGGAGTTGATGAGGTTTGGAAGGGAACTGGTGCCGACTGAGGCAAAGAAGATCAAGAGGTTTATAGGAGGTTTAAACTTCCAACTCCGAATGGCCTTGATTGCGACCCGATTTGACACCCTTATGGACGCTTATGGGGCAGCTCAGGACGCCCAGAATTTGATTGATGAGAATAATGAAGAAACTAAGAAGAGGAAGTCTGAGGCACTGGCAGGGACAGGTTTCCAGAATCGTAGTTCGGGAAACAATAGCGGAGATAAAAGGTTTCGTCCCAACCCAGCCCCCACCAATCAATTTGGAAACCAAGGCCAGGTACGAATCTACAACTGCAAGCAATGCGGCATGAACCATCCAGGAGTGGACTGTCGGGGGAACAAAGTTAACTGCCTCAATTGTGGTAAGCTAGGCCATCGAAGGTTTGAATGTCGTTCAAGGCCCTCAGGGAACAACAGCGGTGGAAGCTTCAACAACAACAACTTCAATAACTTCGGGAATAACAATGGTGGAGGATATGGAGGAAACAATGTGAACCGCCAAGGAGGAAATGGAGGATACAATCGTGGAGGAAACAACTACGGAGGGAATAACAGCGGTTATAATCAGGGAGGCAATACCAACCGTGGAAATCAGTATGGGGGAAACAACAACAATGCTGGCAACAGAAACAACAATGGAGGAGGCTATAACCGCGGTAACAACTGGCAGGGAGGAAATGGTTACAACAACCGACCCCAAGGAAACAACAATGCTACTTCAGCAACCACAGTAGCAGGCGCACCTGCACCCGCAGCCACAGCACGCAGCGCAGCTGGAACCATCAATGTGATGAATCAGACTCAGGCAGCACAGGCCAACGTGGTGACTGGTACATTCCTAATCCATTCTACCCCTGCTTTTGTGTTATTTGATTCTGGAGCCACATTCTCTTTCATATCATCTACTTTTGCTAAGAAGTTAGACTTACCAAATCCTACCCCAATATCTATCTCAATCTCTACCCCTACTGGAGAAGTCACACCCTGCAATACCATGTACCCTGGAGTCAACCTAGAAATCTTAGGAGCCAATCTACCTTCTGATCTAATTCTTTTCGATCTCGGCAACCTAGACGTCATCTTAGGTATGGATTGGCTTAGCAAATACAAAGCAACAATAGAGTGTGCCACCCAAAAGGTCAGGTTTCGTGGACCAAAAGGCGAGCGCCTATCCTATAGGGGTATAACTAGAGAACCCAAAATCCAAATCGTGTCAGCCTTAACCATCCTCTCCGATGTGAAGAAAGGGCATAGGGCATACCTCTGTACGATCCATGATCAGGAGAAAGAAGGGGAGAAATTAGAGGACATCCCAGTTGTGAATGAATTTCCAGATGTCTTCCCAGAAGACCTTCCAGGAATGCCACCTAAGAGAGCTGTGGACTTTGCAATAGACTTAGTACCAGGAACCGGACCAATCTCGAAGGCACCATATAGGATGGCACCAGCCGAGTTAAAGGAGCTTCAAGAGCAACTGAAGGAGTTAATGGACAAGGGTTTCATTAGACCTAGTGTTTCACCATGGGGAGCACCTGTTTTGTTCGTGAAGAAGAAGGATGGTAGCCTAAGACTTTGCATTGACTACCGTGAATTGAATGGAGTAACCGTTAAGAATAAGTACCCAATTCCAAGGATTGATGACTTATTCGACCAGCTACAAGGAGCCGATACCTTTTCGAAGATCGATTTAAGGTCTGGATATCATCAGCTTAGGATAGCTGAAAAGGATATTCCTAAAACGGCATTTCGAACTCGCTATGGCCACTACGAGTTTACAGTAATGCCATTCGGTCTCACTAATGCTCCAGCAGCATTCATGGAGTTGATGAATCGCGTTCTCCAGAAGTACCTAGATAAGTTTGTTGTCGTTTTCATCGACGACATCCTAATCTACTCGAAAGGGAAGGAAGAACATGCACAACATTTGAGAGAAGTATTGGAAACCCTAAGGGAAGAGAAATTGTTTGGAAAATTATCGAAGTGTGAATTTTGGTTGGATAGAGTTCCTTTCCTAGGGCATATTATATCCAAAGAAGGTGTGTCTGTAGACCCTGGAAAGATATCAGCGGTAAAGGACTGGCCCACACCAAAGAGCGTAACGGAGATAAGAAGCTTCCTAGGATTGGCGGGTTACTATCGACGATTCGTGAAGGATTTCTCCAAGATCGCGAAACCCATGACAACGTTAATGAAGAAGACAAGCAAGTACGTATGGGACAAGGATTGTGAGGAAGCATTCCAAACCCTAAAGGATAGGTTAACGTCGGCACCTGTGTTAACGTTACCTACTGAAGGAGGAGAATTTGAAGTCTACAGTGATGCGTCTAAGCACGGGTTAGGATGTGTTTTGATGCAAGATGGCAAAGTGATTGCGTATGCTTCAAGGCAACTAAAGTCCTACGAGGAGAATTACCCCACTCACGATTTGGAGTTGGCGGCCATAGTATTTGCATTAAAGATATGGAGGCATTATCTTTACGGTACGACGTGCAAGATCTTTACCGATCACAAAAGCCTAAAGTACATATTCACTCAAAAGGAGCTGAATATGCGACAAAGAAGGTGGCTAGAATTGGTGAAAGATTATGATATAAAGATCCAATACCATGAGGGGAAAGCCAACGTAGTAGCGGATGCATTGAGCCGAAAGACGGAGCATACGGTAAATGCAATGTGGGTTTTACCACCTAAACTTTGCGAAGAGTTTCGAAGACTGGAGATTGAAGTCTGCACGAAGGGAACCCCGAGTAATATGTTGTGTAATATGACGATAGTACCGGACATCTTCGAAGAAATAAAAGAAGCACAGAAAGAAGACGCTTTCCTACAAAAGATTAAGGAGAAGATCAACAAAGGCGAAGCACCCGATTTCAAAGTGGAGGAAGACGGAAGCGTGAAATTCAAGGGAAGATGGTGTGTACCAATGAAATGTGCGGAAGTAAAAGAAAAGCTTATGAAGGAAGCTCATAACACACCTTATTCGGTACATCCAGGAGGAGACAAGTTGTACAAGGATTTGAAGAAGAATTTCTGGTGGAAAGGTATGAAGAAGGAAGTAGCTGATTTCGTATCTCGATGTTTGACGTGTCAAAAGGTTAAGTTCGAGCACAAGAGGCCAGGTGGGATGTTGCAACCATTGGAGATACCGGTATGGAAATGGGATTCCATCTCAATGGACTTTGTCACGGCCTTGCCTGTTTCGACTAATGGGTTGAACCAGATTTGGGTGGTAGTCGATCGATTGACCAAGACGGCAAGATTCATCCCCATGAAGGACACATGGGACATGGAAAAGAGGGCGGATGCATACATCAAGAATGTAGTAAGACTACACGGAGTACCTAGCTCGATTATTTCTGATAGGGATCCAAACTTCTTATCACACTTCTGGAAGGAGCTACAAAAAGCCATGGGTACCGAGCTAAGGTTCAGCACAGCGTTTCACCCAGCTACGGATGGCCAGACTGAGAGAACGATTCAAACACTGGAGGACATGCTAAGGGCTTGCATTTTGGACTTTGGAGGTTCATGGGTGGATAAGTTACCACTTATCGAATTCTCTTATAACAACAGCTACCATACTAGCATAGGGATGGCACCCTACGAAGCACTGTATGGGAGGAAGTGCAGGACACCACTGTGTTGGAGCGACATCAGCGAGACGATCATTCTTGGACCACAAATGATCGAGGACTCGACAAACCAAATCCGAATGATTCAGCAAAGGATGAAGGCGGCCCAGGATCGACAAAAGTCTTACGCGGATTTGAAGAGAAGGCCATTGGAATTCAAAGTTGGTGACAAAGTGTTCTTAAGGGTTTCACCTACAAAGGGGGTTATGCGTTTCAATCAGAAAGGAAAATTGAGTCCCAAGTTCATTGGACCCTACGAAGTACTTGATCGTATAGGAGAGGTTGCCTATCGCCTGAATCTTCCTAACAGCCTAGGTAGAGTCCATAACGTCTTTCATGTGTCCCAACTCAAAGCTTATGTACCCGACCCGAGCCATATCATTGATCCCGAGCCTGTTGAACTCGATCCCTCTCTTACCTTTGAACAACAACCAATCAAAATCCTTGATACAAAGACCAGGAACACCCGTACCAAGTCCACCACGCTGGTCAAGGTTCTTTGGTCAAACCACCAAACGGAAGAGGAAACTTGGGAAGCCGAGGCAGACATGAGGAAACGTTACCCACACCTCTTCGACAAGGTATGAGCCGAGTGACGGGGACGTCACTCCTTTTAAGGGAGATGTGATTTAACAGCCGTATATTTAATTACCTGTCTTGTCTTGTTATTATGTGCACATTAGAACTGCATACCACATACTTGCATTGGGAGATTCGATTTACTTTAAGCTTCGGGGACGAAGCTTTGCTTTAAGGGAGATGTGATGTAATACCCCGATATTTTAGGGGGTATTTTAGGGAGTTTAACGAATTTTTCGGGCCCTTATTTGAAGTATAAAAGTTGTTTTTCATTATTATTATCATTATTATTATTAATATTATTATTGTTATTATTATTATTATTATTTATATTTTTATCAAAAGTTTTCTTCTATATTTTTTTTTAAGATGTAATTTTTTTTTATATAGTTAGTTGGGTGTAAATTAGTGGGTGAAGTGTGGTGGGTCGTGTAACGTTGTAGCGTGACCAAAACGTGTCTTTTAATAACTTTTACGTAACCAACCACCGCGTCACACCGTGTGCCCGCCACACCCTAACCTTCCTCCCTTCATCCTCTACATCATCTCCATTTTTACAGGAGAAATTTCTGCTCCTGAAAATCCGGCGACCACCATGGCAAGAGCCAATATTTTGACCTCCCCTCTCCAAATCCCCGCCATGATTTCCGCCAATCAAGTCAAAGATGAAATCTTGCATCAATTTCACTGATTGACCATCCATTTTTTTTTTCGATTGGGTTTACAGTACACCCAAATTTCAACCACTCTCTCACCTTCTTTCTCTCTCGCTCGCCCCTGTCTCTTCCTCTCTCGCTATCCCTCTCACTCCCCTCTGTCTCCCTCTCCATCTCTCCCTCTGCTCTCTGTTGGCGCCGAGCAAAGACCCAGGCCGAAGCCCAGAACCGCCCGACGCCGTCGCCGAACCGCCCGCCGCCCGTCGCCACTCCGTCGCCCCTCTGCGTCGCCGAACCACCCGGCGTCGTCCTCCCTCTGTTTCGCCGCCATCACCACCACCGTCCGCTCGCCTCTCTGTCCCGGCGAAACCCAAGCAGCGGCAGGAACCCACCACCGCCGCTGCCTTCTTCTTCGGGCTTTCTTTTCAATCGGTAAAAAAAAAAAAAAAAACCCCTGTTTTGATTTCATTCCAATCTCAACTCTTTTTCTACCCTTTAGCAATGAAATTGGTTGTTTGTGATTTGAAGATTTGTTATGGGTGAAGGTAGAATAGCTACAGTAGTGTTTGGGGAAGAAGAGGATCTGTTATGTGGGTGTAAAAAGGGGGGTGCAAAAATGTATTTTGTGAAATAGTTGAGGTGACTTTTGTAAGATATGATTCTAGATGGTGTGTTTTTGCCTTTATAAGAATCTGATTTTTTTTAAGTTACTTCTTTATCATAATATAAATGAGTATTTCTTATTTGTATACATATTAATCAATTGTGAGTTAATTATCATTTTCAAAAAAATAAGTTTGCAACTTTATAATCAAATTAAAATAGTATTTTACAAGTTTATATTATTTATACTATATTTTCTTAAACAACTAAATAGTAATGTTTTCGATTCTATCGCAAAATAAATTATTTTCACTTATACCACGATTTTCGTTAATATAAATTTATAACAAGATTAGTTAAGCTTTAAATTTAGTTTAAAACTCCCATTTTCATTTATCTAAACTTTAAGTTTTATATAGCTATCTTTGTGTATATAATTTCACCTTAGTAATTTAAATAAATATTCTAGAACATCTAATAAAGCTTTCTTTACCTCAAATATTACTTTTGTAATTATAAGTCACTATTTTTCTTATTCTAATTCATATTCTAAACGTAAATTTTATAGCTAGTGTAATATATTTTGTTTGGGGAATTAATTGGGGATTTCACTTGCATTTCATATAGGACAATTTAATTGCAATTTGTTGTGTGATGTATATGTGTTAATATAGGATTATGTGATTATTGTAGATACCGAGTTCGTAGGAGGCGAGTTCATCGAGGACCCCGACTACTAGTTCAGTGCTAGCTTGTGTGTGTGAAGTTCTCACCTCATTCCAGGTAAGTTTATGCGCACAATACTTTAACTATCAAAATGTTTCTTGGCGTGTGTACTTGTGTTTCAAACAACGGTTTAAAGTTTTGAAATTTGAGAATCTCTATTGCAAATATTCTTTTGAAAGATATGTGGTTACTTCTGAATTTCGAACCGATGTTTCTAAAATGATCTTGTGGAATATAAATGAACGATAAATGATATGGGGCGATGTACAGAGGATGTGTGTGAAGGCTATGGCCGGAGGCGCACGTGAGACGACCTCCTAGGGTTTCATACCCTACCCTATACGGGTTTATAAAAATTGTGAAAGCTATAGAGTACTACCTATGCATGTGTGGGTCACAACTGTATAGGGGTGTCGACACTTAAGGTCCTTTAGCTATGTGATGGGCGGGGTAGTGTCGGGCTACCTACAAACGCCCTGGGTGAATTGGGATGGACTGTGATATCCCAAGAGGTACCTGTGTGATGATATTATTGCATCGTGACCTCTCTGTGGGCAATCGTTACCCGCTGGGCTCTAATACGCCTCAGCTCAACTAATAAGTTAAAATGTGAAATCTCTTCAGTTACATTCTTTTCATTCTTTCAGCCAAAACTCTGTTTTACATATTGTGGTATATTCTTACTCAGTTTTCACTGACAAATGTTTTTCTGCGTCGGCTTTTGCCATTTGAAAACCCGCAGGTTATGAATAAAGGTGGGGGAACGCGCACACGTAGTTGAAGGCGAATAAGAAGCTAGGAGTCACCTAGTTAAATTGTTAACTTTTAGTTGTACTTTGAGAATTCAAACTTTGTCATCGTTGTTTCCTTTTTAAAACTTTGTAAGGAGGGTTTCTCCTTTACTTTTATTTCAATAATGCACTCCTGGATATCGTTAAGTTGTACTAGCAAGGAACCGTAGGTTCCGGGTTGTTTCATAAGTACTTATTTAGGACCAACTCAGAAAAGATAGCGAGAAATTTATTTTAATACATAGGAAATATTCCATACATATCAATTCATTTTTTATGAACATATATATCAATTCATGGGTTATGTTGACATTTTTAGACATTTTGATTAAAGTAGCAAACAACGTAAGAATTTGACAATTTTCCCGAATGTTCTAAATTGCAGTTCAAATTGAAGCCTCCGGAGTGCAAATAATCTCTTTTCATGGAATCACTTAGTCCGTCTGGATATTTTTTTGAGGAAAGATGAATAATATTAGGAGTTGGGCGTCACACCCACTAAATCATCAGAGAATACAGAAAGTGCCCAATGCTCGGACTTGAAAATAATACGACATATCCTCTTCTACTATTCATTTTTGGGCATAACAATGCGCTAAGCTGTTGCAGCTTCTGTCGATGTGATTGACTGAGACCTCCATGAAGTTTTGAAGCTTGCTTTTACATTCATTGACCAAAGTTTTTAGTTCTCCAAGTGCTGAGTCGGTTCGCAGTTTACCAAACTCCCCATACGTTACCAAGTGAGCCGGAACTAAACAATTTGTTTCTATAACAATTGACTCAAGGTGGAATTATTGAGCCAAGTGAATTTCTGATAGCAATGCAGACAGCAAGAAGTGGGGTTCTGATTTTAGGAAGCCGGCGAAAGCGGCCTGCAAGAAAACTACCAGAAGAATCGCGGAGAACACAACCGATCCCAGTGGGCAAGTCGAAACGATGCCAGGCCGCATCAACATTTAATTTTATAGAACCAATTGCCGGTAGACTCCATTTTAAAGGTCTGGGGAAAACTCCATTAGCTCCATCCTCAAGACCTCCGGCCAGCTGTGCTTCCTTAAACCACTGAAGTGGACTCATCGCTGCATTCGCCGTCTGGATCTTAGTAGGCTTTGATTATTATTTAACAAACGAGCAGTTCTATTCGAACAGAAAAATTCGGAACAGAATATATGACAGAAGGTTTTGGACTTATCACATACTACGGTTGCACAATTACTATACGGCTTAAATATACTACTCTGTCCCAGCTCTTCCCCATCATTTTGACTTTTACCACTATTCATTGGGTCACTTTGACTCGGTGATTTGGATAGCAAAGTAATTTAATCTTTTGATAATTTTTTCATGGTGTTGTAGAGTATAAGTTGCTCTATAACACCGTGAAAAAATTATCGAAAAATCGGATTATTTTGCTATCGAAATCACCCGGTCAAAGTGACTCATATACGAGTCAAATATTCCCAATGATGGGCAAGAGCTGGGACAGAGGTGTATGATTTTTAATATGAAATCATAAGCCAAAAACCCGAAAAGCCCAATTATTTAACCCTGGCAATTAATCTCAATTCAAAACCCCAAAATATTATTACTTCGGAAATCTGAACGATGGAACTAATAATCACGAAATCTAGTTTAACTTAATCACAAATCGGTGGAGCTGCTAAAGCACAGTGTAAAATTTTGTTCTCAAGAAGGTTTACACTTTATTTGAATGCTTGCCACATGTATAACTCTTATTGGCCGTTAAATTTTCTGTCTAATTTCTTGTTTCAAATTCTGTTTGTTCAGAGTTTTCCCTAACAATAATATCACAACGAATTCAAAAAAAACAATAATATCACAACAAGTTACTCATAAAAAATTATAATAACAAATTTACAGTCTCCATAATTCCTCGCTAAAATAATCGTACTATCTAGTAGAATGAAATAGTTCCTGAGCATCTCTAACAATAAAATTATTGTTTAGCTAAATTTTAACTAATATGAACTCAAGTTAACATGATTTTTTATTGTTTGCTCCAATGGTGTTATGTATTTTACATAAGTTTGTGAGTATTGAATTATAAATAAAATATTTTATTAAATTAAAGTAGGAGAGAGATAGACACAAAAAATTTAACTACCTACATTCTAGCTAGCTACTTCTATTGAGTGGGATACATAATATGTAAAATATTGAGTCATTTAGCTAGCCCATTGGAGCTCATTATTTCTTCTAGTTATGTAAATTATAACTAAACTAATTCTTTTACATAACCATTGGAGATGCTCAAAACAAGTTATTCTTTTAGAATCATAATTCCTCGCTAAAATAATTTAAGCGATAATTCTCATACAGTAAGGCCCAATTTGGGTAGTGGGATTACTGTAAACTCTCTCTCCTAGCTTTAATTGCTCTTTCAAATAATTTATAATATGATAATCTCACTACTCGAACATGGCCATATGATAATCTCTCTCCTAGTAAATGAGTGCTAGCTGTAATAGAGCGTTGGAAGATCATGAGGTGCCGGGTTCGAACCCGACTATGATGTAATTCTCAAACAAACATGGCCATATAAAAGATGGTTAATTGAATTTTCTACACAAGATAAAAGATGGTTAATTGAATTTCTCTACCCAAACGAATCATATTACAGCTACTTCTTTTGTGACGTGAGAACATGTAGTCGCTACCTATCAAAGTGTACACTGCGTAGACTCACGCTCTAATGCAGTAACCTGCAAACTACACCAAAGAGATAAATAAACATGGAAAAATGCAATTATACCCCTAATCAATCTACTATGTCCAAAACTACGAGGAGGCTCAAACATGAATCTCATAAAAGAGAGGGAACAGTGATCGTGTTACATGTTCTTTACTTACGGATGAATCAGTCTTTCACTTTTAAAGAGACGTTGGGCTTCAAACTCGAATCTCATGAAAGAGTGGAGAATATCCTTCCATTGAGCGATATGACCACATGAATGAAAACAAATCTCCTATTCCAAAATGTTTACATATAACTTATCTGCGGATTCTAACTCAATAATTTAAGTATCTCATTCTCACAAAAGTGATATGCGCTTTATGATAAGTAAGCATCAAATATAGAAGTATAAACACATATTTTGTGTATTTTTTTATGAATACTCACGTGATCGTTAGAACGGTATATATACCATTTTAAAAGTTGTATCCCCTTTCATGAAAAGCACAATTCAGAAAGTAGAAAACTACAAAATTAGCTCTCTATGGGTCAATACTTCCACTTGACAAATTATTTTATTTCATTTTAAATGATACAAGCATTTATAGATTCTTTGGTAGAAAAGAAATTCAAGAAGAAAAAAGTCAGTTTAAAAAAAGAAAAAGAAAAAAGTGGAGGATACCCTAATTATCTATGTATTGCAACCCACAACAAAAAGTTAGGATGTACCCGTGTTAAGTGGTCTAGAGTAATCTCAATCTCGAGAGCTATCTCAAGAGATGAGGTACTCGCTCACACTCATTACTTTCTAAAGATGATGTACTCACTCACACTTATTATCTTCGTCAAGTTTATTAAGATCGCGGAATGCTGTGATTTGCGGAGTGAGATCAAAACGTGGTTCGCTGTCGAGTAGAAATGTTATTCCCTGGGAGTGACTCCTTTGGGTCAATGAGTTTGATCAAAATGCGCTTGCTCTAGTTCGGAGAATGCCTTTTATGAATGTACTGCAAAATATATGCTCATACTATAATTGCTACTAGTGATTTATTAGCAGATCAATATTTGTAGCAACTTACCATCACACATAAAAAAATAAAGAGGTAAATACGTGAATTATTTGTTGAAATTGTGGGGTAAAAGAGTAAAAATATTTAAAAATTTAGGTATGTCCAAGAACTTTAAGGATCGCTATAATTAATATTCTGATTGCGAACGATCCATCATGGGCAGTTTCGAGTAACTCCGGTTTTCATTCTTATCCCTCTCTAAGAACTTTAAGGATCGCTATAATTAATATTCTGGTTTGCGAACGATCTATCATGAGCAGTGCCTTTTTCAAAAACACAGGGGTGTGGGGTGGAATTAGTCCTAAACTCAGGAGTGATCAGCGTCTTACCCGTATTTTGCAGCAACTATCTCTTAATTGCGCATTGAATAATTCAAATCTCCGGTTTAACAACTGCAAATCATAGTAGAGTGGGCAAACCAGTGTGAGCAAGCTATAGTTAGCAGGCTACACCGAAAAGGCCAATAGTCTTCGAATAACTCCAAATTTTATACTCAAAAATTCTAGCCTAACACATCAACTATCTTGTTCTTCTTACTATTGAATTACTAGAGTATTACCCGTGCCCGGGGCACTATCCCTAAATTGGATAGTTTTTTTTAATTTAGATGTGTTTTTTTAAAATGAATTTAGAGGTGTTATTTAAAAATTATATTTACAAATGTGGTGAAAAAATTAAAAAAAAAACGTCCAAGTTAGGGATGTAATTGAGAAAAGTCTCTCTCATAGTAGTTAGGGATGTCCAAGGCGAGTGGGTAGTTAGGCATGTCCAAGGAGAGTGGGTAGTTAGGCATGTCCAAGGAGAGTGGGTAGTAATAGTTGTAATAATTTGGTGAGATCTAATGGTGGGGATGGAGTTCATTTAATCTAAGGGTTGAAAATTCAAAAGTTTGTTAAACCATGCTATTTTATAATATAGATGAAGGTCAAGAGAAAATGGAAATAAACGGCTGCCCTAGATCACCTAAAACTTCTGGAAGCGCCTTCGCTCTCGCTCCCAATCCTCGTTCCGGCGCTTTCAGCTCAAATTGGTCTATAATTCTCGCTCTCAAAATTTTAGAGTGCGTTTTCACCAACGCTCTGTGTTTTCTCAGCAATGAATCTCACTAGTAAGTGATCAAGTCTATTTGAAACTAAGTGAAACTAGAATTTCAACTAAAATGTCATAGCCAGTCACCTGCCGCATTGTATGTCTGTTCTCATGGATAACACTCATTTATTATATTTTTCAGTATATTAGGTTCTAGTTTAATATATAAGTTTTCTAGTTATTGCCACAATTTTGAATTTTATACAAAAGTTCAATATATAATATGTTTATATCTAAAATTATATTAAATACATTATTTATATACGTGCTCTCATGACGCTCTGAAATACATTTTTTCTAATATTTGTCGCTTTCGCATTCCCGCTCCCGCTTTCGCTCCCGTTCCAGGTGACTCAACGGCTACCCCAGTGAAAATGGAGTCTAATAGTCCATTCATGGGCTCGGATTGGAGCCCACTCTCCCCCTCACCTATAGGCGTATTCTAGATTTCGTACTTTGCATATAAAATAAAAAGCAAGTAAAAATATCTACGAACCTGCAATGCAATCTAGCTCCCTTTCTTCTGTAAGTGCTCATTTGACTTTTACCACTATTCACAAAGTCACTTTTATCCGGTGATTTGAATAGCAAAACGTCGCAATTTTTTGATATTCTTTTTATGATTATGTAAATTTTCTATTACTCTGCAACACCATGAAGAAAATCAACAAAATTACATCGTTTTCCTATCCAAATCACCCGGTCAAAAAGACCCAGTTACAAGTAAAAAAGTTAAAATGAAGACATAGAGCGGAGGTATCACACAAACAAGAACACACACGTAAACACTAAAACATAAACACGGACACACTTTTAATTCTTTTCCTTATTCATAAAACTGAATAATTCCATTGTTTGAATTGAAAAATACACAGCCCTAGTCCTAAAAGATTTGACCTAACAGGCCCAGAAAAGAAGCGTTAAAGAAAACCCAATTCGACTAATTATATAAATACGTAATGAAAATACTAATTAAATAAATAAACTAACTTACTATTACATAGATAAATAAATACTAATTGATAATGTCCTTTAAAAGAATACTAATTGATAATGAAGGTACGGTTGACCCGTATGAAGACAGAGGGCAGATTGGAGTTAGGGGATGTTGTGGCTTGCCCTTCCTAAGGACCAAAATTAGTCAAGTTCATCACTCTCTCCAACAAGAATGAGTCCATAATTGAAATGGATTTGGTGCTAGATAACAATACCCTCCTACTTTTATTTAATATAGTAACATTAATAATAACATGATTAAAAAAAACGTGGCCACACAATGGAGCAGAGGACATAGACAGGAAACATGAGAAAAACAGAGCATATGACTAGCAAGAGAACAATGAATGTCTGTCCTCAGATGCCCTCAACTGATGAAGGTACATGTGTCATGCCCTATACTTAAAAGAAAAAAAATACACACACTGAAATACTACTACTACTACCTGTGTTCGGCCAGGTTTATCACACTGCATTTTTCACTGGGTTATTTTAATTTGGTGGTTCCGTTAGCAAAACAAAGCAATTATTTAGTATTTTTTTCATACTCTTGTAGACTAAATTTTACTCTGCAGCACTATAAAAAGATTACCGATATTGCATATTTTGTTAACTAAATCACCGGATCAAAGTGAATCTCAAAAGTCAAAGTAAGACGAACTTGGTGAATTACAAGTAGTACTATACCACCAGGTAGGAGGGATAACCATAAAATTGTACATGTCGCCTCTATCCCATGTTTGAGTGCAGGGATAAACAACAGAAGTAATGATGTCTCCCTTATCCTCTCCCTCAAATTGGCATAAAAATTTATACCTATAAGAAAGATAAGAGATGATGGGGATATAGCAAGAGAAAGAAAATGTTAAGAAAATCGAAAGGGTGGAAAGAAATTAACTAAACACACATATTTATACCACCTTCAGTTCATCTTGTTCATCATCTTCTTCTACATTATCCACGATGCAGAGAGAATAGAAAGAAGGAACAGAGTTAGAGAGAGAGAGAGAGAGTAAGGAGATAATGAAATGATCGAGCTATATATGAAAGAGAATTTATGTGTTTTACCCTAGTTAACAAAAAATACCCAATCCCGCACAAAAATCTAACCACATGGAGGTGTTTCGCATCATTTGGAACCACAAGGATATTTTCGCACAAAGCTCTAACCACAGCCGGATAAAATGCAAATAACCCAAAAAGCCATTACTTTCATGTTAGTAGTGACAACACCTCATCCAATTCCAGAACGTATAAACTCATTAACCAAATCTCTATCCACATTGCAGTGGCTAAGCGCAAATTTTTATGGGAGTAACAGGTGAACATGCTCTAAAGAGTTCACCCTTAAACTAATAATTTAGAATTATACGTCTAGTTGTAACAATAGTAAAACATTATGACATCAAAAGGAAAAAAACAACTACAATAAAACATTAACTTATGGTCTAAAATAAAAAGATTCTAACAAATACAGCCTCCCTTTCTTCTCCAGCACACCATTTTGACTTTTATCACTATTCATTGGGTCATTTTGACCCGGTGATTTGTGTAGCAAAACGATGCGACTTTTTGATAATTTTTCCACAGCGTTATAGAGTAAAAGTTGTTCTACAACACGGTGCTAAAATTATCAAAAAAATCGCATCTTTTTACTATCCAAATCACCCGGTCAAAGTGACTCAGATACGAGTCTAAAAGTCAAACCGGTGTGATAGAGAAGAAACGGAGGTAATACTAGGTTTAATGTTACTATCATATAAATTTGGACAGAGTACTAAAATCTCAAAGTAGTAGTAGCTTATAATTTGGTTTTGACCAAATAAAAAGCAAAACAAAACTCATACTCATTCTTTTTTGGTCTCAATTGTACCCTAACTTGCACGATCAAGAACCTCCGATGACTAGTATTTTTATTTTTTAGCTTTGTGTTTTTGTTGCTTCCCCAAGTAAAAAAATGATCCCAAACATTCTACGCACTCCTCTCAGACACTGAAATAAAATAACACTAATAATAATAATAATTAATTTACTATCTCTTTCAGTGTTATCTCAGTGTTACGTTCACGCGGTACTTAAAAGTGAAAACAAACATAGAAAATTCATCATAAATTCGTAACGCAGCAAAAAGCTGAACATCAAGTTGTTTTTTCTTGTTCCATTAACTGGGCATCGGTTGACAATCTTTATAGTTTTGTAATAATAGGTCCAAGATTAAATTAATAAGTTGAATCCGAAAATTTGCAATCTTCTAAAGAAATTGAATAATTCTAAACTGACATGATTTTAGACATAATTTTCAGTTTTAATAACTTTGATTAGGTGTCAATGTTTGTTAAGCGTTTAACATTTTTATAATAGGGTTCCATATTACTACATTAGAAAATTATTTCTACATATATGTCTAAAATTTTATCCATATAGCATTACTGAAAGAAAAATACAAAGTACTCAGACCCTACAGTCTTACATTTTCTCAATTTTATATAGTTTTGATACAAACCGAAGAGGTTTCTAGCAAGTGGCGATGTGAACAACGGAGAAGACAATCAGAGAGAGTTACGAGAATGAACCGATTAATTATTCATTGATTGAGAGAATAAAATATAAATACAAATTCAGAAAATACAATAGCCGTTGGATGAATCCAACGGTTGAAAATTGGATCCCTAAAAACGTAATTGCATTCAAGTCCTAGATTGATGGTTTTGACTTTCTAGAAGATCCTCCAGATTTCGTGCAAGGTCATCCAGTGCCAGCTCAACTTCATTTTTGTCCCGGACTTTGGGCTTGGAGCTGAGATAGCTCTTGGCTTGATCCATAATTGGCCCAAGGTGTGATATGGTTTAATACTCCCCCTCAAACTAATGGGCGGGATGCACCATTAGTTTGTGCTTGAGTTCTTAAAATTGGTGCATCGGGAGTCCCTTGGTGAAGATGTCGACGAGTTAGTCCAAACTGTTCACAAAAGAAATAGACAAGCCATTAGTTAAAACTTTTTCCCTGATGTAATGATAGTCAAATTCGATTTGTTTTGTGCGAGCATGTAGAATGGGATTAGCAGTGATGGCAATAGCAGATAAGTTGTCGCACCAAAGTATGGGTTTTTGAGAAATATAAAGATTTAAGTCGCGAAATAATTTTTTTAACCAAGCTAATTCAGCGACTATGGAAGCTAGACCTCGATATTCGGCTTCTGTGGATGACCGGGTCACTGTAGTTTGTTTCTTGGCACCCCAATGAATTGCGTTGGGGCCCAGGAAAACAACAAAGTCAGAAGTGTTGCGACGGTCGATTTGGTTACTAGCCCAATCGACGTCATTAAATGCAGTAATAGGCATGTACCCTTTTTGATAAAAAAAATACCATGAGTTTTGGAGCCTTGTAGATAGCGTGAAATGTGTTTAGCTCCAATAAGGTGATTTTCAGTGGGTGTGTGCATAAATTGACATAAATGATTAGCTGCAAAACCTATGTCAGGAAGACTAAAAGTAAGATACTGAAGCGCGCCAAGAAGTTGGCGATAAGGGGTGGCGTCCTGAACGGGACGACTGTCTTGAGTGTGATACTTGGTTCTTGAATACAAAGGGGTAGTGGCAGGTTTACAGTTAGACATACTAAAGCGGGATAATAAATCGCAAATATACTTGGCCTGATGAATGGCAATTCCAACTTTGGTTCTTTTGATCTCGAGACCCAAAAAATTAGTTAAAGGACCTAAATCAGTCATAGAAAATGCTTAATTTAACTTGCGAATAAGTTGAGTGATGAAGGTGGTATCACTTCCTGTCAAGATGATATCTTCGACATATAAGAGAAGAATAGTAATTTTTTTTTGTTAGAGTGACAAATAAACATAGAATAATCCGCGTAGGATGAAATAAAGCCTAGATTTAGCAAGTAGAAAGTGAAGCGTTCAAACCAAGCTCGAAGAGCTTGTTTTAACCCATATATGGACTTGTTTAATTTGCTAACGTAATGAGGAAAACGAGGGTCTTTAAAGTCTTGTGGTTCATTCACGTAGACAGTTACTCGAAGAGTACCATGAAGAAAGACATTTTTAACATCTAATGGTTGTAACGACCAGTTAAAACTAGTAGCAAGATCTAAAATAATGCGAACAGTAAAATTTTTGACAACTGGGATAAACGTTTCATTATAATAAATGCCAGGATTTTTATGAAGACCTTTAACAACTAAACGTGCTTTGTAACGATAGACTGAGTCGTTAGGATTAGATTTTGTTTGGAAGACCCATTTCTTTCCTATTACATTTGGATTTGGTGGAGGTGGCACCAGGGTCCATGTGTTTTGCTGTGTGAGGCTAGTGTACTCGTCAGTCACGGCGGAGCGCCACTGAGAGTGTTTACTAGCCTCAATGTAAGATGTGGGATCAGAAATAGTAGTGAAAGCAGAAATACATGACATTTTTTTGCTAATGCCATATTTGCTTCGAGTTTGCATGTGGTGTGTGTGAGTGGGATTGGAGTTTGCTGGTGGAGCCATCTCAGGTGGGGCCGGTGTCGCTGCCAACTCAACATCAGACGGAGGTGTCGTACCTGAACCAAGAGGCGAAGAAGCTGCTGCTGGGGTTAAGTTATCGTCCAGAATAGTAGGATTCTGAGCATTGGTCGGTTGCACCTGACCGGCTGAAGGAGGAGCGACCGGACTTGGGCTAAGCCAACTCATCATTGATGGATAAAGGGACGAAATAGGGACTGTAACAGCAGCAAGTGGGGTGGGGTCCCAGCACATGTTACTGAAGTAACAACACCAGATTGTGCCAGCGTAGTAGCACTAGTAGTGGTACCAAATGGTGCCAAAGTAGAGGAACCGATAGGTGCACAAGGTGATACCCCATAGCAAGCTCCAGTGGGTGGGACCGAGTAATTAGCAGCTGGTACACTTGTACCTGAAATGATAGTAGTAGCAGAAGAGTCAGAACCAGTTATAGCATAAGGGAATTAAGTTTCGTCAAAAATAACATCACGATTAGTATATATGCGATTGGTGTTTTTATCTAAGAAAATGTAACATTTGTATTCATCCGCATAGCCAATGAAAGTACACATCTTAGTTTTGGCATCAAGTTTTGAGGAATTATACGGACGCGAGTACGTAAAACAAGCACAACCAAATACTTTTAGATGTGAGTAGTTAGGTGGAGTGCCAAAATTTAATTCAAACGGTGATTTGTTGTACGTGTTACGACTAGGCATCCGACTAATAAGATAAATAGCAGCAGTTACGACATGAAACCTTAAAAAATTAGGTAAGGATGCCCTCTTAAACATAGTCACGGATGTCTCCACGATGTGACGGTGCTTTCGTTCCGCAACACCTTTTTGTTGCGGTGTGTGTGGGCACTGTAGGAATTTTTTCCTAGAGGCAATCTATTCATAGTGAAATTTATGTGGTCTTACGATTCATTATGTTATCGATATGGAGATATGTTAACATGAATGGAGTCCTTAGAATATATATGTTATATTCTTAAATATCCCTGGTCGATTACTACTGTTAATTAGGACGACTATATTGCATCGAGACTAGTATGCGGGTAGATTGATATGGGGATATCAAGTCTAACACATGGGTAAGCATTAGGAGTAATGGCGTACTGGATTGACCTATCATCAGAAGGCTACATGGTATTTATATTAATGTCACAAGAACTTCTCATAGTGACAATGGTGTTGTGATTCTTCGACTTGAAGTCACTAGATACACCAGTTGTGAATTGTTATGCTTTGATATTGTCAAACGTTGCGCCGTAACTCGGTAACTATAAAGACGATAATCAGACATGATATGAAGCAAGCTGTGAGATGGAAGTGACGTAGATAGGATTTTTCCCTCCCACATAACGAGAGAAAATATCCATGGTCACGCGATGAGTGAGACATAAGGAAACGCATGGCCATGCTCAAATAAATCAATATGAGATATTGATGTTATTTGTTTATCTAAGTCTACTCACATATCGAGAAACTATGGATTGGATATACAAGTGTGACACTCCATGTCTTCTGTCCTATCTGGATAGATGAGAGAAAAGGATTATACAACACCGTAACATTAGTCACAGAGGTTTGTCAAATCACTGAATATTCCTATTAGTTGGGTAGCATTGATGTGTTGCTAGACACCGCTCAATGTTTGTAATTGTTACTGCCAACGTGATAGGAACCTGTAGGGTCACACACCAAAAAGATTAGACTGGAATTAGATATTAATTAGTTAGACTAATTAACAGTTAAAGGAAGCAAGGATCAAAGTGCAACAACATGCATATTTAGTTGGACTAAATAGCAAACTGGACTAAAACGAAAGTTAATCCAAACTATTGGATTTAACTACTAGTGGGGCAGTTTTATAATTAATAAAGAGTTATTAATAGGAATGGCAACGGATCGGGTTTGGATCGGATCAGCCTAGATCCAGATCCGATCCATAAAGTTTCGGACCGGATCGAATTAGGACCGGATTTTGGTGGATTCGAATCCGATTATCCATCAGATCATGGCGAACAATATTTTTATTTCGTCTGACCTAAGATTATTATGAATTAGGACCAAAATTGGATTAACATACACTTTACATCTATACTTTTATCAATTCATTCAAAGTAAAAATATAGATATATCAAACTTGTGAAGTTATCTGAAGTAAACATAGTACAATTTTTATATGTAATTATATTAATACATGTATATTATTGAATTTATTATGTATGATAACCTAAACGGATCAGATCGGGTTTCACGGAGCACATAACTTGTGATCCAAATCCGATCCATTTGTAAATGGATCGGATCTGTTCCATTAGGGTCGGATCATGTCGGATATCAGATCAGATGGGACAAGAAAATTAGAGCACAAGAAAGAGAGAGAAGGAGGCCGACCCGTTAGAGGCCGACGGCTCCAAGAGGAGGCACGAACCTCCCCATCTTTTTCCTCCATTGTTGTTGCGTCAAGCTTGATTGGATCAAGCTGCTTTGGTGATTGCTCCTTCTTCTACACTGCTAGCACAAATAGTATAGGGAGTTCCAGTAGGAGATCCTACGGTGTGGACTTCTGTAGAGACGTGGACACTATATCTACGCAAAGTGATCGTCCCAGTCTGGTATGAATGAGGTAATCGTTTCTCCTTCATCATGTTATGATGCTTCACCTACAATTCATGGTCCATGGAGGGTTTCGAGCGGAATAATATTTTGTATTTCCGCTGCGTAACTTGCATCAAAACCCTACATGCACGACTTTTGATAGGTTATTCCATCTTGACTAAGAATATGTGAGAAAATAAAAGAGGTGTATTCACAACCACCATCAATACGTAAGATGCGAATGTGATGTTTCAACAAATTTTCTATTTTTAATTTAAAGGAAGATAAAATTTTAGGCACTTCAGATTTGTTATGTAAGGGAAAAATCCACGTAAAGTTGGAATAATCGTTAAAAATAAGACATCATAACGAAACCCATGATAGGACTTTGAGCTCGTAGGCCCCCAAACATCACTATGAAGCAGTTGTAAAGGTTCAACAGATTCTGTACTAGACTGAGAGTAAGGTGACGATGCATTTTACCTTCCAAGCCTGAATGACAAAGTCCTTTATTATTATTGCGAGTAGAAAAATAAGAAGAGGGAATAATCTTATGCAAAACAATTTCTGAGGGATGTCCTAAACGGTCATGCCAAGTGCAGACATCTACTTTATTACTGACATAAGCATGAGATAAAGATTTAAGAGGAAGCGATTCAATGAAACATAACCCATTTTTACTCAAGCCCTGATAGAGAAGGCCCCCCGTAGTTTTGTCCTGTATGGAAACATATGTAGAGTAAAAAAAAAAAAAAAAACTACAATTATTGTCGGATTATATTTATTTACGGATAACAAGTTTGTTCTAAGTTGTGGAACGTGAAGAGTGTTACGAAGGGTAAAATTATGTGCACTAGTAGAGAGAAAAACAGTACACGTGTTGTGAATATGAAGAGTTTGACTGTTGCCTACGGCAACCTGATCATTCCCAAGATAGGTGTCAGCAGTGCTCAAGTTAGAAAAAGTCATGTGTCATTAAATTAGTCGCCCGTGTCAGAAAGCCAGTGGTTAGGCTAACTGTGTTGGTGAGTGGAAGAGGTCATAGCAGTGAGCGAATCATATGGCAAACTCCCTTGATAGACATATTCATTCTGTGAATGCAATCAAGCGCAGTGTGATATTGTTTCCCATAAATTTGACGAACATCAAAGTTCTGATTTTGATTTAAAGCTTGTTTTCTGCCCCCTCGATGGCCTTGATAGTTACCTCGACCATAATCATTTCTTCCACCCCTATAATATCCAAAACCACGGTTATTATTTCCATAAAAGTCAGAATTGTAACATCTACCATTCCTACCATAACCTCTACCATAACCACCACGGTTATTGCCAAAATTTCCGCAACGATTATTGTTTTGAGCTCTACCCCTCCCACCATGATTTGCATCAGTGGTGACAACATTGAAAGCAACATTAGTGTTTTGGGAGGTCAGATTTTGGGTTTCCAGCATATGTTCTTCACTTTTCAATAGAACGTGTAAATCATCAAAGGAAATAGCTTATGATGTGATACGAATAGATGATGTAAACGCGTTATACTCAGCATGAGACCATTCAAAGCATATAAGATCATGTCTTCGTCATCAGCATTAACCAAAGTCTCCATTAATTTATCTTGAATATTTTTCAGTTTATTCATTTACGAATCAATAGAATATGCATTATTTCTTGCTGTTTGCACATCGGACTTCAATTGCATAAGATTCGAGCGTGTAAGGGAGGCGTCATTTTGCCGAGAATTTCCCAAATTGAGCAAGAGGAGGACTGACCTATGACATGTGAGAGTACTTTTGGACTCAGAGTTGCGTTGAGTATCGTAAACAAGGCTTGGTCTCGTTGGATCCAAGCTGTGTAATCTGGGTTTGACTTGACTACAGTTTCAAAGCCCTCTGTCTCCTTCACGAACTGAGCTGGCATTGGATCTGACCCAACAAGGAGTTCAAATAGGTTTTGTGTGCAAAGCAGAGAAGTGATTTGATACCTCCATATGATATAGTTCGTGACATCTAGTTTAATAGGTACCAGATTATGTATGTTTGACAGGATCTAGATCGGATTCGGAGGTGCCATGGCAGCGGTGGAGGCAACGATGGCGCCACTTGAAAATGGGATCGAGGTTTGAGCCATAGGCTCTGATACCATGATAGAAACCGAATAGGTTTCAAGAAAGTAGCGATGTGGACATCGGAGAAGACAATCGGAGAGAGTTACAGAGAATGAACCGATTAATTATTCATTGATTGAGAAAATAAAATACAATTACAAAGTCAGAAAATACACTAGCCGTTGGAGGTTGAAGATTGGATCCCTAAAAGGGTAATTGCATTCAAGTCCTAGATATGATGATTTGACTTTCTAGAAGATCCTCCAGACTTCGTGCAAGGTCCTCCAATGCCAGCTCAACTTCATTTTGGTCCTGGGCTTCGGTCTTGGAGCTGAGATAGCTTTTGGATTGATCCATAATAATTGGCCCAATGTGTGATATTGTTTAATAAGTTTATCTTTAATAATTACATGCAAAGAAAATATATGGAACCTCTATGAGGTTTTCACTAACGTGGCGTACGAAGCGTGATGGGGCGTTTCGGTACAATGGTCGAGAGGCTCAAACAACTGTCCCACCGGTGCAAACTGTGGAGCTTGGTAGAATTCGATTATCTCCAAAGGAAATTTGGTCGAGTTTGGCAGCAACTCAAGGATATTGATGCGGGCCCTCAAAGTACCGAATTAATTATGGCAGGAAAGAAATGAAAAGAGCATTTTAAGGTCTTGAGGAAAGAAGAAGTGATGTGGCACCAAAGAGCTTAGTCTGACTAGCTGAAGTTTGGCGACCAAAACACGAGCTTCTTTCACAAGGAGACAACAGTTATCGGAGTGAGAAATCTGATGCTAGAGATTGAAAACAGTGATGGAGTGTGGTTAAGAATGATGTTGATATCGAGATAGTATTGGAGAATTATTTCATGGAGCTTTTATATCCCAAAACCAACAATGAATGAAGTCGAGGTGGCTTTGGAGACTTCTAACATTATAGTATCAAGCGAGGAAATGCAAGTGGTGGAAGAATACTATACTGAAAAAGATGTCAATGAGGTTCTTTTATAAATGGCTCCGGATAAGGCTCCCGACAAAGACGACTTTGATGCAGATTTCTTTCAAAAGCACTGGAGCTGTGTTGGGAGAAGATATTTGCGAATTGCCTAGCTATTTTAAATGCAGATGAGGAGTTTGGTCAGTTAAACGATACTCTCATTGTTGTAATCCTAAAAAATAAGCAACCAAAGAAGACGAGTGCTTATAGGCCTATAAGCATTCATGCTATGTTAGGATCGTCTATCAGGCCATCGCCAATAGCCGTTAAAAAATTCTCCCTCACATTATTAGTGATAATTAGTTTGCCTTTGTCCTTGGTAGATTAATGTTCGATAATATCCTCACTGCTTTTGAGACGATACACTCTCTGAAGACGCGAAAAACGAGAAACATGATTTTATGGCACTTAAGGTTGACATGAGTAAAGCGTATGACAGAGTGGAGTGGTGATTCTTAAGAGAAACCCTTTTCCGCTAGGCTCTGGGCCAAAATTTATTTCTCAAGTAGTTATAGGTGTCTCTAAAGCCACTTATGAATGGTGTTGTTGTGGGGAGAGTTCACCTCGAAAGAGGTTTAAGACATGGGTGTCTTATTTCACCCTATCTTTTTCTAATATGAATGAAGTATTATCGAAATTCGCCGTTGACGCAATCAGGTCCGAACTATTGGCGAAAATCTCTCGAGGAGTACCCGCGGTGCCCCACCCATTTCTTTGTTGATGATATTTCAATTCTTTTTTCCGGCTGATGTTGAAGAGATTACTACGCTATTACAACTTATTGATACATACAACAAAGCATCAGGATAACTCATAAATATGAAAACATCATCTATTGATCATGAATTGTAGAAGAGAAATGCTATTCATCCCAATTCTCATGTCCTAACAATGTCTCAACTTGCAATGTCAACTATGTCAACCAATCACTTTGAACATTTTTAATACAGTGGTGGGTCCTGCTGTAAATGTGGTCAAGTTGGGGCACGGTTGGGGCATGAGAGTTGGGATGCATAGCATTTCTCATTTTAGAAATACCATACCCGACCATCTTCCTTATGTATGAATGTCAACTTGTTAAATCAAATACCTGACCGTCTTCTTTATTTTGAGAATATTTTAATTAAAATTTCAGTGCACGCCTAACAATTTGCAGACTATATATTAAGTCATCATATTCATTACAGGTTGTTTTATTAGATTATGGAGATTTTAAGTTTGAACTCTTTTAAAAATAGATTTTAAGCTGGAACCAAACAGTTCTGTGTGAAACAAATAGCAAAGCAATCTTTAAAAATATGTGTGAAACACAAAGCAAAGCAATCTTTAAAAATCTCATACAACCTTAAGATTGGGTCTATATTACCTGTCACATATATGTAATTTACCTTACTAAAATCCCTTGTTGGTGTTTAAATTACGCATCTCTTTAGTTTTCTTGCCAATGGTAGCACACAATGCATGAAGTTGATGTAGTTATTACAAATTGTAAATATTCATATCATGTAAAAATATCATAAATATTTCAACTTTAAGTATGTATTTCTGCACGTCTCATTAATAATAATTAGATCTTTTAAGTATGCAGTTACTTATACTGAACAATAGTAATAATTATCAAGATATGTTACCTAAACAATTGAATGCAACTCAATTAAATTCACGTATTGCGTTTTAAGGGATCGTAATGGTTGCTACTTCGATTTGATATCACTATTTACTCTTGTAACATACAATGAAGTTAGAAAAAATGAATTAATACTTTTAGTAATTATTAGGACAAATAAAACATTGTCACGTGTACAATGAAGTTGTGTCCGTAGCACAGGATAGAAGCTTCTCACGCGGAGAGTCGGCATAGGAATACGTACACCTCACGATCTTCCTCTCCCTTGTGTTACTTCAAAAGAAAAATAAATATAGAAAGCACAAGCGTCGCTTGTGTCATGTAGTCCCTGAGATTCTTCACTTCTTTCAATTGAGCCCACTGGTTGTTAAATTTAAGGGTAAAAGACAAAAACCACCCCTCGAGTATGGGGTATATACAAAAAAACCCCTCGTGTTCGGGGATATACAAAATCCACCCCTGTCAGAGTTAGTGGTTAACTGCACACTAACGGAGAGGTTAAAAGACTAAAATGCCCCTAAAATTTTAGAAAAGTACCCACTATATAAACCATGTCCCTCCTTCCCCTCCACACTTCCTAACCCTAATGAATCTCTTCCTCTCTCTCTGTTCTCTCACTTCTCACGGCAGAAGCTCCCCCGTCGGAGAACCTCACCCGAAGCCACCACTTCTCTCTCTCTCTCTCTCCGTTCGCTCTCTCTCCCTCTCTCTGTCTCAGATCTGGGTGTAATCCCAGCAACCGTGGTGGTGGTTATGCCGACTTGCCGGAGGTGATGACGACGAATTGGCTGAGGGTGGTTGCGGATCTGGTGGAGGTGAATCGCCGTCACCACGAACCAGCACCGCCGCCGCTGTATCTAGCGGCCACGAACCAGCCATTTCTGGGTTCGGATGAGAGATCGAGGGAGGGAGGAAGAGGGGGCTGAGTTTGATTCGATCGTGAAAGATCAATTTCTGTGTTGTGAGAAGCACCGTCGTGGACTCTGTCTTCACTGATTAATAATTTTCTGGGTTTTTCTTTTTCTTTTTTTTTAAATTTTTTTTTTTCTGGGTTTTTCAGTTCACCTTAGAACCATCAATACCCATAATTTTTTTTATTGAGAAATCAATACCCATAAATGATAAATACACAAACTCATATGTGTTTGCTTTTTCTATTGCTGTTGTTATCAATTTCAGGGATTGTGGGAAGCAAGTCTATCTGGGTAAGAACTGAGGAACTGATCTGTTTCTTTAATTAGATAGATTTCAGATGGAGTGGTTGACTCAATTTGCTGAACAGCTTTTGTGTTGTGTTTGTGTTTGGTTTGGTTGTTTAGGTGGATTCGACACTGCTCACATTGCAGCTGAGTGTTTCTGCATATGAGAACCGTGCACTGGTTCGTTTGCTCTTTGAATTTTCTGGCAAGAGAACCGTGCACTGGCAAGAGTCATGTGAATTCTTTCTCTATAGTTGCACATATATTGATATTGGTGGGGATATTTATAGGATAGGTTCTGGTAATTGAAAGGGTAGGTCAGGTGAGTGTTTTGGTTAGTTTTGTTGTTGTTTGTGTTGGTGGTGGGGAAGGTCGTGGCGGTGGTGGCGGCGGTGGTGGTGGGGATGTGGTGGTGGTGGATGTGGTGGCCAAGGACACCTAGAACACAAAGAACAAGAACAAAATATACACAAAAACACAAATAAGGGCAAAATGGTCATAAAAAAGTCAGATTGCACCCCCCTCTCAATTGACATTAACAGAAGGGTGATATTTGTCTAACGTTCATCCACTGACAGGGGGGTTTTTGTCTCGACAGGGGTGGATTTTGTATATCCCCGAACACGAGGGGTTTTTTTGTATATACCCCATACTCGAGGGGTGGTTTTTGTCTTTTACCCTAAATTTAATTGTAATGGCAATGGGGTGTAAATGAGTCCGGCCAATTCCAGTCTTGCTCAAGCTCGACTCGCTACAGAATATAATAGGTTGCGCACATGCTTGGTTAAGTGGGTTTGGCTTACGGAAAATATAATGTGCTCGATCATTCAATAAAAACGTAAATAAGAGCTAACATTATAATTCCTAAGCAGATAAAGCTCAATAACTCGTCATATTTAGTTTAGTTAAGAACGATCTTTCTAGAATCAATTTGAGAACCAAAGTGGAAAGTCGCCCTACCTAGACTCGCTCGCATTTTAACACAATGAACATAATTCTAGATTCCAACTCAATTCTTTAGGTATGGAGCCCGGTTTAAGAGACTGCGGGTGACTCAACATGTCTGCATCAAATGAGAAAGCATGTAGTATTTGCCATTTATTGCTGTTCTTTTCACCGTCCGTATTACTACTCCTTCAAATCATCAAAAAAAAAATAAAAATTAACTATAGAGACATAATTTGTCACTTAGAAGTAAACTAGAAGATAAAGTTCCATTAAGAAAACTATAAGATAAAAAGAAGAAGAAGATAAGATGCATATAATTTAAAAAAAAAGTTTTCATGACAAAATACACCCTAACTCAAGGTGGAAATACGGGCCGACCCACAAGTGGAAATGACCCGGCCCGGTCCCCCAACCCGCCCCGACTACATATTACCCCCCTCCAGCGTGGCCCAGCCCGGGCCCGGGCTAGTTTAGCCCGCTCAAAAGCAACATTTTTTTATTTTTCTTATTATTTTTTATTAATTTTTAATATTGGCAAGGGGTTCAAATTCTCCACACCCCCTGACCTGGTCCATACTTGGCCCGCTCCACACTCTGACCCCAACCATACCCGCCCCACTCTCCTTCAGCCCGACCTAAATCCGGCCCGACCTGCTCTCAGCTTGAAACCTAACGAAGAACTTGTTGTCTCTTTGAATAGGCCACCACTCCAGCTCTCTCTTTACCAGTTGAGCTATTATAGGGGTATTTCGAAATATTAAGAAGTATATGGGTGGTGAATGGAAAATCACAAAGTTTTTTGCCATTTTGTGATCAAAGTCATGGACCAAGTCGGCTTTTCGCAAAATTTAGGGGATAGAAAGCGGATATTTCCAAAATACTAGAAAGAGACAGATTCAACTCGCATAAATGTGAAAATCCCTCACCACTCGGCAAACCCATGTCTTCATTATTAGCCCCGTTTCTCAGTTCTTCATCTTCCCCTTCTCTCTCTAAAACAGAGCACTCTCTCTCTCTAAAACCAGAGCACTCTAGAAGATTCAGTTCAATTCCGATCATCACAAGTCTACAAAGACCCATTAGCATCTGCAAATTCAAGAGTGTTTAGTTTCGCTTTTTCCGGGGAAAAGTCATTTTGCTTTAACAGAAAAAAAACGTAACTGCTTTTCTCTTTCTTGTTCTTCTCTGTTTCAGAAACAGAGTGTTTTCTCTTTTTTCTGTTTTGGGGAGGTTTCGTGTGATTGCTTCGATTCTCCAAAAGTAGAAACGGTTTTCTCTCTGGATTCACCCAAAGATTTTATTTCGTCACTGTCAAATGTCGCCGGAAAATTGAGTTTTAGTGGGTTTCTTGATTTTCCGGTCACCGGATTAGCTGCATTGCAAATCGGTGTCTCTCCCCGTGAATTTAGGCGACACAGATAGAGAGAGATATTTCATTTCTTTTCTTTATTTATTTTTAATTTCTGGGTTTTGAAAAAAAATTACATCTTTCAAAGGTCAATAAATTGGAATTTCATTAGACGGATCTCTCTCTCTCCCTCAATCTCTCTCTCTCTCTCTCTCTCAATCTCTCTCTCCTTCAAATAGAAAATCCCGACAATTGCTCTCCCCCTCCATCAATCTCTCTCTCAATCTCTCTCTGTGTTCTTCTTCCTCTGTTTTGTTCTCTGAAAATTGGGCTTCCTCTGTTTTTGAGGGGTTTAGAGAGAGAAGAAGCTCTGAAATTCTCTCTCCTCTCCCAGTAATCTTCGAATTGAATCCACACCCAATATGATTCTCGACAAAGGGTTGCTGTTGACCCAATCAAACCTTGACCGGTTCCTTGATTGCACAACCCCACAAGTCCCTTCCCAATTCCTCCCAAAGGTAGGTACTCTGTTTTCCCCTGTTTTCCCCAATTTCATGTTGTTTGTTCTTTGATCTTGATTTTCATTTTTTCCCCAATTCCTTGGTGGGTTTTGTTCTTGAATCTTGATTGCATATGGGTTTTGATTATTGGGTTTTTTTGTGTTTGTTTTGTGGTTGCAGAGTGAGATGAGGAATTTGAATAGGATTTGGAACCCATGGGAGAGAGAGAAAGTAGAGTTCTTTACATTGGGGGATCTTTGGAATAGTTTTGATGAATTGAGTGCTTACGGCGCCGGAGTTCCGATCGTCTCCGACAACAACAACGCCGGCGGCGGCGACTCTCTGGTGCAGTACTATGTGCCTTATCTCTCCGCTATCCAAATCTTTACCAGCAATTCTCCATTGATTAGTTTAAGGTAAACAAAATAAATCAAAAATCCCCAATTTCTCATTTCTTAATTTTTGATTAATTTATGATATGCTATTCATACTAATTTTGATAAAAAAATCAACATGCAATTACTTGCTCTATATCATCTCAATATTTGAAAAATTTATAGAATTTTATTGGTTTAATTTGATTAATTTTAGGTAGTAGTAGTAGTTCAATTTTGACAAAAAATCAAAATTCTATATCATCTCAATATTTGAAGATTTCTAGAATGTTCTTGGTTTCATTTTATTAATTTTAGGTAGTAGTAGTACAAATTTTGGCAAAAGATCAACATTTTCTATATCATCTTAAAATTTGAAGATTTCTAGAATGTTCTCGGTTTGAGTATTCGTCATCTGCAATCCCCTTTGTAAGCTGAGACTTCAAGAGAAATTTCGCCTTCTATCTATGGGATTAGTAGAAGACTGATACAAGCATTGAAAAATGTCTAGAATGTTATTGGTTTAGTTTGATTAATTTTTTAAGGTAGTAGTAGTACTAAATTTGGCAAAAATCAACATTCTATATCATATCAAAATTTGAAGATTTCTAGAATGTTCTTGGTTTGAATATTGCTGATCATCTGCAATCCCCTTTGTAAGCTGAGACTTCAACAGAAGTTTCGCCATCTATCAATGGAATTAGTAGAAAATTGATACAAGCTTAATCAATTCTTGAATTCTTGAATTTTCAAGACCAGTTGAACCACTAGTTCTTGATATTTTTTTGGGTTGGTACACTTAGTACACTAGTTTCATAGATTGAAGATTGAAAAACATGCTAATTCCGTAATTGATTGGTTGGACCTTACAACACTTATTTCCTTTGATGATCTCCAACATCACATTATTAGGTATAATTTTCTTGAAATGGGTATTTATGGAAAAAATAAAAAAGATTAACGGATTGGTTTTATCAGGGAAGAGTCAGACTCAGGATGCGAGACGAGGGATTCGTTTAGCGATTCCTTCAGTGATGAGAGTGAGTGCGAGAAGCTATCGAGATGGGACGGGTGCTCGTCCGAAGACGGCTTGATGTTCGACCAAGACAGCCATTGGCATCTTAATGACAGATTGGGTTACCTCTATTTCCAGTATTTTGAGAGAGCAGCCCCTTATTGTAGAGTTCCTCTCATGGATCAGGTAACCTTATATTTTTCATATTATTTTTTCCATATTAATGAAAACACATAATTACACTAATTAAAATTATCAATCTTATTACTATACTCTGATATAATCATTGGCGTTGTACATGCTCTACCATTGGGCTACTAGCTATTTGCAGTAATGAAACAATTAGGGAATCATTTGTTTTCCTTTTCATCGACAGGCATGTAACACAAACTTTTTTTGACTGAATATGAATCTCAAAACTCTTTTCCCCCCATTTACTTGCTAGATTCCCTATTATTTTAGGGCAATGATGCTTTTATCGGAGAATGATTAATAGTATCCTAAAACTCTTCTTTATGGCTAGTGTCATATGTTTTCACTCCGCATATGTTCTTCCCCCATTATTTATGGTTTAGGATTAAGAAAATAGTATCTCATTCCATGTTATCGTGGTTATCGATCTTTTCGGATGAAATTGACCTATTCTGGAATAATTTGCTTCCTTTTTTTGGGATGTCAAGCTTCCGTGATTCACTATAATTTGTCTGCATTCGTTTTTTCAGATCACCGCATTAGCTCAGAGACACCCGGGGCTCATGACATTAAGAAGCGTCGATCTTTCTCCAGCTAGTTGGATGTCCGTTGCTTGGTAAGTCTCTATTTGTACCTTAGTCACATCAACCACTCATTCAATAATCTATCTGATTACATATGATGTGTGTTTTGTGAGCACACTTCTGATGTGGTTGTATTGAGGAACGACTCAAAACCGGTAATGATAACGATGTGCAGGTACCCAATTTACCATATCCCCATGGGACGAACCATCAAGGACTTGTCGACGTGCTTCCTCACTTACCACACCCTTTCATCTTCATTTCAAGGTATGAATTTGAGATTCATTCACCTTTGCGCGGATACACTCTCAATTCATAAAAAACCCTAAACCGGTTGCTAATTTCCAGATATGGAACTAGACGATGAAATGGGGAACGCCGATAAGAAAAGGAAGCACGGAGAGAGCATCACTCTCCCTCCGTTCGGTCTAGCCACTTACAAGATGCAAGGAGACCTGTGGGCATCGGGCAACGGCGGCCAGGACCAAGAGCGCCTGGCATCGCTACTGAGCGTGGCGGATTCGTGGCTGAAGCAACTCGGAGTCCAGCACCACGACTTCAACTACTTCACGGGGATTCATCGTGGCTGAAACAATAGCGCTAAAAGTTTCATGATCGCCGCCTCCGCACCGCTAGATCCCGCCTCCGCTAAGCCGGTTTTAACCTCCCCTCTGCTGATCATTTTGCTCACCTAGGCCTTTTTAGTGTTGTAACTTTTCTGAGTGTTTTTTTTTGTCTTCTAAAGTTTCTGAAAATGGCCTTAACAAAAAAATAAAAAGAAATAGAGTGAGGAATGTAGTTGCTAATGCTTAATGTTGAAAAAAACTAGGGTGGAGAGAGGCTTTTCTTGTATGGGAGTTTTCTTGTATTAGATTTGGATGGAGAGATGAGAGAAAATAGAGAGGAGATGGTGAGAGAACTCATGGAGGCTCTGAAAACTGTCTGATCTTGTCAATGGTTGTATCATACGATTATGAACATGGAGCCTTGTAAATCACTTGCCCTTTCAAGGCTTTGCACAACTTTCTCTCTCTTCCAAATACTTCCCAAGACTGATTCTCGTAGTTGATTTGGTTAGGTTTGCATTAGCCTTTGTGTGGTAGCCTAGAGGTTTTGAGTGGGGGAACTTAAGAGTTGCATATTGGTCTTCTCAATTGGATCTTTACAGACTAATTATGAGCATGCGTTTATCTAAAAAGTAGTGGATGTGAATTTCCAACTGTCATTAGAAGAATTTCCAAGCATTTGCATCTTAGAGTCACTTCTTACATATTTTACATTGGTGATTTAGGGATCATGATATCAAAACATGCATCTTGGAGTCACTTCTTACACATTTTACATTGGTCATACAGGGATCAAGATATCAAAATATATAGTATGTGATTTAATGGTTACTTGAACTTCAACAACACTAGTGACAAATGCTACATGTGAGAGTAAAGAAACCTTAAATTAAATGTCTAAAGAAACCTTAAATAAAATGTTTTGGAGGTGTAGGAGGAAAGTGTTAATGGCCAAGAAATGTGGGTCCTAAGTGTTTGACAAATGACACAATGGAGTTTAGCATGCTTCACGATACCATTTCACTATCATGTGGGGCTATACCTTCTTGTTTTGTGCCATATATGGAGGAAGTATATGCTTCCATATGCTGCTGTTGCCTCTATCTAAAGAAGACTCCATCCTTTGTAGAGTAAAAATGTCAAAATCTATGCCCTTGGTTATTGCCTTGTCTCCAAAGAGATACTACATATACAACATTGAATTAAACCACAATTAACGTAATCAAAACCATGTACTTTGTTTCCATAATGTGAACACAAGTGGCTAGTGGCTACATATAATGATTCCAACTTTTGAGTTAACAACATTTAGTGAATAGTACTTGACATTTTGAGTAATGGAAACTAGTCTAAGTTAGAAGTCATAAAAAAGAGAGGCACCGGTTGTTGGCTTTCTCAGTTACGACCCTGCCTGATGACTTGCTCACGTTAATTTACTTGGCTTTCTCAGTTATGATCTTGTCTGACAAGACTTGCTCACATTAATTTATTTGGCTTTCTTTATTACGATCTTGTGTGACAGAACATACTTAGGTTGATTTATGTTTGCAACCTATTACAGTATTATTCAATGCGCATCCTTACAGTTGCAACTCGGGGTTCACACATGAAAAAAAGAGAGACAATTCCAAAATTACGAATGCAGCGTGCTTATATTTTAATATGATATAAAATTAGTGAGGTGATTATCATTCTCCAACCCTAAAATCAACTTATGTTAATGCAATTGTTATTTTGAGGTGACATGGACACATAACTTATAGTAATCAAACTTGTTAAAAGAAGTAATGAGTATTTGAGAATTTCTTGAGGAGCTCTACGATATCCAACTAATCTCTCATTATGTGGTGGTATTAAAGTTAGCATAAAGCTCATTAATTCTTGTAAAGTCATTTTAAATTTTCTGTAGAACTGTATTTGGAAATTAAAATCTACCAGTATGCTTGTACCACCACCTCAGATTGGAGTTGAAAGTAAGTCTTCTTATCTCCACAAATTAGCCTTTGGAATTTAATGGTAGAGACTTTTGGACTATCCTAAGAAAGATGGATGAGCTTCTCTCTCCCTCATGAATGACACACCAATTTCATTGCCTGTGTTACCTTCAAGGCACTCCAAATGCTTCTCCAAAATGAGAAAACAATGTGCTAGCACAAACATGAACCAAATAGTACCAAAAACTAAAATAATAATATCAAGTACTGAGTCAACAAATGCTTAGAAAAGACACTGTTTCAAAACATTGACGGGTTCATAGATCTTGATGGCCCATGCATTTGGAGATATCATGTGCACCATGTTTGTGACTCATGTTGCAAAAGGGTAAAAGATAACTTTGCCCCCTTAGGTTTGGAACAAAGACACTCCCACCCCTTCCAGTATGGGAAATGATACTTCCACCCCTTTTAGTATGGGAAATGATACTTCCACCCCTTAAATGTGCCAAACTCATTGACACTCCATTGATTGTATCATTCCCTACTCTAGGAGGACAAATAATCTCAAACAAATTTATCTCAAAACTACTAGTATTAGTGTTGGATTCCACCGTCAGACTAACGGTGTCACAATTAGGGGTGTAAATTTCTTGATAATTAGCACGCTGAAGGGGTGAAAACAAGGGCAGACCCACAACTGACCCACGGTGGCCATGGCCACTATCAAATTTTAATTTTTACTAGAATTTGCCTTCAATTTTTGAAAATCTCTAATATAGGATCCCCTAAAATTACAAAAACAACCCCACTGTATAAAGAAGTGATAAGTGTGACCCACTAGAAAAAATCATGCGTGCACCCTTGGGTGAAAGTTTCCTTTACCAAACGGGAAGGGGTGAAAGTGTCTTTTCATCAAACTTGAGAGGGTGCAAGTGTCTTTACCCATTGCAAAACCCATTCCCCTCTTCCTTGACTATGTGAAAGCAAATGAAGAAAAGTTCATGGAATTGACTTTTTTGCTTCTCTACTTGTCTTAACTCTACACAAGAGTACAGCAAACAACATTATCTTTTCATCAAATCCCACTTTGAAAATTGTAGTCCTCATGAGTGAAGCCACTTCACAATCTTATCAAGACAAACTACAACATCACTTTGATCCCCCAAACCAACCACTAACCATCTCTATCCCTCTCTCAATGGAATGCAACCACCAACAAACACCATGTAAGCTACACATGGGTATTGGACTATTGTTTTATGCTTGCTAAGTCAAATGGGCTTGTGAGTGATTAGTTGTGTGTCACTTATAAAATGTCTTTTAACTTTTCCAAACTCATGAAGCTCATGATCCACTTGGGCCTAGTGGAAAATTGCTACATGTCTCATAGCAATAAATTATAGGATTATTTTATGTACTTACAATTATTATTGGGGTTAATATGCATCATGTGTTATCTTTTAGTATAGGATTATCTCAATTCTCAATTACTTAGTGCCTGATGATTGGAAAACCTCTAAACCAATAACACATGTTGTGTTTAGATAAACAATGACATTCTTTTATGCAAGCAATAATGAATTGTTCATATTTTTGTGTAGGACAAAACTAGCATTTCCCCCAAAAGTTCCAAAAGAACCCTAGAATGGAAAATGAACTGGAGAATTAACTACCTACCACACTTCAGTTTTTCCAAAGTGGAATTGCTCAAGTGATCCACTATTATAAGCACTAAGACATGACTATTGGTCTTCACAGTAACGACCTTTCATCTAAGACTGCTAAAGTTAATCTATCTGTTTGTAGTGCGAAGACAATTACAAGAAAGTGGTACTTTGTCTAATACTTCCTCCGTTTCGTTTCTCTTCATGTGTTTCTATTTTGATTTTTGAAGGTCACTTTAACACGATAATTTAATTAGTAAAATAATGCAAGAATTTGACAATTTTTCTATGGTATTGTAAAGTTTTTTTTTTTTTCCCGATGAATAGTGTAAGAGAAATGTTAGGGATCCCATCAATATCTCTTACTCAATATTACCTCTGTTCTTTATCTATCTTCACAGTTTGACTTTTTCCTCCGTAATCGGGTCACTTTGACCCGGTGATTTGGATATTAAAACGATGAATTTTGTTGGTAATTTTTCCATGGTGTCGTAGAGTAAAGTTTACTCTACAACATGATGCAAAAATTATCAAATCTTTGCATTGTTTTACTAATCAAATCACCGAATCAAAGTGTTCAAGTGAATAGCGATAAAATGAAAACTGTGAAGATAGATAGAGAACAGAAGAAGTACAAGATTGACAACGTGAATACTCATTTGACATGATTCTTTCTGTGTGGAAGGAAAATCGGAGATGAGTGAGAGATATTGGTGCAATCCCTAGCATTTCTGATAATGGAGTGGGATCAATTAAGATTAATAGACTAACATGTATTCGTATAGTACGGGTTACCATTCCCACATCATTTTTTTAGAACTACATATAGAGGTTGTTTGAATGAGCTGGATTAAGTGAATGGTTCACCTAGAAAATTCATTTAATTTTTTAGGTGTTTTCATATGATAGATTATTGTAGATTGTTGATAACTTTACTGTAGAATTTGCATTTTTGTCCGAATAAACCTCCCTTTCCCAAATCCAGAATTCCTGCCGAAATCTAAAAGCCCAAAAAAATCCATAATCATCTGAACATATCCAAAATCCACTTATTGTTGATGCAATTCTAAATATAAATATATTTGCAAACCAGATTATTAACAAACCTCTACATATCCATTTAAGCACATCCAAACATGCATGAAAAGTGGGTTTTATGTCTTTGTCATTGTGGCCCACTCTTGTTTCCCAGATCTGGCCCACAAACAATGGGCTGACCCAGCTCACCGAACACGTGGCGATTTTATGACACGTCACCATCAAACACATTTCAATTCGTGTAGCCACGTATTATCAGTTTAGTGCCACAGAGCAGCACTAATTGACTGTAGATAATGAACTCTGTCCCAATTTTGGATTCTAGAGGAAGTAAAAGGGCAATGAAACAAAAAAAACCTGACCTGACATGTTTTCCATTTTCCTTCTTGCATGGTTTTCATAAAAAATAACATATTTTTCTCACATTTGTTTTCTTTGTACACTTTCACACTCGAGATTAAAAGATTGCAGAAGCTATTTTAAATGATAAGAGCATTAGTAACTTTTTTTTTTGACAGAACATTAGTAACTTCAAGTCTCGAAAATGAAATCATTAATAATTCTTGAATTAGATATCGAATCCGAGAATTCCAAGTAGATAAAGGGCTCTTGTATGATAAAAATAATAAAATTATTTTGCGGTGGTTGGTGAAGAAATAGAATAAACAACTCTTAAATCGCGACAAGATTTCAGATATGTCTCATTTTAGTGTGATCGAAAGAGACCTGAAGCTTATCCTATAGTTGTGGCAACCCTATAGTTGCATTTAGGACATCTCCAACTCCTCAAGTGAAGAGAAAGCGACGAGTTAGCTGCATTAAGGACATCTTTAACTCCTCAAGTGAGAAGAAAGTGACGAGTTCGGGGTCGAGAAAAATATGAATAATATCCCATCCTCCAAGTGGAACGGGAAGGAAGAAGCGGAAGGAAAACTCATCTTAAATAATTATAATATTATTTAGACTTTAAAATAACTGAAATGTGTGATTGAGATAAAAAGAAATATCTATAAATGTGATGGCTGTGAACTTGAGTACTTTGCAAAACCCTTTTGATGGATGTAAAATGAGGTGAGTGATTAAGTTCCGAGATTAGTTAAACACTACCCATGTCTTCACATTTTTAGGACATGCTAGTTCCAAATGCCACATTCATGACAAGTGCTACTACCTCTAGTGTTCTCCCATGTTGCAATAACTTTTCAAATATCTTTCCCACGTTTCATGTTTGAGGGGGCTATAAAATCAACTCCTCCCTCCCAGTGATCTCTATTAAACAGAATAAATTTGATAATTTTGTGAAATCCATCGTCTGAATCCCTACAATCTGTATTTTCTAAAATGGTTTACGACATTTCTAGCTCTTGAGTTCGACACATACACAGATACACTTTCACCTCTTCTAGTTTGGGAGATTAGACACTTTCACCCTTTTACGTGTGCCAAACTACAAAACCACTTACACCTTTAGTTGCGTTATTCTTTATTCTAAAAGGGCTAATTTATCTGTTGTTTTTAAACATGCATGAAAAATGCAATGCCAAATGTCGGAAAAACAATACATGGATGGCAAACATGCACCAAGTATCCATTGAGAGTTCTGAATAGCTAAATTCTATAACTGCAGCTTGTACATCTTACAGAAACATTGAATTCTATATACTCTACACTTCACTCAGTTACTTCTTCAACCCTAATATCAGCAAATCTACAAGTACATAAAACTGAAACTCCAAAGTTTGGTTGCTCATTAAACCAAACTTGAATGATCTACAGTTGCATCCTTCCATTTCACTACCTCGATTACTGTCCGAAAGGTCACACACTACTGCATACGCTACTTGAAGCAGTTGCGGTATTCTTAAGATCAAAGAAGAAGGCATAACTCCTGACAACACAAGGGAAGTGTGCAAACTACTGGTACAACAAGTTGTAAGCTGGCAAATCTTGCATCCGGTTAATATCTTCCAGTGCCAGTTCTCTCTCTAGTTGTGTCCGTGTAGCTCGTAGAACCTCCTGAAGAATAGACAAAAATTGGATTGTTTCAGTTTATTCGGAAAAGCATAAACCTCATTCAACGAAGTGCAACAACAGTTCAGAAACCAATCACATTGCCACTAGAAAAGTCCACGCAGACTTGCTATACCCTTCTATCGTGCATAAAGTTTGTTATATCCTTGTGTAACCCCCATATTTTGCATAATATGGGGGCAAAATATTTAGCATAATATGGGGGCAAATTTGTTCCAAAAACTATTTTCAGTGACAGAACATAACTACAGACTAACGGCGTCACAATAAGGGGTGTCAAGTTTTTGAAGTTCAGCACACTGTAGGGGTTACATTGTCCTTCAGTCAAACTAAAGGGGGTGAAAGTGTCTTTTTCCCATCCACAAACATATTAAGTATTTTTTTTAAGGTAAAAGTCTGTTCCCAGGGTTCTTAACTTTTTAACACTAGTGCATGCTATACAAGAAACATAATTTTAGTGAAAATATTGTTTTACTACAGTTTGAATATTTGAAATTTGAAAAGTCGTAATGGCAAAATGTTGTTTTTTTGGCTTCACCTTGCTCACTCAAGTTTTCGACAACCAATGAAATTCCTTGTCCAAGGTTGGTTATCGCAATTGTTGTTTGGTGAATATGTTTTGTGTTTGGATGGAGACGTCATATTTTATTGGATAGTCTATTCCCCAAAGCTATTTGTTATATAGATGCGAAGAGTTTCTTTATTCATACCTTACTATTTTGAAGAGAGATTATCCATGTCTGTATAACAAGTATTTTGAAACATCAACTTAAAAACGCAAGAATCAATGGGGTTATTAACTATACACGTGGGAGTTCTGGGAGTTCTGACTTCTGACACAATGAAATAATCCACGAGGTTCCACCTCACAACCAGTGGGCGATGGAATGTGTAATCCAACCGTCCTATTAATTGAATGTATATGTTGAAAACGCCCGATGTGGGTCCTTGTTATATAGATACAAGGAGTTTCTTTATTTGTACATTACTACATTGAAGAGAGATTATCCATGTCTATATAACGAGTATTATGGAACATATCAACTTAAAAACGCCAGAATCCATGGAGTCCCACCTCAAAACCAATCAACGACGAGGGTAGTAATCCATGATCTAATAACCTATACACATGTGAATTCCGATACAAGTGTGAGTTCTTTCTGATACAATAAAGTGTAAGAATCCACGGGGTTCCACCTCACAACCAATTGGCGATAAGGAGAACCGTCTTGTTAGTTGAATGAATATGTTGAAAACACCCAATGTTGGTACTTGTTATATAGATAGATACAAGGAGTTTCTTTATTTCAATACTACTTTAAAGAGAGATTGTCCGCGAGTATTTTGAAACATATCAACTCAAAAAAGCAAGAATCCATGGGGTTTCACCCCAAAACCAACCGGCGGTGAGGGGAGTAATCCAGGATCTTGTTAACTACTATACACGTGTGAGTTGTGGTACACGTGTGAGTTGTGGTACACGTGGGAGCTCTCATACAATGTAAGAATCCATGGGGTTCCACCTCACAACCAGTTGGCGATAGGGGGAGTAAACTAACCATCTTATTAATTGAATGTATATGTTGAAAACCTTCGATGTGGGTACTTTATATATAGATAAGCGGATTTTCTTTATCAGTACATTCATTACTTTGAAGTGAGATTATCCATGTGTACATAATGAGTATTTTGAAAAATATCAACTTAAAAACGCAAGAATCCATGGGGATCCACCTCAAAACTAATCAACGACGAGGGTAGTAATCCATGATCTTATCAACTATACACATGTGAATTCCGATACACGTGTGAGTTCTTTCTGATACAATAAAGTGTAAGAATCCAGGGGGTTCCACCTCACAACCAATTGGCGATAAGGAGAACCATCTTGTTAGTTGAATGAATATGTTGAAAATACCCAATGTTGGTACTTGTTATATAGATAGATACAAGGAGTTTCTTTATTCAAAATTACTACTTTAACGAGAGATTCTCCGCGAGAATTTTGAAACATATCAACTCAAAAAAGCAAGAATCCATGGGGTTTCACCTCAAAACCAACCGGCGGTGAGGGGAGTAATCCAGGATCTTGTTAACTATTATACACGTGTGAGTTGTGGTACACGTGTGAGTTGTGATACACGTGGGAGCTCTCATACAATGTAAGAATCCATGGGGTTCCACCTCACAACCAGTTGGCGATAGGGGGAGTAAACTAATCATCTTATTAATTGAATGTATATGTTGAAAACCTTCGATGTGGGTACTTTATATATAGATAAGCGGATTTTCTTTATCTGTACATTTACTACTTTGAAGAGAGATTATCCATGTACATGTAACTGAAACATATAAACTTAAAAACACAAGAATCCGTGGGTTCCACCGCAAAACCAATCGGCGATGAGGGGAGTAATCCAGGATCTTATTATTAACTATACACGTGTGAGTTCTGATACACGTGTGATGTAAGAATCCATGGGGTTCCACCTCACAACCAATTGGCGATACGGAGAGTAATCCAATTGTCTTATTAATTGATTGTATACGTTAAAAACACTCGATGTGGGACTTCTCAACACTTAGATTTGTTTGAATTTTAAAAGGGGCTAAAAATAAGATTTTGACAACATAGGAAAAGTGTGAACGGACGAAACCTCAAGCCCTTCAAGGAAGGAGCAACTTCAACGAAATTCCATTAGAACATCAACCTTTCATGACTAAATGATGGATGATGGTAACAATTTGGTACGACTTGCCAAGTAGCTTGGCCAATTGAAGGTGTTCAGTACCCAACTACTCCTACGCTAGGCTCTATCGGTCACATATCAAGCATATTTCCACATCACAAAAGCCTAAACTTCCCAAAATTATACCAGATTATACTGATTAGCTCAGATCATGCTAGCACATATTAAGGATGAAATAAAACATCCATCATCAGTAAATTAATTAATTTCGGGTAAGCATTTAAGGATGTTTTGGGAAACTGGTTTGGTATTAGTCAATTCTGCTCTGCAAGATATGATGAGATACACCTAACGCTATCCCCACTTTCCCTTTTCTGCTATAATTCATTTATCTGCAGTATTCCAAAATTTTGCTAGCAGCTCAGTGCAGGTAGGGTAGTAAACCTTTAAGGCAATACATTTTAGTTTCTATTAACGAATAAACAAGTTTGTGCTCCATTGAAATGTGTGTTTGTCCTAATAGGTATAAACTTGTTAACATAAATAGTATACCAGAACACCTGTTTCCATTTAGCTGGAAATATTAGTCAGATGTAGCTTTCAAGAATATTGCTTCAGGGAAGGACCAAACTTCTGGTCCAGACCCTTTTCGTACTGATCTGAAGTCAATGCTCGCCACTTGATACAGCTTGCCAAAACAATGCTTGATATTTTTTCTGATTAATTTCCACATTAACCAAAGAGACTCCACAAAAGTTTGTAATATGACTGATAAGTCAGTCCCACATCGGACATTTACAAAAAGAAATAGTACTTAATGGGGCTGTTTGGATGAGCTAGATTAAGTGTGTAGTTTAGTTAATAAGCTCCTTTAATCTTGCGTGTTTGGTTGGTTAGAATAGATTACTATTGTAGAATATTTGTATTTTTGGCAGAACCGGATTTTTTTATAATCCGGAATTCACAAAAAATCCGGAATTCCACCAAAAATCCAGACCCCACCGAACAATCCGGGACGGGTCTCAACTTTCAACACGAGAGAGAGAGAGAGAGAGAGAGAGAGAGAGAGAGAGAGAGAGAGAGAGAGCTTACGTTAAATTCCATGTATGAAGCATGCATTGCAAGCCACTGAGCATCCAACATCGCGAAAGCTACACAATATAAAATATCAAAAGCTTCTTCATCCTCTGCAGTAGTTCATACAAGAGTGTCAGAAGTGAAGAAACATCAGAAGCTGGTAGAAGTTACAAAAAATGAAATTCAAGCAGAACTTTTTACCTCCTAATAGTTTAACAAAATTGACTCCTGGAAGACATTTCGGCTTTTCTGCCAAAGAGGAACAGTAATGTAGAATGAGATAATATTCACATGAGGCTACACGAATGAAGAAATTGGTCAAAACACTTCAACTGTTAGTCCATATGACCCTTAAAAGTGTAGAACTAATGGGTTAGGAGCAGAATTATTCAGAATTGGGATAATGCACAAGTGCAACAGGTAGAACTCATGAAACTCTAATGTCTCAGCAGAGCAGCGATCACAACGAGCTTTGATATGGGTTGTAAATAGCTTACAATCCAGCTTTTATTTCGGGTTTAAGCTTTTGTGAAGAACATACATGAGGTTTCTTTTGACCTTTTGGCTTTTCAAGCGAGATTCAGTAAGCAAAAGGCAAACTTTTTGGTACTTCTGACAAGAGAGGCTAGACAAGTTTTTGATAACCTCTTTTGTACTAAACTAAGTAACTTTGAGACAATATTTTAAAAAAAAAAAGTAACTTTGAGACATGGGAATACTTTGAAATGACCCACTAACAACAGTAATTCTAAGCTCTCTGTGAATTTTTACTGTTTAAAGGGTAAATATTTTTTACGTATTTGAACCGGTAGCTCAATAGAAGATAGCTGAATCAAGCGAACAAACCTGAGTCTAAATCCAACATCTGAACCAACATGAATGAAATATTAATGCCTGCAACAGCAAAAGGATATTCCCACATTGCTCGTATCCCTATTTCCTTGAGCATTAACCTATGAAAACAAATCTTCATTTGAATTGCTTCAAATCAGTAGAGGACAACCAGGGTAAAGGAAGAAACTAATAAGGAAATTATTTTTGAAAGGTAAATGCCGGAAGCAAAAGACATGAAACGAAAAAAGAAAGCAAAAATCCAACCGAGGGTTGCTTGCTCAAATCGTACCGGATAATTTCTCGCAAAAAACAGCAAATTCTCGAGCGAAATAAAACCACCACCCCTAAGAAAAATAAAAGATGGCGATCAGCAATCAGAAAAAGTGCGACACATTTAAAATGAAAAAACCCGAAACTTGAATACGTGAACTAAGGTAATGGCCAATTCTTTTGAGTGAACTCTTCCACTTCCAGTATCAGATGTCTGAACTAAATTCTAGTTGAGCCACAACTCTCGTATACACCTAAAATTTCTAACGCAAATTGCAGTCGTCGTGTGCAGGCGGGATCCAGGGTTTTGTCTCAGTGGGGCTATATTTCAAAAAGAGGAAATTTTGATGAATAAACATATATAGTAGTAGGTATTATTGCTCGATTTCAGTTGGGGCTAAAAAGAATTTAATGAACAAAATACAGATTCAAAATGCAATTTCAACAAATTGACTATAGACCCCACATATAACTACATGGATCGGCCACTGGTCGTGTGCATGCATGAAGAGTTCTCCTGATTTTATGCAAGTCTGATGTCAACAACACCATTGTTCTTCATAACAGGTCAGTAGAGCAATGCATGATGTATTTGAAACATTTATCTATGAACCAATAATAAATATATAAATATGAGTCATCTAGTAAAATGAGGAAAGAGTTCTAACAGAAACAAAAACCACAGCCAAGGTCACTAGAGCTTAACACTTACCAATAGGATCATGAACTTTGATTGCAAAGGGTATACTATCGTCCAAAAGTGCAAAATGGTTATTTGGTGCAATCCAATAATTGTTTCCGTGCTTGTTAACTATTGATGGAAGTAATGAAAAATAGGAGAACAATTTGATATGAGATTGACAAATAAAGAAAGGAGTGTAGTGCTTCCACAAGTTGTCTACAATTTCGTGTACTTGACCCGAACCGGAAAAAAGTTGAGTGTCATTTAATCAAAAAATATTGTTGAGAAGTCCCACATCGGACATTTAAGAAGAAGAACGCGAGTTATAAGTTTCATGGGCCCCGTGGATTCTTTACGTGGTATCAGAGCCACGGCTCATACTCACGTGAATGGTCTAACAATCCACGTGCTCACCGCCACCCCCAGACACAAAGCTCCGCGTGTAGGCCAAAAGATGCAACACGGGAGGGGGCGTGTTGAAAAGTCCCACATCGGACATTTAAGAAGAATAACAATAGGTTCATGTGTCTTGGGCTACTCCCTCATTGCCCATTGATTTTTAGGTGGAAGTGTGGAACTCCATGGATTCTTTACAGAGAGACTACTGTATTGTCATACATGATTTGAATAAGATAGTGGTTAAAATTATTGAATTTTTAAAATTAAATCATTTTACTCTGAATTAGGGGTGTTTGGATGAGCGAATAAGGGAGAGTGGATTGAGAGATTATTGGAATGATTCGTTGAGGTGAGGAAAGCCTGTCTCTCCATTTTTCTCATCTCAAACACCCCCAATGCGTGTTTCATCAGTATAAGCAAACTCCCTAAAGTTCCACTTTGTAGAATGCATCATACTGTGTTCTAGCTTCCATTTTCATAGCCAATGATTCACATTGCAGGTAACATGACCATCTTCATTGTGCAAAGCAACTTCCATAAGTTTCAAGGAATGTTTACTAGGTCATTTTATTGAATACGTGGTCTTTCATAAGGAAGATACCCGTGCAGAAGCATTCATATTTACGGAAAAGGCACCAAACTGCACGATTAGCATAGGGCATAGAAAAGCTAGAAAAATTGATTGAAGTATCATTTCTAGCACTTTTGCTTCTTTTCATGGTCATATTTAGCTTTGCAACTAAAGATGGAGAAACTGATACCCCGCGAGACCCCCTAAACAGAATGGCAGAGAGGTTGTACCTGAAGTCGGTCGACGGGTTACAACCCTGCCACCCCATATCTTTCCATTGTTCAGAGATCAAGCCTCTTAAAGCAACATCTGGGAAGGCTGCATACCACAACTCTCTAAGATATTCCTGTCGATAAGAACCACTGATGAGCTACAAATGTGAGAATTGACTTCCCAGCAGTAGAAAATAGTAAAAATTACAACAATAGACCTTCGATAGAAAATATCCACGTATAGATATAATCAAATATAGGAAAAAAACAAACAAGGAAGACAGTGTCCAGGTAACTTTAAACTATGATATCAAATGCAAACAGTCCAGATTATGCTTTTCAATGTGGTTTGACAAACCATTTAGAAAAAGTGTTTTCAACCTACAATGAGTAACCTCTCTAGCAAAACATACACAAGAAATAAAACAGAAAATTAAGCAAGAAAGCAAGAAAGAGGTACCTGATGGTTGGGACAAGTCTCATCAAAAGGTACATGCAGCCGTTGCTGAAGTTGTTGAAGTCTCTGCTCCTGCTATAATGTTGTACATATATGAGCTTTGAAAACTTCCAAATACTAGAGTTATTAATATACTGACTATGCCATTCAAAGCTACCAACTTTACAAGGACGTGTAAGTGCAGGACATTGTTGTATTACATAGCTTGTAGGCTCCTCCTTGAGAGTGTTATGGAAGAATATTATTTTGGAGGTGCAGTTCTGTACAAAACATTACATACTAGTACGACTAAGGCAGTAACTTAACTATCAGTACTTCCATCAGGGAGATTTGAATAGCTTTCTCGTCTCATTGTAGTTGGTGCTCCACCTATTTATCATTTCATTGTAAGCTGACAATTCCCTAATGACCATTTTATCGTTGGTTATCAATAATAACTCTGACAAAAGTATTTGATTCGACTATACAAAACTAATAAATTTTTACCCAAACCTACCGAACCTCGCAAGTTTGTCAGGCAACGAGGTTTCGGAACCCTGTTGGGGAAACATGGTCATAGGTCAATTAGATCTCATCTACAGCCTATATAATTACATTTCATCCTAATTATAAGCAGTTGTCCATGATGAGCATATTGAGCTTGGATTAGAACTTCGATTAACATGACAGAAGGCATATTCAATAATGCATGTCACGAATTGATGAAACCCGTCATATTTGGTCTATTTGCATAACAGCTAAAGGGAAAAGAATGCGAAAGGTAAGAATAAATATAGACCGGAAAAAAGAAATCGTTACAGAATCCTGTGAGCAATTACAAAAGTTGTCAACGTGTTCACATTACCTGAAGAGGAGTAAATGGATAGTCGAGGAATTTATCGTTTCCAAAACGTTTATTGCCGGAGCGATTAAAGATTCCTCCTATCCATGATCGTGGTCCAACCATAGCATTCGCTACAAACATAATCCTCACGTATAAGAGCTTAGTTATGATATATACACATTTCCAGGAAAAAATGCCAGTAATATTTTATTCCAAACAGAATTCAGAACTATAAAGGCCTAACTGCATGTCATCATTCAGGGACCAAACTAACCACTTAACACACCATTCAGGCTCATTAAGACCAATGCAGAGTCTCTAGAGTCTAGACAGGTTCTGTTTGTAAATTTAGAAACTATTTTAACACAAGGTAAATCTCAATCAGCGATTTGGTCCCTTTTCGAGAACCCATTTCGTGAGGTTATTTGTATACCAGCACATGCAGATACAACATTTCCAAACGAAGTGGCACCAGTAAATGACACGGTACCACCTCTTTCTCATGAAATGAGGCGTGCAATGCAAAGCGATACTAATATGGTATGATGCAAAAGCAATTCATAACTTTGCCATATCTAGTTATTAATTACCCGACGGGTAAAAATATTCTCCAAGATGACTATTACTAAATCAATCACATGAGTCATAAGTCTTAACAACAGTCTTTAAAAGCATACTTGAAAGTTTTCAATATGACTCCGACGGTGCTACAAAGAAATTTAAATCATGTTCTTGATAGAGATACATTCATATATTTAGACATTGATGTACTTATTATGCTGAAATGAAGAAAGAATCACAAAAGTTTAACACCAACAGACACAACAAAGAAGAGAATCTGATATCCAAGAGAGGGGTCATGAAAGCTATCAAAGTAAAAGATATCGTCATGAAGGCTAAGAAAAACTACTTACTCAAACATCGAGCTAATTGTGATATTACACAAGCAGGATTGTGGGACCGTGCCAACTCTTCACTGCCCTTCTTGCGTCTCCTATAAATTTCATCTTCATCAACCTGAATTACAAAGCCATCGAAATTGCTCTCATGAAGTTGTCTAGTACAAGTTCCCACAATAATAAGCAGATAAAATGATGAACTGAATTCGTTTACTTAAAAAAAAAACTTCAGAAAAATAGCTTTCAGAATATAGATTCCTAGCCAGGTACGCCAAGAATTTATATTGACGTCACAATAATATAGACCTGAAATCAGTATCTACCCATTAAAAACGCAATCTTTAACTATCAAGATAAACTCAACACTGAATGAAAGGAAATGCATAGCCATTTGTATCAAGAAAAGCATGAAACAACCAAACGTGACCAAACAGATTTTCTTAACCCAATAGAAACCCAATCTTTAACTACCAAGATAAACTCAACATTGAAATACAGGAAATGCAGAGCCATTTGTATCAAGAAAAGCATGAACCAAACAGATTTCACTGAGCTAAAACGAAAACATTCGAGGATGAAGTGTTTTACTCTGTGGCGAGAAGAGCAAGAGGGAACACATTGTCTCCGCCTTAATCTCATCGGATACAAAACGGGAGGAAATCACCTCCTCCCACTTTTTCTAACCCAGAAGTAAAAGAGCAAAAAGAATGAAACTTTCAAATTGACAATAAAAGGCTAAACCCAATGATTGCACAACCCCCATGCCTTGCTCCAAGAATTCAACCCAACATCATCATTCCAACATTTTTTCCCCTCTATCTCTCTAAATCTAACTAGTATAGAAAATGGGTAATTACCGCAATCAAAGGGCATCTCTATGAAGATTAACTTAATAGCAATGAAAAAGCTAATAGAAAAGACCCAAAAAGGGGATCAAAAAGCATGAACAGGGCAAGAAAAGGCATTTCCTTGTCAAACACACACAGACAGACAAAAATATGATATTGATAGCATGGGTAAGCACAAATATAATCTTGATGATATGGGTATGCACAAAATCAGATTTTTAAAAGGGGAGTTACCTGAGATTGGAAATATGAAGAGCTTCTTCTTCTGGTGGTGGTGGTGGTGAGTTAGGGTTAGGGTTAAGGTTAGGTTTTCTTGAGAAATCTGGTAGAGGGAAAAGAGCTGGTGATAGAAGAAGAAGAAGAAGAAGAAGAAGAAGAAGAAGGGTGTGGGTGATTTGAAGTGGGTGGAGCATAATTGTGGGTCTCTGTGGGGTGAGATGAGAAAATGGCTAATTAGATTCTGAGTTGTGAAATTTCATTCTCAGAGAGGCTTCAGGGCCTTCTCTCTCTCTACTCTCCAAGAACCAGAGAGAGAGAGACCGACAAATGCGGAGAGGCCTCCTCGTGTTTGGTTGTGGAGCCATCAGGCATCAGCCATGGAAGTGAAGCATGCCAGTCTTCTGCAATAAAGGGTTGTGATCACAATTAGTTATGGTTGATGAAAAATGAAGCCATTAAAACAGAATGAACTTTTGACAGAAAATACTCCAGGATCGTCTGACTGACACTTAGCTACCAGCACCGTATTGATTTTATCATAAAACCCCTATGTAATTTTACTTCTACCGACATCGCGTCCCATTTTTCAAACAAAAACTCCATACAACTTCACTTTTATCGACACTTAGCTACCAACAGTTTTAGTAAAATGGTGTGCGATGTCAGTAAAAATAAAACTGCAAGGGGATTTTCTGACAACATCAATACTGCTTTGATATTACTCGTTATCCGATCTAGTACCAAGATTCCTTTGTAAAGTTTGATAGGGTCCCCATACTTCTGGGTTTCAATTTTCAAGTTTGGGTTTCAAGTTCGTAGTTCTGGGTTTCAACTTTCAAGTTCTGGGTTTCAAGTTCATAGTTCTTCATCATCAATCAAGAACAGAGAATCAATCAAGAACTCACCGCCACAGAAGAGCTGGACAAGAAGAGATGGGTGACATTGTAGCACAGTGTTCACTTGAGCTACGTTTGCTTTGTAGTCCTCTCTATGATTTTCATCAGTTAGTTCAAGTTTTAGTACTAAATCCAAATGTTCCTTTTGAAGACAGATGAAATCAGCTAGTGAATACTCTGTAGCAACAAAATCTTGGTAATAGAACAATTCATGGTTGGTGGTATGAATCGAAACCTCGAACTCATTTTCGTGAAAATATTCCGATATAATTTTGACTTGTTTTGTCTCGGTTGTAATCTTACTAGTTATTTGTATGATTTCCATGTGTATTAAACTTACATTTTATGTTGGATGGGAATGATTTCAATAGTCGTAGAAAGCAGACTGTTTTAATTAGTGGTTGGGTAGTCAATTTGGTGCTTAGTAGACTGTGGGTCGGGTGCGAGTTCGGTTTTTGAATGGGCCAGTAACGTGCGGGTTCGGGCTGGGTATGAGAACATAGAAGCGGGCTTTCATGCGGGTTGGGTGCGCTGCTTGCAATGTTGCGGGGCGGGGCGGGTTTAGTTTCATTCAGACCGAACCCACCCGATTGCCATGCCTAATAGGAGCTAATTCAAATTGCCGGATTTGCATGACCACTACCTATAAATACTATGGTTTGAGAGAATTATGTAACATACCTAACATGAACTTGCTACGTTTCTTTTGATTATTCACGGTATTTTAATAATTGTTTTGTTCTTGAGCTAATTGATTTATTTTATTCACCAACATTTTCATTATTTTCTTGTGTTTGAAAAAAAAAAGTATCAAGTTTAAAGTATTGGCCCGAATTCGGCCAGAACCCGAATTAATTTATACGAATTTGGGTACGGACGGGTAGACGATGCTCTTAACTTGAGCTGGGCTGGGGCAGCCTCAACAGAACTCGGGCTCGGGTAGGACGGGAGTGCCAACCCGTCCAGCCCGCCCGACTTACAGTCCTAGGTAGAGAGTTTGTTAGGTTTGACTTGGAATCGGATTGGCAAGGTTTTGGTTTTGTAATGAGTCAGTAGCACAGCACACAGAGTAAACATCGGGCTGATTTGTTTCTTTGGTGATTTGAGAGCTTTTGCGTGTGTGTGTCTCGGGTGGGTGTTTCGGGTTGCTGTCGTGGCCATGACGTGCATTGTGATCGGGTTCTCTTCTCAATAAATTATATGGTTCTGGCCGTGGAGTAGCTAGCGGGTTCGTTACGAATTCGTTAGTGAACCACGTTAAGTATATGTCTCGTTCGTGTTTTGCTTTCGTCGTTCTTGCTCGAATACCCCCACGTTATAACAAAATTGTATCGGGATCACCAGTTTTAACAAACTGGTATCAGAGCCGGGGTTCCAAGATCCAGGTGTAGCCAAGAGCTAGGGTTTCACGTTTTGGGGAACTGAATGCTAGGGTTTCACGATTCAGGTGGAGCAGGCTATCGGGAGGTTTGGGTTTCGAGATTCCGCCGAGAAGGAAGTCTGGTTTGGCGATCAAGATCAATGTGTTCGTGAAACAACCCGGGAACCTACGGTTCCTCGCTAGTACAACTTAACGAAATCCAAATTGCTTTATTGAAATAAAAGTAAAGGAGAAACCCTCCTTACATTATTAACAGAAATTCAAAACACGTCTTAAACCAAATGAAACAACTACTACTTGAATACTAGCGTGGCACTACTCCTTAGCTCGTGTGCGTTTCCATCCCAGCTAGCTTATTCTTGACCTGCGGGTTTTGAAATAGCGAAAGCCGACCGCAGAAAAATTTTAATTAGTAAAAACTAAGTAAGATATACCACAATATGTAAAACAGAGTTTTTGGCTAGAAATGAGATAAAGAGAACAACCACCACAATTTTAATCGTTCGTTTGGTTGAGGCGTAGCCCACGAGCCTCAACGAGTACGATGTGGACAGAGAGGTCACGATGGAATAAATAATAATAATGGGGTTTTTCCCCGGACGTTAGTAGATAGCCCTTCGCTATCCCGCCCTAACCATTCTAATGAGACTTTAAGTGCCGGCACCCCTATACAGTCGTGACCTAAACATGCATAGGTAGTACTCATAGATTCCACGATAAATAAGAGGGTAAGATCCCTAGGGAAATCACACATAGGTGTTCCCGGCCATTGGCCTTCACGCGCATCCTCTGCACATCGTTCCCAATTCTATTATCGTCCAATTATCGTTTCACATGACTTTCGAGTTTTTCTCAAGTAACCACACATTTTCAAAGTTGCGTTTGCAAAAAAGGAATTCAAAACTTGTCAAATTTTCCAGTATCACGATTCTAGTAGTTCATGAGCGATTTAGAAAGATAACACACGCCAAGAGACATTTTGATAATTTAAAGGTATTGCGCATATAACTTACCGAAATTAAGAGTAGGGCGGCGAACAAAAATCGAGGGCTCCTAATTTCCGTAGTAGGGGTCTTCTACAAACTCCCCGTCTATGAGCTTGGTATCGAAAACGATGAAAGTGACGAAAAAGAGGCGGTGGAAATGGGCATAGATATAGACGACGTCGGGTGGTGATCGGCGTCGGGTTGGGTCGGCTTTTTCGGCCTCCTTGGCGCGGCGGTGGTGGCTTGTTCATAGTTTGTAGAGAGTGAGAGGAAGAGTTGTGAGTGAGTGAAAAGAATGATGGTGGGTGGGGTTTTTATAGGTGAAGGTGGTTGTGTGAGGATGGAAAACAATAAATTGTTTTCCTTTTTTGGTTGATTTCATTAGGGGTGATTGGAGTGATTGGAGGGTGATTAATTTGGAAAATCAATCTAATTAATGTGGAGAAGAATGAGGAAGGAAATGATGTGCTATAAAAACAATTCCATTGAAGATTTTACCATAACCGTGGGTTCTGTGCTTTATTTGTGGAAGATGATGAGAAAGAAAGGGTTATGGTGTGGTGGGGTGCACCATAAAAAGTGACGTGGAATAATCTTTTTGTGGTGGTTAATTGAGTGTGTTGGGTACACAAAAATATGAGATGACTAAGATAAGTTAGTTGGGTGTTTAAGGAGCACTTATGGTGTGGAATTTGAAAAATACAAATCGATAGAAGGAAGTACTTAAATAGAAACGACAAATTCCATGTTTAGAAGAAAAAAAATTGAATTAAATAAACTATGAATGCTATCTAATTAAATAGATGATGAATATATAAATTAAAATACAACACTAATAAGAATATGTATTTAAATGACTCAGAAAAGAGAATGAGTTAGAAAAAAATATTAAAATAAAATGGAGGGTAAATAAATTAAAGTTTTACAATAAAATAGAATAAATAGAGATTTTGAAATATAGCTAGAATAAATAGAATTTGGACTAACAACGCTACATTATAATTACCAAAACAGCTCATATAGTTTATGAAATTACCAAAATAACACCGTAAAAATTAGGGTGTTACAGTTCGTGAGAGAGAAGCATGTACACCCACTATCTGAAGTCCCGTGGAGGGGGCTATCCGGGCTCCTGTCGGAGTAATTTGGCGCGCATCTGATTAGGCATGCAAGGGATCTGACAAATCAGCACGCAATCGATACAAGCGCGAATCTGGCGGTTCACACGCATCTGGCGTTCTGGCGATTGACGTTCTGGTGCAATCCGGCTCCCGGTGTGAGCATGTGGCGTGTGAGTTGAATCTGAATCTATCTCATGCGTTGCAAGAACTCGTTGGAGTTGGAGCAACGACATGGAGCATCTAGCGCGTGAGATTTCTGGCACACACATCGGATCCCGGTTCTGGCACGTATCATGCACGAGTTTGTTTTGGCGTGCATCTGTCCTGGTTTTCGAGCGTGTACCATGACACGCATTGAGCTCGGATCTAGCGCGATCTGTTTATGGCGAGCATCTGGCGCATCCGAGGCATACGGGGCGCATCGGACATGACAACAGTTGGGGCACTCATCGCTAAGTGCATCGGGTCTGGTAGCGATATCTAGGCATTCTATCATGGTGCATCTGTCTGGCGCAACTGGGCGCATATGGAATACTTTCGGTTCTGCTTTTCTCAGTGAATGTATTCGAGTCTGATTCTGGGTGGAGCACTTGTTTCTGTTTCTGGAAGTGTATCCGCATCGGGCGCATGCGTTGCAAGAACGCATGGTAGTTGGAGCAACGATTTCAAGATTCGAGTTTCGCATACAGCTGTGGAGCATCTGTTTGGGGAGACGTGCTCATTTTTTGTTTCTGGGAGACGCATCCGGTTCAAGTTTGAGAAGAGAAATCATGTTCCGATTTCAGGTTGCTGAGATGATTCAAGTAAAGGTGGAGATTGTTGGGTTTGGCTTGGAATCAAATTGACATGATTTTGGTTTTGTAATGGGTCAGTAGCACAACACACAGAGTACACATCGGGTTGATTTGTTTCTTTGGTGATTTGAGAGCTTTTGTGTGTGTGTGTCTCGGGTGGGTGTTTCAGGTGGCCGTTGTGGCAACGGCGTGCATTGTAATCGGGTTCTCTCTTCTCAATAAAATATCTGGTTCTTTCCGTGGAGTAGCTGGCTGGTTCGTTACGAATTCGTTAGTGAACCACGTTAAATATCTGTCTCGTTCTTGTTTTGCTTTCGTCGTTATTGCTCGAATACCCCTACGTTATAACACCGTTGTAAGCCACTGCATGAAGTCCTGAGTTCTAACTCGGCTGACGACAAAATAATTTTTCAAAAAAAAGCCAATATGCTACAAAATTAATAAATTTATAACAAATTTTACAGTATCATGAGCGGGCTTTGGGACAACATCTAAATCTTGACTGTTTCCTTTAACAGTGAGAAGATGGGAGAAATAAAGCCTCAACAGCATTTGTTTTTTTTGGAAAGTAGAAATGCATTAGATTAAGGACAATTACAACGAGTATTGATACATCGGATCCTATCGTGGAATTTTTGAACCTCGATACGGCTAACATGACGGATAGAAACGAAATCAAACAAGTTACAATCCATTTTGATGTCTTGAGCGATTGTTCTAATGATATGATTTGTTCCGGTCCCATTGAGGTTATCCACAGTGAGCAGTGAGTCCGTCAGAATTTCCACATTTTTGTAACCATAGGATAACATCCATCTAAGAGCTTTTGATAAAGCAAGCGCTTCTGCATGAAGAAGGGATTCCGTTTGAAGGTGAATGTAGCCATCTTCATAAGTTTGATTGAATCTCATCCATGCCGCAGTAGTTTTCCCATTTTGAGTCCAAGAAGCATCCACCATAAAAGAAACTATTTGGGAATTACCTGCAGATTTTTTCTGTTGAAAGGTGGGGTGTCTTTCAAGTGAAGGCGAAGAAACGTCCACAGTAGATTTTTTGGGTCGTCGAGAAGTGCTAGAAATTGTTTGACCAAGAGTTACAAGTGAAGTTGCAGGCGTAATTGAACTGTTATGGTTCATTACCACTTCATTTCGATGTAACCAAATTTGTCGCGTTGTGAGAAGGAAATATTTCCTATCCTCACAGGTGGAGAGAGTCGAAAAGAGATTCAGATAAAAATCCGAAAAGGAGGGCGACAGGCCAGACTGAATTCTGAGCCCAAGGCGAGAAACAAACCAAATGGCTCTGGACGAGGAGCAAAAAAAGAAGCAATGAAATAGAGTTTCATCATTGAGGTGACATCTGGGGCAAATTGTGGTGGGAATTGGGCAATGACGTTTGTGAAGGGTAGTTAAAGTAGGAAGGGCATTGGACAGCAGCTTCCAGAAGAACATGGTTACCCGGGGGTTCAAGTTGAGAAGCCGGATCTGTTTCCATAAAGATAACGCAGCTGTGGTCATGTACGGAAGAGAGGAATCCAATTGTGTTTTCAAAGAGATGTAGCCTGATTTGACCGAATAAATGCCATTGGCGTTATGGGGCCAGACCAGCTTGTCGTGTTGCAAGGAGCGAGGTATGTAAATTGTCAAGATCTTCTCTGTGACAAGTTGTCCAAAGAATTGCTGAAGCATGTTAGTTTTCCATGAGAAAGAATGACGATCGATGAAGTCACTCACTTTCTGAGTAGGGTAAAACTGCTTGAGGTGGGCGGGAAGCTTGTAGGAACAATTTGGAATCCATGAATCTTGAAACGGGTTGATGGATATGCCATTTCCAAGACTCCATCGTAAATTATTTTTCAGAAGCTTTTTACCCCAGCAGATGCTTTTCCACCCCCATGAAGCAGTCGAGGGTGCCGATGAATCAATAAAGGGTTTCCCTCGGCCATATTTGCATTAAAGTACTCTTGCTAATAACGAGGTTGGATCATTCTGAATGGGATAAGCAGTTTTGGCGATGAGAGCTTGGTTTTGTATTTCCAAGTCGCGAAATCCCAAACCACCCTCAGAAATAGGTTTGCATAAAAGAGACAATTTCCTCCAACGGATTCCTTTGCTGCTACCATTGGCCCAGAGAAATTTGGATATCATGCTCTTAATGTTGTTGAAAAAAGAAATGGGTGCCTTGAAAATAGAGAGCATGTACGTTGGAAGCGCCAATAAGGTGGATTTGATAAGCACACACTTACCCGCGAAAGAGAGGGAGTGTAATTTCCAAGCCTGCAATTGTGATTTGAAACGAGCAAGAATCCCCGCAAAAAGTTCACCTTTGGTAAGGGTGAAATCCATGAGGCTGCTGAGATATTTGCCTGGAGCCAAAACCAGTTTAATACCAATGATATTGCTGAGATTGCTTTGGTCTTCCGTTGTCATATTTGGACTGACAAACAATTCAGATTTCTGAAAGTTGATTTTTTGTCCCGACTGTCGACAAAAAGCTTGGAGGCCCCATTTAAGCAGCCAAGCTCTTGAGAGGTCAAAGTGTTGAAAAATAAAAGTGCCGTCTGCAAAAAAGAAGATGACTAACTGGTGGAGCCGAGCGACAAACCTTTATTCCTTTAATTCCTTGGTCATTTGCTAAGAAGTTCAACATACTGAGAAGGCCTCTTGAATAATGAGAAAGAGAAAGGGTGAGAGCGGATCACCTTGACGTAATCCCGCTTCGGGATAGAAATAGTCCGAGGGTTCTCCATTGATAATAACTGCTGAGGAGACAGTCGTGATACAGGCCATAATATTGTGAATGAAGGTGTCGCCAAATCTCATTTGTGTAAGACAGTCTTTCAGAAAAGACCAAGAAACTCGATCGAACTCTTTGTTCATATCAAGTTTGAGTCCGAAGAGAGAGTGCTTGGCACCTTTTTTGTGTCGAATGAAGTGTAACAGTTCATGGGCCAGCAGAATATTATCAGTAATAAGACGACCTTTAATAAAAGCATTCTGATGCTCAGAGATGAGAGAAGGAAGAACCAGTTTGAGTCTGTTTGCAAGGACCTTGGAAACGATCTTATAAATGGAGTTGCACAAGCTGATAGGTCTGAAATCCGAAGCCGTGAGGGGGTTCACACTTTTCGGAATAAGCGCAATTAAGGTTTTGTTGCTTTCCTTCAAAACATGACCCGAAGAGAGGGTGTGTTGGACGACTTGAATCACTTGTTCTTTCAAAGTAGGCCATTGAGTCTGATAAAATTCCATAATAATGCCATCTGGGCCCGGCGATTTATGTTTGGCAAAGTCAAAGACTGCCATTTTGATTTCCTCTTCCGAGAATCCCGATTCAAGTTGAGCAATTCGATTCTCATTAAGATGATGGGTGATCAAAGATGGGATAACTAAATCATCAAGCGGAGTCGTCGGGAACTGCTCGGGGCTTTGCAATGGCCTTAAAAGAGATTGAAAGTGATTCTTCAAGTGGGAGGCAATATGTTCTTGCGAAAGCAAGAAATTCCCATCCTCTAATTGAATACCGCTGATGATCTTGCGGTTTTGTCTAATTTTGGCCGCAAGATGAAAAAACCGAGTGTTTTTGTCTCCTTGATGAAGCCAATTTTGTTTGGAGCGTTGCTTCCAGTATTGTTCTTCATCCAACAAAGCATTATCAAGATCACCACGAAGTTGAGCATCAAGAAGAGCCAGCGATTGAAATTTTTCAATTTGGGTATCTTGACAGTGAATAAGCTGTGTTTGAATACTTTCCAAGCTAGCATTGATTGCCAAGATTCTTTGACGGGGATCTTGATTTGTTAATTTATGCCAATTGATGAGGTGTTTCAAAATAAGTTCTTGCTTGCGTACCAATTGGAAGATAGCCGAGCCATTCAAAGGTAGCTGCATTACCTTTCTAATGATTTGATGAGCGGCGGGATGATGGAGCCAATAAGATTCCAGTTTTTCTGTTCGACGTTTGCCCGGTTTGACTCCATGTAAGTCCAAAATAAATGGACTATGATCCGATCGCTGAATAGGCAGAGTTGTTGTAATCGCGTTTGGAAAAAGAGAGCACCAGTCGTGAGTGACATAAACTTTGTTCAGCCGCTCATAAGTGCGATGAGAACCTTGTCTGTTGTTTGTCCATGTAAAGAAAACACCATGATTTTGTAACTCAAATAAAGAGTTATGAATGAGAAAATTTTCAAAGAAATCCATTCCTTGACTTTTCCTCTTATTTTCACTCAAATTCTCCGCCACATGAGAAACTTGATTGAAATCCCCCAATATCACCTTAGGCAGGGAACAAGCAGAGACATGAGTTTGAAGTTGACGAAGAACATCCTGGCGTGAAGCTGCCTTAGGGTGTCCATAGAAGAGAAAAAGAGCCCATTTTGATCCGTTTGCTTCAGAAATAACAAGATGAAGAAACCAGTTACAAGAGAAGATAGCTTCAACTACAATATTACCATTCCAGGCGGAAAGAAGCCCGCCTTTGGAGCCACAACTGTTTGATCCAAAAGACTCCAAGAAACCAAGCGAGTTACAAAGACCCAAAAGACTACTGACTTTTTTTTTTGTTTCAACCAAAAGAAGGAGATCATTCTTATTTGTGGAGCACAGATCCCTTAAAGCTTGAATTGTCAAGGGTTGTCCAAGTCCTCGACAATTCCAGCAGAGGAGTTTCATTGTGATGGCGGAGATTGTTGAACAATCTCCACCTTGTCAAGTACTGTTTCAATCTCCTTCTTGCAGTAAAACAAAATTATTTGAACTTCATAACTGGTTTCAAATCTGGCCCATTCCTTTTGCTCCTGACAGAAAACTTCATAAATGGCCGCCAAAGTTTCTGCTGACCATCGAGGAGGGGAGTAGCACTTCACCATTGTCCGTTTCTTGAGAAGGAGTTCATGATCCGGTCGATTGGTCAAAGGGGAACTTCTCTTCCCCAAAGGTGAGGTGACTGCAGCTGAAGGAGAGGAGGAGGCAGAGCTGATACCATGTCGACTAGGGTCCGGCTCATGCCGCTTGCTGGGTCCCACTTCATTAGAAAATCTCCATGATCGGCGGCGAATTCTGGTGCCAGGAGAGAGAGAGGGACATATGTCATCATCACTGTTGCTGCTATCATCATCGGAGGGCTACTGAGTGTCCTCCATTTTCTCTTTGCCTTTGCCGTCTGGATGCTGGACTGGAGGCGGGTTCGGATTAGAAGGATTTCCAATACGGAGTGGCGGAAGAGAGGGTGTGATCTCCGGGAGAGGGAAGTCCGGCGGTTTTGCAGGCGGTGGTGGAGCCGCCATGAATGCTTCTGCCAAAGCATCAAACTCAGCCGAAAGGGCAACGAACTGGTCAAAGTCGTCTTGAACTAGACGAGGAGCTTTAAAACCAAACAAACTCAGAAAATCAGCCCACATTCGGTTTTGGGCTCCAATTTCTTCTGGAGATGGTGTGTAATCTGGATTAAGAAGATCCGTGAAGAAGTCCAATTGTGCCAGAGGTCCAACCCGTAACGCCTCGAAAATTTCATTGAGTTGAAATGGATCAATGTCGTCGTTAACTGTGGGTTGGGCTTGGGAGGATGAAACGGGTCCATTTTGCAGATTAGGTGGGCCAGCAGCTGGTGGGCTTTGGGTTTGTGTTTGGGCCTGAGAGGGCGAAGTGGGTAGGGTGCCCGCAGATGGAAGAAGAGTTTGGGCTTGTGGATCCGGAAGGGTATGGTCGGGTAAAGTAACTGGGTTTGGTAGTTGGTGGATCGAATTTGGGTTTTGATGTGGGTTTAGGGGGTTTGGGAGATCATCATACTCCCAATCTGGGTTTTCCCACGCATGTTCATTTTGGGCCAGGAAGGATTCAAAATTGGGTTGTGGAGGGGAGGCAATCATTGGTTCCACACCGGAAAAAAATGTCGCAGGGGGAGATAAATTGTTGAGATGAGAGGAAACCTGTGGGTTTTGAAGATAAGACGGTAAAGGTGGTGGGTGGCGTCTGTCCACAAGAAGTATGGGTGAGGCTTTTGATCTGGGTTGCCGAGGCATTTGACGAATCCTCGACGCGTACATGCTGACGTCTGGTTCACGAAGAATTCTTAGATTGAATCGATCCGCCAAATATTGGTTTTTTTCCTCAATACGTCTGGCCGCCAATTGAGGATTTGTTTTGCATTGACGCATTTTGTGGCCCATGACACCACAAGCACGACAAACTCTGTAAACCCTCTCGGGTTTGCATTCAATCCAAATAGGCTTGCCATTGTGATCCAGTAAGTAGAAGCCAGCAAGGATTGGTTCCTCCGGTGTTACCCTTGAACCCTCAAGGTGCGGTTTGTTCGGGAGGAGGCGTAATCTGTGTCAATCCGTTGAGTCACACCCAGAAGAGATGAAAGATGGCCTCCTGCAGATTGGTTAAAGTAGCGAAGAGGGACACCATGGAGTTTGACCCAAAGAAGGATTTCTGGAATAACAAGATACTGTAGGGCCACATCCGGGTTCCAGTGGTCCACATTTAACAGAGCTCCTTGAAGAGCATAAGGTCCACCCGCAAGAACTGCAAGTAGCTCATCAAAATTGTCAAAATGAAGAACATAAAGAGATTCATAGCTGTCGACAACCTGAATTCCAAAAGATGGTTGCCAAACTGTTCGGACCATATCCAGAACTTGGGACTCAGAAAAATTGCGGTAGTCCTGAATGTATAGCAAAAGATTTTGGTGATAAGTGGGGGTTCTTTGATTTAGAACAAAGTCCGGCATAATCACTTCCACTCCTGCTCTTGGTTGATCCGCCGATTAGGGAGACCCGGTCGTCTTTGAATGGATTGGATGTAGTTGTAGGGGCGGAGTGTTTCATTGTTGGTGTGCGGTGGTAGGGGTGATGGAGTGTCAAATGGATCTGGTGGAGGAGAGTTATTTGGGTTTGGAGACGGAGGAGCAGACATGACTGGCTTGCTCCCAAGATGTGGTGGTAGGATAGTTGAAGATGAGAGAGCAGAAGAACTGGGTTTTTTCTTTGATTTTTTGAAGAAGATGTGAATTTTGGTGATGGCGAAGGCAAGAGATAATCGGGTATTTAAACTACCCAAATCGGAGTAGCGGTTAGGGTTCTTCATTGCTAAAAAACAGTAGGCAATGATAATATTCTTTTTTGGGTAACCAGAGAGAGCAATGGTTGATTACAAGAATGGGGAAGATCAACCGTGAGGCAGTTGATTGGTGGAGACGGCCAATAACCACAAACTAGCCCAGAAGACGGCGAAGCTGATGCCGTAGGCCAAATCAGGTGATGGTGTGAAATGATTAACTCTAGGGAAGATCAGGCGTGCAAAATCTTCCTCTTTTCCGGTACCGATGGAGCAATCACGGTGATTGCCGGAGTACCAGTTCCCGAGACCTCTCCGAGAGTTGGAGCGGATGATGTTCAACGTTTTCCGAGAACCAGAAGAGGAGAGAGGAGAGAGCTCTCAAAGTAGAGAGAGAAACTTTTTTTTTAGTGAAAATGGTCTTTTTCAACAGCATTTGTGGAGTTAGGAAAACAAAGAAGATCACTGAGTGCAGAATTTAGAAGACCACTATTAGAAATATGAGATAGGAGGGGTCTTTTGTATATATTTTAGCAAATAAATGAAGAAGTGTGTCACCAAATTCAGCTGTCAACAGCTTATTAGTGCAGTTCATGACACTGTTATTTTGCCCCACCCAAATTGTGAGACAAATATGCACTATAACTTCACATTTTGCCCATTTATCTCTTAATTATTATTTCTTGATGAACACAAAGTAAAATTGATAAAGCTCCAATGGGCTTAATGCAGACTACCCACTTGCAATATGATTAAGCTGGTTGGTCATACAAAATTAGAGGATGAAGAAATAAGAGTATCATTTTTACTGGTCCTGTTTGGATGACAAAGTTGGGTTTGTTTGGTTAACCAAACTAGGTGGATGTTTGGATTTAATAGTTTTGATTTTGAGATGTTGACTTTTGTGTGAGTAGAAAAATGAGTGGAATGTGGGTCCTACAAATTTTGGGTTGAAGTTTTGGTTAACTTTTCATAGAGGTTAACAAAACCGGATATCCAAACAGTCATTCTCATTACATAAAGACTATGTTAGGAACAAATTCGTAGGAGTGAAAATTTCTAGTATGGAACAATCAACATGTTGCATTGTCTCATAGACATTGGCTATAAGCCTACAACTAACCCAATCTCAAGATTATGATCTATGGAAGGAAGTCAATAAGAAAATTTATGCAAATCACATATTTGGTTCGATTCAATGATGAAAGGAACAAAATAACCTTCATCGTGATGAGAATGAAACTGATATGTTCCGTCATAAAATGAAAAAAACACGTTATCATGAACTCACAGCATACTGACACGTGTTGCGAGTTTCGTCAAGAAACATATGAGTGATGACAACTACAAAGGAAAATCAAGAAACAAAACTAGCAACTCTTTCCATTGAGTAGAGGATCACCATAGCTACATGAACAAAGAGCATTACAAGATGCAAAAAGGGAACTTACTACACTATTTTACATATTTTGGGGAAACAAAATGTCAAATCTCACTTTCTTTTGTATGTTCTTTTTTTTCTTCTTCATCATGGTACAGGATAAGATTTGTTGTTACACATGCACTTGTATGCCATTGGACATGACTCAGACTCTGCAATTGAAGCACACACAAAGCTCACCATCACTAGCCTACATGGTGAGCATGAGCCACAAGCGTGGGAGCAATCCGGCAATCTCGAACCGGCGACTCGGAGCGGGTCGGATCTCCGAGGCGGCCTCCTCTCCCTGAACACATTAGGATTAAGCTTCACCTCCCCATGTCCTGTGTTTGCAAGTGTTGTATGGTGATGGTGGCCATGATCTGTAATGTTTATATTGAAACCAAAGTTTAAGACCATAGACCCAATTTTAAGATCAATTTTAGACGATATAAGATAGGGTAAAAGACACTTTCCCCCCTTCTAGTTTGGTTGAAAGACACTTTCACCCTTTCTAATTTGAAAAATGACACTTTCACCCATTTGCCGAACTTCATGTTGCTTATCACCCCTAATTGTGATGTTGTTACTATGGCGGGTGGGGTCAGTGAAAATAGCTTTGGAGCAAAATTTACCCTCCAAATCATGCATAGAGCCTATGGTACCCTTGGGTAACTCCCATATTTTGCATAATATGTGGGTACATTAGTCCTTAAAGCTATTTTAGTGACAGAATCCAACTCCTGACTATCAACATCACAACCAGGGTGTAAGTTACTCGAAGTTTGGCACACTGAAAGGGTAAAATTGTCCTTTTCCAAACTGGAGGGGTGGAAGTTTCCTTAAGCAAAACTAGAGGGGTGAAAGTGTCTTACCCTACAAGATATGAATCAACATTACAAAATATATGCAGAAGAAAGATTCAACAAGTGACTTAAGCTTAATCAATAGAATAGTAAGACAAAAGTTTGCTAGTAGCTTGTTTGGTACCAGTTTAAATAACAGTAAGAGCAGATAAAATAAATAATTATAGGAACGACTGTTTTGAAGATAAAAGTTGCAGAAAACAGCAGACCGAACGTGTTACTGATTAAAAACACTTTTTGAAAATAAGGTTGGCAGACACGCACTAAGCCAAATTATATTACTGGCACAGGCATCAAGGTCACAGGTTCGAGCCCTCACAGCAAGCCAATGTAGGTGGATAAGTCAACACGAACGACAAAAGGCAAAAGAGAGAGAGAGAGATTTAGGGGGATGGAGAGAATGACATACGCGAATGCTGCCTAGTAATGTGCCTTGCAGAAGTTCTTTCCGTAACGGAAAGAAGGATGAGAAGAACCGCAACAACAGCAACACAAATGAAACCCTTCATTTGCAAAAATCTACAGTTTGCTAGCTGAGCTTTTAGAGAGGAACATGAAATTGTGAAAGAAATTGGTGGGTGAAGAAGACACATATAAAGGGGTAGGTAGTTGTGAAGGAAGAAAGAGTTTGCATAAATTGAAGCAAGTCACAGGCAGAAGTGTGAAAAGAGAGAAGGGGGTCACATGAAAGAGAGGGTAATTGACAGGGGATGCTTGAACCCTGTGAGCTTCATCGATTTCGGTTTGTAATATGTCATGAAATGTTTTATTACTACTACTACTAGGTAGGTTTAGTTTTTGTTTGCACAAAGGGTGATAAATTTATGGGATGAGAGGGCTTATGTGACTGCCATAAATGATGCTCATGAACTATGGAGCGGTCCCTCCCTATTCTGTATTTATGATGAAACACACATCCTTCATTCCATAATATACTCTGAGAGATGGAATAAAAACTGAATCGCAATCATAGCACAATGGAGTGAATATATATATAAAATATATATATATATATATATATATACGAGGAGAAACTGGGAAGAGATTGTACATCTTAGTTCGACAAAGTAACTAAATGCATGGTTGGGAACCCAGATTTTAATCTCCTGTTAAATTAATTCAGCTTGTTACGCTGTTTTGAACTGAGATAAACATCTATTTTAAACCAGAAATATGCAAATTTTTAATCTTTATTTTTGCAGATTATGTCACTTTCTGCAAATTTTTACACATTCTACATATTTTTAGCTCATACCAAACAGTCTTAGAGTTTTAAACTATTTTAGATTTTCAGCCAACTTACTTTTTTCATATTATTTTAGCTGGTACCAAATAGACCTCACGGCAGACTGCAGAGTTATTCTGGGGACGAAAAATCGAGAGCAAGAAATCAAGGACAAGCATCCTGTATTTTGACTAAACATCGGGCCTTTTCAAAGTTTCACTAAGGGTTGGGGGCCGGGCTGGGGATTAGAGGGCTGGGCAGGTGCGGGTGGTGGAGAGGGCCGGGCCTGGCTCATTTTAGTGCAGGCTGGGCTGGTTTCAAGCCTGGGTCGGGCCCCCTTCACACATTAACCCATGGAGCCATCCAGCGGCTCTGCCCCTGACTAACCTCAATGTAAGTGTGCTCGATACATGGTCAAGTGACGAGATATACTTGAACTGTTTCGCCAGAATCTTCTCAGTTGACTTTCTGAGTCACTTTGACCGACTAATTTAGTTAATGATATGATACAGAATTTTGTTAATTTTTTTCACAATATTCTAGTATTAAGAAAGATCTACAATATTATGAAAACATTAACACATTTTCGTATCATATCGTTTACTTAATTAGTTTGTCAAAGTGACGTATAAAGTCAACTGAGAAGATTCTAGCGGAACGTATTTTATTATATTTTGCCCCCAGCTACCAAGCAAGCAGCTAGTATCATCCCAAAATTATTGTGGTCTAAAACATCCACATAGAGGGGATAAATTTGATTTTCTTTGATTTATCGTTACAACAAATCACTGTTTGCACAGTGGCGGGAAGAGAATTTCTCATGGATAAGACATTTGCTTTGTTGAGAAACGCCAAGGATTCTGCCTCTTCTGTATCTCATTCCCAATTGGTTTTGAGGTGGGACTTAGGGATTCTCCTTAACTTGCTTAATGCTTTCTATGAATCATAAATGTCACAAAGGAAGTTCAGGATCGCTTAAGGAGGAAATATAACAAAAAAGAAAGGCAGTGGGCCTTTTTCGGGGAACCATTTATCCCACATCACAATTGGATTTGGTTTTGCTGCTAATCATTTCTCTTAAACTGATTTATAGGCAGAAATAGCACCCTTCAGTCTTTTTGTCTCAGCCAGAAGCCAGAACTTCTGAGTTCATCACTTGTTTATGTATTGAATATTGGAAAATAGATCAATTTCGTAGAGAGTTTACTCTACAACACCATGAAAAAGATAACCAAATTCTTGTATCGTTTTGCTAAACAAATCACCGGGTCAAAATGACGCAGTGAATAGTGATAGAAGTCAAAGTAGGAAGAAACTGGCCAAACGGAGGTACTAGGTAGTATCACTGAATGTATTTAGATTTGACTTGGAGGTGGATTCTGGGTATTTGTTGTAATCTATCAGTCTTTGAGATGGAAATTGTATGTGAACATGGACAAAATGGTTATATCTGGCTAAAAATTAGGCCCTGCTATTTGGGGTTATTATTGAGCAAAGTTATCATTTTCATGAATATTTCTGGGTTTTCCCAAGTTCTCACTCTGGGCTGGTTTTGTACTCTCTTTAACAGTTGAACCAAAATGAAGTAATTACCTGTTGGCCTTACAAAATTTATGCCATCCTGGCTAAGGAAAGGAAAAGGAAGAAAATATTTTTTTCCCACTCTTAAAGCTCTTACATGCAATGAAACACAGGAACATATGTGTGCTAGGGTCGTGAGCGAGAAAAGCAAGTTGTTTCCAAAGGAGGTCTCCTCTACAAATCCTATGTCTAAATGTTATGTTCTTTGTTTTACGGAAGAAGATAACTCTAAGAGAAGTTCATCTTGTTGATTAACAGAAAGCAGATAATTCAACACAATGTATGCTTCTTAAACTCAGATATGCTTAGAGATTAGTTGTTTTCCACTGAAGTTTGATATGTTACGAGAGAAAAAATGGAAGAATCCAGGGTATCCCCCCACGCCAACGGGCGGAGTCACCCAAGGGCAAGGGGTGGCACTTGCCCTCTGAGTTTTTGAATACTTTTCACTGATACCTCTATTTTTTTTCATAGTTGTGTACTTTTATTTACTACATGAATGCCCCGGCTGATTCTGGACCCTGGTTATTCCTTGCTCCGCCACTGCCTACCCCGGTCACCCCACGAGATGAAATCAAACTATTGCCTCAAAGGCATATGCTATTGTTGCTGCTTCATCCTCTTCCTTATTGTCATATTAGGAGTAACATTATCCTATCTCTATAGTACATATTTAAACCCCTCCATGTCTTCTTATCAGTTCCAAGGCCTAGAGGTGCAGTCACTCAAACTCCATTCTGATTTCACCTCACTCGGTGGTTGTTTCTTAGAAGGGTTATGTCCTTGCCTCCGGTAAGTTCCCTTCTTTTTCGCAAGACCACGGGAATACAACCCTCTTCAATGTTGTATTGGAAGGGAAGAGTGCATTTGAGTTGGGGATTCAGAAGGTCTTACACCTCTGTCCCAACTCTTGCCCATCATTGGGAATATTTGACTCGTATATGGGTCACTTTGACCGGGTGATTTCGATAGCAAAATAATGCGATTTTTCGATAATTTTTTCACGGTGTTATAGAGCAACTTATAATCTACAACATTATGAAAAAATTATCAAAAAATTAAATTACTTTGCTATCCAAATGACCGAGTCAAAGTGACCCAGTGAATAGTGGTAAAAGTCAAAATGATGGGGAAGAGCTGGGAAAACTCAGGCACAAAACAAGGAGGCATCAGACGTTGCCCGCTTTTGATTGATACTAAGATTGGATTGATTCCTAGTATCTTCGCGTGTACTGTTTGAAATGTTCCAAGGCAATGGCATATAGAAGCATTTTGTGAAGCTAGCAGTCATCAGATTGCAGAAGAACTGGAGCAATATTGAACTACACAGAAATGACCAAAAGAAGAGCCTAAGCTTTTCACAAGCATAACAGCAAACATGGGGTGTGCATCATTATATCTATCCTCACACAGGCATAACAGCAAACACCTGAAGTGCATTGGTGAATTGGTGATTATAGAACAGTCAGTGTAATTGTTCAGAGCATGAATCGAATTGGTGAATATGGAGCACTCAGTGAAATTGTTCAGAGCATGATTTGAAACAAAGAAAAAACTGAAAAAGGAGTTACCTTTTCTTCAGGGCCGGCCCATCCACTAGCCGGATTAGGTGTTCGCCTAGGGCCCCCAATTGCAAGGGGCCCCCTAGTATTTTTTTTTTCAGTGTTAGGGGTATTATCGGATATTTATAATACATAGTGAAAATTAAAAATATGGTAGATAACATTTGGAAGAAAACTAATCGATTTAGAAGATGAAATTACGTGAGAATGAAAAATGACTTTGATCGTGCCAATAATTAACAACTTATCCTATTTTTTAGCATTGAATTAGGGAAGATTTTATCTCTTTACAAAAATTACTAACGTCTCTATGCTTAATTTTTTCCTTTTCTGTAACTTATTTTCCTGTATAAATCATCTCCTAATCCCCAAAATTAATTATCTACTAATGTCCCCCCACATTTTTACGGGTTAAAAACCCGAACTATTAATAAAACGCGGGATATATGCCGCTCTACAGTTGAGTAGGTATTTTTATTTACATGTATGCTTATGGTAAAAGGGGCCTCACTTTCAACTATCGTCTAGGGCCCATGAAAGTCTAGGGCTGACCCTGCTTTTCTTAACCTAGTTCAAGAATTCATCTTGGTATGCTCAAACACACATGGAGAGAGAGAGAGAGAGATGGCATCTCCAAGAGATAATGCAAATTGATATTTTATGTAAAATGTAAAGGAGTTGGAGAAAAAATGGACTCCAATAGAAGAGACATCTGAAAATGCAAAATACAAAACATGCAAATCCATCGCCAAACCTGGCGTGGATGGCAGGCACGGCAAAAAAATTCAACTTGTTTTCCTATTTTTCTTACATGTTGATAGTAGTACTACTTTTCCTAAATTTTCTCATTCTCTCTCATCCATAATTATCATATAAACAACAAATAAAGATAAATTTTCTTACTTTTGCATTTCCACTATTAGAAAAGACCTATCAAATTATCATTATACAACATGCAAATGAACATTTTTATTTAAAATTTCCATTAAAATTGCATGTCACTCTTGGAGATGTTAACAACTTCTGTTTTGACTCCAATAGAGCAAAAAAAAAAACGTAATTCCTTTATGGGTTAAAGTCACTTTCACCCCCCTTTAGTTTGACACTTTCACCGCTTCTAGTTTGGAAAAGGACACTTTCATCCCTATCGTGAGCTGAATTTCGTATAATTTAAACCCCCGATTGTTACTGTGTTAGTCTAAGAGAGTGGAGTCCGTCACTCAAAATAGTTTTGTTGTCCATTGGACAACCTCCGCTATTTTGCATAATATGGGGTCAAATTAAAAAAAAAAAATAGCATCAGACTTCAGTTCCAGACTAAGAATTGCCACAATGTCCTCTTCCAAACTGAAAGTAGTGAAAGTGCCCTTCAATCAAACTAAGCTTTTGCTTTCTAGAACACTGTTTTTCAAATCCAAAAGCAGTATTTATGTGTTTGGTAAATTTTTATTTTTCTGCTTTCTAGAAAGCAACTGCTTCCCCACAGCAGCTTTTGAAAAGCAGGGGAGGGGTTGCTTTCTACGACCTGCTTTTTGATTAATTTATTATTTGACATCATTATCCATTAATAAAAATTAATAATAAATTATTGTAATAGTATTATTTATTATATCATGTCTGAAATGGTCGTTTCAACATCTATAAAAAGTGTAAAGCACTAGTTACCAAACACAAAATGTCAAAAGTGCTTTTCCACACCAGGTTATATACGGAGTTTACCAAACACTTTTTGTGCAGATTCTCACAACAGCTTTCTCACAGTGCTTCCTACACAGCAGCTTTCTAAACCGCCATAGCATTACCAAACTAGCCCTAAAGGGGGTGAAAGTGTTTTTTATGGAAAGTGTATTCTATTTATTTTTTTTGGAAACCAAAGTGTCTTTTATGGAAAGGTTGCGTCTTGTTTCCAAAATAAAAGTCTACTTCCCTTTCCATACCTCTCATTTCCGTTGTTTTCGTCCCACTTCGATTTTTTTTTTTTTTTTTTTGCAGAGGAAGTGTATATAAACATAACCACCTCGTCGTCTTCATCATCACCACCACTGTAGAAGCAGTAGTGTTCAGTAGTGGAGCAGTTACCACTATTCCTCTCTCCCACTCTCCCACAACGATTTTGACCAATTCCATCCAAACCCCCTTTTCGTTTCACCTCAATTAATTACCAGCTAAACACAGTTGACGTTGAATCCCACCTCCTCTGTTTTTCCATCTTAATCAACCATGTTTGACATCTTCTTTGGGTGGAGAAAAGCTTCCAAGTGGTACTAATTCCCCCCCCCCCCCATTGTCCTATTTCTCTGATTCTCGGGTTACTGATTGAAAGACTCTGTTTTCTCTTTTACTGCAGCAAGAAACTGATAAACCAGGTTCAGACCCGTCTGAAGCTACTGAAGAACAAGAGAAACACGATTGTGAAGAATTACAAGGACGATGTTGCTCATCTTCTCCGACACGGCCACAAACAGATGGCTTTCGATCGGGTATGCTCTGTTACTCTGATTTCTTGGACAACGTTAGATGCCAGAGTTCTTAATGTTGTTCATTTTGATTGAATTTGTTATCAGGTGGGATGGATTTGCAAGGAGGAAGCCATAGGTGAAGCTTACGATATGCTCGATAGCTTCTGTGAATTCATCGTCGTCAACCTCCCGCACATTCGCAAAAACAAGTACGTATCGTTTTCATCCTAGTTTAGTTTTTTTTTTTTTTTTTATCGACCATGCATGCATGATAGTGTCATTTCAGTCTGTAATATTAAATTAATAATTTTCTGACTCTGTCGCTGCTTATGCGTATACAGGAATTCTCCAGAAGACGTGCTGGAAGCAATATCGACTCTGGCATTTGCGTCGGCAAGATGCGGTGACTTGCCGGAGCTTTACCCAATCCGGAAGCTCTTTGGAGAGCGATACGGGCGAAGTTTCGTGACCGCGGCCGTCGAATTGCAACCGGGGAATCTTGTGAACGATCAGGTTGGTCATTTTTTACGAGAATTTTGATCAATTCTCTTTATATATAATATAAAATAAGCTAAAAATAACAAAACAAGTCTTTGTTAAATTATAGGTGAAGGAAGGTTTATCGAATAAACCAGTAACGGACGATGCAAAGTACAAATTGCTGGATGAAATCAGCTCGAGTTGCTTACAACGTAGCCCATTGAGACTTGAGTATCATCCCGAGGCACGACAAGAACAGGTATGTACAAAGAAATATAACATTGTAAAATTCTTGATAAGGTTGTAACATGTAACGCAACAAGACCTTATTTTTCTCAAAATGTTTACAGGATAAGTCTCTGGTTGTGTGGGTTGATCCTTCGACACCTGCGCAGATAGATGATGACATAGAGGAGTACAAAAGATCGCCAATGAGTAGAGACGAATACGATCAAGATCAGCGCGTGTTCTTATTTAGATCATCACCGGTTAGCTCGGGTGGTAGAAGCAACGGCGGCGGTGAGTGGAAGGAGAAGGCGAGAAAGAAGCGGAGGAGAAGGTCGCCCTCTAAAGAGATTACGAAACCCATTGACATGGAGTCCAGAATCTACTACGACACTTCATATAAGAAGAGTCGCGCAAAGACTGATTCAGGTCAAGGTAAGCTGGTTCTGGCCTGTACTGACACAAGGACGGTCCACCAGGCTGATGATTGTTGCAGCGTGGACCGTCCTTGTTATGTCTCTACCAACCTGGACCCGCCGCTGCAGAAGGTCAATGGGGCAGCAATCACCAAAAGGGTACAAGCCCCGCCGCCGCCTCCTTATTCGCGGGCGGTGACAATGCCGACCGATAGGGCTAAACCTGGCGGAGGCGACAATGAGTTTGCGAGATCGATATCTTTACCGGCGGTCAACGAGCCTTTACATGTTCATCCCAATTTGCCGGATTGGGATGAATTTGAAGCTACTTTCGTCGCCCTAAAGAAGGGAAAATTGTTAAAATCATTAGTTAGATGATGAGATTACATTATTGATTATTTGTAACATTTGATTTTTTTATTAATGTTAGATCATTTTTATTACTACCACATTTTTAACTGCTATGCAGTGTGTTTAATCTTTGCCAAATTATGACTGAATGATAAATTCGTACACATTTACAAAGATGAATAAACTGATCAATGAAATTTTAACTGAAATTCAAACAGATTACAAGAATTAATAAAGCACACTGCTCATATCCAGGGATTACAATGTTCACCAGATAGTTATCATTGATTTCCCTTCAAAAAGTCCAAACAGGCACATTTAGGTTACTTATCATTCTGGAATATTACATTAAGCCAAGACATTTAGGTCACTTTTACTGTTGTCTGAATAGCCTTGAGTTAGACATGGTTTTGAATGTTTACAGCTACTTCCAAATGACGCTCAATTTCCTCCGGTCCATCTTCACTTCAGCTTCCGAACTGTTTTCCAGGCCCGGGTTCTTTTTTCCATCTTTCAGTCATCAATTTGTATACTCCAGTATTTTGTTATATTCTACAATTCTCATACTAATTTGGGGAAACCACGAGATAGTGCGCTTCTGGGGTTCTTTTTGCAGCATTATCACGTAGTCAGCTGCAATCCGCAAATATACGAATAACAGAAACCGAGTTCCGACCTACTTCAGACCGAGGGAATGAAAATGGGGCCCACCAAATGCCTCAAGGCGGTATCCAATGGTTCCCACCTCTGCTGCCTCGAATTAGATATCCAGGAACATTATTGGATATCCAGGAACATGATTGTAATAGAACCAGGGTTACTATTGGATATCCAGGAACATCAAGGCGGTATCCATTTAAATTATCCGTGGCTAAACCTGTGTTGGTGGTTGATAATGTGTTATGGGAGATAATAATGTTAGTTCTCGCGGGCCGGCTTATGACCTAAAGAATGAGTCCGTGGAGGTGGTTGACCTAAGAGAAAGTTTGTGAGCTATTCAGATATCTGGGCACAATCTGAGGGGGGATTTTCTTTGGTAGAAAGTAGAAACAGTCGTATCTGCCTTGAGGTATGGCTTTTGAAGAGAAACTGGACTAGAACCAAATGGGTGTCTATCGCCAACCTGAGTATGCTTTCTGTGTCACCAAATTTGCAAGCCAAATTCCGTAGTGATATGTTTGACAACTTAAGCGTTGAAGCTATTCATCCGCACAACTGCAGACAGATATTACTCACCTGGAGCTATATGACAATTTGGTAAGATGTGGATAGTGGGAGGGCCTCGAGATTGTACTTGGTTCTTTCATCACTGGCACAGCTACATTGTGGCATTATTTCCCCCATGAATGGCTTTCGGGTTATTAGTCATAATCGGATGTCTTGAAGAATCTGGATGAATATCTTTAATAAATTTCTTGTCCGAAGCAATACCTTATTCGCTATCTCACTGTTTCTTTAAGGTTTTAAGTATAACAATAAAATGTTAACTTGTTCTGACCCTAATTTATCCTATATCTATATATCCTCAGGGACATGGACTAGATTGAGAATGCATATTGAGGATGTTACTGTTTTCTGTTGGAATAATTGCTCTTCTAGGTCTTGATCAGAAATAAAGGGCTTTTTTTTTGTTTTGTTTTTCCAATCGGTATCTTATTTTACTTACATCAGATGATATTTGGAGTTCATCAAGTACTGGCTTGATAATGTATATTTTAAACCTTCCAATTGATCATTTTAATCCGGATCAGCGCGGCCCCGATCCAAGGGCTTTTAGCCTCTAACCGGTCCGGATCACTTTTCTCCCTCCAACAGCCCGGCCCGGATCCCAGCCCTCCTCCAAGCCCGGCACCTATGGCGGCCTGGACCAGCCTTTTGACACCTTGAGCCCATGTTTGTTTGTAGTTGTCGAAATTGTGTCAAGACCAGTCAGTTTTGAACCATACACTCGAGACCTTGTTTGGATATAGTGGTTTTTTTTTTTACAATAAAAACTAAAACTAGACACACAAACCGAGAAAAAAACAGTTTCCCATACGATAAAGAAACTCTATCGCAACCAGATTACATTTTTCCTGAAAATATCGTATCACGTTACAAAATTACGACGCGGTAGCGTGTCATCAATCTAAAACATGATACCCGATAGTCTTTTATTACAAATGATGCTACAAATGTGATTCTATTGTTTCCTTCTACCACGGATATATTTGCTTTAAACTATTTGAGGTGGGAGGAGGCCAAGGTCTAACTAATAGCGCTAACATCAATACAGATATGAATAGGGACCTATATGTAAATATGATTCTTGGTATAAGTTTATATACATTTTTTTTATTACTGACTTCCTAGCTGAAGTGCTTGGAGTTGTTAGTCTAAGTCACTCGGTCCACAATCATCACGATAATTCTGTATATAACATCATTTTCTAATTGCATAGTCATTATACCAGGTCCATGATATAGATATTTTTAGGCAACTACCTTACCCCAGAGACATTCTAGCTAATTGAGTAACCAATTACTATATAAATCCAAATTAAAAAGTTCGTAATTAGGATAAGTACTACTTTCCTATAACATTAACAAACCAAGCTGACACTGTCCCAACAACTTCTAGATCCTTACCACCGGATCAAAATGCTTGATCTAGTAATCCACAAGGTTTCTTATAAACGGGACAACTAATCCACAATATCCTGATGTGGAAGGGGATATTACATTTCTTATTAAGAAAAGCAGAAAAAAGGAACCACTCCTATGAGCTTCCTGATGACTACTGACAAGATATAGAATGTACGGATCTTCCCAGAATCATCTATACAGAGTTTGCAATTTTTGCCATAAATCACTTACGTGTATACCTAACAAGTATACAGTTATATGTAGGAGGATACGAGTATCAATAATACGAAGTATTACATAAGGTTTCTCACCTTCTGATCCAAGGGTACTAGGATTTCAAAGCACTAAAAGCTCACACTATTTTAACTTCCTGGTATAGAGTCAAGTGCTGAACAGTGGACAAGTATGCCTAAAGAGGAAACATATGGTCCTTCGGCTACTTTCCCCTTTCAGAATGATCAGAAAATCTTTGTCATTTCGCGACGGAATTTATGTTATATACAGGAGTAAATATTCAATACCACGGTAATATAGGGGCATGGTAATGGCACTATCATATCAGTGATAGAATATAATCAACCAACAAAATTAACTCGTCGACCACATCACAGTATCACGGAGGTTTCTAAACATGATCAGTTTGCTAGTCTATTAAAGTAGAAAGAATAATTAATAGATGAATAAGTCAGTGGGTGAAAATTGGAGAGCAATTTCAAAAGAATCCACTACATATATTGGTGGGGTTGACTAGAACCATAATGCCCATATAGCAGCTTTGGTTGACTTTCTTAACTCCTTAAACCAACCAATGGTTTTAGTTTGCTGAAATTTCGAAACCTATGCAAAAAGTCAACCCAAGTCATCAAATAAACTTCTCAATTCAGAGCATATAATAATCAAAACTTGATAAGAATGATAAGTGAGATGAGTACATGACATCCATATTGCGACACACAAACTTAAACAACGTTATCTGATCAAATCCCGCACAGTCCATGTAATAGAAAATAGATAAAACTCACTTATCGTGGTCGATTAGTTCAATGATTAGTGCCAAGAAACTAATTTTATAGTAAGGAATCAGCTCAACGATACACATTAAACACCAAACTAAACAAAATAGGACCACAGAACAACTAATAGCTTATATTAACAACATTATCTCCATAGAATTAGTAAGGAATATCCGAAGAAGTACTAATAAAGATTGATAAAATTACAGCAATCATGAGAAACGGACAGTCATAATAACGTATCCATTAAATCATGATGAATAAGATTTATGATTAGACGTCAATCTAACAAAAGAGTCTGATTCTATAATTAGACACCAAACCCGGGTAATCCTACCAACTTCTTTGTATCTAATCTATGTACATTCTCATTTCCGTCTGGTCACCATCTGGTGTCGTTCGCTTCAAAATTTTACCCAAACCCGGTAATCCTACAAAATTCTCAGATTACACAATGATACATATTCAGGTTTGAGTTGGAGACGGCTCTACCTTGAACTCGTGCAAATAAAAATTTATCGACAACATGAAAAAAGAATACGTTTGTCAACTCCCCAGAATATCTATATTGGAATTTGGTTGCCAACCTTTTTTAGTACTTTTGAAATAGGGAGGAGAGTTTGGCTAAACTAATATAATTTCTCCGCCCAGAGGGAAGTTGATTGGATTGTATCATGGTACTGAGTACTGACTACTGAATACTGATAATGATGTAATTTCTAACGACTTAAAAGCAAGAAGAGTTAGATTATATCTTTCCGTCCAAACAAATTTGATCTTCGTGCTATTAGCTAGGCCGGGACCAATTAAATGTATGTTCAAAGACTTTGTGCTCATGCATGTTCTTGTCCACTCAATTGTTTTTTGCGTGCGTGTAAGAGAAAGTTGCTGATTTTTTGTTGAAGAGAATGATAAAAGGAAATATAGGTGAAAGAAAAGGACCACCACACTTCTCACACACACCCCTAAAGAAGTTGATTCAAGTACCAATTAAATCGGGCAAAATAGTAATTTCCTAAAAGCGTTCAGAATATCTAACATCGAACTTAATTCAGAGGCGTGAATAGATAATGCCCTAGCACTTGAACTGTAAGACAACTATGTTAGAAGTACTCCTAGATAAGGGGCTTCACATTTCTTTGGTCTCAAATGAATAAAGTAGATTTAAAAGCGAGTTCTAAAGTACACCCATCGGTCGTTGGAGAATGTATCGTACTGGACTTAATATATCTACTCCAGAATGAGTTTGGTACAAGAGAGCCACGAGTCAGCGATATATATACATACATATCGGAATCGGATTCTCTTTACATGTATTACTTCATATCTTGAATGGTTTATGTTCATAGTTGTTCGGCCAAGGTAAAAGAAAAAGGGGTACAGAGAGCAGAATATAAATGTTTGGTTTTCAAGTGTATGGCTAGAGCATGATATGTTACATATTTATATAATAAGTATACTAACATGTATTAACATGTATAAATATTTACATATAGCAAATTCTTGCATCGTTTTGTTAACCAATCACAGGGTCAAAGTGGTGAAACTAGGAGGAACCTGATAATACAGAGTTAGTATTTTTATTTTATTTTATTTTTTGAGAAATAGCATTTGACTGGTAGTATGTTTTTGTTGGTAGTCTGTTTCTTAATTGCATAAGGATATCGAAGTCATTCAACACCCACCCAGATGCCTCAAACACTTGTCATATTAAGTGTTTATTCAAAAAAAAAAAAAAAGAAGTGAAATAAAGTAAGATAAGTTGTACATATTTCTTATACCTTACCCAACCACGGGACCACAAGTATAACATATCAATATACCCTTCGCCCTCTTCTTATACCTTACCCAAACAAGGCGATAAAGTGTTAATGGTCGCAAATCTTATCGAGCTTTGGCCAGTTTATGATCCACGGAGCTCTTTATTTTCTCTCTCTTTCAGATACATGTAAGAAAATTAATGACAATACATAGTAGCCTATTTCTAGCAAGACCCAATTCTAGACGTCCGGCTATATGATCAAATTAAATCAAAGGCTTTTTTTGAACGACTAACAAGGCACATACCAAATGAATCTGACTCTAAAACAAAACAAGACTGCTATGTTGGACGGTTGACAACCCGGTTGGTAGAGCGAATAACCTTTCAAACTAGACTCTATCAGCCTCTCTTGTGGAAAAAAAAAAAACATGTAACCATCATAGCAGTTACCACAGTGAAGGAATAGAAGACAAGTGTCCACTAAATATGTTAGGTGATTGGATATTTTGAGGAGAGGTTGATCCCTACCACTCTGGTATCTTTTTCTAATAGTTCTTGTTTTGTTCGGCTCTTGTTGGACTTTGACAAAATCTAAATTACTAAAGAAGCTCATCTTTGTATTTCCTCCCTTATGAAACAAAATGATGAGCTTGAAGTGACAGCAGCCCCCACCTATGGTGGATCATCACCGACACGTGCCGATCCCCACCGACCCTTTACCCGAAAGAAAACACCCTTATATTGTTGACTTTTTCTTTTTCCTAATTCCTATCGACACAACACAACACAACAACATAATATCTGACAATTGTTTTGAATGTGTTCACCGAAAGTTTTTATGGGAGGAGAAATAAAAGTCTTGGTAAGTGGCATGCTTATAATGATGATGTTGATATCTTATATGTATTCAGTACTAGCATGAGCTTCAAGTTTAAAAAATATGGTTCTTCCACCCTCACATTTGAAGTGAATGCTTAGGACAATTCAAAGCCTAAAGGGACCTTTTCCTGCTCTATAGGACTACCCCAACAGAGTAAAAGACACGTTCACCCCCTCTAGTTTGACTGAAGGACACTTTCACCCCTTCAGTGCGTCGAACTTCAAGTAACTTGCACCCCTGATGGTGAAGCCGTTACTCTGGGGCGGGTACATTTCTGAATACAGTGTTGGAGACAAATTTGCCCCCAACCCCCTCCCTCCCACATAATGCAAAAAGCCTATTATACTCTAGGATAACCCCTACTTTTGCATAATATGGGGGCAAATTTGTCCAAAAAAACTATTTTTAGTGACAGATGTCAACTCCATACTAACGCGATATCACAATATGGGGTGTAACTTTCTTGGAGTTTGGCACACTAAAGGGGTGAAAGTGTCTTGTACCCCTAACATATGATGCAAGAATGTAACTTCTGATTATATTAGAAGTAAATAAGCAATGGAAGATGGATATTTTCACGGGAACATGAATAAACCTATTTGAGTGAGCTAATCCTAATGAGAAGATAACATTTTGAACCATATATTATGATGTATGTGCTGCATAGAAGACTAACCTCAAGAAAACGGAGGGTTTCGGGTACAAGCACCCATTTGTTAAAGTTTGTTCTAGCTTTTCCCTGAGTATGGCATGGGTTACTTCAGCGCATAGCTCGTAGTACTTGAACATTGGCACGAGGACATTTTCTCTACCCCTTCTTACCCTTGAAACGAAGGGTAACCTTAGATAAAAGTCATGATTATCACAAGCACTGTAAAGCCTTTGATGCCTGCACAAACAAATAATGAAAAGACACAATAAGACCCCTCCTCTTCATGAGTGATGATCTAATGTCGCATGTGATGTGGTTTAAACATTTTCGCTTTCTGAATGCTACAAGTTGAATTGAGTGTGCCCTTGTGAGTTGTTCCAATCACGACATGTATAAATATGTGCACCTTGTTGATGGTTATTACCTCGACGTCTCCTCTTCCAAATGACTGATCATTTCACTGGACCCAACCGGAATCTACTCGAAGAGTGACTGGGGCAAGATATTTGAGAAACATAACAGTTGTTCAGCTCACGCAGCCTAATTTTTCAAGCAGAATCTTCATTAAACGCGTCATAAGGCATGCGTGAGAGCATATTTCAGTCTCTGAACAACCCCAACAAAATAGATTATACCATAGATTCCTGCCTTCAAATCGTAAATTAGTTTGCATGTTCAAGAATTTCATTAGTAATTTGTATTTTTAAAACTGGCTTTTCTGGTATCAAAGAGTCATCTAGTATATTTTCGAATTAACAGATTAAAAAATGTAATATTAAAAATTGTAAAAGCATACTAAAAAATAAACCTAAAATTGCCACTAACAAGCACTAATCAATTTACCTAAGCAACCTCTCTTCTCCAATTCTCTTTTTTTTTTTTTCCTATGACACAGAAAAGAGGTTTAAAAACTCGTATCACTTGAGCTATACAAGTGTCTCTAAACCCTGGAAAGCTATTCAAGTCCTGATAAACTTATGATTCTATAACTTCAATCTATTACCACCACAAAGAGTTCATATCAGATCAAAGATCAGACAAGACACAACACTCCTTTTATGCACTATACACCATCAAATGTGCCTATTTCTTTCTTTGACTGCTCTGTTTTTTCGTCTAATTCACAAAATATCTAAATGAGGGGTCTCATAGGGATAAATCAACCATGTCAAAGGTTGAAGTGGAAGCAAAGAAAACTTGAAAGGGAGAAACCCATGTGGGCCCAACAAAATAGCACTGACCAATCAGGATGCTTCTACACTTTCTCTCTCAAATCTTTTACTGGCATCATATAAATCCACATCCCCTGCCTTCTCACCTTCATATCTCACAGAACCCCCCTCTGTTCCTGTTCACCTTCTGATTCTGCTCCACATCTTCAAGCTCACACAGCACACCAGAAGACATAAACATAAAGCTCTGTTTCTCTCTAGGTTGTCCTCAAAGCCGCTCGCTCTCTCTAGTCCCCGGTTGTTCTCATCATTATCAGATATTTAGAATGGGTAATTCAAGAACTTAAATTTTCCTTTTTATTACTTTTTTTGAGCAAATCAAGACCTGGGTTTCAAATTTTAACTGCTGTTTCCAACTGGGTTTTCAACAAAATTTGATTTTAAATCTATTTCATCTACCTATTTCATTCCCCAAATTGTTAAACCATCAGGATAGTTTCCGCTGTTTCCAACTGGGTTTTCAACAAAATTTGATTTTAAATCTATTTCATCTACCTATTTCATTCCCCAAATTGTTAAACCATCAGGATAGTTTCCACTGTTTTTTGCACTTTTCGATCACTGCATTGAGAGAGCGGGCGGCGAGGAATCAAGCTTTGGCTATTGGATTTTGGTGGTTGTGTCAATGGCTACTTCTAGGAGCAGTGGCAAATCCAAGAAGATGAACCAGACAGACTGGGGCGTCGAAGAAGCGAAAAACATCCACAACATGTCGAATAGGCCTTTCAAGAAAACAAGAAGCCCTGAACACCAATCCCCTGCTTCATCATCTCATCACCCTCTCTATATATCAACCTCAGCTCCTCACAGTAACACCACACCGATAAATTTCCCACCCTCAAAGCTTGTTTTCCCTTTCGCATTAGACCCTTCCCAGCAACCAGCAGAGAAACTCAACCAATTCAGAACCAATTCTCTTCCTTTGTTTCGTCCACCGCCTCAAACACACCAACAGATGATTTCCTTCGGCCCTAACCACCAAGGAGCCGCGGCGACGCCGCCGTATTTTGGCGGTGATTCTGCAGCATTGCAGCAGCAGCAACACCACCAGCAGCTGCTTCAGTATTGGAGCGAAGCGTTGAACTTGAGTCCCAGAGGAAGGATGATGATGATGAACAGGTTGGGGCAGGACAGCAGGGGCTTTTTCAGGCCTCAAATGCCAATCAGCCCCACGAAGCTCTATAGGGGAGTGAGGCAGAGACATTGGGGGAAATGGGTTGCCGAGATTCGTCTCCCTAAGAACAGGACTCGCCTCTGGCTTGGCACCTTCGACACAGCTGAAGACGCCGCCTTAGCCTATGACCGCGAGGCCTTTAAGTTGAGGGGAGAGAATGCTAGGCTCAATTTCCCGGAGCTCTTCCTGAATAAAAACAAGGAAGATCCTGGAGGTGGTCCTAGTCCAAACTCGCCCGAGAAAATGGAGGTTTCCAGTGTGGAAATGCCTCCACCGCCGCCAGTTCCACCGCCACAGGAGGATAATCCTGATGATGATTCAGGGTTGGAGTCCAGTGAGGCTACGGTAGTGAGTGATGAGGTACAAGCGGTTGGAGGTGGAGGTGAGGTTGTTTCTGAGTCGCCGGAGCTGGTTTGGGGCGACATGGCCCAGGCCTGGTTCGATTCGATTCCGGCTGGTTGGGGTCCTGGAAGTCCTGTTTGGGATAATTTAGATGATTCCAACAATCTATTCTTTCCTTCCAATACTCCTCCTTTTGGAAACTTTAATGACCTAGATTTCGGTTGTTCTGATCATCAGAACCAGCAAGAGACCACCACCTCTGCATCATCATCTTCTTCTTCATTCCCTATGAGGCCATTCTTTTAGGCGGCCTCTCTATCGAAAACACACTTCCCCTTCTTTATTCTAGACAATCTCCTCAGATTTCTTCACTGGGTCGCTATCCGTCGTCACAACCAGTGATTTTATTTCTTCTTCTTCCTATACTTTGGCTATCTACTTTCTCATACTCTTTCTCTGCTTCTCTCTTTCTCTCCTCGCACTGGTTGCAGATTTTTGAAAAAACAACCTGTGAGTTCTCTTTGGAGCATTGTTACTTCTTCTCCAAAATCCACCAATCTGCTGCACTGAAGGCTGCGTATTTTAGGCCTTCTCTTGTCAGTAGGTAATAGTAGTGTTGTTTTGTTTCGCATAAGATGTCTTCAGGTAGCGTATTGAGTTCGTCTAGTGTAGAACCAGATTGGGAGTGAGACAGTTTTTCGATCTCCCCCCATGGGGTTCGCCCGTTGTGAGCTCTGTTTTTCCAGCTCTTAGGGTAGATGAACAATGCAGTTGTACATTGTATAATTTGGTTAGCATCATATTGTTGTTTATGTCATGTTGAGGTTTCGTTTTATCCTGGATTTAGTGCTCATGAATCCTCTCTGTGAATGTCTTGGAAGATAAAATTGAGATGTCAGAACTTGAAAAAGTGCCAAGAATTTGAATCTGACAACTATATACATTCTAAAATGAGTAAAGATTCATTCTACGGCCAACAGAACACAAGGAGTTCCTCAGTCTTTGCAAACCAGGACTAATATGAATCTTTATTCATGTTATTGTGAGTTACTGCACACTTCATCTTTAGTTAGAAGTTAAAATACATTTACGGACTGAGTCAGCTCAGTATCCGGTCAATTAAACCACTTGTCATATCCTCCAAGATTAAGAAAACCATCAAAGAAGATGAATATCATAAGATGTGCTCCAATTCCAAATACGAAAATTTATCTAGCACATCATCAGAGGATTAACGACTGGAATCTTGGAAAATTCCCGATCTTTCAGTAATTATCTTCCAAAATCCCAAGGTATTTCAGACCCTCTTTCTAGAAACCCCTAGAATAGCGACATAAAACTATTAAGTCCTGATTTTTGTTACAATTGCTAGGGAATGGATGGGTAATTTTTCCGATTTAATAGTAAGAATATGCTGATTGATGCCTTGGTTCCTCAGCCTATTAAAACTTTCTAGTAATGGAACATCATATTAGTTAGGACATTGTTATTCATTTCAATGATAGAACAATTAATAAAGAAGATTAAGCACGTAATGGACAGTGCTTCAACCTAATCAAGTAATCTAATCAATTCTCTAAGGTTGGTTATGGGTCCATTAGCCGGCCCATTAGATCATCCTGATTACTTAATTAAGACGGCACGATACAGACTCCTCCATTGATGAAAATGATATTATATTTTAAACGCTTAATCAATAGAAAACTGAAAATATCCTGGTGAGGACAGGGTTTACCTTGGATTAAGAAGTCGCTAATTTTTTCTCAACCAAACCCCTGCACATTGATGTCATGGGTGCGGCTGCTGGAATCTGTCATCCGCTAGCGACAAACAAACAAGCAATATACTAATTAGTATTATAAATCATAAAAAAATTGAAAATTCAACTGACTAAAATAATCACCACATGGCCCCTAAGATTCATGTAATTTCAAGTCTCCAAAAGAAACAAGGCGAAAATAATTCTATTTTTATTTTCTATTTAACTCTCATACAGTATATGTTCGTTGATGGCGTGATATAAGAACTAAAGAATTTGACCCGAAGTCCCAAAGGGAAAAGAAAGTTCTATTCCAATTCTGAAAGAAGATGACAAGCTCTTTACCAGTACACCAGCAGATAAGTGGAGCCTTAGGCAGGTTTTGCTTTCACGCAAATTAGGAGAAAGCCCATCACTCGTGTCCACATCTCTTTTGGTAGAGTTCTTTTGTAAGTTGTGCTTTAAATCCAAAACCATGTGCTTGCTATAGCTTGGAAAATGAATTCGGAAAATATAAAAGTACTAGAAGACAAACATTTATTCCATGTTATAAGTAGGCCTTAACTGGACCGGTTCGAACTAAAGAGAGTACTAGCAGAGCCAGCCTCGCCATCTCAACCTAAATAGCATATGGCAAGAGAAATATGCAAAACACAATAGAGCCAAGGTTACCAAAATATCACTGTCCATGAAGAGTTCCTTTCAAGTTTCACCAAGGCCCCATACTTTTCGGTTTCTCCCCGATAGCTATTTATGAAACTATCTATATAAGTACTTATTCAGTTGTCTCCAACTAATGACTTATTGTACAAATATCAAGGGAAAGCTATGCGACATTGATTTAGTTCCTCTACCAAATGACTAAAAGCATCTCCAACGTTAAAACCCTGATCAACAGTCATATTAAATATCTGGATTTTTTTTAGAAAATAAATATCTGGATTTTTCAATATTACCATCATAAATTTATTATTGTCCTGTAATTTTCAAAGGTAAAATTTCTTGCTATTTTTATCATTCCACCTTCATAGTCTCACTATATCCGCTTCCTTATATCTTTAAGGTAAATTTAATTTTGGTTCTGAGACTTCAAATTTTAGTAGTTTTGCTTTTTCTTCAAATCTAGAAAAGTCGCATTTTTGGAGTTTGGATTTCTCTAGATTATGCTTTAATAGTCTGATTCTTATATCCCCTGTTCAAGTATATTGAACTTGTGGTCCAGCCCATGAAAAGAACAGAAGATAATAATTTCAGTATCCCCCAACCAAAGCTTCACAATTCTAGCCCAGCCCATATTTTTTAAAGCCCAACATAAAAGCCCAAGCTAGAAGGTTCTGGAGTCTGCACACATTCTAGAAAGCCCATGTCATAAATATCAATGGGAAATGGGAATCCAAACTCACAAACTGATTGGTTATAACAATCTGACATGGCACATCCATCAATAGCCTCATATGAACACACACTATCTTATCCTTTCAGGCACACAATAAAAGGGAAATGTAGCATCATCATCAGAAAGTGTTGTCCCAAAAGAAAACCAGACACTGGGCAAGGCATAGTAAAAAATACCTGGGTAAACTTCATGGCTCTCCAAGCAGCTTCTCTTCTTCCATCTTCTCTATCAATCTACAAAGAGGTATGCTTCTAAAACCTATCTACTTTTCAAATATGTCACCAATATCAATCATTTTCTTCCAGTTTGGACTCAATCTGTATGGTGTTTGTTAACAGGGGAATTGCAGTGCTGCTCTTAAAGAGAATGGCTTCTTTGGAGTTTCAGTTTACAACCCAAAAGCTGAACTTTATCCAAACCTGACAAACAAGGTATACTGTTATGACTGAATACCAATGATCTTCCTTTCTTGCATTGTATTGGCCATGTTTGGATGAACTAGATTATGAAATTATAGATTATTGGAATGAGTGGTTGAAGTGAGGAGAGAGTGTACTATTTTGGACTCAGCCAATAATCTACAATCTCATAATTGCAGCCAACAGATTTAGAAAGAAAATGAATAGTACGATAATAACAGGCTCATTAGACTAGTACACCAAAGAAGAAAGAAACTCATACCCATGTCTTCATGACACGCCTTCCTTAAAACAGAAAGGGGGTGCTAATTGCTTCTCGATGGCCCCATATAATGAACATATTACTTTCAAGTAGATTTATCATTTATGTCTGCCACATAATGCATCATCCAATTTAGTTAATAATTGATGTTAAAAGAGCAGAAGCAACACAATTCAAAAAATCAAAATTCAGTGGTTTTTCCTCAGCAAGGCAATGGAATAAAGTGGGTGTTAAATGCAACAGAAGCTGGTTATGAAAAATTTTGGAGAAATCCAGGGATAAAATATGGTTTCTCCGTACAATTTCACATCAAGTGTACATTCGACTTCCTCATCTCCTTGAAGTTTTCTGGTAGGAGATGTACTTCATTATTAGAAGATTTTTTCCTTAGTTGTAAACAAGGGTGAGCAAGGACTTGGAACTCAGATGATATGTGGGGACATAAAATACTTGCACATCTAATTAGTTTCCAATACTTTCTATCATTCTTTTCCAGAAGCACAGAAAAATACGGGCATCAGAATTCAACACAGGTCAAAAACTGATCTATCATGCTTCATTTTCTCTGCGCAGGTATTAAGAGGGAAATCATCAGTTAAACCGATCACAGCCCAAACTGTTACTACAGCTCCAAATATCAACCAGAACGCAGCCGATACAAAGAAAACATTGAGAAAGGGAAATGTCATAATCACAGGAGCTTCCTCTGGCCTAGGTCTAGCCACAGCAAAGGCTCTAGCTGAAACAGGAAACTGGCATATAATTATGGCATGCAGGAACTTTTTGAAGGCTGAAAAGGCAGCAAAATCTATAGGCATTGCCAAAGAGAACTATACCGTTATGCATCTCGACCTTTCTTCTCTAGAAAGTGTCCGTCAATTTGTGGATAACTTCTGCCGCTCAGGAAGGCCACTCGATGCGCTGGTTTGCAATGCTGCAGTGTACTTGCCTACTGCCAAGGAGCCGACCTTCACTGCAGAAGGATTTGAACTCAGTGTGGGCACTAACCATCTGGGACACTTCCTCTTATCAAGATTACTGCTTGATGAGCTGAAGGCATCAGATTATCCATTTAAGCGGCTCATTATTGTTGGCTCCATAACAGGTACTATGAACTAGAACCTTGACTCCTGTCACTTATTTCTCGATCTAATTTTTTTCTTAGAATAGTTAAGAAAGCAAACAAGAATTTCAAAGCCTAAACCTCAAAATCAATGCCAGTTACTAGCACAATTGTCCAATATGTAACCAGAACAAAAGTTCCTCCCTCAAGTTATGAACAAGTGGTGCACCAAATCTCCTAATATCCAAAAGTTGTAATAATAAAATAAAATCGAGCCATTTCGTAGACTAAAGGAGCAGTACTGGATGAGTGACATCAGGTTGAATGAGAACTGAAAAAATCCTTGCAATGGTAACCAGTTGGCACCAGAGATCAACAGACCATCATGCAAACTGAAAAGAGCCATTTCTTGATCTATCTTTTTTTTTTTGTTAGAATAGTAATGAAACCAAACCAGATTTACAAAGCCAAGACCTCAAAATCAATCCCAGTTACTAACGCAATAGTCCAATATGTAACCACAACAAAATTCCTCCCTGAAGTTATGAACAAGTGATGCACCAAATCTCCTAATATCAAAAAATCATAATAATGGAATAAAATGAAATTGAGCAGTTTTATAGACTAAGGAGCAGTACTGGATGAGCGACATCAGGTCTTAAATGAAGACTGAAAAATGCCTTGCAATGGTCACCAATCAGTAGTAGATTCAGCACGTACGGTATTATGTAACAACAGTGGTACCAGAAATCAACAGACCAGGATGCAACCTAAACGGTGAAATATTGGGAACTATATGCCTATATGTGTGGGAGACGAGTAAGTACCTGTACTCATAAATTTGATCAAGTCAAACTATATAAGATATGTACAATCATATAAACTAGCAGAATTTTAAAATAGAAGTGAATACTGAAATCTGAAAGAATTTTAAGGTCACAGGGAGCATGCAAGAGGGAGCATGCAGGATGGTAAATAAAGCCAGTTGTCAAAGGAGATTAACAATCTCAGTTTCCGACAGTCTCATGTTGTCATGGGATAAAGTTCCAACTTATCTTTTTAACAAAGAAGCGAACTGAGAGTACTTCAGCTATACCCACTAATTTGAGTGGAAGTATTAGAGTTAAAACACACACACCGCGTGAAGATCTAGGACACACACCGCGTGAAGATCTAGGACTATTACATACATGCTTGTGTTGGAGTGAAGTTCTTCAATCATGTGGATTATTAATGATGCAGAAAGAAAGAGAAGTCCTACTATGAATTGCAGTGTCACTTTCCTTGGACATTAGTGCCTTAGTGCCTGTCTGGTATAGTCGGCTTTCATCTGAACAGCTTAAAATGTGTAATTCTATAGGTGAGTTTGGTATGACTTATTTGTAACTTAAATTAGCTTATAAGTTTATGGTAAAAAAGTCTACGACAAAAAAGAGGAACAAAATAGCCAAGTGTGTTTGGTGAAAAAGATGTTTCAAGTCCAAAAGTTCAAAAAAAGCTTCATAAACCCAACTTTTTCTAGACTCAATTTTAACACTATGAACTTATAAGTAGAAATCCAACTTTTCAGCTTACAAGTCCATACCAAACTCTACTTATAAATAGACTTCAACTTATAATCCAAAACTGACTTATAAGCTGGTTATAAGTCATACCAAACTCCCCCTATTTGTTTTGCTCTTCTGGAGGAAAGATCCTAATCGATTTTAGTAAAATTTAACCAATTTAAGAATCTCTGATTTCTAGGATTATTCATCAAAGGGGGCACTCTTTTTAGACATCTATACCATCACATTTTAAATGAATTACCAATTTCTTCCCACCCGTATCTCACTCCAGCCCTCACAAAAGTCACCTCTCTTTCTCTATCTCTATCTCATACACACGCAGACAACTCAATAGCTATTCTCTCGATCAAAGGCAAATTTGCAAAATGTAGCCTTAATTATTTCACTGTTTTGAACAATGAAATTGATTCACATTTTGAGTCTCAACAATTCAAAAGGTTGCTGGGTTTTTGGTGAGAATGTTTTGAGCAATTAAATTGATTCACATTTTGAGTCTCAACAATTCATGAGGTTGCTGGGTTTTTGGTGAGAAGCAAAAAAAGGATATGAGATATGTTTTCAGGGCTGCCAAAATTGATGGTGGTGTGAATAACTGAATATCTGTGGGTGAAATTGGTGCTGGCAAGATTTGGATTTCTAAATTCTAATTAGACGGGTTAACATTCAGCTTAGTGCTGCCGTCTTTTCTGCTGTTGATGTTTTGTGAACGCTATGTAGGGCTAGAGGCCAAGAGCTAGCCCAATTAGATACACAAGACTTTACAGTTACTCAAATTTAAAATATTTTCCAATGCACTTAAAATTTAATCCAGAATTTTAATCTCATACTAAACAGATTATGATTTTTCAATTCAGCCACATTTTTCACCCAGATTATTTTCACCTTATTTTCCAGATTGTCAGCTCAAACCAAACAGGCCCTAACTGTTTATTTAATTGTTATTATCCTGGAAATTCAGGAAACACAAATACCTTGGCTGGAAATGTGCCTCCGAAGGCCAACCTCGGGGATCTAAGGGGTCTTGCAGGAGGCCTGAGTGGCCTAAACAGTTCGGCCATGATAGACGGGGGTGACTTTGATGGTGCTAAGGCCTACAAGGACAGCAAAGTGTGTAACATGCTCACCATGCAAGAGTTCCATAGACGCTACCATGAAGAAACTGGTATAACTTTTGCTTCCCTTTACCCTGGCTGCATCGCTACGACAGGCTTGTTTAGGGAACACATTCCTCTGTTCAAACTACTGTTTCCTCCCTTCCAAAAGTACATCACCAAAGGTTATGTCTCCGAAGAAGACGCTGGAAAAAGACTTGCACAGGTTAGCTGACAAAACATCACATGAATGAACAAATTTTCGAGTCGTCTTTCCATATGTTAGACCATGACTAACCTAGCCTCTGTGATTCAGGTGGTAAGTGATCCAAGCTTGACGAAGTCGGGAGTTTACTGGAGCTGGAATAAAAACTCAGCGTCATTTGAAAACCAGCTCTCTCAAGAAGCTAGTGACCCAGAGAAGGCACGTAAAGTATGGGAAGTCAGTGAGAAGCTTCTTGGCTTGGCTTAGATCAGTGATCAAGATATAGATCTAAGATCGACAGAGGAGGAAGGAAAGCAACTAACGAATAATGTAATCATGTTGTTATCATCCCATTTTTTCTGCTATATAAATCACAAACTAGGTTAGTGATTTTTGCTTCTCACTCCTGAGTTGTCTGCGCTCTCTGGTTTTTTGGGTGTTCTCTAAATAATGTCAGACACGAGACAATTACAAGAATCAGACAACGACCTCAACAAAATTCAAGAAAGCACGAGTCTATATTGAAGTAAGCAAGAGAACATGAATTCTGGGTTTAAGACACTAGAGAAGTTCATAAGAGAATACTACACGTGCCTCTACAATTTTTTGCCATTAGAACTTATGTACCAGACTTTGGCATCCTGACTAACATCAGCAACAGAACTTTAGAGTTAGTGAACAGAATACTTTCTCTTGTAATCTTTTCAACTTCTTATTTTCCTAACCGTGTTAAGTGCATACCAACAAACAGAATACCAAAGGTCCAAACAGGAATCAATGGATAATTTGATCTCTTGTGGCATATTTAAATACCATAGTCATAAAAACCAAAATACCAACCTTTTGGAGGATCAGATGTCTCATCTGTTTACCCAGGAGCTTCACCCTCGCCCCATCCCCTTCCTGCTTCAACAAGTTCATCCCAAAAAAATGAAACCAAAATAAAAGATTGTGCAAGCAAGTTTCAATCCGAACATTAAGTTAACAAAGTTAGTCTTTTATCCTTCTATACTAATCACCTCTTCATTTCCAAAGAAGAAAATAACTACAGTGACTGATAGAGCATGCTAAAGCAACCAAGGGTAATCCTTCTAAACGACAGGTACTTAACATGATAGGAAATCTCATGCAAAATTTAAGGTCACTGATAAAATTATACTTTAGCACTAGCATAGGGCTCATATAACATCAATATCTCCTGCTTCTTCACAGTGACAATTGACGCAGTGCCACTTCCAGAAATATGCAAAGAGAGATTAAGACGAAATGAAGTACACCGTCATTAACTTGAAGCACTGTCCAACAGAGATAACATCCTGCTTACCTGTCGGGATTTTAGACCCAGCTAAAGAAAAAGAACTGTCATGAAGCACTGTCCAACAGAGACGCGCACATGGCTCGCATATCCATGTTTCAGCCTAGCCACTCCAGTAGTTGCCACTCCAGTAAAGTGACTTTAAGCAGAATGTCATGAACTTTGAAGCACTCTCCACCACGGAGAGAACATATCACCTCTTTGGGATTCAGACCCAGCCATTCCCTTACCTCAAACAGATACTATGATTGAATGAATACAATAAAAGCAACCGAAAAAGTTGCGACAAAAAAACAATTCGAGTATTAAACCTAAAGACATGGTAACATAAGTCATTAGAGTGGATCAAAATGAGGCCACTCCAGAAGCTACGCCCTTGCAGCAACCACTGAAACTGTAATAAATTTCTTATAAATCTGTAATAAATTTCTTATAAATCTATAACAAATCTGTGCTTCTTCCATCTTTGATCTGGTCGATTACATGCATTTCACCAACTGTAAAGAAACCATGTCCATCAAGATAAACAAGCAGACAGAATATTCATTCTCAACACCAATATCCAAGAAAAAAAATAGCAGAAATCATGAAACCAAATATCTTTGAAAAGGTTCAAAATAGGCAGCACATCAATGTAGCAGCGATTACAGAATTAACATAACTAGGGAAACGACTATCAGGTCTCAGAAATTATAATGCCTAAAAGAAACAAGGGCCACAAAAGATATACTAAAACCAAGATATATAATGGATGGAGCCTAGTAGCAGTACACGTCCTTTCAGTTCTGAGATGTGGCCAAAGAACACAAAGCTGCAGGAGGTACCAGAAATTAGTTTCTGCTTCTGCTACTTTCAGCAGTATCATCTTCCTTCTTTAGTGCAAGTAATACTTTCTTCAATATAGCTTCTGTTGGTTGATGGGAATTCTCGACTGCTTTGGATATCGCTTGCCATTTCTCCCCATGCTTAGGTTCTGCAGCAATGCACCTCTTCACTACATCTTTTTGATCTTCCTCATTTCCATGTTGGAGTTCAAACTTATAGTACAAAGCCCAGTGGTCGCCGATGTCTGGTGCCACAGTTACGGCCCTGTTAAGCCAACTCCTTGCCTTATCTACCTTCCTGTCATGCCAAAACAGCTTTGCAACAGCAACAGTAACATATGGATCGTGATCACATTTCTTGTGTGCATCCAAACTCTTGGTTTTCCGCTGAGGACGTGGAACCATCTCAATTGAAGCTGCCCATAATATACCGCTACTTGGACATTCCTGCAGTGCCTTAGCCATAAGAATTTCAGCTTCCTTCTTGTGACCATGCCTTGATTCTGCCCGTACCGCAGCAAGCCACAGGTCAGGGTTCTTAGGATTCCTCTTTCTACCCATAGTGAGGACAGCTCGAGCTTTACTCAATCCATTCATTTTCTCCTCAAGATTTGCAAGGGAAAGCCAAAGAGGAATACAGTTGGGACAATGTTTCAAACCAGATTCATACACTTCCTTGGCCTGTTCCAACTTACCTAGCCTTTCTTCCAGCTGACCAAGCATCAACCACAGCTTGAAAAATGAAGGGAACAGTCTCAGTCCTTCGTTCAGCAACATCCTTTCTTCATCTGTGTTCCCCAATTCTCGCTCAACTATGGCAGATTTCATCCATACTCTTTCAGTGCCGCCTCTTTCCCGAGCTTTGGCAAGAAGCATTCTTGCCCTCTCGGGTTCATGGTTCTCAAACTCAAGTTTAAATGCCGCAAGCCAAATCTCCTCAGAGTTTGGAATGGCGGCATAAGCTTCTTGGAGAATGGCACGTGCCGCAGGCACATCACCAGCGAGCCACTTCTCCTTAGCACCCATTAACCAAAGAACTTCAGCCTGAGGTCTGTAAGTGACTGCTTTACGAAGTAGCGCATCAAGAGACTCCCTGGTCCCGTTACTCTTCTCAAGCTGTGCTGCTTTCAGCCAAATACTCTTCTTGGTTAAAAAGACAGTAAGGGCGTGAGCATATATCGCTCTTGCAGTCTCAATTGAACCCCTTTTCTTACATTCTTCAGCATCAGCAACCCATGTCCTCTTCCGATCTTCTTCCTCAACTCCCACTCCAATAGTATTGTGAATGATAGCTTGGCAAGTAGCAACAGATCCGGCTCTTTCAGAAGCCTCGGCTTCCTTCATCCAAGCTTCCCGGTCAATAACCACTCCTTCCCTTTGCAAAGCTCTAATACCCCTCTCTATAATCTTTCCAACCATGGCAGTGTTACCATTAGCTTCCTCCAGTTTTGCAGCAGTAATCCAGATAGCAGGCTCCTTGGAAAGCCTCTCTCTAGCTTTATTGAGGACTTTCTTGGCATTGTCATATGTCTCCAATCTTGCTAGAGCAAGCCATAATTCGACATGTAGAGGACAGCATTCAACGGCTCTTTGCAGCAGAACCCTAGCATCTTCCTCACTCGCAAGCTCCACAACAGCCTTCCAGAGCCTCACAGAATCAGGTATGTGCTCGAGTCCTTTCCTCAAAACCCTACTCCTGTTCATATCATCCTGCTCCAGTTTTGCTGCCTGCATCCACAACTTCACGGAGTTGGGAATTGCTTTCACTCCCCTTGCTATAACAGCCTTAGCTTCATCAGGGTTTGCCAACCGACATGCCTCCAACCAGACATCCTCACTCTTTGGACATTCCTCGCAACCTTTCGTAATCAGATTTCTTGCTGTTGCAATCTTACCAGCAACTTCCTCCAACCTTGCCGCTGCAATCCAACCAGGAGGGTGCTTTGGATTCGTCTGGGTGACTGACTTAAGCAGCAACCTAGCTTTCTTAATATCGGAAATCTCAGCATCACTGGTGATTTTCATACTCTTCAGATCAGTCAAGTACCCTTTCGGATCAACAACCGTTAGCCCCGAAACCGAATCCGAAAGCCTATCCAACTTCAGCGACAGCACAGTTCCTCTTCCCTCCCCAACAGCAGTCAAATCTGTAACGGGGGTTTGCGCCGAAGGGGTCTCCGTTCCACCAACTGCTCTACTCCTGGGATCCAACGCCGAGACATGTTCCTTCTCTTGCCTAGCTTTCTCAAGTAGCGTATCCGGTACAGGCACAAAGCTCTCAAACCTCTTCTTCTTATTCCGCAACGAGTAATCACCAATCTCAGGAATGCTATCCCAATCATTAGCCGACATCGTATACAGCTTCCTCTTCAAATCAGCAAACTGCTCAGTGATCTTCGGATTCGAAGCCCTGTACTTCTCAATCTCCTCCTTTAACCTAGCCTCCCTCCTATCCTTCCTCCTCAAATCCATATTCTTATCGATCTCATCCCACACGCGATCCGCCTCCTTATCGTCCTCATCGTATTCACCCGAAGCAAACAAACCCACATCATTCCCTTCAAACTCATCAAACTTCTGATTCTCATCATACCCTTTCTCCTCAGCCTCATCTTCTTCCCCCTCATCATCACCACCACCACCACTTCCCCTCCCACGCCCTGCGCCGGACGGCGCAGGGCCCGCACCGCCGATCGTCGTCGCGGACCGGTCGGGCAGGTCAGGGGCAGCACGGGCAGGGCCGATATCGGACCGGGTGGTGAACCCGGTCGCGCCACGGCCGAGTCCGGCGACGTAATTCGGCGGTGGTCTGGTGTTGAGGAAGTCAAGGCGGTTACTCTTGGGGGCTACCGGAGCTTGCATACCTCCGAGAAGAGGTATATGCAGAGTTAGGGTTGAATTAGGGTTTACGCCGAGGGAGGAGATCGGTACGGCGGCTCCGGCGACTCCGGCGACGGGGAATAGGCGGCGAGAGGAGAGGTAGAGGCGTTGGGAGGTCGCCGGAAGGCCGGATTTGTGCTCGATTATGGATTGGAGGTCGTGGAGGGAGGTTGTGGTGGGATCTAGGGTTAGGGTTAGGGTTGTGTTGTCTAGGGCTTTGACGAATATCATGATTGTAGAGCGTGATATGATAGTGATGGAATTGAAATTAGGGGTTTTGGAAGTACCTGAGAGGGAGACGATGAGGTTCGTCTCGATGAGCTTCACGGTACCAGTAATGGCGACGAAGAGAGAGAGTGCGAACGAGAAGGTTCAGAAACGCGACTAAGGCAGGTTTATATAGTGCAAGCTCTAACCACCTCGGGTTAGAAAGTGAGTGAAAGCCGAGTTTGGGCCGGGCCGCAATACCGAACCGGCCGAGTTTTGGGTTTGAGGAGTCCGAGTATCTGACATACAAAACTAGAAATCAATGAGTGGAGGGGCATGTCAAAAGTTATTTTGGCACTAGTACGGCGTCTCCAACCCATGTCTTTTTCCCACTCCCCCTCCTCTCACAAGCCCACCATTTTCCCCTCCCCCTCTCCTTCCCCCTATCCCTCCCCCAAATTACTACTGGTCTCCAACCATGTGAGGGGAGGGGGATGGAGTACTATGGGGAGAAATTTTGCTCATAGCACCCCTCCCCCTCCCCCTCCCCCTCCCTCTCCCCATAGGTTAGACATGAGGTTTTCCCCATCCCCCTCCCCCCATAGGTTAGACATGAGGTTTTCCCCATCCCCCTCCCCCCTTAGTGATGACAAGGGAGTAATTATTGCTTGCTCCAAGAGCAAATATGACATGGTGCTCTAATCAATACATCACATGACATGCCAGGAACAAGTAGCAAATTCACTTTTTTTTGTCTACCACACATTTTATTTGTTCCTCACGTGTCATGTGATGTATGGTTAGAGCAAACACACATCATTTGCTCTAGAGCAAACAAACATTTCTCATGGGGAGGGCTTAGGGCATGGGTGGCCTTTCTCAATCATGTACCTGCACAGGAACACAACCCCATCTCATCTAAGGATGGCAACCAGGCGGGTTTCGACAAAATTGAACTGGGTTCAACCCGATCCCGCTCCTCTGTAAAAGCTCGCTCGACCCGTGAAGTACATGCTTCTGCCCCAGACCTGGATTAAATCCGCACATTGTTTTGCGAACCCAAACCCGCACCCACCCTTACGCGACCTGTACGTTGGACATGTTATTTTGAGCGTGCATTTCTGTTTCGTTCTTTTGTGACCATATACGGTAGTAAGAAACAATTCAAAGGAAGCAGACACGTGCATACAACAAGACCACTTGCCTGCTCTGCGGCACCAACATGCCAACTAATTATGGTCGTGCTCCTCGCCTTCCAACTCGAAACTGGCTCTTCCTACTAAGATCACTAACCTTCTTCTCCACATGCTGACATGTAGAAGCAATGTAATTGATGTGATGGGGATTCCTCTTATCTTCATTTTGCAAAACAGAGTCAAGAAACGTTGAAAATACACACTAACCTGTTCGACGACTTTTTTAAATCCAAGTTTCATTACTCATGATCAAACTTGGAGCGAAACCAGATGTTGTTATAGCACTCCAAGTGCTAGTTATGGGAGCATTATTTTTGGGTCGAGTGAATTAGGTGAGGGTAGAAGAAGAAGAAGAAGAAGAAGAAGAAGAAGAAGAAGAAGAAGAAGAAGAAGAAGAAGAAGAAGAAGAAGAAGAAGAAGAAGAAGAAGAAGAATTGTGGGTGTTCTAGATTAGAAGTTTCTAGACAATATGGTTTGTACTTATTTCCATTTGAAGTGTTTCTCTTTCCCTCTCTCTCCCACCACAACTCTCATTCAATCACACAATTTCTTTATAATCTTCTCCAACTAACCCACAACATATGCACGTCATCCTCTTCTGCGTCCCTTCATATTCTCTCTATCTATCTCTCTCCCTTAATTTTCTCTAACTAATTCACGACCCACGTATCTCTCTTTCTTGTCCCTTTGTAGTCTCTCCCTCTCGCATTGTCTATGAGTTTTCTTTCATATGTTCATGTTTCCATTTTCTTACTTGTTGCTTGCCAAAGAGTACCAAGAAGGTAGTATGGCCCTACCCAACCCGCACCAAGCCCGAACCGGAAACCGGAGACCGGAGCGGAATTCGCGTATGGGAACCCGGGTGAGCTAACTAATGAAATAGGATGCCCGGGACGGTTTAGTGTCGGGCTAAGGAGTATGGGGCTGGGTTGGGTTAGGGGGTGGGAGGGGGTCGGGCTGGGGGTGGATTATGGTATTTGAAGCCGGGTCGGGAAGTTTAGCCCTTGAGTTGTGACGTTAAATTTACTAACATAGCGCCCAAATTCCTTAATAAATGTTAATTTTTTTTTTCTTTCTTTTCTTAGGGGAAAAGATATTGTATAAATTCAAGAGAACATTACAGAATTGTCATCCCTGCCTACACACCACTGGAACCAAGAGGGGAAAGAACCTTCACAAAAAAATACTATTAATTCTACCTTTTTCGCATGCTGCGTTAAATATGAGGGCATCTTGGTTTGTTGGCCTGGCCGAGAAGACAATCTTCAGATCCATCACTGTCTTTGTGTGCTCTATCATTTCGAAGATGATATCCCCCGTTTTCGAAATGTCCTCTCCCATCGTGCCTCCCATGGCTATGTTAATCTGATCGACAAAAACATTTGCATCACATTCTAAAATAAGACGAGGGAGTTGTCGTTCTAATTCCAGATTTACGGCTTCTAGAGCTGCGATTGCCTCCACCTGTTTTTCCGATACACAATCTTTCAGTGATTTTGACACCTCTGCAACGCACCGGCCTTCTGAATTGCAAAGAATGACTTCGGTGCCTGCCTGTTTCGAGACCGAACATGCACCATCGAGATTCCCTTTGATCCAGTCCGAATTTGGCTTGGACCAGCTGGATTTCGTGTCTTGTCTGCTAGAAGAGTGTAATTCCTGAATCTCACTAAGTCAATCTACTCATCCATGCAGTTGTCAATTTCCTTGATGATTTCGTCCAAGGAAAATGTTCAATTGTGGAAAAGAGCACTATTATGTGCTCTCTATATCCACCAAATTGTAACCGCAAATTTTGCTGGGTTTTGGGAATTGAGGTTCTATTCACAAACCCAATTGATAACTCCTTATTTGGAGTCATCTTTCGTATGTGAAGCATTGCTATTTGTATGCGTTTCGGTGCAAAGTGATGAGATTCTAGCCTGTTCTTGTGAAGAATGAGTTTGTTGTGATTTATTGCTAGTCCAGGCGTTTCTATGCGTTTTTAGATGTTATTTTTCAAATATAATCGCTTGGTATGATTTTTCATCTTGTCTTGACAGGGACGGATACTAAACGATGGCTAGGAGGCATGAAACGAATTTCGGAAACAAAGCAAGCTCAAGAGGACGCAAGAGAAGCAAAGTGGGAGGAGCAAAAATGACCAATCTTCACTATTTCGAGAGTATCTTGAGTTCTACAATGAAGGTTGGAGGGAGACCAGTGAAAAATGAAATTAGACTCAACGATCTTTCCAACGATAGGTCACGGAGCGATTATCGTTGGAGGGTCACTGAGCGATTATCGTTGGAAAGCTCGTACAAATGATAGGTCACGGAACTTTCCAACGATAGGTTCACACGAGCTTTCCAACGATAGGTCACTGGTCTCCCTTTCCAACGATAGGTCACGGAGCTCAAATTAGACTCAAAGAGCTTTCACACGATAGATGCTTGGGGGACATGTTTAGACCTAGTAGTCCGTGTTTTGTCATGATTCTACGTGCGTTTGAAGGCAGAAGCGATCTCTTGGAGCTTGGAACTCTCGTTTGATTTCTTTTTCCTTTTTCTCTTTAGTTTTTGATTTATGATCATATAACATTGTATTGTGATCATGTGTACTCTTAGCTAAATCTACTATTCGGGATATCTCGTAGGGAACTAGAGTTTGAACATCATGTTTGGTGGTTTATGGATTTGGTTTCATGTATTGTGCTTAATTGAATGAGTTTTACTTAATTGGATTTGGTTACACTTCTTTCGTATTGTTAGACGTATCAATAGGATTGAATTAGGATATGAGCATTCGAGGAATCAATATTTGTAATCGGAACTTGAATCGTGCACTAGCTATAACTAGGGTTGAGGAATCTTGCTAGTTGGCTAAGAACTAAAAGTAGACAACAAGAACGTAATGTGGAATTAAACTTGAGTAGGCTAGAGGAATCAGGTACAAGAGTTTGAATGCAAGCGTTGGTTGAGGAATCTTCAACATAATTGTGCTCGTTTAGCTAAGTAAAATACATTCATGTTGCTGAAACATAAATCCTAAGTGGTGTGAAATCTCTAGAAAACCCGTATAGATACCATGACTTGTCCACATATTAAGTAAACTTTCAAAAATCTTTCTTCGGTAGTCGTGAAGAAATTCACCAGATTAATTGGATACTTGTTTCTTTCATTTCAGTTGAATTAGAAAACAACAATCAAACTGCTAGCCCGCATGAGATTTAGACTTAGTAACTAGTTTGCACGAAGTCCTTTGGGTTCGACAACCCGGATTGCCGGATTATTACTGCACCGACAACTTTGTGCTTGCAGTAGGAGTGTGTCACCAGTCACTAAAGTTGTTGATCCTCTGTGATAAGTACATGCCTTGGGACAAACCACACCAAATCCTTTGAGTTATTTAACACTGTCCGAAGACATTAGTTGTTATTTCATCCCATTCCCCACAAGCATTGTGACGACTCGGTCACACTTTTAATAATAAATATCGATTATTCGATAAAAATCATGATTTACAGTCGACCCGTCTGAAACTTTCAAGCGTTCAAACCTCAACCAGGAGACACACGGTCCACCAGATAACATTTTTAATCAAATATTCAAAATATTGGTACGTGACTAAATTATTTACAAACTTACACCAGCTCGTCATAAACGACCGTTTTTGTAAATATCTCGTCAAAACACTGAATACAAACAATTCACAAAATAGCTAAAAACAGGTTATTCTAACTAAAAATAACCTTTGTAGCAACTACGCTGTGATCCAGCCGCGCTACGGCTCAACCTGTAAAGCAAATAGGTGAGCCAAACAGCTTAGCAGGTACCGTCTAACCACTGGCGTAGAAATCTAAAATCTACTTAATACTACAACTAGTTATTACACATCAGCATGCAACACCAATACACAAGTCACGTGATTTATCAATCACCAGATAATAATCAGATAGCTAAAAAGCATCAAAAATAATACCAACAGTATATGCAGAAATACACTGTATGCAGGAAACTCAGAGATTAGATTTCCCACACCTTATTTAATGTCTAAACATGCTGAAAATATTCTCTGACAGTCCAAACATATCACATTCAAATATTAGTAGCCTAAATATCTCCACATCAACTAAGAACAAGAAGTGGAATGAAGTTCAAATCACTTTCTAGCCCATCTCTTCTCAACAGTGAGTCCCATGGTTTTTTCCTTTTTCAATTTTCTATCTCTTCATGTTCTTGTGTGGAAGCAGTGCTGGTTTTACCTTCATATGCACTTATTTTAAAAATAGAAACTATTTTAAAAATAAAGAGTGACTAAGCAATTTAACAAGTGGCTACAAACTAACATGCATAAACTATCTAGTCATCAACTGCCAAACCAATGGTGGATGTGGACAATTAGGAGACTACGATGATGATAGACAAAAATGTTTTGTCTCTTTTCAATTAAACCCCAACCTTTCTCATGACAGTATGATCACCCAAAACATCAATCAAATAGAAAATATATCACATGCACCTAAATCACATAAGTAGAATCAAGTAATTAAAAGAAATCATTATTTTATGATTTCATAAAATAAACACGTAATTACCTATTTTAGCAGATTCGGGTCTTACAATCTACCCCACTTATAAAATTTTCGCCCCAAAATTTGTTTCAATTTTAAATTGTCACGTACCATCAAGTCCCATCACCTCCACCACTCAAGCAGCACTAGACTGTGTACCCCTAGCTCGACAGTGCGGTGGCTTACATGTGCGTACCACTTGTACGAAACCTGTCACACACACCCGCCAAAACACCCGTCCAATCCCAGATACACTATCCGTACATCCGGTTGGTTTGGCTCTGATACCAGTTGTGACGACCCGGTCATATTTTTAATAATAAATATCGATTATTCGATAAAAATCATGATTTACAGTCAACCCGTCTGGCCCTTTCAGGCGTTCAAACCTCAACCATGAGGACACACGATCCACCAGACAACATTTTTAATCAAATATCTTAAATACTAGTGCATGACTAAATTATTTAAAAACTTACAGTAGCTCGGCAAAAACGACCGTTTTTATAAATATCTTAGCAAAAAAACTAAAAACAAACAATTCACAAAAATAACTAAAAACATGTTATTTTAACTAAAAAATAACTTTTTAGCAACTACTCCGAGATCCAGTCGCACCACGGCTCAACCTGTAAAACAGAGGGGTGAGCCAAACAGCTCAGCAGGTACTGCCTAACCACTGACGTAAAAATCTAAAATCTACTTAACACAACAGCCAGTTATTACACATCAGCATGCGGAACTAATACACAAGTCACGTGATTTATCAATCCCCAGATAATAATCAGATAGCTAAAAAGCAGCAAAAATCATAGCAACAGTATATGCAAAAATACACTACTGCAGGAAACTTAGAGATTATATTTTCCCTGCCTTATTTAATGTCTTAACATGCTGAAAATATTATATGGCTGTCCAAACATCTCAAATTCAAGTAGCAGTAGCCTAAATATCACCACAACAACTAAGAACAAGAAGTGAATGAAGTTCGGATCACTTTCTAGCCCATCTCTTCTCCAACTATGAGTCCCATGTGCTTTTCTTTTTCAATTTTCTATCTCTTCATGTGCTTGTGTGGAAACAATTTTCTTCACATGCACTAATTTAAAAAATAGAAACTATTTTAAAGATAAATATTGACTAATCAATTTAACAAGTGGCTACTAACTAACATGCATAAACTACCTAGTCATCAACCCCAAAAAGAATTGTTGGGCGTGGGCAATTAGGAGACTATGATGATAGACACAAATATTTTATCTCTTTTCAAATAAACCTCAAGATTTCTCATAACTGTAAGATCACCCAAACCACTAATCAAATATAAGATATATCACATGCACCTAAATCACATAACTGCAGTCAATTAATTAAAAGAAACTATTATTTTATGATTTCATAAAATAATACGTAATTGCCTATCTCAGCAAATTTGGGGTCTTACAATCTACCCCACTTAAAAAACTTTCGTCCCGAAATTTGTTTCAACTTTAAAAATGTCACCGACCATCAAGTCTCATCACCTCCACCACCCAAGCAGTACTAGACTGTGTACCCCTTGCTCGACAGTGCGGTGACTCACAAGTGCGTACCACTTGTACGACACCCGCCAAAACATTTGCCTAGTCCTAGATACACTACCCGTATCTCCGGTTGGGTTTGGCTCTGATACCAGTTGTGGTGACCCGGTGACACTTTTAATAATAAATATCGATTATTCGATAAAAAACATGATTTACTGTCAACCCGTCTGGCACTTTCAGGCGTTCAAACCTCAACCAGGAGGACACACAGTCCACCAGACAACATTTTTAATCAAATATCTAAAATACTCGTATGTGACTAAATTATTTAAAAACTTACACCAGCTCGTCAAAAACGACCGTTTTTATAAATATCTCGTCAAAACACTTAATACAAACAATTCACAAAAATAGCTAAAAAAATGTTATTTTAACTACAAATCAACTTTAAGCTACTACTCAGCGATCCAGTCGCGCCACAGCTCAACCTGTAAAACAGAGGGGTGAGCCAAACAACTCAGCAGCTACTGTCTAACCACTGGCGTAGAAATATAAAATATACTTAACACAACATCCAATTATTACACATCAGCATGCGACACCAATACACAAGTCAAATGATTTATGAATCACCATATAATAACCAGATAGCTAAAAAGCAGTAAAATCATACCAACAATATATGCAGAAATACACCGTAACTGCAGGAAACTCATAGATCAGATTTTCCCTACCTTATTTAATGTCCAAACATGTTGAAAATATTATCTGACAGTCCAAACATCTCAAATTCAAGTAGCAGTAGCCTAATTATCACCACATCAACTAAGAACAAGAAGTTGAATGAGGTTCGAATCACTTCTTACCCCATCTCTTCTCCAACTGTGAGTCCCATGGGCTTTTCTTTTTCAATTTTCTATCTCTTCATGTGCTTGTCTTGAAGAAGAGTTATTTTTACCTTCACATGCACTAATTTTAAAAATAGAAACTATTTTAAAGATAAAGAGTGACTAATCAATTTAATAAGTGGCTACTAACTAACATGCATAAACCACATTGTCATCAACCCACAAACCAATGCTGGACGTGGGCAATTAGGAGATTGTGATGATAGACACAAATGTATTGTCTCTTTTCAAATAAAACCCAAGTTTTCTCATGACAGTAAAATCACCCAAACCACCAATCAAATATAAAATATATCACATGCACCTAAATCATAAGTAGAGTCTAGTAATTAAAAGAAATCGTCATTTTGTGATTTCATCAAATAAACACGTAATTACCTATTTTAGCAAATTTGATGTATTACAAGCATGGAATATGTTCGTCACGGGGTTGGATCTTTTGAAGAGGCTCGTCGTCGTGAGAATATCGTTGTGGATGCTTCACCAAAGATGATGTTGAACTTTCTTGGGCACTTTTAACTTCCATATTTTTCTCACCGCTTTCAAGGAGGTTTTCAAAGTACCTTCAATGGTTTTGCTTGCTTTGAGTTTTGAGTTTCCATTCTTGTTGATACCCGGTCTTTACCGTATGGTGGCCGAAATCCGAGTGGTGCCACATGAGTTCATAGCCTCTGTTGCGAGCTCTCAGGGGTATCAACAGTAGCCAAATGTTGCTCCAATGCCTCCTTAATCCATGTGCCGTCTTCACTATTAGAAAGCGATGTGGAAGCACCCGCATCGCCAAGAGGGGTGGTGAGACGAAGAGAACACGATGAAGAACAAAATGAGAATTAACACGGTTCACTAGTTTTTAGGCTAGCTACCTCCACGGACAAAACTAACCAATTTTACTGATGATAAGCTATTACAGATAACCAGACCCTAGGTCTTATATAGGCCTAGGATATTGACTTGTGCCAAAAAAAACGAAGAAACATTCTGAATTTGAACAAGGAAACAAAGAAACCGCCACAGACCCAATGTCTTCGCACGACGACCCATTATTACCTTCCAATGCCGCTTCGTTCTTCTTTCTTGCTTCGCCAATTGCTTTGTCGCTTCGTGCAAGAGTTAGCTAGGAGCCTGAATCATCAAAACATAACAAATCTCCACCTTGATTCAAGTTCCCTAACAACTAATCTAATGCTCTCATCAATCCATTCAATCGATAGAATATATTCCCACATTTTGCGGTATTGGAATACAAACACTATGCGCCACAATAAGCGCGTTTGTGCGTCTTAATAAATGCAGAGACTTTGTGTGTTTCAATCAACACACCACCAATGCACCATGACATAATGCATCCCCTCAACGTCGCGTCAATGACACTTCGTGACAAAAGTGCCTATCAAACGAGTCATGACAATTGCGTCACCACTTACCGCACCAAGACGCCAACCGAAACACGCCCAATAGCGTGCCAACAATCAATGCGTGCACAATAACACGCCGCCAATCAACCAACCAATCCGCGTGTCACAAAACACACTCCAATGCTCCTACGCCTGGAGCCCAAGCTTGGACATGAGACCTAGAGAAGGAATTCGTCATCGAACTCTGCCCCTCCACCTTGAACTGCAGCTAATCCTGCAGATCATTTGTTCTTGGGACAATTCCACTTCCAATGACCCTTCTCACGACAAAATGCACAAACGTCCAATGGTAAGTCAAATCTACCATAGTTCCGATTTCCGCCCTTACCCTTTCCCTTAACCATGAATGCGCCACCGTCATGATGTTCAAATTTTGACACCTTATGCCTCAATTCCCTTGTATGCAACGTCGAACGAACTTCCTCTAGGGTTATCGTCTCCTTCTCAACAACGAACAATTGGACGAAACCCTCAAAATAAGGAGGTAGACACCAACAATATTAAAGCCGCATCAACAACACTCACAGTCTCGTCACTATTGTGTAATTCAAGCAAAATAGTGTTGAGATTGTCTAGGTGATCACCAATATGCGTACCTTCAACCATCCGAAGACTGAACAACCGCTGCTTCAGCATCAACTTGTTGGCCACATATTTCTTTGCGTAGAGATCCTCCAACTTCTTCCATAAGTCAGCCACTGAGGTCTGATATGCGATTCCAGTAATCACGTCGTCCGCGAGGCACAACATGATTAATGAATGCGCCTTCTCCTCCATCTTCACAAACTCCAATTTGGTTTTATCAATGCCCGATTTGTTAGCTAGTGGCAACCACAGATCTTGTTGCTTCACCAAAGCACGCACCTTGATTTGCCACAAGCTAAACCCATTCTTCCCATCAAAACGATCAATCTTCATCATATTCTACATCACTCCTCACAAACTCGATCCAACAACCTGGCTCTGATACCACTTGTTAAAAAACGATGCGGAAGCGCCAAGAGGGGTGATGAGACGAATAGAACACGATGAAGAACAACACGAGAATTAACGTGGTCACTAGTTTTTATGCTAGCTACCTCCACGGCCAAAATGAACCAATTTTATTGATGAGAAGCCAATACAATTAACCACACAGTGTTAGTCTCGATCCTAGGTCTTTATATAGGCATATGATACTGACTCATGCCCAAAGAAACGAAGAAACATTCCAAATTTGAACAAGGAAACAACAAAACCGCCACAGACACAGTGTCTTCGCACGAAGACAAATTGTCTTCTCACGAAGACTCGTCTCCCCGAAGACCCAACAGTACATTTTAATGCCGCTTCGTTCTTCTTCCTTGCTTCGCCAATTGCTTCACCGTTTCGTCCAAGAGTTAGTTAGAAGCTTGAATAACCAACATAACATTCACTAATGAAAGTCTGCCACTTTCATATCCTTGTTTGTAAGTTGAAATATTAGCTTCAAGGTTGGTTCCGTGGGATCTTGTCCGAGACACAAATTCGTTTGCCATCTCCCACCCTCCGCCTTAAGCCCGAGTTCAATAATTTTCTTCCAACTAGAATACTTTGCCATGCAAAGGTGGGTGCATGACCCAATTCAGCCTTCTTAAAGTCCTGGTGAGGGAAATATTGTTTGTGATGTCTTACTTTAGAAAACTCCATCTTAAAGCGGAATAAAGAAATCATGTGATGATGAATTGTACCTTGTCGTCTCCTTCAAATGGATTTGCCCTGTTAACCTTAAAGAATTCCAACTTGTACTCCTCAAGTCTTCATCTCTTCATTCCAGATCTGATAGATGCTTTAATTACATGGGTTTTGCTCTGAAGAGCTTGAAACCCCCCAAACAGATTTCTGGGTTTCTTCAATTTCTACTGCTTTCAGAGCTTGGAGAAATGGGGTTTGTGGGTTCTTCTTCAATTCTTCTGGGAACTAAGAACAAGTACAAGAGGATGGACTCTGATCTCACAGAGGACCTAAACCATCATCTTCTACAAGAGAGAAGCAGGAGCACCAAGAAATATGTCTTTATTTGTGCTTTGTTTGCATCTCTCAATTCTGTCCTTCTTGGCTACGGTGAGTTCCTGATTTAGGTTTTACTTTCTGGTTCATATGTTCTGTTTGACTAATTCTTAAACTTCCCAAAACTTGTTTTTTAGAAAGTGCATGTTCTGATTTCTTGGTGTCTTTGATTTCTATTTTTGTGAACACTTTTATGAACATAAGGAAGCACTGTGTTACACACTTGCAGTAAGTAAGCAATAAAGGCATGAAAGCACCAAATACCAATATTTGCTAAATTTAGGAATTGGGAGTATAAAGATTGATGACTAATAAGCTTCTGGTCTCGCATTTGAGATTTCAAATAATGGAATCTGAAAAAGGAATCACCTTGATTAGCTGCATAGTGAGGTAAAAAGAGAAATTTGTTAGGGTTAGGTAGCAACTTGTATAATTTCAAAGGAATTAGAAAAGGTCAAATTACAATAGACCTAACTGTTCTCTTTTCGGGTTTCTAGATGTGGGTGTTATGAGTGGAGCAATCCTCTTCATCCAAGAAGATCTCAACATAACAGAAGTGCAACAAGAAGTCGTAATTGGTTGCTTGAGCATTGTTTCACTTCTCGGTAGTTTACTTGGTGGAAGAACATCAGATGTCATTGGTAGGAAATGGACAATAGGATTAGCCGCGGTAGTCTTCCAATTCGGTGCAGTCATAATGACTCTTGCCCCTTCCTTTGAAGTGCTAATGGTGGGAAGACTCTTAAGCGGCGTTGGAATCGGTTTGGGTATTATGATAGCGCCTGTTTACATAGCTGAGATATCACCCTCCATTGAAAGAGGCTCGCTCACTTCATTCCCTGAGATTTTCATAAACGTAGGCATCCTACTCGGCTATGTCTCCAACTATGCCTTCTCAGGTCTCTCCCCTCGCATCAACTGGAGAATAATGCTCGCCGTAGGAATCCTACCTTCAGTTTTCATAGGTTTTGCACTTTGTATAATCCCCGAGTCGCCGAGGTGGTTGGTTTTGCAAAGTAGAGTCGACGAAGCAAGAGAAGTTCTCTTGAAAACGAACGAGAACCAGTCGGAGGTGGAGGAGAGACTGGCGGAGATACAGTTAGCCGCCGTAGTCGGCGGCGACGGAGAGAAAGCCGTTTGGCGGGAGCTTTTAAGACCGTCGCCGGCGCTTCGCCGGATGTTGATCACCGGCGTCGGAATCCAGTGTTTCCAACAGATCACCGGAATTGAAGCTACCGTGTACTACAGTCCCACAATCTTCAAAGAAGCCGGCATTGTAGGAGAGTCGAAGCTCCTCGCCGCGACCGTCGCCGTGGGAGTTTCGAAAACTGCTTTTATACTAATCGCTATCTTACTCATAGACAAGATTGGGAGGAAACCCTTGTTGTATGTTAGCACCACTGGTATGACCATATCTTTGTTATGCATAAGCCTTACTCTTTGGTTTTTCAAGGAAGGATCATTTGGCATTGGGATGGCTATTTTGTCAGTTTGTGGAAGTGTTGCATTCTTTTCCATTGGAATCGGACCGGTGTGTTGGGTTGTGACATCTGAAATCTTCCCATTGAAGGTGCGTGCTCAAGCAGCCGCGCTTGGGCAAGTGGGGAACAGGGTTTGCAGTGGCTTGATCGACATGTCTTTTCTGTCTCTTGCGCGAGGAATCACAGTGGCAGGGTGTTTCTTCATCTTTTCAGCGATTTCAGCGCTCTCTGTTGCTTTTGTCTACACTTGCGTGCCGGAAACTAAAGGGAAGTCTTTGGAGGAGATCGAGTTGATGTTTCAGGATGGATATGACAGGGGAGGACAAGGCTTGGAGCGTGGAGATGTGGAGCATTTAGTGCAGAAAGAGTGAACACATGTTGTGGTAAAACTTCTTTCAGACGAAATGCTCATGTGGAAGGTATTTACAAGCATAGTCTGCAGTTACTTATTTTTGTAAATTCATACTTACAAGTTTCGGGATATCGCATCTTCACTTGCACCATCAGGCACACTTTCACTCCAAAAGCTTTTAACATTCAACTGAATCTCACGATCGACCACACCTTAGGCAAAATGCTGATTCAATTTGATTTTTCGAGTTTTTAGCAAGAATGCTATTTTAGGGATTGGAAGATTAGGCCAGACGTGTCTCAGACACTCCCAAGTATTGGTGATGTTTCCGTGCACGGTGAGCTTCAAAGCTTCTGTAATCTGCAAGTCTGTAGATGGCCAAAATGACTGCACTTGTTGAGTTTATTTTAACCAAACCTTACTTATTCAAACAAAACCAGTCCTAGCGTGACGGCTACCAAAATGTCGACGAACCAGTTTTAGTGATCTGGACTTCTATACAAGCAATACACATGTACATTTATTTTTTTGAGCCATAAAATTTTGATTGTGTCGAGATTGATAAGTGGGTCGAAGAAAAATACCAAACCCATCTCACACGATGTAAGAAACGGGGTACTATATGTATCACCAGTATGAAAATTTCACTGTAACTTCCGTATCTTTGATCTATGCATCTCAGAATTAGTTGATGCTTCATCTCCTAAAAGACGAGCTATTTTGAGAATAATAACCTTTGTTCTGACACAAAGACTTTTTTGTTGTTGTTGTTGAGAATCAACTTTAAATTACGGCAGAAAGACCTTTAATTGCAATGGAATCAACTGTTTCATGAACTATGGCGTCCCTATTCGAAGAACATTTTATTGTTTTGTTTTGAGAGTTAAGTTTGATTTGATCAGGTCCCAAGATGTTTGAGAAAGTTCTTTACTCCATCTCAAGGCTTCAAGAAACCATGTGATGTTTAATTGTTTATTACCATTTCATTCGTACAATGTTTTCCTTGAAGAATTCCAACTTGTAGTACTGCTAGCCTCCATTTCTTGGTTCCAGATCTGAGAAATGCTTACATTACACGGGTTTTGCCTGAAGAGCTGAAAACCCCCGAAAATGATATCTGGGTTTCTTTCATATTTTCCTTTTTTGTTTGAATATAAGAAGCGATATCAGAGATCGGAGAAATGGGTTTTACGGGTAGGACTTGAGAAACGGGTTTGTCTGTTTTTCTGGGCACTGAGAACAAGTACAAGAGGATGAACTCTGAGCTCATGGAGGATGCTGGTCATCTTCAACAAGAAAGAAGCACCAAGAAATACGTTTATGCTTGTGCAGTTCTTGCATCTCTCTACTCTGACCTTCTTGGATACGGTATGTTCTGATCACTCAATCTATCTAAAGTTCATATTTTTGGAAATCCTTAAATCAGTCGAATGAAAGTTAATGTAACTATAATTTTTTGGCTTTTCAGATGTAAATCATGTCTTTCCTTTCTCTTGCTCGGGGAATCGCAGTGTTCGGGACTTTCTTCATCTTCTCAGCGATTTCAGCACTTTCTGTTGATTTTGTTTACACCTGCGTGCCAGAAACGAAAGTGAAGTCTTTGGAGCAGATTGAGTTGCTGTTTCGGAATGGAATTGACCGGAGAGGAAGAGGCCTGGAGCTTGGAGATTTGGGCATTTAGTGCAGGAAGAATGAAACTCTTTACCGACTGCATTCACAATGTATGTGGTTAAATCTTCTCTCAGAAAAAATCCTCATTCAGAATGTAGGTTGCAGCATTGCTAAAAGAGGTATTTCTTTTTTTAGAAATATCAAATATATCAAAAATTGATAACAGGATCAAAGAAAAGTATAGAACCCTGAGAAATAAGTACTTTGTCATAATCACCATATTATTTATGAGTTGATGGGGATTAATAAAGGAAATCATTTTGATTCACAACAAGATCAGAAAGAGAATGAGAGGATGATCCTCATTCTTATGTTCTTAAACCATCTCAAGTTTATTTTATATTATTTTATATTATTTATGAGTTGATGGGGATTAATAAAGGAAATCATTTTGATTCACAACAAGATCAGAAAGAGAATGAGAGGATGATCCTCATTCTTATGTTCTTAAACCATCTCAAGTTTATTTTATATTTTGTAGCTCGTGTTTGAGAAAACGCGCAAGTGAGAGGTTGTTAGCATAGTTCATGAGCCAGTAAATAAGTCTGTTGAGCATCCGAAAGTGGTAAGATGTGGGAAACTGAGTAGTTTAAGATGGCTCATTTTGCTATCTGAATGGTAATCAGTGTATGTGAATGTTGGAATTTGATAGACACGCATTTTTTGTATTTGGTATGAATCCTTTGATATTTATGCATGTTAAGGTTTGATCTGGAATTAAACCTTCTTGGAAACCCGAATGAATCCAACTGAGTATTTAAGTACTTCTCTGTCCTTCTCTTAACTTCACAGATTGCCTTCATAGATGGAGGCAAAGAAGCGGAAACATGGTGATTTTGACCGTCTTATGGAACTGCCGGAAGCGATACTGCACTAACTTTTCGTACTTACCAATGAAAGATGTGATCAAGACAAGTGTTTTGGCTAGGTGGAGGTACGTGTGGTTATATGTCCCTTGTTTGAATTTCACTCATACGGAAATTTCTTCTGAAAGTGAACTAGCTTTTATCAACCGATCATTGGTCCTCCACAAGGCTTTATAAATTGATAAGTTGAGCATCGCTTTCGGACAGAATAGGTTACAGGAAGCGTACCGTGATAGTGTGGAGTCATGGATCATGTTTGCAGCAACACAAAATGCGAAGGAGCTTCGTCTTAGTTACTCTGGATTAGACCCGGTTTCACCTCAGTGTGTATTCAAATGTGGGTCACTGACAGTCCTGGAGTTGAGACAGTGTAGTATAAAAACACAGGATGAGTTTCGACTCAGTTCCCTAAAATCTCTCTCACTTGAATGGATATGGTGCGGGTGGGAGCACGCTAATGCTTGTTAGCTGCTAGCCTGAATGTTGAGCGTCTTAGTCTGATCAATTGTTGCAGTATCGCTAGACGTGAGAAGATTGATCTATTTATAATGAATTTGAGTCTGAAGACTTTGAAGATAGAAGAAAAACTTATTGCCTCTATGAAAATCAAACGATGGAGGTCTGTGCTCCTTTTGTTATAAACTTTGATCTCTTCGTAAACATACGCAAGCGAAAATGGGTCTTGACCACGATGGAGTCTCTTGAAAGTGTAACCCTTTGTTGCTCGGATTTAGACTGGTCGTCTGAAGAGGATAGGAAACGCAACGTAGTTCAGATTCTTGACACTGTTTGCCCTGTTAAAGATCTTACATTGAGCATGAGATATATCAAGGTAAAACTTTCTCTATTATTGCTTTCATTCAAAGTTTATTATGTCCAGTGTGTTTACGTTTGGAAACTTTGGTCAGGCTATCTCCACTATAGAGGAGGAGAAAACAGCGGGTTCTCCGTCCTTCAGTTGTACATACCTGAAGTTCAAGACAGGGTTGACAAAGGCGGAGATAGCAGGATATCTGAAGCTATCATCGAAAGTTCACTCTTATCATTAGCATTGAGAAGGTGAGTTATTACGAATCAAGATGTTTTCTTTAAATGTTCTTTCCAGGATTTTTCTTTTGCTTGTTGGGCAATTTTATAATTGTATTAAGCTTGATTAGTTGAAGAGAAAATATTTTAACAAGTTCTTTGATATTTTTCTTTGATATTTTAACAAATTCTTTGATATTTAACATATTCTTTGCTCATAGTTTTTTCAATATGCATTGGAGGAGGTCAACCATACTGAAATAATTCAATATGAGACCCTAGTAAAATTGAACTTTCATGGTTATATAAAATTTCTTATCATTTTTAAACATTGAGTCAAACACCAAGCATCATACGCGACCGTTTTATTCAAGTCACTATCTTTTTAATATCTTACAAAACATTCAATTTACTCTAAAAACAAAGGCCAGTTAGAGTTTCAAAACCTACATTCCAATTCTCCCTATTTCATGGCATCCATTACCATTTTGGTAACAATCAAGATCACAAATGCAACTATTTGTGATGGGATGAATTTTAATAAAAATTGAAATAATTAAGAAGAAAAAATTGAATATAGTGCAGTCATTCTAATCTGTGAATCAAGTGAGTACTACATATATGGAGTAAAAAATTGAATATAGTGCAGTCATTCAAATTTGTCAAGGACTCATCATTTTTTTTTCTGGAACTGTGACCACTCACAAGTGGAGCTCATTATGATATTATAATACATAATTTGCTCTAATGTTTAAAAAAGTATTTTATTGATGAGATAAAATATTCTATAACTTTCTTATGTCCATTACTAAAACTTAATAGTAAAATCGCATCATGAAGGATACCACAACATCATTGAAATGAATAATTATTGCTCATGATTTACAAATATAAAAAGCAACATAAAAATTATGATGGAAAAACAATGCATGAATATATGTCAATTTCTTATTTATTTGATTTTTGGCAAATAGACATGTAGGATTACAAATGTCGTATTTTATAATGAATAGTGTAAAGTAATATGGCGGCGCATGGTTTCACCTCAGAAATATCTGTTTTTATATATTAGATAAGATAAGATAAGACTAAAATTTATATATTTCAGGCAATAAATCCTAAAGGAGTGGACAAGGTATTGCAGAAGACCGTGTTGAAAAGTTTGGAGATTGTCAAAGTAAATGGCTTGATGCAAAATCTTTATGTTCGCAGCTATGGCAAGCATTGCACAACTGAAGAGTTGGCTAGTCAATTAGAAGATGATTTGAGTTTTCTTAAGTTCCTCCTCCAGAACTCGACGGCATTGAAGAGCATGACAATTGGACTCGACAAGCAATTGAGGTTTGCCAAAGCAAGATGATGCAACTTCAGCTTCTTATACACGGGCGGCTGCAGACATTCCCTAGAGCCTCAAGAGACGCTGTAGTATCTTTTAGAGGAAAGTAAAATCTGTACGATCTGCAGTTTCGGTTAGCTTTTTGTTAGCAGAAATTAAGTAAACTGCTATTTTGAAATTCTCACTTTTGCTTTCTGGCACGGATTATGATATTGTTGTTTTGAGTCAACATTGTTAAGTTTTGTGGAAGAAAAATATCAAACCCATCTCACACAATAGATGGATTTCTAAAAATCTGAACTTTTTGAGTGGAGCAATCCTTTTCATCCAGGAAGATCTCCAGATAACGGATCAAGTGCAACAATAAGTCCTAGTCTGTTGTTTGAGTGTTGTTCCGAAAGCTGTGTTTATAGTAGGCCTGGAGCTTGGAGATATCGAGCAGTTAGTGCAGGAAGAATGAAGCTCTTTGACTGCATTCGCAAAGTTCGTGGTAGTCTTTTCTCAGTAGAAATCCTCATTCAGAATGTAGGTTACAGCATAGAAACACGTATTTCTATTTTTAGAAATATCATATAAATTCATTTTGCATCGAGATTGATAAGAGGATAAAAAAAAGTATTGAAGCCTTGGGCCATAGGACAGAAATAAGTAACAATTGCTATTTGAAGAAACTTAACTGAACCAGCATTCTGTTTAGTAGTACTAAAAGAACAATACTGATACAAAAACGTATTGATAAATTGCGAATTACTAATCAAATAAAAGGAGAGAGTGGGGAGAGAATTAGAGTTGAGAGAATTGATATTTTATTGATTGAATAAACTGGTAGGTTACATCTCTTTAAATAAATAAACTAACATAACCCTAGACCTAACGGGCCTACTCTACGGGTCAATCCGTACTAATTATTAAATAAATAACTTAATTAACTAAATAATAAATATTAGATATGGTTGAACCGTATCAAATACCCACAACTCATGGTGAGAGCGGGCCTTGCCGTGTTAAGGACGGGGCTAAAGGAGAGCGGGCTGGGGGCGGGCCGTGTCGGAGGGCGGAGCGGGCCGGGTATAGACCGGGTCCTGAATGCGCGAAGCTCGGCACGTGCCGGATTGTATGGGGGCGGGTTGTGCACGGGCCGTGTCGGAAGGGCCGTTTTTGTGACCCGTGCGTGCCACGGGCTGGGCACACCTTTGAGCGGGCTATGCCGTGTCGGAGGGTGGAGCGGGCCATGCTCGGGCCGTGTTTATCCTTGTTCGGTGCGGGCCGTGCCAATTTGGCACGCGGGTCGGCCCGTATTGCCACTATGACCCACAACTTATATTCAAGTAAGTACTCCAAGTGCTGATTATGAGAACTAACTTTTTTAGGTTGAGTGAACTAGGTGAGAGAATGAAGTAGTAGTAGTAGAAGAAGTAGTAGAAGAAATGTGGGTGTTGTCTATTAGAAGTTTATGGACAATCTACCTTTATTTATCGCTATTTGAAGTGTTTCTCTTTCCCTTTCTCTCCCATTACATGTCTCATTCTATCACACAATTTCTTTATAATCTTCTCCAACTAATCCACAACCCATTTGCACGACATCGTCTCTCTGTGTCCCTTCATATTCGCTCTCTCGCTTAGTCTTCTCTAACTAATTCACGACCCACACCTCTCTCTCTCTCTTGTCTCTTTGTAATCTCTCCCTCTCGCATTGTCTCTCCTGATTGTAAGTATGAATTTTCTTTCTTATGTTCATGTTTCCATTTTGTTACTTGCTACTTGCCAAAGAGTAAGAAGATGGCAGTTTAGCCCTACCCAACCCGCACCAAGCCCGAACCGGATCGGTATGGGGGGCCGGGCCGAGCTAACTAATGAAATAAGTGATTCGGGGCGGTTTTTGGGCTGGACTAGGCGATGGGAGGGGGCTGCACTGGGACTGGAATATGGTATTTGGAGCTGGGCCGGGCAGTTTAGCTCGTGAGCCAGCTTTAATGACACCTTGAATTGTAACTCTGCAATTTTACTGACGAACTGTGACGTGTAATTTACTGACATAACGACCAAATAACTTGAACATTTTTTTTAGGCTCCATATTGCTTAACATTGGTAGTGATGTCTTACTTTAGAAATCTCCATCTTAACGCATGACAGCGGAATAAAGAAACCATGTGATGTTGAATTGTACCTTGTCCCACTCCTTCAAATGGCTTTGCTCTGTTGACCTTAAAGAATTCCAACTTGTACTACTACTCAGTCTCCATCTCTTCATTCCAGATCTGATACATGCTTTAACTACATGGGTTCTGCTCTGAAGAGCTGAAAACCCCCAAAAAGATCTCTGGGTCTCTTCAATTTCTCCTGCTTTCTCTGAAACAGAAAGCAAAGATCAGAGATTGGAGAAATGGGGTTTGTGGGTACCCAAGAAAATGGGATTGGAGAGATGGGTTTGTCTTCAATTCCTCTGGGAACTAAGAACAAGTACAAGAGGATGGACTCTGATCTCACAGATGATGCTGGGTTTGGAGATGACCTAAACCATCATCTTCAACAAGAGAGAAGCAGGAGTACCAAGAAATATGTCTTTGCTTGTGCTGTTTTTGCATCTCTGAATTCTGTCCTTCTTGGCTATGGTGAGTTCTTGGGGTTTCAAGTCTTTGACTTTGTTGTTCCTGAATTAGGTTTTGCCTTCTGTTTCATATGTTGTGTTTGACTTCTTTCTTGAACTTCCCAAATCTGGTTTCTTAGAAACTACACATGTTCTGATTTCTTGGTGTCTTTGACTGCTATTATTATGAACACATTTATGAACATAAGGAAGCACTGTGTTACACACTTGAAGTAAGTAAGCAATAAAGGCATGAAAGCACTAAATAAAGATTGATGATTAATAAGCTTCTGGATATAGCATTTGAGTTTTATATAATGGATCTCAAAAAGGAGCCACCTTCATCAATTTTGCATATCTCATTATCACATACACCAAGAATCAAGAACTGGGATTAGCTGCATAGTGAGGTAAAAAGATAAATTTGTTAGGGTTAGGTAGCAACTTGTATAATTTCAAAAGAAGTAGAAAAGGTCAAATTACAATAGGCCTAACTGTTTCTCTTTTCGGGTTTCTAGATGTGGGTGTCATGAGTGGAGCAATCCTCTTCATCCAAGAAGATCTCAACATAACAGAAGTCCAACAAGAAGTCCTAATCGGCTGTTTGAGCATTGTTTCACTTTTCGGTAGTTTACTTGGTGGAAGAACATCCGATGCCATTGGTAGGAAATGGACAATGGGATTAGCCGCGGTAGTTTTCCAATTCGGTGCAGTCATAATGACTCTTGCCCCTTCCTTTGAAGTGCTAATGGTGGGAAGACTCTTTGCCGGCGTTGGAATAGGTTTGGGTGTTATGATAGCGCCGGTTTACATAGCCGAGATATCACCCTCCATTGAAAGAGGCTCACTCACTTCATTCCCTGAGATTTTCATAAACCTTGGCATCTTACTCGGCTATGTCTCCAACTATGCCTTCTCAGGTCTCTCCCCTCACATCAACTGGAGAATAATGCTCGCCGTAGGAATCCTACCTTCACTTTTCATAGGATTTGCTCTTTGTATAATCCCCGAGTCGCCGAGGTGGTTGGTTTTGCAAAGTAGGGTCGACGAAGCAAGAGAAGTTCTCTTGAAAACGAATGAGAACAAGTCGGAGGTGGAGGAGAGGCTGGCTGAGATACAGTTAGCCGCCGGGGCCGGCGGCGACGGCGAGAAAGCCGTTTGGCGGGAGCTTTTAAGACCTTCGCCCGCGCTTCGCCGGATGTTGATCACCGGCATCGGAATCCAGTGTTTCCAACAGATCACTGGAATTGACGCTACCGTATACTATAGTCCCACGATCTTCAAAGATGCTGGCATTGTGGGAGAGTCGAAGCTCCTTGCCGCGACCGTCGCCGTGGGAGTTTCGAAAACTGCTTTTATTCTAATCGCTATCTTACTCATTGACAAGATTGGGAGGAAGCCCTTGTTGTATGTTAGCACCATTGGTATGACCATATGTTTGTTATGCATAAGCCTCACTCTTTGGTTTTTCAAGGATGGACCATTTGGTATCGCGATGGCTATATTGTCAGTTTGTGGAAATGTTGCATTCTTTTCCATTGGAATCGGACCGGTATGTTGGGTTGTGACGTCTGAAATCTTTCCATTGAAGGTGCGTGCTCAAGCAGCCGCGCTTGGTGCAGTGGGGAACAGGGTTTGCAGCGGCTTGATCGCTATGTCTTTTCTGTCTCTTGCGCGAGGAATCACAGTGGCAGGGTGTTTCTTTATCTTTTCAGCGATTTCAGCGCTCTCTGTTGCTTTTGTCTACACTTGCGTGCCAGAAACCAAAGGGAAGTCTTTGGAGGAGATCGAGTTGATGTTTCAGGATGGATATGAACGGGGAGGTCAAGGCTTGGAGCTTGGAGATGTCGAGCATTTAGTGCAGAAAGAGTAAAGTGAACACATGTTGTAGTAAAACTTCTTTCAGACGAAATCCTCATTTGGAATATAGCTTACGAAGCATAGTTAACACATGTACATTTATTTTTTTGTGGCTTAAGATGTTGATTTGAGTCGAAATTGATAAGTGGGTCGGAGGAAAATGCCAAACCCATCTCACACGATGTGAGAAATGGGGTATTATATGTATTACCAGTATGAAAATTCTACTGTAACTTCTGTATCTTTGATCTATGCATCTCAGAATTAGTTGATGTTTTAACTCCTAAAAGGTGAGCAATGTTGAAGAGTAATAAACTTTGTGCTAACAGAAACATCTTGAATTGCAATGGAATCAAATGTTTCATGAACTAAGCTGTCCCTATTTGAAGACAATTTTACTGTTTTGTTTTCAGAGTTGAGATTTATTTCATCAGGTCCCAAGATGTTTGATGAAGTTCTTTTACTGCATCTCAAGGCCTTTATAGTGGAGAAGAAACCATGTGATGTTTAATTTTTTATTACCATTTCGGTCGTACGATGTTTTTGTTAAAGGATTCCAACTTTTAGTACTGTAGCCTGAATTTTGGTTCCAGATCTGAGAAATGAACCCCTGAAAAAGATTTCTGGGTCTCTTTCAAATTTTCCTTTTTGTTTGGAAAGAAGAGATATCCAAGATTGTAGAAGTGGGTTTTGTGGGTATCCAAGAAAATAGGAACCGAGATATGGGTTTGTCTGATGTTCCTATGGGGACTAAGAACAAGAAAGAAGCAGAAATACCAGGAAATGGGTTTGTCTGATGTTTTTGCTTGTGCAGATTTTGCATCTCTCAACTCTGTCCTTCTTGGATATGGTAAGTTCTTGATCATTCTATCTTTCTGACTTGTTTCAAAAGTTCAGAGTTTTAAAAAACCATCAATCTGTCAAATGAAACGTGACCTAATTATTGTTTTCCGGCATTTCAGATGTTGGTGTCATGACCGGAGCAATCCTATTAATCCAGGAAGATCTCCAGATAACAGAACTGCAACAAGAAGTCCTAGTCGGTTGTTTGAGCACTTTCTGTTGATTTTGCTTTTACCCCTGCGTGCCAGAAACGAAAGGGAAGTCGTGGGAGCAGATCGAGTTGCTGTTTCGGGACGGAATTGACTGGAGCTTGGAGATGTCAGCATTCAGTGCAGGAAGAATGAAGCTCTTGCGGACTGCATTCACAATGTTTGTGGTAAATCTTCTCTCAGAAGAGATAATTACTCCATTCAGAATGTAGGTTACAGCGTAAGCTAAAAGCACGTATTTCTATTTTTAGAAATAGCAAATAATATTCATTTTGCATCATCAAGATTGATAAGAGTATCAGATAAAAATATCGAACCTTAGGGCCATAGCACAAATGTGAGAAATGAGTACTAAGGTATACATACCTTCATCATCATTCAGGATAATATAGCTCATTGATATCGGTAGCTCTGTAGTCTGTACAGAACCTGCATTCCATTCCATTCCATTTAGGCTCTGTTTGGTTCGCAGCAAAATGTTTTACAAGGGAAAATACTCTACGCGTAAAATATTTTGTGTGAAAAAGTTTTCTCTGCAATTATTTTCTTGTGTTTGGTTGACACTTGCCAAAGCAGTTGTCCGTGACGGCAGTGACAGTGATGGGTGGTAGTGAAGGTAGGTTGCGGGGATGGTGGCGGTAGGTGGTAGTGATTGTTATTGGTGGTGAGGGTGCTAGTATGAGTTGTTGTTGTGCTCCTTCACTCTCCGGAAAAGGGCTTACGGATTTGAAATGTGTAACTCATTTTACATCATTTGAGGAAAAACATTTTGCAGGAAAACAAACAGCACCGGGAAAACATTTTACAGGAAAATGTTTTACCACCAACCAAACGGAGCCTTAGTGTAATACTAGAGCCATACCAAAACTTATACTCTAGTAGTATCAAATTTGAACCCTTTATGGTACTAATGGAGTAAAAATAGTTACAGTGCACTTTTAGTTTTGAAGTGCTAACACTTTGTCCTACTCATTACGACTTACAAGCACGATAACCATCTGCTTTTATTCTATAGATATCTAGACATGTGATTATCATTTATGGGTCGATGGGGGATAAATAAACAAAATCATTTCGATTCACAACGAGAATGAGAATGAGAGGATGATCCTCGTTCATATTTTTTTTCCGTACCCCTGTGCTTGAGAATATGCTCAAGTGAGAGGCTGTTAGCATAGTTCATGAACCAGTAAATAAGTGTGTTGAGCATCCCAAAGTGGTAAGATATGGGAAACTGAATAGTTTAAGATGGGTCATTGTGGCTTGTGCTATCTGAAAGGGTAGTGGGTGTATGTGAATGTTGGAATTTGATATACATGCATCTTGGTATGTGGTATGAATCCTTTGATATTCTATGAGAAGAAACAGAATTAATACATGCATGTGAGGTTTTGATCTGGAATTAAACGTTATTGGAAACCGGAATGAATCCAACTGTGTATTTAAGTACTTCTCTGCTTTCTCTAAACTTCAAAGATTGCCTTCAAAGATGGAGGCAAATAAGGGGAAGGATGGTGATTCTGATCGTCTCATGGAACTGCCGGAAGCGATACTGCACCATATCTTTTCGTCCTTGCCAGTGAAAGATGTGATCAAGACGAGTGTTTTGGCTAAAAGGTGGAGGTACGTGTGGCTATACGTCCCTTGCTTAAATTTCCCTCCAACGGTTATGGCCACTGAAAAAGAATTAGCTTTCATCAACCGATCATTGGTCCTCCACAAGGCTTTAGTAATTGATAAGTTGAGTATCGCTTTCGGACAGGATAGCTTAGAGAAAGAGTACTGTGATAGTGTCGAGTCATGGATCATGTTTGCAGCCACACGAAACGTGAAAGAGCTTCGTCTTAGTTTCTCTGGAATACACCAGGTTTCACCTCAGTGTGTATTCAAATGTGGGTCACTGGCAGTCCTGGAGTTGAAAATGTGTAGTATAAAAACACCGGATGAGTTTCGACTCAATTCCCTAAAATCTCTTTCCCTTGAAGAGATATGTTGGGATCATGCTAATGCTTTATTAGCTGCTAGCCCGAACGTTGAGCGTCTAAGTCTGATCAATTGTTGCGATAGTGATGAGAAGATTGATCTATTTATTATGAATTCGAGTCTGAAGACTTTGACGATAAAAGATTGTGAATGCTTGTCTGATATGGAGGTCTGTGCTCCATTTGTTACAAACTTTGATCTCTCCGTAAGCATGTCCATGGGAATATGTGTCCTGTCCAGGATGAAGTCTCTTCAAAGTGTAACCCTCGGTAGCCTAGACTTTGAATACATTTTACATTGGTGGTATTCTGAAGGGTATAGGAGGTGTAACGCAGTTAAGAAGATTCTTGAGGATGTTTGCCATGTTAAGGATCTTAAATTGAGCAGCAGTTGTATCAAGGTACGTAAAACATCAGCATATTTACGTTCTCCTATCTATTGTATTCATTCAAAGTTTATGTCCAGCGTGTTTGTGTTTGGGAAATTGGTCAGGCTATCTCAACTATAGAGGAGAAAATGGAGGGTTCTCTGTCCTTCAGTTGTACACACCTGGAGTTGAAGACAGGGTTGACAACGGCGGAGATAGCAACAATTGTTTCTATTCTGGAGCTATCGCCGAATGTTCAAACTCTTATCATTTGCATTGAAGAAACTGAGAAGGTAAGTGATTAGGAATCAAGCACGTAGTTTATTTATTTATGCGTTTCACCCAAGGACTTCTCTGCTTTTTATATATTATGATATAAGACAAGATAATATTACAGTTTTTAAGTTTCAGGCAAGAATTCCTGGAGGATTGGACAAGATATTGCAGAAGACGGGAATAGCGAACGTGTTGAAAAAGTTGGAGACCATCAAAGTGAATGACTTCATGAAAAATCTTTCTGATCAAACCAAAGTATCTGACACCAAGGTCAAGCATTACACAACTGAAGAGTTAGCTAGTCAATTAGAAGATGATTTCAGTTTCCTTAAGTTACTCCTCGAGAACTCTCCGGTGTTGAAGAGCATGACGATTGGAGTCCGCCAGAATCTGAGGCTTGGCCAAAGCAAGATGACGCAACTTCAGCTTCTTACACACGAGCGGCTCCAGGCATTCCCTAGAGCTTCAAGAGATGCTGTAGTTTCTTTCAGAGTATAGTAAAGAATCTGCATTTTCAATTAGCTTTTAACAGAAATCACGCAAACTGCTATTTTGAAATCCCAACTTTTGATTGTTGTTATTTCCTGAGAGTTTTGGATGTTTCTATTTCCTCAATTTGATGCACTCTCTTGGGAGCAGTTTCGTTTGAACACTTTACGAGGGGAAAAAGCCACTATCACCCCTTTAAGTTTGATGCATAGACATTTTCACCCCTCCCAGTTTGGAAAATGACGCTTTTACCCATTTTGTCTGTCAAATTTCAGAATATTTACACTCTCCAAGTGTGACATCGTTAGTCTGGGGGATGTCCCTCACTTTAGTACTTTCGAGGACTTTCTTCAGGTATGAAATGACACAGTTAAGGGGTGTAAGTGTCGTAAGTGTTTTGAAGTTAGGAACACAAAAATGATGAAATTGTCATTTCCCAATCAAACTAGACTAGGTGAAAGAGTCATTTATGATTTACCCATGTCTATGTTTTTGGGTAAAAGACATTGTCACCTCCTCTAGCTTGATTGGGGAAATGACACTTTCACCAATTCTAATTTGTAAAAGAACACTTTCACGTCTTCAGTGTGCCGAATTTCAGGTAACTTGAATATCATATCGTGACACCACTGCTTGTCATAGAATTGGGGGATGTCCCTCACTTTAGTGCTTTCGGAGACTTTCTTAAGATATTAAATGACACAGTCAAGGGGTGTAAGGGTGAGTTTGGGAATGCTTTTGCTGCCAGCACAGCTGCTTTCCGACAGCAGAAGCAGTTTTAGTGTGTTTTTGTAAAAATAAAATTTCTGCTTTTCCGGACAGTTTCTGCTGTCCCACAGCAATTTCAGGAAGCAAGGGGGGAGATGCATTTCCAGAAAGTGCTTTTGATAAATATATCTGCAACCGATTTTGACCTAACAATTTTTTAAAATATCAATACTTATCTTTCCGAATTTTTTTTAAAATATTAATATATCTGCAACCGGACAGTTTCCGATTTTTGTCATTTTACCCTCTCACAGCAACTTCACAGTTGATTTTACCAAACACAAAATTACTATATCATTATTTCACAGCAGCTTCTACGTAATATTTACCAAACAATATTTTTTCAAGAATTCACAGCAGCTTTCTACAGTGTTTTCACACAGCAGCTTTCTACCACCGCCACAGCATTCCCAAACTAGCCCTAAGTGTCTTGAAGTTAGGAACACAAAAAGGATGAAAGTGTCATTTCCCAATCAAACTAGACTAGGTGAAAGAGTCATTTATGATTTACCCATGTCTATGTTTTTGGGTAAAAGACACTGTCACCTCCTCTAGCTTGATTTTGAAATGACACTTTCACCAATTTTAATTTGGAATAGAATACTTTCACGTCTTCAGGGTGCCGAATTTCAGGTAACTTGAATCTCATATCATGACACTGTTTGTCCTGGAATTGGGGGATGTCCCTCACTTTAGTGCTTTCAGAGACTTTCTTAAGATATGAAATGACACAGTTAAGGGGTGTAAGTGTCGCAAGTGTCTTGAACTTAGGAACACAAAAAGGATGAAAGTGTCATTTCTCAATCAAACTAGACTAGGTGAAAGTCATTTATGATTTACCCATGTCTATGTTTTTGGGTAAAAGACACTGTCACCTCCTCTAGCTTGATTGGGAATATGACACATTCACCAATTCTTATTTGGAAAAGAACACTTTCACCTCTTCAGTGTGCCGAATTTCAGGTAACTTGAATCTCATATCGTGACACTTCCATGAATTGGGGTATGTCCCTCACTTTAGTGCTTTCGGAGACTTTCTTAAGATATGAAATGACACAGTCAAGGGGTGTAAGTGTCGTAAGTGTCTTGAAGTTAGGAACACAAAAAGGATGAAAGTGTCATTTCCCAATAAAACTAGACTAGGTGAAAGAGTCATTTATGATTTACCCATGTCTATGTTTTTGGGTAAAAGACACTGTCACCTCTTCTAGCTTGATTGGGAAATGACACTTTCACCAATTCTTATTTGGAAAAGAACACTTTCACCTCTTCAGTGTGCCGAATTTCAGGTAACTTGAATCTCATATCGTGACACTGTTTGTCCTGGAATTGGGGATGTCCCTCACTTTAGTACTTTCGGAGACTTTCTTAGGATATGAAATGACACAGTCAAGGAGTGTAAGTGTCGCAAGTGTCTTGAAGTTTGTAACACAAAAAAGATGAAAGAGTCATTTCCCAATCAAACTAGACTGGGTGAAAAAGTCATTTATGATTTACCCATGTCTATGTTTTTGGGTAAAAGACACTGTCACCTCCTCTAGCTTGATTGGGAAATGACACTTTCACCAATTCTTATTTGGAAAAGAACACTTTCTCCTCTTCAGTGTGCCGAATTTGAGGTAACTTGAATCTCATATCGTGACACTGTTTGTCCTGAAATTGGGGGATGTCCCTCACTTTAGTGCTTTCGGAGACTTTCTTAAGATATGAAATGACACTGTCAAGGGGTGTAAGTGTCGTAAGTGTCTTGAAGTTCGTTATAGAAAAAAGATGAAAGTGTCATTTCCCAATCAAACTAGGCTAGGTGAAAGAGTCATTTATGATTTACTCATGTCTATGTTCTTGGGTAAAAGAAACTGTCACCTCCTCTAGCTTGATTGGGAAATGACACTTTCACCAATTCTAATTTGGAAAAGAACACTTTCACCTCTTCAGTGTGCCGAATTTCAGGTATCTTGAATCTCATATCGTGACACTGTTTGTCCTGGAATTGGGGGATGTCCCTCACTTTAGTGCTTTCAGAGACTTTCTTAAGATATAAAATGACACAGTCAAGGGGTGTTAGTGTCGTAAGTTTCTTGAAGTTAGGAGCACAAAAAGTATGAAAGTGTCAATTCCCAATCAAACTAGACTAGGTGAAAGAGTCATTTAAGATTTACCTATGTCTATGTTTTTGGGTAAAAGACACTGTCACCTCCTCTAGCTTGATTGGGAAATGACACTTTCACCAATTCTTATTTGGAAAAGAAAGCTTTCACCTCTTCGGTGTGCCGAATTTCAGGTAACTTGAATCTCATATCGTGACACTGTTTGTCCTGGAATTGAGGGATGTCCCTCACTTTAGTGCTTTCGGAGACTTTCTTAAGATATGAAATGACATAGTCAAGGGGTGTAAGTGTCTTGAAGTTAGGAACATAAAAAGGATGAAATTGTCATTTCCCAATCAAACTAGACTAGGTGAAAGAGTCATTTATGATTTACCCATGTCTATGTTTTTGGGTAAAAGACACTGTCACCTCCTCTAGCTTGACTGGGAAATGACACTTTCACCAATTCTTATTTGGAAAAGAACACTTTCACCTCTTCAGTGTGCCGAATTTCAGGTAACTTGAATCTCATATCGTGACACTGTTTGTCCTAGAATTGGGGGATGTCCCTCACTTTAGTGCTTTAGGAGACTTTCTTAAGATATGAAATGACACAGTCAAGGGGTGTAAGTGTCGTAAGTGTCTTGAAGTTAGGAACACAAAAAAGATGAAAGTGTCATTTCCCAATCAAACTAGACTAGGTGAAAGAGTCATTTATGATTTACCCATGTCTATGTTTTTGGGTAAAAGACACTGTCACCTCCTCTAGCTTGATTGGAAAATGACAATTTCAACCAATTCTTATTCGGAAAAGAACACTTTCAACTCTTCGGTGTGCCGAATTTCAGGTAAATTGAATCTCATTTCGAAACACTGTTTGTCCTGGAATGGGGAATAGCCACTAAAAATAAATTGAGACAATTCCCCCACCCCATTTCTTGGAATTGGGAATAGGCACTTTCACGATGTTTTCCTCGAAGAATTCCAACTTGTAGTACCGCTAACTTGACACGATTTCTTACGTGTTTAAACGCAAGCGCACGGTCAAGTAATATAGGGGTGGTATTTCAACCCCGAGTTATCGATCCCACGAGGACAAGTTTTAAATTATCTAATTAGTTATTTAATTTAGAGTACGGTGCAGGAGGAAAGATTTGATTGGTTTTAGAAATTTAAATAACAACTAAGCTACTATTTTTGTATTTCTTTTATTTTTATATATAGGAAACAAGATATGGAGAAACTAGTTAATCTCTAGATCACCTAGGGTTGTAGACGAATTCTGGTTCAACTATGTAACACGTTAAACCTATTCTAGTTCAGCCGGGTAATTGCACTGACAATCTCCTATCGGTCTCATATCATTTTACGTCTTTGACTACATTCTCCTCTCGGTCTCATGTTGTCTACCGGTCCGTTCTAGCAGGTCATCTACTGGTACGATAACGGGTCACGTCGGTCCACCGTTTCAAGGAACAGCTGAATACTCCCACCGAATCTACCCACACTAAGGCCAATCCTAACACTTCTCCTTTTAGGTCTCGGTGATACGGGATTGTGTTCAAACACTCTTCACAACTAGGTTAATTCACCGTCGTGCACTTTCTAGTTAATTAACAAGTCCGGGTCGCGAATCCATTCTTGCTAAGGATTAAGCATAGTGTAAGAACATGTAACAAGAATAAGTATTAACTTTAAGCAATACAATGATTCAAGAACAAACCCTAGCTTCAATGATTATCAAATCCTACACTAGCCGTGTCAATAGATTAGAATCATCAATTTAATCATGAGACTAACACTTATTCATTGAATCAAAGACATAGGCATGAAACAAAGACTTGAATCCGGGAAATAATCCGTCTACATAGCCCTAGGCTCTCATAGAGATGCCTAGCAATGAAGTTTAGCTAATAGTAATCAACCAAACAAAACTTACAAGTTTCTCCATACAAGATTTGAAAGAAGAAGAAGAAATCAAAACCTAGCCTTCAATGGTGATCTTGAGCCCTATCTTCGTCCTCCTTCTCTCTTCTCCAGCTCTCTAGCCTCCAAAAGTGTGTCAATCCCCCTTTTGGATCGTCCCCCAACATTAGAATAGGTCTGGGGTCTCTAAAGTTTCACAAAATCACCAAAAAACCCACAAAATTTCGGTCTGGCCCAGGTGTTCGCACGAACACTCGACTGTTCGTGCGAACAGTGTTCGTGCGAACACAGTTTGGTGTTCTTAATATCCAGCAGAATGTTTTTCTTCCATTTTGGCATCTTTGACGGACCATATCTTTCTCGTCCGATCTCCGTTTTAGCTCCGTGACCTATCGTTGGAAAGCTCTTTGAGTCTACTTTCATTTGACACTAGTCTCACTCCAAAATTCATTGTAGAACTCGAGATACAATAAAAATAGTGGAGATTGGTCACTTTTGCTCATCCGACTTTGCTTCTCTTAATTCCCCTTGAGTTTGCTTTGCTTCCGAAGTTCGTTTCATGCCTCCTAGCCATCGTTTAGCATCCTTTCCTGTCAAGACAACATGAACAACCATACCAAGCGATTATATTTGACAAATAACATCCAAATATGCATCGAAACGCCCGGATTAACAATAGAGTGCTAAAAACTCAACTTTCTACGTTTTCTCAACATTCATAGTGTAAAACTCATATTTCAACCCGGGAATCACGCAAAACGATATAAAATATGCAAGAAATATAAATCTAATAGAGAGTTATCACTAGCCTCCATTTCTTGGTTCCAGATCTAAGAAATGCTTTAGATTACAAGGGTTTTGTCTCTGAAGAGCTGAAAACCCCGTAAAAAGATTATGCGTCTCTTTCATATTTTCCTTTTTGTTTGGGAAGAAGGGATGTCCGATATTGTAGAAATGGGTTCCGTGGGTATCCAAAAAAATAGGAACCTTGAATGAGTTTGTCTGGTGTTCCTATGGGGACTAAGAACAAAGAGGTGAGGATGGATTCTGAGCTCACGGAGGAAGCTGGTCATCTTCAATAAGAAATAAACGGAAGTACCAAGAAATATCTTTATGCTTGTGCAGTTTTTGCATCTCTCACCTATGTCCTTCTTGAATATGGCAAATTTTTGATCAATCAACCTCTGTGACTTGTAACTAAACTTCAGATTTTTAGATATCCATCAATAATTCGAATGAAAACTAACGTAACCATTGTTTTCCGGCTTTTCAAATGTTTGGTGTCATGAGTGGAGCAATCATATTAATCCAGGAAGATCTACAGATAACGGAAGTGCAACACAATAGTCCAAGTCGATTTTTTGAGCACTTTCTGTTGCTTTTTCTTAACCTGCGTGCCAGAAACGAAAGGGAAGTCCATGGAGCATATCGAGTTACTGTTTCGGGAATGGAATTGACTGGAGAGGAAGAGGCCTGGAGCTTGGAGATGTTGTGCATTTAGTGCAGGAAGAATGAAGCTCTTTACGGACTGCATTTACCATGTTTGTGGTAAAACTTCTCTCAGTAAAAATCCTCATTTAGAATGTAGGTTACAACATATATTAAACACGTACTTCTATTTTTAGAAATATCAAGTACCGCATTTTTTTTAGGAAAAAGAATTATCATTAAGAATGGGTAGTCATCCCATGTTATCCAATTGGGAATACATCGGTTGCCCAACTAGGAATAGAAGAATAGAACGACATATCGTCTTCAAGTAAGCCCTTTTTGGCGAAGGAGTGTTCCAACTTGTTTCCGTCGCGAGCAGTAAAGAAGAATTCCACCCGAACAAAATCAACAATCCTTCTCGCACATCCATCCAGTACCCTTTTGAGATCAGATAATGCCCCTGCCCTTGTGATTTTGTCAGCAATACCCTCACGAAGCAACTTGACAGCATTCAAACTATCAGACTCGATAATCACTTCTGTCAAATGTAGCTCTGCTGCTAGTTTTAGCCCTTCTTCCATAGCTGATACCTCCGCAACCAGGGGACTGTAACCGTTGAACTCTAAAAATCTGCCAACTCGAAATCTTCCAAGCTCGTCCCGGACACAGATGCCGAGACCTGAGGCCGTCCCATTCCCTTGCGGATAAGCTTCGAAGCAACTGGGAGCGATTCATTCCATAAACGCCGAACCGCTTCTTTGGCATTTTCAAACTCCACAACTTCCTTAGCCATTTGCCATTACCATTACCGCCCGGACTGGAAGGATTACCTGTAGATAACTCCACCTGTGCTTTGTACCCTGTTGCCACCCTATAATTCCCATCGTCCAAGTGTAACCAAGAGAACTCATCCTCTGCTTCAATTCGGATTGGAATAGACCTGATAATATTTCTGTCGGATGGTCAGAAGTGCAGGTTGAGCGCCTCGTCATTCCATGTTCGACTCATTGTTAATATAGCAGCTCACTTTTACCTCTTCAAAACCCGGGAACAAATAGAAGTTGGGCCGAAAGAGCTAAAAGAATATAGCCACTTATCTGCAAATGCTCGTACCTGAGTCCCATTCTGAATGTTCCAAAACAGCCCATATTTGACAAGATTGCGACCAGCGATAATGTTCCGAAAAGCGCAAGAAATCTGCGATGACGGTTTGACCACATAATTAAGAATGGAAGTAGACCGGAAATACTTGTGCTTTAGAACGGATCCCATCAAGCTATCAGGATTTCTCAGTAGCCGCCATGTATGTTTTGCGAGAAGAGCTATGTTGAAATCCTGAAAATCACGAAAATCAATACCACCTGCTTCTTCATCCTTCTTCATCTTCTACCATGCTACCAAGTGAATTTTCCTCTTACTATCATCGCCACCCCACTAAAATTGTCTGATAAGTCTCTCCAACTCCTGACATGTCTTCTTTGGTAATAAGAAACAGCCCGTTGTGTAGTTAGGTATTACTTGAATAACTGATTTAATCATAACCTCCTTACCGGCTACCGAAAGTTCTTTTCCCTTCCGCCCCTTAAGTTTCTTCAAAACTCTTTCCGAAAGGTAGGAGAAAGTTGTAGACCTTCGCCGTCCTACCAAGGTGGGCAGACCCAGATAACTGTCATGTTCTTCAACTACTTGGACTCCACGCAGTTGACTGAGGCCCTGTCTCTCTGCAAGGCACGCGCTATCAGAAAAGACAATCGAAGACTTTTGCAAATTTAATACTTGCCCCGATGCAGCTTCATAGTCTCTAAGTATATCCCGTAAAGCTCCTATCTTTGCTGGCGTGAAATATCAAGTACTTTGCATCAAGATTGATAAGAGTATCAGATAAAAATATTCAACCTTAGGGCCATAACACAAGTGTAAGAAATGAAAACTAAGGTATACATACCTTAATCAACGTTCAGCATTTGACTGCAGCTTTCATGTCTGTAATCTATGTATTTAAGAAGCTAGCTTACTGATATCGGTAGATATGTAGTATGTGCAGAACCTGCATTTTATTTAGAGTAACATTAGAGCCATAACCGCGGGTAGTATCAAATTTTAACCTTTCATCATAATAATAGAGTAAAAATAGTTTTTTTTCGAGGATATGGAGTAAAAATTACAGCTGTATTTTTAGTTTGAAGTTATAACACATTATCATACTCCCTCTTTCACCAGGTTCTTCAAAAAGTTATTCGGGTATTATCTGGACTTAGCAATTCGGTTAGCAAAACAAAATAAAATTTAATAATTTTTTCGGTAGTATTGTAGCGCAAAGTTTACTCTACGACACTATGAAAAGATTGCCAAATTCTTGAATTGTTTTGCCCAAAGAATACTCAATAAGTTTTTGAAGAACCTGGCGAAACGGAGAGAGTACTTATTACGAGCACGGGAACTATCTGCTTTTATTATTATTATACATATATCAAGACATGTGATTATTATTTATGAGTCGACTGACATCTTTTATCAGTACGGTAGATTTTAAAATGACTTTTTGGTTAATTGATTTTTTTTTAAAGAAATGGCTATTAGATTAAATCAATCACAACCGTTAAAATTCAACCACTTATAAAAATGTATTTAAAAAAATATTAACGGAAACAAAATAAGTAGCACCACTCTGCTCTTTCTTTCAAGTTGACTTTTTGACTAGTATATTTTAACCGGATGATTTCGATAAAAAACTAATGTAATTTTTTGATAGTATATTCAAAACATTTACCCTCTATCTCACTTGGGGAGAAGACCAGACGACATCGCCGAGAGGGAAGAAGCGACCCAACTCCACATCGCCGTCGCCGTCGCCGTCGCCGTCGCCGTCGCTGCCTGACCTTTAGGCGTCGAACACCAGCTCCGATTCTCCTTCCGCAACCACAGGTACTCATTTCCTGCTTTGCCTTCTTCAGTTCTTCTCGTGATCTCATCTTTTTCATAAATAGGGTTTCAATTGGGATGGCTAACAGTCTGTTGATAGTTATTTGCATTGTGGGTTAAATGTATCTGAATATTATGTGTTGTATTGCAGTTTACTCTCACTACTAACATTGAGCTGGAATGAAGTATGTGTAGCCCTAACATTCAACTGTAACTTACAGTTTGATTGTTGTTTTGTCTATGGGTTCCTGATGGTATTTCAGTTCTAATTAGGGTTCTTTTTGTTCAGGGGAACAAGGACAATAGAAACAACATTTGGGCTTGGAACTTCCATTAGGTATGTTCGATTCTTTCGCTCTATGGCTTCCTGATGCATCGATATTTAGATCATGCTTTTGGTGGCATGCGTGTGCCCTTTCCCTTTTGGTTGATTGATACAAGACTTTTATGCGTGGGTTGATTGTTACTGTTGATACTACCAAGCATATTTTGCCGAATGTTATATATCAGTAGCTTCATTAATTCATGATAGAAGAGTAATTATGTTAAGTAATTTCTTCAAGCAAACTCTTCATACAGTTTTGTTTCTTCGTAGAAAACTTATGAGTATATCCACTGAAGCAAAACCACAATCTTTTCTTTTTAGTGGCCACTCTTTTTCAGTTTCGTGGGAAATTGAAAGCTTCAGCTGTTTTCCCTTCTATTGATTGTTCCAACAGAATGGCCAAAGTATCTTGACTGTTGAGATAGTAATTGTTTGTGTGGAATTTTGGACCAAAATGCCAGGCTGGATAAAGCCATGCTTGCAGCTATAGGATGAAAGGTTGATTGTAGTTGTAATAAGGAATTTATGTAGCGATGACAGTGTCTGGTCCAACATTCAAGGTCCACCAAATCGGTAATCCAGGCTGGATAAAGCAATGCTTGCGTTTTGTATGTATAGTTTCCATCGCCACTGTCCTGAAATCTGTTCTTTATCTTAGATATTTCCAATACACTGCTAATCTCATCTCCATGAATTAGGGAACCCATTTTTGGTGGCTGATTGTTAGAAATTATTGGATAAAAGAAATACTAAGAAATTGAAAAATCATGGCATAATAGATTATGTACTGTTATTTTTTATTTTATGTTTTCTACTATCTGTGATGTAGATTGTGCGCAACTTCTCATCTATTGATGTGTATTTGTAAGGGTTAGAAGAGGAAAAATTCACATTTTGCCAGTGTGAACAAGATTTCGTGCTCCTGATCAAAGACCGAAATACAATTGTTTCTTAAGAGCGTTGCATAGACAATGTTAACCTACGGGCTGCGATTCCATTATTAAGGAATCTTATACCACTTATTGCATTCGCCTTCACTGATATGGTGTTGAATTTTATGTGTTCGTTCAACTATGAGTGACAAGCTGAACCTAGAAACTTCGTTTGGGAACTTATGTTTGGTTGTTAGGATTTCCTTAGGTTTATTTGGGACCGTGCCCTGAGGGCACGGGCTATCCCCTAGTATGATTTCACAACGAGATCAAAAAGAGAATGAGAGGGCGTTCTTCATTCTTAAGTTCATCAATTATCTTAATTTTTTTTTTTCTTTTTCCGTAGCCCGTGTGTTTGAGAAGATACTCAAATGAGAGGTTGTTAGCATAGTTCATGAACCAGTAAATGAGTCTGTTGAGCAAGTTAAAGTGGTAAGATAAGGGAAACTGAATAGTTTAAGATGGGTCATTGTGTAATCTGGAAGGGTAATTAGTGTATGTGAATGTTGGAATTTGATACTATGATAAATGCATTTTAATATTTGCTATGAATCCTTTGCTATTCATGCGTGCATTATAAATTATTCTTGGAAACCAAAATAAATCCAGCTATTTTAAGTAGTTCTCTACCTTCTCTTAAGTTCACAGGTTGTACTTTTCACTGAAGCTCTGCAATGGCAAAGAAGACGAAACATGGTGCTAGTGATCGACTTATGGAACTGCCAGAAGCGATACTGCACCATATCTTTTCATACTTGCCAATGAAAGATGTGATCAAGACGAGTGTTTTGGCCAAGAGGTGGAGGTGCGTGTGGTTATATGTCCCTTGCTTGAATTTCCATATTACGAAAATGACTTCTGATGGAGACTTAGCTCTTATCACTCGATCTTTGCTCCTCCACAAGGCTCTAGAAATCGATAAGTTTAGTATTGTTGTCGGAGCGTATAATAATTTGCTGAAAGGGGATTGGGCTAGTGTCACTGTCCAGTCATGGATCATGTTTGCAGCAACACGAAACCTGAAGGAGCTTCGTCTTATTTTCTCTCAACTTAATCTGATTTTACCTCGTTGTGTATTCAAATGTGAGTCACTGACAGTCCTGGAGTTGAAAAGTTGTAGTATAAAAACACCAGCCAAGTTTCAACTCAGTTCCCTAAAATCTCTCTCCCTCGAAGATATTTTACGCGGGTGGGAGCACGCTAATGCTTTTTTAGCTGCTAGCCCCAACGTTGAGCGTCTAAGTCTGATCAATTGTTGCCGTAGTGGCAGTGAGAAGATTGATCTATTTATTATGAATTTGAGTCTGAAGACTTTGAAGATAGAAGAAGAAACTGTGTGCTTCTATGAAAATAAAACCATGGAGATCTATGCTCCTTTTTTTAATTAACTTTGATCTCCGCGTGAGCATGCGCAAGCGAAAATGGCTCTTGACCAGTATGGAGTCTCTTGAAAGTTTAACCCTTTGTTGCACGGCTTCGTCCAAAGAGGATGTGAAACGCAACGTAGGTCAGATTCTTCACACTGTTTGCCATGTTAAAGATCTTGCATTGAGCAGCGGTTGTATCGAGGTATAAAACATTCTCTATTCTATTGCTTTCATTCAAAGTTTATAATATCAAGTGTGTTTATGTTTGGGAAACTTTGGTCAGGCTATCTCCACTATAGCTGAGGATGTCCTTCAGTTGTACACACATGGAGTTGAAGACAGGGTTGACGGAGGCGGAGATTGCAGGAATTGTTTTTATTCTGAAGCGATCGCCGAATGTTCAAACTGTTATCATTAGCTTTGAAGGAATGGATGAGAAGGTAAGTTGTTAGAAATGAAGCATGTGGCGATTTGCTATGTAAGTATCTTTTTTTTGAAAGAAATACATATTTTAGAAAATCAAGTCTCTATTACATTTTTATCAGCCGTAATTGATTATATATAATTATTTAATTTATTTATTCTTTTATTTTTTTGAATTGCCAGAGAAGAAGTCAACTTGTGTAATTTGAGCTTGCAAAATTTAATCAAAAACTAAATAATTTATAAACACATGAAAATTAAATAGAAATTCAAGCTATAATTTTAAAGCTAATGATGTATTTTATTTTCCTTATCTTATGTCAAAAGACAATAGATGTAACCCCACGCCACTGGCGCTGAGATTACTGTTTTTTAAATTTCAGGCGAGAATTCCTGGAGGATTGGACAATTTATTGCAGAAGACAGGAATAAGGGACGTGTTGAAATATTTGGAGACCATCAAAGTCAATGACTTCATGAAAAATCTTTCTGTTCAAACCAAAGTAAAATACTTCACGAAAAATGGTGCTGTTCGATACAAGGTCAAGCATTACACAACCCAAGAGTTAGCCGGTCAATTAGAAGATCATTTGAGTTTTCTTAAGTTCATCCTCCAGAACTCGCCAGCGTTGAAGAGCATGACAATTGGAGTCAAGCAGAATCTGAATCTTGTCCAAAGCAAGATGATACAACTTCAGCATCTTACACACGAGCAGCTAGAAGCGTTCCCTAGAGCCTCAAGTGATGCTGTAGTTTCTTTCAGAGGAAAGAAAAAAAACTGCATTTTCAATTTCAGTTAGCAGAAATCAAGCAAATTGCTGTTTTGAAATCCCATCTTTAGCTCTCTGATGATGATGATATTGTTATTTCTTGATAGTTTGGGATGTTTCTATTTCTTCAATTTGATGCACTCTCTTGGGAGCAGTTTTGTTTCAAAACTTTACGATTGGGCAAAAGACACTTTCACCCCCTTGAGTTTGATGCAAAAAACACTTTCACCCCCTCCAGTTTGGAAATTAACGCTTTTACCCATTTTGTCGGTCAAATTTCAGAATATTTACACTCTTCAAGTGTGATATCGTTAGTCTGGGGGCTGTTGTCCGTCACTAATGTAGTTTCGGAGACTCTTTAAGGTATGAGAAATCACTATGTTCCGTGCAAGGGTATGTTTACCACGACCGAAGAGTTAGCTAGTCAATTAGAAGATGATTTGATTTTTCTCAAGTTCCTCCTCCATAGGGATGCAAGTTCAAACCGGAAAAACCGCAATCCGAGCCAAACCGGGCGGTTTGGTTCGGTTCGGTTCGGTTTGGAGGCTATTACGGTTCGGTCCAGGTTTGCTAAAATTCCAAACCGTATGATACGGTTCGGTTCAGGTTTGCAAAAATCTCAAACCGTGTAAACCGAACCGAACCGTTTATGTAGCATATTAGGCTATACAACTGCCACAATTGATAACTTCTACACATATATCATATATAGTAGGTACTGGAAATGATGTAATGTTTGTTACTTTATTTTAAAATTGCTTGACATTAAAATTTTAGTAAATATTTAGTTTTTGAATGAATTATTACTAAATTTCAAATGAAATAATATATTTCTAGAAACCGCGGTTTAAAACCGAACCAAACCGGTCCTTAACGGTTCGGTTCGGTTCGGTTTGGAGCCACTAACGGTTCGGATTAGGTTTGGGTTTTGCCCAAACCGTTACATGCGGTTCGGTTTGGATGGGTGCCAAAACCGGACCGAACCGGACCGTTTTCATCCCTACTCCTCCAGAACTCGACGGCGTTGAATAGCATGACAATTGGACTCCACAAGCATTTGATCCTTACACACAAGATTATGCAACTTAAGCAGCTGCAGGCATTCCCTAGAGCCTCAAGAGATGCCGTTGGATCTTTCGGAAGAAAGTTAAATCTACTCAGAGACCTACTTGCATGGTTTCCCAGAAATATGGTATTCGTGGCGTAAGATGATAGGTCTAGCAGCTGCCGGGTTCAGAGAAATTGCACCAAAAAGTTGAAGCACCAAAAAGTTAGTTATTTCACCATAAAATGTACAAGTACATAAAAAAAAGGTTTTCTTGTTTTTTTCTTCAAAAATAACAAAAGTAATCTTTTACATGACAGAATACATCAAAGAACACAAGTATATTACCACTCCGTTTCTTCTCTTTAGCCCCATTTCTATCTTGGGACGTTTCCTCTCTTCTCCCCCTTTTCTTATCTGACATATTTAAAGTTGTGAGATACCCACTTTACCCTCACAAAATACCTACCACTAAAAACAACAACCAAACCCAAATTAAAATCTCAGCCGATCAAACCCGCCCAAATGCCCTATTTTCATCATTATCATCTTACCTTTCTCTCACTACCTCTCTGTATATCTCTACTTTTCTTTCATTTTCTTCTCAAACTCCTCTCATCTTCTTCTCTTCTCCGCCATACACCAACAACACAACCACCCCCATCACCTCCTAAATCTTAATCACCACCGCCCCCATCACATCCCTCCTCCGAACACCCATTGAAAACGGACACAACCATATCCGGCAGAGCAGAGAGAGAGAGAGAGAGAGAGAGAGAGAGAGAGAGAGAGAGAGAGAGAGAGAGAGAGAGAGACGCAAATCTGGCGGATGAAGCCCTGGCAAGGCGCGGCAGTGGCGACCCAATTGGTTCTCTCCGGCGATTCAACAGTTGGATCTGTCCTCTCCGGTGGCTCAAAAGTCGGATTTGTCCTCTCCGGCGACACAACAGTCGATCTGTCCTCTCCGGCGACTCAAAAGACGGATCTATCCTCGGTGGCGACCAGTGGCTCTTCTTATTCTTTTCCTCTTCTCTTCTTCGTCATCTGTTCTTCCTCTCCGGCGATTCAGCTTCTGTCCTTCCGCTGTTTTTCGTTTGATTCATCTTCTACTTTTTTTTTATGGGATTGCTGAAATTGTTGGTCAACATACAAAGACTTTGTGTTCTCCATCTCTTGATATCAGAAGGGGTATGAAGACTATCTTTTTTTTTTCTGTTCACTTGTACTCCCTTCGTATCACCAGGTTCTTCAAAATTTCCATTTTGGGCGTATCTTCTGATTCTTCAAAATTTTCTAATATGGAAACTTTCTACAAAAAAAATACAACTATACCCTTAATGAAATAATCTACCCCAATTTATAATTGGGCTTAACTAATCTGATTTAAAACTGAACCTAATTAATTAAGCCCAAAACTAATTGTGGGATACTAATCATATTTCAGCAGCCCAATTCTCACCTTATCCAAACTAGAAACATATCTTAACCCTAGCCACACAACCACAAAAATCCCCCGTCTGTGTTCATTATACAAATAAAGAGAGAGAGAGAGAGAGATAGAGAGAGAGAGAGAGAGAGAGAGAGTGACGGATGATGGAAGAGGAAGAGAGGAAGAGTGAGAGCAAATCGACGAACAACGAGTTGGACGGAGGTTGTGGCTTCAACATGAACAGATCGGAAAAAGAGGGAGGGAGACTCCGGGTTTCCGAGTTCGACGGAGGTGGTGGGCGGCGGTTGAGGCTTCGACAAACGGTGGAGAGTGTAACCGACAAACGGTGGAGGCGATTGTGGCTTCCGGTGGGTAAGATGGAGGCGAGACAGCGGTGGCTCTTCCATGTCTGGTACTTATCCATCTCGTTCTTCTTCTTTTCATGTTTGTCTGTCTCCCACTCTTCTCTCTCAGATCCGTCTCTCACCAATCTCAGATCTTTCATCTATTTGCAGATCTATGCTTCGAACAGTGGCGTGGTGGTGGCGGTGGTGGTCCATTTGGGGATCCTATTTTGCAGCTTCATCTTCTCAGATCATTTTTTTCTCTTCAAGATTTGATCTATAATTTTTTTCTTTCGATTTTGTTCGTGAGTTTGATATGGTGTTCTATGTTGCTGAAAGATACTGAAAATTGTTTAATCTTGGATACTGTATTTTTTTTTTATCTTTGATCTATAACTTTTTTTCTTTCGAATTTGTGCTTGATATTGATATGCTTGATCTTGATGTATTGATATGGTGTTCTTGATGTTTATGGGTGTTTCTGAAAATTACTTAAATTCGTTTAATCTTAGAATTACTTTAATGTGGAGGGGTAAAGTAGTCTTTTCCAGGGTTTCTTAATCTCCGTGCCCTCAAATTTTTTTGAAGAAACTAGTGATACGGAGGGAGTATGTGTTTGATTTCATATGTTTTTGTTTAATTTCTGTTCGGATCTGTAATTTGGTGGTTCTCTTGCTGGTGGTGGTTGCTGTTATCAATCAGAGAGAGAAGATGAGGAAGATAGAAACAAGAGAGGACATACAGAGACTTTTAGTGGAATTGGAATGGCAAGACAGTCAAATAGACATTTTTCTTAATCTTTGTGCCCTCCCAAAGGGGGCTAAAGAGAAGAAACGAAGTGGTAGTAGTCTGCCTTCAATGAATCAAATCTAACTAGTGGGGGCTATGATGTGATTCTTAGGGGGAAAACATGAATGATATGAACACTATATAGGGTAGAATCAGAATTTCGAAAAGTTCCAGCTCCCACCAGTCATAAGACAAATCAGCCACTAATTATGCTTGTGAATATAGTATGAATTACAGTAATTCATAACAACACACCTAGAAGATGAATCCAGGGTTCTGTTGGGTTTTGAGGTAGGTAACGCAGCGGAATAACAAATATTTCTACTCAAAGCCCACCAAGGATCACAAGAAGAGTTATCATAACATGATAAGAGCATTGAAGATGTGTACCTTGGTTTGGGAGATCACACGAAGAATAGTGTCTTCGTCTCTATGAATATCCACACCTTGGATCTTGATTGGATTCCTTCTCACCGCGATGTGCTAGCAACGGAAGAAGGAGGAGGATGATCACGCAAAACGGAGCACCAAGCCGTGCCTAGGGAGGCCGACGGCAAGGAGGGGCGGACGAGTTGGGGCTCTCGGCCTCTTCCTTGTCTCTCTCTCTTTGCTTTGTTATGTTCTCTCAAATAATGACTTGTATTGAGAAGTAATAAGCTAGAGTTTCTTTATATAGTCATGACTCTTTATTAACTACATAAAGGCCCCAATACTAATCATGTCCTTACATGGATTATCCCACTTGCAAATTAGTCATACTAATTTTCTTTTGGTTGCGTTATGATCATTTTATTAATTAGTCCAACTAATTTATTACCTACCACCAATTCAATCCATCCGGTGTGTGACCCCATATGTTTCTATTTAGTTGGAAGTAACTTATTACTAACATGGAGCGGTGTCTAGCAACACATCCATGCCACCCAACTAATAGAAATAAGTCAGTGATCCCGACAAACCTCTTGCCCAATATCACATATTGTATTATCCCTTTGTCTCCATATCCGGATTGGACACGAGACATAATAGTCACACTCGTATATCCATTCCATAGTTTCTCGATCCTGGGAATATGTGATAACGCCCAAATAGGGGTTATTTTATAGCCTGAAAAGATGTGTATATGTGCTGGAAAACCGCGTTTTAGCCAGAAATCACCCTCGGAAAGCCTCGGTTTTAGGAACGAGACGTTTATTTGTTCTTCGTGAATTTCTGCATGTTTTGTACTTTTATTGGATATGATCGCGGGTTTTTTCATGTCTTTACAGGAACAGGTTCGGAAAGCGCATTGGGATGCGTGCCGAGACAGAACCGGGATCGCCTCGGGAAACGTGCAGAAAATGTTCGGAGCAGGATTTGACCGAGACTGGTACAAGGGAGAGCGGAATGGAAAACGGAAAGACTGGAGGAAAAACGAGCAGTGAAAACCGACCGAGGAAGCTGAAAACGCCAAAACCGAGAATCACCGGGATGCGCTCGGTTGACAATATCTTGAGCTTGACTTGGAATTTTGAAGTGAAACCAGGGGCAAAAGAACGGAGACGTAAAGGGCTTTCCGAAAACAGGTTATAATGCTCAAACGGAGTCCGGCCGAAAAACCGACTCCCGTCACGTGTGGGTCCCAGTCAGGCCACGCCCGAGTAAGGAGTCTCGGTTCCCGGTGTCCAGAGTCAGGAGCAACTATTTTATGTTCGTGACGATTTCCGGGACAGTTTTGGCCTAGGGGTATTTTGGTCATTTTGGCACCGGGCCCGGGTTTCCGAAGTCAAGTTCATATTTTGTCTCCCAAATTCAGTCAGCAGTTTTCCTATGGCCAGAGTCAGGATTGGGCAGAATTCGGAGCGGTTTTGAACCAGGGGTATTTTGGTAATTTTGACAAATTTCAGGTCAAAACGCAAGACGGGAACACGGGAAAGCAGGAAGACACCGAGGAAGGAAAACTGGAGATTTCAGGCAGAAGAGTGGGACCCAGGAGACCCAACCGGGCCCACCAAAGGACCAAGCAGGGCCTCCTCTCCACCCCCCTGCCTGCGTATATACGCAGGCCTGCGTATATACGCAGCCTTGCGTATATACGCAGGCAGGAGGGGGAGAGGGGGAGGTGGTTATATGCTCTGGTTGCGTATATACGCAACCCTGCGTATATACGCAGCCAGTTTGACTTTTTGGTCAAAGACGGTGGACCGATGGCAGTTTTCATAAATTCTGGCGCAAGCGTTTTCGGGGAAAACAGCACTATTTAAAGACTCGTCCAGACTCGTTTTGAGACATCAATAAAAGACAGCACAACCGAAGGAGAAGACGGAGCGTCCCCGGAGAGCACGGAAACGTGAATCCAGATTCAAGACACCCGTTTGCTCTTCTTCTCTCTTATTCAAAAACTGTGTTATTTACGTTATGAATTTCAGTAGCTAAACTTTTACCTAGGTTCTCCGTGAACCTAGGGTTTCGTTTTCAGATTAGTTCTACGTTTTGACTATGAATTCATGATTACGTTATCTTAATATCAGCAGCTTTATCAGTTATTCTGTCTTTGAATTTTACTGTTCATGCATGATCGGAGTAGCTAACCAGAATTGCAACAGACCCGAGCCGGTAGGTGAAAACGTCCGGTTAGGGTTAGGAAGAGAAGACAGAATTTAGCACCTTACCCTGATGGGCCGACTAGCGAAGGGGAGTTAGGACTAGCCTGAAATCGTTGAGACCAACTGTTAGAGAATCTGACCCGGGCCATCAGGACAGGTTAGAAACCCTAGCAGCCTTAGAACGAGACTGCAGATTTAGGCAGCTTAACAGGAATCCGACAATCTGCAGGATTGTGATAACGTGCAGGAAAAGAAAAGATACTGCACAATTGGTACGTGGCACGGATAACGAGACTGCTGTGTGTTTTCATGTCAAACAAAGAACGAAAATCTGAAGAACCCTAGGGGATCCCGGGACCTAGTATCTCAAACCCTAGATTTACAACCTAAGGATTATTCAGAAAATTCTCACAAAAATATTTACGTTTCGGTTATTTACTTTCAGTACTTAAACAAACTCTCAAAATATTCCTCTTTTTTACACTCTGTTCGTTAAAACTGATTACTAGAAAAACCTGCAAAGTCCCTGTGGGATCGATAATCTGAGTCGTAATACACTCTATACTACTTGATTTGTATACTTGCGAATAGTACGCTAAATTGCGCATCAAGTTTTCGGCGCCGTTGCCGGGGACTTTTTAGGGTTTATTTAGTAGTTCAAATTAATTTTCAGAGTTTTTATTTTTATTTTATTTTTTGTTTTTTTTCGTAATCTCACTGCTCTTGAGAACTCTACTTTTTCAGGATGGGCGACAATACCGAGAGAACGCCAGAACTGCCCGAGACACGTACTCCAGCCGAGATGGCTCGGTACATCGAAGATCTTGTCGTAGCAGGATTCGCTGCCCGGAGCAACCAGAGGACGTACAACAGGTATGGAAAGGCGTTGGTGGAGAATTTTGAAGTCCCCACGGGGGGGCATGAGCGAGCTATTGTGGTGCCCGAGATCACTGCAGAACACTTTGACATCAAACCCTCCACCATCCAGACTGTTCAGACCCTCTATCCATTCCATGGCAAAGCTGACGAAGACCCGAACGACTTCATCGGGAAGTTCGAGGACTACTGCAACAAAGTCCGGTATAAGGGAGTTGGAGCCGAGGCGCTCATGCTAATACTCTTTCCATACTGCCTGTACGGAGTGGCCAACGACTGGCTCGAATCCCGACCACCCAGATCGATCACTACATGGGAAGGATGCGTCACAGATTTTCTTGCCAAATTATACCCCGCCTCCCGGGTCATTCAATTACAAAGCGAGATTCTGTCATTCAGGCAGAAGACGGGAGAGACGGTGGTAGACGCATGGGACAGATTGATGAGACTTGTGAAAAGATGCCCGAACCACGGTTTCGGAGACCCGAAGATCCTGCAGGTATTCTACCATGCCCTAGACAGGGAGAGTGCTGACAGGATTGACGAGAAGCCGGAGGAAATTTTCTGTACCATGTGGACAAGGATGGTGCCTATGAGCTGATGAAGCAATTAGCCAAACAGGATACTCGCCTGTTTGACGATCGCAGGATCACGGCCCGAGCCGAGCCAGTGGAAGACGACCGGATAGACAATCTGGCCAAGATCGTTCAAGATTTGGTCAAGAAAGTTTACTCAACTGATGCAGTAGGAAAAACAGATTTGGACACAGCCATCGAGGGGCTCGGAAACGAAGATTCCAATTACGTACAGCAGCAGTGGGATCCGAGCCGGTACAGACCGGGTATGAGAGACCATCCCGGGTTCCGGTACGGAAACCCGAACGCAGCAGTTTATGCACCGGGGTTCCAGCACAGGCCACCAGCCCAGCAGGCTGCACCGATGCAGCAGGCTCAGTCGGGCCCATCTGCACAGCAGTACGACGCTCAGATGAAGGAGATCAAGTCCATGTTCCAAACCATGGAGTCCCGGTTCGAGCACATGGACGCCCTGACAGCCGACGTGCAGATGACCAAAACGTCACTGCGCGCTTTGGAGGTACAAGTTGGACAGTTAGCACAGCAGCTAACGGAGAGACAGCCAGGAAACTTGCCCTCGAATACAGTGAATAATCCACGTGCTCAGGTCAATGCCATCGCCACTCGGAGTGGATTAGCACTACAGGATCCGCCGTATCCTAGCCATGCACGTGCAGAAAAATTAAAGGAAATCGAGCGTTAAGTATTTGGCCAGGATAGCAGCTCAGCCGACCGCCCCCAGCCGAAGGGCTCGGTTGAGCAGGATGCAATGCAAAAGGAGAAGGAAGCAGAAACGGTACCTATCTCCAAGGAGGTGCCATATCCTTTGAAGACACGAAAGAGGGATGATAGCAAGGACTACGCCAGATTTCTCGAGATTTTCAAACAGCTGAAGAGTTCGCGATAATTCCCAAGTATAGGAATATCGTTCTAAGTAGTACCCGAGTAAGAACGGGGTCGAATCCACAAGGAGAGGAGGTTTAGACAATGACTTGCAAAACTATAAAACGACAAACTAAATCAAGAAACACAAACTCTCAATGGCTTTAAAGCTTGCCAAGCTATTCAAATCCACCAAAATCAATTGATGGAGCAAGTTTGAGGTTTGAGTTTAAGAACAAAGTAAACGACTACTAGAGCTACGTTCAAGAAACTAAGTGAAATGACAAGTAGAGAGGGGCTAGGGATCATCGGTTTCTCTAGTGACCAATCCTCCTATTACATTCAAGCCCGATTCTCAATTCGCATGTGTCAATCCATAAGACAAGTATCTCAAGAAGTGATTGCTCATACAATCCAACTCGCGACAAGAGAAGTGTGTAAATCCAACACGCTAATCAAGCACTAAAGAGGCTATTCAAATGAGATTCTCCAAATTTCAATTGTTTCAAGCATCAACCATATGTAAACACACATAGATGTTTCCACATGAAAGATCAAGCAACAAATGAGATTTGTAAATACTCACTCAAATCACCTAACTAGAACTCGATTTCTCAAAGTTAGGATTGACGAGTTCCTCTCACTCAAATGCAACTTCAAATCAAACACGTCAAAAGTATTCGCACATCTACCTATTCAATGCATCAAATACTTCAACAAGAGAAATCTAAATATTGCACTAAGCATTCAAGTGAACCCAATTCAACCCATTCATCCTTGAAGTTCAACTTGACTCAATAGGGAGATTTAGACACTAGATAGTCCCAAATCACCCAAGCAAGTGAATTAGCTAAACATTATAAGAAATTCAAGAGAGATTGAGAGAAATTTACTTTCAATAATCAAAGCTTGAATTCATACTTGATAGCACCAATACACTTTTCACTAATTCAATCTCAAACACTTGATTCAACTACAAATAACTAAGCAAAATCACTCCTAACACAAAACTAAACTACCAAAGTGAATCAAAGTGTGCAACTAAGCTGCTGCTGCTGCTACAATGAAGAACCCAGCAACAGCAGCACCAAGAACAGAGCATAACAGTGCTCTACAGCCTCAAAATCGCCTGAAACTGACCTCCTCTCTCCCCCTCTTCCTCTTTCCCTTGTTCTTGGCCCTGATTATGCTCAAAGAGAGCTCAGGCGCTCAAGAACAAGCCCTGACTTGGGTGAAATCGGAGAGAGAGAGAGGATGGACTGAGACCCAAAAACAGAGCGTCCTTCCCCGACGGGTCCAGAAGAGAGCCTCCAATTTCTTCAACTTCGAGTTATATAGATGCTAGGGATTTGTTTCGTGGCCCCCAAGGATCAATCTATGCCCTCCAATTCTTCTCATTCCATCTCCTTCGTTGATTCTTGCTTCGTCCTTAAGAACCCTAGAGAATTGGGGGTTTCTTGTTTGCTTGATCTTGGGCCGAATTGAGGCTTGGGCTGGGTAGATATCGGGCTAGGGAAGAGAATGAGACCGTTCTCGCTTGATTTGGTGAAGAAACGAGGCTGGGGTGGAGCTTGTTGGAGCTTCGTCGAAGCTTCAATGGAGTCTGCTGCGTTGTTGCGTCGTTCTAACGCGGGGAGAGAGAGAGAGACCGTGAGAGAGAGCTGGGGGGTGAGCTGGGTTAGGGAAATTGCACCCGGCTCCCCCCTAGCTTGCTGGAATGTTTTAAAAGGCCCGGTTCCTTACTTAAAAACTTCTGAAAATGGCAATCTGACCCCCAATCCGTTAAGTATCCTTCAAATAAGCCATTAAAACGTTTCAAATCTTGCACTTAAGCCCCACTTCCGTTAGTTTCTTCTCTATTTTGCCCTTTGACATCACTTTTGACTTGCAATCTAGCATTTAACTTGCATTTTCTTCAATTTTGGCATCTTTTCCACTTGATTTCTTCAATATAAGCCCATCTAAATCCTTCTTCACTTCTCTTGGCCCCTCTAAAGCGTCTCACTTCATCATTCAAGCTCTCCCAACTAGCCTCTTACGTTCTAAATCACGTCTTTGCCTACAAAATAAGATAAAAACAAGCAAAACTACAAAGACAAGCATAAGTCTAGAAAGAGAGATAAAATAGATAAATTACATATTAGCAAGTTAAGAGGAGTTCGTTAACATACTAAAATATGCAATTTTAATTCATCAACAATCAACATACCCTTTGCGGAGGCGTTGGCAAAGATGCCCACTTATGCCAAGTTCCTCAAAGATATTTTGTATGGACGGAAACGTATGAGCGATTTCGAGACAATAAATCTGACGGCAGAAGTGAGCAATTGTGTGAAGAATGGGCTACCGAGGAAGAGGAAGGACCCTGGCAGTTTTGTTATCCCGGTGACCCTAGGTAATGCTTACACAGGAAAGGCTCTGTGTGACCTAGGGGCCAGTATCAATCTGATGCCTTTGTCGATTTTCAAAACTTTGAAAATCGGTGAACTCAGGCCCACCAGAATCAAGCTGCAGATGGCGGACAGATCCGTGAAGCAGGCTTACGGAGTTATTGAAGATATTCTGGTGAAAGTCGGAGAATTGATTTTTCCGGCAGGTTTTGTAATTCTAGACATGGAGGCAGGGGACGTACCACTCATTCTGGGCAGACCGTTTCTGGCCACTGGAGAAGCCATGATAAACTGCAAGAGCGGAGAACTGACCATGCAGATCAATGAAGACAAAGTGAAGTTCAACGTTTTCAAAAATCTGCAACTACCGAATTATTACGAGCATGAAGACATCTTCGCAGTGGAGGTAGTCGAAGAAGGCTGGGAAAACGAGGAGATGGATGAGCTTTGGGAAGAAATTGACAGAGTGGACAGAGAGAACGAGGAGAGATTCCAGGAGGAGCAGGCCATGCAAACTGAAAACCGGACCAGTTTACAGCTGGACGAAAAAGGTGGGCAGAAATTGGCCCTGGTCCCGTCACTCAAAGAGCCACCAACCCGAGAGCTTAAACCGCTCCCGAGCCATCAGACTTCGGCACAACCAAAGCAGTTTCAAGAAAGGCAGAAAGCACTTCACGGCGAGTCTCGGATGCAGCTTATCCCGGGAAAATTGAGATCTCGGTGGGTGAGCGGAAACCGGGTCAAGCCATATTTGGGCCCGGAAGCAGACGTCAAGGTACACCCTGGCGGTTTTGACGTCCCTTGAGCAAACATGAGGTAACCGGGTCGGGCCGTCGACCGTAAATTACAAGCGCTGGTTGGGAGGCAACCCAACGTAGTAAGTTAGTTTAAATTATTTCAAGTTTTATTTTCAGTTTTGAATTTTGAGAGAGGTAAGATGAGTGGGTATTGACTTTGAATTGAGCATGTGCAGATACAGCAGAGCAGAAAACGAGAACAAAAAGGAGTAGAGAGAAAAAAAATTATGTTTGAAAAAAAAAAAATTACCTGCTGCCTGCGTATATACGCAGGGTTCTGCGTATATACGCAGCCTGCAGTAAAATTTCAGAATTTTGAAAAAAAAAATATTTTTTTTTACCTGCTGCCTGCGTATATACGCAGTCAGCAGCGAAAAATTCAGGATTTTGAAAAAAAAAAAAATGAAAAAAAAATTATTTTTGTTGCTGACTGCGTATATACGCAGGGTTGCGTATATACGCAGCCAGCAGTGAAAATATGGAATTTTTTTTAAAAATAATAATAATAATAATAATAATAATAATAATAATAATAATAATAATAATAATAATAATAATAAAAACTTTTTCAAATTGCTCCCTGTTTGCGTATATACGCAGTACTGCGTATATACGCAGGCAGAAGAAGAAAAAAAAAGTATTTTTTTTCGGACAGCAGCACGTTTTTGCCCCATTTTTCTCTCTCTACCTCCATACACAGATCCGTGGAGTTTGAAGCGAATTCAGAAAATTTCGTAGAAGGAAAGGCAGATTTTCAAAATCTTGAAGAATCGACCCCGGTGTGTTCTGGCACACTCGACCGTCACAGGGACTCGTACGAGTTGGGGATTTTTCAGGAACAGTTTTTCTGCAGAACCGAGCAGTCGACCCCGGTGTACGGAAGTATACTCGACCATATGGGAGCACATTGTCAAACACAATGGTGCTCGCGGATTGCACGTTTGAAGAGCGCACATAGAGCCGGAAGGTTGACAACTTCCGTCGAGAAATTTTCTGGCGACCGGTCAACGGTCCTGCTCCACCGGAATCTGCGAAAAGTTCCGCACCTGTAAGAACTGACTCCGGGTGCACAGGTTCAATTTCTGTCTCTCGCTTTATTTTTCTGCATATGCTACCATATGCTACCAGTGGTTCCCATTTGATGAGGCAAGTCAGCTCATCCAATTCAGATTATATGCCTGATGATTAGTACCATGAGGGCATGGCACCATCCAGTGTGGGGGTGGTGGCGTTGTAACTGCATAACGTTTTATTAAAAAAAAAATTGTAAAAAAATTTATTAAAAAATTTAAAAATTAATATTTTGAGACTGGGTGAAGGATTTAGCTTAAAACTGGAGAGAGTTTAATGATAGAAAATTTCCCGAAGTGGACGAACTTCGGTGAGGAAGAGCTGCGAGAATCTGTCTAGGGGAGTTAATAGAGCCAATGCACTTCAGAAAACGCAAGTAGCTGTCTCCCGAGCAATGTATCCGACTAGTTGCCAGACCACCGTCACCAGGTAGTCGTTAACCCGCCATCACGGTCACCACATCATTTGGTGGAGTGATAGGCCATAGGGGACCTCACGTCCTGTCTCGCGCCTTAGGTCCACTAGCGAGCCCCGTTGATCCATTAACCCTTTTCTTGGTAACCGTTTGACCTAGGAAGCCGTTTTTTTGATACTCGCATCATTGTTAGTATTTTGACCTTTCCTACGCGTCATGGCACGAGGGAGTTGAGTTGAGGGGGATTTTCTGGGGTAGAGCAGAATTGTCATATTTGATAGTGGATGAGCTTTATTTTCATACTTGAGGGTGTGTAAGGGTGAGATAGTGACGGCAGCACACTTCGGTGTGGCGGTGACTCACGACATTACACCGTGAGCACAGGAGGAGTGCCGTAGTGCGTAAATTTTCTGCACGACATGGGGAACTTGGGTTGACAGGGTTGATTGGAGGATGCGCTGTGCGATTTAGACATCCTTGTAGAAAGGAGGATCGGTTGGAAAAGCGCAAATATTTTACAGATTGACTACATGGTACGAAATTAGTGTGGGGGTGGTCGTTTCAGATTTTATTTCAGTACTTTTCTGCCACCCCACGTTTTTGGTTTATCATAGAGTTGGCCTGGTTTGTATTGTTTATTATGTTGCCCCGCAAAAAAAAAAAAAAAAAAGGAAAGAAACAAAAAAAAAAAACAAAAAAAAAGTATCAAAGGCAGAAAATTCAGGGTGCTTGATTGATTTTATTTCAAAACGCCAGGCCGGCAATTTTTATCACAGTTTCACATTCGTTCACAGTTGTGGCCGCGAGAACGGCAGTTACACCGGGACTGGGGAAATTGAGTGTCTAGAATCTTAGGTGATTTGGGTCAGTTTCTGTCATCTTGGTGAGGGAGTGTGAGATTGGGGTATGTGAGAGTGTGCTGTGACGTTTAGGACATCGCTTCTACATGACTTATCCTACCGTCCCAAAGCCGGCAGATTTACATTACACCCGGAGTAAAAGCACGGAAGGTGTGCATTAGGGATACGTTCGGTTTGCGTGCAAAAGCGGAAGTAAGTGGTGTTCGTGCTTGTTCCTAACCTAGGCTGGCCGCGAGTTCTTCCGATCACCGCAGTTTCTGAAATTTAGGGGAATATGAGAACTTGATGATGTTCAGTTTGAGTTGAAGAGATTGCCCAGTCTCACCAAAAAATATAAACTTTTTTTTATAATAGTAATATTGTTTTTAAATAAGTGCAGTTACACCGCTCTGGATTGATTCGGGATAATATGCATTGGTAGTATATTGCTGGAGTTTGCTCGGGACGAGCAAAGTTTAGTGTGGGGGTATTTGATAACGCCCAAATAGGGGTTATTTTATAGCCTGAAAAGATGTGTATATGTGCTGGAAAACCGCGTTTTAGCCAGAAATCACCCTCGGAAAGCCTCGGTTTTAGGAACGAGACGTTTATTTGTTCTTCGTGAATTTCTGCATGTTTTGTACTTTTATTGGATATGATCGCGGGTTTTTTCATGTCTTTACAGGAACAGGTTCGGAAAGCGCATTGGGATGCGTGCCGAGACAGAACCGGGATCGCCTCGGGAAACGTGCAGAAAATGTTCGGAGCAGGATTTGACCGAGACTGGTACAAGGGAGAGCGGAATGGAAAACGGAAAGACTGGAGGAAAAACGAGCAGTGAAAACCGACCGAGGAAGCTGAAAACGCCAAAACCAAGAATCACCGGGATGCGCTCGGTTGACAATATCTTGAGCTTGACTTGGAATTTTGAAGTGAAACCAGGGGCAAAAGAATGGAGACGTAAAGGGCTTTCCGAAAACAGGTTATAATGCTGAAACGGAGTCCGGCCGAAAAACCGACTCCCGTCACGTGTGGGTCCCAGTCAGGCCACGCCCGAGTAAGGAGTCTCGGTTCCCGGTGTCCAGAGTCAGGAGCAACTATTTTATGTTCGTGACGATTTCCGGGACAGTTTTGGCCTAGGGGTATTTTGGTCATTTTGGCACCGGGCCCGGGTTTCCGAAGTCAAGTTCAGATTTTGTCTCCCAAGTTCAGTCAGCAGTTTTCCTATGGCCAGAGTCAGGATTGGGCAGAATTCGGAGCGGTTTTGACCCAGGGGTATTTTGGTAATTTTGACAAATTTCAGGTCAAAACGCAAGACGGGAACACGGGAAAGCAGGAAGACACCGAGGAAGGAAAACTGGAGATTTCAGGCAGAAGAGTGGGACCCAGGAGACCCAACCGGGCCCACCAAAGGACCAAGCAGGGCCTCCTCTCCACCCCCCTGCCTGCGTATATACGCAGGCCTGCGTATATACGCAGCCTTGCGTATATACGCAAGCAGGAGCGGGAGAGGGGGAGGTGGTTATATGCTCTGGTTGCGTATATACGCAACCCTGCGTATATACGCAGCCAGTTTGACTTTTTGGTCAAAGACGGTGGACCGATGGCAGTTTTCATAAATTCTGGCGCAAGCGTTTTCGGGGAAAACAGCACTATTTAAAGACTCGTCCAGACTCATTTTGAGACATCAATAAAAGACAGCACAACCGAAGGAGAAGACGGAGCGTCCCCGGAGAGCACGGAAACGTGAATCCAGATTCAAGACACCCGTTTGCTCTTCTTCTCTCTTATTCAAAAACTGTGTTATTTACGTTATGAATTTCAGTAGCTAAACTTTTACCTAGGTTCTCCGTGAACCTAGGGTTTCGTTTTCAGATTAGTTCTACGTTTTGACTATGAATTCATGATTACGTTATCTTAATATCAGCAGCTTTATCAGTTATTCTGTCTTTGAATTTTACTGTTCATGCATGATCGGAGTAGCTAACCAGAATTGCTACAGACCCGAGCCGGTAGGTGAAAACGTCCGGTTAGGGTTAGGAAGAGAAGACAGAATTTAGCACCTTACCCTGATGGGCCGACTAGCGAAGGGGAGTTAGGAATAGCCTGAAATCGTTGAGACCAACTGTTAGAGAATCTGACCCGGGCCATCAGGACAGGTTAGAAACCCTAGCAGCCTTAGAACGAGACTGCAGATTTAGGCAGCTTAACAGGAATCCGACAATCTGCAGGATTGTGATAACGTGCAGGAAAAGAAAAGATACTGCACAATTGGTACGTGGCACGGATAACGAGACTGCTGTGTGTTTTCATGTCAAACAAAGAACGAAAATCTGAAGAACCCTAGGGGATCCCGGGACCTAGTATCTCAAACCCTAGATTTACAACCTAAGGATTATTCAGAAAATTCTCACAAAAATATTTACGTTTCGGTTATTTACTTTCAGTACTTAAACAAACTCTCAAAATATTCCTCTTTTTTACACTCTGTTCGTTAAAACTGATTACTAGAAAAACCTGCAAAGTCCCTGTGGGATCGATAATCTGAGTCGTAATACACTCTATACTACTTGATTCGTATACTTGCGAATAGTACGCTAAATTGCGCATCAATATGCTTATGCAAGAAGATAACATCAATATCTCCATATTCATTTATCTGAGTCTGGCCAGACATTCAATAAGCACCATCCCTCGAGTGGCCATGGATATTTACTCCCATTATGTGGGAGGGACAAATCCTCTCTACGTCACTACGATCTCTAAGCTTGCTTCCTATCATGCCCGATAGCTATCTTTATAGTTGCCCGGTTAAGGCACAACGTTGGATAACATCAAAGCATGCGATTCCACAACTAGAGTATCTAGTGACTTCAAGTCTAAAGATTACAAATTATTAGCACTACGAGAAGCGATTGTGACTTTGACATAATCTAATGTATCCTTCTCGTCGTGGGTCAATCTAGTACTCCATTACTCCTAATGCATACCCATGTGTTAGATTTGATATCTCCATATGAATCTACACACATACTAGTCTATATTTGATCGTCCTATTAACCAATATAATGGACTAGGGATATTTAAGACAAACAACACATTGTATCTAAGGACTTCATTATATTAAATATCACGATAATTAATAAATAAATATTATTGCCAAAACATCGTTCATACTAAATATAGATTGCCTCTAGGGCACCTATTCCAAAATTCTCCCACTTGCACTAGAGCCAACCTGGTGCATCTCCTATGCCTATAGATCTAGCGTGCCCTTCATGCTTTCGCTGCGCAAGTAGCTTTGTGAGCGGATCTGAAAGATTGTCATCCGTTGGAATCTTGCACATCTTCACATCTCCTCTATCGATCATATCACGAATAAGATGGAATCTCCTAAGTACATGCTTCGATTTCTGGTGTGATCTTGGTTCCTTGGCTTGTGCGATCGCTCTAGAGTTGTCACAATACAACTCCATGGGATCCACGATGCTAGGGACCACACCGAGCTCTGTGATAAACTTCTTTATCCAAATTGCTTCTTTTTCTGCTTCTGCAGCAGCAATGTACTCAGCTTCAGTTGTCGAATCAGCAACTGTCCCTTGCTTGGAACTCTTCCAGCTCACAACTCCTCCATTCAGGCAAAACACGTATCCCGACTGCGATCTGTAGTCATCTTTGTCGGTTTGAAAGCTTGCATCAGTGTAACCAATTACACTTAGCTCTTTCTTACCTCCAAATATCAAGAATAGATCCTTAGTTCTTCTCAAGTACTTTAGGATGTTCTTGACAGCAATCCAGTGACTCTCACCCGGATTAGACTGATATCTGCTTACCATACTCAATGAGTATTATACGCCTGGTCTAGTACACAACATGGCGTACATGATGGATCCCTATGGCCGAAGCATAGGGTATCCTACTCATGCGGTCCTTCTCAATCTCATTGGAAGGACAATCAGTCTTAGAGAGAGTGACTCCATGTGACATGGGAAAGAATCCCTTCTTGGAATCTTGCATGTTGAACCTTTTCAACACCTTGTCTATATATGCACTTTGACTTAGGCCGAGCAGCTTTCGAGATCTATCCCTAAAGATCTTGATACCATGTATATAAGCTGCATCTCCTAAGTCCTTCATTGCGAAACACTTTCCTAGCCAATATTTAACAGATTGCAAAGTAGGAATGTCGCTTCCAATGAGAAGTATGTCATCCACATACAAGACCAGAAACAACTGCAGAGCTCCCACTAACCTTCTTGTAAACACAGGGCTCATATTCGTTTCTTATAAACACCGCGTCATCAAAACGTCGATTCCAACTCCTAGAAGCTTGCTTTAATCTATAAATGGATATTTGTAGCTTCAATACTTTATTGGCATGCTCTGGATCCTCAAAACCCTCTGGTTGTATCATATACACATCCTCGAGGAGGTTCCCATAAAGGAACACTGTTTTGACATTCATTTTCCAAATCTCATAGTCATAGTGGGCTGCAATAGCAAGTAGGATTCGAATGGATTTAGTCATGGCGGCTGGTGAAAAGGTCTTATCATAGTCAATACCATGAATCTGTCTATACCCTTTATCCACCAATCGCCCTTTGTAGGCAACTACCTTGCCATCCATGTCGGTCTTCTTCTTAAAGACCACTTGCACCCTATGGGCCGAGCCCCTTCAGGTGGTTTCACCAAAGTCCATACTTTGTTGGTATACATGGAATCCATTTTGGATCTCATGGCTTCTAGCCACTTCTTGGAGTCTGGGCCTTTCATGGCCTCCCCGTAAGTTGCAGGCTCATCATCCATGAGTGGTATGTCATCGGGATCAGTCACGAGAAGTCCGTACCTCTCTGGCTCATGACGTACCCTTCCTGACCTACGAAGTTCCTGTGTCACCTGAACAGGTTCTTCCACAACAACTTGCAGTTCCTGCTCATGTTCCATCATCGGTTCAGTAGTTTGTGGTTCTTGAATTTCTTCAAGTTTTATAGTCCTCCCACTTACTTCTTTAGATACTAGCTCTCTTTCTAGAAACACGCCGGTCCGAGCTACAAACAATTTGTTCTCGGTTGATTGTAGAAATAACATGCTTTCGTTTCCTTAGGATATCCCAAAAATTTACACTTATCCGCTTTGGGTCCGAGCTTGTCTGTTTCTAAAAGCTTTACGTAGGCATCACAACCCAAAATCTTCATAAACTACACTATGGGACGCTTCCCAGTCCATATCTCATATGGTGTCTTCATGACTGATTTGGATGGAACACAGTTAATGGTAAAAGCTGGAGTCAATAGAGCATGTCCTCAAAATGATATTGGAAGATCCGTTTGACACATCATAGATCGCACCATATCCAATAGTGTGCGATTCCTCCTCTCTGACACGCCATTCCATTGTGGCGTTCCGGGTGGAGTGAGTTGGGATACTATCCCACACTCTCTAAGATATTCGTCAAATTCTTGGCTCAAGTATTCTCCTCCATGATCCGAAAGCCTTAATACTTTTACCAAGTTTGTTCTATACTTCATTCTTGAATTCTTTGAACAATTCAAAGGATTTGGATTTGGCCTTCATAAGGTACACAAATCCATATCTACAGAAATAATCAGTAAACGTAATGAAGTAGGTGTAACAACCTCTGGAAGGCGTGGGAAACGGCCCACATACATCGGTATGTATGAGTTCTAGTAACTCACTAGTCCTCTCACTTTTCTTACTAAAAGGGGACTTTGTCATTTTTCCTAATAAACAAGATTCGCATGTCTCATATGATTCTAAATCAAATGTGCCCAGAAGTCCATCCTTATGGAGTCTAGATATGCATTTCTCATTTATATGCTCTAAACGACAGTGCCATAAATATGTAGGATTTAAATCATTAGTTTTAATCCTTTTAGTATTTATGTTATAGATGAAATTATTCAGATCAAGGATATACAATCCATTAGACAAATGCGCACTACAATAGTGCATACTATCAAAATAAATGGAGAAACACTTGTCCGTTATTAAAATAGAAAAACCCATCTCGTCCAAACAAGAAAGGGAAATAATGTTTCTGCTCATAGCAGGCACACAATAGAAATCGTCTAATTCTAGAATAAGTCCAGAAGGCAAAGATAATTCATAAACACATATAGCTAATGCAGCAACTTTTTCTCCATTCCAAACGCGCAGGTCTATCTCCCCTTTAGCCAATCTTCTACTTCTTTTCAAACCTTCACATTTCGACAATGTGAGATCCACATCCAGTATCCAATACCCAATATGAAGAAATAGATAGATTGACGTCTATAACAAAAATACCTGGTGGTGGTGGAATCACTATTCCAAGCTTCTTATCTCGACTGGCTACAGTTGTGACAATCACCTTTAGCCACACCCCCACCAGGCTTTAGGGCTTCCTTGGACTTTGAAACTTTCTTGCGCTTTCATTTGGAAGTATAGGCAACTACCTTGCCCTTCCTCTGATTCACCGTTGTTATGGCCTTGCCCTTTCCTTTGTTGATGCTCTGTTCAGATGTCTTTAGCATGTTCAGCAAGTCTGCCAGAGTTTTACTGATCTCGTTCATGTTATAGTTCATGATGAGCTGGTTATAATTTTCAGGAAACGATTGCAAGACAAGATCAGTAGCCAACTCTTGGCCGAGTGGGAATCCCAGCCTCGTTAGGTTCTCAATGTACCCGATCATCCGAAGTACATGAGGCCCAACTTGGTTCCCTTCTGCGAGACTGCTCTTGAACAGTGCTTTGGACACTTCATACCGCTCATGCCTTGCCTGTTCTTGAAACAAATGTTTCAAGTGTATGATCATATCATAGGCTTCCATGTTCTTGTGTTGCTTATGAAGCTCAGAGGTCATGGTGCAGAGCATGAGGCAAGTCACATCATTAGAATCATCTATATGTTTCTGACGTGCTCTTACGTCAGCTAGAACAGACTCATCCTGGGGTGGTTCGGGAATAGTATTGTCTAAGACGTACAACTTCTTTTCTTGCTTAAGGACGATCCTTAAGTTTCTGTACCAGTCAAGAAAATTTGTTCCAGACAGTTTGTCCTTCTCAAGGAAAGATCGCAGGGATGAAGTCGATGCGTGATTGTTTGTCATTTGGAATTCTATAAAACGAGAAATGTGCAATTTTAGTATTTTGAATAATTTTACTATATTCAACATTGGCTAGATTATTAAATATAGCTCCCACTATTTTTCTCGGATTAATAGCCCTCACAATTAATGCGGAAAATATCATACATATTTTCTAGTGGGTCCAGGATCCATATTTCACTTCTTCTTGAGCTTGCTTTGGCATGTCACCCAAGAATTGGTTATTTATGTACGAACCATTCCAATTGCATCTCATGCAACTCTTGGTCAAATTAGGCGAATAATTCATTATTCTTTATCCTTTAGATAACATCTAATTTTTGTGCCTCTAGGCTCATCATTCCAATTGATTTTTCCCAGTTGCGTCCAACCTCTTGCTTCAACATTCACACGTTACTTGCTTTTTTCGTCCCCAACACATCAAGGTAAATTAAAATGCCTTGCTTTGGAAAGCCCGAATTTAATAGACCTTGATCATGAGGGTGTTTAGGCAAGAGAAGGCAAAACACAATATTACCATTGAGGGATTTAATAGTCATTATTCGTTTGGTTGATCCCATCAACATGATCTACTTATTTGGATTGGACAATCCACAATAAAAGATCAAACTTGTTTATTATCATTATATTGTTAACGTTTTGCTAGTATCTCCATACACACAAAAATAAATAACAAGACATAAATAATAAACATCCACAAAAGAAAAATAATGTGGCATGGATATGACCCCTAGACTAAGATATTACCAAGCCAATGATAATATCTATATGCCCTAAAGTGACAGGCTCATCTCCATGTGCTCCACCATAGCCGCGCGCCTAGGATGGGAGTCTTCATCGTCTTTGTGGCTTCTTGGTTCTCCGGTCTTCTTCTTCATGCTCTTGGCTATCATCTAAATATTTCTAATTCTAGCCTAACATCTAGAATAAATAAATAAATAAAAATCACATGTTGAGAAGATGATCAGCTCGCAGGCCGTAAAATAAACCACAACAAACACAGACATCCACAACCTAGGCCATATCCATCCACCATGCAACAAAGCACATAATATAGTTAAAACCAATTTTAAAACGCTTGTTCAATTTTAGTTGAAATTGGGTAGGGTCACAACAATCCAAGGAGTCCACCATCCACCATGGCCGAACCACCCAAGGATCAAGGCTAGGCCTTGGGGCGGTCGGCCGAGCCTCACGCGCGGCTAGGCCGCACGCTAAGCCGGCCCAGCCCCTTGGCTGAGCCTAGCTTGGGAGGCAAGGAAAGAGGGACGGTCCCTTTAGGGGCCAAACCTCCTTATGGAATTGTTTCCAAAACAATTCCTTGCCTTGTTGCCCAAACTTCGTTGTTTCCATAAAGTTGTTTCCATAATTGAAAAAAACCCCTTTCCCAATTATGTGCCCAAGAACCCTAATTTTTTCAAGAACCCAATTATTCACATCCTATACGATTAAACTCACCACTTTACACATCCAATGCTAAATTAGATCTTGTTTGTCTTGAATCAAATTCAATTTGCATCTACTATGCCATTAATTTCAGTTTCGCGTAACATGAATAAAACAGTGTATAAACTGAAATCGTAACAGATAAAATCATGTTATGCACTACGACCTGTGGATCTGATACCAGTGTTGGATTTGAGGTAAGTAACGCAGCGGAATAACAAAAAATTCTACTCAAAGCCCACCAAGGATCACAAGAAGAGTTATCATAACATGATAAGAGCATAGAATATGTGTACCTTGGTTTGGGAGATCACACGAAGAATAGTGTCTTTGTCTCTATGAATATCCACACCTTGGATCTTGATTGGATTCCTTCTCACCGCGATGTGCTAGCAACGGAAGAAGGATGAGGATGATCACGCAAAACGGAGCACCAAGCCGTGCCTAGGGAGGCCGACGGCAAGGAGGGGCGGACGGGTTGGGGCTCTTGGCCTATTCCTTGTCTCTCTCTCTTTGCTTTGTTATGTTCTCTCAAATAATGACTTGTATTGAGAAATAATAAGCTAGAGTTCCTTTATATAGTCATAACTATTTATTAACTACATAAAGGCCCCAATAAAAATCGTGTTCTTATATGGATTAGCCCACTGCGAATTAGTCCTACTAAGTTTGCTTATGGTTGCGTTATGATCCTTTTATTAATTAGTCAAACTAATTAATTACCTACATCCAATTCAATCCATCAGGTGTGTGACCCCATAGGTTTCAATTTAGTTGGTAGTAACTTATTACTAACATGGAGCGGTGTCTAGCAACACATCCATGCCACCCAACTAATATAAATAAGTCAGTGATCCCGACAAACCTCTTTCCTAATATCACATATTGTATTACCCCTTTGTCTCCATATCCGGATTTGACACGAGACACTCGTATATCCAATCCATAGTTTCTCGATCCTGGGAATATGCTTATGCAAGCAGATAACATCAATATCTCCATATTGATTTATCTGATTCTGTCCAGACATTCAATAAGCACCATCCCTCGAGTGGCCATGGATATTTACTCCCACTATGTGGTAGGGAAAAATCCTCTCTACGTCACTACGATTTCTAAGCTTGCTTCCTATCATGCCCGATAGCTATCTTCTATTTGCCCGGTTAAGACACAAAGTTGGATAACATCAAAGCATGAGATTCCACAACTAGAGTATCTAGTGACTTCAAGTCTAAGGATTACAATATTATTAGCACTACGAGAAGCGATTGTGACTTTCACATAATCTAATGTATCATAATCGTCGTGGGTTAATCCAGTATGCCATTACTCCTAATGTATACCCATGTGTTAGATTTGATATCTTCATATCAATCTACACACATACTAGTCCATATTTGATCGTCCTATTAAAAATATAATGGAGTAGGGATATTTAAGATAAACAACACATTGTATCTAAGGACTTCATTATATTAAATATCACTATAATTAATAAATGAATATTCTAGCCAAAACATCGTTCATACTAAATATAGATTGCCTCTAGGGAACCTATTCCAATAGGTTCATGTATTTCTTGAAAGAGGGAAGAAGTTGAAGAGAACGAAAGTTAGATAAAGAATATTATTCAACTGAACTAAAAAATTCTGTTACACATAGGCTGACTTATATACACAACCGTAGTTTCATCTAGTTACATTTAGAGGCCAACAACTCTTATAAAAGACATAACCAATACTAAACACACATTTATCAACATGCCCCCTCAATCAAAGCTGTGTATAGCAGCTGCAACTTGTCTTTGAGAACATGAAACTGAGAACAATGCGGAGCTTTGGTAAACATATCAGCCACTTGATCTTTGGAGGAAATGTGAGCAATCTTCATCTGACCAAAACATATATGCTATCTTATGAAGTGATAATTTCTATGTGCTTTGTTATGTCATGAAACACATGATTTTCAGCCAGAACAAGAGCACTTAGATTATCAGAAAACAAAATAGGTTGACAAATCAACTTTATACCCAAATCTTTCGAGATAAAACACAACCACCTCATCTCTGCAGAGGTTTCTGCCATTGCTCTGTATTTAGCCTCTATTGAGGGCCTTGCTACAGTGAACTGTTTCTTTGAACTCCAAGATATCAGATTCTCTCCCAAGTATATGGAATACTCTGAAGTAGATCTTCTATCTGTCTCACTTCCTGCCCAATCTGCATCAGAATAACCTTGTAAATTGTAACCCCTTAGTCAATGTCCCTTTGACATACCTCAAAATCCTTTTAAGGAAACAAAATAATCCTCTGTGGGAGTATGCATTTTCTGACAAATGGAATTAACAGCAAACTGTAAATCTGGTATGGTGAATGTCAAATATTGTAACTCTCCCACCAAACTTCTGAAGAAGGTCTGATATGAAAATAGGGGAGACTTCATCACAGACCTAGAATACCTTTTAGGAAGAATGGGAGTGTCAGATGGCTTACAGTCAATCATACTAGCTTTTGAGAGCAGTTCTGTTGCATATTTTCTTGAGAGATAATGCACTTGTGTTTAGAGTCTTTGGTAACCTGCAAACCCAAAAAAATAGGACAAATACCCCAAATCTTTCATGAAAAAATCCTTCTTCATCAGAGCAACATATTGATCTACTTGGCTAGACACAGAACCAGTAATTAGTATGTCATTAGCATACACAAGCACTATCATATGGACTTACTTATTTTTGTAGACAAATAAAGAGTGATTAGACTGGCTGGGGTTGAAACCACTATGAACCTGAAAATTACTCAACTTTGTGTACCAAGCTCTGGGTGCCTGCTTTAACCCATAAAGAGATTTTCTTAACTTGAAAACAAAGTGAGGAGTTTGAGAATCAATTTAGCCTTGAGGTTGAGTCATGTATACCTCTTCTGTCATGTCACCATGGAGGAAGTCATTAAACACATCAAGTTGCCTTATTGACCAACCTCAAATTAGGGATAGAGACAGAACAATTCTAACTGTCTCATGTTTTGCCACAAGACTGAATGTTTCTGTATAGTGCACTCCATATTGTTGCAAAAAACCTTTTGCAACTAGTTTAGCTTTATACCTTGCAAGTGACCCATATGGATTTTTCTTAATCTTCTAGACCCACTTACAGCTAATAACTTTCATATTTGGAGGTAGAGGAACCAAATCCCAAGTTCTTTGAGCAATGAAAGCCCTAAAATCTTCATGCATAGCCTGCTGCCACTGTGATATAGGAGCTGCCATTGTGATATTTGGGGTTAGGTTCAGAAATGCCATCCCTAGCCCTTATGATCATAGTATGAATGCGGGGAGGTTCACTGGGTAATGGAGGAGTTAGAATAGGAGTGTGACACATGGATGAAGAGGTTGGAGACTGAGAAGAAAGAGGAGAATAACATATGCGAGGTGATGGTATGGGTGCACTACAACAAATACTGCCTCCGTTGACAGCAAAATTTGTCGGTAGATAGCCTAAATTTGTCGGCAGATATTCTACCGACATAAATTGGTTTGTCGATCCGTAGTCACAATAGCTCCGTCGTTAGAATGATAGCCGACGAACGTTCTGCTTGTCGGCAGAAAGAGTAAGCAGCGACATAAATTTATGTCGGTAGTTTCGTTCTACTGACTATGTCCTTTTGTCGCCTTTAAAACTGGCGACAAACATATACTCATGTGTAGTTAGATAGATGACATCCAGAATAGTCACTAGAAGAGAAGTTTGTCGGTACTTCATCTTTCTTGTGACGTTCGTGCTTGTCACCTTTATCACAACTTAATAAAAAAAAAAAAACTTTTGAATACCATCCAAACATGCTACCAAACATAAACAAGATGCCATAAATTGGCATTTTACATAAGATTAGAGCTTAGTTCAAAAACTACACAAAGTCATTCCAGATTCTAGTCTAGTTAACAGAAATAATAGACGTAGTAGACATAGTGGATCCAAAACTCCGTGGCATGAACTATATATATCACTTCATTCACGAACACCTGGTCCAAAAAGCTAACGTACTCCATTCACGAACCCCTGCAAATATTCATATGTAAAGTCACTGCATACTTGATTCCTAAAGACATTATAATTGATGACATAATTTAAATTCGTAAACTTATTTAAGCATTCAGACAAAGTATGCAAATATTCATACACAAAGCATACTTTTATAGAGCCTTTTGAATGCACAGATTCTGGAATTCGGTAATTGGGTTATCCAGGTTGGCCTTGCCATATTTCTTTTATCTTTTTATTGAGTATTGGCTTCTGACTTATGAGCTGCTTCTCTGTGTGCTACTTATAATCAAGAATGCATACTTCCTTTTTGTCTACATTCGATGGATGAAGTCCATATTTGAACAGTCAATTCCCATCTGTTTCCCTAATAGTTTGTGCTATGTCATAACAAGTCCTGTAAGTAATAAAGTGTAAGCGTATGATTCTAGGCGCACAAAATATCTTAAAAACCCACCTAACAAGTGCCCTATATAGACACATGTGAGGTGAAAATCACAGCTGAACTTCATTGGTGAGATGCAATATATCTCTAATGTAAAATATTTATGACTTGGGCATCTTTTGTTCCTGATTGATGGCATAACTAACCTATGCAGATCCCAGCTATTACCTCGTTTTAGAATTCAATGACTGAATACCTGGAAGATGTTGTCCATGTTCCCCTCATTGTATCCTTTTGGCCGTGACAACCATGTCCACAAGATGGTGCTTGTTAACTCTATAAAAGTAGCTAATGTTTATCAGAACTGAAATTCAATCATGTTCCAAGTATATATTGTGTATGAATGTTACAAAGATTGTATGTGCTGGTTTGTTAATATGACTAGTCATGATGATCTTTAAAGAATGCTAGCATTTGCTAAATGGTTTTATTGTTTATCCTGCTAATGGGCAAAGGGAAAGGCAATACTGCGGGAAGAGGGTGACCATCCTTCAACGTCAAAGTGCAAATGTTTAACAGTGAATACAACAGTAAGGTGTGTGTTTCCTTGCTTATTTCAGTGCATGCTTTGTATTTATTTGAGAGCCAAAAGTCATGTCAAGAGGACAAAGCAATATTTGTGCATATTTAGATCTTTGTAACAGGCTCTTTGGTAGTTAGTGTATGCTGGCTCTATATGTGTTCTTTCTTAGGGTATGATGTCTTACCCTAAGAAACCAACCTCCCTAGTAGTCTGGCAACACTTACCCCCCCCCCCCCCCCCCGGTTTCGGCACGAAGACACCAACCTCCCTAGTAGTCTGGCAACAAACACTCTTGCACCCGTATTTTGCCAAACTTTTGGACTCCTTACTACCCCCTCCGTACAATTCCATCTTGGAAGTTAGTGGGTCAACATCTGAACAACTTTATCTGGGCTATTTTGCCCCCAAAATATGTAATAAGACATTGATACCCTTGAATAACATGTAAATTATGTTACCGTATTCCAGCGCTAACACTAGCACACCCAAATCTCTTTCACTCCAACCCCAATACCAGCACTAACAACAACACCGCTAACAACAGAACCGCACTTCAAGCGACATTGAGACCCAATCTTTCTATCTCTCGCTCGCTCACACACACAAGCATCTTATACGATGCAAAACAAGGATAAAAATAAACAAGAAAAGACACTTAAATTCGCGGTTGTCGGAAACTGTTACAACCAATGCTTCAATTCCAAGAGAACTGTTCAACAGGCATGCAATTACAATGGGTCTGTTATCCATATGTCACACACACAAGCATCTTATACGACATATATTTGCTTGTTCCTACCTGATATGGTGCTTTACATTGCAACATAAACTCTCAGGTCCAGAATAAAAAAAATCAACAGTCAATTATATTCCAATAAGTATTTGATCGAGAGGACTCTGGAGAGAATGAAATTATGATAGGTCACAACAAAGAAACAACATATGCAAAAACACAAATCAATGATCAAAAGGTTAAAGAAGAGATTGAAAAACAAACAGATAACATCAGGTCTCCAGCAAATTGAAAGTGAAGTAAAACTGATGTATTCACCTGAGAGATGGTGTACAGGGGCGCCATAGCCCTCGCCATCGTTATCCGTCAGTAAACCACTACTGAAAACCCACATCAAACTGCTACAACCAATCAGTAAACCACAGGTTCGAATGGCTTGGCAGAGCAAGAAGAAGAGAGGGATAGAAACAGATCTGACCTTGGTGGTACCTTCGTCTTCCACCGCCGCAGCCATTCCTCACCGGAGAAGAAGAAGAAGAAGAGCAAGGGTCTGCATCGTCTTCATCTCCGCATCCTCCTCTACCACCGTAGCCAACCCTCGATCTGCCACTGTCATGCCCACTGTAACAGCCAGCGACCCCATCGCTGAACCACCCTAGACCTGCGAGAGAGACAGGGGAGTTAGAAGAGTCAATTGAACCATATGAACAAACAGAGAGAGGGGAGTTAGCAGATGCACCACCGTTCGACAGATCTGAACCACCGGACGACCTCCGTCGTCGGTCTCCAACCTCCGTCGACCTCCGTTCGTAGCCACTGTTCAACCTCCATCTCCGTTCGACAGAGCACCACGGCCTTTGTCTCTCGGGCCTTCTTCTGCTTTCTCTCCGCCTCTCTCTCTCTAATGTGTGCGTTGTTGTGTGGTGAGTAAACTGAGTGGTGTGAGAGATTTGTGAGATCTTGCTTTTGACGAGATTGGTGTAGAAACAGAGAGGAAACGGTGGGAGAGGGTTTCTGTGAGAGAGGGTTTCTGTGAGTCACAAACTTTTTATTTATTTTTAAATTTTTATTTCCCCCCTCCCACAAATTGTTAGCGGGGAATATTTTCACTTTACCTCCAAAAGTCATGTACTTTAATTTTTAGCGTTGACACCAATGCAAGTCACCAAATATAATGTTTGTCACCTTATTTATTTATTCGAGATGGAAACCAATATGCTTGACCAATTTTTCATTAAAAAATATAAACAATCACAATGTTGACAAATAATAGCACATATATCGACAAACATAAATATTGTCGATAAATCATATAACTGTCGACACAGAATTGCTTGTCGATAAGAAAATGGTCGGCACAGGTCAGAATTGTTGTAGTGGTGTCAGGGGAGGTGGAGAACTGAGATATGGTGATGAAGAAAAAGATTTAGATGAACTGGACATAAAAACGGGAGAAAAGCCCAGTGAGAGGTGTAATTTAGAAGATTTTAACAAAGTTGGAGAAGAGGAAGAGGACATTGTCTTAAATGGAAACACTTTCTTATCAAATACTACATGTCTTGAGACATAGACTTGATTTGTAGTAGTATCCAAGCACCTATAACCTTTTGTATTTGGAAAATATCCTAGAAATACACATGGTGTAGATCTAGGTTGAAGCTTGGAGCTAGTGTATGGTCTTAACCATGGATAACAGAGACATCCAAAAGTTTTGAGAAGAGAATAGTCAGGTGTCTTATGATAGAGTAATTGAAAAGGTGAAACATTTTTGATAGAGTTTTTGGCAACATATTTATCAAATAATTGGTTGTGATGAAGGCCTCAAGACAAACTTTGGTAGGTAGAGAAGCATGACGAAGTAAAGAAATGGCTGTCTCAGCGAGATGTCTATGCTTTCTCTCTACTCTCCCATTATGCTCAGGATTATGAGGACAAGAAGATTGGTTAATTGTCCCTTATTTTTGTAAATAAAGAGCAAACAGTGATAACTAAAATCCCTGTGAGCGGTTTGGTTAACTATATCAAACCCCAGTGAGAGGTTTGGTTAACTATATCAAAACCCAAGTTTTTTGAGAGTTGGGAATAACTAAAATCTAACTTTTATAGACAATAACTCAACCATATGATCCAAATACAGGCGGGTTAACCAAAACCCCAGAATCCACTTATCCAAACAGGCTCAAGAAAGAAGAAGAAACTGAGGAAGTAGAAAATTCAAGAACAATAGATGTGACATATATATTTTTATTTAGACATTTCATGTAAATATATAGTGATAATTTTGTTTGAGGCTAATAGTTTTCAATATAAAGAAAAGCCCATGTGCGTGCTTAAACAAGTTACTAATAAATAAAAAAATGGACTACAAAAATTCAAACCGAGAATCGTATGTATTTAAATGCAAGAAACAACCTCATTACAAATTTATTATTATTTTATACACGTAAATACAATATTTAAGTTAGCAAAATAAGTTTTCATATTTAATTTATTGTAATCAATAAGTCTGTATGCAAACATATGTTCCCTTCTATTCATTACCTGGGAATCTAAAAGTATGTGAAAGTGTGAGTATGCAGATGTATAAGCAGCTAAGATATTGTAGAAGGGGGGGGGGTGAATAGAGTATGACAACTTTTTGCAACACTTGCTAGGAAGATGAAAACTTGTGCAAACAGTGTAGTTCAAGGCCTTGAAAACTAGTTCAAGCCTTTGAAGTAGATGCAGAAAGTATAGAAAAAGTATGCCTTTTTCAAGGCCTTGAAAACAAGTTCAAACCCTTGAAAAATAAACAGTTTTTGTATGCTGCAAAAGCTATGAAAGTAAATGAACTGAAAATGCACAAGACAAGTGATTTATAGAGTTCAGTCCACTTGGACCTACGTCTCTACCTCAGGGATTAAATCCCTGCAGGATTTTCAACTCAATTCTTATTAATCAAAAGGTAAGCCCTAGATCTCAAGCACAGAGAGTTCCCTTACTCTGTTACAGCTTGTGGTTTTCCCTAACCTGTCTAGTACCTGCTCTAGCTAACTGATTAACTAAGAATTCTCTATTGTTCAATTTGAACAATCCTTGAAAATGAATGTAGAGTTAATACATAAATGATCTACCAATGTAGCTCTATACAGAAGAACACTTGAGAGTATAAAACTGCAGTGAAATGCAGTGAACTTCTGTGAATGGATTGGAAGGATGAAGAACTTTTTTTATGCTTGTCAATCCAGAATGCTTTCTCTGTTTTTTTCTCGTTGAGTGTTGTGTCTTGTTGCTTCGAATTTGAGCTCTATATATACTTCAAACAGCTCTGCAAATCTCCCCAGATTTTCAGCAACACCTTTCCTATTTTGCAGGCAACAAAGTTTGACTACTTTGAAATCTTCTCCAACGGTTGGATGATCACAATCTTCAGAGATATTTTTGTAATCTTTCATTTAACCACCATGAGAAGCTGTCATTTACGTCTGATTGATCACACGATCAAAGTGTCCAAGTATTTCCAAATCTGCAGCAATTCAATTTAGGAAACAATCCTGCAAAACTTAGAAAAAAAATTCCTGCATTATCATGGTCAAACAGATGATATATTATGATTAAAAACATGTTAGAACAATTTGTCTTTCATCATCTAATCACAAAGAATCAAACATATGAAAGAGAGAGAGAGAGAGAGAGAGAGTAAATCAAATCAGAGAGTTAGCAGAAAACTCCCCCTGAGAGTGTGTATACAGGTTAAGCAGTTTCAAGGCTTTGAATCCAGTTTCAAGGCCTTTGAAAATAGCCAAACTATTTTCAAGCCTCTGAAACTGATTCAATGCTTTGAAAGCTGGTTCAAGGCCTTGAAATAGCCAAGCTATTTCAAGTCTTGCACAACCTGATCTTTCAATCTCCCCCTTGATGAAAGACAAAACCAAATTCTGTTTGATCCTTAGTCTCTGCAAAATAAACTGATTAGTCCAGTATTTAAAACACAGTATTTCCAAAAAGATCCAACTTATTCATAATACCAACAAAAACTTAAACAGTTTCAGCAAAATAAAACCAAATTAACTTAAGAACTAGAAACTAAAAACCTAGAATTTTATCCCCCTTTTTGACTTTCATCAAAAGATAGAAGATGTTGGATCAAGTGTCTGGAAAAATTTGAAACCTTAAGAAGATTTAAAGAAGAGAGAATGTGGAAGAAAGAATAGGCAAGTTAAAGGAGTTTGATCATCATCGTCATCCTGATCTCCTTCCTCTTTCTCATTGTCTTCTTCATCAGTCTTGTCCCGCTCTTCCTGTTCCTCTGCAGTCCCACCTGCAAAGGTTACCTCTGCAGTCTTGTCCTTTTCAGCAGCCTTTGGAGTTTCTTTTTCTTCTTCAAGGTGATCAACAGCTCATCTGACTCATGGCTATTGGCTTCATCTTCTGCCTGTTCTGCTACCTGCTTTCCCTTGTCTGAAACTGGAGTAGTTTCTTCCTGGTCTGAATGCTCACTAGGCAAATCCTTGTCTGAATCTCCTTTCTTTGTTCCTTCAGGATCCTCAGGAACATCAAGCAAGTTTATGCTTCTGAAGATACTTTCCACCATGTACTTCACAAGTCCCAAATCACTTTCCAGTCCAAAAACAGTTGCTTTGACATCCTCCATGTCTAGCTCCAAATCATCAAGTCTCTGATTTTCTGTAGGCTGAGAAGTCTGACTTGAAGTGGGAGCCAAGGTTTTGGGCTTAGAAAATTTCTTTGCACCTAGTTCTGATTCAGTCAAGTCTGAGTAAAGTTTCCAAACTTTCTCTTTTGTCTTCACAACTCCAATTTTCTCAAAGGCTTTCTCATTGAGTTCCCCAAATCCAGATGTGACTGATTCCTCTCCAGTAAATGGAATCTCAAAATGCTCAAAGAACAAAGTGAGCAGGTTTTCATAGGGTAGAGGGTGAATCATCTTACTGGTTAGGCTAAAGAGCATATGTTCAATTACTAGTTTTGGAAGATCAATCTCATAGCCATGCATAACCAGATACATGATGTGCAGCATTCTCTCAATCACCAATTCTATGGAGTGCTCTCTGGGAAAGACACATCTCACCAGTATAGTATGAAGGACTTTGGCTTCAACATTCAACACAGAATGTGTTAACTGTTTGGCTGAGGTTGAGATGTTTGGAAGAAAGAATTCTGCTTTGGCTAGCTTCAAAGTTTTTGACTTTGGCGGATGGTTGCTAGTATCATATCTCTTTGGACACCCTAACACATTGGGAAACTCAGAGTGATCCAGTTCAATTACTATCCCAACAACTTTAGATTTGATCACCAAGTGTGCAGTTCTCTTAACTTGGGTTAAGTTCAGGTAGAAGAGTTTGGTGAGTCTAGGGTAGGCTATTTCTCTAGGATTCGGCATACACCACAAATAACTCTTCTTCAACATAGAGATGCACTTAAGTTTCATGTGTTCCAACGAATACTTATTAACCAAACTGCAGAAACCAATAGATCTTGAAGCAAAACCATCTAACCACTGACCTTTAGAGATGTTTGAGACAAACCATGTCTCATCTGGTGATGTGTTCTTTGTTGAGGCCTGTGAATAGATCTGCAATGCCTTCTCCAATTTTCCTTCTGGTTCTGCTTGTGTTACCTTCCCTTTCCCTTTTTCTTCCTGAGTTGCTTTCTTCTTCACCTTCTTTGAACTGGTAGGCTCTATTATTAGTTGCTTCTCTGTAACAGCCTTCTGCTTCTTTTGATTTTCTGGAGAGGAGGTTGTAGCCTTCTTGACCTTCTTCCTTAGTGGAGGAGGATCTTGGACTGCCTCTGCACTGGGAGTTCTGGAGCTAGAGTCTCCACTGACTTCTTGAACCTCTTCCACTGCTGCTTTTCTTTTCTTCTCTGATACAGGTTTCGAACCTCCAGCCATCTTGATTCTATCTGAGGCTCTTCTTGTGCTCATTAGGGTTTGGGAAAAGAATAGAGAGAGGTGGAATGATACGGAGTGAAGGAGAAGAGAAGAGGATAAATACTGAAAGAGTTTGAGTTTCAAAAGGAAACTAGTATCTCTCTGATTCTCAAAAGATTTGCAATGATCAGAGAGATTTCAAAACTTTTATGCCGTTGGAAAATAAAATATACTAAACTATGGAGAATTTAGTGTCACACGGTGCATAGTGCATGTATGTTTGGTGACAATAAGCCAAGATCATAGACATGTTCGTTAAGGAAAAGGAGAAATCAACTTTACAAAAGTATGTAAAACCTGATGAAAACACATCAAAATTTCTCTACGTTACATATAACATTTTCATCCCCGATAATAATAAGGGTAAAAGACAAAAACCACCCCTTGAGTATGGGTGATATACAAAAACACCCCTCGTGTTTGGGGATATAAAAAAACCACCCTTGTCGAGACAAAAACTACCCCTGTCAGTGGATGGACGTTAGACGAAAAACACCATTATGTTACACTCAGTAAGTATAGGGGTTCAATCTGTCTTTTTTATGAAAATTTTGCCCCTATTGTATTTTTTATTTTATTTTTTTCATGTTCTTGGTGTTCTTGACCAGCACCTCCACCGCCATCACCACCACCACCACCAACAACAACAACAACAACAACACCCACCACCAACACAAACACCAAGAATTCTCCAATTCAAAGCAAACTCATATCCACCATTCCATAGAGATAGAGAGAGATGAAGATGATGATTTTGTTTTGTTACCACTAGAGCACTTCGAACACCACCACCAGTAACACCCGATACCTAGAAGGAAAGAAACCTAGAAAGAAGTCCCCAAATCAACAATCTGCCTAACCTCGACAACCAAACTCTACTTGCTACCAATTATAAATCATAGAAGCTCATCATCTCAACTGCATCCCCGCCGGAAATTGAGATGATGAGCTTCTATGAATCATATCAAGCAAGCTATATAAATCACCCCTTTGCAGAAATACCGCCTGTAATCACTTGGGTTTCCCCCGGTTCATTCAACAATCTTTTTTATAGGAACTTCCACTCGGTTTGGGTTGGGCCGAGACTAGCTTATTCAAGATTTGGGGAGCTTCTTCGTCCTCCCTGTCCTCGATCTTGCTCTGAAGTAGAGATTTGAACGCTTCTCTGACCCACCACCAACGGAGGCTTGAAACCCCACCGTTGTCTCCCTTGACGGCTCCTGGTGCTGCCCTGCAATCTTCCAAGCAACCACCATCTCCCCCGCCGCCTTATCCACCATCTCCGGCAGCTTCAAACCCTGACCAGACTATGGATTCCGCCGCGAACCCTTCTCAATCCCCATCAATTTCGCCTTCAATTGCTGACTCGCCGTCGAATCACAAGATTTGGTACCCACCTAGTACGAATATGGGCTTATCATTGCCGAGCTACGACAGCGTTAATGGCGGCTCTCAATGCTGGATTGCTGAATCCAATGTTGCCGCCTCCGAGATCGAGACCGACCCTATTCTAAATGATGTCGTGCGAGCCGGATTGCCTCCCCAGATATCATATCTCTGCCACCGGCGATCCACGTCAGCGGTGCAGGACAAGCAAGCGATGATGCTGCCGCGGTTTTCGGATCTATTGGCTTGCCGGAGTCCGGGTAGTCAGTTCAATGACACCAATTCGAGCGACGTCAAGCTGACTCGGAGCTTGAAGGATGAACTCACGGTTTTGATGGATGTTCGCCGCAGATCTTGGTTCTCGTTTGTGTGGGATTCATGCTTCTGAGAGTAATTCAAACCATAGGGGGTGATAGCATAGGTGGTGGGTTGTGTCGAGAGAAAGAGACAGTGATAGGGGGAGAGGTCTGTGGGTTGCAAACGATGGATTTTGAAGAGGGGAAAGATAGAGTGAGAGGCCGAGATAAGATGGCTAGGGTTAGAAAATGAGAAGGAGAAGGTAGTAAATGATTTTATAGTTGGGTAATTTCTTTCATTTCAGGGGTATTTTTGACATTTCCTTCTTCCGTTAGTGCAACGTTATGTTTTAATTCTGACAAGGGTGGTTTTTATTTATCCCCAAACACGAGGGGTGTTTTTGTATCACCCATAATCGAGGGGTGGTTTTTGTCTTTTACCCTTATAATAATAATAATAATAATAATAATAATAATAATAATAATAATAATAATAATAATAATAATAATAATAATAATAATAATAATAATAATAATAATAATAATCCAAGAGAAGGCCGATGCGTAAACAAACATCTTGCGGTCTACGCCACAGTCATTATGATAATTCTGTAATCAAATGAAGTATGGATAGTGCATGTATGTTTAGTGACAATGACCTAACAAACAAAGATCACTAGAATCAAACATATATAGCCACATTTCGTAAGGAAAAGGCAAAATTAACCTTACAAAAAAATATGCAAAAACTGATGAGACAAACATGAAAATTGCATATCTGTATACATATAACATTTTCATCCACGGATATTGAAAATGATAAAATTTTTAAGAAAGAAATAAAAACAAGTCCTTCGAGAGAAGACCGATCAGTAAACAAACATCTTGCGGTCTACGCTACGCATGATTTTCTATACACAATAAGATTTCATACAATCACTAAAGATCATTTTGTGATTGTATGCTTACTTTATTCAACATTAATAAGCTACGGTTTATCAATCAATGTGGCATGTATAAATAACGTATGAAGGATTTCGGTTCACAATTGGTCATGTATTGGAAGGGTAGAGGAATCAGACTGTCCACTCATTAATCTTACTCCAAGTCTGATTATTTCCTGAAAGCCAGAAACCATCTTCCCTTGCTTCCCAATAGCCGAATCCATTGTTAAAATATTTTTTCGTCCTCTTGCTAAAAACAGCCATACTTCTGTTCTTCGTACCATGAAAGAAGTAGCAATAGAACTTCGTTGTACCCCAAAAGTTCTCATTAAAACTCCAGTGAAAAAATTCCCCGTTTTTCAAAGTTCTCATCCCAAGATCGTCATCTGCAGACTTGCATTTGACGCGTAGTGGAGCAGGAGTGTTTGGAAGACGACTGATTACATATATGTTTCTAATTTTGTGTTTTACACGCGGGTAGGAGTAGGAGACGGGAATGATACTTAACGTAATTAGCGAAAGAAGGATGATGGATCTTTTCATTCTCTTGGTTGGTGGGTGACAATTTTGTTGCACTTATATGAATGAACATGAATCCAACACCCTATTTATAATTTTTTTAAACATCCGAACAACCCCAACCCGTAAACTAATTGAATGGACGTAATTTACAACACTTGTTATCCAATCAATTATGAAACCACATGTCATACTTGTGGCTATCAATGTTTTGTTTAGGAGAAAAATCGAGAAACAATGATTTACTCATCAATATTATCGGTCACCCTCATTTTACTCGTAGCACTAGCGACACCCCCACCATTCAAGTAGAGAAAAAAACGATGACAATATGACATACTACCATAATAATTGCAACGAGGTCGTGTAAAAAACAGTTGATTCAACTCAAGTCGGACAAAGAATTGTTCCCATTGAATTTTGAGGTTTTTATGTTACTTTGTCAATCCCAAAGACAAGCTTATTGAACATCTCATAGAGTTAAAAATAAACACAAGACATATACCAGTTCCAAAATTTTGAAAAAACAAGACACACCACAGAGTATCTGATAAAAAAACATATGCCATTCTATCCAGGTTATCGTGTGTTTTTCTTGTATTGAGTAATCTCTCATCTTGCACTAGTCCCCACTAGCGTTAGCTTGTTAGCAAACTTAAATTAAACATGCAAGGTTAGAGTTAGGAGCATCATAACAGTACCGTGAAAGATATAGCAAACTTTATTCGATGTGTTAATTAAATACGCTATGTCCAACAAAGATTATCTATGACTTCCAAACAAGGCATCTTAATTATTATTTAAAATGGAGACAAGAAAAGAATCAATAATCATAAGTTATCATCGACTCAACCATCACGCGGAGGCGCATTCATCACCATGTACAAGTAAGTTGTTCTGCAGTCCTCGTCAATTAAACCAAACCTACATCTACGAGTAGGATAATGGGTGAACAAAAACTTAGTCTTATTAGTGTCAGGTTCTCGTATCTTATTGTGTCACCCACGAGTGGTGTTTCTCAATGATTATTATGCCACACCCTAGCCTTGATGGGGAGGGGTGATAAGCACCTCCTAAAACAATCGTGCATAATGATACAGTGGGTAGATTTGTCTTCTCTTGTCCTCTTTCATGTATTGCAATGGGAGGAGAATGGTATAAATATCATTAAATAATTTTTGAGGCTCGGCACTCGCCTTGTTGGAGAATAAATGGCACTTCCATAAATAAGAAGTAATGCAAATCGGGGGGGGGGGGGGTGGTGTTGGAATCCCCCCATATTTGGTACCACTCTGTGTCTTTCTCCCCATTTTGTCATTTTGAAAGTTCCCTATAATTCTCACCATTTCCTTGTTTGGCAAGTTCAGTGATGGTCAATGACCAATTTACCCTTCCAAATGATTATCCACATATTTGTTTAACTGATTTTATAATCATTTTGGGCCACTAATCAACCCAGATTGATGGCCCATTATCCTAATTAATCAAATACAATTACAATCCCATAGTCCATAACCCAATACCCAAACCGAAAAAAACTAATCCAACCTAGTTTTTACCCTAACCCGATTTAACCCCCCACAATTCACCAGGTTGTTCATCCACATTCACTCATTTCTATCTTTCTGTCTCTCTCTATCCTTCTCACTCTCTTTTGGTCTCTCTCTCTCTCTTCCACAACCCCCATCTAAACGATGAAACCCTGCCCTTTTGACATAGATTTCTTCTGAAAACATGTCATGAACCTACCGATCTGGTGCTTCACCATTATTTTATCAAATTTGTTTTTTGTGGGTTTCGGTTTATGGGTTTTTTCTTGGCCGGTTTGGTTTAGGGTTTCTAGATCTTTCGATCTTCTTTTTCTTTGGGTTACACATTGTAATCCCATGGAGTCCTGGGTTTATGATTAGTTTGAATCCGAAGGGCTATATGCTCCTCACACGACTACGATGAGACGTAGTCTTCTTGGGTTCTCGGTTCGGTTCACTCCGACGATGATTTGAAGTCTGTTGATGAATGCGATCCAAATGAAGCCTCTATCTGTGGTGGAGCCATTCGATGATGTTGAGATTCGGTTATCCTACTACCGACATCTGTGTATCTTCTGTTATGTTGTGTTATTGCTCATCTTGGAAGGGATGTCCTTCTTGACCTTGGATTTGTTATTTCTAATATGTTCTTTCTTGTTCATGTTATCATCTGGGTTATGGTTCATGTTTCTGATCTAGGTTGTATTTATGTTCTGGGTTAGGGTTACATGTTCTGATATGTAGAATAGATGCTACATAATGGCCCATTATTGATGTGTGAAGGGTTTTAGAGTAGTACACTTGTGTGGTTATCTTTTTCATTAATTGGGTTTTAGAGTTTAACATAAGTTGTATCTCCCATATACAAGATTGAGTGAGTTGAGCTTTGCATTACTACAATGTAGCTCCTCACTCAATCTTCCAATTCAGTGATGATAGTGATTTTGAGAATTGGCATAAGAAATTAGAACAATTCATCCCTTTGGAGTTGTTGACAATCTTCTGTTTTGACATTCTTGAACAATTTTTGTTGATTTCGCAGGTAGTGTGGAGTTTGTTTTGGATTAGAGGTGAATTAGAGCTCAACTGATGCTCCTACTTTGGAAAATATGCGGATGCATTCAATTGTGGAAAATATTTTCCACTTGCCTTGCTTTTGTTCTCCGATTTCTCTTCGTTACATATTTTTTATGGGTTTAATTTTAAGTGGTCATGGAATTTTTCAAGAACACATACATTGTTCAGGTATTGGGTTTAATGTTATGGTGTGGATGTTTATTTAGAACTTCTTTATGTAATAGTGCAAGGGTGAGGCTGCAAGTCCGAAGAGGTGAGATGGAGAAACTTTGTATGAATGAAAGTGAATCAATAGCAGACTATTTTACAAGAACTTTATCTATTGTTAATGCAATGAGAAGGCTCGGTGAGAAGCTTGATGAGTTGCCAGTGGTGGATAAGATGTTGCGGCTCTTAGCAATAAGTTTGAGCACGTGATTCCGGCCATTGAAGATTCGAAAGAAATCGATTCATGGCCTTAAGCAAGCCTCAAGGCAATGGTACTTAAAGTTTCACCAGGTAATTGTGTCTTTTGGTTTCATAGAGAATACAGTTGATTCTTGCATATATGTCAGGATCAGTGGGAGCAAGTTTATTTTCTTAATTTTGTAAGTGGATGATATATTACTCGCTATTAGTTATTTGGGATTATTGTATGAAGTCAAAAAATGTTATTTGATAGCTTTGATATGAAAGACCTTGGTGAAGCCTCTTTTGTGTTGGGGATTGAAATTAATAGAGATCGAGGTAGGAAGCTTATGGGGTTGTCACATAGAGCTTACATTGATCGTGTCCTCACAAGATTTGGCATGCAGAATTGTAAACCCGTTATTACACCTGTTTGTAAAGGGGATAAACTCAATAACACCCAATGTCCACTAAATGATATTTGGAGACAGTCTATGGTTAATGTGCCTTATGCAAGTGCTGTTGGTAGACTTACGTATGCTATTGTTTGCACTAGACCTGATATAGCTTATGCTACTAGTGTGTTGGGTAGATATTCTTCAAATCCAGACCATGATCATTGGGTGGGAGCCAAGAAAGTTCTGAGGTATTTCAAGAAAACCAAGAATTACATGCTTGTTTATTATAATGCTGATCCTCTTGAGATTGTTGGTTACGCCAATGTAGACTTTGCTGGTTGTTCTGATGATAGAAATTCACCACGGGCTACATAATCATGCTGGCTGGTGGAGAGGTATCGTTGTAAAGATCTAAGCAATCTCTCATAGCATCTTCCACTATTGAGGCAGAGATTGTGGCATGTTTTGATGGTGGGGCACAAGCTATATGGATAATGGAATTCATCGCATGGTTAATTATTTTTGACTCCATCTCTAAGCCTATGAAGATGTATTGTGAGAATATGGCTGCAGTGTTCTTATCCAAGAAAAAAAAAATCGGGAGGGTCTAGTTTTATAGAAATACAATATTTTAAAGTTAGAGAATGGGTTGAAAATGGAAAAGTTTTCTATGAGCACATTGGTACTGCAGACATGTTAGCTGATCCACTTACAAAAGGGCTCAGGCCTGTAGAGTTTGCTAAAGATGTTGAGCATATGAACTTGGTTGATACTTTAGATGTGTTTGGTTAGTGGGAGTTTGTGTAACTATTTATTACAAACCCTGAGATGATACTATTTGATGGTTTTATCAATTTTTAATCCAATTCTTGAACTTGCTTGATGCGAATTTTATATCATTATTGCAAGTTGTACTCCTTTTTGCATTACATTTATGCATGTTAAGTTGTCTCGAGATGAAAAATATTGCCTCGATTTTGAAGTGTTGATGGATCCATGGTAACTAATGTCTTGGCTTAAGACATGAATGCTTTGGTATAGAAGCACAATGTCTCTGTTTAGAGACGTGTTCACTTCCTTTCGGAAGTGTGATGACATATATTCCTGTGAGTGACCTTCAATAGTCATGCAGGACTTAATGTAGAATTTGCATGGTATATTATTGGATCACATGTGCATATATTCGACACTGCACTTTACCACACTTAGGGGTCTATGTTAGCAACATGTTGGAGTTTGTAATTATGGAAGGTCTTATGTTGATAAATAACATAACTGCCGCCATACTTCGGTTTTAATATGATTGTTGAACGAGATCCTGTGCTAATATGAAGTTTGCTTGAACCATGTTTATGGCCACTCAGTTGTTCAACCCAAGATTCGTTTTATAAAATTAAATATTTTTCAAATCCACAATTATTGTTGCCCAAGTGGGAGAATGCAAACAAATTGTTTTAACTAATTATTTGGGCTGCCAATAATTGTATTTAGTATTTATAAAACGGGTTGAAAGTGGTTCAAGTAATTCACCGGTACGAGCCCAATACGTTAGTGATCTTGTGTTTGGGCCATGATGCATCTTAGTGTTATTATTTAGTGTGTTATGAAAGTGTGAGCTGGTTGGTCATTGTGCTCCTTGATAGGAGGGCCAATGAGTGTTTATTATTATTTGGCCCGGTCCCCTCTCCACTCCCTAAAACCCTAGCTAGCTCTTATAAATATAGCTGGGGGATTGTTAACTTAGCCCTATCAAAAAACAATAAGACTGGGAGTAGGAGGGGAAGATCCGGGGCTCTGTCTCTTCCAAATTCGTGGAGATTCGACGATTACGAACATGGCAGGATCAAACGGTATGTAATATCATTACTGGTGTTTTAAATTCTTGTATGATATTCACTTTTTGTTCTTACAATTGCGTTAACGAGTAGGGTATTTTCATCGAGTGTCCACAGTTTAATCTATTGTTGAAATTGTGGTCTCTCAGCAAATCCAATCCTTTGGTCATATTCTCATTAACCAAGAGTCGCCAATGTATACCTCAAGATGAACGGTCGGATTAGAGACCATTTGGAAACCCTAGAACATAATTAGAAGAGAAATTTGGGCCTTCACTTAGTTTCTTCTGGATTGGGCTTCATAATTTATCAGTCAAATAGCGCATTCATCATCATTTACAAGTAACATTGTCTATAGTCCTCGTCAATAAAGCAAACCCCCCATCTTTTTGCGGTTATTGTTAGGTTATTGTGTCGTATCGCGTCTCTAAAATGTAGTCCTCTTCAATAAAACAAACCCCCCATCTTTGTCATGTTAATGTCAGGTTCTCGTGTCTTATCGCATTCTTACAAGTGGTGTCTCAATGATTATTGTGCCACATCCTATACTTGTAATCGCCTTATGTTCATCTAACCATAAAGTCATCTCCAAAAGGAGGAAAAAGGGTCTAGCGGGTGGAGGAGCAAAGCGTGCACTCAATAAGCGGGGAAGGGTAATGGCTTGGTTTCAATAGAGAGGTTTGGTTAACCGAAACCCAAAATTTGTATGACTCACATTCCACTCATATTCCTACTAATATAAAATTCAAAACCTCAAAACCCAATGCCTTCATATCCAAACACATTACATGATTGATTTTCTTATATGGTATTGGCCTTACTCTTCTACACAGGGGTGGAGCCACCCTAGGGAAAAGGGTGGAACTTCTCCCCCCCTCCCCCACACCCGATTTTTCTAAAACTTCACATGTATCTCTAATTTTAAATAATTTAGTAGTGGCATCATTTTCTTAACTACACAAATGATCGACTGCTTTCAAACCCTTGGCCCGGTGATTTGATTAGTAACACAATGTAATTTTTTGTAACTTTTGCGTGTTGTAGAGTAGAGTAAAGTTTACTCTACAACACCATGAAAAAACAACAAACTTTTTTTTTATCATTTCGCTATCCAAATCACCGAGGCAAATAGTGATAAATAAAACCAAAGTAGCAAGGGGACTGCTTGGATTGAGAGGTTTGGTTAACTATATCAAAACCCAAGTATTTTGAGAGTTGGGAATAACTAAAATCTAACTTTTTTAGACAATAACTCAACTTTATGATCCAAATACAGGCGGGTTAACCAAAACCCCAAAATCCACTAATCCAAACAGGCTCAAGAAAGAAGAAGAAACTGAGGAAGTAGAGAATTCAAGAACAATAGATGTGACATTAATATTTTTATTTAGACATTTCATGTAAATATATAGTGATAATTTTTTTTGAGGCTCATACTTTTCAATATAAAGATAAGCCCATATGCGTGCTTAAACTAGTTACTAATAAATAAAAACAATGGACTACAAAAGTTCAAACTGAGAACCGTATGTATTTTAATGCAAGAAACAACCTCATTACAAATTTATTATTATTTTATACACGTAAATACAATATTTAAGATAGCAAAAGAAGTTTTCATATTTAATTTATTGTAATCAATAAGTCTGTATGCAAACATATGTTCCCTTCTATTCATTACATGGGCATCTAAAAGTATGAATTCTTAATATTTTTAATAATTTCTTGCTTACTCGAACCTAAAAATTCTCAAAAGGATCTCAAAACAAACTAGGAAACAAACTCAAGCTCGTTGAACTCACGAACCAAGCTAAACTCGAGATAAGCCACGAGCTTGACAATCTATTATATGAGCCAAACTTGACCTTCATATCTTGACTTGTGGAAATCTCAAACTCAAGTTCATGTAATTATGATGAGCCAAACTAGAACACCATGAAACTCGTTTCATCTCGATTACACGCCTAATTGTCACCGTAAATATGGAAATTTAAGGTGGCAAATTCAAACTGTGGAGAATTTACTGTCACACACGGTGCATAGTGCATGTATGTTTGGTGACAATAAGCCAAGATCATAGACATGTTCGTTAAGGAAAAGGCAAAATCAACTTTACAAAAGTATGTAAAACCTGATGAATACACATCAAAATTTCTTCTACGTTCCATATAACATTTTCATCCACGATAATAATAAGGGTAAAAGACAAAAACCACCCCTTGAGTATGGGTTTATATACAAAAACACCCCTCGTGTTTGGGGATATACAAAAACCACCCCTGTCGAGACAAAAACCACCCCTGTCAGTGGATGGACGTTAGACGAAAAACACCCTTCTGTTACACTCGGTAAGTATAGGGGTGCAATTTGTCTTTTTATGAATTTTTTTCCCCTATTTGTATTTTTAATTTTATTTTGTTCATGTTCTTGGTGTTCTTGACCAGCACCTCCACCGCCACCACCACCACCACCACCACCACCAACAACAACAACAACACCCACCACCAACACAAACACCCAGAATTCTCCAATTCTAAGCAAACTAATATCCACCATTCAATAGAGATAGAGAGAGATGAAGATGATGATTTTGATTTGTTACCACTAGAGCACTTCGAACACCACCACCATTAACACCCAATACCTAGAATGAAAGAAACCTATAAAGAAATCCCCAAATCAACAATCTGCCTAAACTCGATAACCAAACTCTACTTGCTGCCAATTATAAATCATAGAAGCTCATCATCTCAACCGCATCCCGCCGGCGATTGAGATGATGAGCTTCTATAAATCATATCAAGCAAACTCACCCCTTTGCACAGCCTGTAATCACTTGGGTTTTCCCCGGTTCATTCAGCAATCTTGTTTAGAGGAACTTCCACTCGGTTTGGGTTGGGCCGAGACTAGCTTATTCAAGATTTGGGGAGCTTCTTCGTCCTCCCTGTCCTCGATCTTGCTTTGAAGCAGAGATTTGAACGCTTCTCTGACCCACAACCAACGGAGGCTTGAAACCCCCACCGTTGTCTCCCTTGACGGCTTCTGGTGCTGCCCTGCAATCTTCCAAGAAACCACCATCTCCCCCGCCGCCTTATCCACCATCTCCGGCAGCTTCAAACCCTGACCAGACTCTGGATTCCGCCGCGAACCCTTCTCAATCCCCATCAATTTCTCCTTCAATTGCTGACTCGCCATCGAATCACAAGATTTGGTACCCACCTAGTACGAATATGGGCTTATCATTGCCGAGCTACGGCGACGTTAATGGCGGCTCTCAATGATGGATTGCTGAATCCAATGTCGCCGCCTCCGAGATCGAGACCGACCCTGTTCGAAATGATGTCGAGCGAGCCCGATTGCCTCCCCAGATCTCATATCTCCGCCACCGGCGAGCCGCGTCGGCGGTGCAGGACAAGCAAGCGATGATGCTGCAGCGGTTGTCGGATCTATTGGCTTGTCGGAGTCCGGGAAGTCAGTTCAATGACACCAATTCGAGCGACGTCAAGCTGACTCTGAGCTTGAAGGATGAACTCACGGTTTTTATGAATGTTCGCCGGCAGATCTTGGTTCTCGTTTATGTGGGATTCATGCTTCTGAGAGTAATTCGAACCAGAGGGGGTGATAGCATTGGTGGTGGGTTGTGTCGAGAGAAAGAGACAGTGATAGGGTGAGAGGTGTGTGGGTTGCAAACGATGGATTTTGAAGAGGGGAAAGAAAGAGTGAGAGGCAGAGATAAGATGGCTAGGGTTAGAAAATGAGAAGGAGAAGGTACGAAATGATTTTATAGTGGGGTAATTTCTTTAATTTCAGGGGTATTTTTGACTTTTCCTTCTTCCGTTAGTGCAACGTTATGTTTTAATTCTAACAAGGGTGGTTTTTGTATATCCCCAAACACGAGGGGTGTTTTTGTATATCACCCATACTCGAGGGGTGGTTTTTGTCTTTTACCCTAATAATAATAATAATAATAATATTAATAATAATAATAATAATAATAATAATAATAATAATAATAATAATAATAATAATAATAATAATAATAATCCAAGAGAAGGCCGATGCGTAAACAAGCATCTTGCGGTCTACGCCACAGTCATTACGATAATTCTGTAATCAAATGAAGTATGGATAGTGCATGTATGTTTAGTGACAATGACCCAACAAACAAAGATCACTAGAGTCAAACATATATAGCCACATTTCGTAAGGAAAAGGCAAAAGTAACTTTACAAAAAAATATGCAAAAACTGATGAGACAAACATGAAAATTGCATATCTGTATACATATAACATTTTCATCCACAGATATTGAAAATGATAACAATTTTAAGAAATAAAAAAAACAAGTCCTCCGAGAGAAGGCCGATCAGTAAACAAACATCTTGCGGTCTACGCTACGCATAATTTCTATATACAATAAGATTTCATACAATCACTAAAGATCATTCTGTGATTGTATGCTTACTTTATTCAAAATTAATAAGCTACTGTTTATCAATCAATGTGGTATGTAAAAATAACGTATGAAGGATTTCGGTTCATAATTGGTCATGTATTGGAAGAGTAGAGGAATCAGACTGTCCACTCATTAATCTTACTCCAAGTCTGATTATTTCCTGAAAGCCAGAAACCATCTTCCCTTGCTTCCCAATAGCCGAATCCATTGTTAAAATATTTTTTCGTCCTCTTGCTAAAAACAGCCATACTTCTGTTCTTCGTACCATGAAAGAAGTAGCAATAGAACTTCGTTGTACGCCAAAAGTTCTCATTAAAACTCCAGTGAAAAAATTCCCCGTTTTTCAAAGTTCTCATCCCAAGATCGTCATCTGCAGACTTGCATTTGACGCGTAGTGGAGCAGGAGTGTTTGGAAGACGACTAATTACATATATGTTTTTAATATTGTGTTTCACACGCGGGTAGGAGTAGGCGATGGGAATGATACTTAACGTTATTAGCGAAAGAAGGATGATGGATCTTTTCATTCTCTTGGTTGGTGGGTGACAATTTTGTTGCACTTATATGAATGAACATGAATCCAACACCCTATTTATAATTTTTTTAAACATCCGAACAACCCCAACCCGTAAACTAATTGAATGGACGTAATTTACAACACTTGTTATCCAATCAATTATGAAACCACATGCCATACTTGTGGCTATCAATGTTTTGTTTCGGAGAAAAATCGAGAAACAATGATTTACTCATCAATATTATCGGTTACCCTCATTTTACTCGTAGCACTTGCGACACCCCCACAATTCTAGTAGAGAAGAAACGATGACAATATGACATACTACCATAATCATTGCAATGAGGTCTTGTAAAAAACAGTTGATTCAACTCAAGTCGGACAAAGAATTGATCCCTTTGAATTTTGAGGTTTTTTATGTTACTTTGTCAATCCCAAAGACAAGCTTATTGAACATCTCAAAGAGTTAAAAATAAACACAAGACATATACCAGTTCCAAAATTTTGAAAAAATAAGACACACCACAGAGTATCTGATAAATACATATGCCATTCTATCCAGGTTATCGTGTATGTTTTTCTTGTACTAGTAATCTCTCATCTTGCACTAGTCCTCACTAGCGTTAGCTCGTTAGCAGAACTTAAATTAAACATGCAAGGTTAGAATTAGGAGCATCATAACAGTACCGTGAAAGATATAACAAAATTTACTCGATGGGTTAATTTAGTACACTCTGTCCAACAAAGATTGTCTATCACTTGGAAACAAGGCATCTCAATTATTATTTAAAATAAAGACAAGAAAAGAATCAATAATCATAAGTTATCATCGACTCAACTATCACGCGGAGGCGCATTCATCACCATGTACAAGTAAGTTTTTCTGTAGTCCTCGTCAATTAAACCAAACCTACATCTAGGAGTAGGATAATGGGGGAACAAAAACTTAGTCTTATTAGTGTCAGGTTCTTGTATCTTATTTTGTCACCAACGAGTGGTGTCTCTCAATGATTAATATGCCACACCCTAGCCTTGATGGGGAGGGGTGATAAGTGCCTCCAAAACAATCGTGCGTAATGATACAGTGGGTAGATTTGTCTTTTCTTGTCCTCTTTCATGTATTGCAATGGGAAGACAATGGTATACATGTCATTAAATAATTGTTGAGGCTCGACACTCGCCTTGTTGGAGAATAAATGGCACTTCCATAAATAAGAAGTAATGCAAATCGCGGGGTGGGGGTTGGGGGGTTGGAAACCCACCATTCTTGGTACCACTCCGTGTCTTTCTCCCCATTTTGTCATTTTGAAAGTTTTCTATCATTCTCACCATTTCCTTGTTTGGCAAGTTCAGTGATGGTCAATGACCAATTTACCCTTCCAAATAATACTCCACATATTTGTTTAACTGATTTTATTATAATCATTTTGGGCCACTAATCAACCCAGATTGATGGCCCGTTATCCTAATTAATTAAATACAATTACAACACCATAGTCCAAAACCCAATACCCAAACAGGAAAACAACTAACCCAACCTAGTTTTTACCCTAACCCGATTTAACCCCCCACAATTCACCAGGTTGTTCATCCACATTCACTCATTTCTATCTTTGTGTCTCTCTCTATCCTTCTCTCTCTCTTTTTCTCTCTCTCTCTCTCTCTCTCTCTTCCACAACCCCCAACTAAACGCAGAAACCCTGCCCTTTTGACTTCTATTTCTTCTCAAAACACGTCATGAACCTATGGATCTGGTGCTTCACCATTATTTAATCAATTTTTTTTGTGGGTTTCAGTTTCTGGTTTTTTTCTTGGACGGTCTGGTTTAGGGTTTCTAGATCTTTCGATCTTCTTTTTCTTTGGGGGTTTTTTGGGTTACACATCGTAATCCCATGGAGTCGTGGGTTGATGATTAGTTTGAATCCGAAGGGCTATATGCTCCTCACACGACTACGATGAGACGGAGTCTTCTTGGGTTCTCGGTTCGGTTCACTCTGATGATGATTTGAAGTCTGTTTATGAATGCGATCCAAATGAAGCCTCTATCTGTGGTGGAGCCATTCGATGATGTTGAAATTCGGTTATCTTACTACCAACATCTGGGTATCTTCTCTTATGTTGTGTTATTTCTTATACTGAAAGGGATGTCCTTCTTGACCTTGGATTTGTTATTTCTAATATGTTCTTACTTGTTCATGTTCTCATATGGGTTATGGTTCATGTTTCTGATCTAGGTTGTATTTATGATCTGGGTTAGGGTTACATGTTCTGATATGTAGAATAGATGCTACATAATGGCCCATTATTGATGTGTGAAGGGTTTTAAAGTAGTACACTTGTGTGGTTCTCTTCGTCATTAATTGGGTTTTAGAGTTTAACATAAGTTGTAGCTCCCCTATACAAGATTGAGTGAGTTGAGCTTTGCATTACTACAATGTAGCTCCTCACTCAATCTTCCAATTGAGTGATGATAGTAATTTTGAGAATTGGCATAAGAAATTAGAACAATTCATCCCTCTGGAGTTGTTGACAGTCTTCTGTTTTGACATTCTTGAACAAGTTTTGTTGATTTCGCAGGTAGTGTGGAGTTTGTGTTGGATTAGAGGTGAAGTAGAGCTCAACTGATGCTCCTACCTGGGAGAATCTGCGGATGCATTCAATTGTGGAAAATATTTGCCACTTGCCTTGCTTTTATTCTCCGATTTCTCTTCGTTACCTATTTTTTATGGGTTTAATTTTAAGTGGTCATGGACTTTTTCAAGAACACATGCATTGTTCAAGTATTGGGTTTAATGTTATGGTGTAGATGTTTATTTAGAACTTCTTTATATAATAGTGCAAGGGTGAGGCTGAAAGTCCTAAGAGGTGAGATGGAGAAACTTTGTATGAATGAAAGTGAATCGATAGCAGACTATTTTACAAGAACTTTGTCTATTGTTAATGCAATGAGAAGGCTCGGTGAGAAGCTTGATGAGTTACCAGTGGTGGATAAGATATTGCGGTCTCTTAGCAATAAGTTTGAGCACGTGATTCCGGCCATTGAAGATTCGAAAGAACTCGATTCATGGCCTTAAGCAAGCCTCAAGGAAATGATACTTAAAGTTTCACTAGGTAATTGTGTCTTTTGGTTTCATAGAGAATACAGTTGATTCTTGCATATATGTCAGGATCAGTGGGAGCAAGTTTATTTTCTTAATTTTGTAAGTGGATGATATATTACTCGCTATTAGTGATTTGGGATTATTGTATGAAGTCAAAAAAATGTTATCTGATAGATTTGACATGAAATACCTTGGTGAAGCCTCTTTTGTGTTGGGGATTGAAATTAATAGAGATCGAGGTAGGAAGCTTATGGGGTTGTCCCATAGAGCTTACATTGATCGTGTCCTTCAAGATTTGGCATGCAGAATTGTAAACCTGGTATTACGCCTGTTTGCAAAGGGGATAAACTCAATAACACCCAATGTCCACTAAACGATATTCAGAGACAGTCTATGGAAAATGTGCCTTATGCAAGTGTCGTTGGTAGCCTTACGTATGCTATTGTTTGCACTAGACCTGATATAGCTTATGCTACTAGCGTGTTGGGTAGATATTCTTCAAATCCAGACCATGATCATTGGGTGGGAGCCAAGAAAGTTCTGAGGTATTTCAAGAAAAGCAAGAATTACATGCCTGTTTATAAGAATGTTGATCCTCTTGAGATTGTTGGTTACGCCAATGTAGACTTTGCTGGTTGTTCTGATGATAGAAATTCCACCACGGGGTACATATTCATGCTGGCTGGTGGAGAGGTATCGTGGAAAAGCTCTAAGCAATCTCTCATAGCATCTTCCACTACGGAGGCAGAGATTGTGGCATGTTTTGATGGTGGGGCACAAGCTATATGGATAATGAATTTCATCGCATGGTTAATTATTTTTGACTCCGTCTCTAAGCCTATGAAGATGTATTGTAATAATATGGCTGCAGTGTTCTTATCCAAGAACAAAACAAAAAAAATTCGGGAGGGTCTAGTTTTATAGACATACAGTATTTTAAAGTTAGAGAATGAGTTGAAAATGGGAAAGTGTTCTATGAGCACATTGGTATTGCAGACATGTTAGCTGATCCATTTACAAAAGGGCTCAGGCCTGTAGAGTTTGCTAAACATGTTGAGCATATGAACTTAGTTGATACTTTAGATGTGTTTGGTTAGGGAGTTTGTGTAACTATTTATTATAAACCCTGAGATGATATTATTTGATGGTTTTATCAATTTTGAATCCCATTCTTGGACTTGCTTGATGCAGATTTTATATCATTGTTGCAAGTTGTACTCCTTTTTGCATTGAGTTTATGCAGGTTAAGCTGTCTCGAGATGAAAAAGATTGCTTCAATTTTGAAGTGTTGATGGATCCATGGTAACTAGTGTCTTGGCTTAAGACATGAATGCTTTGGTATAGAAGCACAGTGTCTCTGTTTAGAGACGTGTTAACTTCCTTTCGGAAGTGTGATGGCATATATTCCTGTGAGTGACCTTCAATAGTCATGCAGGACTTGATGTAGAATTTTCATGGTATATTATTGGATCACATGTGCATATATTCTACACTGCACTTTACCACACTTAGGGGTCTATGTTAGCAACATGTTGGAGTTTGTAATTATGGAAGGTCTTATGTTGATAAATAACATAACTGCCGCCATAGTTCGGTTTTAATATGATTTTTGAACGAGATCATGTGCTAAGATGAAGTTTGCTTGAATCATGTTTATGGCCACTCAGTTGTTCAACCCGAGAGTCGTTTTATAAAATTAAATATTTTCGAAATCCACAATTATTGTTTCCCAAGTGGGAGAATGTAAGAAAATTGTTTTAATTAATTATTTGGGCTGCCAATAATTGTATTTAGTATTTATAAAACGGGTTGAAAGTGGTTCAAGTAATTCACCGGTACGAGCCCAATACGTTAGTGATCTTGTATTTGGGCCATGATGCATCTTAGTGTTATTATTTAGTGTAGTATGAAAGTGTGAACTGGTTGGTCATTGGGCTCCTTGATTGGATGGCCAATGACTGTTTATTATTATTAGGCCCGAACCCCTCTCCACTCCCTAAAACCCTAGCTAGCTCTTATAAATAAGACTAGCTGGGGGTTTGTTAACTTAGCCCTGTCAAAAAACAACAAGACTGGGAGTAGGAGGGGAAGATCTGGGGCTCTGGCTCTTCCAAATTCGTGGAGATTAGACGATTACGAACATAGCTGGATCAAACGGTATGTAATATCATTACTGGTGTTTTAAATTCTTGTATGAGATTCACTTTTTGTTCTTACAATTCCGTTAACGAGTAGGATATTTTCCTCTAGTGTCCACGGTTTAATCTATTGTTGAAATTGTGCTCTCTCAACAAATCCAAGCCTTTGGTCATATTCTCATTAACCAAGAGTCGCCATTGTATACCTCAAGATGAACGGTCAGATTAGAGACCGTTTGGAAACCCTAGAACATAATTAGCAGAGAAATTTGGGCCTGCACTTAGTTTCTTCTGGATTGGGCTTCATAATTTATCAGTCAAATAGCGCATTCATCATCATGTACAAGTAACATTGTCTATAGTCCTTGTCAATAAAGAAAACCCCCCATCTTTGTGCGGTTAGTGTCAGGTTCTTGTGTCGTATCGCGTCTCTACAATGTAGTCCTCTTCAATAAAACAAACCCCCCATCTTTGTCATGTTAATGTCAGGTTCTTGTGTCTTATCGCATTTTTACAAGTGGTGTCTCAATGACTATTGTGCCACATCCTAGACTTGTAATCGCCTTACATTCATCTAACCATAAAGTCATCTCCAAAAGGAGGACAAAGGGTCTAGCGGGTGGAGGAGCTAAGCTTGCACTCAATAAGCGGGGAAGGGTAATGGTCTGGTTTCGATAGAGAGGTTTGGTTAACCCAAACTCAAAATTTGTGTGACTCACATTCCACTCATATTCCTACTAATATAAAATTCAAAACCTCAAAACCCAATGCCCTCATATCCAAACACATTACATGTTTGATTTTCTTATATGGTATTGACCTTACTCTTCTACATAGGGGCGGAACCACCCTAGGGAAAAGGGTGGAACTTCTCCCCCCCCCCCTCCCCCACAACCCGATTTTTCTAAAACTTCACATGTATCTCTAATTTTAAATACTTTAGTAGTGGCATCATTTTATTAACTACAAAAATGATCGACTGCTTTCAAACCCTTAGCCCGGTGATTTGATTAGTAACACAATGCAATTTTTTTGTAACTTTTGCGTGTTGAAGAGTAGAGTAAAGTTTACTCTACAACACCATGAAAAAAAAACATTTTTTTTTATCATTTCGCTATCCAAATCACCGAGGCAAATAGTGATAAATAAAACCAAAGTAGCAAGGGGACTGCTTGGATTGAGATGTTTGGTTAACTATATCAAAACCCAAGTTTTTTGGGAGTTGGGAATAACTAAAATCTAACTTTTTTAGACAATAACTCAACCATATAATCCAAATACAGGCGGGTTAACCAAAACCCCAAAATCCACTAATCCAAACAGGCTCAAGAAAGAAGAAGAAACTGAGGAAGTAGAAAATTCAAGAACAATAGATGTGACATTAATATTTTTATTTAGACATCTCATGTAAATGTATAGTGATAATTTTTTTGAGGCTCATACTTTTCTATATAAAGAAAAGCTCATGTGCGTGCTTAAACTAGTTACTAATAAATAAAAAAATGGACTACAAAAATTCAAACCAAGAACCGTGTGTATTTAAATGCAAGAAACAACCTCATTACAAATTTATTATTATTTTATACACGTAAATACAATATTTAAGTTAGCAAAAGAAGTTTTCATATTTAATTTATTGTAATCAATAAGTCTGTATGCAAACATATGTTCCCTTCTATTCATTACTTGGGCATCTAAAAGTATGAATTCTTAATATTTTTAATAATTTCTTGCTTACTCGAACCTAAAAATTCTCAAAAGGATCTCGAAACAAAATATGAAACAAACTCAAGCTCTTTGAACTCACGAACCTAGCTAAGCTCGAGATAAGCCACGAGCTTGACAATCTATTATATGAGCCAAACTTGACCTTCATATCTTGACTTGTGGAAATCTCAAACTCAAGTTCATGTAATATATGATCAGCCAAACTAGAACACCATGAAACTCGGTTTAGCTCGATTACTCACCTAATTGTCACCGTAAACTATGGAAATTTAAGGTGGCAAATCCAAACTGTGGAGAATTTAGTGTCACACGGTGCATAGTGCATGTATGTTTGGTGACAATAAGCCAAGATCATAGACATGTTCGTTAAGGAAACGGCGAAATCAACTTTACAAAAGTATGTAAAACCTGATGAAAACACATCAAAATTTCTTCTACGTTACATATAACATTTTCATCCACGATAATAATAAGGTTAAAAGACAAAAACCACCCCTTGAGTATGGGTGATATACAAAAACACCCCTCGTGTTTGGGGATATACAAAAACCGCCCCTGTCGAGACAAAAACCACCCCTGTCAGTGGATGGACGTTAGACGAAAAACACCCTTCTGTTACACTCGGTAAGTATAGGGGTGCAATTTGTCTTTTTATGAATTTTTTTCCCCTATTTGTATTTTTTATTTTATTTTGTTCATGTTCTTGGTGTTCTTGACCAGCACCTCCACCGCCACCACCACCACCACCAACAACAACAACAACAACACCCACCACCAACACAAACACCCAGAATTCTCCAATTCAAAGCAAACTAATATCCACCATTCCATAGAGATAGAGAGAGATGAAGATGATGATTTTGATTTGTTACCACTAGAGCACTTCGAACACCACCACCATTAACACCCAATACCTAGAATGAAAGAAACCTATAAAGAAATCCCCAAATCAACAATCTGCCTAAACTCGATAACCAAACTCTACTTGCTGCCAATTATAAATCATAGAAGCTCATCATCTCAACCGCATCCCGCCGGCGATTGAGATGACGAGCTTCTATAAATCATATCAAGCAAACTCACCCCTTTGCACAGCCTGTAATCACTTGGGTTTTCCCCGGTTCATTCAGCAATCTTGTTTATAGGAACTTCCACTCGGTTTGGGTTGGGCCGAGACTAGCTTATTCAAGATTTGGGGAGCTTCTTCGTCCTCCCTGTCCTCGATCTTGCTTTGAAGCAGAGATTTGAACGCTTCTCTGACCCACCACCAACGGAGGCTTGAAACCCCCACCGTTGTCTCCCTTGACGGCTCTTGGTGCTGCCCTGCAATCTTCCAAGAAACCACCATCTCCCCCGCCGCCTTATCCACCATCTCCGGCAGCTTCAAACCCTGACCAGACTCTGGATTCCGCCGCGAACCCTTCTCAATCCCCATCAATTTCTCCTTCAATTGCTGACTCGCCGTCGAATCACAAGATTTGGTACCCACCTAGTACGAATATGGGCTTATCATTGCCGAGCTACGGCGACGTTAATGGCGGCTCTCAATGATGGATTGCTGAATCCAATGTCGCCGCCTCCGAGATCGAGACAGACCCTGTTCGAAATGATGTCGAGCGAGCCCGATTGCCTCCCCAGATCTCATATCTCCGCCACCGGCGAGCCGCGTCGGCGGTGCAGGACAAGCAAGCGATGATGCTGCAGCGGTTGTCGGATCTATTGGCTTGTCGGAGTCCGGGAAGTCAGTTCAATGACACCAATTCGAGCGACGTCAAGCTGACTCTGAGCTTGAAGGATGAACTCATGGTTTTGGTGAATGTTCGCCGGCAGATCTTGGTTCTCGTTTGTGTGGGATTCATGCTTCTGAGAGTAATTCGAACCAGAGGGGGTGATAGCATTGGTGGTGGGTTGTGTCGAGAGAAAGAGACAGTGATAGGGTGAGAGGTATGTGGGTTGCAAACGATGGATTTTGAAGAGGGGAAAGAAAGAGTGAGAGGCAGATATAAGATGGCTAGGGTTAGAAAGTGAGAAGGAGAAGGTAGGAAATGATTTTATAGTGGGGTAATTTCTTTAATTTCAGGGGTATTTTTGACTTTTCCTTCTTCCGTTAGTGCAACGTTATGTTTTAATTCTGACAAGGGTGGTTTTTGTATATCCCCAAACACGAGGGGTGTTTTTGTATATCACCCATACTCGAGGGGTGGTTTTTGTCTTTTACCCTAATAATAATAATAATAATAATAATAATAATAATAATAATAATAATAATAATAATAATAATAATAATAATAATAATAATAATAATCCAAGAGAAGGCCGATGCGTAAACAAACATCTTGCGGTCTACGCCACAGTCATTATGATAATTCTGTAATCAAATGAAGTATGGATAGTGCATGTATGTTTAGTGACAATGACCCAACAAACAAAGATCACTAGAGTCAAACATATATAGCCACATTTCGTAAGGAAAAGGCAAAAGTAACTTTACAAAAAAATATGCAAAAACTGATGAGACAAACATGAAAATTGCATATCTGTATACATATAACATTTTCATCCACAGATATTGAAAATGATAACAATTTTAAGAAAAAAAAAAAAAAACAAGTCCTCCGAGAGAAGGCCGATCAGTAAACAAACATCTTGCGGTCTACGCTACGCATAATTTCTATATACAATAAGATTTCATACAATCACTAAAGATCATTCTGTGATTGTATGCTTACTTTATTCAAAATTAATAAGCTACTGTTTATCAATCAATGTGGTATGTAAAAATAACGTATGAAGGATTTCGGTTCATAATTGGTCATGTATTGGAAGAGTAGAGGAATCAGACTGTCCACTCATTAATCTTACTCCAAGTTTGATTATTTCCTGAAAGCCAGAAACCATCTTCCCTTGCTTCCCAATAGCCGAATCCATTGTTAAAATATTTTTTCGTCCTCTTGCTAAAAACAGCCATACTTCTGTTCTTCGTACCATGAAAGAAGTAGCAATAGAACTTCGTTGTACGCCAAAAGTTCTCATTAAAACTCCAGTGAAAAAATTCCCCGTTTTTCAAAGTTCTCATCCCAAGATCGTCATCTGCAGACTTGCATTTGACGCGTAGTGGAGCAGGAGTGTTTGGAAGACGACTAATTACATATATGTTTTTAATATTGTGTTTTACACGCGGGTAGGAGTAGGCGATGGGAATGATACTTAACGTTATTAGCGAAAGAAGGATGATGGATCTTTTCATTCTCTTGGTTGGTGGGTGACAATTTTGTTGCACTTATATGAATGAACATGAATCTAACACCCTATTTATAAGTTTTTTAAACATCCAAACAACCCCAACCCGTAAACTAATTGAATGGACGTAATTTACAACACTTGTTATCCAATCAATTATGAAACCACATGCCATACTTGTGGCTATCAATGTTTTGTTTCGGAGAAAAATCGAGAAACAATGATTTACTCATCAATATTATCGGTTACCCTCATTTTACTCGTAGCACTAGCGACACCCCCACCATTCTAGTAGAGAAAAACGATGACAATATGACATACTACCATAATCATAGCAACGAGGTCGTGTAAAAAACAGTTGATTCAACTCAAGTCGGACAAAGAATTGTTCCCATTGAATTTTGAGTTTTTTATGTTACTTTTTAAATCCCAAAGACAAGCTTATTGAACATCTCAAAGAGTTAAAAATAAACACAAGACATATACCGGTTCCAAAATTTCGAAAAAACAAGACACACCACAGAGTATCTAATAAAAACATATGCCATTCTATCCAGGTTATGTGTATGTTTTTCTTGTGAGTAATCTCTCATCTTGCACTAGTCCCCACTAGCGTTAGCTCGTTAGCATAACTTAAATTAAACATGCATGGTTAGAGTTAGGAGCATCATAACAGTACCGTGAAAGATATAGCAAACTTTATTCGATGGGTTAATTAAATACACTCTGTCCAACAAAGATTGTCTATCACTTGGAAACAAGGCATCTTAATTATTATTTAAAATGGAGACAAGAAAATAATTAATAATCATAAGTTATCAGCGACTCAACCATCACGCGGAGGCGCATTCATCACCATGTACAAGTAAGTTGTTCTATAGTCCTCGTCAATTAACCCAAACCTACATCTACGTGTAGGATAATGGGGGAACAAAAACTTAGTTTTATTAGTGTCAGGTTCTTGTATCTTATTGTGTCACCCACGAGTGGTGTTTCTCAATGATTATTATGCCACACCCTAGCCTTGATGGGGAGGGGTGATAAGCGCCTCCTAAAACAATCGTGCATAATGATACAGTGGGTAGATTTGTCTTCTCTTGTCCTCTTTCATGTATTTCAATGGGAGGAGAATGGTAAAATGTCATTACATAATTGTTGAGGCTCGACACTCGCCTTGTTGGATAATAAATTGCACTTCCATAAATAAAAACTAATGCAAATCGCGGGGTGAGGGTGGGGGGGGGGGGGGTTGGAAACCCCCCATATTTGGTACCACTCTGTGTCTTTCTCCCCATTTTGTCATTTTGAACGTTCCCTGTCATTCTCACCATTTCCTTGTTTGGCAAGTTCAGTGATGGTCAATGACCAATGTACCCTTCCAAATAATACTCCACATATTTGTTTAACTGATTTTATAATCATTTTGGGCCACTAATAAACCCATATTGATGGCCCATTATCCTAATTAATCAAATACAATTACAACCCCAAAGTCCAAAACCCAATACCCAAACCGAAAAGCAGCTAACCCAACCTAGTTTTACCCTAACCCGATTTAACCCCCCACAATTCACCAGGTTTTCATCCACATTCACTCATAGATCTTTCTGTCTCTCTCTATCCATCTCTCTCTCTTTCGCTCTCTCTCTCTCTTCCACAACCCCATCTAAACGCAGAAACCCGCCCTTTTGACTTTGATTTCTTCTGAAAACACGTCATGAACCGACAGGTCTGGTTCTTCACCATGATTTAATCAAATTTGTTTTCTGTGGGTTTCGGTTTCTGGGTTTTTTCTTGGCCGGTTTGGTTTAGGGTTTCTTGATCTTTCGATCTTCTTTTTCTTTGGGGGGTTTTTGGGTTACAAATCGTAATACCATGGAGTCCTGGGTTGATGATTAGTTTGAATTCGAAGGGCTATATGCTCCTCACACGACTACGATGAGACGGAGTCTTCTTGGGTTCTCGGTTCAGTTCACTTCGACGATGATTTGAAGTCTGTTGATGAATGCGATCCAAATGAAGCCTCTATCTGTGGTGGAGCCATTCGATGATGTTGAAACCGGTTATCCTACTACCGACATCTGGGTATCTTTTGTTTTGTTGTGTTATTGCTCATACCAGAAGGGATGTCCTTCTTGACCTTGGATTTGTTATTTCTAATATGTTCTTACTTGTTCATGTTCGCATCTGGGTTATGGTTCATGTTTCTGATCTAGGTTGTATTTATGATCTGGGTTGGGGTTACATGTTCTGATATGTAGAATAGATTGTACATAATGGCCCATTATTGGTGTGTGAAGGGTTTTAGAGTAGTACACTTGTGTGGTTCTCTTTTTCATTAATTGGGTTTTAGAGTTTAAGATAAGTTGTAGCTCCCCTATACAAGATTGAGTGAGTTGAGCTTTGCATTACTACAATGTAGCTCCTCACTCAATCTTCCAATTCAGTGATGATAGTGATTTTGAGAATTGGCATAAGAAATTAGAACAATTCATCCCTTTGGAGTTGGTGACAATATTCTGTTTTGACATTCTTGAACAATTTTTTGTTGATTTCGCAGGTAGTGTGGAGTTTGTGTTGGATTAGAGGTGAATTAGAGCTCAACTGATGCTTGTACCTGGGAGAATCTGCGGATGCATGTGGAAAATATTTGCCACTTTCCTTGCTTTTGTTCTCCGATTTCTCTTCGTTACCTATATTTTATGGGTTTAATTTTAAGTGGTCATGGAATTTTTCAAGAACACATACATTGTTCAAGTATTGAGTTTAATGTTATGGTGTAGATGTTTATTTAGAACTTCGTTATGTAATACTGCAAGGGTGAGGCTGCAATTCCTAAGAGGTGAGATGGAGAAACTTTGTATGAATGAAAGTGAATCGATAGCAGACTATTTCACAAGAACTTTGTCTATTGTTAATGCAATGAGAATGCTCGGTGAGAAGCTTGATGAGTTGCCAGTGGTGGATAACATATTGCGCTCTCTTAGCAATAAGTTTGAGCACGTGATTCCGGCCATTGAAGATTCGAATTTCAGTGTCTTGACAGTTGATCAGTTGATGGCATCGCTTGAGATTCATGAGCAGCGAATAAACAAAAAACAGGCCACGACAATTGAATAAGCGATCCAGTCAAAATTGTCCCTAAAACAAGATAGAGTGGAGCAAGTAGGGACATCTCAGCAATAAATAGGGCAAGGCTAATAGAGTCGTGGTCGCAGTCGTGGCCATACAAGTCGAGGGAGAGGATATCCTAGTAGTGGCAACTATGAAAGAGGCAATTATGGAGGTCCCAGAAATCAGAATTTTGACTCTCCGAGAGGTAGAGGGAGAGAAAGAGGCAGCAATTACAACAATTCCTCCAATGAAAAAGGTTATGACAAGAGGAATGTGCAATGTTACAAGTGCCACAAGTATGGACACTATAGCAATGAGTGTAGAAATCCAAATAGGGATGTTGGCGGATATGCGAACTATGTCGAGAAAGAGATTAATAAAATGGAGAATCCTTTGCTACTTGTAAATGCCGGGTCTAGTGAAGAGCAAAGTAATGTTTGGTATCTCGACAGAAGAGCTAGATATCATATGAGTGGCAAGAGAGACATGTTTGTTGATCTTGATGATTCCGTGAAAGGCCAAGTGACGTTTGGTAATTTCTCACAAATTCTGATGAAAGGCAGAGGTAATATTTCGTTCAAGCTCAAGAATGGAAATCGAGTACATTTCAAGTGTCTATTATGTGCCGGAGATGAAAAGTAATATCCTGAGTTTGGGCCTGCTCTTGGAGAAGGGATACATTATTACCATAGGCAACAATCAACTGGTTATGCGAGATATATATGAGCGATTGATTGCTCGAGTTCAGATGTCTAAGAAAAGGATGTTCCCGTTGAATATTCAACCAGATTGAGTTAAGTGTTTGAATGCAATTGTGAAGGAAAAGGCTTGGCTTTGGCATTTGAGGCATGGACATTTGAATTTCGGTGGTTTGAAGCTTCTTGCGAGCAAGAACATGGTGAGAGGCTTGCCATTTATTGATCATCCAAATGAAGTGTGTGAAGGGTGTATTCTCGGAAAACATCACAGGATGAGATTTAACAAGGAGATGAGATGGAAGGCATCGCAGCCGCTGGAGCGTGCACACACCGATGTATGTGAACCGTTGAAGCCTATGTCGAATGTAGGGAATAGATATTTTCTTACTTTTAATGCAGGGAATAGCAGGAAGACGTGTGTATACTTTCTGAAATAAAAGTCTAAAGTGTTTGATAAGTTTAAACAATTAAAAGCTTTTGTTGAGAAGCAAAGTGGCTCTTACATTATAGTATTGAGATCTGATCAAGGAGAAGAATACACCTCTCATAGGTTTGAGACCTTTTGCAAAAAGCATGGGATTTTGAACCAAGTTACACCATCATACACACCGCAATTGAACGGAGTCGCTGAAAGGAAGAATATGAAAGTTTTAGACATGGTGAGAAGCATGCTGAAAGGGAAGGAAATACAAAACGAATTTTGTGCTGAAGCAGTTGCATGTGCAGCCTATTTGCTCAACCGATTTCAAACCAAAAGTTTGAAATTTAAAACACCGGAGGAGGATTGGAGCTCATTCAAACCCCGTGTCTCACATCTAATAGTGTTTGGCTGTATTGCTTATGCCAAAATTCAGGATGCAAGAAGAACAAAGCTTGATGACAAAGGTGAGAAATGTACTTTTATTGGATATGGTGACCGAACCATGGGATAGAAACTCTACAACCCGGTGATTAAGAAGATCACGATGAGTAGATATGTGGTATTTGAAGAGGATGACAGGTGGGATTGGAACCAAGTTGAACCACCGAATAGCATTGATCTTATACTAGAGGATGAAGAAAATGTTGGAGAAGTTAGAGAAGTCCCTGGTGAGCCACAAAGTCCTAGAAGCGGTTCTCCTCCAAAAAGTCCGGAAGTTGGTTCACCATCTACACCAATGCATGATCCAGTATCACCGCCATACTCTCCAATGGAAGAAAACTCAAGTGAAAGGCCTAGGAAGATGAGGCATTTGCAACAAATTTATGAAGACGAAGAACTGACTTTGTTTTGCTTGTTTACAGATTGTGATCCCCTCCAATTTGAAGATGCAGTCCATAAAGAGAAGTGGAAGAAAGCTATGAATGAAGAAATTGAAGCCATTGAGAAGAATCGAACATGGGAGCTCACGCAAGGCCACAAAGCAATTGGCATGAAATGGCTTTACAAAACGAAGAGGAAGGCAAATTGTGAAGTCCAGAGGTATAAGGCGAGATTAGAGAAGCATCGCATTGTCATTCAGAGAACTCCCCAAACTACGCAGTTATCAATCTTTTACCAGAGTTGAGAGGTAGTATCCACTGACTATGAATATGCACTCAATCAGATATGATTACAATAACTTTGACTCAACTAAATGAAATAACAATGACTTCGTAGGTGATGTAGCAGGTACCCAATGTGACTTCATCACCTGAAAGTTAAGAGAAATGCATTTTATTCATAAATATTTCTTAAAGCATCACCAACATAACATGCAAACCAAAATCTTGGACGTAGAATAAAAAAATTGTGAAATTTGTATTCCAAGAGACAAGTGCATCTTAGGATGAAAATGCAAAACCTCCATCAAACTGATTAATTATGAAAAATTTCAAATTCTTTTTCATTAAAAACACCTTGTAGAAGATTAATTATCCGGGAAAATTCTGGAAACCTGCAACATAATTTAGAAACCTGACATGCAAAATCCACCTTAGTGAATATGTGTTTGTGGCGGCAGTGATGATACAATGACGTGTAAAAATTTGTACTGCCTAAGTTGTCGCGTAGATATGTATATATTCTTATTTATCGAGGCTTAGATCGGTGAATGCGATCAGACTACGATGACACCGCTATGGCTGCAACAACAGAGAGAGATGATGCTCCCTCCAGTTGCCCTGCCAAGATAAGAGTTAGAATCCTAGCCTGAATTTAAAGCTCTAGAAGGTAACCATCACAGCCTCTCACGAAAATTAAAGGAGCTCATAAACTCAATTAATCTAGCTCATCCGAACAGTACCAAGGAATGAATGAATCAATATAACTATTTTGCGGCCATAGAGATGAGGGTTCTTAATTAAAAGGTTCAGAAATCACGGGCTCCAAAAATGCAATTGCAGAGAGGGTCAACTAAAAGCCAATTAGGATTTTCTAGTTTGTTTAGAGAGATAATACAGAAATGATAGTGAGAGAAACAAGACGACACAAATTAATGTTCATTGTATTGAATGATCTAGAAAGATGGAGAGACAAAGCTAAATACAGATGTACCAACGGGAAGAAACCAACTGAACAATGAATCTAACGGTGGATATTAACCAGCCGTTTCTAGGGTTAGGAGAGTAATGCCCTTATGGATTGGGCTACAAATAAGAGATGGGTCAAGTCTTTGTATTGGGCTTTCTACATAGCTTGGGTTTCAGATAAGCCCAAAATCATAAATAACGGCCCAAAGACACCATATAGTTTGATAGCCTCCCTTAACTCATGGTGGCTGAGGCTTCACCATGAGTTTATTCTTCAAATCTTCAAAGTGAGCAGGTTACAAGCTTTTTGTAAAAATATTGCCAATTTGATCTGCACTGGAAATAAAATCAACCATAAGTTCATGATTCAAGACTTTTTCACGCACGTAATGATAGTAAATCTCAATGTGTTTTGTACATGTCTAAAATAAAGGATTAGAAGAGAGAGCAAGGGCAGAAAGGTTATCTGTCCATATTGTTGGACATTGAGAGATTTGAAATTTTAAGTCATGAAATAGAGTTTTGAACCAGGAAATATCAGCAGTCGTTGTGGCCAAAGCTCGATATTCTGCCTCTGTGGAAGAGCGGTCCACAGTGGGCTGCTTTTTAGAAGCCCAATGTATTGGGTTTGAGCTGAAAAATACAACAAGCCCTGTGGTGCTACGGCAGTTTGATGGGTTTGTCGGCCCAGTCAGCATCTGTGAAAACTTGCAAAGGCAAATGTCCTTTTTGATAGATAATGCCATGTTGTTTGGTGCCTTCTAGATACCGTAAAATACGTTTTTGCACCGCCCAAATGATTTTCAGTTGGTGCATGCATGTATTACCACAAGTGATTTACTGAGAAAGCAATGTCGGGTCTACTGAAAGTAAGATATTGAAGAGCACTACGTAGTGTTCTAAAAATAGAAGGATTTGAAAGAGGTTTGTTATCTAAAAGATGATATTTGATTCCAGCTGCTAATGGAGTAGAACATGGGTTGCATGTTGACATGTTAAATCTTCGCAATATATCAGAGATATATTTATCTTGATGTATAAAAATGCCATGATGTGTGCGTTTGATTTGAAGACCCAGAAAATATGTGAGTCGACCTAAGTTAGTCATTTCAAACTCAGTATTGAGTTTGATCACAAGCTGTTGTATGATCTGAAAATCATTTCCAATCAAAATAATATCATCCACGTAAAGTAAAAAAATTGTAATTTGTGAAGAAGAGTGTCTAACGAACAAGGAAGAATCTGCATAAGAGGATTTAAATCCTAAGGACAGCAGATATGTGGTAAAACTTTCAAACCAAGTGCGAGGTGCCTGTTTAAGGCCATATATGGATTTCGTGAGGAGACACACATGATTTGGGAACTGTGTGCTAACAAACCCTTGAGGCTGTCGCATATACACTATTTCTCTTAGAATGCCATGAAGAAATGCATTTTTAACGTTAAGTTGTTGAAGGGGCCAGTCAAAAGAAGCAGCCAAGGCTAATATGCAGCGAACAACGGCATGTTTTGCCACATGACTAAAAGTTTCTACATAATCTAACCCTAGAGTTTGGTGAAACCCTTTTGCAACTAGACGTGCTTTAAAAAGAGAAACAGACCCATTGGGGTTGTATTTAGTCCTCAAAACCAATTTGTTGCCAATTATATTGGCATTGAGAGGACGAAGAACAAGAATCCATGTCTGTTGCTATTGGAGGCTGCTAAATTCACTAGCCATGGCATTTTCCCACTGAGAAAGTTTAGCAGCCTCACTAAAAGTCACATGATCAGAATGAGAACAAGTAGAAGAAACAGACTGAAAACCAGTGTGTGCAAGGGGAGTTTCTTTTCTATAATATCAGACTTGCTCCTTGTTTTCATTGGATGGACAATGTTTGGTGGAGAAGAAATCATCATTGGACTAGCTGGTGAAGCCATAGCTGAACTGGGAAAAAACAGGGGTGGTGAAGAAGTATCAATTGGGTTTTGACGCAGGTTACGCAGCGGAATAATAAAATTGATCCTGCTCAAATCCCACCAAGGATCACAGGAAGAGACTACATAACGATAGCGAGGGATTTTGGTATCTACATACCTGTGGGTTCTCTTGTGATGACTTCACACGTGAAATAGTATTCACATCTCTATGGATAGTCCACTCCTAGGATTGAATCCGGATCCTTCACGCCTTTGTGCTAGCTAGGATTGAAGAAGAGGAAGAAGATCACAATCACGCAAGGAACGCAAGAAGAGGGGCTCGACCCTTTTTGTGGCCGACGGGGTAGGGGCGGTCCCAAGGGGTTCGACCCCTTTGAGATTTGCTCTCTCACTCTCTCCTTGTTTTTATCTCCCACTCAATGTGTTGTGAGTATTAGTGTGAGATGAAAGCTAGGAGCGTCTTTTATATAGTCCAACAACTCCTTGTTGACTGCATAAAAGCCCCTATCCTAATCATGTCCATACACGAATTAGTCAAACTTGCAATTTAGTCCTACTAAGTTTGCAAGTAGTTGCGTATTGATCATTCTAATTAATTAATCATATTAATTAATTCCCATGTCCGCTCTAATCCATAGGGAGTGTGACCCCATAGGTTTCTACTTAGTTGGTAGTAACTAGTACTAACATGGAGCGGCCTCTCGCAAGACATCCGTGCTACCCAACTAATATAAATAGTCATCCGACAAACCTTGTGCCCAATGTTCATGTATTGTGTTATCCCTTTGTCTCCATATCCGGATTGGACACGAGACATATTAGTCACACTCGTGTATCCAATCCATAGTTCTTCGATCCTGGGAATATGCTTATCTGTGCAGATAACATCAATATCTCCATGTTGATTTATCTGAGTCTGGCCAGACATTCTATAAGCACAATCCCTCGAGTGGCCCATGGATATTTACTCCCATTATGTGGGAGGGACATATCATGTCTACGTCACTACGATCTCTAAGCTTGCTTCCTATCATGCCCGATAACTAACTTTAGAATTACCCAATTACGGTGTAACGCTTGATAATGTCAAAGCATGATATTTCACAACTAGAGTATCTAGTGACTTCAAGTCTAAGGATTACAATACCATTAGCACTACGAAAAGTGATTGTGACTTTGACATAATCTAATGTATCATTCTCGTTGTGGGTCAATCCAGTATGTCATTACTCTTAATGCATACCCATGTGTGGGATCGTGATATCCCTATATCAATCCAACCCCATACTAGTCTATAGTTGATTGTCCTGTTAATCAATATAATCGACTAGGGATATTTAAGGATATAACATTTATATTCTAAGGACTCTCCATATCATAACATAATGAATAGCAAGTCCATATAATTTTTCACAATAAATTGATTGCCTCTAGGGCACTATTCCAACAGTCTCCCACTTGCACTAGACTCAATCTCATGCATCATATGACTATTGATCTAGCGTGGCCCTCATGCTTTTACTGCGCAAGGTAAGAGAGACATCTCCTGGTACTTTGCAAATATTCACATCTCCTCTATAAACAACTTGATTGAGATTGAATATTCAGAGTAAGTGCATCTTATGCATTATTGCATGGAACCTTTCCAGCTCTCAGTCCCTCCCACTAGTGCAAAACATAAAACTCGACTATATTCTGAAATCTTCTTTGTTATATTAGAAGTTCTCATAACTGTAACCCCTTACAGTAAACTCTTCTTATCCTCCATTTACCAAGAATTCATCCTAAGTTACTCTCAAGTACTTTAAGGATAACCTTGATAATTATCCAGTGACACTTCACCCGGATGTTGACTGGTATCTCTGTGTCATACCATATGACACATCTGGACTAGTACATAACATGGCGTATCTCGTGAATCTCATTCATACGGTCCTTTCTCAATCTAATTGGAAAGACAATTAGTTTGGGTAAGAATCCATATTCTTACATGTTGAACCATTTCAACACCTTGTAAATATATGTACCATGACTCAGGCTGAAAAGCTACTTTGATCTATCTCCATAGATCTTTATAGATTGTCTTGCCTAAGTCTATCATTGAAAATCAATTTCTCTAGCCTATCTTTAACAGACTACATAGTAGAGACATTATTCCCAATGATTAGTATGTCTCCACATACAAGACCAGAAATATAACTGTCCTCCCACTAACATTCTAATAACACAAGATTCATCTTCTTTCTTGATGCAATCAAACCATTTGATTCCATCGTTAATCGAAGATTCCAACTCCGAGAAACTTGACTCAATCCTTAGACAGATTGCTTCAATCAAGATGCGAATGGATTTAAGCATCACAATTGGGGAAAAGATTTCGTCATAGTCTATACTATGAACTCACCGGAAACCCTTACCAACCAATCGTCCCTTTACAAGTAATCATATTACCATCCATGTTGGTCCACTTGCACCCTATGGGTCCTACCCTTTCAGGTGGTTCCACCAAAGTCTATACTTTGTTGGTATACATGGATTCCATATCGTATCTCACGGATCCAAGCCATTTATGAGAGTATGGCCCACACGTGGCCATCTCATAGGTTGTAGGCTCATCTCGATGAGCAATATATCACGGGTTACGAGAAATCCATATTTCTCTACTCCCTTGACATATCCTACCTGACCTACGAGGTTCTTGTGTTATCTGAGTAGGTTGCTTCACAACACCTTGTGATCCTACTCATGTTCCATTACAAGGATCAATGTTTTGTTGTGGTTCTTGAAATCTTTCAAGTTATACTATCCTCCCATTGTTTCTTTTAGAGACAATCTCTATCTAGAAACACAGCGGTTCGATCAAAAAACAATTTGTTCTTGATTGGATTGTAGAAATAATACCATTTGTTTCCTCAGGGTATTCCACATAGTACTGTTATCCGGTTTAGGTTCAAGATTATCTGTAACCTTTTACATAAACTTCGTGACCCAAATTCTTTATGAACGACATACTAGGACACTTCCTAGTCCATATTTCATATGGTGTTTTTCATAATTAATTTAGACGGAACAAGGCTAAGGGAAAAAATTTGTTGTAATTAGAACATGGCCCCTAAAAGTAAACTGGAAGTTCTGTTTGACACATCATGGATCGATCCGTGTCCAACAAGGTACGATCTATCTTCTTAGACACGCCATTCCATAATGGTGTTCTAGGTAGAGTGGGTTGGGATCACATCCCATACTCCCTTAGATGCTCAAACTATTGGCTTAAGTATTCTTCTCCACGATCCAATCGTAGAGCCATGATACTTTGGCTAAGATGATCTCTACTTCATTCTTGAATTCCTTGAACTCTTCAAAGGATTCTGATTTGTTTCTTCATAAGATACACAAATCCATATTTCTCTGATCCCATCAGTAAATATGATGAAGTACTGAAAACCATCTTTTTAATTTGCCAAGTGAGGTTCATATCATCATATGCAAACCTCTTGGTTTTAATATTATAGATGGAATTATGATGATCAAGGATATACAATCCACTTAGACAAAAGTGCATTACAATAATGCATTTTATCAAAATAAATGGAACAAAATTTGTCTATTATTTTAATAAAAGATTTTTCTTGTCAAAACAAGGAACTGTGATAATGTCCATACTCAAAGCAGTGACATAATCATATTTGTCTAATTCACGAATAATTTTAAAAAGTTAGAGATAATTCCCTACGGCTAATTTAGCAACATTTTGCTTCATCGTCTCACGTGTAGGTTTATTTCTTCCTTATTCAATTGTCTACATCTCTTGAGATCCTCCACATTTCTATAAATGTGAGATCCACATCTAGTATCATATACTCATGATGATGAGATAGACATATTGACTTATATAAGAAAAATACCTAATTTGGAATTCATAATTCCTTTATTATTTCCTTCCAGGAACTTGTTGTAGGGTTTTGATTCATGGATGCGCAACGGAAGCATAAACAAACATAAAACCATGCAAAACCCTCCAAGGATCACAAGTCAAGAGACATAACGATGGTAAGGGTTAGAAATCATAAACACACCTTAGGGTTCTCCTTTGATGACTTCAAACGCGAATTGTGTCACGTTCTTTATGGTTGATCCACGCCTAGAGTTGATCCTAGATCTCCCAAGTTCTTGGTGCTATCCCGGAAGAGGAAGAGGAAGAAAAATCACGCAAAACGATACCCAAAAGGAGGGTATCGGCCTCCTTTGGCCGACGAGGACGGGGCGGCGGCAAGGGGGCGGTCGGCTCCCTTGTTGCTTGCTCTCTCTCCTTTTGTTCTCTCCCACTCTTTGTTTTGTTCACTAATGAGCATAAGTTATGTGGGAAGGAAGGAAGGAAGGAAGGTCCTTTATATAGTCCAACAACTCCTTGCCAACTACCTAAAGGACTTATTCTAGTCCTACTAGAATTCAATTTAGTCCCTTCCTTGCAAATTAGTCCCTACTAAGTCTGCAAGGGTTTGCAAAGTGATCCTTCTAATTAATTAATCCAATTAATTAATTCACAAATCTAGTTCAACTCTATATAGCATGTGACCCCATAGGTTCTATCTAGTTGGTAGCAACTATTTGCTAATATGGAGCAGTCTCTAGCTAAACATCCATTCTAGCCAACTAATAGAATAGTCATCTTGACAACCTTTGTACAAGTAATTGTCTCATCCCTTTGTCTCTATATCCGGATTGGACACGAGACATACAAGTCACACTCGTATATCCAATCCATAGTTTCTCGATCCATGAGAATAGCCTTATTCGTGCAAATAACATCAATATCCCATATTGATTTATTTGAGTCTCGGCCAGACATTCTATAAGCACTATCCCTCGAGTGGCCTAGGATATGTGCTCCCGTTATGTGGGAGGGACAAATTCTATCTACGTCCACTACGATCTCTAAGCTTGCTTCTTATTGTATCCAGTACACGCCTTTATAACTACCCAGTTACGGTGTAGCGTTTAACGCTACCAAGATCACAATAATCCACAACTAGAATATCTAGTGACTTCAAGTCTAAGGATGACAATACCATTGTACCGCGAGAAGCGCTTGTGACTCAACATAACGTGTATGTAGCCTTCTCGGAGATGGGTCAATCCAGTGCAACATTCCCTAATGCACACCTATGTGTTGGATCGTGATATCTCCATATCAATCCAACCCCATACTAGTCTATAGATGATTGTCCCATTAATCATTATACTTGACTAGGGATATTTAAGATAAACAACACAATTGTAAATCTAAGGACTTCATTATATTAAATATCCAATAAATAATAAATGAATTTCTAGCCACAAATAATTCATACTAAACTAGATTGCCTCTAGGGCATCTATTCCAACAGTCTCCCACTTGCACTAGAGCCAATCTGGCGCATCTCGTATGCCCATACTCCTAGTGTGCCCTTCATGCTTCCACTGCGTGAGAGGCTTTGTAAGCGGGTCTGACAGATTATCATCTGTAGGAATCTTGCATATCCGAACGTCTCCTCTATCGATAATATCTCGAATCAGATGAAACTTCCTGAGCACGTGCTTGGACTTCTGATGCGACCTGGGTTCCTTTGATTGCGCGATCGCCCCAGTGTTGTCACAGAACAACTCAACTCGATCCGCAATGCTAGGAACCACACCAAGTTCAGAAACAAACTTTCTGATCCAAACAGCTTCCTTTGCTGCGCCATTTGCAGCAATGTACTCAGCCTCTGTTGTAGAATCGGCTACTGTCTCTTGCTTGGAACTCTTCCAGCTCACCGCTGCTCCATTCAGGCAAAACACATATCCCGACTGTGATCTAAAGTCATCTCTGTCAGTTTGGAAGCTTGCATCAGTGTAATCCCTTACACGCAACTCTTCCTCGCCGCCAAATATCAAGAAGGCATCCTTAGTTCTTCTCAAGTACTTTAGGATGTTCTTGACTGCAATCCAGTGACTCTCACCCGGATTGGATTGGTATCTGCTTGTCATACTCAAGGCATATGACACATCTGGTCTAGTACATAACATGGCATACATGATAGATCCTATGGCCGAGGCATAGGGTATTCTACTCATGCGTTCCTTCTCAATCTCATTGGAAGGACAACCACTCTTCGAAAGAGTGATTCCAGGTGACATGGGCAAGAATTCCTTCTTGGAATCTTGCATGTTGAATCGCTTCAACACCTTGTCAATATATGTACTCTGACTTAGGCCTAGCAACCTCTTAGACCTATCTCTATAGATCTTTATACCGAGTTTATAGGCTGCTTCCCCTAAGTCCTTCATTGAGAAACACTTTCCTAGCCAATCTTTAACAGATTGCAGCATGGGAATGTCGTTTCCAATGAGTAGTATGTCATCCACATACAAGACCAGAAAAGCTACAGAGCTCCCACTAACCTTCTTGTAGACACAAGATTCATCTTCGTTTCTGATGAAGCCAAACTCTTTGACCACTTCATCAAAACGTCGATTCCAACTCCTAGAAGCTTGCTTCAATCCATAAATGGACCGTTGCAGCTTACAGACTTTGTTGGCTTGCTTTGGATCTTCAAAACCCTCCGGTTGTATCATATACACGTCCTCGAGGAGATTCCATAAAGGAATGCTGTTTTGACATCCATCTGCCAAATCTCATAGTCGTGGTATGCTGCAATCGCAAGTAGGATTCGGATGGATTTGGTCATAGCGACTGGTGAAAAGGTTTCATCATAGTCAATACCATGAATCTGTCTGAATCCTTTAGCCACCAATCGGCCCTTATAGGTAATCACATTACCATCCATGTCGATCTTCTTCTTGAAGACCCACTTGCACCCTATGGGCCGCGCCCCATCGGGTGGTTCCACCAACGTCCATACTTTGTTGGTATACATGGATTCTATCTCGGATCTCATGGCTTCCAGCCACTTCTGAGAGTCTGGGCCATTCATGGCCTCCTCATATGTAGTAGGCTCATCATCTATGAGCATCGTGTCACCGGAATCGGTCACGAGAAGTCCATACCTCTCGGGTTCCTGGCGCACTCTACTAGATCTACGAAGCTCTTGTGTTACCTGAACAGGTTGCTCCACAACTGCTTGTGGTTCCTGTTCATGTTCCATAATCGATTCAGTGATTTGTGGTTCTTGAACCTCTTCAAGTTCTACATTCCTCCCACTTGCTTCTCTAGAGACAAACTCTCTTTCTAGAAACACGCCGGTCCGAGGAACAAACACTTTGTTCTCGGTTGGATTGTAGAAGTAGTAACCCTTAGTTTCCTTAGGGTACCCCACAAATTTACACTTATCCGATTTAGGCCCCAGCTTGTCTGATTGTAAACGTTTTACATAGACATCGCAGCCCCAAATCCTCATGAACGACAGTGTGGGACGCCTCCCACTCCACATCTCATACGGTGTCTTCATGACTGATTTGGATGGAACACGGTTAATGGTGAAAGCTGCACTTAATAGAGCGTAGCCCCAAAATGATAATGGAAGATCGGTTTGACACATCATAGATCGAACCATATCCAATAGGGTTCGATTCCTCCTCTCGGACACGCCATTCCATTGTGGCGTTCCGGGTGGAGTGAGTTGGGACACGATCCCACACTCTCTAAGATAGTCGTCAAACTCTTGGCTCAAGTATTCTCCTCCACGATCCGATCGTAGAGCCTTGATACTTTTGCCAAGTTGCTTCTCTACTTCATTCTTGAATTCTTAGAACACTTCAAAAGATTCGGATTTTGCCCTCATGAGGTACACAAATCCATATCTACTGTAATCATCAGTAAATGTAATGAAGTAGACATAACCACCCCTGGCAGGCGTGGCAAATGGCCCACACACATCGGTATGTATGAGTGCCAATTGCTCACTAGTCCTCTCACCTTTCTTATTGAAAGGGGACTTTGTCATTTTTCCCAATAAACAAGCCTCACATGTCTCATATGATTCAAAATCAAATGTGTCTAGTAATCCATCCTTATGGAGTCTAGATACACGTTTCTCATTTATATGGCATAAACGACAGTGCCATAAATAAGCAGGATTTAAATCATTTATTTTAATCCGCTTGGTATTAATGTTGTAGACATGATTGCTTAGATCAAGGACATAAAATCCATTAAATAATTGCGCACTAAAATAGTGAATATTATTTAAATAAAAGGAACAACAATTGTTCATTATTGAAATAATAAAACCATCCTTGTCCAAACAAGAAATAGAAATAATGTTTCTGCTCATAGCAGGCACAAAATAGCAATTATTTAATTCTAAAACTAATCCTGAAGGCAGAGATAGCTCGCACACGCCTATGGCCAACGCAGCAACCTTTGCTCCATTCCCAACCCGCAGATCTACCTCCCCTTTAGCCCATCTCCTACTTCTCTTTAGATCCTGCATATTTCGACAAATAGGAGATCCACATCCAGTATCTAATACCCATGATGTAGAGAAAGTTAAATTGACATCTACAACAAAAATACCTGGTGGTGGTGGAATCACTATTCCAAGCCTCTTGTCCTCCAGATATTTTGGGCAGTTCCTCCTCCAGTGTCCAGGCTGACTGCAGTAGTGACACTCACCTTTAGTCACGCCCTTGGCAATGACACCAACAGGCTTAAGGGAAGATTCCGTGGACTTGGCAACTGACTTGTCTTTGCCCTTGGAGGAAGAGGCAAACCTTTTGCCCTTTCCTTTCTGTACCATCATTATGGCCTTGCCCTTACCCTTGTTGATGCTCTGTTCAGCCGTCCTCAACATATTGAGTAAATCTGGCAGTGGTTTAACGATCTCGTTCATGTTATAGTTCATAATGAACTGTCCATAAATCTCGGGCAACGATTGCAACACGAGATCGGTTGCCAACTCTTGGCCGACCGGGAACCCTAGTCGGGCGAGATTCTCCAAGTACCTGATCATTCGGAGTACATGGGGTCCCACCGGGTTCCCTTCTGCCAGATGACATTTGAACAGTGCCTTTGAGACCTCATACCTCTCTACCCTCGCCTGCTCTTGGAAGAGCTGCTTTAGATGTTCGATCATATCGACATCATTCATGTTTTCGTGTTGCTTCTGAAGCTCAAAAGTGATGGTGCAAAGCATAAGGCAGGCCGCATCATTAGCGTCATCAACACGCTTTTGATAGGCCTTTAGGGCAGCAGGTGTTTGGTTCTCTGGACCTTCTGGAACATGCTCCTCTATTGCGTACAATTTCTTCTCTTGCTTGAGAACGATTCTCAAGTTTCTGTACCAATCAAGAAAGTTGGTTCCAGAGAGCTTGTCCTTCTCAAGGACAGATCGTAGGGAATGTTGTGAACTCGATGAGTTGTTTGCCATTTGGAATTCTACAAACAGGAAAATACGCAAGTTTTAGTATTTGTGAATTTTTGACTATATTCAATAATGACTAGTTTATCAAATATAGCTCCCACTATTTTTTCTACGGATTAATAACCCTCAAGATATTAATGCGGAAAATATCCATATATTTTCTAGTGGGCCAAGATCCATCTTTCATCTCCTTATGAGCTTGCTTTGGCAAGTCACCCATAATTTGACTACTTTAGGTAGGAACAATTCCAATTGCATCCCATATGGAACTCTTGGTTCAATTGGGAAAATAACTCCTTATTTATCCATCCATATGGATAATCCCAATTGATTGCCTCTAGGTTTCTTAATCGAATTAATAGCCTAGTTGTGTTCAACCTCTTATCTAAACAATTGCACATTGTTACGTGCCATCGCATTCCATCATGATGAATCAAGTCGCCATGCTTTGGCACGCACGAGCTTGGTAAATAATGATGATAATGAGTGTTTAAATAACGAGAAGGCAAGAACACAATATTTGAATTTTGAGGGATTTTAAATTCAATTTTAATTGTTTTGTTGATCGATATCAACTAATCTATCTATTTGAGTTTGGGCACAACTCCAAATAATAGATCCGGGTTGTCTAATTATCTTATTATCCTAATTGCATGCATCATCCATACACCAACCACACAATAATAAGACAATAAAATAAACAACCACAAAACAGAAATTAAACGTGATGTGGATATGACCTTTTCTAGACTAAGATAATTCCAAGCCAATGGAATTATCTATGAACCCTAAACAAACACATCTCCATGCGTCTTGATCTTTTGGTCCATCCTTCATAGTCATGTGGAAAGGCTCCATGCTCCATGCTCCATCTTTTGTGGCTTCTTTGGCTTTGGGCTTCTTTTCTTCAATCTTGGCTAACAATCTACTTTATCTAGCACTAGCTAATATCTACACTAAATAAAATAAATCTCACAAGTTGAGAAAAAAAATGGCACGCAGGCCATAAAACCCTAATTAATTATTACAATTAATTGATCAGCTCGCAGGGCGTAAAACCAAACCACAAAATTAAACATCCACATCAAACCACATCCTAAGGCCATATCCAATCACCATGCAATTTGCACATAAACAGTTAAACTCCAATTTTAACGCGCTTGGTCAATTTTAATTGATTTTAGGATTTCTAGGGTTAAAACGGTCCATGGGCCCAACAATCAAATTGCCCGGGCCCAAAAAAGTGAACCACAAGGCCCTAGGGCCGGCCGGCCCAAAACCCACAAGCCTAGGCCCGCGGGTTAGGGCCGCCCGGCCCCTAGGGCGGCCAATCTTGGGCGGCAAGCAAGGGGGGCGGTCCCTAGGGGGGCCGAACCTCCTTGAGGGAGTTGTTTCCAAAACAACTCCCTTTCTTGGTGCCCAAGTTTGGTTGTTTCCTTGTTTTGGGAGAACTCCTTCTTCCCCAAGGATGCCCAAACCCTAGATCTAAGATCCTAAAATTTCTCAAACTCACCAATTGATGCATCCAATGCAAAAAATGGATCTTGTTATGATTAATTATTGACAAATTGCATCCCATGCTTGATTTGTCTTGTTTTACGCGATAAACAATCAAATTAAGGTGTAAAACAACTGAAACGTAACACATAAACCACGTTTATGCTCTACGACCCGTGGCTCTGATACCACTGTAGGGTTTTGATTCATGGATGCGCAACAGAAGCATAAACAAGCATAAAACCATGCAAAACCCTCCAAGGATCACAAGTCAAGAGACATAACGATGGTAAGGGTTAGAAATCAGAAACACACCTTAGGGTTCTCCTTTGATGACTTCAAACGCGAATTGTGTCACGTTCTCTATGGTTGATCCACGCCTAGAGTTGATCCTAGATCTCCCAAGTTCTTGGTGCTAGCCCGGAAGAGAAAGAGGAAGAGGAAGAAGAATCACGCAAAACGAGACCCAAAAGGAGGGTCTCGGCCTCCTTTGGCCGACGGGGACGGGGCGGCGGCAAGGGGGCGGTCGCTCCCTTGTTGCTTGCTCTCTCTCCTTTTGTTCTCTCCCACTCTTTGTTTTGTTCACTAATGAGCATAAGTTATGTGGGAAGGAAGGAAGGAAGGTCCTTTATATAGTCCAACAACTCCTTGACAACTACCTAAAGGACTTATTCTAGTCCTACTAGAATTCAATTTAGTCCCTTCCTTGCAAATTAGTCCCTACTAAGTTTGCAAGGGTTTGCAAAGTGATCCTTCTAATTAATTAATCCAATTAATTAATTCCCAAATCTAGTTCAACTCTATATAGCGTGTGACCCCATAGGTTCTATCTAGTTGGTAGCAACTATTTGCTAATATGGAGCGGTCTCTAGCAAAACATCCATTCTAGCCAACTAATAGAATCGTCATCTTGACAACTTTTGTACAAGTAATTGTCTCATCCCTTTGTCTCTATATCCGGATTGGACACGAGACATACAAGTCACACTCGTATATCCAATCCATAGTTTCTCGATCCATGGGAATAGCCTTATTCGTGCAAATAACATCAATATCCCATGTTGATTTATTTGAGTCTGGCCAGACATTCTATAAGCACTATCCCTCGAGTGGCCTAGGATATTTGCTCCCGTTATGTGGGAGGGACAAATTCTATCTACGTCCACTACGATCTCTAAGCTTGCTTCTTATTGTATCCAGTACACGCCTTTATAACTACCCAGTTACGGTGTAGCGTTTAACGCTACCAAGATCACAATAATCCACAACTAGAATATCTAGTGACTTCAAGTCTAAGGATGACAATATCATTGTACCGCGAGAAGCGCTTGTGACTCAACATAACGTGTATGTAGGCTTCTCGGAGATGGGTCAATCCAGTGCAACATTCCCTAATGCACACCTATGTGTTGGATGGTGATATCTCCATATCAATCCAACCCCATACTAGTCTATAGATGATTGTCCCATTAATCATTATACTTGACTATGGATATTTAAGATAAACAACACAATTGTAAATCTAAGGACTTCATTATATTAAATATCCAATAAATAATAAATGAATTTCTAGCCACAAATAATTCATACTAAACTAGATTGCCTCTAGGGTATCTATTCCAACACTTGTGGCAATTTCTCTTCCTCCACACCACCTATGGGACTTTTAAGGCAATGTGGTTTGAGCAACAAGTTTGCTCTGTACCCGTGGGGTCAGCGCAAACCTTTTGCTTTACCCATGCTGTTAACCATTAACATGTTTTGCCTTTACCATTTATGAGTGCTTTGTATAGCGATTCTCAATCATATTGAGTAAATCACCTTTGAACAAAACTATAATTGCATCCAATGCAATTCTCAGTCCATTTGGTAGAATAACTATTTATTATTTATCTATCTCATAGATCATTCTCAGTCTCTAAGATTTCAATCCTATTGAAGTAGCTTAGTTGCGCTTCAGCTCTTGCTTCAGCATTCACACATTACTAGCTTGTCTCGTCGCGTCATATCTCGATGAACCAAGTCGCCTTACTTTGGCAAGCCCGAACTTATTCCATCTTGATCATGACGAGTGCTAAGCAAGAGGGCGCAAAGTGGAGCAACACTTCAAGCCTTTCATGACAAGCTCGCTCTTTGAAAGAGCTTCTTTTAATGTATGATCATATCATACGCCTCCATATTTCTCATCTTGCTTCCAAAGCTAAAAATTCATGGTAGCTGGCATGAGGAAAGTTACATCCAAAGAACTATTCTTTGATGTTCATTCCATTAGGCTTTAGTGTGTCTAGGTAGTCGGTTGGAAGAGAACTTTATGTTCTACGATGTACAACATTTTTCCTTTATTTGAGAATCATTCTCAATTTTATACCTATTCTAGAAAATTTATTTCAGACAGCTTGTCCTTCCCAAGGACATAAAGTCGCGTTTTGTTTGTTTAATGCTATGAGTATTCAACACAATAGGATTCATGCAAAGAGTTGTGACGTTTGACTACATTTAACAAGGACTTAAATTATTAAATATAGCTCCCACTATTTTTCTCATATTAATAACCCTCCATATTAATGCAGAAAATATCATTATATTTTCTAGTGAGCCAAGATCCATATTTCACTTCTTTCGAGCTTGCTTTGGCAAGTCACCCAAAATTAGTTATTTAGGTAGGAACAATTCCAATTGCATCCCATGCAACTCTTGGTTCAATTGGGCAAATAACTCCTCATTTATCCATCACATGGATAATCCCAATTGGTTGCCTCTAGGTTTTTAATCTTATTAAAATCACCTAGTTGCGTCCAAACTCTTACTTCAACAATCATACATTACTTGCTTGTGTCGTTCGCAACACATCATGGTGAATTAAAACCGCCTTACTTTGGAAAGCCCGAATTTAATAGACCCTGATCATGAAGGGTGTTTAGGCAAGAGAAGGCAAAACGCAATATTTCGATGAGGGATTTTGCTTTTCGAGTTTTAATTGTTTCGTTGATTCATATCAACTGATCTACTTGTTTTGAGTTGGGCAAACTCACAAATAAAAGATGGTTTGTTAATTATCTTATTATTAGTTTTTGCATGCATCATCCATACATTAACAATAAAATAATAAGACAATAAATAAACAACCACAAACAAAATTAAACGTGATATGGATATGGCCTCTAAACTAAGATATTCTCAAGCCAATGAGAATATCTATGAACCCTTAAACAACAAGCTCATCTCCATGTGCCTCCATCTTTTGTTCCATGCTCCATAGCTTGTGGAATGCTCCATGCTCCTTATCCTTGTGTAATGCTCCATCTCGTGGTTTCTTTAATTTTGTAGGCTTCTTCTTCTCCATCTTGACTATCATCTATTTTATCTAATACTAGCTAGCATCTATACTAAATAAAAAGATCTCACAAGTTGAGAAGAAGATCGGCTCGCAGGCCGTAAAAACTAATTAACTATTACATTAATTTTATCAGCTCGCAGGCCGTAAAACAAACCACAAAATAAATATCCACAACAAACCACAACCTAAGGCCATATCCAATCACCATGCAAATAGCATATAAACAGTTAAAATCCAATTTTAACGCGCTTGGTCTATTTTAGTTGATTTTGGATGAACTAGGGTCAAATTGGTCCAAGAGGGCCCACCAATACATGGTTAAAACCATAAAGGACCGCCACAAGGCCTTGGGCCCGGCCGGCCCCTAGCCCACACGGCTAGGCCGTGCGCTAGGGAGGCCCGACCTCCTTGGCCGTGGCTTTCTAGGGCGGCAAGGAGGAGAGGGGCGGTCCCCTAGGGGGGGGGGGCGAACCTCTTATGGGAGTTGTTTCCATAAATAACTTCGTCCTTGGTTCCCAAGTTTAGTTGTTTCCATAAACAACTTCCTCCTTGTTGCCCAAGTTTAGTTGTTTCCAAAACTACTTCTTCCTTGTTTCCCAAGTTTAGTTGTTTCTAAAACAACTTCTTCATTTTTTCCCAAGTTTAGTTGTTTCCAAGTTTGAAAAACACATTTTTCCAACTTGTGCCCAAAACCCTAGTTTTCTAGATCCAAAATTTTCACATTCTATGTGATCCAAATTCACTAATCCTTACATGCCATGTAATATTAGATCTTATTTGGCTTGAATCATATTCACAAATTACATCAATATGGTTGATTTGTACGTTTTACGCGATAAACAATATTTAAAGTGTAAAACAACAAAATTTGTAACACATAAACTACGTTATGCTCTACGACATGTGGCTGATACCACTGTTGGGTTTTGACGCAGGTTACGCAGCGGAATAATAAAATTAATCCTGCTCAATTCCCACCAAGGATCACAGGAAGAGACTACATAACGATAGTGAGGGATTTTAGGGTACGTTTGGTTTTTTAGTATTAGCGGTATTAGCTAGTATTGAACTAAATATAGTCCATGTATTAGTTAATACTCTGTCTGGTTGTTCTGGACTAATTTTAATACCATTACTAAATAGTGAAAATGTGGTGTTTAATACCCCAATAGTACCCTCTCACATGAGGGTATTAGCTGGATTGGAATATTTATACCTTAATACTGAATTAATACTGCACGAAACCAAACACATCATTAATTATAGCTCAGCTAATCCAATCCAATCCTATCCGGAAAATTTAATCCAGTCCAGTCCAGTACGGATAGTCCGGAAAACTAAACGTGTCGTAAGTATCTACATACCTTTGGGTTCTCCTGTGATGACTTCAAACGTGAAATAGTATTCACGTCTCTATGGATAGTCTACTTCTACGATTGAATCAGGATCCTTCAAGCCTTTGTTCTAGCTAGGATTGAAGGAGGAAGAGTAAGAAGATCACAATCACGCAAGGAACGCATTAAGAGGGGCTCGACCCTCTTTGTGGCCGACGGGGTAGGGGTGGTCCCAAGGGGTTCGGCCCCTTTGGGATTTGCTCTTTCTCTCCTTGTTTTTCTCTCCCACTCAATGTTTTGTGAGCATTAGTGTGGGAAGGAAGCTAGGAGTGTCTTTTATATAGTCCAACAACTCCTTGTTGACTGCATAAAATCCCCTATCGTAATCATGTCCATACACGAATTAGTTCAACTTACAATATAGTCCTACTAAGTTGAAAGTAGTTGCATATTGATCATTCTAATTAGTTAATAATATTAATTAATTCCCGTGTCCGGTCTAATCCATAGGGAGTGTGACCCCATAGGTTTCTACTTAGTTGATAGTAACTAGTACTAACATGGAGCAGCCTCTAGCAAGACATCCACGCTATCCAACTAATAGAAATAGTCATCCGACAAACCTTGTGCCCAATGTTCATGTATTGTGTTATCCCCTTGTCTCCATATCCGGATTGGACACGAGAAATATTAGTCACACTCGTATATCCAATCCATAGTTCCTCGATCCAGGGAATATGCTTATCCGTGCAGATAACATCAATATCTCCATATTGATTTATCTGAGTCTGGCCAGACACTCTATAAGCACCATCCCTCGAGTTGCCCATGGATATTTACTCCCATTATGTGGGAGGGACAACATCACTACGATCTCTAAGCTTGCTTCCTATCATGCCCGATAACTACCTTTATAATTACCCAGTTACGGTGTAACGTTTTATAATATCAAAGCATGATATTTCACAACTAAAGTATCTAGTGACTTCAAGTCTAAGGATTACAATACCATTAACACTACGAGAAGTGATTGTGACTTTGACATAATCTAATGTATCATTCTCGTTGTGGGTCAATCTAGTATGCCATTACTCTTTATGCATACCCATGTGTTGGATCGTGCTATCCCTATATCAATCCAACCCCATACTAGTCTATAGTTGATTGTCCTGTTAATCAATATAATCGAATAGGGATATTTAAGAATATAACATTTATATTCTAAGAACTTCATTTATATTAATATATCTCCATATCGGTAACATAATGAATAGTAAGCCCATATATATTTGTCACAATAAATTGATTGCCTCTAGGGAACAATTCCAACAGTATCTGAGTTTGCAGTATTTGTTATTAGAGTATTATCAGTTCTTGGAGTAGTATTTGTTCTTGTACCACTACCTGAGTAGTATTTTTTACTGCAACATACCAGGGTCCTCAGCAACAATGTCATGGGGAGACACTGGAGAAGAAGAGAAGGAAATAGTGGGGGGAGGGACATGAATACTTGTAGAAAAGATATCAGCATCGGCAGTGTTATGATTAGAATTAGCAGTAGTAGAAGATAGTTGTGAAGAGTTAACATAATAAGGGAACAAGTATTCATCAAACACAAGAGAGTAAGTTTGCAGTTAAATCAAGTACATGTAATGTGTTTGACAAAGAAAACACATTATTAGGAGTACGGAGTAGTGCAGTACCGGAGTTTTGAATAGATAGAGAAGATCCATTACCAATGGTTACTTAATCATAGCCTGAATAAGGCTCAGAGAGAGAGAGAGAGAGAGAGAGAGAGAGAGAGAGAGAGAGAGAGAGAGAGAGAGAGAGATTCTGAAGTTCACCAGTCATGTGTGTAGAGGCTCCAATATCTGTGAGCCAATAGTTAGAAGAAGATGCTTGAGGCTGAGATGAAGCAGCCATAGCTGAGAGTTGTTCTGGAGGTGTCCTCCCTTGATATGCATAATCCATTCTGTTCCAACAGTCGAGGGCAGTCATTGCCGCAAATTTGGCAAGTAATAGGAGTTTTACCATTCTTAGAACCACCAAAATAGTTGTTTCCTGAGAAATTTGTATTAGAATGATAATAACGACGCCCTCGAGGGTTTTGACCATAACCTCCTCTTTTCCCAGATTGACCCCTGTTGTGGTCAAAACGACCACCTCTTTGACCGGAACGACCATTAGCACCATAGAGAAAGAACCAGAACAACCACCTCTAGGGTTTTGACCATAACCGCCCCAAGAATTTAATTTTTTTTATGTTGGGTGTAAAAAGCAGTGGGAAGACCAGAGTCGTTTGAAGTATTTTAAGAATCATGCATTTGTTCTTCAGATTTAAGAAGCACATGCAAATCAGAGAAAGATAAAGGTGTGGATCTAGTTTGAATTGAAGCACGAAAGGTGTTATATTCAATGGGTAAGCCATTTAGAGTGTAAAGTAACATATCTTCATCATCTATTTTAACATTTGAAGCAAGAAATTTGTCTCCCAGAGTTTTTAGTTTCTGCATGTATAAATCAATGGAACGTGAACGCTTTTTGATGTTTTGGAGATCAGATTTGAGCTGTAAAATGTGAGAACGAGAAAGAGAAGCATGTTGAGATTCTAGTGTGAGTAACATGAGTTAACGCTTCAGAGGATAGCATTTCATTGATCAGAACAAGCATAGCCTGATCTTGGATCTCCCAAGCAGTGTAGGCAGGGTTGACTATCGCTGGGACAGAACCGTCGGCGACATGGCAGCGAACCATCAAAGAAACCAAATAACAATTGAGTTCGTAAAATCGACTGAAATTGATGCTTCCAAATCACAAAGTTACTGCTATCAAGTTTATGGGGCATAAATTGTGCATATTGGATAAGAGAGCCAACAGATTGGGAGGAGAAATTGGTGTAGAAGCTATGGTTGTGGTGGATAACATAATAGGAGAGGCTCTGTTACCATGAAAGCCGATTAGGGTTTTCTGGTTTGTTTAGTGAGATAATACGGAAACAATAGTGAGAGAAACAAGGCGACACAAATGAATGTTCATTGTATTGAATGATCTAGAAAGCTGGAGAGACAGACCTAAATACAGATGTACCAACGGGAAGACCAACGGAACAATGAATCTAACGGTGGAGATTAACCAGCTGTCTCTAGGGTTAGGAGAGTAATGCCCTTATAGATTGGGCTACAAAAAAGATATGGGTCAAGTATTTGTATTGGGCTTTCTACATAGCTTGGGTTTCAGAAAAGCCCAAAATCATAAATGTTAGATGTGCTTCAAAAACTAAATGTTATTTTGTCCAACATAGCCACTTATATCCTTCTTTCCACTCTTTATATTTACAAATGTTGTTATGGGTATTTGAGAGCCCAATAAGAAGAAGAGACTATGCAAGGTTGAGCCCACTAGCCAAAGCCAATATAATAACCGCGCGCGGTTATTACCTTTATTTCATCCCAATCATTTTTTGAATTATTTCAAACTTTCCAAAAAAGGAAATTTTTTGTTACACCCATATCAATGGGATTTGACTGAAATTCATCCTCCAAACTTAAGGAAATTTGATCACCTTTATTTCTCCATTAATTTCTGAAAATCTTTTCCGAAAATAAAAACTTTCCCTTGCCCCAAATAAACCCCTTTGTACAAACAGTAAAAAACACTTCACCATCATTTCTCTCCTTTATCCTCCTTGCTCTTGAGTCAGCCATGAACGAGTTCATGTTCCAGGTTTGGTGAGTGCACACCAACCGGGACACGTCGTTGTATCCTGGAGGACAACCGCCTCAACATCTGCACCACGGAGGGAGTCCTAGTGGGGGCGAAATTGTTCTTAAAGACAGCGGATTCGGTTCCGTGCCTCGACACTTCAGATCGATAAGTCTTTCCGTTTTTCTGTATTTGTTTTTATAATCAAACCTCTATCTAAATATTTTTTCCAACAATAAATAACGGCCCAAAGACAACATATAGTTTGATATCAACCACCCTCAGAAAACATCCAAACTTCATGCAAAGATAGAGAGAGAGCGCCTCATTCTTGAGCCTGCAACACCAAGAACAATCAAGGATAAAAAAATCCCTTGCCTGAGCTAAACCGTAGAGGAGTGGACCAGATACTGCAGAGGACAGTGTTGAAAAATTTGGAGACCGTCAAAGTAAATGACTTGATGAAAAATCATTATGTTCGCAACAATGGCAAGCATTGCACAACTGAAGAGTTGGCTAATCAATTAGAATATGATTTGAGTTTTCTTAGGTTCCTCCTCCAGAACTCGACCGCGTTGAAGAGCATGACAATTGGACTCAGCAAGAAGTTGAGGCTCGGGCAAAGTAAGATGATGCAACTTTAGCTTCTTATACACGAGCGGCTGCAGGCATTCCCGAGAGCCTCAAGAGATGTTGTAGTTTCTTTTAGAGGAAAGTAAAAAATCTGCATTTTCAGTTAGCTTTTAGTTAGCAGAAATCACGCAAACTGCTGTTTTGAAATCCAAACTTTTGCTTTCTGGTGCTGATGATGATATTGTTATTTCCTGATATTTGGGATGTTTTTTATTTCCTCAATTTGATGCACTCTCTTGGTAGCAGTTTTGTTTTAACACTTTACGATGGGGTAAAAGACACTTTCACCCCGCTGAGTTCGATGCAAAGACTTCCACCCCTTCCAATTTGGAAAATGGCGTACCTTTACCCATTTCAGAATATTAAAGTGTGACATCGTTAGTTTGGGGCTGTTGTCCGTCACTATAGTAATTTTTTGACACTAACTTAAGGTATGAAATGACACAGTACACAGTCAAGGGGTGTAGTTGCCTTGAAGTTAGGAACACGAAAAGGATGAAAGTGACGTTTTCAATCAAACTAGACGAGGTGAAAGTGTCATTTAGCCATGTCTATTTTTTGGGTATAAAAGACACTTTCACCTCCTCTAGTCTGATTGGGAAATGACACTTCCACCTATTCTAATTTGGAAAAGAACACTTTCACCTCTTCAGTGTGGCGAACTTCAGGTAACTCTATTCCATTGCTTTCATTCAATGTTTATTTCCAGTTTGCTTATGTTTGGGAAACTTTGCTTTCATTCAATGTTTATTTCCAGTGTGCTTACGATTGGGAAACTTTGGTCAGGCTATAGAGGAGGAGAAAACGGAGAGTTACCTGTCTTTTAGTTGTACGCAACTGGAGTTGAAGACAGGCTTGACAAAGGCAGAGATATCAGCGATTGTTTTCTTCTGAAGCTATTGCCGAATGTTCAGTCTCTTATCATGAGCATTGAAGAAACAAGAATGAAGAAGTTAGCTTAAAATTCATCAATGGTAAGTTATTTTAGTATATGTTGTGTATGCAACATAGTACCGCTTAATATAGAGTAGTAATCGAGCATGTGGCAATTTGCAAGAGATTTTTTTTCTCTATTTTTTTTCGAATTTGAATTTGATAGAGAAGAAGTTAACTTGTGGTAATCTTGAGCTGGAAATATTTAAGCAAAAAAAAGTAGCTATAATTTTTTTTACTCATGCTATATTTTCCTTCTGTATTTGAAAAAAATTACAGCTTTTTGAAAAACAGGTAAGAATTCCTCGTGTGGACAAGATATTGCAGAATACCATGTTGAAGAATTTGGAGACCATCAAAGTAAATGACTTGATGAAAAATCATTATGTTCCTCGCAAGGGTCTGTTTATCACAACCGAAGAGTTAGCTAGTCAATTAGAAGATGATTTGAGTTTTCTTGAGTTCCTCCTCCTGAACTCCACGGCGTTGAAGAGCATGACAATTGGACTCGACAAGCATTCGATCATGAGACACAAGATGATGCAACTTCAGCTTCATCTACACCAGTGGATGCGGGCATTTCCTAGAGGATCAATAGATGCTGTTGTATCTTTTCAGAGGAAAGTAAAATTTACTCAGAGACCTACAACTGTCCCCCCTTTTTTTTAAACTGGAGTTAGGCTTCCAGCTTTTTGTTACAGCGCTCAATTTGATTTTTCTCACCTAATTGATGTTAGTGTAAGATTGTGAAATTGTCCTCTCTGAACTTCTCTATTGATCAGTAATATATACCCAAATCATACAAATTTAATTACATATCAGACCCTATAATTAAGCTACACTATAAATTAAGCTACGCTATTAGTTAGAAAACAACGTAATGGGTTCATGAACTATGTAATATTTGAAGAAAATTTACTGTTTTGTTTCATCATATCCTAAGATGTTTTAAATAGTTGTTTACTCCATCTCAAGGCTTCATAGTGGAGAAGAATCCATGTGTGTTTAATTGTTTATTACCATTTCAGTCGTAAGATGTTTTCCTTAAAGAATTCCAGCTTGTAGTACTGTTGGCATGTTTATATTTCCTTAATTTGATGCGCTTTCTTGGGAGCAGTTTTTTCAACACTTTAACACAGACAACCGAACATAATCACACGTGTTCGTTCACATTATTTTTCCTTTTGGTTTACATAAGACTTCCGTGTGATGTCTGATTGTTTATTACATATCCACAGTACGATGGCTTCCATGATCAGGTGCCCTTAAATAATTGCAACTTGTGACACTAGTAGTCTTCACTTCATCATTCCAGATCTGGGAAGTGCTTACATTACCTAGTTCTGGCTCTGAAGAGCTGAAACACCACCCCCTCACAAAAAGAATCCCGGGTTTCCTCACTTTTGTGGGTATCCAAGAAAGTGGGAAAGGAGAGATGGGTATTAATATTATGCCCGTGTTCGTCTGGCGACGAAGAACAAGCACGAGAGAATGGATTCTGAGCTGACGGGGGAGGAGGATGCTGGGTTTGAAGATGACCTTAAAAGACGCACAAGTACGAGGAGATATGTTTTTGCTTGTGCAGTTTTTGCGTCCTTCAACTTTGTCCTTCTGGGCTATGGTAAGTTCTTGGCTTCTCATCCTGGTTCATATAATGTGTTGTTTTCAACTTGTTAGAAAATAAATAGTTAAAAGACACTTTCACCGCCTCTAGTTTGATGGAAGGACACTTTCACCCCTCAATTTAGAAAAAGGACACTTTTATCCTGTCAATGTGCAGAACTTAAAAAAACTTATACCACATATTGTGACACAATTAGCATTCGGGACAAATTGTCTTCATATTATGCATAAATGTAGGTTTACCCAAGAGTATACTTGACTTTTTGTTCGATATGTAGGCCACATTTGTCTCCAAAAACTATTTTCAATAACGTACCCCGCCCCAGACGAATAACTTCACAATCAGAGGGTGTAAGCTACTTGAAGTTCGATATTAAAGGGGTGAAAGAGTCCTTTTCCAAACTAAAAGGGGTGGAAGTGTTCTTCTATCAAAATAGAGGGGGTGAAGGTGTCTTTTACCCAAAATAAATTAGATTTCTTTAGTCACCCAAGTGTCTAGTTAAGGTAGTTTTTCTGTTTAGAACTTTTGACATATAACCCTTATACAGTTTATGTCCGCTGACAATGCGTTAATGCATTAGATAACCTCCATGCAATATTAATTTTACTAACATCTTATATCAACATTTCTTTCATTTTAGTAACATCGCGCACCAGCTGTACAATTGTCTGTTTTTTAGGCGTAGTGTCAGTAAAATCAATACTGTGTTATCTGTCGATTCTGATAGTTGAATGCATCACACTGTCACCAAGCATATATTGCATAAAGGTTAAATGTCACTTCTTTTATTAAGACACTTGTACTGATGATCTTCTAGTTTCCAGATGTTGGTGCTATGAGTGGAGCCATCCTCTTCATTCAGGAGGATCTCAACATACAGAAGTCCAGCAAGAAATCCTCATCGGTTGCCTGAGCGTCGTCTCCCTCATCGGTAGTTTAGCCGGCGGCAAAACATCAGATGCCATCGGAAGGAAATGGACAATGGGACTCTCAGCTTTCTTCTTTCAACTCGGTGCATCCATAATGACATTCACTCCTTCCTATGAAATCCTAATGGTAGGAAGACTCTTGGCCGGAGTTGGTATCGGTATGGGCCGTTTGGCTATCATGATAACCCCGGTTTACATTGTCGAGATATCACCATCCGTTTCCCGAGGCTCCCTCGCATCGTTCCCGGGAAATCTCTGTCAGCCTAGGCGCTTTAGTGGGATATGTCTCGAACTACGCATTCTCAGGTCTCTCGGTTCATATCAACTGGAGAATAATACTTGCTATATAAATCCCCCCTTCGACGTTACTCGGAGTCGCACTTTGCGTCATCCCCGAATCGCCGCGGTGGTTGGTGATGCGGAAAAGAGTCGACGAAGCAAGAAAAGTACTCTCTAAAACTATCGAGAATAAGGCAGAAGTGGAGGAAAGGCTGGCGGAGATAGAGATGGCCGCTAGGGATGGTGGCTGATAACCCCGTTTACGGTGTTATATTTATAGTTGAAATCCTACCGTTTTGTTTGATTTCCGGACAAAATACATGAGAAATAGGCTATGATATTGAAGTATGTGAGTACATGAGCTATTTGTGCATAATTGTTAAGTTCAGACGTTTTCTAGTTTATTTGAGCTATATTTGTCATATTTTATGCCCGGTATTGATTGTTGTTTGATTTTCAAGTACCGGAGGCTCGAAGCACGATAGCGAGAATGGAAACGGACTTCGGAAGCGAGTAGAGCTCGGAGAAATGGTCAAGAGATGAAACAAATTGTACAAGGAAATAGCTGCTGCAATATACATAATTAATTAATTACGACCCCCATAGCCATGACCTTCACCAAAAATTACCATCCTCAACCCATAATTACCAACACCATATACACTCACTGCCTATAACCACTCTAAATAGCAAACTCATTCACCATCAGACCCTAATTAGCTACCACCTCCATCTCCTTCCCTATATCAACAGACCAATTCCCTACAATCAACCACCACCTACCAGTTCCATGAACTACCATTGTTTCACCATTCCCAAACGGCCAAACCTTAGCCAACCAAGCCATTCTTTTCAACTCCAAAACCAACTCCACCTATTAGGGTTTTCCCTCTCCCTCTCCCCTCCCCCAAACAACTACTCATCTCCAACCCATTCCTTTCTCCCCACCCAACAAAAATAATTTTTAATATACAATTAATAATTTAAAAATAAATTATTAATACTAAGAAAAGTAATTGTGCACAATAAGTGGAAATATTTGCTTTGTATCTGAATGCTATTTTTGTATCATTGTGATTCAATAAATTTGACATTTTTTTAATCGTGTTTCTTAATTTAATAATTATAATTGTTAACTGCATAAAAGATAAAATTTATTAAATTTTGAACAAAATAAGATAACAATGACTTTTCGTAAATATACTTTTCAACAATCGCGAGTAAATTATTATTTTTAACAATAATAAAAATAAAATAAAATTTATTAATCATAACAAATATATATGATATAATCATAAAAAATTACTAAGTGTAATTAATATTGTCACAAATATTGAATCTATTTATCACTCCTTGTAGGGGGAGGGGATGTCCAGGGGGAAATCTCCCCTAACCATGTCACACCCAAGGTAAAATTTCTCCCCATAGCACCCCCTCCCCCGCCCCCGCCCCCCATAGAGTTGGACATGGACCGTATTTTTATACGGTTTTCCCCCTCCCCCTCTCCCTCCCCTTGCCCCCCATAGGGTTGGAGATGCCCTTAGCCACCAAAACACCACTGCCATGAATTAACCAATTCAATCACCATCTTAGACCTTGCACCTATAGCCATCAAACACCACCTGAAACTACCTACAACAAACAACCAACCATCTCAGCCACATATCCAATTTCACAACCCAACAATGCACCATAAATTACCACGAACTAAACAACCAAATTCCTACACCATAACAATCATTTATCATCAGCCCTTGCAAACACACCCAGTACCACTGCCAATTATAACCCTCCAAATCCTCCATCACCCATTCAACACCAGTCACCAATCTCCCAAACAACCGAATGAACCACCATCAACTGTCCGAAACAGAGCAACAAACCTAGTACCTACCCTCAACTAAACCACCGAAGGCCATCCAAACCAGACCCAACCACCAATTGAAACCGCGACCAAACCGAAGCCACAAATCCAGACTTGAAGAGAGACCCAGCAGCAGCGAACAAGAAGAAGCCAATCAAAGCTTAGAAGAAACCGCAAGAAACAGAGCACAAGGACGAAACAGAGGAAGAAAAACAGAGCATCGAATATGAGCTTCAGGGCGCGACACTTATGGCTAGTTTGGGAATGCTGTGGCGCTGCTAGAAAGTTGCTGTGTGAAAACACAGTGGAAAAGCTGATGTGAATTCTTGATAAAATGTTGTTTGGTAAATATTACGTAAAAGCTGTTGTGAAATTATACTAAATTTGTGTTTGGTAAAATCAACTGTGAACTTGCTGTGAGGGTAAAATAACAAAAATATATGACACGTGTCAGTCCCATAAAGATAAATATTGATATTCTTAAACATTGTAAGGTTAAAATCGGTTGTAGATAAATTAATCAAAAGCACTTTCTGGAAAAGCATCTCTCCCCTGGCTTCCTGAAAACTGCTGTGGGACAGCAGAAACTGTCCGAAAAAGCAGAAATTTTATTTTTACCAAACGCACTAAAACTGCTTATGTTGTCGAAAAGCAGCCGTGCTGGCAGCAGAAGCATTCCCAAACTCACCCTTAGATGATTGCAGCAATTCTACTTCGGGCCGAAATAAAATCACTAGTCTGTTTTGGATTTTTGATTTGATTTCGTGCGAAATCATATGATTTCGTGCGAATGATGTTCAGGCGGCTATTTTGGTGGCTTGGGGCAGAAGTGCAATTAAGCTGAAGTTTTATAAAGAAGAGGAACGGGTCTGTTAGCTACAACCCTAGGGTTTGTTGAGACTCTAACAATCTTGGGGTCATTTTTTTTAAACAAAAAGGATTTTATGCAAAGGCAAAAAAGGGCTGTTTTGATTCACAAAGGGATTCACGTACTATTCTACAACAACAACTCATCCAATGTGAGAAAAAAGGGGACGCAAGGGAGAAAGACGAAGAAGAGAAGAACGAAGACGAAGATTGATTCCTATTAAAATTTCTTCTCCCTCTTTTAATTTTTGTTATGAATAAACTTTGTTCTACTAATTTTCATACGATTAGCTAGACGTTTTGCTAGGCTTCTCTGTAAAGCCTAGGGTTTATGTAGACAATATGTTTTCCAAATTTTAGACTGTGTTTCACGCTTTGTGGTTGTGATCTATTGAATTGATTTTAGTTTCATGACCTTGTTGATGAATCTAGTCTATTGACACGGCTAGTTTAGGATTTCATATTCATGAACTTAGGGTTTATTCCTAGATCATAATCTGACTTAATGTTAATATTTGTCTAGTTATTGTTCATGTACTATGCTTAATCCTTAGGAAAAATGGAGTAATTAACCGGACTTGTTAATTCGCTAGAGAGTGTGTGAAAGCGAATTAGACCTAGTTGTGATGAGATATGAACAACAATCCTGAATCACTGAGACTGAGAAGAGAATTATGTAAGATTGGCCTTAGTGGGTAGATTCGGTGGGAGATAGTGAGGTGTTCATGTGGTGGTGGTCTGAGAGGAAATCATTTCGTGCAGGTCGTTAGCCTACTAGAACGGACCGGTAGATGTAGGTGGGCCGACAGGACACCAAGTAAATTGTGACGTAGAACGACATGAGACCGAGAGGAGATTGTCAGTGCTATTACCTGGCTTAACTAGAATAGTGTTAACGTGTTACTTTGCTATTCCAGAAATTGTCTACAGCCCTAGGTGATCTAGAGATTGCCTAGTTTCTCCATATTTGTTTTCTTAAAATAAAAACCCAAAAATATTAGTTTAGTTGTTATTTTAATTCAGTCACCTGTTTGAGGGTGACAAGCTATTAAAACCAATTCCTTCCTCCTTGGATCATACTCTAATATAATAACTAATTAAATAATCGCAATTCTGTCCTCGTGGGATCGATAACTCGGGGTTGAGATATTACCCTACATTACTTGAACCGTGCACACACGTAAGAAAGCGTGTGAGTGGCGGTGATAATGCCGCTTGGCGAGAGTTTTTGAGCCCGTCTCCCGCGCTCCGCCGGATGCTAGCGATCGGCGTCAGCATTCTGTGTTTCCAACAGATTACGGGGATTGACGCTACCGTGTACTACAATCCCACGATCTTCAAAGAAGTCGGGATAGTGGGGGATTCGAAGTTCCTCGCTGCAACCGTCACCGTTGGGGTCTCAAAAACTGCGTTTATACTAGTTGCTATCTTTCTCGTCGACAGGATCGGTCCGAATTCGTTGCTTTACGTGAGCACGATCGGCATGTCCGTGTGCTTGGTTAGCATCGTCCTCACTATCTCGTTATTTAAGGAAGGACCGATGGGGATCGGGATGGCGATAATGGCGGTCTGTGGAAATGTTGCGTTCTTTTCCATTGGAATGGGACCCGTGTGTTGGGTTGTGACGTTGGAGATCTTCCCGTTAAAGCTATGGCCCAGGTGGCAGCGCTCGGGGTGGTGGGGAACCGCGTTTGCAGCGGACTGATCTCCATGTCATTTCTTTCCCTCGCTCGTTCCATCACAGTGGCCGCGTGTTTCTTCATATTCTCTGTCATTTCGGCGGTTTCCCTCGCGTTTATTTATGTTTGTGTGCCAGAAACAAAAGCGAAGTCTTTGGAACAAATTGAGATGATGTTTCGGGATAGTCATGATCGGGGAGGACGAGAAGAGGGGTGAGGAGATGTTAAGCGTTAGAATGATGTTACCGGCCACGTCTGCGGCGAATTCCTCGGCATTCGACATACGTGCTTGATTCGAGGTTGATTATGGGATCAAATAAAGAGATAATAAGAGTTGAAACATTGCAGCCCTCATTAACTTAGCAAAACATTTACCTATCTTTTGTATGTATCTATGATATCTTTATGAGTTGAAAATATTTGATTGACAAAAAAGTGTAGCCAAATCTTCCACCAAAAGGGCTTGAGTTTAGGAGGAATTTTGAGAGTCTAGATGAAGCTGATGTAGGACACATGTTACTGGAAATATCATCAAATTCAAGAAAGCAGTTCCGGTCAGAATCAGGGGTAGAATTGAAGGTATTCGATATATGGTCAAGCCTTACACGTTTCTGAGTGCGAACGACGTTTTAAGCATAATTCGTGACTTTAGTCACGAGCAGTCGAGAACCACCACAGTTCGGTCAAATTCGGTCATCTTGACCTTCCAATCGGTGTTTTTACTATTTTAAGAAAGATTTGATTTAATTATTTCTCCTATTAGGAAACTCCAATTGACATTCCGTCAATTGGGATGATCTTAGAATATTATGAACTATTAGAATATATTGGAAGCTCGTTTTTTCCATTTTGGGTAAATTTTATGCTTTTAGTTTTTAGGCTATTTAAACCATTGTAGGCCACTGGCCAAATCAACATTTTCATCTTTATCAATAAAATTTCAGTATTATCATGTTTGAGAACTATTTTTTACTTTACGAATATTGTCACTTGACATATTTGAACGCTTCTATTATGCGTCAAGTGCTATCAGAGCCTAGTTGGCCTTGCTCATGGCTGCTAGACAAGATGGAGACGAGATCCCTGTTGCCGTTGGTAGCAGGTTAGGAACCCTAGGTTCTTTAGGGATTCCATCTTCAATAGGCTCCCCACACATGGATAGCCATGGCAGTCCTATTAAGCGATCTATGGCATTTCTTGGGAGGAGACGATTGGTGGATCGTTTTCAATCACTTTGTATCATCAAAAATAAGGTATGCAACTTCGATATTGATTATGCTTACACAAAATTTGTGAATAGTAGATTGGTGGAGTATTTTGATTTACCCGTGGAAGATCACCAATCACCATATACTACTATTGGGCTTAAAGATGATGTGGAAGAAGAATCTCTAATCACAAAGACATGCCAAGTTTCGTTTTCAATAGCTAATAAGTATGAAATTGAAGTTGTTTGTGATGTGTGTGATTTGCGTATAGATTGCCACTTGTTGCTTGGGAGACCATGGCAATACTGTGTCAATGGAATTTTTGATGAATATCACAATCGGTTTTACGGGACAATCTTATAAGATTGGTCTTCTATCAAGAAAAGATAAACTACAACCTAGTTGTGAAGAGAAAAATATTGAAGAGAAAGAAGAATGCAGGGATGAAAATCTAAAGTTCAAAGAATGGAAGATCGATTGTGCCAAAAAAGATGAGTCATGTATTGAAACTCAGAAAGTGGTTTCAGAAACACTTTATTGTACTATTGATTTTCTTGGTGTTGATATGTCCTATGTTCCTTCTCCTATTTTGGTTGAAATTGTTAACAAGTTAAAATATGAGGAGAAGATGGAATTTTCGGGAAATTATGGTTATGCTCGTATAATGAAGACCAGGCAAGCAAAATATTCGAAGTATCTCTTTGATTGGAGCGGAAGATTTTCAAGTTTCTGAAGTGAACTCGAGGTCGATTTCTCTCAAAGAAAGGGTGACTGATGTAGGACACAGGTTACCGGAAATATCATCAAATTCAGGAAAGCAGTTCCGATCAGAATTAGGGGTAGAATTGAAGGAATTCGATATATGGTCAAACCCTACTTGTTTCTAACTGCGAGCGACGTTTTGAGCATAATTCGTGACTTTAGTCACGAGCACCACCTCAGTTCAGTCAAATTCGGTCATTCTTGACCTTCCAATCGGCGTTTTTATTATTTTAGGAAAGTTTTGATTTAATTATTTCTCCTAGTAGGAAACTCGAATTGACATTCCGTCAATTGGGTTGATCTTAGAATATTCTGAGCTATTAGAATATATTGTTAGCTCGTTTTTTTCCATTTTGTGTAAATTTTATGCTTTTAGTTTTTAGGCTATTTAAACCGTTGTAGGCCACTGGCAAAATAAACATTTTCATCTTTATCAATAAAATTTCAGTATTCTCATGTTTGAGAACTGTTTTTACTTTAGGAATATTGTCACTTGACATATTTGAACGCTTCTATTCTACGTCAAAAGCCAAGTCCTCTTTTAGTCCCATTTTTAACCACTTTCACTTTCTTATTTACTCTAAGCTTCTCTCTTATTTCTGCCATCTTTTCTGTTGTTTTATACCCAGATCTCTCTGAGTGTAAAACCCCCTTCATTTTTTTCGTCGTTTCTCCTTGTGAGAGATAGGAATCTTGAGAATCTTCTCCAATTCTTCCATCTTCACAGTATTCACGAGACCTTGAATATGCCAGCTCTTGAGATACTTGCATAAATATGCACCGAATCCGACAGTTGGAGTATTTATATGAGACCTAGCTAGATTTCCTTAGATGTATGGGATCAACTTATCTTTTTAGAAATCAATAGATTCACCATTTCTCACTTGGCACTAGCTATCTTCCTCTAACATAGGTCAAATACATGATCATTGTCTTCACTCCCCTTGCAACACCCCGTGATCCCCAAGCCTTCCATTCCGGACCGGAAAACCCAGGAGGGCGATGCTAAAAGTGTTGGTGGAGATCATAAGCTTAAACGTCCATATAACAATACTGTTAAACATTACATAAGTCTGAGAGTCTTAAACACGTCATAAAGTACTACTACACTATATTTAGACAAGCTACTCGTGATGTCGTCACTCTACGTGAGCCTCGTACCCAAAATTCTCATAGATTGCAGCTTCTAGACCTGCGGTGGGAAGGAAAAAAAGAACCGCAGTTTTCTAAAACTCAGCAATAAAATACTGAGTGAGCAACACCCAAACATGTAAACCCATAAGAGAGATAAATCTATAATAATTTAACAAAACACGGTGGAGGTAAAGCACAGTGGAAAATATTAGACTTTTCCAAACTCTTATTGTATTTCCAAAAAATTTCCAATAACCAATGTTTAGATCATAGACAAAATCCAATTCTGGAAATTTCCAATCCATCTTGATAATCCAACTCCCATATTAAACGTCCAAACCAAACGTTACCATTTTAATCATGAGTTATACGGGTGTATACAGGAGGATCCTTTGAGGAAGATCAGAGTGTACATGGAGAGTAGAGAATAGAAACACAGAGAAGTGTAAGGTAGTGAGTAGGGAGAGAGCAAGACAATGGTAACTGAGACAGAGAGAGAGAGAGAGAGTATATGGGTAGAGCTTCCGCGTAGTTGTGTCAGAAAATTGCAATGAAGGGTTAACGATCCTATATATAGTGGGAATGTGACCGTTGTGATGGGTTAATGCACCCATTAATGGCGGCTTAATTACCTCAACCATAACGGCACGTTCGACTGCATATATAGGGACCGTTACGCACTTCGTCCGCGTATACCGGAATCGTTATGAGGTTGACCTGGTTTATGGGACACATGGCCATAAATCTCTCAAAGCAGTTACCAAGGGTTGCGCGCGGGCTTGGTTGTCACTCACGCGCGACAGATCTTACTCTAGCCTCCAAACCACTAAGTCCCTACAAGTCCCGTGTGGAATGATATGCGAGGGGCCCTGTCTCGCAGCCCCCATATGGATAAGCATGGGTAATGCTTGTTTAGTACTGGAGGACCACCAGATGTGCTAGATGGCTGCCATGTGTAAGCTGACTCACGCGGCTAGAACACACTATCTACATTAGCCCCCTTTTTGCGCGTGGAGACATTTCAGATAGACTTCAATGCGCAAAAACCAGCACACGCGTTGTAGCTACGCACCAATTCAAATGTCCGAGAAATCAGCCCCCGTGCATGTCATTATGACATAGAATCCATAGAGTCGTGCCTTCTGTTCCTCTAGGATTTTTAGCCGTGACATCAGCATAAGCCTGTGATTGCGCGATTCGGCGGTGACTGTTGCGATTCGACCACTGAACGGACGCGACTCTTCAGTAGATTTGAATAAATACTCCTCATCCTCCATTGTTGAAAGCTACTGCTTCTCTCTAGAGTTGGATGGTTACTGAAAATCTTTGAGAGCAAATCCAGATAATCAATCACCAATTCTTCTTGGCCAATTGTCTCCTTCAGATTGCTTCAAAAACACAAGGTTGGCTCACTCAATTTTGGATTAATGCTTTTCATACGAGTATCTCTCTCTTGAAATGTATTTATCTGTTGAATCTGAACCCAGAAACATTCGAAGACCCCCCATTGCTTGTAACTGTGGAACAGGTTCTTTAAAATCCTAAAAGATTGAAACTTTGTCATTTTGATATCCGAGGTTCTAAAACCATGGAACTGGAATCCAAAACTTGTAACTTCTCAAAATTGAAGTTCATATAAGCCAACTTGAAACCCCGAAACTTGGCACTCTTGAAACTGAACTAGAAAATTCTTCAAAAACTCGTAAAATTTGTTCTTGAATTTCTGCTTGAATCGAATCTAAAGGTGGATATATCTCCCCCCCCCCTCCTTTTTTCTTGCTTTGTTGTAGAAATGGCCAGAACAAAGGCAACCAAATCTGTGAAGGAGGCTGAGGAAATTCCTGATCTTCCCAAAAATTTATGGAAGAAAGCTCCTTACTTGGGTGGTGAATACTACTACCACGCTAGTGTTAAATTGAAGAAGCTGCCTGAGCCTGCTACTGAAGAATTGTTATTGTTAACCCCTCCGCCTAGTCAAGCACAGCTAGACTTAATTGATGCCAAGGATGTGGTGAGATTGGGTCTTGAAAATGGATTTTACCCACACACTGAGATCTCAACCCAGGCCTTCGTGAACAAGTTGGATTTAATAGATGAGTGGACTGATCAAGTACTCACTTACCATGTCGTCAATTTGACCCATGCTGGGGTCTATTACGCCATCAGGGCTACGAAGGGTACTGCTGTGAAACTGGATCAAACCATGCTCCTAAATCTCTTTTCCAGGTACTCTCCAGGTTCTCCCGAAGCAGAACATTGCAAAGGCAGAGAAGGCTTCGCTCTTTTTATTTTTAATAGCCATGTGTTTTCGCGCGCTGTATTGCTGTTTTGTTTTTCAAACATTTGAACACGATGATCTCCTTTCACATTCCAATAGTGCAATAATTATCGCATCATGCTTTACTCTAATCTAGAACTGAATGCTTCAGGACTATTGATGAGTCCAGAAAATTTTAGACTTTCGTAGGCTCAAGTCCCCACGAGCTGCCATTATTAATTGAATTCCTGTGCCGCCACAGTATTAAATAATATGTGCTTCTCACAAAGTGGGCCCAACCTTCATCATGACCTAGGGCTACTGTATCGTCGTAGTCTTTAATAGGGTCATTAATTCTTGTTTATTTCCGATGCGTTGCTGACTCGGCCAGGAAACTGAAGAGTCTCCTCTGAGTCCTATATAAACCCCCTTTCTTGCTATTTCGTTCTTTATATGAGCTCTAGTGATTGACAAAATGTCATCTCCAGTGAGTCCTCGCAACTCTTTTCATTTCTCTTTGTCCAATTTTGATCCGTATCAGCTCTGGTCTTCCAAGCTTGAATTTGTGCGTTGTGCTATAGAAATGGTTCCCAAGGAATTCGCCGAAAAGGCCCCTGATTCGCCTGGTCTTTACGAAGACCAATTGTGTAAGCCCTTTCGTTGGAACGAAGACATCTTTTCCTTCATTATGTTTGCAAGGGTCATCTCCGGTGGCCCTCCGCCAAAGCGCAACTTTGCACCAATTATTCTACCATCAAGTAATGAGTGGTGTGCATCTATGTTGGTTCTCCAGTGGAGAACTATTTTCCACCATTGTTTCAGCCACAGGGCGCAACAAGTGGGTGTGTTTATTCCTTACACACAATTAGCTTCCTACCCTATGAGTTGTTCTCCCATTTGTTCTTCACATCAGCAGCCTTCATAGCTTGAAGTTCATCTGGCATCTTGCCATGTCAAGGGTATAAGCAAGAGCTCTATTCTGGTTGAGGACGTCGACGGAAGCGTCAAGTTTTGTAGCTTTAGGGTTTTTTTGTAGGATCGTTCCTTGGGAACGCGTAGATTTTTGCTTTAAGCTGCTATCTAAACAGATAAATTGTAGGCCTCATTTGACTGTTATGAAAGGATGCTTTCCATTTGCTGTTTTGTCTACTACAATAGACTGTAAGTTCGCGTATTGACTTGATACACGACCAAAAAGGCTTTTTATTTCTACTGCCATTAGATATATAGACTTTGGCCGTGTTTCGCTGCTGTCTGACCAGATAGTCTTTGAATGAGTTGCTATCTAGACAGATAGTCTTTGGATCACATAGGATCATTTTTTGTTATCGCTGCTATCTAGGCAGATAGGCTTTGGATCTCATAGGATCATGTTTTGTTATCGCTGCTATCTAGGCAGATAGGCTGTGGATCTCATAGGATCATTTTTTATTATCGCTGCTATCTAGGCAGATAGGATTTGGATCTCATAGGATCATGTTTTATTATCGCTCCTATCTAGGCAGATAGGATTTGGATCACATAGGATCATATTTTGTTATCGTTGCTATCTAGGCATATAGGCTTTGGATTAATTGTCATACACAAGTAATATGAGCAAGTACATAAACGAAACAAATAAAGCCATAATTTGATAAAAGTTCTCACATATGGGAGAGTTATTATTATTAAAGTATCCTCATATGGGAGGAGCATGGAAACAAATTCCTCATACGGGAGGAAGTAATGCAGAATACATAAGAGCTAGAAAGCAACATCACATGTTGATTGGACTTGGAGTTGCTGTGGTCCCATGAAGCCTTTGGATGGTGCAGTAGCCACTGTCTAAAACCTCTTTCACTTCAAATGGTCCTTCCCAGTTAGAGGCAAACTTAGGATGAGCTGCTTCTCGCATACAATGGTCCGAAGCTCGTAAGACCAGGTCTCCAACTGCAAAATCCCGGTGTTGGACAGTTTTGTTGTAGGCGCGAGCGATCCTTTCCTTGTACCTCGTGTTAGCTCTCTTGGCCTCTTCACTTCTTTCTTCCAGCAGGATGAGATCGTGGTCACGTTGGTTCTCGTACAAAGCATGAAAGGCTATCCTCGCAGAGTTAACTTTAATTTCAGTTGGGACAAGAGCCTCAGCCCCATAGCATAGAAGGAAATGGGAGACTCCTGTGGGAGTCCTCGACGATGTGCGATATGCCCATAGAGCCAGACTTAGGGAATTTTCCCACTTCTTGTGATCATCTGCGACCATTTTACTCAGGATCCTCAGCAATGTCTTGTTCGTTGCTTCTGCTTGTCCATTCCCTTTTGGATAATAGGGTGTGGAGCACACCTGTCTTATGTTGTACTCAGCTAGCTTCGCAGCCACTTGTCGGTTTATGAAAGGAGTCCTGTTTTCAGAGAGAATGGAATTGGTAATCCCAAAGCGATATATAACATTCTCCTGAATGAAATTAAGAACCGCCAGTGCGTTTGCTGTCTTGAGTGGCACCGCTTCCACCCACTTGGTGAATTGCTCAGTTGCGGTCAAGATGAGTTGATTCTCATGCGAAGCCGGTTGAATAGGGCCAATAAAATCCAAGGACCACGTGTGAAATGGCCAAGGTTTTCCCAATGCAAGCAAGTCTACAGCAGGAGCGTGTACAAGATTGCCTTTAAACTGACATTCTTGGCACCTATTGACCTTGGTACGACAGTCTGCTTCCATTGTGGGCCAGAATTAACAAACAGTAAGGAGTTGTCTGCATAACTTCTCGCCTCCTTGGTGCTCCACTTGATGGGACATATCCATCACTTCTTGCGCTTCTTGGCTAAACATCTGAGCAGATTCCCCTCGTGACCTCTTCGCCAGAGTATGCTCTCTTTTACCACATACCAAGTTGCCTTCCTTTTGAGCTTTTCAGTTTCTTTCCTGTGGGTTGGTTCAATTCCTTTCTTCAAGTAATCAAACAGTGGCTTCCTCCAATCTGCGTCATCATCGATTGCAGCAATTTCTAATGAATCTTTGACCAATGCACAATTCCCGCAGTTCCCTTGAATGACTACAGCGTACGTTGACATCTCTGGCCAGTGAATCCCATATCTTTGGGATTTTCTGTAGATGGACACTTCATTTTCTCCACAGGAATGTTTGTGGATTTTCTCTAATAGCTAATGACCTTCTTTCTGTGAGACACATCGCATGTGCACTCCTCCTGGTCCCTTGTAGTAAAGGGAATTACCATGAACACAGAACCCCTTTGTGGATGCCCAGTTCTCTTTGCTCGTCCCTTCAGCAATCGCGCGCAATATTGGGCTCCTCCAATCTTCAGCTTCTGCGGACTCTTCTTCGCATACCTCTTGTGCTAGAGCCGGAGTAGTTCTGACTTCGATCAAGATCCTCGCTGGGCATTTGTATGCATTGATTTTGGACCCCAAAGTGGCTAAAGCATATGCATGTCGGTTTTCATCCCTTGGAGTATGCTCATACTTGACATCGTGGAACTATTGTACTAGCTTCTGAACCATAGTCTTGTAAGTCAACAAGTTGATCTCCTTTAGACCATACTCGCCTGAAGCTTGTTTGACAATAAGCTTCGAGTCTCCCATGACCATTAGGTTGTTTACTTCCAGTGCCTTAGCTGCAAGGAGCCCTGCGATTAGAGCCTCATACTCTGCCTCGTTGTTGGTAACTGGGAAATCCAACTTAGTCGACATTTGGATGACTTCCCCGTCTGGCTTGGTCAAGACAACACCAATTCCTCCTCCTTTTCTTGTTGATGACCCATCGAAATGCAGCTTCCAATACAGTGATTCATTCGCATAAATCTCGGGTCCTTCTAGATCCTCCTCTACCATTGGCTCATGATTGTTGTCTGGGAACTGTTCCAATAAATCTGCCACTTCCTGAGACTTAATTTCTTTTGGATGAGCGCAGGTGATGTCATACTGCGAGATAGTCATGTACCACTTCGCTAGCCTTCCACGGGGAGAGGAATGACTCAACAAGTACCAGATGGGGTCACTCTTTGTGATAACCATGACTTTGTGAGAAACGAAATAATGCTTTAACTTTCCTATGACAAAAAATAAAGCAAGACAATGGCGTTCTATATCAGTGTACCTGGACTCAGCCGGCTGTACCACGCGAGATATGTAATAGATTGGTCTTTCTTGTCCTTCATCCTCTTGAGCCAACAACGCTCCTATAGACCTCCTTGTCGACGTCAGATATAGCAGAAGTGGTGACCCCAATTGAGGTGCGATCATTACACGTGGTGATGTCAAAAGGTCCTTCAACTTCTCAAACATGGCTTGATGCTCCTTTGTCCAGTTATACATGGCGCCTTTCTTGAGATGATCACCAAAACAGAAGGTCAGTTCTGTGATTGCCGGTACAAATCTTCTCAAATACGATAGCGTCCCCAACAACGTCTTTAAGATGCTTTGGTTGTGGGGTGCCACCATGCTAGTGATGCCTGAAATCTTTGCAGGATCAGGCTCAATCCCATGGCGGTGGATCACACACCCCAAGAATTTCCCGGAAGTTACCCCAAATGCGCACTTCATTGGATTCATCTTTAGTTGGAAGCTCCTGCACCTTTCGAACACCTTTCATAAATCTCACAGGTGATTTGCCTCTTCCTTTGACTTGATGAGCAAATCATCAACATATAACTCCACTTCCTGATGCATCATATCATGGCAAAGAGCCATCATGGCACGTTGATAAGTTGCACCCGCATTCTTCAATCCAAAGGGCATATCCGTGTAGTTGAAAAACCCAACTGACGTGATGAACGCAGTTTTCCCCGCATCTTCAGGGTCCAAATTGATTTGATTATACCCACTGAATCCGTCCATTAAGCTGAACATCCGGTGACCCGCGGTAGAGTCAATGAGAAAGTCTATGTTTGGTAATGGGAAGTCGTCCTTGGGACAGAAGCAATTAAGATCTCTGAAGTCCACGCAGATGCGAAGCTGCCCATTTTTCTTGACAACTAGCACAATGTTGGCCAGCCAAGTACAGTGATGGTTGGATTCAATGAACTTGGCTCTCAGCAACTTAACTATTTTCTCCTTGATCTTCATGTTAATATCTGGTCTGAAACTCCTTGCACTCTGCTTTACCGGCTTGGACCCGGGGAAAACATCCAACCTATGCATTGTCACCCCTTTATCAAGGCCAGGCATCTCATCATACTCCCAGGCGAACACATCTTTGTACTCTGTGAGCAGCTTTAGAAACTTTTCTTCTTCTTCGCCCTTGAGATCCGCACTCAAGAACACGGGCTCTTTTTCGCTTCAGATGGGCTTAGGAATACTTCCTTTAGCTCCTGCTTTTGTGGCTTTGGTTTTTCTTCCATGCATTCGGGTGCTTCTCTCAATTTCTCCTCCGATGAGTCTGGCTTCAATTTTACCTCTCCGTATGATCGCTCGAGTTGGTTGATTTGCCCAGGGATATCCCTATGCTGAGTCGGGGGTACCCCCGCGCACCTTCATATGCGGTAGCACTTCTTCCTGTTGGAGTAGAAGCTTTCTATCTCCTTGCCTATGCTATCGTGTTTCACTACCCTTTTTAGGGTGTAAACATTCTTCTTCTGATAAGTAATCTTTTGCACCTCTTCGCACGCAGGCACCTTCTCCTTGGGATCTTCCCTTGTCACCATCACTCCTGCGGGTGACTGATCCTTGATGTCTTCCGATCGGGGCAGAGGGATTGGCTTGAATGGCCCTGGAATATGCTCGTCCGCCATTTCAATGAACCATACTGCTTCATTCAGATGCGCCTCATTCAAGTTGAATGGGTTTATCGAAGCTGGTATCTCAACTACACTGCCATTCCAAATGGCCTTCATCACTTGATGAGTTGTTGAGGGTACTGCGTCAAAACAATGGATCCACTCCCGACCGATGATCATGTGATAAGTGGTGCTCGCATTCGATGACATAGAACTTGGAAGAACACTTTATCCTTCCTATCTGAAGTCCCAGGAGAATACACCCTACTGTCATCCACGAATCGCTTCCGAATCCCATCAAAGAAGATGGGCGCCTGACAATTTTCTTCTTAGGAATTCCTGCTAACTTCAGGGTGTTGAGAAAGACTACGTTGACGGCCACTCCTCCATCAACAAATACCCTTTTAAACTCGACATCATTGATCACTGCTGTGACGTACACGGGCTTCTGATGGCTTGCGTCTGTCTTTTTATCTGTTTCAGAGAAGGCCATTATATTCTCAGTTGAGCGAGAGGCCCTTACAACTCTTCCATTGGAGACAACTATATCTTCCTCAAAGTCTTCTGCCACTCTGAGGATCACCTTTGTTATCTCTTTGCGGCACTTTTCTGAAAAGTTCATTTCATCAAAGAACCTTCTGAAGCTGTGTGATCCCTTCATCCTGTCGGCGCGCGAGTCCTTTGTGTCCATGCTATAGTCTTCCTCGTCATGGAATTCAGCTACAAAAGGTAGCCCATATTCGGCGATCTCTTCGAGGTCTATAATCGCAATCATGGCTACCTCCTTATCTTTTGGTTCTTGCTGTGAATGGGCTGGGAGGGGATTGTTTCGCACATCCTGCCTCTGCTCGCTGATGAACAGCTCCCCTTCCTTCATCTTCTTGTTCACAGCCACTTGAGCTTCTTGCATTTAGCTGTTGGATGCATGACTTTACCGTGGCATTCACACCAATTTGGATCCCTTAGCTGTTCCCTAGTGGGTTCCCTTTTGAGTTGAGGTAAGACCCCATCTTTACGCCACTGTTTGCAGAGGTCGATCACCTCCTCAAGGGAGCATGGTAATGGCGGGACATCGGTGGTTGAACCCTTGTGGTGTTTGTGCGGTGAGACTGTATTGAATTCAGCCTCGCGCCCCATCTTGTAGTTAAATCTGCCAATCCTGAAGGTCGATCCTCCTGGGGATCGCTCAGTGGCATGCTTCATCCTTTTCCTCTCAAATATGGGCTCTATATTCTTGGTACAATCAATTAATTTGGAAAAAGTAGGAATTTGCAAGTTAATCAACATACCCTTATACTCGTCTCGCATTCCTTGGAGACATATCTCGACGAGCCGGCTTTCAACCACTTCATCTCTGCACTCCAATGACTTTGCCCTGAACTTCTTGATAAATGCGAATCCTTCTTCATCACGCTTTTGATACATGCGCGACAAGTGAATCATCGTGACCTTCTCCTCCATCTGGAAGAACTTGGTATAGAACTTTTTTACCATGTCCTCCCATGTCCTTATGGAGCCAGCTTCCAATGTCCTGTACCACTTGTATGCGACATTCCCCAAATACTTAGGGAACTCGCACATCATTAGGTTGGAATCAACCCCGTGTTGCCCCATCATGTCAATGAAGCGCATGAAATGCTCTTGAGCATTCCCATTGACATCATCGAACTTCTCCCACTTGGGAGATTTGTACCCTACATGGTTGGGCATCAAGTAAATCTCGCGCGGGATAGGAGGCGCGTCATCAACCTTCGGGATAATGGCGTCTGTGAAGCACTGATTCGCAAGGAAATTGTCCAAGCGGTGTTCCAAGGCCGTCATGCTTGCTGATGCACTTCCTCCCGCAACAGGAAGAAGGATTGCAGCTGGGGAAGGCACATATGCAGCACTTGGATTGGGAGTGTAACCAAAATTGTTTACAGCTGCACGCGGGGAAAGCATGGGTTGATGTGGTTGGACATTAGTGGTAATGCCCGGTAGCTGAGAAATAGGCGTAACAGGCGATGTTTGGGCAATATGTCCCTGGGCAAGAGATGGTTGGGCAGTTGTTGGTGGGCTTTTCAAGCTGGAGTTAGGAGGTGTGGGAGTTACCCCTGTCCCCTGGGAGATAGCGGTTCCCAGTGCCGGATTCTGAGCAAGAGCTCCCAGAATCGACATGATCTGGGCCATCTGTGCAGACTGAGCCTGGAGAGCCTTCACCTTGTTCTGGAGGGTTGCATTCAACATCTCCAGGGTTGGAGTACCACCGCTTGCTGTGGAATTAGGGCAGGTTTCCTCCCCTGAAGATGTCTTTGTTGAGGGAGATCGGTTGCTGGCATTTTCATCGTGAGACATGGCTGAGAGTAGAGAATAGAAACACAGAGAAGTGTAAGGTAGTGAGTAGGGAGAGAGCAAGACAATGGTAACTGAGAGAGAGAGAGAGACAATATATGGGCAGAGCTTCCGCGTAGTTGTGTCAGAAGATCGCAATGAAGGGTTAACGATCCTATATATAGTGAGAATGTGACCGTTGTTGTGGGTTAATTCGACCATTAATGGGCGGCTTAATTACCTCAACCATAACGACACGTTCGACCGCATATATAGGGACCGTTACGCGCTTCGTCCGCGCATACCGGAACCATTATGAGTTTGACCGGGTTTATGGGACACCTGGCCATAAATCTCTCCAAGCAGTTACCAAGGGTCGCACGCGGGCTTGGTTGTCACTCGCGCACGACAGATCTTACTCTAGCCTCCAAACCACTAAGTCCCTACAAGTCCCGTGTGGAATGATATGCGAGGGGCCCTGTCTCGCAGCCCCCATATGGATAAGCATGGGTAATGCTTGTGTAGTTTTGGAGGACCACCAGATGTGCTAGATGGCTGCCACGTGTAAGATGACTCACGCGGCTAGAACACACTATCTACAACGGGGAAGATCCAATAAATCACATCCAACCTATCCCATCACAAGCTACCAAGACCTTAAGTGTCAACACCCCCCTAACAGGGTTCTTGCACCCAGAAACAGTGAGTACAAGGAGCGAACCCGAGGTGAATAACCAGCAGGCTAACCAATAAGGGTCGAGTAGACTAAGTTAACAACGACCAAACCAAATTTGTAATAATTCAAATGACGTTCCCCGCAAAACTCTTTCCACTTTACGTTACTACGGATTATTATCTTTGTGTGACAATTTCAAATAAATTATTTCAAAACGTAGCTATCACAAGTAAAGCATGTAAATCATAAAACACATTTTGAGACAATTTGTAAAATCAAGTGTAGACACGAAAGAAGCTAGGCACGCAACGTTTGGCATGTCTACTCACCTCAATCCTCAGCAAATAGCACGTAAGCTCCTAGCAGTACACGTAATCCTCGTCTACGAATTTGTTGCCAACAATGTACAATTCACTAGTCACAATAATGCTACGCCCGAGTTATCAATGCATGGATGTTTGTCAAGGTCGGGTACTAAGTTCATCCCAATAATCCTAGTTAATCCGTTTCAGTGGTATGCTCACGTGTCAAAAACACATGATCTAACCATGGAGATGATGAATCAAGCATGGAAATGAAAAAAATTAACTCGAAATTTCATCAATCAAAGCTAAACATGAACATGCAAGCATGATTTCAAGACTAGAAGAAAGTTTACCCCAAGATTCAAGATGACGATGAGGAAAATTGTGGAATTGGCCTTCAATCCATGAGAAGAATGGGTGGAAAACTCCCCTCCATGTTCATACTATGCTTGGACTCAAGTTTTTCATGATTTGGATGCTTGAAAGTGAATTTTTGATGGAGTTTTGTGGAGGTCAAGCTTCAAAACCGGGATTAGAGTTTGTGGAGAGGGAAGAGGGTTTCTTTGAGTGTTCTTGAGGAGAAAAAGATGTGAAGAAATGAGAGGAATAACTAAAAAGTGATGGAGATGATGGTGTTGATGTGACAAGAGAATAAATGCATGCATACATAGATGGGTGAACTAGTCATCTCTTATTTTAATGAGGTTTACCAAAGTAGTGGAATAAGTATTTGAGAGTAAATAATCAAAAGATGAATTAGTAGTTTAGTTAGAAATGGAAGAAACCAAAATTTGATGGATGGAAAAAGAAACTCCCAATTACTAGCAAACACATAAAAGATACAACATTATTTGTAACATTTACCTAGACTCTCACACACACTTCTCAACTTTAAACATGGTAATTTTCCTGACACTAATTTCACGATTAAATTCGTATTACACTCATTCCAACTTCAAAATTACTAATTTACCCCTAGCAAATATACGGGTTATTACAACCTTCCCCCCTTAAATGGAGCTTCGTCCTCGAAGGTAAAATCAAATGAATAGCCGCGATGCAGAGAATCACCAAACAAGCAACATATTCCCCCAGAACAAACAAATAGTGCTAGTAAGCAAGTTTCCACGATTAGAAACACCACACAATGTTTGCTTCGCAAAGAAATGTACTACCTCCACTAACCCCCATTTCACAAAGTCTTCTAAAGAATAGATATCACCTCTGGTTCAAATGGAACTTAGAGAAGCCTATAAAGTCGTATAACACCAAGAAATGGCTGATAATGAAACGATCATCCCTTAGGCCCCAAATAACTGTCTATGTGAAGAGTATGCGCCATAAGGAAAAGTAACTTTGACCATCGAGGCATGTTATCATGTTATATAACTCCAAGAAGTTCACAAAGACTTACTAACACACATAGTGTTGAGAACTCCCAACCATACCAATAATCAAATTCCCCAATATAGTTAATCTAAAGACAGCAAACTTCAAATGAACATCCAAATTAACACCTCCAAACTGCATTAGTGGAAATATCTAAAACTTAAGGGGTTGACCCTAACACCTTTGGTTAAAATCCAATTTTCCAAAATATTTTCCACAATCCCTTTAAGAAGGTCCTCTTATCTTGACGGTTGATAGTATGACATTTAGATTTTTCTCAAAACACATTGATTCCTCTTAGGTCGAACTTGCCTTGCTTAATCGGTAACAAATTGTCTAAAAGTCTATCCTTAAATCCGCTTGTTCTAGGTAAGACACATGACCACTCATCACGCTGTTGTTGTTAGAAAGATCGAATTCTTAGTTCTTAGTTCTGACCCCACATAATGATTATCTCAGAATATACACTGCTTGGTCTTATATATATACTAAAACAATTCTCCTAACGTAAGCTAGAGTATGCCCCCAGTTTTCAATATTTAACACCGACTCCAAAATCCTCTAAGCCTCTCATCATTATTTCTTTAAAGTTCATATCGCAAACCATAAGCTTAGTGACATTACATCAAAGCATTCATAACACATTTTCAGAACCTCAAAGTGACATATGAGAAAACACGTATGAACAATTCATCTATATCATATGTAAATAATTATATTGTAACAATACTCCAAGTATTCTCAAGTAGCTGAGATAGTTAACCAATATATGAAACTCCCAATATTTGCAGACTAAGAACTCCCTGGTATACATCCTGAAATAGTATACTCCAAATATAATCTCAACTAGCTCCAAGCATGCACATTAAAATGTGAGTTAGAACCCCGAGATAACACTAAATGTGAAACTTCATAATGGACCTACCTAACTCTGTCACATGGTGCAACAATACTTACCTCACGATTTCGACATCATCCCCCCCCAAGTAAGTCCCACAACTCTAAGAACAATAAGACGAACATCACCTAAATCATCAAGCAACATTAAGGTAACCGGAATCCAAGTAACGCCTCGAATGATTAAATATCGTCAGGACCCTCAATCTATTTATGACGAATCACTCTAGCATAGCCCTCTCGATACAAATTATGTAGAAGTACACTCCAAATAAACATTAATACATCAGAACCATCCAATAACTAAGGCTGTAAAATTATAGTCGAACAAGTAATTCATGAGCCGCAGTCCAACTTCGATAATTCATAACCAATTTTTCCTATTACAGGAGCGAAATTCATCCAACACTTAACCAAAAATTCATACACAAAATAATCTAAGTTTCAACAACCACATAGAGATCAGAACACATATAAATCAATCACAATTCATAATCTAAAATCTAATTTGGATAACCCATATTTCCAATTTCCTATCAAAGGATTAAAACTATCAATCAATCAACAAAATTTAAGTTCACAAATCAAACCAAATGTTATCAAACATGAGCGTCGAAGGGACAACAAGACCAACACTTAAGGGTCGAGTGGACGAAGCCAACAACGACCAAACCAAATTTGTAATAATCCAAATGACTTTCCCCGCAAAACTTTTTCCACTTTACGTTATTAATTATTATTATCTTTCTGTGATAATTTCAAATAAAACATTTCAAAACGTAACTATCACAAGTAAAGCATGTAAATCATAAAACACATTTCGAGACAATTTGTAAAATCAAGTGTAGACACGAAAGAAGCTAGGCACGCAACGTTTGGCATGTCTACTCACCTCAATCCTCAGCAAATAGCACGTAAGATCCTAGCAGTACACGTAATCCTCGTCTACGAATTCGTTGCCTACAATGTACAAGTCTCTAGTCACAATAATGCTATGCCCGAGTTATCAATGCATGGATATTTGTCTAGGTTGGGTACTAAGTTCATCCAAATAATCATAGTTAATCCGTTGTAGTGGTATGCTCACGTGTCAAACACATGATCTAACCATGGAGATGATGAATCAAGAATGGAAATGAAAAAAAAAAAGATGAAATTTCATCAATCGAAGCTAAACATGGACATGCAAGCATGACTTCAAGACTAGAAGAAAGTTTACCCCAAGATTCAAGAGGACGCTGAGGAAAATGGTGGAATTGGCCTTCAATCCATGAGAAGAATGGGTGGAAAACTCCCCTCCATGTTCATACTATGCTTGGACACAATTTTTTCATGATTTGGATGCTAGAAAGTGAATTTTTGATGGAGTTTTGTGGAGGTCAAGCTTCAAAACCGGGATTAGAGTTTGTGGAGAGAGAAGAGGGTTTCTTTGAGTGTTCTTGAGGAGAAAAAGATGTGAAGAAACGAGAGGAGTAAATAAAAAGTGATGGAGATGATGGTGTTGATGTGACAAGAGAATTTATGCATGTATACATAGATGGGTGAACTAGTCATCTCTTATTTTAATGAGGTTTACCAAAGTAGTGGAATAAGTATTTGAGAGTAAATAATCAAAAGATGAATTAGTAGTTTAGTTAGATATGGAAGAAACCAAAATTTGAGGGGTGGAAAAAGAAACTCCCAATTACTAGCAAACACATAAAAGATACAACATTATTTGTAACATTTACCTAGACTCTCACACACACTTCTCAACTTTAAACATGGTAATTTTTCCGACACTAATTTAACGATTAAATTCGTATTACAGTTAATCCAACTTCAAATTACTAATAGCACCTCTTTTTAGCATGCCAAAAATTAGTAGTTGGATAGAAGAGAACTTTGAAAACTTTTGCACACAAAGTGTTTCGACATCGAGCTAATCTCCATCGCTGTTTTTGTTATGATCCGGCCATATATTAGAGAACGATGAATTGGACGAAACAAGATCACACGAACACAATCGATATAACGTGGTTCACTAGCGGTGAGCTAGCTACCTCCATGACCCGAAAAAACCCCGTGTATTAGAGAGAAACCCACAAATGCAATCCACACAATATAGAGTACGACCTATAGCCTTTATATAGGCCTACTATACAGCTTCAGCCCAAAGAAATTCCAAAAATCGAGCTACGAACAAGGAAACAACTAATTGGCCGCCTCTAGCTCCTCTGTTTGGTCCTTTATATAGGCCTACTATACAGGTTGTTCTGTTTGTCTCGAGCTCCTCCGTTTGGTCCGTTTCTTTTCCAGATTCGTCGCCAACTCCTCACCAAGCCCAAGTACATTTAAGGCACCCTTGATTCCCAACAAATCTCAACCTTTCCTTGAATCCTCTCGTTCTCTTGCGCTTGAATTAGCCCGTTCTCTCCAATAACCCAAAATTCAGAAGTTGCTCCATCTTCGCCGAGATCCTGCAACGTGTGCCCTCAGCGATGCTCCAACCTCCGTTTACTTCCTCCAATCGAACCCTATCGATGCTCCAACTACGGCCAAGTTCCTGCAATTGAAACCCTTGCTTGTTGTTACAACTCCCACTGAGTTCCTACAACAAATTTGCATGTTGTTGTGACTCCCACCGAGTCCCTATGACGAAACCCCCATCACGTGTCCCGTTCACATTCGATGTCTCTCGTCAGAGACTCCCCTATTCCATCTTCCGCCTCCTCATCAAGAGCACCGATTCCCCCTTGCCCCCCCAACGGGGCCTAGAGAACTAGACCATACTACGAAGTACCCTCCACCTGTAGCCATACCTGCAGATCCTGAGTTCATCCTTCGTTTACCGATGTCTCTTTTCTCTACCGTTTGAACAGACGTCACCGTAGTTTCCCTTGGTCGCCGTCACCGCGCCGGAATTCTTACTGTCTGAACCCCCATACACAGCCCTGCACCGCGTCCCCTTTTTCCGAGACTCAAACTCATCAGTGGTGGTTGTATTGGCTTCCTTACCGTCTGTCACCAAAGCACCTAACAATCGTCGCGTTTCAACAACGCATGCATCTCGATCTGCCACAGACTGAAGACGTTCCTCCCAGTGAACTTTTCGATCTTGTCATCCCTCCACTCATCTTCACTGCAGCTCCTTTTCCAGATCCGTAACCCGCAAACGCATGCTCCACCTTGATCGGGAAACCATATATGTGAATTTCACGGATTGTGAAACCCTAGCCCTATAGCTCCACCTTGATCTTGGAACACCGCAACCTAAGCTCTGATACCATTTTGTTATGATCCAGGTAGAGCTTAGAGAACGATGAATTCGACGTAACAACATCACACGAACACACCCGATATAACTTGGTTCACTAGCGATGAGCTAGCTAACTCCGCGACCCGGAAAACCCCCGTTTATTAGAGACTGATACGAGAAATGAGAGAATAAACTGATATTAAAGTTAAGTAAAGTAGTGTACAAGGGGTCGTATTTATAGGCTATACAAGAAGTGAATATAACATGCTAGAACGATGTGGGACAAATACTATACATATATTATGACAGCCCCCCTCAAACTGAATATGTCGTGATAAGCGTAAGTTTGGAGACTAAATTGCCAAAGTGTCCAGGTGGATGAGACTTCGTATGAATATCGGCAGTTTGATTTGACGAAGACATAAACTTCAGGTTAACTTTGCCATCACGGAGATGATGGCGTGTAAAGTGACAATCTATCTCGATGTGTTTCGCCCGAGCATGAAAAACATCATTGTGAGCAATCTGGATGGTGTTGCGGTTGTCACAACATATAGTATTAGCGCCGGTGGCATTCCCATATCAAATAATAACCATCGCAACCAGATAAGCTCCTGTGTAGCATCAGCTAATGCACAATACTCAACATCTGTGCTTGACCGAGCAACGACACTTTGCTTCTTGCTTCACCAAGAGATAGGTGAGTTGCCCAATAAGAAACTATAACCCGTTGTAGAACGTCTATCAGTCGGATCACCAACCCAATCAACATCTCAAAACCCATGTAAAATGGGTGTAGACTCGACAGAAAAATATAGACCATGAAACAGAGTACCTTTCACACACGCGAATACAAAGGACGGCAGCATAATGTGTAGAGCGAGGAGCAGTAAAAAGATGACTAACCTGATGTGTTGGAATAAGTGCCCTAGAGGCATTCTAATATTTAGTATGAACAATGTTATTGGCTAGAATATTCATTTATTTTATATTGTGATATTTAATATAATGAAGTCTTTAGATACAATGTGTTGTTTATATTAAATATCCCTAGTCCATTATATAGATTAATGGGATGATCAAATATAGACTAGTGTGTGTGTAGATTGATATGGAGATATCAAGTCTAACACATGGGTATGCATTAGGAGTAATGGCATACTGGATTGACCAACAACGAGAAGGATGTATTAGATTATGTTAAAGTCACAATCGCTTCTCGTAGTGCTAATATAATTGCAATCCTTATACTTGAAGTCACTAGATACTCTAGTTGTGAAATATCGTGCTTTGATGTTATCAAACGTTACACTGTAACTGGGTAATCATAAAGGTAGTTATCGGGTATGATAGGAAGCAAGCTTAGAGATTGTAGTGATGTAGAGAGGATTTGTCCCTCCCACATAATGGGAGAAAATATCCACGGCCACTGGAGGGATGAGGCTTATTGAATGTCTGGCCAGAATTAGATAAATCAATTTGGAGATATTGATGTTATCTGCTTGCATAAGCATATTCCCAGGATCGAGGAACTATGGATTGGATATACGAGTGTGACTATTTATGTCTCGTGTCCAATCCGGATATGGAGACAAACGAATAGTGTAATATGTGATATTGGGCACAAAGGTTTGTCGGGATCACTGACTTATTTCTATTAGTTGGGTGGCATGGATGTGTTGCTAGACACAGCTCCGTGTTAGTAATAAGTTATTACCAACTAAGTAGAAACCTATGAGGTCACACGTCAAATAGAGTAGAACTAGATTTGAGATTAATTATTATGATTAATTAATGATAAGGATCACTAATATGCAAGGAAGGGACTAATCCAAGTTCATGTAGAACTAGGAAGGACCTTTATGTAAATTAACAAGTGTTGTTGGTCTATATAAAGGAGGGTCTAGCTTCCTTCCCACTAATGTTAATGCTCATAACATAAATGAGTGGGAGAGAAAGCAAGAGAGAGAGCAAGAGCACAAGGTCCGAAACCCCTGCAAGCTGATCAAATTAATGTATTAATTAATTAGGTTTTAGGGCCTGGGAGTCGTTGTTCTCCTCAACATGTGAGGCTTTTATTATTTATTTATTCTAGATGTTAGTCTAGAATTAGAAATATTTAGATGATAGCCAAGAGCATGGAGAAGAAGACCGGAGAACCAAAGAAGCCAAAAGACGAAGAGGACACCCTACCCTAGGCGCGCGGTTATGGTGGAGCACGTGGAGATGAGCTTGTCACTTTAGGTCAAATAGATATTATCATTTGGTTTGATAATATCTTAGTCTAGAAGTCATATCCATGCCACGTTTTCTAATTTTTTGTGGATGTTTATTATTTATGTCTTGTTATTTATTTTTGTGTGTATGGCGATACTAGCAAAACGTTAACAAAATAATAATAAACAAGGATGGTCTTTTATTGTGGATTGCCCAATCCAAATAAGTAGATCATGTTGATTAGAACAACCAAACAAATTAAGAATGATTAAATCCCTCAAATAAAATATTGCTTTTTGCCTTCTCTTGCCAAAACACCCTTCATGATCAGGGTTTATTAAAATTTGGGTTTGCCAAAGCAAGGCGATTTTAATTTACCATGATGTGTTGCGGACGACAGAAGCTAGTAATGTGTGTATGTTGAAGCAAGAGGTTTGGACACAACTGGGTAAGACTCAATTGGATTGATGAACCTAGAGGCATGACAATTAGGCGTTATCCAAAGGATAAAGAATAAATAGTTATTCACCTAATTGGACCAAGAGTTGCATTGGATGCAATTGGAAATGTTCCTATCTAAATAACATATTCTTGGGTGACTTGCCAAAGCAAGCTCAAGAAGAAGTGAAAAAGGGATCTTGGACCTACTAGAAAATATAATGATATTTTCCGCATTAATGGTGAGGGCTATTAATCCGAGGAAAATAGTGGGAGCTATATTTAATGATCTAGCCATTGTTGAATATAGTTAAATTGTTCAAAATACTAAAATTGCAGATTTCTCGTTTTGTAGAATTCCAAATGGCAAACAACAACGCATCGACTTCATCCCTACGATCTGTCATTGAGAAGGATAAACTGTCTGAAACGAATTTCCTTGAATGGTAAAGAAACTTAAGGATTTTCCTTAAGCAAGAAAATAAGTTGTACGTCTTGGACACTTCGATTCCAGCCCCACCACATGATGAGTCTGTTCTAGCGGAAGTAAGGGCACGTCCAAAACAAATTGATGATTCTAATGACGTGACTTGCCTCATGTTGTGCACCGTGACTGCTGAGCTTCAGAAGCAGCACGTGAACATGGAGGCATATCATATCATATACACATTGTTTAAGAGTATCTTGCAGAAGGGGAATCCAGTAGGGCCTCATGTACTCTGAATGATCGGGTACATTGAGACCTTGAGAGACTGGGATTCCCACTTAGCCAAAATTTGACAACTGACCTTGCCTTGCAATCGTTTCCTGACACTTATAATCAGTTCATCATGAACTATAATATGAACGAGATCAGTAAGACTCTGCCAGACTTGTTGAACATGCTCAAGACAGCTGCACATAGCATCAAGAAAGGCAAGGGCAAGGCCATAATGATGGTGCATAAGAGGAAGGGCAAAGGAGTTGCCTCAACTTCCAAAGGAAAGCGCAGGAAAGTTTCAAAATCCAAGGAAGCCCTAAAGCCTAGTGGAGGCGTGGCTAAAGGTGAATGTCACTACTGCAGCCAGCCGGGTCACTGGAGGAGGAATTGCCCTAAATATCTGGAGGATAAGAAGCTTGGAATAGTGATTCCACTACCACCAGGTATTTATGTTATAGACGTCAATCTTTAAATTTCTTCATCTTGGGTATTGGATACTGGATGTGGTTCTCACATTTGTCAAAATGTGCAGGATTTGAAAAGAAGTAGAAGATTGGCTAAAGGGGAGATATATGCCCGTCGGGAATGGAGCAAGAGTTGCTGCATCAGCTGTAGGCGTTTATGAGCTATCTTTACCTTCTGGACTTATTTTAGAATTAGACAATTGCTTTTATGTGCCTGCTATGAGCAGAAACATTATTTCCATTTCTTGGTTGGACGAGAAGAGTTTTTCTATTTCAATAAAGGACAAGTGTTGCTCCATTTATTTTGATAGTATGCACTATTGTAGTGCACATTTGTCTAAGTAGAAACCTATGAGGTCACACGTCAAATAGAGTAGAACTAGATTTGAGATTAATTATTATGATTAATTATTGATAAGGATCACTAATATGCAAGGAAGGGACTAATCCAAGTTCATGTAGAACTAGGAAGGACCTTTATGTAAATTAACAAGTGTTGTTGGTCTATATAAAGGAGGGTCTAGCTTCCTTCCCACTAATGTTAATGCTCATAACATAAATGAGTGGGAGAGAAAGCAAGAGAGAGAGCAAGAGCACAAGGTCCGAAACCCCTGCAAGCTGATCAAATTAATGTATTAATTAATTAGGTTTTACGGCCTGGGAGTCGTTGTTCTCCTCAACATGTGAGGCTTTTATTATTTATTTATTCTAGATGTTAGTCTAGAATTAGAAATATTTAGATGATAGCCAAGAGCATGGAGAAGAAGACCGGAGAACCAAAGAAGCCAAAAGACGAAGAGGACACCCTACCCTAGGCGCGCGGTTATGGTGGAGCACGTGGAGATGAGCTTGTCACTTTAGGTCAAATAGATATTATCATTTGGCTTGATAATATCTTAGTCTAGAAGTCATATCCATGCCACGTTTTCTAATTTTTTGTGGATGTTTATTATTTATGTCTTGTTATTTATTTTTGTGTGTATGGCGATACTAGCAAAACGTTAACAAAATAATAATAAACAAGGATGGTCTTTTATTGTGGATTGCCCAATCCAAATAAGTAGATCATGTTGATTAGAACAACCAAACAAATTAAGAATGATTAAATCCCTCAAATAAAATATTGCGTTTTGCCTTCTCTTGCCAAAACACCCTTCATGATCAGGGTTTATTAAAATTTGGGTTTGCCAAAGCAAGGCGATTTTAATTTACCATGATGTGTTGCGGACGACACAAGCTAGTAATGTGTGTATGTTGAAGCAAGAGGTTTGGACACAACTGGGTAAGACTCAATTGGATTGATGAACCTAGAGGCATGACAATTAGGCGTTATCCAAAGGATAAAGAATAAATAGTTATTCACCTAATTGGACCAAGAGTTGCATTGGATGCAATTGGAATGGTTCCTATCTAAATAACATATTCTTGGGTGACTTGCCAAAGCAAGCTCAAGAAGAAGTGAAAAAGGGATCTTGGACCTACTAGAAAATATAATGATATTTTCCGCATTAATGGTGAGGGCTATTAATCCGAGGAAAATAGTGGGAGCTATATTTAATGATCTAGCCATTGTTGAATATAGTTAAATTGTTCACAATACTAAAATTGCAGATTTCTCGTTTTGTAGAATTCCAAATGGCAAACAACAACGCATCAACTTCATCCCTACGATCTGTCATTGAGAAGGATAAACTGTCTGAAACGAATTTCCTTGAATGGTAAAGAAACTTAAGGATTGTCCTTAAGCAAGAAAATAAGTTGTACGTCTTGGACACTTCGATTTCAGCCCCACCACATGATGAGTCTGTTCTAGCGGAAGTAAGGGCACGTCCAAAACAAATTGATGAGTCTAATGACGTGACTTGCCTCATGTTGTGCACCGTGACTGCTGAGCTTCAGAAGCAGCACGAGAACATGGAGGCATATCATATCATATACACATTGTTTAAGAGTATCTTGCAGAAGGGGAATCCAGTAGGGCCTCATGTACTCTGAATGATCGGGTACATTGAGACCTTGAGAGACTGGGATTCCCACTTAGCCAAAATTTGACAACTGACCTTGCCTTGCAATCGTTTCCTGACACTTATAATCAGTTCATCATGAACTATAATATGAACGAGATCAGTAAGACTCTGCCAGACTTGTTGAACATGCTCAAGACAGCTGCACATAGCATCAAGAAAGGCAAGGGCAAGGCCATAATGATGGTGCATAAGAGGAAGGGCAAAGGAGTTGCCTCAACTTCCAAAGGAAAGAGCAGGAAAGTTTCAAAATCCAAGGAAGCCCTAAAGCCTAGTGGAGGCGTGGCTAAAGGTGAATGTCACTACTGCAGCCAGCCGGGTCACTGGAGGAGGAATTGCCCTAAATATCTGGAGGATAAGAAGCTTGGAATAGTGATTCCACTACCACCAGGTATTTATGTTATAGACGTCAATCTTTAAATTTCTTCATCTTGGGTATTGGATACTGGATGTGGTTCTCACATTTGTCGAAATGTGCAGGATTTGAAAAGAAGTAGAAGATTGGCTAAAGGGGAGATATATATGCGCGTCGGGAATGGAGCAAGAGTTGCTGCATTAGCTGTAGGCGTTCATGAGCTATCTTTACCTTCTGGACTTATTTTAGAATTAGACAATTGCTTTTATGTGCCTGCTATGAGCAGAAACATTATTTCCATTTCTAGGTTGGACGAGAAGGGTTTTTCTATTTCAATAAAGGACAAGTGTTGCTCCATTTATTTTGATAGTATGCACTATTAAAGTGCACATTTGTCTAAGTAGAAACCTATGAGGTCACACGTCAAATAGAGTAGAACTAGATTTGAGATTAATTATTATGATTAATTATTGATAAGGATCACTAATATGCAAGGAAGGGACTAATCCAAGTTCATGTAGAACTAGGAAGGACCTTTATGTAAATTAACAAGTGTTGTTGGTCTATATAAAGGAGGGTCTAGCTTCCTTCCCACTAATGTTAATGCTCATAACATAAATGAGTGGGAGAGAAAGCAAGAGAGAGAGCAAGAGCACAAGGTCCGAAACCCCTGCAAGCTGATCAAATTAATGTATTAATTAATTAGGTTTTACGGCCTGGGAGTCGTTGTTCTCCTCAACATGTGAGGCTTTTATTATTTATTTATTCTAGATGTTAGTCTAGAATTAGAAATATTTAGATGATAGCCAAGAGCATGGAGAAGAAGACCGGAGAACCAAAGAAGCCAAAAGACGAAGAGGACACCCTACCCTAGGCGCGCGGTTATGGTGGAGCACGTGGAGATGAGCTTGTCACTTTAGGTCAAATAGATATTATCATTTGGCTTGATAATATCTTAGTCTAGAAGTCATATTCATGCCAAGTTTTCTAATTTTTTGTGGATGTTTATTATTTATGTCTTGTTATTTATTTTTGTGTGTATGGCGATACTAGCAAAACGTTAACAAAATAATAATAAACAAGGATGGTCTTTTATTGTGGATTTCCCAATCCAAATAAGTAGATCATGTTGATTAGAACAACCAAACAAATTAAGAATGATTAAATCCCTCAAATAAAATATTGCGTTTTGCCTTCTCTTGCCAAAACACCCTTCATGATCAGGGTTTATTAAAATTTGGGTTTGCCAAAGCAAGGCGATTTTAATTTACCATGATGTGTTGCGGACGACACAAGCTAGTAATGTGTGTATGTTGAAGCAAGAGGTTTGGACACAACTGGGTAAGACTCAATTGGATTGATGAACCTAGAGGCATGACAATTAGGCGTTATCCAAAGGATAAAGAATAAATAGTTATTCACCTAATTGGACCAAGAGTTGCATTGGATGCAATTGGAATGGCTCCTATCTAAATAACATATTCTTGGGTGACTTGCCAAAGCAAGCTCAAGAAAAAGTGAAAAAGGGATCTTGGACCTACTAGAAAATATAATGATATTTTCCGCATTAATGGTGAGGGCTATTAATCCGAGGAAAATAGTGGGAGCTATATTTAATGATCTAGCCATTGTTGAATATAGTTAAATTGTTCAAAATACTAAAATTGCAGATTTCTCGTTTTGTAGAATTCCAAATGGCAAACAACAACGCATCAACTTCATCCCTACGATCTGTCATTGAGAAGGATAAACTGTCTGAAACGAATTTCCTTGAATGGTAAAGAAACTTAAGGATTGTCCTTAAGCAAGAAAATAAGTTGTACGTCTTGGACACTTCGATTCCAGCCCCACCACATGATGAGTCTGTTCTAGCGGAAGTAAGGGCACGTCCAAAACAAATTGATGATTCTAATGACATGACTTGCCTCATGTTGTGCACCGTGACTCCTGAGCTTCAGAAGCAGCACGAGAACATGGAGGCATATCATATCATATACACATTGTTTAAGAGTATCTTGCAGAAGGGGAATCCAGTAGGGCCTCATGTACTCTGAATGATCGGGTACATTGAGACCTTGAGAGACTGGGATTCCCACTTAGCCAAAATTTGACAACTGACCTTGCCTTGCAATCGTTTCCTGACACTTATAATCAGTTCATCATGAACTATAATATGAACGAGATCAGTAAGACTCTGCCAGACTTGTTGAACATGCTCAAGACAGCTGCACATAGCATCAAGAAAGGCAAGGGCAAGGCCATAATGATGGTGCATAAGAGGAAGGGCAAAGGAGTTGCCTCAACTTTCAAAGGAAAGCGCAGGAAAGTTTCAAAATCCAAGGAAGCCCTAAAGCCTAGTGGAGGCGTGGCTAAAGGTGAATGTCACTACTGCAGCCAGCCGGGTCACTGGAGGAGGAATTGCCCTAAATATCTGGAGGATAAGAAGCTTGGAATAGTGATTCCACTACCACCAGGTATTTATGTTATAGACGTCAATCTTTAAATTTCTTCATCTTGGGTATTGGATACTGGATGTGGTTCTCACATTTGTCGAAATGTGCAGGATTTGAAAAGAAGTAGAAGATTGGCTAAAGGGGAGATATATATGCGCGTCGGGAATGGAGCAAGAGTTGCTGCATTAGCTGTAGGCGTTTATGAGCTATCTTTACCTTCTGGACTTATTTTAGAATTAGACAATTGCTTTTATGTGCCTGCTATGAGCAGAAACATTATTTCCATTTCTTGGTTGGACGAGAAGGGTTTTTCTATTTCAATAATGGACAAGTGTTGCTCCATTTATTTTGATAGTATGCACTATTGTAGTGCACATTTGTCTAATGGATTGTATATCCTTGATCTAAGTAGTCCAATCTATAACATATATACTACAAGGATTAAAACTAATGATTTAAATCCTACATATCTATGGCACTGTCGTTTAGGCCATATAAATGAGAAAAGCATATCTAGACTCCATAAGGATGGACTTCTAGAATCATTTGATTTGGAATCATATGAGACATGCGAATCTTGTTTATTAGGAAAACTGGCAAAGTCCCCTTTCAATAAGAAAGGTGAGAGGACTAGTTAGTTACTAGCACTCATACATAAAGATGTATGTAGGCTGTTCCCCATGCCTGCCAGAGGTGGTTACACCTACTTCATTAATTTTACTGATGATTTCAGTAGATATGGATTTGTATACCTTATGAAGGCCAAATCCGAATCCTTTGAATTGTTCAAAGAATTCAAGAATGAAGTAGAGAAGCAACTTGGTAAAAGTATTAAGGTTCTACGATCGGATGGTGGAGGAGAATACTTAAGCCAAGAGTTTGATGAGTATCTTAGAGAGTGTGGGATAGTATCCCACCTCACTCCACCCGGAACGCCACAATGGAATGGCGTGTCCGAGAGGAGGAATTGCACACTATTAGATATGGTGCGATCTATGATGTATCAAACAGATCTTCCGATATCATTTTGGGGACATGCTCTAATGACGGCAGCTTTTACCATTAACCGCGTTCCATCCAAATCAGTCATGAAGACACCATATGAGATATGGACTGGGAAGTGTCCCATAGTGTCGTTTATGAGGATTTGGGGTTGCGATGTCTATGTAATACGTTTATAAACAGACAAGCTAGGGCCCAAAGCGGATAAGTGTAAATTTGTGGGATATCCTAAGGAAACTAAAGGATATTATTTCTACAATCCCACCGAGAACAAAGTGTTTGTTGCTCGGACTGGCGTGTTTCTAGAAAGAGAGTTCGTCTCTAAAGAAGCAAGTGGGAGGGCTGTAGAAATTAAAGAGATTCAAGAACCACAAATCACTGAACCAATGATGGAGCATGAGCAGGAACCGCAAGTTGTTGTGGAGGAACATGTTCAGGTAACATAGGAACTCCGTAGGTCAGGTAGAGTGCGTCATGAGCCAGAGAGGTACGGACTTCTTGTGACTGAGCCCGATGACGTACCACTCATTGATGATGAGCCTGCAACCTACGGGAAGGCCATGAAAGGCCCAGATTCCAAGAAGTGGCTAGAAGCCATGTGATCCGAAATGGATTCCATGTACACCAACAAAGTATGGACTTTTGTGGAACCACCTGGAGGGGCTTGGGCCATAGGGTGCAAATGGGTCTTCAAGAAGAAGACCGACATGGATGGCAAGATAGTTGCCTATAAGGGGAAATTGGTTGCCAAAGGGTATAGACAGATTCATGGTATTGACTATGATGAGACCTTTTCACCAGTCGCCATGATTAAATCCATTCGAATCCTACTTGCTAATGCAGCATACTACGACTATGAGATTTGGCAGATGGATGTCAAAACAGCGTTGCTTTATGGGAACCTCCTCGAGGATGTGTTTATGACACAGCCGGAGGGTTTTGAGGATCCAGAGAATGCAAATAAAGTATGTAAGCTACAAAGATCCATTTATGGATTGAAGCAAGCTTCTAGGAGTTGGAATAGACGTTTTGATGACGCGGACAAAGAGTTTGGCTTCATCAAGAACGAAGATGAGCCCTGCGTCTACAAGTAAGTTAGTGGGAGCTCTGTAGTATTTATGGTCTTGTATGTGGATGACATACTAATCATTGGAAACGATATTCCTACCTTGCAATCTGTTAAAGATTGGCTAGGAAAGCGTTTCGCTATGAAGGACTTAGGAGATGCAGCCTATATACTTGGTATATAGATCTATAGGGATAGATCTAGAAAGCTGCTAGGCCTAAGTCAAAGTGCATATATAGACAAGGTGTTGAAGAGGTTCAACATGCAAGATTCCAAGAAGGGATTCTTGCCCATGTCGCATGGAGTCACTCTTTCAAAGAATGAATGTCCCTCCAATGAGATTGAGAAGGACAACATGAGTAGGATACCCTATGCTTCGGCCATATGATCCATCATGTACGCCATGTTGTGTACTAGACCAGACGTATCATACGCGTTGAGTATGGTGAATAGATATAAGTCCAATCCGAGTGAGAGTCACTGGATTGCAGTCAAGAACATCCTAAAGTACTTGAGAAGGACTAAGGATGCGCTCTTGATATTTGGAGGTAAGGAAGAGCTAAGTGTAATTGCTTACACTGATGCAAGCTTCCAAACCGACAAAGATGACTACAGATTGCAGTCTGGATACGTGTTTTGCCTGAATGGAGGAGCTGTGATCTGGAAGAGTTCCAAGCAAGGGACAGTTGCTGATTCTACAACAGGAGCTGAGTTTATTGCTGCTGCAGAAGCAGCAAAAGAGGCTGTTTGGATAAAGAAGTTTATCACTGAGCTCGGTGTGGTCCCTGGCATCGTGGATCCCATAGAGTTGTATTGTGACAACTCCGGGGCAATCGCACAAGCCAAGGAACCAAGATCACACCAGCAATCAAAGCATGTACTTAGGAGATTCCATCTTATTCGTGATATGATTAATCGAGGAGATGTGAAGATGCGCAAGATTCCAACGGATGACAATCTTTAGGATCCGCTCACCAAACTCTTGCGCGGTGAAAGCATGATGGGCACGCCAAATCTATAAGCATACGAGATCTTGGTAGAGCTTGGAGAACGATGAATTGGACGTAACAAGATCACACGAACACACCCGATATAACGTGGTTCGCTAGCGATGAGCTAGCTAACTCCACGACCCAGAAAACCCCCGTTTATTAGAGAGTGATACGAGAAATGAGAGAAGCATAATAAATGGATATTCAAGTTAAGTAAAGTAGTGTACAAGGGGTCGTATTTATAGGCTATACAATAAGTGAATATAACATGCTAGAACGATGTGGGAAAAATACTATACATATATTATGACAGCCCCCCTCAAACTGAAACTGACGTGATAAGCGTAAGTTTGGAGACTAAATTGCCCAAGCGTCCAGGTGGATGAGACATCATATGAATATCGGCAGTTTGATTTGATGAAGACACAGACTTCAGGTTAACTTTGCCAGCACGGAGATGATGGCGTGTAAAGTGACAATCTATCTCGACGTGTTTCGTCCGAGCATGAAAAACATCATTGTGAGCAATCTGGATGGCGCTGCGGTTTTCACAACATATAGTATTAGCACTGGACTGTGGGAATCCCATATCAAATAATAGCAATCGCAACCAGATAAGCTCCTATGTAGCATCAGCTAATGCACGATACTCAGCATCTGTGCTAGACCGAGCAACGACACTTTGCTTCTTGCTGCACCAAGAGATAAGTAAGTTGCCCAATAAGAAACTATAACCCGTAGTAGAACGTTTATCAGTCGGATTACCAACCCAATCAGCATCTCAAAACCCATGTAAAATGGGTGTAGACTCGACAGAAAAAATATAGACCACGAAACAAAGTACCTTTCACACACGCGAATACAAAGGACGACAGCATAATGTGTAGAGCGAGGAGCAGTCAAAAGATGACTAACCTGATGTGTTGGAATAGGTGCCCTAGAGGCAATCTAATATTTAGTACGAACAATGTTATTGGCTAGAATATTCATTTATTATATATTGTGATATTTAATATAATAAAGTCCTTAGATACAATGTGTTGTTTATCTTAAATATCCCTAGTCAATTATATTGATTAATGGGACCGATCAAATATAGACTAGTGTGTGTGTAGATTGATATGGAGATATCAAGTCTAACACATGGGTATGCATTAGGAGTAAAGGCATACTAGATTGACCCACAACGAAAAGGATACATTCGATTATGTTAAAGTCACAATCGCTTCTCGTAGTGCTATTATAATTGCAATCCTTAGACTTGAAGTCACTACATACTCTAGTTGTGAAATATCGTGCTTTGATGTTATCAAACGTTACACCGTAACTGGGTAATCATAAAGGTAATTATCGGGCATGATAAGAAGCAAGCTTAGAGATCATAGTGATGTAGAGCGGATTTGTCCCTCCCACATAATGGGAGAAAATATCCACGGCCAATCGAGGGATGAGGCTTATTGAATGTCTGGCCAGACTCGGATAAATCAATGTGGAGATATTGATGTTATATGCTTGCATAAGTATTTTCCCAGGATCGAGGAACTATGGATTGGATATACGAGTGTGACTATTTATGTCTCGTGTCCAATCCGGATATGGAGACAAAGGGATAGTGCAATATGTGATATTGGCACAAAGGTTTGTCGGGATCACTGACTTATTTCTATTAGTTGGGTGGCATGGATGTGTTGCTAGACACTGCTCCGTGTTAGTAATAAGTTACTACCAACTAAGTAGAAACATATGGGGTCACACGTCAAATAGATTAGAACTAGATTTGGGATTAATTAATATGATTAATTAATGTGAAGGATCACTTTGCAACACCTTGCAAAGTAGGACTAATATGCAAGGAAGGGACTAATCCAAGTTCATGTAGAACTAGGAAGGACCTTTATGTAAACTAACAAGTGTTGTTGGTCTATATAAAGGAGGCTCTAGCTTCCTTCCCACTAATGTTAATGCTCATAACATAACTGAGTGGGAGAGAAAGCAAGAGAGTGAGAGAGCAATCGGCTCAAAGAGAGGGCCGAACCCCTCTTTGCCTCGTTTGTTGCTTGATTCCTTCTTCCCTCTTCCTCCGGTCCAAGCTAGCACTTGAGAAGGAAGTATCTAGATCTCACCTCTAGACGTGGATCAACCGTAGAGACAAGGACATTATTCTTCATGTGATCTCCCAAATCGAACGTTACACATCTTCTTTGTCCTTCATCATGTTATGAATGTCTCTTCCTGTGATCCTTGGTGGGATATGAGTAGGAGTTAAATTTTTTTGTTATTCCGCTGCGTTACCTACGTCAAAACCCAACATGATGAACAACATAAGCTATGTTAGGACGAGTGACCATGAGATAAAGTAGGCTACCGAAAGTTTTTCGATGCCGAGTAGGATCAGATAACTCTTCACCCTCCCAGGGTGTAAGCTTCAGGGTGGGCTCCAATGGGGTATATGCGACCTTTTGGTCGGTCAGTTCTACACGAGAAATAATATCATAAGCATACTTTTCCTGTGAGAGTGAGTATCCATCAGCATCATAATTGACCTCAAGACCCAAGAAATAACTGAGAGGCCCCAAGCCTTTCATCTCAAAGTGGCGATTCAAGGACTCTTTTAGCTTAGTAATACCGACAAGATCATCCCCATTAATTATTATGTCATCAACATATATCAGCAAAAGGATAATTCCACGATTAGTACGACGAAAACAAAGAGTTGAATCATACTCACTAGAAGAGAAGACAAGCTTGAGCACCGTGGAACAAAACTTATCAAACCAAGCCCGAGGGGATTTTTTTAAACCATATAATGCGCGCCACATGCGACATACATGTGATCTAGAAACTATAAGACCGTGTGGAGGCTGCATATACACCTCCTCTTTAAGATCACCGTTAAGAAATGCATTCTCAACATCCATCTGGAACAAAAGCCAACGCCTCTGAGCGGCCACAGCTATCAGAGTACGAACTCTGGTGAGCTGGGGAACTGGAGCAAACGTCTCCTCATAGTCAATACCATACTCCTGTGTGAAACCCCTTGCTACCAAACGTGCCTTGTATCTTTCAACAGAACCATCCAACCGAGTCTTAACCTTATATATCCATCTACACCCACTAATGTTTTGTCGGGGGGGGGGGGGGGGTAACTTAACCAAGTACCAAGTCTTAGTCTTTGCCAAAGCAGCTAGCTCATATTCCATCGCTTTTACCCATCGTGGGCCATCTCTTGCTTCCCAATACGATTGAGGTTCTGGATTTTTAATGGTTGTACTCATAAAAAAATCATGAAATCGAGCAGGTGCAGTTTTCTATCTGGTAGAGTGACGAAGTTCAGGAGTCTCATTAACATGGTCAATAAGATCATTGACCGGATCATCAGCATAGTCAATAGGATCATTGGCCGGAGAATCAACCAGGGGCTCAACTTGCTCCTCAAAATCATCACCAGTATGCTCAAAATCATCATCATCATGTACATATGGTTTAGCATGCGGCTCAGGGTCAATAGTATGCTCAACCAAGGTGTTTGTGGATCCACCAAGAGAGGAAGTCGTCTTTGGAACTGCACCTAGTGTTGTGGGCATGTCATGAAAGTGCTCAGATGGATCATCAGAGGAAAGTTCGTAAGTCGGATCAGTGAAGGCAAGATTATCCACCAAAGTTGATGAATGAAATGAAAAGATTATTGAGAACATCTTGTCTTCCTGAAAGACCACCTGTCGAGAGATACGAAGGTGTCTGGAGACTGGTTCCCAATAGCGATATCCTTTTTGCTCAATACCATAGCCAATAAAGCAGCATATCCGAGAACGAGGCTCCAACGTGAGGCTGTAGGAGAACGAGACACACACATCCAAACACACGAAGTGATGTGTAATCAGGAGGCACCCCATAGAGCTTCTCATAGAGTGTCATATTTTGTATGTTGGGAGTTGGAACACAGTTTATCCTATAGACAGCAGTGAGAGCAGCCTCCCCCCAGAAACGTTCAGGACAAGAAGAAGATATCAGCAAGGCAAGTACGGAGTCAAGTATGTGACGATGCTTACGCTTGGAAAAACCATTTTTTTTTGAAGTACCAGGGCATGAGCGTTGCGGAAGGGTCCCTTGAGCACGAATGCTTTCAAGAAAATGAGTATTTGTGTATTCCCTCGAATTATCAGCCCAAAAGACTTTGATGAGACGAGAAAATTGAGTCTTCACCATGGCAGCCAACTCATGATAAATTTGGGGTAGTTCAGAACGATTTTCATGAGATATATCCAAGTATACCGGCTGAATTCATCAATAAAGATAACAAAGTATCTACAACCGCCCATAGTTGCATGAGGGGAAGGATCCCAAACGTCCAAATGAATAAAATCAAAAGGAGCTAAAGAGACTGACAAGCTCTTATTGAAGGGCAGTGCTGGTTGTTTAGCTAACTGGCATGGAAGAAAATCAAAATTTTCAGTTTGAACTAAACCAAGATTTCCACTAGAAGCTAGTTTACCCATGATACCAAAATAAGCATGGCCAAGTCTAGAATGCCAAATACAGAGAGATGGAAGAGCTCTTTTAAGCCAAAGAAATTTGTAAGTACTTCTAGACCTATTGAACTGATTCATATCGACTCATGTGGTCCTATGAGAGTCTAAACTCTGAAGGGTAAGTAATACATGCTAGTTATTGTTGATGACTTCTCTAGATTTACTTGGGTATGTTTCTAAGAGAAAAGTCTGAAGTCCGATATGAATTTTCAAAGCTTTGTAAGGAGTTGCAAACTTCAAAAAACCTACATGTTGCTTCTATTAGGAGTGATCATGGTAGAAAATTTGATCAGCTAGTGTTTGATTTGTACTGTGCAAAGCATGAAATTTCTCACAATCTTTCAGCTCCTAGAACTCCTCAACATAATGGGGTAGAGGAAAGGAAAAAACATAACTCTTGAGGACATGTCTAGGACAATGCTTTTGGAAAACAATTTTCCAGAGTCTTTCTGGGCCGAAGCTGTTAATACTGCCACCTATATTTTCAACAGGTGCTTGATCAAAACTATGTTGAAGAAAACTCCCTATGAACTATTTAAAGGAAGAAAGCCAAATATTTCCTAATTAACCCTTTTAGCTGCACTTGCTTTGTTCATTACATTGGAAAACACAATCTTGGAAAATTTTAAGCTAGAGTGATGAAGGCATTTTTCTATGTTACTCTTTGACTAGCAAAGCCTCTAGAGTTCTTAATAAAAGAAGCAAAGTTGTTGAGGAAAGTATTCATGTTATTTATTATGAAAGCAAGGATGGTTCATTGAGTGAAGGTTTTGCAGATTTGAATTTGAATAAGCATGATTCAGATGATGAAGCTGATAAAGAGAATGGTAGTAAGACTAGCTTGCAGGAACACATAAACGATTTTCAAAGCCTTGAAAATGGTTCTCAAAGCCTTGAAACAGGATCTCAAAGAACACAAAGTGTATCACCCTCTGCATCAACTTCTCAAGGTCTTGAAAAGCTTCCTGGAGAACTAGAACCATGGACTCAAAAACAAAAGTTCAGATATTCATCATCCCATCCACTGGAAACATTATTTCTGATACATCTACTGGTACACAAACTAGATCTCAATTAAAGAATCTTTGTATTTTTAAAGCCTTTGTTTCTCTTGTAGAAGCTAAAAATGTGAAAGAGGCTTTTTAAGAAGTCGACTGGATTATTGCTATGAAAAGTGAGTTAAATGAGTTTGAGAGGAACAAAGTGTGGAATTTGGTTCCTGCTCCCAAGAACCAGTCTGTGATTGGAACCAGGTGGGTATTCAGAAATAAGCTGGATGAAAATGGCAATGTAATCAGAAACAAAGCCAGACTTGTGGCACAGGGCTACAATCAAGAAGAAGTAGGTTTGAAGTGAGCTTAATGGGAGAGTTGAATTTCTTTCTTGGACATTCTTGTTCACCAAATGAATAAATGAATCTTCCTACATCAGAAAAAATACACCAAGGATCTACTGAACAAGTATAACATAACTCAATCCAAGGTTGAAACTCCTATGAGTTCTACTCTATCTTTAGACAAAGATCATAATGGTAAGAGTGTGAACCAAAAGTAATTCAGAGGTTTGATTGGTTCACTACTTTATCTCACTGATTCTAGGTCAGACATCATGTTTAGTGTATGTATGTGTGCTAGATTTCAAGCTGATCCAAAGGAGTCTCACTTTGTGGCTGTCAAAAGGATTTTCAGATATCTCAATGGTACTAAAGACTTAGGTCTTTGATATCCTAAAAGGTCTAATTTCTTTTTGAGTGGCTATTCAGATGCTGATTTTGCAGGATATAAAGTGGATAGAAAAAGCACTTCAGGATGTTTTCAATTCCTTATCCTTGATAAGCTGGCATTCAAAGAAACAAAACTCAATAGCACTATCAACAGAAGAAGCTGAATATATTGCAGAAGGAACTTGTTGCTCACAAGTGCTATGGATAGCTCAACAAATGAGAGATATTGGATTTGATTTCAAAGACATTCCAATCAAGTGTGACAACACTAGTGCAATCTCCATTATTAAAAATCCAGTACAATATTCAAGGACCAAACACATTGATGTTCGACATCATTTCATTAGAGATCATGTTGAGAAAGGTGATGTGTCTTTATCTTTTGTGCCTACTAACTTGACAATTGCTGATACTTTAACTAAACCATTGCCTGCGGATAGATTTGCAGCTTTGAGATTGAAACGTGGTATGTTGAAAAGGATGCATTGATGTAGGGGGAATATCAAGCATGTTAGTTGTGTTTCAAAGCCTTGAAAAGTTTATCAAAGCCTTGAAAATCAATATAAAGTATAAGAGTTCTTAAAAGCCTTAAAGATCTTTTCAAAGCTTTGAATATAAATATGCATACTACATGAAAGGTATGATGGATCATTTAGTGTTGAGTGTTATATCTGTAGATAATTACTTGGCATCGTTTTTTTACTATTTAAACGGATTTTTTCAAATATTAAAATAAGATTTAATCTTTCAATCCGTTATAGAAACTTTTCGAAATTTCAAATAATGATTCTCTCTTCAAGAGATTGAATTTTTAGTTTCCTTCTTTCACACCAACTCTACAAGCATATCTTTTCTCTCTCCTGTCTCTCTCTATCTAAACCATAGACCCCGAATGGATTCACAAAGATCTCAGAGAGTTCGACTGAACAAGTGGGCATAAAACACGAGAAAGAAGTACTAAGGACAGAAGAGAAGCCAACCCTGAAGAAGAGATTCAGACTGTTAGTTCCAGTTTTGAGACTGTTACCATGCCATTACCATCTCCTCCTCCGAAGAAGAAGAAGAGTAAGAAGACTACGGATATGGAGAAAGCTAGTTCCAGCAAGGAAAAATCAGATCATAAAAAGATATGTGGAAAAGAAAAGGGTGATCTGAAGGCTAGTCCAAATAAGGTGAAGAAATATCAGAAAGTTGATAAAGAGAAGGATGTTCATAAATCAGAAAATACCAAAGGGGAGAAGAAATATAGTTCTGGTAAGACCTCTCTATCAAAGCATTGGTTTATCAATTTTAAATCACACGGGCTTTGGTTAGATGGCTATGCATCAACCCCTATATCATATTGTAGTATGATTTGCACAAAGATGATTGAAAAGATGGATTCAGAGAGCATAAGAAGGTTGAAAGATACTTCTATTTGGAAAATATTGAATCCTACTGAGAAGTCATACCCTAGATTAACTAGACTGTTTTATCTTAACCTTCAACAAATGCTTGGTTTGATTTTGTCTACTAAGGTTGCTGGTATAGATATTCAGTTGGATCATGGTGTATTTGCTAAAGTTTTCGGTTGTCCTAAAGTATATGACGTTGATGGTCTCCTAGTAAGAAGGAGGCAATTAGGTTGGCCAAAATGGATATCTTGTTATCTAATACACCCTCAAACTCAAACCAGTCAACACATTCAGTTTTAACTGTTGAAGCGAAAATTTTCACTATCTTGATGAGGTGTGTGGTGCCTAAGGAGGATTCTAAGGAATTTCTCACAGAAAGGGTTCTATACATGATGTATCTGGTTATGTATGGTTTTAAGATTAATTTAGCTAGCATTGTGACGGAGCACATGCTATATTGCAGTACCAAAAGTAGGAACCATGCCTTGCCCTATGCCAACCTCCTATCTCTTTTCTTCCAACACTTTGACATTCATGTTGAAAAAGAAGAGAAAATTTCTGCTGGTTTTGGAATGATCAATGAATCCTCTTATCAAAGGATTGGAATTGTGCAGACTTCTAATGGAGAGTGGAATTTTATTCAGACCCTTCTGAAAGTGAGCACAAGACCAAGAAAGTTTCTAAGCCAAAAGCCCTAACCACTCCTTTAGCCTTACCTTCTACCTCTCAAGACCGATCTCAAGTGCTTGAGAAGTTAGATGTTATTAAAAATGAGCTGGATGAATTGAAGCAGGATCAATTTGAGTTGTGTACTGAGTTCAGAAAAATGAAGTAACTGGTTTCCTCCATGAATGACAAGGTCTCTAAAGTTTTCAATAGTTTGAACTTGACGGATGTTCAAGAAGAGACTTCTGTAGATAGTGCTTTCTGGACAGACAGATCACAGCCACGTGGCAGCAATCCATCACACCCAGTTGTGCTCCATACACACCGGATCACTACCTACGCTGATCCACATGGGGGCTGCGAGACAGGCCCCTCGCGTACCAACACGGGACTTGTAGGGACTTAGTGGTTTGGGGGCTAGGGTAAGGCCCGTCGCGCGTGTGCAACAACCAAGCTCGCGTGCGACCTCTGGTAACTGAATGAGAGGTTCTAGGCTTACGTGTCCCATAAATGCGGCTGATCTCATAACGGTCTCCGATACTTGCGGGCAGATACGTAACGGTTCCTATATACACGGTCGAACGTGCCGTTGGGGGTCTATCATTAAGCCGCCATTTATGGTGCATTAACCCCCTCAACGGTCACTTCCCCACTATATATAGGATCATTAGATTTCCATTAAAACACTGAGTACAAATCAATACATCTCAGCTCTTGGAACGCTAAGCAACGTACTCTCTATCAGCCTATTGTCTCTCTCTCGAGCAGTTGCCAGTGCTTACCCTCTTCCTACACACACCCTACATCTCTCTGTGTTCCTATTCTCTATTTGGGGTGCACGCTTGGATCTCTCTGAGGGATTCCTGTGAGCACAATTTGGTGAACCCGACGTGAAACATCCACCTTCAACCCTTTTTAAACACCTCCATAATGTCTTCTGACGCAAAAGTCTGTGACGGTGATCGGTCCCCTTCCCACGAGGAGACCTCAGGAGAAGAGGGACTTCTCAACGCCACTGCCAATCCCAGCGCCCGTGCGCCAGTAGCTGCTGAAGGAGGGCCCTCTTTGGAGGCACTCCAAGCCACGATTGAGAGTCAAGCTCAGATGATGCAAGCCCAATCCGCCCAGATTGCTCAGATCATGACAATCTTGGGAAGGATTGCTCAAAACACCACCACAGGGACTTCAGTCCCACCACGGACAGCCTCGTTTCCTCTACCCATGGCGGAAACCACATCCATAGTGCATACGTTTGTTGCACAATCTTCTTTTTCCCGTGGTTTTGGGCCTCAGGCTCCGGGCGTCCCAACAAGCTCTTCTTTGATGAAAATGGGGAACCCTACGTCATACTCGGTGGTGCCTTATCACACAGGTGGGAATCTAGGCAGCCATGCACTTCCACCGCCACCCCTTATGATCCAACAATGCCCTACATTTCGGGCTTCGCAGCCTTGGAACAGCGTATAGACAGCATCATTGCGCACCAGAGCTTCGCAGAGGCCGTCATCCCAAAGGTTGACAGCGCGCCTCCCATTCCACGGGACATCTACCTGATGCCCAACCCTACTGGATACAAAGCACTCAAGTGGGAGAAGTTTGATGACGTCGGCAGGAACGCACACGAGCATGTGATGCAATTCGTCGACATGATGGGCCCACACGGGGTAGACACCAGGTTATTGATGCGCGAGTTTCCCGAGTCTCTGGGGTCTGTCGCGTAAAAATGATATAGGGCCCTGGAAGCAGGATCCGTCAAGACATGGGAAGACATGGTGAAGAAATTCTACACCAAATTCTTCCAGGTCGAAGAAAAATTCACCACTATCCATCTCTCACGCATGTACCAGAGGCAGGACGAAGAGGGAGTTGCCTTCATCAAATGGTCCAGAGCCAAGTCCTTGGAATGTGTCGACGACGTCCTCGAAAGTCGACTGGTGGAGATATGCCTTCAGGGCATGCGCGATGAATGCAAAGGTATGCTCATTAACTTGAATATGCCTACCTTTTCCAGATTGATGGAGAGCACCAGGAATGTGGAGCCTTTGGTGGAACGGATAAAGAAGAGGTACGCTAACGAGCGTACCCAGGCAAATCCCAACTTCAAAGTGGGAAAGCGCAGCTACAAACGGACGCGAGATGACAATGGCCATACAGTATTATCTCCCAATAAACTGTGGCGACCCGCACCCCGGGAAGCACCACCTCTGCCTTGTTCGGTTGAGGAGGCAGTCAATCTTTGCAAGAGGTGGCGAAAGGACGGGATTTTGCCGATGCTAGAACATAGGCCAACAGGGGAGCAACTGTGGGACCCCAAGTGGTGTGAATGCCACGGACAGGTTATGCACCCTACCAAAGAATGCAAAAAATCTCAGATGGCTGATGAGTAGGAAAATTGAGGAGGGGCAGCTAGTCACCAAGGAACCGTCCAAAGAGGTGCGTAGCAAGCCCTTTTCATCTTATGCGCAGAGGAGATCCAAGGGGAAGGAAATAGCCATGATTTCGATCTTAGACCTTGAAGAGGTCGCGGATGGAGAAGTCCTGGACACTGCGGATATCCATGAGGGTGAAGACTATGGTGTTGACGTGGAGGATTCTCGCGCCGAGTGGATAAAAAATTCTACCAGGTTCGCTGAGCTCTTTCACGGAATGAACCTCTCAGACGATTGGAGAAGTGATATGACGAAAACGATCCTCAAAGTGGCTAAGGACCATGGTGAAGAGTTGGTCGTCTCCGATTGGAAAGTTATGAGGGCGGAAAAATAGGGAGGATCGGTCATAACATTCGATGACCTGGACAGAAATATCAACGGCGGACATCAGAGACCGCTGTACGTGACGGCTACCATCAACAAAGTCAAATTCAAGCAGGCCTTTATCGATGGTGGAGCCACTGTAAACGTAGTTTCACTCAAAACCATGCAACTAGAAGGATTCCCTCAAAACATAATCTTAAAGAGGCCATCATTGTTGGCAGGCTTTGGAGATGACTCTAGAATGATGGCCGGCTGGATTCGATTAAGAATCCAGATCGGGCAGAGTAGCTGTTCCGCCAAGTTTCACGTCATCGACACCAACGCCACTTACCATATGATCCTTGCGCGAGCATGGATTCATCGCTTCGATGTTGTGCCTTCTACGGCGCACCAAGTAATGAAAGCTATCTGTAAGGGCAAGGTGGTCATCATACCCGCGTCAGTGAGTCCCTTCGATCTGAAGGAAGCGCACCTACTTGAAGCAGCGTGGTTTGCAGGCAGAACCACCCCAACCTCGAATCAGATGACCCCACTACCCAAGGAGGGAAACAAACAAGGCAACCAACGGCCAGAGTAATGACGATGCGAAAGGAGCAAATGGAGAAGTAGCCTAGGAAGGAAGAAGTTCATGAAGTAGCTGACATCAATAAAAAAGTTTATACCCTGAAGAGAGTTGTACAGCATGACGGTAAAGAGCGACACGACGAGGGGAAGCTCTACCGCATCCAAAGACACGCGGGGTCACCCTCGACTTGCCCCGTTGAAAGTGCCCCTGGACAAGTCTATGAGCTGACGGAAGCTCCGGAAAAAGACGAGAACTTATTACCAGTAGAAATCAAGAAAGCCCCTGAATGCATGGAAGGCCGCCCAAGGCCACAGAAGCAAGAATGAAAGGAGGTATTCATGAGTCCCACCGAAGAAAAGAGGAGACCATTCTTTTTAAGTGTGGATCTCAGCGAGAGGGAAGAACACGAGCTGATCCAACTATTGAAGGAGTACAGGGATGTGTTCGCATGGGATTATGACGAGATGGCTGGACTAGATCAATACATCACTATGCATAGTCTGGACATTGTTCCAGGGTCAAAGACAATCAAGCAAAGTGCGAGAAACTTTCGACCTGAGATAAATGTCAAAATCAAGGAGGAGATAGTCAAGTTGTTGAATGCCAAATTCATCGAGCCTAATCACAATCCGACTTGGCTCGCAAATATAGTCCCTGTTGTGAAAAAGAATGGAAGCCTTCGTGTATGTGTCGATTTCAGGGACATGAACAAGTTCTGCCCGAAAGACGATTTCCCTTTGCCGAACATAGACTTGTTGATCAACTCCACTGCCGGCCATGAGATGTTCAGCTTCATGGATGGATTTAGTAGCTACAACCAGATCAAAATGGATCCAGAAGAAGCGAAGAAAACGGCATTCATCACGCCTGTAGGGGTCTTCAACTACACGGTTATGCCATTTGGGCTAAAGAACGCAGGGGCAACGTATCAGCGCGCAATGATGGAATTATTTCACGACATGATGCACGCTGAGGCTGAATTTTATGTAGATGACCTGGTGGTCAAATCGAGGCAAAAGCAAGACCATATAAGGAACCCGATGAAGTGTGCCTTCAGGATAACATCTGGAAAATTCCTAGGCTGCGTAATCCATAGATATGGGATTGAACCTGACCCAGCCAAGATCTCAGCAATTACAAGTTTGCCTGCACCAGAGTCTCAAACTGAATTAAAAGCATTCTTAGGGAAGCTGTTGTATCTGCGAAGGTTCATACCGGTTATTGCGGAATTGACCTTTTACTTCAGCAGCTTACTTAAGAAGAACGTGACAATCCTATGGACAGAGGGGCATCAGGCCGCATTTGAGAAGTTAAAAATCCTACTAACATCCTCGAGGGTCATGATCGCACCTAAGCTAGGGTCACCTCTACTGATGTACCTGACCTCAACCAAGAGGTCCATTGGAGCGTTACTAGCTCAGGAGTTTGAAGGGCAAGAAAGGCCAGTGTATTACATCTCGCGCATGATCCAATCCGCGGAATCCCAATACACATACATAGAACGGCACTACTTGGCCTTGTTTTTCGCTATTGAGAAGTTAAAGCATTATTTTGATTCTCATAAAGTGGTTGTTGTGACTAAGCAAGATCCCATACGTTATTTGTTGGGGCATTCACCTCCCTCCGGGAGACTTACAAAGTGGTACTTGACCATCTCCCAGTTTGACATAACCTATATGCGACCAAAGGAAATTAAGTCACAAGCATTGGCAGATCTGCTAGACCAGTTCCCAGATGAAAACTACGAGCCTGTGTCAGAGGAGTCCGAAGGACCTAAGATATCTGCAATCGGCGATCAGTATTGGAAGCTGCACTTTGATGGGTCTTCGACGAGATTAGGAGGATGAATTTGAATAGTGTTAATCAAGCCTGACCAGGAAGTCATCCAGATGTCAACAAAACTAGATTTTGCGGTGACCAACAATGAATCCGAATATGAGGCCTTGATTGCAGGGCTCCTCGCAGCCAAAGCCTTAGAGCATGTTTGGTACCAGCTGAAAATCTCAATAATCAGCTGAAAAAAATCTGAGAAAAAAATCCAACTTAACTGAGAATCACAATCTGTTTGGTATGAGTTGAAATTATAGATCACCAACTTGATCATTTTAACAAAATTTAAAGAGCTTTAAAGTCAAATAATTGAATACACCTATTTATAACTGAATTGTGATCATGCTAAGTTAAAAGAATATCAAAAATAATTTTTGAGAGATTTTCAGCTGCAAAATCTCCAGTTTTGGAGATTCTACAATTGCACAAAGATTATTTTAATCTGCAGATTATCAGATTAAAATCTGCATGCATAACAAATGAAATTTTTGAAAAGAGGCCGATTTTAATCCAAGCGGTACCAAACATGCACTTAGAGGTCCAGAATCTTATCGTCATGGGAGATTCGAAACTAATCGTCAAGCACGCTGCAGGAGAGTACGCTCTAAAGGAAATTAATTTGCTCAAATATCTGTAAATAGTGCAGAAGTTGGTCCAGAAATTCGAGTCCGTCAAATACGAGCACACTCCCAAATCTGATAATCGTCAAGCCGACGCGCTAGCTACCTTGGGATCAAAAATTAGCCCTGACAAATGCCCGCCCCAGATATTGATTCAATTCAAAGCAGAACCGTCCTTGGTGAAGGAGTTATGTGAGGAGGAGCTTTCTGAAGAGACAGATTGGAGAAAGCCCATTCTACGCGCAATGGCTGACGGAACCAGTAAAGAAACTTGGGTTTCTGTTAAAGGATTTTACATACACGATGGCTTGCTATACCACAAAGGCCCTGGGGGCATCCTCATGCGATGTGTAACGGAAAAAGAAGGACGAGCAATATTGGAGAAGATCCACCAAAATTCATGCGGAGACGATGAGATTTATATCTATAGGAAAGCTCAACGGCATGGAATCCACTGGCCACAGATGTCATCTTTGCGGCTATCATACAGAGCAGTTGCGAAAAGTGTGCATTGATCAAAGACTCACTGGAAATCGCCACAATCGAAGATAAGGATTGGCGAACACCAATAATTGACTACCTATGGGATGGGACCCTGCCCACTGACAAAAAAGAGGCTGATAAGCTGAAGAGAAAAGCATCTCGGTACATCCCATCAAGTAGAACATCAAGGAGGTGCAAAGTTATGCAGACAACTCCTAACAGTCGGGTACTTATGGCCAACCATGGAAGCTTATTGACGTGCAAAAGTCAAAAGATGCCAGCAATGCCAATTCCATGGAAATTTTGTCCATGCTCCCGCCGTCGACTTGCACACGTTGGGCACTCCATGGCCACTCCATACTTGGTCATTGGATTTCATCGGACCAATACGACCTCCTTCGCGCGGAAATGAATATATACTCACAGGAACAGAGCAATTTACTAAATGGGTTGAGGCAATCCCACTCAAAACGGCAAACACAGCGGTCGTGATCAAGTTCATACAGGAAAACATCGTTCATCGCTTTGGCATCCCTAATACCATATTATCTGACAATGGGACCCCTTTTGTCAACCGCCAGGTGGCCGAAAAATTAATGGAGTACAACATTAGACAAATATGCTCGACGCCCTATTATCCAAAGGGGAACGGGCAAGAAGAGGCCACTAACAAGACGTTACTGCGGATATTGAGCAAAATGGTCACGGATGATCACAAAAGATGGGTAGATTCCTTGGGAACAGCACTTTGGGCATATCGCACATCGCCTAGAACCCCTACGGGGACTTCTCCCTTTTTATTATGCTATGGGGCTGAAGCAGTTGTTCACTCTGAAGTCAAAGTAAACTCAGCAAGACTCGCTTTCAGTGCCCTCTATGACAACGAGCGTGACCATGATCTCATCCTACTAGAGGAACGACGCGGGGAGGCTAAAAAGGCAAACACAAGATACAAGGAAAGGATCTCGCACGCCTATACCAAAAAAAGTCCAGCATCGGGACTTTGCGGTGGGTGACCTAGTCCTACGAGCCTCTGACCATTGCATGCGCGAGGCAGTCCATCCCAAGTTTGCGGCTAACTGGGAAGGATCCTTTGAAGTCAAATAAGTCCTCGACAGTGGTTACTGCAATATTCTACGCTGCCACGGAACGACCACCACACCAACCCCGGTCAACATGCGGTGGCTGAAAAAGTATTATCCCTAATTGCCTTCTTTTTGTTTCCTTTGGTCAAATATCTGCAAATCCTCCCATATGAGGAATTGTATAAATAATAACTCTCCCATATGAGCATAGTTTTCAGAACCGGACCGGCCATCGAACCGGTGAGACACTGGTTCACGGTCGGACCGGTTCAACAGCACGTTTTTTTAATAATATATAAACATTATTTATATTTAAATGTGTAAAAAAATATAATATAAAAAATAAAATTAATTCTTTTCAAGAGAACTTCTCATATAAAATTACAAAAAATAAGAGCATTTTAAAACTATGATTAAATATTTACCATTTTTCAGTATAATAATTGAATATTTTGACAGTTTTATGACTTCTTTTTTACTATTCTAAAAAAAATTGCAATTAATGTAATTGGGGTTTGAAAAGTCAAAAAAAACTAAAAAATTCCTAATTAGGTGCGGTGGTGGAGGAGATCCTGATGGATAACTATCACTTTTCTCTCACCCATTATATCTTCTTTGTAACTTCTATTTTCCTCTGGCCCCTCTCTCTCTACAACGGCTTTGTCTTCGTCTCTTCTCTCTACAACGTCTCTTCGTCTTCGAGTTCGTTCTCCCTCCCCCCACCTGAATCCATGCGCATCAGGCGAGCAACTCACTTGCTCCACGACTATTGATTCACTGAGTTTTCAAAGCCATCCAGAAACTCAAATCGACATCCACCAAATCATGGCTTTTCTATCCTTTCCATCGATACTAGTATGTCTTCGAGAGAATATTGGGGAAACTAGATCGGGAAGATCTTGCTCAGTCAATCCAACTTCTGGTTCAATTCCTTGAAAACCGGTCGGTTTACATCCGACCGGTTCGCCGGTTGGACCATGAAACCGGCCAGTTTTTGACCGGGTTTGACCGATTCTTGCATCCACGGTCCGATAGCCTAACCGGACCAGTCAAGTGCCGGTTCACCGGTCCGACTGGTCGAACCGGCCGGTCCGGTCCGGTTTTTAAAACTATGCATATGAGAGCTCTTTTATTAGCTATGAATCTTATCTTGTTCCTCCAAAAGCGAAAGCGTAAGCCAATCTCATATGGTAGCAGCATAATAGCCTATCTGCCTAGATAGCAGCCAAATATAAACGTAAGCCTGTCTCATATGGTAGCGGGATTGCAAACTTAAAAGTCGATCTGCCACGTAAGCCTATCTCATATGGTAGCGGGATTGCAAACTTAAAAGCATATCTGCGTAGACAGCGGCCAAACGTAAACGTAAGCCTATCTCATATGATAGCAGGATCACAAACTTAAAAGCCTATCTACTTAGATAGCAGCCTAACATAAGGTCAAATCCTATCTCATATGGTAGCAACAAAAACGTAAGCCTGCCGCATATGGTAGCAGTAATGTAATCCATTTTGATAACGGCCAAATGCAACCAAGGCCTATATTTTGATGAAAGTAGCAAAACTCATAAAAATTCAAGTGTAAGTATGCCTGCCAAGGTGACAACAAAGACGCGTGCATAAGCTTGTCTTGTAGGGCAGCAACCGAGCACAACCATAGCCAACTATGCGCAGCCGCGCGGCGGGCCTTACAAAAGCCCGAGCCTGACGACGATATCATTCAAAAGAGCAAACACGAGACTTCGTGAGCGTGAAAGGAAAACAAAAAACAATCAAAAGCATGCAGGCATCATTTCAAAAACACGCGAAGCCAACACGTGAAAAACATAAGCAGATGATCCAAGGATCGCAGTCACAGGTTGCACAAAGGATACAATTCAAAAAAAAGCAAGCAAATAGCAGTACCGATATTCTAATCTTTGAAGAAGTCCTTCAGGAGGGAGTCTCTCGCTGACAACTTGAGGGAATTAGTAGCGAACTTCTCAATGCGAGTCTTGTTCTCCTCATGATACTTCACAGCAGCCTCATGTTCCTTAGCCATTCGTTCCAGCGCTTCCCTATGCGCATTGAGAGCATCTGTCTCCTCTCTATAAGCAGAGAGCTCAGATCGGATATTGTCACAAATCCTGATTCTGGCCAACCTCTACACGATAAAGTTCAAGTACAGTCGCCTAGCAGTGGCCTGCAAAAGCCTTTGCGTGCTTGCAAGAAAGTCCTGAACACTGGAAACTGTGGTTCTTGCGGGGGTGGCCTCATGAATCTTTCCCAAGAGAATGGCCATTTCCTTTAAAACCTTCCCTCTTTCTATCGGTGACAGTTCCAGTACTCTAGTAAATACGGTCGGGAAGGATACACGCACTTTCATTAGCCATTCAAGCGGGACGATGGCTGATGAAAACAAGACGATGCTCAGCAAGATGCAGGTCTAAAGAGAAAAATGTTAAAAAAAGAGGGGGGCTATCCTTATCAGTCCCCTCGACAATTCGCTGCAGAGGAGCGATGAGTGGTGCTAACTGCGAACTAGAGCCTGCTGCTTCAGATAATCTCTGATTTGCTCGAGTCTCGCGCGAAAAATACGCTTCAGGAATCATGAAATTCCTCTCAGTTGTAACCGTGCTCGTAGTCTGCGAACCCCGCACTTCAAAAAGGTTTCGGAAAAAAGAACATCTAAATCGAAATCAAAACTGTTGAGTCAAAGACCCTTGAATGTGTTTTGGTTGGTAACTGTTTTGAGTGATGAAAGACAAAGACTAAGACATAAGCAACAAAGCATCTCAGTTATTCCAAGGCCTTGAGATATTGACTGAACTTCAAAGCCTTGAGAGTTATTCTATTCTGCTATATGTTCTAACAGCTCTGTGCTGCAGATTGGATATCTGATTATACAGATCAGGGAGTTACTGCATATACTTATGGATTACACTATTTATATATCTAACACAATTGCAGATGATCGGAACAGGAAGAATCAAAGTTATCTGGGTTTAACTTTGAATATCTGTGAAGCAGGTTCAGAGCTCCAAGGCCTTGAGATGTGCCTTGAGCTGCTGACAGTTTTTCTAAAACTAAGTTGATTCTTTCTTGCAGGTTGTGATTCTTAGTATTGTGATTATTTACCCACTTCTAAGTGTCTTAAACTTGTTTTTTCATGATTCATATGTTTTAGAAGTTATACAGGTTATTGTTCTAGTCTGTTAAACAGTTTTATCCGAAACTGGATAACCAAACAGTCATAGCACTGTTATCTTTCTGGATTTTGTCGTTGCTGTGTTTCAATGCTGTTGCAGGGTTGTTAAACGTGCAGGAGCAATCTCAACTAACTCCAACGGATATCCACTTAGAGATGTTTGATTTTCAGTTGAAAACTGGAAGAGGATTTGTAGGAACTGAGATCCTAAAATCTCTCAATCAGTTGCTGCTGTGGATAAAAGAGATTGGTTTGAATTTTGAAGAGGAGTGGGGGCTTGCAGAATACTCAGAGAGGTGTGACGAATTCATGGGAGATAATTCATTCAAACACACAATCATTAAAGCTTCATTCCATATTCTAGAAGATCAAATCAATCCAGTATTCCAGAAGAACACATCCAGGCTTCAACAGCTCATCTTTTTACTGTGTTCTTCACTTGTACTTCTATCTGTGTATCTTTAGATTATCTTAAACCTCACTTAACCTAGTGGTTGGTTGTTCAAGTGAACAACAAGAGGTTCTTGTTAGCTCAACAGTTAGTAGCTGGAACTAGATAGGTTTGGAACCACAAGCTGTATAGGTGTAAGGGAAATCACTTAGGCTTGAAGATCTAGGGCTGTTTCTGTGTGAGTAATAAGAAGTGTTTGCCCAATCCTGGTGGGATTAGATCCCTCAGGCAGAGATTAGGTCCATTGGGACTGAACTCTGTAAATTGCTTTGTGTTCTTTACTTTACAGTTTGATTATTATTTGCTGCACACAACTCAAATCAAACTAGGGTTCAAAAGCTGTTTAGAATTGTTTACAGTTCAGGGCCTTGAAGCTTTCTATTTTGCCTTTGAAAGTTCAGACAGTTTACTAAAATCTCAAGGCCTTGAGATTTGAGTTTCACACAAAGTCTTTCTGTTAAACTTTGAGTTTTGAAAAAAGTTTTCATACTCTATTCAACCCCCCCCCCTTCTAGAGTATTTAGGTCCTGTATTTAGTCTACATTACACACTTTCAAAAACCCCCTGAAGGGATGGCACTCTGTGGAACATTGGGTTTGGAAGAGACATTGGGCTCAACAGATACAGTGTCCTTCACCAGTTGAGCAGAAGAGGGGAAGTTTTCAGAAATAGCATTTGCAGTAGTCTCCATGTCGAAAACAACGCGCCCGTCTAACACCACATCATGCTTAGGAGGAATAACCTCCCCAACATTTTTCCCCACGGGAAAATCACCAACGGGAGGCGCAGTTTGCCCATCATCTGTGTCTCGTCCAGTGTCTTCTTCATCTGAAGAAATGAGGATTGCTTCGACAAAGGGAGTGGCGCCATCCTCCTGTATTTGCTAATCTCCCTTATCTTGTTCTTTAATAAACTCAAGACGCTCACCATAGTCACGCCCTGCAAACAGGAGCATGGTCCCGAAGGATTATAAAAAAGGGGGGAGAGGCAAGAAATAGAGGAAAGAAGAAGAAGCAAATACCTCTCTTCTGATCAAACCTTGGCCTTGAGTCTGCCTTTTTAGATAACTCAGTTCGAGAACGTTTTGATTGTTGAGTGATCGCGTCATTGATCTCAAGATCATCGCCGAATCTTTTCCTTGAGGAACTTCCACCATCGAGGCCAGAAAAGCCTCTAATGCTTTGGAAATTAGCTGATGGACCTTGGGAGTCAGGGGCATTGCCAGTTCAATATGGCTGTTAAGTTAAGAAGACTTCCTCAAGACTGCATTCTCCTCGCGCATACGATTGATGAAGGTTAAGCTACGATCTCCATAATCAAAGCGCCTCAGACAACACTAAAACCAAAGGACAAATTAAAACATACATTACATACATAAGACATAGGAGGATGCGCGATAATACCTGAATGAAGGATTCCGCATATTCGGCCCTGGCTACGAAAGATTGGCGTTTAACAATATCAATCTTCTAACCAAGGATCAGTTGGGCGCAAATATGCCGATTCTTGGCTAATAGAGAATAGTAGCCATAACGGGAGTCATCCCGACTGCGGAACATCTTGAAGGGGTATTCGCTGGATGAGAGTATCAGTGTCTCGCTAGAACTAGGAAGGGCATAAGTGGGATCACTTCCAAAATTGATAAGACGGTGGGTCTGGAAATTCAAGAAACTTACCCAACCACGAGTATTCTGACCTTTCCTACCACGCGCGGGTTGGATCAAAGGAAGCTCAGCAAGAAAAATGCTGGTATTCATGTTATATATAGGTCCATCATAACAATCCCTGGAAATGGAGTCAAGCCACAGCGGAGGTGCGACAGCATCATATCCGAATTGAGGAATTACGCTAACGGGATCAAAAGGGACCTTAATACGTTTGTAATCATTAAAGATTTTGGAGTAAGGCACATATGCCGGCAAAGCGGGTAGATATCCTCTTCGGACCCATTTAACAAATCTGCTGAAGACCAATCTTTCTTGATTATATGCTCGGGAGTAAGTTCGAAATCTTCTTCAGGATAAAAATCCTCCCAGAAATCTATGTTTTCTTCCTCCAACTAAGATACATGGGGTCTGGGATTGAAGTAACGGATGTCGTCGCATACCAAAGCAAAGGAACACTGGGGAGCCTTCTTGTTATACCAACGCCATACTCGGGGACAGAGGAAGATTCTGGTGGAATTGGGATAGGGGCATACGCAGGCCATCTCTCAAAGGCCCACATGGACAAAAACGCAGTATTAATGAAAGTGCTAACATCAACACTCCCCTGTGATTGCTCAGCATGTGTCACGGCCAGGTCAAGGCCATGATACAAAGAACCTAAGACAAGAGGTCCTAAAGCTATTTTCTGTCCTGGCGACAATCTCGCGACAAGAGCGAGAACATGCGGAAACACGCAATTACGAGGAAACCCATCTATCAGAAAGCGTGACAACCACACGCAAAGATGGCCACAAAAAGTAAAATGGAACCCTTTTCCTTTAACACCAATAACGGATTTTGGATCTTGGCCTCGCCACTCGCGAGCTACGCGCATATCAACTTAATCCTTAAAGAAATACATCACCCACTTCGACCAATTGTTCTCCGAACTGGAGGATGCACGAACAAATGTTTCACAAGGTATGGTCGCGCCTGCCTTCCATCTTGAAGCAGCTCTCCTCATATCGGCGATAAAGACCTTCATATCCTCGAAAAGCTGGAGCTCGTCCGGATCGGTCAGAGGGGCCAGAGGATCGACATTACCCATGCCTGGAAGATGCAGCAAGACTTCTACTTCCTCCAAAGTGGGCGCGGCCTCGAAATCAGAAAAATGGAAAGTATGTGTCTTTTTCGAATACCGGGAAAAAGTGCCTGTAGCATGGCACTATCAGTCCAAATATGGAGACCTTTGGTCGCACGGACGGCATGGAAGATATTAGCTCGATTAAGCTCGTTCGCGTAGTTACTGAGGATATACTATGTCCACTCATCCATCCAGTCAGGTTCCTCCATGAAGGCCTGAGGAAGAATATCAGGGAAACCGAACAAACCAGCTTCAAGACCGAGACGATGCACATCTTCAGTATTAGCCATATCCCATTCAGACCTCACTGGTTCAGGCACGAGCTGTAGAGCGTTGTTTAACGGGGATGCCCGGAGCGTAGAGGCCTTGATAGTAGCCACGAAAAAATCATCTCCGCCCAGATAAGGATCCTTGCACCAAAGTTCCTTGGGAAGAGCCTGCACATGAACGGTCTCCTTGTTCGACGGCTTTGGGGACATGTTTGTAAACGTAAAAACAGCAAATTACAGACCAACGACATGCAAGAGGAAAGAAAAAAAAGTGGGAAAGGAGTATCTGCAGAATTGGACTTGGAAATTTCAAAAGTTATAAACACTCACCGTGTTGACGATCGAGATCTTGCATCGCTTGAGAAAAGGGCTCAGCGAGTTGATCAAAGACTTGATCGAAGGTTTCTGCTTCTTGCTGTGGGTTCTCTCTCCGATGCACACGAACTCAAAAGTACAACAATGGAAAAGTTGTAATTGAAAAAGTGGTAGGTTCTTAATAAACCCTCGAAGAGTCACGACTGTTGATGCTTGATGAGTCAGCGACGCTTCAAATCTGGCGAAATTGACGACCTATCAGCTATCCTTGCCTCGAAAATAGGCGAAATCGGGTGACGTTTGATTAACTCTACATAAGACCATGCTTCTCCAGAGGCTAAACGGCGCTCCCCAAAACCTAGGCAATCATGGCTATGACTGGGGGCTATGGTGATTCTAGTTCAAAATACAAAGGATCTGGGTGGGGCTCACGTGCGGCTGATTTTGCGCGACTGCACAACGAACGCGCGCGTTACATTCATGCAAAAGGGGGATAATGTAGATAGTGCTTTCTGGACAGACAGATCACTGCCACGTGGAAGCAATCCATCACACCCAGTTGTGCTCCATACACACCAGATCACTACATATGCTGATCCATGTGGGGGCTGCGAGATAGGGCCCTCGCGTACCAACACGGTACTTGTAGGGACTTAGTGGTTTGGAGGCTAGGGTAAGGCACGTCGCGTGTGTGCAACAACCAAACTCGCGCGCGACCTCTGGTAACTGACTGACAGGTTCTTGGCTTACGTGTCCCATAAATGCGGCTGATCTCATAACGGTCTCTGATACTTGCGGGCAGATACGTAACGGTTCCTATATACACGGTCGAACGTGTTGTTGGGGGTATATCATTAAGCCCCCATTTATGGTGCATTAACCCCCTCAATGGTCACTTCCCCATCATATATAGGATCGTTAGCTTTCCATTACAACACTGAGTACAGATTAATACATCTCAGCTCTTGGAACGCTAAGCAACCTACTCTCTATCATCCTACTGTCTCTCTCTCGAGCAGTTACCAGTACTTACCCTCTCCCTACACACACCCTACATCTCTGTGTGTTCCTATTCTCTACTTGGGGTGCACGCTTGGATCTCTCTGAAGGATTCCTATGAGCACAACTGCATCAGTTCAAAAGGGTTCAAAGAATTCAGATTCTACCAGGTATCTATTTGATGAGAATTCTACTGAATAAGGTTTTGGAGTTAAGGGAACAGGGAAAGATGCCAGCATTGACTCAGGGTTGCTAATTCGGGATGTACTGAAGCAAAAGAAGCAGAAAAAGAAAGCAATTCCAAAGACCGATACTTCAGAAGAGTTGTTTGAGCAGGATGAAGAAGGTACTGAGATGGTGACTGCATGATAAGAGAAAGTTGACAAGGAGAAAGAGGAAGTGCAAGAACAAGAAGTGGCAGAAAAAGAAAATGAAGAGGAAGAGGAAGCTGATCAAGAGGATGCTGAAGGATCTGAGTTAGAAGAAGATGACCAGAATTCAAACCCTTGAACTCCTGCCTTCCTTTCTAAATTTTCAAAGCCTTTAAAATTTTGTGTCCTCTTTAGAAACTCTAAATATCATTTAATGTTTAATTTTTTTAATAAGATGCAAAAAATTTCTCACTCTTTTGATGAAAGTCCAAAAGGGGGAGAAAATTAAGACTGTATGTGGATGCATGTGGACGTGTTTTCTCTTTGGGAGATTTTTGATCAACATGTTTTGATATTAGTATTACTGTAGGGATCACTGTTTAGTGTTTTATTTTGGATTTCATATGATTGTTTCTACTATGTTTCTAATGACTATGATTTTCAGTGCAGATATACAGTCTAAACAGAATATTTGTTTTGTCTTCCATCAAGGGGAGATTGTTAATCCATATTCTTGTTTAAAAGCTTTGAAACTAGTTTTAAAGCTTTGACAATCTTCAGAGGATAAGTTTGAACTGAGGGGGAGTTTATCTCCTGGTTTTAAACTATGCCATACTGTGTGATGAAGACAAATTCATCTTGTCAAATATTCTGTTACCTGCTTAAGTTATGTTTTGCTGGAAAATTTGCTTAACTATCTTCATTGTTATATAGATTTTGTTCTAACTTTGTATTGTAGGAAACAACATAGCTCAAGGCTTTGAAAAGCTTTTTAAAGCATTGATAATACTCAGAGTCCTTAGCCTATGTTCCTGAATACAGGAATGCCAAACAGGTCACTAAGGCTTAACTAATCATATGGGATTTGTTCAAAACTTGTGTCAAGCTTGCAGGTGCAGGTTGTGCTCAAAGTCGGTGGATAAAATCAAGCTCCTATCCGCCGGAAAAGATCTGTTGATAGCCAAGAATCAGTTGAGCATTTTTAGGAATTCTTGTTGCAACAAACATTGTGACTGCTGCAGCAAGACTTTAAATTCAAAGTGAAGCCTGACAGAGAAAACACACAGTGACACAAAGGGAATCAAAGAAACACATCCGGATTGAGAGACCATCAACGAATGAGATCAATTCAATTTACTCAATCCATTCAAAATCCAGACGAACATTTCCAAGCTTTCACAGCTTCACTGTCTTCTCAGTGTTCTTCTACTTGTGCTTAAATTGCTTATTCATTAGAATTTGTTCTAAGCCTTTTACATTCTGTTTTAGTTGATTTGTTCAAGATGAACAACTGAGGTTCTTATTGTATCAATTAGTTGAACCTATACTAGATAGGTTAGCAGAGAACCAGAGGCTGGTATAAGAGTAAGGCAATTATCTTAGGCCTGATATCTAGGGCTTAACTAGATATAAATAAGAATTTGTTGAAATCCTAGAGGGATCAGATCCCTTAGGCGGAGAGTAGGCCTTTTAGAGGCCGAAATCCATAAAAGATGCTCGTTTCATGTTCATTTCATTTCAGTACTTTAATTTCTTGCAAAATTGTTTCAACACGGGAAATTTTCAAGGCTTTTAAAAGCCTTTCAAGGCCTTGAAACTTAAAGAAGCTTTTAAACTTTCTGTTTCAGTTCAAAGCTTGAAAATCTTCAAAACCTCCCTTTTTATTTTTAAAACCACTATATTAGAAAAATTTGCCATACTCTATTCAACCCCCACCCCTTCTGGACTATATTTGATCCTGTATTATTACCTACTTACACACTTCAGAAGCGAACCACATAAGTTTGCAATAGATTAAAATACATTCCAAATGATGTAGTGGTCTTGAGATAAATGGGCTGAAGATACTTTGGGCCTTCACTTGTTTCTTCTGGGCTCGGCTTCATGATTTATCAGTTTAATAGCCCCCCTCAAAGTCATGGAGGGTGATGAGCCATGAGTTTGTCCTTGAGTTCTTGGAAGCGAGGTGTGGAGAGTCCTTTGGTAAATATACCGGCAACCTGATGAGAACTGAAAACAAAGCATATAATTTGTTGTTGTCGAAGATTTTTCTCGGAAGCAAAGTGATAATCGCTTTCAATGTGTTTGGTGCGAGCATGCATAGTAGGATTTGCAGTCATTTTGATTGCAGAGGCATTGTCACACAAAAGAGTAGGATGACAGTGAAGAGGGATGTGAATATAAAGAAATAACATGTGTAACCAATATAGCTCAGCTGCAGATATGGCAAGGGCCCGATATTCAGCTTCAGTGCAAGACCGGGCCACAGTGGGCTATTTCTTGGCGGCCCTATGTATGGGATTGGGCCCAATATAAATAAAAAAAACCCATAAGTGATGCGTCTGTCAGTTGGGTTATCGGCCCAATCAGCAACGGCGAAGGCCTGAATTGGGCTAGTATTTGGGCTGGGCCCTTTATTATAAAATAGACCATGATGAGCAGTACCCATAGTGTAGTGTTAAATTATTTTGGCGCCAATTAAATGCAAATTTGTAGGATTATGCATAAATTGACAAAGGTGATTGATATAATTGATAGACAGAAAGAAGATTAGAAGCTAACTTAGGGACATGTAAGGTATTGTGCAAAGAAGAGGAGTGAGTTGGTGTGTTTAAGTGAGCAATACCCTTGATGTGTGCACCTTGACCATTACCCATTGTGACATGATCAGAACTAGTGCAGGTATCAGCAAGAGAGAGATTTCTTAAGTCTGTAGTCATATGGTTGGTAGCGCCAGATTCAGACAACCAGTAAGATGGAGTGGAAGAACCAGAGGTAGAAGCATGATAACTAGTAAGCTGATCAAATGGAGACTTTCCCTAATAGGAATTGTCCATCATATGCCAGCAATTCACAGCAAAATGATAGTCTAAACCATAAATTTGACAGTTAACAGGGGTAAATGAGTCGAATCTGGTATGATTATAAGAATTCTTAGGGTTATAACGATTGTTGCATGATTACCTTCTTTGTGAGATCCAGAACGACCCCTGTTGTAGTCAAAATGACCTCCATGGTTTGACCCAGATTGAAAACGACCACAAGAACCACCATTTGGGGTTCGACCATATCCACCACGTCCAGGGGTAGAGCCTAGGCCAAGAAGACCACGACCTCTACCACGACCACGAACAAAATTAGAAGAAATATAGAAGGCAGTAGGTGCAGTTAAATAAGCAGATTGAGAATTCACCATTTATTCTTCGCTTTTCAATAACACATGAAGATCTTAAAGACTAATAGGATCAGAACGAGTTCGCAAAGAAGAGAGAAGAGAATTATACTCAGGAGGAAGGCCATTCAAGATACACAATAACATGTCTTCATCATCAATTTTAACCATAGCAACAGAGAGTTTATCACGCATAAATTTCATCTTTTTCATGTAATGATCTTTTGAATCAGAACGCTTTCTCATGGTTTGAAGAACATTTTTCAACATCAGAATGTTAGATCTAGTCATAGAAGCATACTTGGCCTCAAGAGCAAGCCAAACGGCCCGAGATGATGTCTTACCAATAACATGTGTGAGGGCTTCGGGTGTGAGAGATGCGTTGATGAGAGTCTGGAGGGCTTGATCTTGCTGAAACCAGTCAAGATATGCCGGATTTTAAGTAGAACCACCGTCGGGAAGGGAAAGAGACTCCGGCGGTGATGAAATAGAGTCGTCGAGAGACCCATAGGGATGCTGTGTGCGAAAGAGATATGATAATTGAAGCTTCCAGAGGACTTAATTAATTTTATTAGGTTTGTAGGGGACGAGAATGTGGATGTTGGAGAGGATATAGAGGGGATTAGAAGGTGGCGTAGCCATGGCGGCGAGCATTAGAGCTCTGATACCATAAAAACCTAGAAGAATTTCTAGGGTTTTGACAGAGAGAAAGAGATGAACAGACGGTGAAGGAGGAAGATAAATGAACATCACTTAATTCTCATTAACCAGGAGTCGCCAATATATACCTCAAGATGAACGGTCGGATTAGAGACCGTTTGGAAACGCTCGAACATAATTAGCAGCGAACCACATAAGTTTGCAATAGATCACAATACAGTCCAAATGATGTAGTGGTCTTGAGATAAATGGTCTGAAGAGACTTTGGGCCTTCACTCGTTTCTTCTGGATTGGGATTCATGATTTATCAGTCAAATAGCGCATTCATCATCATGTACAAGTAACATCGTCTATAGTCCTCGTCAATAAAGCAAACACCCATCTTTGTCCTGTTAGTGTCAGGTTCTTGTTCCATATCGCGTCTCTACAACTTAGTCCTCTTCAATAAAGCAAACCTCCCATCTTTGTCCTGTTAATGCAGGTTCTTGTGTCTTATCGCATCATTACAAGTGGAGTCTCAGTGATTATTGTGCCACATCCTAGACTTGTAATCGCCTTCTGTTCACCTAACCATAAAGCCATCTCCAAAAGGAGGACAAAGGGTCTAACGGGTGGAGGAGCTAAGCTTGCACTCCAGAAGCGGGGGAGGATAATGGCATGGTTTGGATAGAAAGGTTTAGTTAACCTAAACCCAAAATTTGTATGACCCATATTCCACTCATTTTTCTACTAACATAAAAGTCAAAACCTCAAAACCCAAAACCCTCATATCCAAACACATTACATCTTTGATTTTCTTAGATGGTATTGACCTTACTCTTCTACACAGAGGCGGAGCCACCCTAGGGAAAAGGGTGGCACTTGCCCCCCTCCCCCACACCTCGGATTTTCTAAAACTTCACATGTACCTCTAATTTTAAATACTTTAGTAGTGGCATCATTTTATTAACTACACAAATGTATCGGCTACTTTCAAACCCTTGGCCCGGTGATTTGATTAGTAATACAATGCACTTTTTGTAACTTTTTCGTGTTGTAAAATTAACAATTATTTTTTTATCACTTTGCTATCCAAATCACCGAGTCAAATTACATTGGTGAATAGTGATAAAAAAGAAAATTAGCTAGAGGACTGCTTGGATTGAGAGGTTTGGTTAACTATATCCAAAACCAACTTTTTTGGGAGTTGGGAATAACCAAAATATAACTTTTTTAGACAATAACTCAACCATATGATCCAAATAGGCGGGGTACGGCTAACCAAAACCCCAAAATTCACTAATCCAAACAGGCTCAAGAAAGAAGAAAAAACAGAGGAAGTAGACAATTCAAGAACAATAGATTTGACATTAATATTTTATTTAGACACTTCATGTAAATATATAGTGATAATTCTGTTTCAGGCTCATAGTTTTCAATAAAAAGAAAAGCCCATGTATGTGCATAAAACTAGTTACCAATACATAAAAAAGGGACTACGAAAATTCAAACTGAGAACCTTATGCATTTCAATGCAAGAAAAAACCTCATTACATATTTCTTATGTAAATACAATATTTAAGTAGCAAAAGAAGTTTTACATATTGAATTTATTGTAATCTATAAGTCTGTATGCTAACATATGTTCCCTTTCATTACCTAGGCATCTGAAAGTGTGAATTTTTAATATTTTTAATAATTTCTTGCTTACTCGAACCTAAAAGTTCTCAAAATGATCTCAAAACAAACTATGAAATAAAATTCAAGATCATTGAACTCACAAACCAAGCTAAGCTCGAGATAAGCCACGAGCTTGACAATCTATTATATGAGCCAAACTTGACCTTCATATCTTGACTTGTGAAAATCTCAAACTCAATCTCAAGTTCATGTAATATATGATCAGTTAAACTAGAACATCATGAAACTCAGTTCAGCTCGATTACACACCTAATTGTCACCGTAAAGTAAACTATGCGAAATTGTGGTGGCAAATCAAAACTGTGGAGAAATTAGTGTCACACAGTGCATAGTGCATTTAGTGACAATGAGCCAAGATCGTAGACATGTTCGTTAAGAAAAAGGCGAAATCAACTTTACAAAAGTATGTAAAACCTAATGAAAACAACATCAAAAAAATTTCTAAGTTACATATAACAACAACAACAACAACAACAACAACAACAACAACAACAACAACAACAACAACAACAACAACAATATTCCTCCAAGAGAAGGTCGATGCGTAAACAAACATCTTGCGGTCTACGCCACATTCATTATGATAATTCTATAATCAAATGAAGTATGAATAGTGCATGTGTTTAGTGACAATGACCCAAAAAAAATCACTAGAGTCAAACATATATAGCCACATTTCGTAAGGAAAAGGCAAAATTAACTTTACAAAAAAATATGCAAAGACTGATGAGGCCAACATGAAAACTGCATATCTGTATACATATAACATTTTCATCCACGGATATTGAAAATGATAACAATTTTAAGAAAGAAAGAAAAACAAGTCCTCCGAGAGAAGGCCAATCAGTAAACAAACATCTTGCGGTCTACGCTAGGCATAATTTTCTATATACAATAGGATTTCATACAATCATTAAAGATCATTCTATGATTGCATGATTAATTTATTCAACATTAATAAGCTACGGTTTATCAATCAATGTGGTATGTAAAATAACGTATGAAGGATTTCGGTTCATAATTGGTCATGTATTGGAAGAGTAGAGGAATCAGACTGTCCACTCATTAATCTTGCTCCAAGTCTGATTATTTCCTGAAAGATAGAAACCATCTTCCCTTGCTTCCCAATAGCCGAATCCATTGTTAAAATATTTTTTTGTCCTCTTGCTAAAAACAGCCATACTTCTCTTCTTCGAACCATGAAAACAGTAGCAATAAAACTTCGTTGTACCCCAAAAGTTCTCTTTAAATTTCCAGTGAAAGTATTCCCCATTTTTCAAAGTTTTCATCCCAAAATCGTCATCTTTGGACTTGCAATGGGCGTATAGTGGAGTAGGGGTGTTTGGAACACTACAACAAATATGACCTTTGTTGACAAGTTTTTTGTCGACAGACGGTTTTATGTAGCTAGTTCCGCGATTAGTCGACAATATTTGTGTTTGTCGATGCATATAATTTTTTTTGTCGACCTTTTGGTTTTTATTTTATCCTACCCAAAAATTTGGTCAATGATTGTGACTATTTATTTAAGTTTGACAAATAATTATATAGTGACATATCCAATTGTCAACTCCTGCCAAAAAAAATGGAGGGTAAATAATTGGTGTTTCCCCCACATATTTTCAAAAGACATTTTTAATGAGAAATTTTGAGAGAAATTTTAAACCGTTTGATTAAATTTTGTAATTTATTTTCATCTGTTTGATTATAATATTCATCTCTTCTCACTTCTCAAAAAAAATATTCATCTCTTCTCAATCGTTCCAGGTCTCCCTCCCCTCTCGACCCTTCACCCCTCGCCCCACCTCTCGCTGCCGCCCATCACCGGAAGATCGCTCCATCAAGAGATCGGCTTAGGTCTCCTTTCTTCTTCACTATATTCCGATTTCTATTAATCGATTTCTGTCTATTACTCAGTTCTATTAAACGATTGCTTTGCCTTACTGAACCCTCGCCTTTCTTCGTCACCGCAGGAGTTCGACCTCTCTCTGCCCCATCATCACTGGAGGTCGAACATTTTGTCCTTCCTCTGCTCCCCCCTATGCTTAGGTATGTTCCTGATCACACCATCATATGTTTGATTTCTATTAATTGATTTCTGTCTATTACTCAGTTCTATCAAACGATTGCTCTGCATATTTATAGATTGCTCCCCTATGCTTAGGTATGTTCCTGATCACACCATCATCTGTTCGATTTCTATTAATCGATTTCTGGCATTATTGGTTTTGTCTATTGGTAAACTAGGGTTTGATTAAGACTTCATCGTTGATTATGAATCAACACTAAAATATTTGTTATTCTGGGTTCGAATATTTGATGGGTGTGGACTGAATGTTTAATTGCATATGTAGATGGGTGCAGACTGAATTTTAAATTGCATATTTTTTTATTTACCTTTTTGTGCTAAGTTTCTTACTATTGAATCAAATATGATACCTGCTACTATCAAATTATTGAAACCATTGAAACCATTAGATATTAACTTATATCTATTTACTAGAAGAACCTCTGAGGCCTACTGAAGACCCTTAATGTATATACTGTAACAAGATTTTTTTTTCATTTCTACATGTCATGAGTGATTGGTGTAACAGTTGGATCTACCAGGTTTTTGCTGCTTGTGGTTTCACCCTTCCTTCTCACCTTCCTGCAACCGCAACCAGATCGAGAGAAAAAGGCGGAAGTGGTAGAGTCACTTGGAAAGCGGCATTCGCTGTGTTACCTTCTTCTTCTTCTGTTGAGCTCCATATCTTCATGCGGTATGTATTCCATTCGTATTCCCCTTCTTTGTTCGGAATTGAGGATTTGTATGAATTAGGATTGATTCATTCAAATAGTTCCGACTATAGTTTTGCCCCGTTGATTTATATATTGCTCTATTTGGATTTTGTTGCTATAACACAAGAAATTGGGCAGAGATGGCAAGTCATCACTCCATTGCTTTGTAGCCTCACAACAATGTCGTATTGTTTTCTAACTAATTGAAAACAATACAACATTGGCATCTCTGCCCAATTTCTATCAAAAGCACACCTGCTCACGAAAGCTTGGCTTCAAGGTTTTTTATCCTGTTGTAACATCCTTCTACAGAGTATTGGCATGTACGGTAAAAGTAATTGGACTGTAGTCGCTGAGCATGTTGAAAAAAGCCAAAAAAAACATTTTATCGAGTATTGACCATTATAATGCAAAATGTATGAATTCACCATGCTTTCCTCTTCCCATACAGTGGATTTTACTTCAAATTAGGTACCTTATAGTTTCTGCCAAACGAAGACATACCTTACCTTATATAGTTTTTTTTAATCCTCTATTCCTAAGACAGACCACAGAAAGTGAAAGACCATAGAGGATATCCTTGATATGGCCAAGGTGCTTGGGGAAGGAGGCTTTAGCTTCAAAAGGATTTTTGCCTTGTTAGAAGTTTCTCCTCCATAAAATTTTAGTAGCTAGCATGCTATATTCATTGTATCAATGTAATTAGTTGGCAGTTAACCAATCATGAAAAACTTATAATCCACATTTGCATGACTGTGCAGGGCATGTCTATAGGTTTTCTGAATTCAAGTAATTGATAAGATTACATATTTCTCTCAAGCATGTACAATTTATGTGCGTACAACAACCATGCGATGGTATTTTCACATATTATTTTGGATAACAAGTATAAAGTCATACACATTTCGAAGGCTATATGACAAACCAATTGGAAAATTTTCGTTTTTGTAAGATGGGTGTATATGAACGGAACTCTGAATTTCAGCTTTTTGCTTGTATTTCGGGAGTTTGCATGTCTAAATCAGTATGTCTCCCCTGCTGAGCTACTGCAACCAACTTTCAGGTTCCCCGGAAACAAATTTGCAGATTAAGCAAGTTAAAAGCCTCAGAAAACAGTTTAACCCGGTAAGTTCAGTATGTCTTCTTCTGTACATGAATACACGCATTCTTGAAGTTAGAGATTCCAAAATTTAGTTTGGAGTTCTTGAATTTCACAAAATCAAAATGAGATTTCATAGCTTATGAACTTACGATTCTAGATTATAGAAGGAAGTACACACTTGATGCAATATGTGACCGTGTATTTCTGAACTTCACAAGGATTTATTTATTTTTTCTTTAATGAGCGTATTTGGAGATATTCTTGGAAATTCATTGTATAAACTGTAGATCTTCTTGGAAATTCATTGTATAAACTGTAAAGTACGTTGGGTGATGGTAGATCAGTATCCTTGGTAGCTAATAGGAAGTGGTTTCCATGTGGGTTCATATCACCTTAGGCAACTTACCTTGTCACTACTTCCACTCATAATTGTTGTAGGAAAATACTTGGCAACATTCCTAGCCACAAATAGCAGCTCATTTTAATTGACATTAAAATGTGAGTACTTAGTTGTGTTTGATCGTCTACTTATCAACTGATCATGTATTGGTTGTTATTACTAGAAGGATACAGTAACAGAGTTGTAGGATCTGTTACTTTTCTAACAAATGTGATCATTAATGCAATGTAAATGGCTCATTCCAGATCGGGGTAGCCCTAGTAGTCTCAACTATAATTTGGAAAGACTTGTATGATAATCTCTTACACCACCAGCATCTTCCCAGCTATGAGTACTCCCTCATAGAATGCTTGTTTCTTTTTTGCTCTTTACATTTGTTGAGTTTGCAGGGATTCTTCCTGGGCGGGTTTGATGTTGTGAGATGTTTCTCCAATCATGCTTTCATTGGATTTCTGTTTACATGCCTGTGAAGTGATGCCCCATTAACGGAAAGCAGAACAAGGACGAATTCAAGCAACTCTGCATACTCTTAGAAAATGCTCCAACTTGGCGGCACGTTTAATAGCACTGTTGGGAAAATTTCCTACTTTATTTCAAGTGTAGCATCAAGTCAGCTCATTTAAAAAATTTAGCAGCCTGTAATATTGCTTTGAAATTTGTATAAGCTTGTTTTCTTGGGTTTGTTAGATTTGGATTTTACGTTAAACTATGAATCAGATATAATATGGTTTATACCCTCCCATTTCATAGATGGTAGTATAGTTTATAACCTCGCGTCTTATAGATTTACACATTATTGAAGCACACAAGTAATTCTACCCAGGCGCAACGCGCGTGGGGTGAAAACTAGTATATGTAAAAATTTCATTATTTTTTTTATTTCGTCGTGATACAGGCGACAAACATGTACGTCGCCAGGAAGATGTAAAAGTGAGAAAACATGTCTACTGGTGACAAACAGAATTTATCACCTATGTCCATAAACTACCAAATTTACTTGTCGGTAGTTATACTAGAGACAGAAAAAGTTTGTTGTTAGATTTAAGCTATCGACAAAAACTGATGTCGTTTTTTTTTTTTTTTCTGCTGACGTAATTGAGATTTGTCGGCTTTAATACTAACGACTGACTTGTAGTGACCATTTTCCGTCAAAAAGTTATTTGTCGATAGAATTTCTACCGACATATTTGGCCTTTCTAGCGACAATTTTTCCAGTCAACGGAGGCAGAATTTGTTGTAGTGGAAGACGACTGATTACATATATGTTTCTAATTTTGTGTCTTACAGGTGCTGCTGCAAAGGAGATGGGAATGATACTTAACGTTATTAGAGAAAGAAGGATGATGGATCTTTTCATTCTCTTGGTTGGTGGGTGAAAAGTTTGTTGCACTTATATGAATGAACATGAATCCAACACCCTATTTATAATTTTTTTTAAACATCCGAACAACCCCAACCCATAAACTAATTGAATGGACGCAATTTACAACACTTGTTATCCAATCAATTATGAAACCACATGTCATACTGGTGGCTGTCAAAGTTTTTTTAGGAGAAAAATCAACAAACAACGATTTACTCATCAATATCATCGGCTACCCTCATTTTACTCATATCACTAGCGACACACCCACCATTCTAGTGGAGAAAAGTGATGACATACCACGATAATCATTGCAAGGAGGTCGTGTAAAAAAACAATTGATTCAACTCAAGTTAGACAAAGAATTGTCCCCATTGCAGTTTGAGGTTTTTTATGTTACTTTGTCAATCCCAAAGACAAGCTTATTACACATCTTACAGAGTTAAAAATACAAACACGTCATATACCGGTTCCAAAATTCTGAAAAAACAAGACACACCACAGAGTATCTGATTAAAAACATATGCCATGCTATCCAGGTTATCGTGTATGTTTTTCTTGTACTCAGTAATCTCTCATCTTTCACTAGGCCCCACTAGCGTTAGCTCGTTAACAGAAATTAGATTAAACATGTAAGATTAGAGTTAGGAGCATCATGACAGTACCGTGAAAGATATAGCAAAATGTATTCAATAGGTTAATTAAATACACTCTGTTCAACAAAGATTGTCTATCACTTGGCGACAAGGCATCTTAATTATCATTTCAAATGAAGACAAGAAAAGAAACAATATCATAAGTTATCATCGACTCAACTATCACGCGGAGGCAGATTCATCACCATGTACAAGTAAGTTTTTCTGTATTCCTTGTCAATTAAAGCAAACCTACATCTACGAGTAGGATAATGGGGGCGCAACAAATTAGTCCTATTAGTGTCAGGTTCTTGTATCTTATTGTGTCACCCACAAGTGGTGTGTCTCAATGATTATTATGCCACATCATATCCTTGTAATCGCGTTCCGTTTTAGTGACCATAAAGCCATCTCTAGGGGCTAGGGGTGGAGGGACTTATCTTTCACTCGAAAAGAGGGGGAGGAGTAATAAGCCCCTCCTTAAGAAATTGGGCATAATGATACAGTGGGTAGATTTGTCTGCTCCTTTCGTCTTTCAGATATTGCAAAGGGAGGTGAATAGTATAAATGTCATTAAATAATTGTTGAGGCTCGGCACTCACCCTGTTGGAGAATAAATGGCACTTATAAATAAAAAGTAATACAAACGGGGGGGGGGGGTGTCGTTCCCAATCATTCTCACCATTTCCTCTTTTTGCAAGTTCAATGACGGTCAATGACCAATTTACCCTTCCAACTAATACCTCACATATTTTCTTAACATATTTTATAATCACTTTGGACCACTAATCAACCCAGATTGATGGCCCATTATCCTAATCTAATCCAATACAATTATAACCACATAGTCCAAAACCCAATACCCAAACCCAAAAACAACTAACCGAACCTAGTTTTTACCCTAACCCGATAACCCCCCACAATTCACGAGGTTGTTCATCCACATTCTTTCATATCTCTCTCTCTCTCTTCCACAACCCCAAACAAAACCCAGAAACCCTGCCCTTTTGACTTCCATTTCTTCAGAAAACGCTTCATGAACCGACGGATCTGGTGCTTCTGATCTATCACCATGATTTAACCAAATTTGTTTGTTGTGGTTTTCGGTTTCTTGGTTTGTTCTTGGACGTTCTGGTTTAGGGTTTCTAGATATTTCGATCTTCTTTTTCTTTGGGGTTTTTTGGGTTACACATCGTAATCCCATGGAGTCCCGAGTTGATGGTTAGTTAGAATCCGAAGGGTTATATGTTGCCGATTCACAAGACTACGATTAGACGGAGTCTCCTTGGGTTCCTCGTTCGGTTCACTCCGACGACGATGTGAAATCTGTTAACGAAGGTGATCCAAATGAAGATCATGTATCTGTGGTGGAGCCATTCGTTGATGTTGAAATTCGGTTATCCTACTACCGACATCTAGGTATCTTCTGTTATGTTGTGTTATTGCTCATAACGGGAGGGACGTCCTTCTTGAACTTGGATTTGTTATTTATAATATGTTCTTACTTGTTCATGTTCTCATCTGGTTATGGTTCATATTTCTTTGTGTTTATGATCTGGGTTAGGTTACATGTTCTGATATATAGAATAGATGCTACATAATGGCCCATTATTGATGTGTGAAGGATTTTAGAGTAGTACACTTGTGTGGCTCCCTGTTTTTCATAAATGTAGCTCCTCACTCAATCTCCCAATTCCGTGATGATAGTAATTCTGAAAATTGGCATAAAAAATTAGAGAAATTCATCCATTTGGATTTGTTGACAATCTTCTGTTTTGACATTCTTGAACTATTATTGTTGATTATTCAGGTAGTGTGGAGTTTGTGTTGGATTAGAGGTGACTTAGAGCTCAATTGATTCTCCTACTTGGGAGAACCTGCTGATGCATTCAATAGTGGAGTAGATTTGCCACTTGCCTTTATTTTGTTCTCCGATTTCTCTTCGTTACCTATTTTCTACTAGAGTATTGCCCGTGCCCGAGGGCACTATCCTTAAATTAGATAGTTTTTGAATTTAGAGGTGTTTCTTTTTTTAAATGAGTTTAGATGTGTTATCCAAAAATTATATTTACAAATGTGGTGGAAAAAAAGTATTAAAAAAAAAAAAATCCAAGTATGGAATGAGCATTATAATGGATGCGGGAATCAGTCACAACCTCTCTCCTATTAGTTAGGGATGTTATTTTGGTGAGAAAAATCTATCTCCTGTTAGTAGGGATGTCAAAAGAGAGTGGGTAGTTAGGGATGTCCAAGGAAAGTGGGTAGTTAGAAATGTAATAAGTAGGTGAGATCTAATAGTGGGGATGGGGTTGATTTAATATAACGGCTGAAAAATCATAAGTTAGTTAAACAATACTATTTTATAATATAGACTAGAGTATTTCCCGTGCCAGAGGGCACTATCCTGAAACTGGATTTTGAACTTAGAGGTGTTTTTTTAATGAATTTAGAGATGTTATCCAAAAATTATATTTACAAATGTGGTGAAAAAAAACTTCCAAGTATGGGATGAGCATTATAAAGGACGTGTGAATCACTCAAAAGAAAAACATCTCTCCTATTAGTTAGGGATGTCCAAGTAGAGTGGGTAGTTAGGTATGTCCAAGAAGAGTGGGTAGTTAGAGATGTAATAAGTAGGTGAGATCTAATGGTGGCAAAGTGGTTGATTTAATCTAACGATTGAAAAATCATAAGTTAGTTAAACCATGCTATTTTATAATATAGACGGGTTTAATTTTAAGTGTTCATGGACTTCTTCAAGAACACATACATTGTGCTTCATTGCAAAATATCAGATAGTATTTATTTCATTCACGATGGTACTATTTTTCTATCACAATTAAGTTCTATTGAAACAAGATTTCCTAGTCATCGCAAAATTTTATTGCAAAAGACAATAGTTCTTATAGTGACGATAGGGGTGTTACAGACTAGCACGTGACCTCGTGCATGTGATGGTATTACAGTAATTTTTTTATTAATTTATTTAACCATGTTGACGATTGGGAGCTATTTGTCTCAAAATGAAAAGTACATAAGATTTTTCTATGAAAGTGCGGGAGATTTTTTGTCACTAAGTGTCAAACCGCATATAGGTTACATATATATGCGGTAAGACCATAAAGCATGTGCTGGAATATTAATCATCCTTCCTTGACCTCTCTATTATATAGTTAAAAGATCATTTCACCAATAATTATCAACGAGCAGACGATATGAAAGAAAATTTTTAAACAACAGATAAGAAGAATACAAGTGCTCATGAGGGCCACCCTATATAAAGACGTGTTCGGTTCTATGTAGTCCTGCCATCTCTTCTTCGTCATTCATTCATCTGATCGCATAGCAATGGAGAACATCAAGCACGAGTGCGTGAGTGTGAGAGGCCTGAAGCTTCATGTTACAGAGACTAGAACAGGTTCAATGATGGCACTCATCACACGGCTCAAAATTTCCAAATAATCTAACATCATGCTCTTTCTAATCTCTTTGTTCTTTTCGTGAACAATGCATCATATATGCAGGTCATGTTGTGGTTTTCTTGCATGGGTTCCCCGGGATATGGTATTTGTGGAGGTACCAGATGGTGGCGTTGGCTGCTGCAGGGTTCAGAGCGATTGCACATGACCACAGGGGTTGTGCACTTTCTAAGCAGCCTGTTGTGCCAGAGAAGACCGCTTACGGGGACGTCGTGCATGATCTCCTGAACAATTTAGGCACTGACAAGGTTAGTTTCTTAGTGAAAGGAACCAGGGGCGGAGGGAGGAATTAGAAAGTCTTAGGCACAATCCTAAGTTTTTAAAGAAAGGTCGGACATTTTCATACTTTTACCAAGGGCACTACTAAAATTTTGTGTTAAGAAGGGGTAAAATTAGTATTGTTTTTCCAAAATTAAGGTGCGACACGTGCCTCGCCGTGCAGCATGCAAGCTATGCCCCAGACATGAACTTCGGGAATAACTCTTTCTTCCCCCGTATCTAAAATGTATTTTTTGCACAGACAAGATGTTCGATAGATGTATTTTGTTGTTAAGAATCTTAGGTTCCACCTCAAAGCATGTTATTAGGCACAGATGAACCAGACAAAATAATGATTCTCAACACGCCCCCTCAAGCGCAGCATGCGAAACAAACAGATATGCCCTGATACCATGTTAAGAGTCCCAGAGTTCCACCTTAAAATTAATTGGCAATTAAGGGAGTAGCCCAAGTATCTTATTAGGCACAAACGAAACAGAGAAGAGTCCCGATGTGGGACAAACAACGATTCAGCATGTGGAAGAAACAAACTGATAGACTTTGAAATCATGTTAACAATCCTGAGTTCACCTCAAAACCAAAGAGCAATGAGGCGAGTAGCCCAAGTATCTTAGTAGGCACATACGAAGCAAACAGAGTCCCGATGTGAGACAAAAACTATATGTAATACACGATGTGGATTACTACTAGCACTTTCAAGAATTAAGCACTTTCTTACAAATTTTTCATGCTCCCGCTCTCGCTCCAGGGGACTTAGTGTACAACCAATAGGTGAGCAAACTCATTCAGAAATCTTATATCTTATATAAAAGCAGAAAAGTCCCGAGGTGAAATCACGATTTGACATTTGTCATTGTATAATCATTATGAGTATGACATTTGTAATCCTACGTGTCCATTTAAACAAAACCAACCAATGACTTTTAGACATGTACTCATGTGTTGCTTTGTCATTAAATTTTGAAATTACTCATTTTGTTTGTAACTCATGAGCAATTAATTGTAGGGTTTTGATTCATGGATCGCGCAAACGGAAGCATAATCAAATAAACAACCATGCAAAACCCTCCAAGGATCACAAGTCTAGATGCATAACGATAGTAAAGGCAAGAAATCATAAACACACCTTTGGGTTCTCCTTGATGACTTCAAACGCGAATAGTGTCACGTTCTCTATAGTTGATCCACGCCTAGAGTTGTTCCTAGATCTCCAATCTCCTTGGTGCTAGCCCGGATTGAAAGGAGGGTGAAGGAATCACGCAAAACGAGACACCAAAAGGGGGTTCGGCCCTTTGTGGCGTCGGGGACAAGGGGCGGCGGCAAAGGGGGCGGCGTCCCTCTTTGTGGCTTGCTCTCTCTCTCCTTTGTTCTCTCCTACTCTTGTTATGTTCTCTCTAGAGCATAAAGTGTGTAGGGAAGGAAGGAGGAGGGTCCTTTATATAGTCCAACAACTCCTTGTCAACTACCTAAAGGACTTATTCTAGTCCTACTAGAGTTCAATTTAGTCCCTTCCTTGCAAATTAGTCCCTACTAAGTTTGCAAGGGTTTGCAAAGTGATCCTTCTCATTAATTAATCCAATTAATTAATTCCACAATCTAGTACAACTCTATATAGCGTGTGACCCCATAGGTTCTATCTAGTTGGTAGCAACTCTTTGCTAATATGGAGCGGTTTCTAGCAAAACATCCATTCTAGCCAACTAATAGAATAGTCATCTAGACAACCTTGTACAAGTAATTGTCTCATCCCTTTGCCTCCATATCCGGATTGGACACGAGACATACAAGTCACACTCGTATATCCAATCCCTAGTTTCTCGATCCATGGAATAGCCTTATTCGTGCAAATAACATCAATATCCCATATATTGATTTATTTGAGTCTGGCCAGACATTCTATAAGCACTATCCTCGAGTGGCCTTGGATATTTGCTCCCGTTATGTGGGAGGGGCAAATCCTCTCTACGTCCACTACGATCTCTAAGCTTGCTTCTCATTGTATCCAGTACACGCCTTTATAACTACCCAGTTACGGTGTAGCGTTTAACGCTACCAAGATCACAATGATCCACAACTAGAATATCTAGTGACTTCAAGTCTAAGGATGACAATACCATTGTACCCGAGAAGCACTTGTGACTCAACATAACGTGTATGTAGCCTTCTCGGTAATGGGTCAATCCAGTGCAACATTCCGTAATGCACACCTATGTGTTAGATCGTGATATCTCCATATCAATCTAACCCCATACTAGTCTATAGATGATTGTCCCATTTAATCATTATACTCGACTAGGGATATTTAAGATAAACAACACGATTGTAAATCTAAGGACTTCATTATATTAAATATCCAATAAATAATAAATGAATTTCTAGCCAATTACAAATTCATACTAAACTAGATTGCCTCTAGGGCATCTATTCCAACAGTCTCCCACTTGCACTAGAGCCAATCTGGCGCATCTCGTATGCCCATACTCCTAGTGTGCCCTTCATGCTTCCACTGCGTGAGAGGCTTCGTAAGCGGGTCTGACAGATTATCATCTGTAGGAATCTTGCATATCCGAACGTCTCCTCTATCGATAATATCTCGAATCAGATGAAACTTCCTGAGCACGTGCTTGGACTTCTGGTGCGATCTTGGTTCCTTTGATTGCGCGATCGCCCCAGTGTTGTCACAGAACAACTCCACTGGATCCGCAATGCTAGGGACCACACCAAGTTCAGAAACAAACTTTTTGATCCAAACAGCCTCCTTTGCTGCGCCATTCGCAGCAATGTACTCAGCCTCTGTTGTAGAATCAGCTACCGTCTCTTGCTTGGAACTCTTCCAGCTCACCGCTGCTCCATTCAGGCAAAACACATATCCCGACTGTGATCTAAAGTCATCTCTATCGGTTTGGAAGCTTGCATCAGTGTAACCCCTTACACGCAACTCTTCCTCACCGCCAAACATCAAGAAAGCATCCTTAGTTCTTCTCAAGTACTTTAGGATGTTCTTGACAGCAATCCAGTGACTCTCACCTGGATTGGATTGGTATCTGCTTGTCATACTCAAGGCATATGACACATCTGGTCTAGTACATAACATGGCGTACATGATGGATCCTATGGCCGAGGCATAGGGAATCCTACTCATGCGTTCCTTCTCAATCTCATTGGAAGGACATCCACTCTTCGAAAGAGTGATTCCATGTGACATGGGCAAGAATCCCTTCTTGGAATCTTGCATGTTGAACCGTTTCAACACCTTGTCAATATATGTACTTTGACTTAGGCCTAGCAACCTCTTAGATCTATCTCTATAGATCTTTATACCAAGTATATAGGCTGCTTCCCCTAAGTCTTTCATTGAGAAACACTTTCCTAGCCAATCTTTCACAGATTGCAGCATGGGAATGTCGTTTCCAATGAGCAGTATGTCATCCACATACAAGACCAGAAAAGCTACAGAGCTCCCACTAACCTTCTTGTAGACACAAGACTCATCTTCGTTTCTGATGAAGCCAAACTCTTTGACCACTTCATCAAAACGTCGATTCCAACTCCTAGAAGCTTGCTTCAATCCATAAATGGATCGTTGCAGCTTACAGACTTTGTTGGCTTGCTTTGGATCCTCAAAACCCTCCGGCTGTATCATATACACGTCCTCGAGGAGATTCCCATAAAGGAATGCTGTTTTGACATCCATCTGCCAAATCTCATAGTCGTAGTATGCTGCAATTGCAAGTAGGATTCGGATGGATTTGGTCATAGCGACTGGTGAAAAGGTTTCATCATAGTCAATACCATGAATCTGTCTGAATCCTTTAGCCACCAATCGGCCCTTATAGGTAATCACATTACCATCCATGTCGATCTTCTTCTTGAAGACCCACTTGCACCCTATGGGTCGCGCCCCATCAGGTGGTTCCACCAAAGTCCATACTTTGTTGGTATACATGGATTCCATCTCGGATCTCATGGCCTCAAGCCACTTCTGCGAGTCTGGGCCATTCATGGCCTCCTCATAGGTAGTAGGCTCATCATCTATGAGCATCGTGTCACCGGAATCAGTTACGAGAAGTCCGTACCTCTCGGGTTCCTGGCGCACTCTACTAGATCTACGAAGCTCTTGTGTTACCTGAACAGGTGGATCCACAACTGCTTGTGATTCCTGTTCATGTTCCATAATCGGTTCTGTGATTTGTGGTTCTTGAACTTCTTCAAGTTCTACATTCCTCCCACTTGCTTCTTTAGAGACAAACTCTCTTTCTAGAAACACGCCGGTCCGAGCAACAAACACTTTGTTCTCGGTTGGATTGTAGAAGTAGTATCCCTTAGTTTCCTTAGGGTACCCCACAAATTTACACTTATCCGATTTAGGCCCTAGCTTGTCTGATTGTAAACGTTTTACATAGACATCGCAGCCCCAAATCCTCATGAACGACAGTGTGGGACGCCTCCCACTCCACATCTCATATGGTGTCTTCATGACTGATTTAGATGGAACACGGTTAATGGTAAAAGCTGCACTTAATAGAGCGAAGCCCCAAAATGATAATGGAAGATCGGTTTGACACATCATAGACCGAACCATATCCAATAGGGTTCGATTCCTCCTCTCAGACATGCCATTCCATTGTGGCGTTCCGGGTGGAGTGAGTTGGGACACGATCCCACACTCTCTAAGATAGTCGTCAAACTCTTGGCTTAAGTATTCTCCTCCACGATCCGATCGTAGAGCCTTGATACTTTTGCCAAGTTGCTTCTCTACTTCATTCTTGAATTCTTTGAACACTTCAAAGGATTCGGATTTTGCCCTCATAAGGTACACAAATCCATATCTACTGTAATCATCAGTAAACGTAATGAAGTAGACATAACCACCCCTGGCAGGCGTGGCAAATGGCCCACACACATCGGTATGTATGAGTGCCAATTGCTCACTAGTCCTCTCACCTTTCTTATTGAAAGGGGACTTTGTCATTTTTCCCAATAAACAAGCCTCACATGTCTCATATGATTCAAAATCAAATGAGTCTAGCAATCCATCCTTATGGAGCCTAGATACACGTTTCTCATTTATGTGGCCTAAACGACAGTGCCATAAATAAGCAGGATTTAAATCATTTATTTTAATCCGCTTGGTATTAATGTTGTAGACAGGATTACTTAGATCAAGGACATAAAGTCCATTAAATAATTGCGCTTTAAAATAGTGAATATTATTCAAATAAAAGGAACAACAATTGTTCTTTATTGAAATAATAAAACCTTCCTTGTCCAAACAAGAAATAGAAATAATGTTTCTGCTCATAGCAGGCACAAAATAGCAATTATTTAATTCTAAAACTAATCCTGAAGGCAGAGATAGCTCGCAAACGCCTATGGCCAACGCAGCAACCTTTGCTCCATTCCCAACGCGCAGATCTACCTCCCCTTTAGCCAATCTTTTACTTCTCTTTAGATCCTGCATATTTCGACAAATATGAGATCCACATCCAGTATCTAATACCCATGATGTAGAGACAGTTAAATTGACATCTACAACAAAAATACCTGGTGGTGGTGGAATCACTATTCCAAGCCTCTTGTCCTCCAGATATTTTGGGCAGTTCCTCCTCCAGTGTCCAGGTTGACTACAGTAGTGACATTCACCCTTAGTCACGACCTTGGCAATGGCACCAACAGGCTTAAGGGCTTGTTCCTTGGACTTAGCAACTGACTTGCCTTTGCCCTTGGAGGAAGATGCAAACTTTTTGCCCTTTCCTTTATGCACCATCATAATGGCTTTGCCCTTACCCTTGTTGATGCTTTGTTCAGCCGTCCTCAACATGTTGAGCAAATCTGGCAGTGGTTTAACGATCTCGTTCATGTTATAGTTCATAATGAACTGTCCATAACTCTCGGGCAACGATTGCAACACGAGATCGGTTGCCAACTCTTGGCCGACCGGGAACCCAAGCCGGGCGAGATTCTCCAAGTACCCGATCATTCGGAGTACGTGGGGTCCCACCGGGTTCCCTTCTGCCAGATGACATTTGAACAGTGCCTTTGAGACCTCATACCTCTCTACCCTCGCCTGCTCTTGGAAGAGCTGCTTTAGATGTTCGATCATATCGACAGCATTCATGTTCTCATTGTTGCTTCTGAAGCTCAGAGGTCATGGTGCAAAGCATTAGGCAGGCCGCATCATTAGCGTCATCAACACGCTTTTGATACGCCTTTAAGGCAGCAGGTGTCTGATTCTCTGGACCTTCTGGAACTTGCTCCTCTATTGCGTACAGCTTCTTTTCTTGCTTGAGAACAATTCTCAAGTTTCTGTACCAATCGAGAAAGTTGGTTCCTGAGAGCTTGTCCTTCTCAAGGACAGATCGTAGGGAATGTTGTGAACTCGATGAGTTGTTTGCCATTTGGAATTCTACAAAAGGAAAATACGCAAGTTTTAGTATTTGTGAATTTTTGACTATATTTAATAATGGCTAGTTTATTAAATATAGCTCCCACTATTTTTCTACGGATTAATAACCCTCAAGATATTAATGCGGAAAATATCCTTATATTTTCTAGTGGGCCAAGATCCATCTTTTTCATCTCCTTATGAGCTTGCTTTGGCAAGTCACCCATAATTCGATTACTTCTTAGGTAGGAACAATTCCAATTGCATCCCATATGCGACTCTTGGTTCAATCGGGCAAATAACTCCTTATTTATCCATCCTTATGGATAATCCCAATTGATTGCCTCTAGGTTTCTTAATCAAATTAATAGCCTAGTTGTGTTCAACCTCTTATCTAAACAATTGCACATTGTTACGTGCCATCGCATTCCATCATTATGAACCAAGTCGCCATGCTTTGGCATGCACGAACTCGATAAATAATGATGATAATGAGTGTTTAAATAACGAGAAGGCAAGAACACAATATTTAAAATTTGAGGGATTTTCAATTTTAATTTTAATTATTTTGTTGATCAATATCAACTAATCTATCTATTTGAGTTTGGGCACAACTCCAAATAATAGATCCGGGTTGTCTAATTATCTTATTATCCTAATTGCATGCATCATCCATACACCAACCACACAAATAATAAGACAATAAATAAACAACCACAAAACAGAAATTAAACGTGATGTGGATATGGCCTTTTCTAGACTAAGATAATTCCAAGCCAATGGAATTATCTATGAACCCTAAACAAACACATCTCCATGCGTCTTGATCTTTTGGTCCATCCTTCATAGTTATGTGGTGTGCACCATGCTCCATGCTCCATCTTTTGTGGCTCCTTTTGGCTTTGGGCTTCTTTTCTCCAATCTTGGCTAACAATCTACTTTATCTAGCACTAGCTAATATCTATACTAAATAAAATAAATCTCACAAGTTGAGAAAAAAATGGCACGCAGGCCATAAAACCCTAATTAATTATTACAATTAATTGATCAGCTCGCAGGCCGTAAAACCAAAGCACAAAATTAAACATCCACATCAAACCACATCCTAAGGCCATATCCAATCACCATGCAAATTGCACATAAACAGTTAAAATCCAATTTTAACGCGCTTGGTCAATTTTAATTGATTTTAGGATTTCTAGGGTTAAAACGGTCCATGGGCCCAACAATCAAATTGCCCGGGCCCAAATAAGTGAACCATAAAGCCCTAGGGCCGGCCCGGGCCCAAAACCCGCAAGCTAGGCCCGCGGGTTAGGGCCGCCCGCCCCCTTAGGGCGCCAAGCTTGGGCGGCAAGCAAGGGGGCGGTCCCCTAGGGGGCCGAACCTCCTTGTGGAGGTTGTTTCCAAAACAACCTCCTTGCTTGGAGCCCAAGTTTGGTTGTTTCCTTGTTGTGGGAGAACTCCTTCTTCCCCAAGGATGCCCAAACCCTAGATCTAAGATCCTAAAATTTCTCAAACTCACCAATTCATGCATCCAATGCAATAATTGGGTCTTGTTATGATTAATTCTTTGACAAATTGCATCCAATGCTTGATTTGTCTTGTTTTACGCGATAAACAACAAATTAAGGTGTAAAACAACAAGAATGTAACACATAAACTACGTTTATGCTCTATGACCTGTGGCTCTGATACCACTGTAGGGTTTTGATTCATGGATCGCGCAAACGGAAGCATAATCAAATAAACAACCATGCAAAACCCTCCAAGGATCACAAGTCTAGATGCATAACGATAGTAAAGGCAAGAAATCATAAACACACCTTTGGGTTCTCCTTGATGACTTCAAACGCGAATAGTGTCACGTTCTCTATAGTTGATCCACGCCTAGAGTTGTTCCTAGATCTCCAATCTCCTTGGTGCTAGCCCGGATTGAAAGGAGGGTGAAGGAATCACGCAAAACGAGACACCAAAAGGGGGTTCGGCCCTTTGTGGCGTCGGGGACAAGGGGCGGCGGCAAAGGGGGCGGCGTCCCTCTTTGTGGCTTGCTCTCTCTCTCCTTTGTTCTCTCCTACTCTTGTTATGTTCTCTCTAGAGCATAAAGTGTGTAGGGAAGGAAGGAGGAGGGTCCTTTATATAGTCCAACAACTCCTCGTCAACTACCTAAAGGACTTATTCTAGTCCTACTAGAGTTCAATTTAGTCCCTTCCTTGCAAATTAGTCCCTACTAAGTTTGCAAGGGTTTGCAAAGTGATCCTTCTCATTAATTAATCCAATTAATTAATTCCACAATCTAGTACAACTCTATATAGCGTGTGACCCCATAGGTTCTATCTAGTTGGTAGCAACTCTTTGCTAATATGGAGCGGTTTCTAGCAAAACATCCATTCTAGCCAACTAATAGAATAGTCATCTAGACAACCTTGTACAAGTAATTGTCTCATCCCTTTGCCTCCATATCCGGATTGGACACGAGACATACAAGTCACACTCGTATATCCAATCCCTAGTTTCTCGATCCATGGAATAGCCTTATTCGTGCAAATAACATCAATATCCCATATATTGATTTATTTGAGTCTGGCCAGACATTCTATAAGCACTATCCTCGAGTGGCCTTGGATATTTGCTCCCGTTATGTGGGAGGGGCAAATCCTCTCTACGTCCACTACGATCTCTAAGCTTGCTTCTCATTGTATCCAGTACACGCCTTTATAACTACCCAGTTACGGTGTAGCGTTTAACGCTACCAAGATCACAATGATCCACAACTAGAATATCTAGTGACTTCAAGTCTAAGGATGACAATACCATTGTACCCGAGAAGCACTTGTGACTCAACATAACGTGTATGTAGCCTTCTCGGTAATGGGTCAATCCAGTGCAACATTCCGTAATGCACACCTATGTGTTAGATCGTGATATCTCCATATCAATCTAACCCCATACTAGTCTATAGATGATTGTCCCATTTAATCATTATACTCGACTAGGGATATTTAAGATAAACAACACGATTGTAAATCTAAGGACTTCATTATATTAAATATCCAATAAATAATAAATGAATTTCTAGCCAATTACAAATTCATACTAAACTAGATTGCCTCTAGGGCATCTATTCCAACATTAATATCAATTTAAAATTAGTAATGAATGTTCATTTTTTATTTATGACCTGAAAATAAATATATTATACATATAAGTAATTTTTCTTAATATTTAAGAAGAAGTTATTATTTCATGAGTTCTTGATTGATGCATATTTAATATAACATGAATTATGATAACATATTTAAATCTAACATTTACATAAAATAATTGTATGTAATCATATTATTTTTATTAGGAAAATAAATTATATTCTTAAAGACATGTTGTCGTCATTTATTAATAAATCATTGCATCTAGAATTCTACATGTATACAAAAGACATAAGTGACTTTCTGAGAAAAGGTGTCGCACTCTTTTTTCGAGCAGTATGTCAAAGTAATTGGTCAACGTTAATTTCCTCAACTTCATCACAGTATCATAATGTCAGATGATTATTTTAAGATTGACAGGTTTAATTATATGAGCATGAATGCATTTTTTATATTATTCCATGTTAATTCCCAAACTTTTTTCTTAGCTAATTGTATCTTAATATCATAATAAATTCAACAAACAATATTATTTTGAAAGGAAACTCAACAAATAATATAGGTACATGATGTTCAGATGTAATTTTTATTATTCTTTACAAAGAAAATACTTCTACGAATTCTTAGTTATGCATATTAGTGCATAGTTACAACATTGATAACATGAACCATGATCTCATTTTCAAATTAGAAAATATATGAATAAATTTGTAAGAAATTTTTTAGGGAAAGAAATTTCACTCTTAGAACATATGTAGAATGCATTTGTAATGTAACACACTGAAATAAGTTCATCTTCATGTGTGTAAATGACGTTGGTGGTTTTATGATAAATTTATTTCAATATTCCATACAAATTTTATTTCAATTTTCATCTAAGTTAGTTTTATGTTAGACAAGTTTCTAAAGGTTTCTTATGGATCAATAATTTTTTCACAAAGAACATGACAATACATCAATTAGTTGGTACTTTAACATGTAAGAGTACTGTACACTTTCCGTTACGAACAATTATAAAAATAATATTCAAAAAAATTAAAAAAGGATAAATTAAAATATTATATATGAAAACAATTTAAAATCCACTCATTTATAGTAAAAGTTATAAAGAGAAAGAAACGTGATTTGATTACAGTAATTGTTGAAAAGAACTGTTTCAATGATATTGAGCAACTGTTTCGAAATCATAAACTATTTTTTTTTCTTTTTTTTTTTGCATATTTTCACATTCATATAAGTGACTTTAACTCCATTATTTATCGACTCGCCTCGCGCCTTTGCGAGGGGTCACGCCTAGTATAAATTAAATTAGTAAAGTGTCATATCATTTGATCCTTACGCACAAGATTAATTATGCAACTTCGGCTTGTTATACACAAGCGGCTGCAGGCATTCCCTAGAGCCTCAAGAGATGTCGTCGTATCTTTCAGAGGAAAATTAAATTTACTCAACTGTCCATGAACTATATTGTTCCGATTTGAAGAAAATTTGTTGTTTTGTTTCATCATGTCGTAAGATGGGTTATAAACCCTTCAAATGGCCAGACAAATCATCAATTCTGGATAAAGGATACTTATTCTTGATGATGACACGATGAAGCAGCCTATAATCAATACACAATCTCAAAGTCCCATCCTTCTTCTGAGCAAGTAACACTGGAACTCTCCACGGTGAGCAACTAGGTCTAATATAGTCTCGATCTGACAAGTCTTGGATGTGAGTCTTAAGCTCATTCAACTCAGTTGGAGCCATACAATATGGTGTAATAGAGATAGGTTGAGTACCTGCTAAGTAGTAAGGCGCAAGAGGAAGTATTATAACTTGACCTTCACTTGGGAGTTACTATGTTGCTCTTTCTCTCAGGTGGATTAGTTCTAGTAATTTTCCTTACTCCATCTCAAGGCTTCATAGTGGAGAAGAAACCATGTGATGTTTAATTGTTTATTACCATTTCAGTCGTACGATGTTTTCCTTAGAGAATACCAACTTTTACTACTGCCAGTATCCATTTCTTGGTTCTAAATCCAATAAATGCTTTAGATTATACGGATTTTGTTCTGAAGTGGTGAAAACTCCCAAAAAGATTTCTGAGTTTCTTTCATATTTAATTTCCTTCTTGGATATGGTAAGTTGTTGATCATTCAATCTTTCTGACTTGGTTCTAACGTTCACATTTATAGAAATCCATCCATCAATCAGTTGAAAGAAAACTATAAGGTAACCATTGTTTTCCGGCTTTTCAGATGTTTGTGTCATGAGTGGAGCAATCCTATTCATTCAGGAAGATCTCCAGAGCAGTAAAATGTTTGAGAAGATTGAAGCAAAGAACTAAAATGTTCTTTATCAATCTTGGAAATGCAGTGCATTTTTTAGTTTGAAGTTATAACACTTTGATACAACACTTTGTTGATAATAGAGAATTGTTATGACAACCCACCTCACGAACAATGAACGAATAAAGAAGAACACGAGTATTTTACGTGGTTCGCTAGCAAAATATTTGCTAACTACCTCCACGGTGGAAAAGCACTCTTTATTCACTTAAGAGGAACAAGACTACAAGAATGTTTTGCATACCTAATAATGTGACTACTAGGTTCTTTATATAGTGCTAGGAAATCCCTAAAGTTTCCAAATCCGATTTGGAAACAACCTTGTTTCCTAACTAATCATCCACCGCCTTTGACATCCAATGTTTCCTAATCAAAGTTGGAAACAAAGAGTTTAGCCGCCTTTGAACAATTCAAGGCACCAACTCAACAAATCTCCACCTTGACTTGAATTGTCTCGTCAACAGCAGCTGCTCGTATTCCCGCAAATAAAGCTACGTCTTCTCCGCACCCGATTGTCTCTCGTCACAGAGACTCACTGGACCCCCACCGAGTTCGACATGCCCTTAAGGGCCTCACTGGCTCAAGATGTTGAGCAATTCCAGAAAATACTGGAACTTGCTCTCCGGAACCGGTTTGGTGAACATATCTGCGGGGTTGTCAGCTGTCCCCACCTTCTTCACCTTGATTCTGCTCTCGTTTCTCAGAAAATGATACCTGACGTCGATATGCTTGGTCCTTTCATGATGAACCTGGTCCTTAGTCAATCAAATCGCACTCAAGCTATCACAGTAGACTATCGCCAGATCTTGAAGTAGCCTTAGATCATTGACCATTCCATTAAGCCAAATTGCCTCCTTTGTTGCTTCCGTTAGAGCCATATACTCCGCCTTCGTGGTGGACAAAGTCACCGTCGGCTGTAGCGTCGCCTTCCAACTCACAACAGATGCTCCCAGAGTAAATACGTAGCCTGTCATTGATCTTCTACTGTCAATATCCCATGCATAGTCCGCGTCCGAGAAACCAGCTACCAAGATGTTTTCACTAGCCCCATAACACAGGCAAACGTCTGACGTAACCTTAAGGTACCTGAATATGCGCTTCACCGCTTGCCAATGGTCTCTACCCGGATGAGCCATAAAACGACTATCCACACTAAAAGCGAATTCTATGTCCGGTCGAGTGCAGACCATAGCATACATGAGACTTCCAACTGCGATAGCATATGAAACCTTGGACATGTACTCCTTCACCTCCTCGGTCTAAACGGTGTACATTTCTAGCTTGCTATTAGTTTCCATAGGAGTATCTATAGCTTTAGCTGATAACATCCCGAATCTTGCCAAGACCTTCTTGGTGTATCCCTGCTGTGACAAGAAAAGCTTCTTCTTCCTGTCTCTTATAGATCTCAACTCCTAATATCTTCCGAGCAGCTCCCAGATCCGTCATCTCAAATTCCGCGCTAAGCTACCTCTTCAGTTCTCTAATGTCCTTGATATTTTGAGTTTCAATCAGAATATCATCCACATATAGAACTAGGTAAATACGTGATCCACCATGCAACTCTTTGTGATACACGCAACAATCATACTCGCACTTGTGGTAACCAATCTTCAACATGAAGCTGTCAAACCTCTTGTACTATTGCCTCGGTGACTGCTTAAGTCCGTAGAGAGATCTCTTCAGCTTGCACACGTGGTTATCTCTTCCGGGAACTTGGAACCCTTCCGGTTGGCTCATGTATATCTCCTCTTCCAACTCTCCATGTAGAAAAGCTGTTTTGACATCCAATTGCTCAAGCTCTAGATCGTGGTGTGCCACCATTTCTAGTAGCACCCGGATAGAAGTATGTCTGACAACCGGTGAGAATATCTCGTTGTAGTCAACTCCCTCTTTCTGACTGAAACCTCTTGCAACTAGCTTTGCCTTATACTTGATGCCCTCTCCAGATGCAGTTCCTTCCTTTCTTCTGAAAACCCACTTGCAACTGACTATCTTCCTTCCCGCTGGCAATTTAACAAGCTCCCAAGTCGAGTTCTTGCTAAGAGACTCCATCTCTTCTCCCATCGCGGCAATCCATTGTGCTGACTGAGAACTAGATATAGCGGCCTTGTAGGAGGATGGCTCGTCCTCTACCTCTTCCGCTACCTGTAATGCATATCCCACCATACCATCATATTTGTATCTCGCCGGAGGCTTTATGACTCTCCTTGGTCTTCCTTCAGCAATACTTTGATGAACTGGTTCCTCTGGTGTAGACGCATCCTCACTATCAGATTCTTCCGCTTCTTCCTCTTATGCTTCTGGCGGTGGTGTAGGGATTTCGGAATCCTTAGGATCAGTAGGATCCGACTCTCCCTCCACCTTCTTTTTTGCACCTCCAAGCTCCACCTCCACGGAGTTCTTCAACATATAAGTCTCATCAAAGACTACAGTATTGCTAAGTATAATCTTGTTGTCTACCCATATCTCGTATCCCTTCACACCTGTTCCGAAACTCATGAATACTCCCTTCTTAGCTCTTGGTTCTAGTTTGCCATCATCAACGTGATAATAGGAAACACAACCAAAAACTCTCAAATCCGAGTAATCCAGTGCATTACCGGACCAGACTTCCACAGGAATCTTGCATCCTATACCTGTGTGCGGGCTCCGATTTATGAGATAGCATGCCATGGAAACTGCCTCTCCCCAGAAAGCCTATAGAAAGACCTGCATTCGAAATCATGCACCTTGCTTTCGCTAAAAGTGTCTGATTCATTCTCTCGGCTACACCGTTCTACTGCGGTGTGTGCCGGACTTTGCGAAGGCGTGCTATTCCCTGATCCTTGCAGAATCCATCAAACTCTGATGAACGAAACTCTAAGTCGTTGTCCGTGCGCAGCCTCTTCACCTTCTTTCCCACCTGATTCTCTACTAGCGTCTTCCACTCATTGAATCTTGCGAAGGCTTCACTCTTGTGCTTCATCACGAATATCCAAGTCATCCTGGAGTAATCGTCTATGATGCTCAAAAAATACCTATACCCGCCAATCGCCTTGACTCGAGATGGACCCCAGCAATCCGAATGGATATAATCAAGAGTACCTTTCGTTCTATGAACCACCTTAGAGAACTTGCTACGCTGTAGCTTCCCATACACGCAGTGCTCACAAAACCCTTGGCTCTTGGGCGCATGCCCGGTGAGATAGCCTTTCTTGTGAAGTTCCTGCATTCCACGTTCACTCATATGACCGAGCCTCATATGCCACGGCTTAGTTAGATCAGCTTCCTTAATCTCGGCTGAGACAACTCCAGCAGAACCCGTGATCGTCGAACCTTGCAACATGTACAAAGTCCCACTCTTGACTCCCTGAGAATCACCTTAGAACCCTTGCAGACTTGTAGATCTCCACCTTCACCTTTGAAACTGTATCCCTTGTTGTCGAGTAGACTCAAGGAGATCAGATTCTTCTTAATAAGTGGTACATGTCTGACCTGCTCCAAGGTACATAACTTCCCTTCATTCGTCTTCAATCTAACTGAGCCGCTCCCAATCACCTTACAGATGGCTCCGTTTGCCATGTAGACAGACCCTCCATCCGTTTGGTCGTACGTCGAGAATAGCTCCCTGTTAGAGCAAATATGATAGGAAGCTCCGGAATCAAGGGCCCACGCTTCTTGAGAGTGCGTGACAACATCCGCCATAAGAACGTAAACATCCTCGGACGAGTTACCTTGTTCTGCTACGGCTACGGATCCGTTCTGCCCCTGCTGACCTCGTTTCGGGCAATCTCTCTTCCAGTGCCCATTTTCCTTGCAAAAGGAACAAACATCCTTGGGTAACTTAGTACCTGAGAACAATTTCTTCTTGTTCTTCTTACCCTTCTTGCTTCCTCCCGTTGCCATCAGTCCGGAAGCATGGTCCTCTATACCTGTTCTTGCACCCTTATGGCGCGGTTCCCTAGCATGGAGCGCCGATCTCACCTCCTCTAGGGATAAGTCGTCCTTGTTCACAATGAACGACTGCACGAAGTTCTCATATGATGGGGGTAACGAGATCAATAACAAATGTGCAGCATCCTCATCCTCCACCTTCTCGCCATTATTACGCAAATCTAACAGAATTGTGTTCAATTGATCAAGATGGTCCTTGAGAGTCGTACCTTCGAGCATCCGCAGGGTGAGGAGACTTTGCTTTAGCATCAACTTGCTAGTGAGACTCTTCGTCATGTAGAGACTCTCCAACATGAGCCAGAGCTTCGCTGCTTCCTTCTGATCTGCGATCTCGATGATCACGTCATCCGATAAGCACATCATAATCGTTGCGTGTGCCTTCTCCTCCATCGCCTTGAACTCCGCTGATGCTACATTCATGCCTCCCTTGTCCGCGATCAAAGGTGCCCACAAGCTTTGCGATTTGAGCAAAGCCTCCATCTTTATTTTCCACAAACTGAAGCTGTTCCCTCCTGTGAACCTGTTGATCTTCAACATTGATCAGGACATCTTTCTTGGTGGATCTTGAACTCTAGTCGCGTGCTCCACCTAGATCGCAAAATCCTAGCTTTGATTTCACCAAGTTGTGAAACCCTAGCTTTGCTCCGCCTTGATCTTAATCTTGAAACACCGCCAAACCCGAGCTCTGATACCAGTTTGTTATGACAAACCACCTCACGAACAATGAACGAATAAAGAAGAACACGAGCATATTACGTGGTTCGCTAGCAAAATATTTGCTAACTACCTCCACGGCGAGAAAGCGCTCTTTATTCACTTAAGAGGAACAAGACTACAAGAATGTTTTGCATACCTAATAATGTGACTACTAGGTTCTTTATATAGTGCTAGGAAATTCCTAAAGTTTCCAAATTCGATTTGGAAACAACCTTGTTTCCTAACTAATACTCCACCGCCTTTGACTTCCAATGTTTCCTAATCAAAGTTGGAAACAAAGAGTTTAGCCGTCTTTGACCAAACAAGGCACCAACTCAACAGAATTCATAATGGAAATGCAGTGTATTTTTAGTTTGAAGTTATAACACTTTGTCTTAATCACCACGAGCACAAGAAGCGTCTGCTCTATTCTGTCGATATCTTGACACATGATTATTATTTATGGATCAATGGAGAAAAATAAAAAAAATCATTTCGATTCACAACGAGATCAGAAAGAGAATGAGAGGATGATCCTCATTATTAAGTTCACGAAACATTTATTTGTTTATTGCTTTGAACTTTTGAGATGTAACCCCATGCAATATGTACACGCACTATGTGAATTGACATAAAACCCCCACGCAATATTGATTTTACTGACATCTACAGTTTCGATTAGCTTTTGTTAGCAGATATTACGCAAACTGCTATCTTGAAATGCCAACTTTTGCTTTCTGGTGCATCTGATGATATTGTTACTTGCTGAGAGTTGGCATATTTCTATTTCCTTAATTTGGTGCAATTTATTGGGAGCAGTTTTGTTCCAACACTTTAACACAAACAACCGAACATACGCCCACATGTTAAGATTTTCCCTTTGCTTTACATCGTACGATGACTTCCATGTGATGTCTGATTGTTAATTAAGATTCCATCGTACTGAAATTCAATGCTCAGGTGCTCTTAAATAATTCCAACTTGTGGTACTAGTAGTCTTCACTTCATCAATCCAGATCTGGGAGATGCTTACATTACCTGGTTCTGGCTCAGAAGAGCTGAAACACCCCCTCAGAAAGAATCCTAGGTTTCCTCACTTTTTAGTTCCTGTTTGTTTGGAAACAACTAGAGAGGAGAAATGGGGTTTGTGGGTATCCAAGAAAGTGGGAACGGAGAGATGGGTATTATGTCTAGTGTTCGTCTGGGGACCAAGAACAAGTACGAGAGAATGGATTCTGAGCTGACGGAGGAGGCTGATGCTGGGTTTGAAGATGACCTTAATCATCATCGTCAACACGAAAGAAGCACGAGTACGAGGAAATATGTTCTTGCTTGTGCAGTTTTTGCATCCTTCAACTTTGTCCTTCTTGGCTATGGTAAGCTCTTGCTTTCTCAATCCTGTTTCATATAATGCTCTGTTTTCAACTTGTTAGAAACTAAATGAGATTTCTTTAGTCAACTATGTGGTTGGTTAAGGTAGTTTTTTTGCTTAAAACTTTTTGACATTTAACGCATGTGCAGTATATGTTCGTTGACTGTGCAACACATGCAGTATGAGAATTAACGGATAACATCCACTCAATATTGATTTCACAAACTTTACGCATCAATATTCTTTATTTTACTGACATAGCGCACCAACAAAATGATAAAGGTTGTTTGCTTTTTCACGAGCGGTGTCAGTAAAATCAGTACTGCGTAGGCTCCCGGGATTTATTCTCATAGTGCATTTATGACACTGTCAGCGAACATATACTGGACATAGGTTATATGACAATAGTTCTTTTGTTTATATTCATGCTTCTAGTGTAGTAGGGTAGCCATCCATTGTAACAAAGGATTCATGTACTTCAGGGACTATTTAACATTTTCCAAATTATATTGTGCCCCTTTAACACATCTAGAGATCCTGCTACTGTAGCAAGGGATCCAGTCATACCGCATCGTTTGTTTTTTCTGTTGAATTTTGAAACCGTTAAATAGTCCCTTGCTACAGTAGCAGGATCCCGTTAAAATATATTTTGAACCAAATTGCAATTCCGTTGAATTTTGAACCAATAAGCACCAACAAATGAATTTTTGGAGCCGTTGAATCTGCAAATGAGCAATACTACACTAGATGCATGAACCTAAATCCAAATTGCAATATATTCTGAACCAATAATCTGCCGAACAAAATGCTATGTCCCAACATGTCCCAACTTGCCACCAATTATACATTGACTAATATCTTAAAAATATTTTAAATAATGGTGGATCGTGACCGTGATGTGGGTAAGTTGGGATGTTGTTGCGAGGTGTATGTTAGTACATGTAGCATTGCTCATTTGCAGATTAGTTAATCTTCAATTTCGCAGATCACATTCTGCAGAAAAGCTCATATCAAACTATATTAGAACTTTCAAACTATTTTAAATTTTCAACCACCTTATTTTCTCAGATTATCTTCATATGATAGTTTAGATTTTCAGTTGGTACCAAACAAACCCGGACACGGATGAATTTCTGTTATTTTTCCGTTTCACAGATGTTGGTGTCATGAGTGGAGCAATCCTCTTCATCCAGGAAGATCTCAACATAACAGAAGTCCAGCAAGAAATCCTAATCGGTTGCCTGAGCGTCGTCTCGCTCGTCGGTAGTTTGGCTGGCGGCAAAACATCAGACGCCATCGGTAGGAAATGGACAATGGGACTCTCGGCGTTCTTCTTTCAGCTCGGTGCAGCCGTAATGACATTCGCTCCTTCTTTCGAAATCCTAATGGTAGGAAGACTCATGGCCGGCGTTGGTATCGGTTTGGCTATCATGATAACCCCGGTTTACATTGCCGAGATATCACCCTCCATTTCCCGAGGATCCCTCACTTCGTTCCCGGAAATCTCCGGCAGCCTAGGCATTTTACTTGGTTATGTCTCCAACTACGCGTTCTCGGGTCTCTCAGTTCATATCAATTGGAGAATAATGCTTGGTATAGGGATCCTCCCTTCCGTGTTACTCGGAATCGCTCTTTGCGTCATCCCCGAGTCGCCGCGGTGGTTGGTGATGCGGAAAAGAGTCGACGAAGCAAGAGAAGTTCTTGAGAAAACTATCGAGAATAAGGTGGAAGTGGAGGAGAGGCTTGCGGAGATACAGTTAGCCGCGGGCGGGGTTGGTGGCAATGATAAAGCCGCTTGGCGGGAGTTTTTGAGCCCGTCTCCCGCTCTCCGCCGGATGCTGGCGATCGGCGTCGGCATCCCCTGTTTCCAGCAGATTACGGGGATTGACGCTACCATATACTACAGTCCCACAATCTTCAAAGAAGCCGGGATAGTCGGGGAGTCGAAGCTCCTCGCGGCGACCGTGGCCGTGGGGTTCTCGAAAACCGTGTTTATCCTAGTCGCTATCTTTCTCGTCGACAGGATCGGGCGGAAGCCGTTGCTTTACGTGAGTACGATCGGCATGACAGTGTGCTTGTTTAGCATCGGCCTTACGATCTCGTTATTCAAGGAAGGGCCGTTGGGGATCGGGATGGCAATAATGTCGGTTTGTGGAAATGTTGCGTTCTTTTCCATCGGAATGGGCCCCGTGTGTTGGGTCGTGACGTCGGAGATCTTCCCGTTAAAGCTGCGTGCTCAGGCGGCCGCGCTCGGGGTGGTGGGGAACCGCGTTTGTAGCGGAATGATCTCCATGTCGTTTCTTTCCCTCGCTCGCGAGATCACGGTGGCCGGGTGTTTCTTCATATTCTCCGCTATTTCCGCGGTTTCCGTCGCGTTTATTTACGTGTGCGTGCCTGAAACGAAAGGGAAGTCTTTGGAGGAGATTGAGGTGTTGTTTCGGGAAGGACATGACCCGGGAGGACGAAGTGTGGGGCATCGAGATGTCGAGCGTTTGGTGCAGTTAGAATGAACATGTTATCGACTATTTTTGCAACGAATTCTTCTACATACGATAGATACATTTGTATTCGATTTAAAGTTGATTAGAGGATTGAATAAAGAGATAAAACTCAGTAATCTGTATTCTATTGTATCTATGAAGTTAGTTGACTCTTCCGAAACATTGTACTATATGAATATGGCGCAATTTAGGTGGGCTGGACGGGTTTACTACCTATTTCCTAGGGCTAGCTCTTGCTGGAGCCCGAGTTAAATATAAACCGCTCGTGCCTACCCAAACCTTGATTAGCCGCATGTTTAGCTAGCCCGCTCCAAAGTTGATCAATGGGAACCCGAAAAAAGTTCAGGCTGACCCGTTAAACAAAATGAAATCAATTACTATCACTTTCACCTAAATCTGGCGTATTCCTTTCGGCATATTTTTATCTGTCATGTTTGAATTTTCAGACATATTTGATTATGTTATTTGAGTGAAAAAACAACATAATAACTTGTTAAACTTTTCTGGAGTTGCTTTCCAGAAGCAGGAATGGCTCATATACGTTTTGAATTTGTATTTGTGCTTTACTAATACATCCTAACTTCAACCACATCACATCTCAATAATTTGACAAAAGAAGACATAGTGATTTTCTCAGCACTTGCCTACCAGTGATTGGGCATTACGCGACTGCAATTACATATGTAGGTAAATGGAATCATAATCTAAACCTCTGTTCATGTCAAATCGTGTCAAAATTCTAGGATAACCTATACAGATTACCGGACTCAAGGGAGTGTCCTTCACTGTGAGTACTGGAATACTCCAGCAAGGAGCAAACCAAATGTTCTGTTTTATCCCGCTGTCCCCTTATATTTGCATTCGATCTTCTTGGCATCCTTATTTTGTTTCATTGTAATAGCTATAAGTCAGAACATTTTTGTAATATTAGTAGCTAATTATCTAGAACACGAGGATAAATTATGAAAAAATTCTCTAAGAAAATGTGACAATTTGGAAAATAACAAAAAGAAACAAAAATGTAGGTAAAACAATATAGGAAAACTAAATTACGATCGCACCCTCAGACATGCTTCTCAAAAGAAGCCTTCGACGATGATGATGATGATGATGATGATTTGTAGTTTCTATCCGAGAGGCCATCTGACATGTTTGCCAAGTTAGGGGCGGTGTCAGGTATTCGAAACACCTGGGGCACTCTTGCAAGGTATTCAAAATATCTAGGGTACTACTGTAATTTTGATAAGGGTACAACTTGAACCTTTTTATACATTATAGGGTAAAATTGTAATTTTTTAAAGTTTCGGGTAGGGCACGTGCCTACCCGTACCGCGAGCTAGCTCCGCCCCTAGCCACATAAATAACTCGGTAATTAACAATACATAATATATTATTGTAATGTCCGATTCATTTTAAATTGGATCTTAATCGAACTTGATTCATACGGATCAGATTACTCGGATCGGCCCGTACCAACTTGTCATCCCTAATTTTATATTCAAACACCAGCAATTCGGGTACAACAATAACAAAATGATCGATAGTGTAAACAAGTGGCAGCACAACCACTTAATCATTCAAAGATATATTTCATAAATAATCAAAATTATACAGTATTAAAGTGTTATTACTACAATAATAATTAAATAAACACGTGGTCCGACCACTAGCACGCCCGGTGACCTCACAGATTCACCGACATGTCACTCTGACATGTTTATAACATAGAAATAACTTAATTAATAATGACCGCCAAAGATATTCCTGTAATACAAATGAAGACAAGAAGAGAAAAACAAGTGATTATGAATCATCACCATCATCATCAACTCACTAAAAACATAATCACCGTGTATTTAACAGTTGTTAGTTCTGATAAAATTGATACCATATATTCCATCAGATCAGCAATGGAGAAAATTCAGCACAGCTATGTGAGTGTCAGAGGGCTCAAGCTTCATGTTGCAGAGATTGGAACAGGTTTCATTCATCAACATCCTCATTCATCCCCCACTTGCTAATTATGACTCCGTCGCATTCAGAGCCATCTGTTTGTTATTTTAACATGACTTTTTTGCAGGTCCGGCTGTGGTGTTGCTGCACGGTTTCCCTGAGATATGGTATTCGTGGCGTCATCAGATGATAGCTTTAGCCACTGCAGGGTTCAGAGCAATTGCACCTGATCACAGAGGATATGGACTTTCTGAGAAGCCGGTTGAGCCTGAGAAGACCACTTTCAGGGATCTCATCGACGATCTCTTGGAAATCCTCGACTTATACGGCATTGAAAAGGTTAATCAGAAGCGCTCTCAATTCGTTGCACTTGAATAATTTTTAGATTCATCACTGTATTTTTTGAGGGGTTTATCCCACATCGATTGTGGAAGGGGCTGGCAATCAGTTATTCACAGTGAGCAAAGCCTTGCACTGCTTTAACTAGCTTTTGGGTACTTGCCTAGATGTCTTGTAGTTTGGAATTTGGGAGAACCCGATGTCCTGTCTGCTCTGTTTTCTTAGGCTAGTTTACCTTTTTGGTGTGGTTTGCTAACTATCGCACTAAAATGGGTTTATCACTGTATTTTTGAGGGGTTTATCCCACTTTGCTTGTGGAAGGGGCTTGTAGTCAGTTATGAAGTGTGAGGAAAGTCTCCCTCTCCTTCAGCTAGCTTCTGGGATAACCCAAGGGCTGCATATTGACCTTGTCAGCTGCAGACTCGAGTTTTTTCAAGCTGGTTTATCTTCCTGTGTGATTTGTCAGCTATTGCACTAGAGTGGGGTCTTTCCCAGTGCACACCCAGATAGTAACAGTTGTGATTGATTCGTGTTGAATAACTTATTAACTGAATGGAATATGCCATTGCACAGGTATTTCTTGTGGGGAAGGACTTGGGGGTTCGACCGGCTTATCACTTTGCACTTGTCCACCCTGGTAGAGTTTCTGGAGTCGTGACACTAGGTCTACCATTCCTTGTGACTGATCCGGTGACATTCAGCTTTGATCGGATTCCTGAAGGGTACTATGTCCGGCGATTTCTGGCAAGTTTTTTTGCATACCCTATTTTTAATCTTCCAATGACTTGAACGTGATGTTCAGAAATGTTATTATCTTGTTCGTGTTCTTTTGTGCAGGAAATAGGGCGAGCGGAGAGAGACTTTGGTAGGTTTGATGTGAAGACTGTGATTAAGAAGATATATATCATGTTTTCGGAGAGTGAACTAAGAGAAGCTAGGGAGGATCAGGAGATTATGGACTTGGTGGACACGGATGCGCCTCTGCCTCCATGGTTTTCGGAAGATGATCTTGCTAATTATGCTGCTTTGTATGAGAACTCTGGGTTCGAAACCCCACTGCAAATCCCTTACAGGTAAAAGCCATTACTATTGTCGAGTAGTATGAATAGATTTACATGTGATTTGGCTTGTAAAATGACATAAAAGGTTGTCAAATCACTTCCAAATTGGGATGGGGAGCATTTATTTTGGCATGTTTTTTTTTAAGGACTAACCAAATTGGACTAAATGAATTATAGATAAGGTTGCTGATAATCAATATCGTGTTTGGTTTTGTACATCATTAACTCAATATTTATAATCCAATCCCCCTAACCCTCTCATGCAGGAGGGGACTAATTTGTGGTATTAATCACCGCATTACTACTATTTTGTACATATATTAAAACAGTCCAGAATCACTTGACATAGTATTAACTAATTCCTCCAGGCCTATATAACAAGTCCCACACGGCTAGTACCGGAAAACCAACATTTTTAAGGATACGAGTAACTAAGAGAAGGATAAAACAAGAAATCAAAGCATATTGGGACATATGCTGCTTAAAATGTGTCAGTGAGGTGTCTGAGGTGTCAATAGAGTGTTGGTACTAGACGCCGGTCCAACACGGATAATACGGGGTTGTTTAAATGAGCTAGATTAAGTGTGTTTTAGCTGATAAGCTCATTTAATCTTGGATGTTTGCATATGAGTAGATTATCGTAAATTATCGGTGCATCTTATCAAATTTGAAACCCTATTTTTAATTATAGGTTCCAGACTTCTTTTTAATGAAAACTAAAAAAATTGGAGCTCCAGAATTTGAATCCCGCACCCTAAAAGAAATCCGAAACTCTGGAATGGAAGAAAGGGAATCTAACCAAAATGCAGCACGTGAAAAAGTAAGTCAAATAAGTGAAATCCGGAATTCCGGATTTGTAAATCCTGCTTTCAAATCTGGAATCCTAATTACTTTTGGGTATTTTAAGGATTAATCACTTTCGGAAGCCATGATTGACCGTGTTAAGTATTGATCGTAACTGACAAAGACGTAAAATCCTAGCTACTTTCCTAGTTAGTTTTGTGTGTATTTTAAGGAACGCGTCATATTTTAAGGAATGTGTCATATGATCACACAGGGGTTGGATGGAAGACTATGGGGTGGCCGATCCTGTGGTGGAAGCTCCAGCACTGGTCATAATGGGGGGAAAAGATTACGCTACAGAGCTTCTGCAACTCGATAAATACATATCAAGTGGAAAGGCGAAACAACACGTACCTAATACGGTGTTTGAATACATACCTGAGGGTTCCCACTTTGTGCAAGAGCAGTTTCCGGACCAAGTGAACCAGCTCATCATCGCCTTCCTCAACAAGCATATTTAGATCTTTCCTCGGCCAGAAGAGCGCGCAATAGTTAGTTATTGCGAAAACGTTGCACTTCATCTTTTATCTGTACGATTTCCAGAATAAAAGCATCTTCTTGAATTTTGATTTGATGAAACATGTCTCCCCTGCAAATGTAAGCATAGGAGGATTGAATACTAAGGCTGTATTCATTTGTCAGCAAATAAATAGAGAAAAATATTTCTTAAGAAAATTACAAGAAAAGAAAAACTAATAATTTTATTTTAGTGTTTATTTCATAGGAAAAAAGATGAAAAAGTGAGCGCTAATTAAACTTTTTCTGCAAAATCTTATGTTTTCTCTAAGACACAGTTCTGCAAAAACTAATGTTTCATGCAACAACTAAACACAACTAAACACATATGCAGGAAAGTATAAAACGGCTATTATTTTATTTTAATTTTTTAATTTTCTCTCACTTTCTTGACAAATAAACACAGGCTAAAACTTTATACAATTCTTAATATACAATCCCTTATTATCATAGTATAATACACCCAATAATACCACGAAACCCCATCCACACCCCCACACCAGTTTCAAATCTCACAGCAACAAATATTCCAAATACTAGATGCGGATACGAATACGTAACAATAAGGTAGGTACTTGATAACAGGTTTGAACTTTGTACATGGACTTACCCGGAATTGGAAGTAAAAAAACCACTCCTGTAGTTACTTCCAACTCCTATGGATGAAGCTGCACTGACAAATTCTAATCCTTTCCTACCTCGGTTAAAGACTCGGACGCCTAAGTTCAAGGAATCCCCATTTTCAATAAAATTCAATACCTTCGTGAGCTTGGCTAGCGGAGTTCGAACCACTATCCCTTCCATTCAAAGAGAACTGCCCCTTCCTCTCCCTTCCATTCGAAGAGTCTCACCATTTTCCCCCTCTTTGGCCTAATAGGTTTCATGTTATAAAAATTGGGACTTGATAATTCCATTCGATTACAGCCACCTTTTCAGTTAGTTTTAGTTTGACCATCTCCTGGTTCATTTTGCTGAAGATTCACCTCCAAGTCCATACATATATAATAAGACAGACTGATGCGGCATTTTTGTTTGTATTCTATTATAGCACTGGAAAATACACACACACTAGATATTGTCCGTGTATAAATTTACTATCTAAAGATTAGTGGTTCAGATTACAAAATGTACAAAATTCATGAGTTTATGTGACATCATGCACAGATATATTTTTTTATATTACTAATATCCCGCATCAATAGTATAATACTAGCAGATCTCTCTAACTCTCATGGTGCATGTATTGTACTCTTAGCAAACATTTACCAGATATGGGTTATATGTCCAAAAAGAATAGACATCTAGTCAATATCTAAAGATAATATATTATCCAAGTGGAGTAAACTATACATTAAGTTAATATAAACAGGCAAGGGAATCTTCAACTATCAAATGGAGACATAAGGAATCATTTGTCTTTAATAAGCACAATCACAAGTCTTACATTGTACTTCTGTCCTTGTTGTAATCCTATCATCTAATCCATCACACAGCAATGGAGAAAATCCAGCACAGCTATGTGAGTGTAAGAGGGCTCAAGCTTCATGTTGCAGAGATTGGAACAGGTTCTTTCAACATCATAATACTCGAGCTAATTTGAAGGGAGGGCATGATCTATCACATACAGATCTACAACATGAATTATAGCGGAAGATTCATGTGTTTACCTTGTCTTCCTTAGCTCCTTTGCACAGCGGATGATCGTAGGATGCTTGCTTTCACGTGCTCTTCTTGCTCCCACAGCCTGGCTCGAATCACTAGGACGAAAGCTCTGATCCACACCAAGTTCCACCCAATGGAGGCTAGTTAGAGAGAGAGTCTAGGGTTTACTGTATTATGATCAGCACATGATCTCTACAGTATTGTGTATTATTATGTCTCTAGCACATATAATAATCTAGGAGGCTGTCTCCTTATATAGACAGACTTATACCCAATTGCAACGTCACCCCCTAGGGTTGATGTCCTTGCTACTAACCCCATAAGGTTTGAGCTTGTCTCACCTAAACCCATAAGTTTAGGATAATTTCATTGTGCACCCCACATGGGCGCACATAATGCTAACATCTCCCACTCGCACAGTGGGGTTGCACAAATACAGTAGTTCTAGTCTCCCTCAATCTCCAACTATTATCATCTGCCAAAGTGTTATGTGGCCTTGGTGTGTGACTGTGAGAGAACCTGCATTTCGGGAGATCCATACTCTAAACTCATACGAGACGAGCTAGCAGCAGGCGCACTCAACCCTCAAGAAATAATGCAATAAATATATATATCTCTCGTATCCCCCAGATTCTGTCTATTGTCATCTCATAGACCATGAGCACCTACCTTGTCCCGAAGGTCGTGCATCAATGAGTCTATATCTCCTTTATTATATTCATATCCTGCATGATCCCATAAGATCTTGTAGGTGGGCCCAATGAATATGATAAAGAGCGATGCAATTAGAATCTTCCTTTCTATCCATTGTCGCTTTGATTCGGAGTCAGCTGCTTTCCTAGCAATGTCCTGGTAGGCCGAATCATTCATAGCCGTGAGGTGTCACGCTAAAGTAGCACCACCGAACCGTCTCTCCCCGACATGGATAAAAGTATTAAGGGTATACAGTGTCAATCATTCTTATATGATCGACGAGGCTCACACGGCGAGGAAACTCAGGGACTAGTTCTACTCGCCACCTCATGTCACTCATCAGCACGCGTTATCTCATAAGATGTGCGCCATAGTGTTTGGACTCTATCAGAGCACATGTCCTATCCCATAGGGACCACTATACAGATGTAAGTCCAACAGCCCATATGACTATTAACCCGAGTACTGAGTGTTGCACATATGCAATCGAAATCAGTTCTCTCATCTGGCTTTCTCTACGCAGACTATACGTGGTTCGGGGTAGTAACCATGCTCGAATGGCCATAATCCAATCTCAACTTGGAACTTATTCCAATGCGACAAATGAATCCGTCTGACAGGGTCTTGCACTATTGATTGATGTCCAGCTCTTGTCATAGGCCATGTGCCTCATATGACAGGAGTCATCATATCATAGGCTTCTAGCGCTTATCAGGATTCTGTCTCATCTTCTACTCACCTAGGCAATCCAGGATATTGTAAAGGCGGTTGCTCGTGTGAGAGAGTCAACCTAGTGTCCGCGCGACATGTTCTATGCTAGTACAGGATATGTAAACGTATCATACACGTATCGAAACAACATGTAGCATAATTAAGCAAATCCAATTAAAATCCATCAATCAATGTCTAAACCATATTGTCAGTCTGAAAAACTCTAGTGATATCTCACCACCTACTCAAGCCCATACTCCTAACATGACCAGTAAATACATGCCTTAACAAAGGTTTGGTCATGGGATCAGCTAACATCTGATTCGTAGGAATGTGCTCCAAAGAAACATCTCCTTTAGCTACCACCTCCCTAATGAAGTGATACTTTATCTCTATGTGTTTGGCTTTACTGTGGTACTTCGGGTCCTTAGCACAGGCTATGGCCGACATACTATCACAGCGTAACGTCACTGGTCTAGGTCTATCAACACGTAGACTGACCAGGAATCTCTTAAGCCAGACACTCTTCTGCGCTGCCGCAGAGCAGGCAACATATTCAGCTTCCATGGTCGATAAGGCAGTGCAAGTCTGCTTGCTACTGTGCCACGTGATGGCTCCTCCACCCAGCATGAAGACGTATCCTGAGGTCGATTTCCGTGCGTCTGGGTCCCCACCCCAGTCAGCATCACTGTAGCCAACAAGTCGAAGCCCAGTGCCTCGATAGCACAGCACGAAATCCTTTGACCTTTTGAGATATCGGAGTATTCTTTTCACAGCCTTCCAATGCCCAATGCCTGGATCAGACTGATATCTGCTAACTAAACCGACCGCATGACATATGTCAGGTCGTGTACACATCAAGGGGTACATGAGTCTACCGACAGCACTTGCATAGGGTATTTTGGCCATTTGATCTCTCTCGTGTTGGTTCTTGGGACACATCTCTAGACTGAGTTTCTCGCCATGCGCAATGGGAGTGTCAAGTGGTTTGGCATCGCACATTCTGAACCGTTCCAGTATTTTCTGGATGTACGCCTCTTGCGACAATCCTAGAAGTCGTTGGGAACAATCTCTCAGGATCTTAATCCCAAGGATGTAGCTTGCCTCGCCTATATCCTTCATCGAAAAACGAGAGGACAACCACCCTTTGGTGGTCTTGAGCATTCCTATATCATTGCTTGCCAATAGTATGTCATCCACATATAGAGACAAAATCATGAAATTATTTCCTGAGCTTTTGACATACACACAGTGGTCTTCATCTACCATTGCAAAGCCATATGCTACAATGTCCTGATGAAACTTCATATACCACTGTCTTGAGGACTGTTTAAGCCCATATATGGACTTAACCAGTTTGCACACTTGGTGCTCTTGACCTTCCTTCTCGAAGCCTTGCGGCTGAGCCATATAGATCTCCTCATTTAATTCTCCATTGAGAAACGCAGTCTTAACATCCATCTGATGTAGCTCTAAGTCCATGTTCGCTACTATTGCTAGTATAAGGCTAATAGAGGCTATTCTCACGACCGGCGAGAATGTCTCCTCATAATCTACACCCTGCTGTTGGGTGTAGCCTTTCGCCACTAGTCGGGCCTTATGCCTTTCCACGCTTCCGTCTGCCTTCCTCTTGACCTTGAAAACCCATTTGTTTCCAATGGCCTTACGTCTAGGAGGCAAGTCAACTAGGTCCCAAACATGATTGGTTTTCATTGACTCTAGTTCTTCTTGTAAAGCAATTTCCCATTCTTTCTTGTCAGGTGATGATAGAGCTTCGGACAATGTCCTAGGTTCATCATCTTCTTGCGTGGTGACCACCATGGCCTCCCCTTCGATGTCAAATCGTCGACGGGGTACGCTCCCGCGAGCGCTCCTACGCAAAGAGGGTTCTTCTTCTTCAGCATCATCACCATATGTGATGGGCTGCTCACTAGGCAAGACGCTCCCACTGTTCTCAAGATCCATAGGAACAAGTTCCTCTTGAGTTGTGGTGAATTGAGTGTCATCTAGTGATTCCTCTTGCTCGTAGAGAATGCCATCTCCACGAGCTTCTCCCTGACTAGGAAAATCTCCCTCGAGAAATTCAACATCTCGCGACTCCATCTCTGTTAGACTGCCATCCGGCTGTTGCGCTATGAATACGTAACCCTTAGAGTGCTCAGAGTATCGTATGAAAATGCACTTCTTTCCTCTAGCACCCAATTTCCCATGGACATGGGAGACGTTACGTACATGGGCAGCCGACCCCCATGGCCTAAGGTGACCCAATTCGGGTTGCCTTTTGGTCCACATCTCGTAAGGGGTTGTGGCTACAGACTTGGTGGGCACACGGTTCAGTATGTATGTGGCAGTCATCAATGCATCTCCCCAAAAGGAGATTGGCAGATTCGCATTTGCCATCATACTACGAACCATCTCTAACAGTGTTCTATTCCTTCTTTCCGCTACACCATTTTGCTGCGGCGTGAAGGGAATAGTCAACTGCCTCACTATTCCTTTTTCCTCACAGAGCTCCTTAAATTGCTCGGATAGATACTCACGTCATCGGTCTGTCCTAAGAGTCTTAACTCTTTTGTCCAGTTGGTTCTCTACCTCTTGTAGGAACTTTCTGAAGCACCCTAGTGCCTCATACTTATGTGTCATCAAGTACACATAACCGAAACGAGTGTGATCATCTATAAGTGTGATGAAATAGCGAGCACCATGTCTAGCTCTAACATTTAATGGACCGCAAACATCAGAATGAATAAGTTGTAAAGGCTCAGTAGCCCTTACTGCTTTACCGAACGGTTTGCGTTTGGCTTTCCCTGCAAGGCAACACTCACATACAGGTAAAGATATCTTGGACATATTTCCAAGTAGGCCTGCCTTGGCCAGCCTGTTCATCCTGTCCTGTCCTATATGTACCAATCTAGCATGCCATCTAGTGGAATCAACATCACTAGAAGACGTAATGAATGAACAAGAATCATAAACATCACCAAAGCTAGAACCAATAATGTCTAGATAAAATAAACCACGAGAAATCAAAGCAGTGCCAAAAGATGAATTGCCACAAAACAGTTTGGCAAATCTACCCTCAAAAACAAGTCTGTAATCTATATCCATAAGTCTAGAAACTGAAACTAAATTCTTGCGTGCATCAGGAGCGTAAAGAACATCTTGAAGGACAAGCGTCTCTTCAGACCTCATCTTCAGCTGATATGTGTCAATGCCCACTACATCAACGAAGGAGTTGTTCCCCATGTACACTCTTCTACTGCCCACTGGTACTCGCCTATAATCCGTGCACGCGTCACGATCGCATGCTAGGTGGCCACTCGCACCTGAATCCAAAACCCACTCATTAGGGGAATCAGCAATATAAACTTGACTTATAACAAAACAGTCAGAGTTTGGATTATAGTGTACCTTTGGCTCGGTGCAATCACGAGCAAAGTGGCCATATGCCTGACAGTTGAAGCACTTAACTCGTTTCATGTTTCTGGACCTCCGTCCCACTTGGCTTTTACTGATCTTTGGGCTTGGGCCCAATTGGCCTCTAGGGTCGTATCCCGCATCGCTCCCACTCGGCCCAGTGGCCAAGAATGAGCTCTCTACCTCCAGTGTTGAGCAGCTAGTTCTGACAAACTCCAGTCTATGATCTTCGAACAATAGATACCGTTTGGCATCTCCAAACGTTCTAATATCTTCTGAATCAGCCAACACCTGTCTCACGGGTTCCCATGACTTTGGTAGAGATGTCCTCACAGCTCTAAGCTGCCTTTCATAGGACAATTCATACCCAGAATTAATAAGCTCAGTAATATAAAAAGATAAGGCCCTTAGGTGCTTTTCCATAGAGTCACAATCTTTCTTCACCACAGTGGTAAGCATCCTCAATAGGTATTGCTCACGGAAACTATCGGTTATCCCATACTGTGCCAGAATGTCTTCCCAAAACTTACTCGCGTGGTCAATCTCGATTGACTCTAGGAGTTCAAATCTCACTAGATCCATCAATTCTAGGCATGCAATGTCGTCATCAACTTTCCATTTCTGGTAAGCCTCAACATCACGCCTATATGCCTCAGTTGGGCCTCCCTCGGGCTCCAAAGGCTCGATCTTTGACACATGCAAGTGCTCAGACAAATCCAGCTCTAGGAAGCGGACAATCACGCTTCTATACCATGTATGGAAATTATCCTCGTTCAGTATTACAGCAGTTTTAAGTAGTTGAGTCATCGTAACTGAAAAAATATGAGACAAAGCGGAAGTTAATTACTAGCATTTGTTTTTAGCTCCTACAAACATTTAGATAAGATTAAAATTTCATAGTTCTTCATAAGGACTCCACTAAAACCTAGTGGCAATTCTAGGAATCAAATATCGTCACTTACGATTCCCCATTAATTTTAATCCTCTCTTAATGTGAGCTCTTTCATTTTAGTTCTTTAGCATGCGAGGTTATACAGTTATATCCAATCACACGCAGTTATAACATAAAACAAGCATAAATAAATAAATATGCAATGGATGTGGCCCCTAAGGTGCACTCCCACTATTGAGAGTACGTCTTGAGCAAGTCTTGAACTTCTCGCCTCATGGATCTCGCCTCATCTCGAGTGCTCCTTGAAGCTTCCCTGTTCGTCTCTTTGCTCCATGCACCTCGCGCCATAGCTTTTGGTTTGGCCACCTCTCTTGAAGCTTCTATTCTTCAATCTTCACTAACTATCTTATTTCTAATAAGAAGCAACCTCTAATAGACGATTTAGATGAGAAGAGAAGACAATAGAGTATGTAGAGAGGCACGACACGCAGGCCGTATTTTAATTGATTACATATTCAAAACCAAAACCAAAATATAAAACCATCTAAGCCACATCCATGCATCAAACACATCCATTTAACCCACAACAGCATGTATAATAATAAAATAATCATAATGAAATTTTCTGGAAATTTCCAGAATTAAAGAATAATTACTGGAATTTAATAAGCAATAAATCAATCAACTAATAAGATCGAAAAATGCTCCCAACTACCTAGGATCTCACCTCCTATCTCATAAGGTAGGCAAAAATGTCCTAAGTCTCCAGAAAAAATTTGGTCTCAAAACAGTGTGTTTAAGGACGTTTAACTGCCTCGGGAAGTGTGCTAAACACTAATTAATTAATCTGAAAAATAATAAATTTTCTGTTTTTCCAAAAATTATGAAAAAAAAAAATTCCAGAAAATAGGAAATTTAATTCTGAGCATGTAGAAAAAAAATTGGCGAAAAATAGTGGCCGGAGGAGGGCTCACGCGCCCACACGCGCCGTCGCGCGTGGGCGAGTCCGCCTCCGTCACGCGCCGACGTCGGCCAAGTGCCACGTCAGCTGCCACGTGGCATGCCACGTCAGCCATGCGCTGACGTCAGCTGCCACTTCACCCTCCACGTCATCACGCCACGTCAGCAGCCCGCGTGGCTGCCACGTCACCTGCCACGTCATCTGCCACGTCAGCCCCAGGGCCACGTCAGCAGAAGCCGCCAGCCCTTTGGCGCGTGCGGCGCGTGGCCGCGCGTGGAGGCGGCGTCGGTGGCGCCTGAAGCCCACGCGCCGCCTTCCCGGCCTCCGTTTCCGGCGATCTTTACATCGATGGAATCGTCTTTCACGTAGATCAAGATTATGTATTCAAAACCCAATTTTAACATGTTTTGAAAAAATCTTTTTACTGCTCAGATCAATCAGTCCAGATTTATACTGTTTCGAATCTTAGAAAATTCATAACTAATTCTCTGTTCGTCCAAAAATTATAAAATTTATATTTCTGGAATCCTCGTGGAAAATCCTATCTAACCATATATGTTTCACTAACAGATTATGAAATTTCAAAAACTCGAATTTTTTAACTGATTCGGGAACGCATAACGAGGCACGAAAAACAAGCCTAAGGCTCTGATACCAATGAAGGAAGGGCATGATCTATCACATACAGATCTACAACATGAAGTATAGCGGAAGATTCATGTGTTTACCTTGTCTTCCTTAGCTCCTTTGCACAGCGGATGATCGTAGGATGCTTGCTTTCACGTGCTCTTCTTGCTCCCACAGTCTGGCTCGAATCACTAGGACGAAAGCTCTGATCCACACCAAGTTCCACCCAATGGAGGCTAGTTAGAGAGAGAGTCTAGGGTTTACTGTATTATGATCAGCACATGATCTCTACAGTATTGTGTATTATTATGTCTCTAGCACATATAATAATCTAGGAGGCTGTCTCCTTATATAGACAGACTTATACCCAATTGCAACGTCACCCCCTAGGGTTGATGTCCTTGCTACTAACCCCATAAGGTTTGAGCTTGTCTCACCTAAACCCATAAGTTTAGGATAATTGCATTGTGCACCCCACATGGGCGCACATAATGCTAACATAATTACGACTCCAGAAACTAGCTCTGCCTTACTCTCACTAATTCTTGTATCCTGGTCTTTTGCAGGTCCGGTGGTGGTATTCTTGCACGGTTTCCCAGAAATATGGTATATCAGATGATAGGTCTAGCAGCTGCAGGGTTCAGAGCAATTGCACCTGATTACAGGGGATATGGACTCTCTGAGAAGCCAACTGAACCCCACAAGGCTACTTTCAGGGATCTCATAGATGACCTCTTGGGGATCCTTGATCTATTTGGCATCGAAAAGGTCAGGAATCGAACTGATCCGCTAAATCCGATTCGATTAGTAATATACATGAATTTATATAATTATAAATATTAATACTTTATTATAAAGAGCATCCTATGTTTGAGATCCAGAAATTTCGTTTAGTATGGGCTAAACTCTTATTATTACTTTTTATCAGAGCTTTTAAAATTGAAGCACCAAAAAGTTAGTTGTTTCAGTTGGATGAAGGCTAAATACTAGATTTGATTCACCACAAAATGTACAAGTACATAAAAAAGGTTTTCGTGTTTTTTTCTTCAAAAATATCAAAAGTACTCGATTATATGACAGGGAATACACCAAAGAACACAAGTAGATTAGTATACTGCCTTCAATGAATCAAATCTAACTAGCGGGGGCTATGATGTGATTTCTATGGGGACTAAAGTGAATGATATTGACAATATATAGGGTACAATCAGAATTTTGAAAAGTTACAGACCTTCAGTCATAAGATAAATCAGCCAGTGATTTTATGCTTATGAAATATAAAGTACAGTCATTCATGATTAGCTTATACCAAATGAACCAAGGATATCGCATGGCTATGATCCAACATATAATCTTATTCGAATCGGGAAAAATCCAAATCCAAATACGTTTGGTTCTGAATGGATTTGGATTTGGAATGGATTCGAATTTGAATATAGAATGATCCGATTCGATAAAATAGTCCTCCTCCCCCTTTTGGTATTGGCTAATTTGAGATTTCCAACTTATAGGAGTTTTTTTTTTTTTTTTTTTTGCATAATTTTATTTGTAGGAAATATGCGACTTGCCTCCTGATTAAGCAAGTGATGAATTGTGCGGATGAGCAGGTTTTTCTTGTGGGTAAGGATTTGGGTGTTCGACCCGCCTACCACTTTGCACTCGTTCACCCTCAACGAGTTTCTGGAGTCATCACACTCGGCCTTCCATTCATTCCAACTGATCCAGGATCATTCAAATTAGAGCAACTTCCTCAAGGGTACTACATGCGGCGTTTTATAGTGAGCTCACTTTTTTTCTTCATTTTGTAGAACTAAGAGTGATCGCTAATTCAGCAATCTTATTAACCTATGCATCCGTGTACTTGGATATGGCCTTATGCAGGAACCGGGGCGAGCTGAGAAGGACTTTGGTCGATTTGATGTGAAGACTGTGATAAGGAAAATATACATTCTATTTTCGGAAAGTGAACTAAGAGAAGCAAGGAAAGACCAGGAGATAATGGACTTAATTGATTCGGATGCGCCTCTACCCCCATATTTTTCTGAAGAGGATCTTGCGAATTACGCTGCTTTGTATGAGAATTCTGGGTTCGAAACACCGTTGCAAATTCCATACAGGTAAACGATGGATGTGCTGATGAGGCAGCTGATATTGCTTCTTCAGACTCACTTTAAGTGTCTTCTTTCTCTAAAGTGGAATACTCAAAATTAAGTATTTTACCACCAAAAAGTTACTTCCCACTTTACCATTTTTACTTGCCCTTTCCAAATTTATACGCTTTCGCTTCCCAATAAAAAAGTACCACACAAGAGAAAGCACATTTTATTAAATCTAGGCACCTTAAATCTATCAAGTCATAAACTCCGTGAATAAAACTCTGCCCCAACACTCATTTTGGGACGAAGGGGGAGTAGTTTATGAAACAAGAGTTCAGTAAAGAAAACCCAGAATACAACACAAAGACCAAGATACCAATACGACAGCTATGTTTTAACAAAGTACACCCACCATAGCATGTATAGCATGTCATTGTTGGATATATACTCGCTTCGTCCCAGTTCAAGTGTCTGACTTTCCTAAAATGGATGCCCTTGATGGCACGTTTCGTTTTCCTGGATAGCCAGATTGGACTGGATTAGATTAGTTTGATTGGATTTGATTAGCTGCGCTATAATTAATACTCCGTTCGGTTTTGTGCATTATTAATTCAGTACTACGGTACAAATAGTTCAACCCAGTTAATCCCCTCATGTAAGAGGGGACTGATTTAGAGTATTAAACACAAAATTTTTGCTATTTACTACTGGCATTAAATTGGCCCAGAATAACCAAACACACTATTAGTTAATACCTAAACTATAATTAGCCTAATCCCAGCTAATATTGCTAATTGTGAAAACCATAACGTACCATAAATGAATGTCATACTACCCAAAAAGTTACTTTTTTCAATTTACTTCTCATTTTTACCTCATTTGAATTATTGTATTTTCCATTTCCCAAAATAAGTATCACACAAAAAGGACATTATTTATGGGCAGGGGTTGGGCAGAAGACTATGGAGTGGCTGATCCTGTAATTCAAGTCCCAGCGTCGCTGATCCTGGGCGAAAAGGATTATGCCCTCAAGGTACTAGGAGGGATGGCAGAATACATATCAAGTGGAAAGGTGAAACAGTATGTACCTGATTTGGAGATTACGTACATGCCTGAGGGTTCACACTTTGTTCAAGAGCAGTTTCCCGATGAGGTGAACATGCTTATCATCACCGTCCTGAGCAAACACATTTGAATCTCCCCAGCTTAAACCAGATTGGAGATCATTTACATTCTTCTCGAGTTCCTTCTTCCGGAATGATCCTGCTTTTGTCAATGGAGAAACAGTGACAAATTTGTTATTCCCCATCTATGTATTTTTACTGCTTATTTAACTTGTTTTTAAATCATTAAAACAGCAATGGACGACAACATAAAAGCACAATATTTTCTTTGAGTAAAACCCTTTCTGGCTTCTCCGTGCAAAAATTTTTTCACAGGATTGCATCTTAGTAATTATTGTAATAGCATGGTATTTGCATTGAGTAAACCGGTTTTGAATAGGGTTAATCAGCAAATGTATTAACTTTAACCAGATTATCATAGGGAAAAAATGAATGCAACATATGTTAGTTCAAAAATTTCCAAAAAGTAAGACACCACAGAGTATATGATAAAAACATATCTCGTACTATCCAGGTTATCGTGTATGTTTTTCGTGTATTGAGTTATCTCTCATCTTGCACTAGGCCACTAGCATAAGCTTAATAGCAGAACTGAAATTAAATAATAAATATGCAAGGTTAGAGAATTGGAGTTAGGAGCATCCTAACAGAACTGTAAAAAATTCAGCAAACTTTATTGGGTAGGTTTATTATATACCCTCTGTGTCACAAATGTTGTCCATTATTTGATAGGTTAATTAGATGTCCTATGTCCCACCAAGATTGTCCTGTCACGCTACAAGACATCTAAATATTTTTCAAATGGAGACGAGAAAATAAACAATGATCACAAGTCATCTTCGACTCAACTATCACGTTTCTGTCACCACGTACAAGTAGTTTTCAGTAGTCCTCATCAATAACCTGTATCTGCATACAAGTACGATAACGAGAGAGCGAGAAATTTTTTTGGGGATAACCTACTGGGGCTGCATGAACGTGTTATTAAGCAACAAATCGAGTTTGGGGGGGGGGGGGGGGGGGCATACATTAGACTCACTACAAAAAATCGCGAATTAGAAAAAGTTAAGGGGGACGGAAATACCGACCATCTCTGGAAAGACTCAACCTAGGGCGTCGGCAACCATGTTAACCCCCCCCCCCCCCACCCAAATGAGAATCCCGGATGTCTGCCCCAAACATAAGACCTCTGCAATTCTCACTCGCATCCTAGTCTTGTCAGTGTCAAGTTCTTGTGTCTATCGCGTCGCCTACAAGTGGTGTCTCTCAAGTCTCAATTTTGTTTATGCCATACCTTGTAATCGCTTTCCGTTCGTGTAACCATAAGGCCATCTCTAGGAGGAGGGCAAATGGCCTAGGGGTGGAGGGGCTAAGCTTGCACTCCGGATGAGAGGGGATGGATAATAAGCCACTCCTTAAGCCATTGGGCTTAAAGCTACAATGGGTAGATTTGTCTGATCTTTTCCTCTTTTAGATATTGCAAAGGGAAGGTAAGGGTATAAATGTAACACGGTAAAAGTATCTTAGACGGTACTGGCCTTACTCTACTACCAAAGGACGGAGCAACCATAGGACAAGGGGTAACACTTTCACATGTACCTCTAGTTTTGAATATTTTAGTAGTGGAAATCCATCTATTAGCTACACAAATGCCCCGACTAATTTCAAATTCTTGCACTGGTACCCCTATTATTGACTTTACACTAAATTTTGCCACAGGTGTTCCTAATTCCTTGCTCCACCACTACTTCTACCGCCACATTGGCCATAAATATAAGTGCCTCCAGAAACCACATACGGACGGGCCTACACGACGTGGATAAACCGGCCCAAATATCTGATGCATTAGAACCCCAAACAGAAGCAACCTAGTCGAGTAAATGAATTAATCAAATGGTCAGAGACTCCTAATAACTTGAACAATACACTGCACAAACCATTCGTGCCGATATGCAAGCATAGACATCTCCAACACTCAATCTAATAGTCATTTCGTATAAGCAAATCCCATCTACGAGATACGCATCGCTGGCAGTATCCGATCAAAATGCATAATCAAATGCTATGGAAGTCTTCGCTTTCATTTTAATCTCTTGATCTTCCTTAAAACGTTGACAAATTTCATTAATCAATTCCACAGTTTTCACTAATCATGAATGTGTAGGTCTACTAACCGCCACAATGACAATTAAATACCCAAAAACCATGATTCATTGATGAATTACTGAAATAATTGAGATTCCAATTACCTCCACAATACACACTGTAGAAACATATGGCGATCGTGTGATTGGATATTTCAATTGATATTTCAGTTATTAAGATATTTTACGTGAACATATCCTTTTGAAAGATAGACGTCGCTGAGAATATCAGAAGATAACATTTTTTGGGGGATAACTTCTGAAGATAACATATTCTGACAAAAACCTGATCGTGATATAGCATTTTGAATACATTGCTACTGACGCTTTCAATGTACTATTCAACACAATTTGAATTACCTAACTAATAGTACACTAGACAACCGATCATATAAACACCAAAGATCACATCCACACATGAATCACGCTTTGGCTAGGATACTGTTTCATCCTCCAAAAGTTACTCCCAATCACACAAGAGACGACTCGTTGAAAGATTTCTCCAATCTTCGGTAGTAAATAGGAGATGAGTACGTTGAATTTTTTTACACGCCATATTCATTTTTTACGAACAAAATGGTTCATACCAAAAGCTACTTGCCATGATCAGATACAATGATGTAGTTCCTTGGAAGATGCAATGGTAAAAGTTTCAGAACACCATAAATTTTTAATCCTTAAGTTCCTCCAAATGGAGATCAAAATATGTAGCTTCTGGGTTAGCTCGGTTTCATACTGAATTGTATAATAGAACTTTTGACATATAACCCCATTTTGACAGTGCGGCACATGAACTACGAGAATTGACAGATAATCCCCATGCACACAGTATTGATTTTACTAAAATCGCGCACCAACAGTTTTGATGTTACTGACATCGCGAATGTGTCCTATTAGGCCGCGATGTCTGTATGCGTGAGGGTTATCTGTCAGTTCTCATAGTGCATGTATTGCCCTGTCGCCGAACATAAACTGTTGTATGAGGATTATATGGAGTATTAGCTGTCCTAAATAGATTACTGTATAAGACTACAGATATCGTCAACGGAAAATGTATGTGCATATTGAGGCTCGGCCACTGGTTTTGGAATGGGAAAGAGAACAAAACACATGTCATATCTTATTGGACATGAATCGATATGTTTGGTTAGGCAGCGTTTTCCAAGTGCCCCACAGCCAACACTAAGTAGCCACGCTCATGCCGAAGACTCATTTGCGAAGCAATCCTTATCTTTCGTGAGTCTTTCCTAAAATGACATGAACAGGTGGAACAATTCCAAACTACCCTACATGACGTTGGCTGAAGCTTTGGTTATCAGCCATCCAGAACATGTTTTGCTATATATAAATGTATTTGACCTGTTTTTGGACATGAATCCGGCCCAGTTTTATGGTTCACAACTTCAAGTACTTGCCTAGTAATTAGAGTTCCCAATGGCAATGTTGTGTGTACGTAATTTTGTCTGGAATTCTCCCACGACATTTTCTGATTAAGTGCAATCTCTGAAATTCCATGGATGTCGGCAGAACCATGTAAAATAGTAAATAAATAACTAAATAAATAAATAGTTAACGGTTTACCTCTATAGATATAAATATATTCATATATGGTAGGACCATAAAGCATGAGCTGGGATATTAATTATCCTTCATTGACTTCTATCATATAGTTAAATGATTTCACTAGTAATATTCATCAATGTGTCAACATTAGGAAAGAAAATTTTAAATGACCCGTAGAGAAGAAGACAAGGTACCGAGTCTCACCTTGTATAAATACACATCCAGTTCTTTGTAGTCCTGCCATCTCTTCTTCTTCTTCTTCTTCTTCTTCTTCATTCATTCATCTGATAGCATAGCAATGGAGAACATCAAGCACAACTACGTGAGTGTAAGAGGCCTCAAGCTTCACGTTGCAGAGACTGGAACAGGTTCAATGCTGGGCACTTCTCATACGAATACAAAGTTTCAAACATCTAACATCATGCATGCTCTTTTTAATATCTTTGTTCTTTTCGTGATGAACGCATCATATATGCAGGTCCTGCTGTGGTTCTCTTGCATGGGTTCCCGGAGATATGGTATTCGTGGCGGTACCAGATGGTGGCGTTGGCTGCTGCAGGGTTCAGAGCGATTGCGCCTGACCACAGGGGATACGGGCTTTCTGAGCAGCCTGCTGAGCCAGAGAAGGCCACTTACAGGGACCTTGTGGATGATCTTCTAGAGCTCCTGAACAAATTAGGCATTGACAAGGTTAGTTCATAGCTATGTAGCACCGAAACGGGAACGTGGGCGAGACGAAACGGGGACGAGAACGCCGGAACGGCAGTTTTCAGAAATTAGGGAGACGAAACGCCGGGGGGACGCACACACACACACACACACACATATATATATATATATATGCATATATATATATATATGTATAAATTTTAATGTAAATGGTACCTAAATACACAATTATAAATTACTAGACGACATTAAAAGACAGTAATTAAAACTAATACAAAATTAAGATCAATACAAAGAGAACACATTTACTTATTAAGTGGAAGAACTTGAGAAATTGGAGGTACTCGAAGTCTTTGAGGTTGTCTAGAAGTCTTGAAAGTATCCAAATTGTTTTATCACGTATAAGCAGATAGGTTTTAGATTGGGGGTTGGGGATATTGATAGGATTAGTAATATATATCATATTTACGAATAACATGTCTTATATTTTTTAATTCTTTAGAAGACAGCCGAGTGTTATTTCTAACCCAGGGGTGTTTCCAAAACGTTTCAAAAGGGGGGGAATGCTCTCCGGGAAGTTCCGCATAAGTTCCGAACTCATTACTTTTACCGGAACGCCATGTGGTGTTCCGGGAGCATTTTGGGGAGTTCCAGTGGAGTTCCGGAGTCCGGGACGTTTCCGGAACGGGAACGTCACCCTACATGGAGTTCCCGTGCATCATAGGTTCATAGTGACAACAACAGGAACTTCGGGGATAACTCTTTCTTTCCCTGGATCTAAAACGTATTTTTGAACAGATCAGGTGTTAAATAGATATTAAGATGTGTTATGTGTTAAGAATCCAGAATCCTAGGGTTCCATCACAAAACCAATTGGGAATGAGGGGAGTAGTCCAAGTGTCTTGTTAGGCACAGATTAAGCAGACAGAATCGTGATGTGAGACAAATAGCATGCTCCCTACGTACGCATGCAAAACAGATAACTTACTGGGCACAGATGAAACAGACAGAATCCTTATGTGAGACAAATAACATGCTTCCTACATGCGCATGCGAAACAGATAGAGAGGCTCTCATAAACATATTGAGTATCCTCAAAATAATTGGCAACGAGGGGAGTAGCCCAAGTATCTTATTAGGCACAGATGAAACAGACATAGTCTTGATGTGGGACAAACAATGATTCTCAACACCCCCTCACGCGCAGCAGATAGGCTCTGATACCATGTTAAGAATCTTGTGGTTCCACCTCAAAACCAATTTGCAATGAGGGGAGTAGCCCAAGTATCTTAGTAGGCACATACAAAGAGTCCCGAAGTAAGACAAACAACTATTCTCAGCATTTGTAACTCACCTGAAAATGGTTTTGTAGGCTTTTCTAATCGCGAAGGACTTTGGCGGTCGACCAGCTTACCATTTTGATATTCTTCACCCGGAAAGAGTGTCCGCAATCATAACAATTGGTGTTCCATTCATGCTAAGTGGAGAGGCGAATTTTCCCCGAGCATTGCTTCCAAAAGGGTTCTACATACTGCGATTTATGGCAAGTTCACATATTCAATCAAACATTTCTAAGAGAAGGAGATCACAAAAGGTGTCTTACTAAATTGTCCCTATTTCTGGATATTACCTTGTGCAGGAACCAGGTCGTGCTGAGAAGGACTTTGCTCGCTTTGACGTGAAAACAGTGGTGAAAAATGTTTATATTCTAATGGCAGGGAGCGAACTACCAGCTGCTGAGGAGGGCCAGGAGATAATGGACTTGGTCGATCCAGCTACACCTTTACCTCCCTGGTTTTCTGAAGAAGATCTCTCGCAGTATGCAGCTTTGTATGAGAAGTCTGGATTCCGCACTGCTCTGCAAGTGCCATACAGGTAAAAGAATGACAAATGTTCATACATAAATCTCTCAAGATCCTAAAAAAGCATGCTATTCCGCACTGCTCTCGCAAAACGGTGTTGATTGCAGATTAACTAAAATTGATATGAAAATGCCCGGTAAAGTAAGATCAGAGTACTTTTAACCAATACTAGCAATACAAGCAGTAGTTTTATTTTTAACGTGCTATGTAATTCTCTGAAGTCTGAATACAAAAAAAAACAATAAAACAATAAAAATAAATAATACAATATTTCTAGGTAATACTTGTACAAATCAGGCTATTTGGCTTAACTCATCAGTTCATACTTGTACTCCAAGCCCGACCCTAATTACAATCGGACTGGGAATTTCCCAGGCCCGTCCATTTTACTATAAACATATGCCCAAGCACTATTTAAATTCGTGCTGGGATTAGGTTGTTCAGGTTCAGCCCGCCCAAGTTGAACCCCTATTTAAAACTAGTGTCATCAAACAAACTTCAACATTAAACATCAAATACAATTGTAACCAGAAGAAGAAACAAAGGATCAATCACAATGACCTTCATTATCTTTGCATTCTATTGACTGATTCAAGGTGTGCTGTTTATGAACAGGGCTTGGTTGGAAGACTACGGACTACCAATGTCCGAACTTTTAGTGAAAGCCCCAACATTGCTAATAATGGGCGCAAAGGATTATTCCTGCAAGTTCCCAGGAATTGCTGACTACGTATCAAGCGGGACGGTTAAGAACTTTGTACCTGACCTGGAGGTTACATTCTTACCTGAAGGCACTCACTTTGTGCAAGAGCAGTCCCCTGATGAGGTGAACAAGCTCATCATCAGCTTCCTCAACAAGCACATTTGATTTAGCATTCTCCTTGTTATGTCCGTCTTCTCTTTCGTATTTCTTTCGCCTTCTCTTCATCTTTCTTGTTCTCGTTCATCTTCCTTGATTCTTGTATTGTCCACAGTCTCCGAGAGACCTGCTGAATAAAAGCTCCTGAAATTTACCAAATATTTAAAAAAAAAAGGAAAAAAAAAAAAAAAAAAAACCCGCATGTGGGCATGCGACATATATTAGTTCGAAATTTTCCAAAAACAAGACACGCCACATAGTATCTGATAAAAACAGGTTATCGTGTATGTTTTTCTTGTACTGAGTAATCTCTCATCTTGCACTAGGCCACTAGTGTTAGCAGAATTGAAATTAACATGCAAGGTTAGAGTTAACAGAACCGTCAGAGATAGCAGACTTTATTTGGTAGGTAAATTACATACCATCAGAGATACTCTGGGGGTAGGCTTCTTCTGTATGAATTGGTCGCATTTCCCGTTCCGGGGTCACACGAACCGAAACAGGTACGTTCGTGGTCTGGAACGCAGAAAAGGCGACACGAAATCTTTAACATAATCGAGAAGAAGATATTTACCTTGGATGATCCCCAAAACCATTTGATACCTACCTGCCTATTTCACGACCTTTTGTTAAGGGTTTCTTCCTCTAGGAAACAATAATTTTGGTTAATCAATCACTGTTTTACTACATGAGATACTTATCTGAGTATTTTCAACAATATGCTAATACTTGTATGTATTTCTCATAGAAGTAAATTATGTATGTAGTAATGGAAATTTACTATAGGTAAAACCATCCCTCATTCCAGAGACCATACGGAAGAAGCCTACCCCTAGCGTACCCCGTACCATGTCATATCACATTCCGCGTACCACAACGACCCGCGATCCTGGTAACTTAGATAATAAATCATAATCGACTCAACTATCACGTGAAGGCACATTCATCACCACGTACCAGTAGATTTTCTGTACAATAAATCAAACCTACATCTACAAGTAGGATAACCAGAGAGTGGAATCTTAGTCTTTTCTTTTTGGGATAACCTACTCGGAGTGAAGGTGACATAAACCCCACGTATTATTAAGCAAGAACTCGCGCTTCAAACTCGTAAGGAGGCTTTGGTGGGCATAAACCTGACCCACTACAAAGAAACACGAATTGGCAACAAGACAAAGTTAAAGGGGGCAGAAATACCTGCCATCCCCACTGTCACTCCAATACAAGCCAAGCTATGTTCAGTGGAAGATCTGCAAGAAACAAGAAACTCTGGAAGACTCAACCTGATGCCCGTGGGCAGCTAGGGCATCGGCAACCATGTTGCTCTCTCCAATGAGAATGCCAAAATGTCTGGCCCCAAACAGAGAACCTCTGCAATACTCAATGGTATCATAGTCCTGATAGTGTCGGGTTCTTGTGTCTACAGAACATGTCATAACTCATGAGGTCAAATCAAAAATTATTGCCAGGAATTTTTAATCATGCTTTTTTCAAGCATCTTAATGAGATGATTTGACTAATGATATGATACACGACCAAATCGATGTTTGCATGAACTAGAAGTGTTAGTGTTAGTGTTACCCTACAACATTATAAATAAATTGATAAGTTTATGTATAATTTTGCTAGTTCAAATCATCTTTTCAAAATACCTGGATAAAAAACATGTGACATACAATCCAGATAAGATTATATGTTTTTAAGTCCTGTTTTTGGATACCCATATCGCAGTGGGATGCGTTTTGCCATCCTCATTGGTGGTCATAGTTATTTAGTCGCAAATTACATTAAAACTACTAGACCATCAAGACAACAAATACTTGAATCTCCAAGTTATTACAGATATTGGGCATTCGCCTGCATTCTACTTTAGCTTCCAGTTACGCAATTGTTATTGATGGGAGGCGAATCCAAGACCGGATCAACTGCATGTCTGCTATACGGACTCAAAGTTCTTTACCGACAAGAACGCTATAATCCCTACTAGGCAGAATTAGGGTTTATACATGCATCCTACCTAGTTGATGTAGGTCTGAATCACTCGGGATCTTCTCCCGTATTCCTGAAGTTCTTCATGGCTGCAAGTGTAGGCTTGTTGCTTACAGAGTCCTTGGCTTCCAAACGTATTACTCTCACTCTGAAATCCTGATTATTTCGATGTGTATCTGAAGTCTATAAAATTCTGAAAACGGAGGCAACTTATGTAGGCTACGGGAGAGACCCGGAGGAGAAAATACGAATCAGGCTCCCAACTTTATTAGGTCTTCTGGTTCTACCCGAACCAACTAAATAACTGTTATTGCACTCCTGTCCATATTCTCAAAAATAATATTTCGAGCTTCTGTTATAAAATACTTATTATCTCCCCATTAGAGATATATGTGGATTAAATGAATCACTGACTAATTCATTTAATCGACCTCTTTCCAATTCCTTGATCCTTACCACTTTGATCCTTACCACTTAACTTATTTGACATGTCCAGATTATCCAGTAATCTACATACGGGTTTGACATCTTCAAAACTCATAAGCTTCATCAAGGGGATATCATCAATCCCATAAGGCCATAACTTAGACATGGATTCCTTTGTTACATCAATTTACACCACTGACTCAGTAGTATGACTCAACTCATCGAGGTTATTGACTCCATCGGAATCTCACCCACTTGACTTGTCAAAGCAACAACTACTAATACATAAGCACATTGACTATCTAAGAATTAAGAGCATAAGTATCACAATAACCATGAGAAACGACGTGTCTTGTTAGCCAATACAAAGACAACGAACTCAACTCCGTCATGTTCAATATACACAAAGTATACTAGCACATCGAGTTGAAACTATGGTATGACCTATATTGTTTCCGGTAGCCAAGACAGACCTACTAAAACAATGTGCTACAATCGTTCCGAAGGTTTATCTAATTTCATCTAGATTGTGAACTCTTAACTTTCATTCCACAAGAACCATAGATATGATCCTCTGTCTAAGCTAGACTCTACCCACATGTATTCTACTTTGTGGAATAATAGACAACTATGCATAACAATAACATAATGGAAAAACATTGCCCAAACTCATTCTCACATATGTCAAATTCAAATAATCCAATACAAAAAGCATAGCTTTTAGTATTCAATCCAACAGTTATAACAAACTCAACGAGATATTAGTCTGAAGATGTTGCTTTAACGCGTTCTTTATCCCTCTTCAACAGGAACTTCAACGAAAATATCCCAACAACAAGAGTTTGCCAGAACCAGGCTTTTGCATTACATGGATCCACTCTTTTCGCCAAGTGCCATGCGTACGTAGCCTCGCCGATATGTAGTGCCACATCCAAAACGAAACAGATTTTGATCGCCCTCGTAGATCGGAAGAAGAAGAGAGTGAAATGCTTCACCAACGGAACGGGCCCAACGTCAGGTAAGCACGCGGAAACGAACAGACAAGTCACGATGGTTACGACGAACAACCAGGCATATATGGAAGGCCTTTCCATGCGTGAACTAGCAGTTGTTGCCATGCCTAGCACCTTCACGACAGATCTAACTCACTACTATTTACCTGCATGGAGTTTTACGTTCATATGTTAATAAAATTTTGCGCCCTAAAAATATTGAGTGAGTTTTTACCCAAAATTCGGGTAAATCACATTTTACCTAGTTGGGATATCATCCTCTGGCAGCCTAAATCACATTTGAAAACACGTTCACCTACACAGGAGGTTTTTCATAGAATGATGAACTTTAAACTACTTCTTCTTCCTCCTCCAACTAATACACTACTGGTTGATCCAAATGATAATTTTTTTAAACCATATGGCACTCAATTTGTAGATATGTTGTAATTTAGTTTTATTTGTAATATAATGCTCTCTCGACGTCTACGTATACGACAAGAAATCATGTTGTAATTCGGGCATTAGTGTCGAATGGGTCTGGGTCTGGATCTTGCGGATTGGGTCTAGTTTGTGTCAGGATTTCATGGGGTTTTTTTTTTTTTTTTTGATTGATTCGGAAATAAATTCATGGGTTTCAAGAGGGAGTGAAAGCGTCTTTTACTCCTGAATAAATCACCCAAGAAAGTGAACTCTCTGGGGTTGTCTCCGTCAATGAAAGAAAATGGAAGTTTCTTCTTGAGTTGACCACAGTAATTTAATGAGGCATGAGAACACTAGATAATACTAGCAGCGAAAGGACAATTTAAAAGTGTAAAACAGGGTGGCATATATTTATATAACAAATTATCAATCCAGTAAAGAGCAGACCTGAGAGTCGACGACAACGCCACACCGGAGAGAGTGAAATAAAAGGACAGACTGCGGTTGCTGATCACCAGCAGCGACAGAGAGATGACTACTAGGATGGGGCAATCCTTCTCAAGACATATATAGACAGTACACAACTGGAGTCTATGGGTTAGTAGTTGGATTTGTATATTTTATGATTTTAAAAAAGTAATAATACAAAGTTTCTAGAAGATAATCTGGTGGAGACACAGTGTACACTACAACAATTTCTTAGTAGTGTGATGGAGTAGTTGAGTTTGTTTATTTATGGACTAGTTGCGTTAGCTAACATAATTTGACATATTATATTAGGTCGTACAGTCACTATGTGTATTTCATATATGGGATTGATTAGGGCACGAGAAAATATACATAATCATAGGGTACATGTGCTACAACAAGTCACTGTAATTAACTGATCATGAGATTCTTTTCATACAAGTCACTGTAATTAACTGATCATGAGATTCTTTTCATATATTGAACAAAAAAAAATTATGGTAATTGTAATGACAAACTTAACCTTGTCCAATTAACTAAGAGCTTCTTTCATAACAGTATGTTAAAACTCTTTGACGAAGGATTGAGCTTCTCATCTCCACCTTCCTCCATCCCGTACCATCGCAACCAACAAAGAACCTCTGCACAACATACATGCATATTTGATCATAATTTGGTGTAAAGAACTCCAATATGTTTTTAACGTTGGGTGAGTTGGATGCGCGCAAAATGGCTACTTTGCTTTGTGCAGTTGAATATTGTAGTATTTCGGTTTGGTCGAATCTCAAATGGTGTTGATAGGGATTGGTTAATGTTGTTGTTTAGTAGAGGGATCAGCTTGAGCGGGAATGTTAAGGATTGATTTGTAATGTCAAACATACTGTAGGGGGCTTTAGTGTAACTGGTTGATTGTGAACTCTCCTTATGTAACAAATCAGAATATATTAGTGAGTGTAATAGTACAGCTAGGTTTCATGGTGTCATGGGGCCGGGCTGTTGGGGGCCGGGCTTGGAGGAGGGCTGGTAGAGGGGCCGGACCGGGCTGTTAGGGGAGGATAGTGATCCGGACCGGTACTCATCATCACTCTCTTACCCTCCCCATGCCCCTCCCCTCCCTACTCATCATCTATAACATATCCCCTCCCCACACCCAATAAAAATTATTTTTAAAATATATTTAATGATTTTAAAATAAATTATTATTACTAATAAAAATAAATAGGAAAAAATACTAAAATATATTTTAATAATTTAAAAATAAGCACATTCAGTTGTATACACTCAGAGTGCTCAGTCCTCGTCTGGCTTTAAAGGATCCACGCTACCTTTTGATGATCTCTAAGACTCAAACTTCAAACAGCACAAGGCCAGGACATAACCTGCTCTTTCTGAATGGATATGTTAACTCAAACTTCAATCGTTTTCAGGGATATGTTAACTCTATTCCAAAATTCAGATACGTGTTTCTAAAATTCAGATGTGTTTTCTCAACATCTCAGTTCCCGTAACTGTAAAGCCATCTCCACGAGGAGGGCAAAGGGCCTAGGGGTGGAGGGGCTAAGCTTGCACTCCAGAAGAAGGGATGGGGTAATAAGCCCCTTCCTCCTTAAGCCAAGCCATTGGGCATAAAGCTACAATGGGTAAATTTGTTTCCTCTTTTCCTTTTTTAGATATTGCAAAGGGAGGGAAGGGTATAAATGTTATTAAATAATGGTTGAGATTCAGCACTCACCTTTTGGAGAATAAATGACACCTTCGTGAATAAAGTGTAATTTGAGTGGGAGGGGAGGGGAGAAAGGGGAAGGAAACCCCAACTTTTGTTAGTAAGGTGTGTTACTAATCCTAGGGATCCCGACCCTGGAAGGTAACAACACGGAGGAAGGAGAAGGAAACCCCCACCTTTGTTAGTGAGGTGTGTTACCAATCCTATTGACCTTACTTACTCTACTACCGACTCATTGGCGACACATATAAGGGCCTCCAGAAACCCCATATCGGCAGGCCTATGCAATGGGGATCGACCAATGTGAAACCCAGAAAGAGAGCTAACTTGGCCCAAATATCTGATGCCATTAGAGCCCCAAACAAAAGCAACCTATTTAAGTAAATGAAACTTTTTTTTTTTGATAAACATTGAAGTAAATGAATTAATTGAATAGTCCAGACTCCTAAGAGCTTATGCACAATTCGTTCGGGGTGATGCCCAAGCACAAATATCTCCAGCACTAGTCAGTTTAATGGATCACATAAACAACCATTAAAAAAAATCACTGGTAGTATCCTATCATAACGCATAATCAAAGACTATGGAAGTCTTTGCTTACATTTTTAATCTCTCTTGATCTGGCTCTTCCAAAAAACATTGAAAAATATCATTTATCAATTGCACTAATCATTAATGTGTCGGTCTACTGAATTCTTTCTTGTTTGCTTTGTTGTTTCATATAATTATAATGGTAACTCTAAATTTGTGAGTCGTAACCGAAGGGCATCCAAGCTAATCCAGAAGAAATAGCAAGCTGACCTGCCCAACTGAGTTATCCAAAAAGTTAATAATAAAATCAACACTTTGCCTAAATACATATAAATATATACACGGGTAGGACCACGAAGCAGGTGCTGTGATATTAAACATCCTTCACTGACCTCTCTATCATATAATTAAATGATTTCACCAATAATAATCATCAATGTGCTAACAAAAGGAAAGAAAATTTTAAAAGACCCGTACAGATAAGAAGAAGACTCACCTCGTATAAATACACATTCAGTTCTTCTTTGTAGTCCTACCATCTCTTTTTCGTCATCCATTCATCTGATCACATAGCAATGGAGAATATCAAGCACGATTACGTGAGTATAAGAGGCCTCAAGCTTCATGTTGCAGAGACTGGAACAGGTTCAATGCTGCCACTTATCATATGACCCCAAAAGTTTCCAACATTTAATCCCATGCTCTTTTTTAATCTCTTCTTTCTTTTGAGCACATCATATGCAGGTCCAGCTGTGGTTTTCTTGCATGGGTTCCCGGAGATATGGTATTCGTGGCGGTACCAGATGGTTACTTTGGCTGCAGCTGGGTTCAGAGCGATTGCGCCTGACCACAGGGGTTACGGACTTTCTGAGCACCCTGCTGAGCCAGAGCAGGCCACTTACAGGGACCTTGTGGATGATCTTCTGGAGCTCCTGAACAAATTAGGCATTGACAAGGTTAGCTCATCACCTTAAGATTAGTTCACAGAAATAGAAGCTTCCAGTTATACTCTTTGTCTTCGTTTGGGTAAGGTATAAAAATCGTGGGGATAAGAGATATACTGGGATATGAGGTAGGTTGTTGGGGGGGGGGGGGGGGGGGGGGGTATGGTATTTGAGTTATTTTTGCGCTCCCACTCTATCCCCACATTCTGTAGGCAAATTTGAGGGGCTGAGGATAAGGGAGTAAGAGTTATGCATGTTGCTTCTATTGCACCCAAACACAGGATAAGAGACAACAAGTATGAGGTTATCCTTATCCCCCTTCCTCATACCTTACCCAAACAAGGCCGGCATATTTGTGAGCACAAAAGAACTTGTGAGATAAGTCTTTCTTTCCCCCAAATCTAAAACGTACCGATCAGGTATTTGTTTGTTAAATGTATTTTGCGACTTACCATAAAAAGTTTTGTAGGTTTTCCTAATCGGAAAGAGCTTTGGCGGTCGACCAGCATACCACTTTGCGATTCTTCACCCAGAAAGAGTGTCCGCGATCATAACAATTGGAGTTCCGTTCTTCCTCAGTGGAGAGGAAAATTTTCCCCGAGCATTGCTTCCAAAAGGCTGCTACATTCTACGATTTATGGCAAGTTCGTTACATATTCACAAAAGGAGATCACAAAAAGTGTCTTAAGAAAAGGAGATCACAATATTGTCTTACTAAACTGTCCCTGCTTCTGGATCTTACCTCGTGCAGGAACCAGGTTGTGCTGAGAAGGACTTTGCTCGCTTTGATGTGAAGACAGTGGTGAAAAATGTTTACACTCTAATGTCGGGGAGCGAACTACCAACAGCTGAGGAGGGCCAGGAGATAATGGACTTGGTCGATCCAGCTACACCTTTACCTCCATGGTTATCTGAAGAAGATCTCTCGCAGTATGCAGCTTTGTATGAGAAATCTGGATTCCGCACTGCTCTGCAAGTGCCATACAGGTAAAAGAATGACAAATGCTCATACATAAATCTTCCAAGATCCTAAAAAAGCATGTAATTTTCACATAATGGTGTTGATTGCTGAAAAAAAAAAAAAAAAAAAAAAAAAAAAAAAAAAAACTTAAGAATCTTGGCATGACATTAGTTTCAGTCTCAGATCCCAGAACAAACATTTCCGGGATCTGAAAATGGTGTCATCAAACAAACTTCAACATTAAACATCAAATACAATTGTAACTTGAAAAAAAGGACCCGTGAAAGTTTCATTACCTTTGTTTTTTGATGACTGAAGGAGTGTTATGTTCATGATCAGGGCTTGGGTGGAAGACTATGGATTGCCAATGTCCGAACTTTTAGTGAAAGCCCCTACATTGCTTATCATGGGCGCAAAGGATTATGCCTTAAAGTTTCCAGGACTTGCAGACTATGTATCAAGCGGGACCGTTAAGAACTTTGTACCTGACATGGAGGTTACATTCTTACCTGAAGGCACACACTATGTGCACGAGCAGTCCCCTGATGAGGTGAACAAGCTCATCATCAGCTTCCTCAACAAGCACATTTGATTTAACATTCTCCTTGTCATGGAATAAGCAGATAAATTGTGGTTATGCCCGTGTTCTCTTTCATCTTTCTTCCTTGTCCTCGTTCATCTTTCTTGCTGCTTGTATTGTCCTCAGTTTCTGAATAAAAGTTCCTGAAATTTACCAATATATAACAAACCAGTGGTACCACAATGAAATCACCAAGAACTTGATGATTAGAAAGCGGAAGTTATATTCAAGATTCTTCGCTAGAGTCAGAAAAGTAGATTCTTATAAACTGAAAAGTGGGTACAAATTTTTTGCCCTATTCAGAGCTCATAACCAGGGAATTCCGCTTCTGCTGGCTTGGTCATGTCTAGAAAAAGGTAAGCCATGCCAGCCATTCCTTCAAACAAGGAATAAGGATGATCTCCACGATGCATCTCTCCTTGTGCAATAAGCTCGTGCGCTTTATCAAGAAGAAATGAAGCAAATGCCTTGGCTTTGTATAAGAACTCTTTCTTTCCGGTCAGCTTGTAAAGCGAGAGGAACACGTATGTGTTTCCACAAATGCCGTGACATATGCCAACTCGTTTGAGTAGACCACGTTTCCACACAACGTCTGCTGCATCCAAAGCGGCTTCTACAAACTCCTTATCTCCAAAAGTCTTCACATAGATGAAAAAGGAACGTTAGCAAGAAAACACCACAAGCCTTCCACTAAGGAAACAAGAGAAAAGTTCAGTCCATCCTACTAGGAACAACATAAGATGTTCCTCTTTCAGTCTCCACCTGGTTTACCTGGGCAGCTTTGATAAGTGCAAATGCCACTCCTGGAGCACCATGACACCAATGCACGAGATCATCTCTTTCGTTGTCTTCCTCACTGGAAGGGAAATTACCGCTGCCAAAACGATACCTGATCATGTATTTGAGAGTAGATTTGACCTCTTCAGCCATTTCTTGGCTCAGCTTCACATTCATCAAGACGGTCATTATCCCTGCTAGTCCATGAGCAGCACCCCAATACTTTTCACCGTACCACTCGTACATCAATGGACATCTTCCTTCAACTCCAAGTTTTCTCCCACTAGTAAAAATCGCATCCACAACAGTTTCCTATAAATGACGAATCCATATTAGCTAACCCATCGTACTGCTAATCTTAAGAGTTAAATATCATATACCATTTGAACAGTTAAGTAGAAGCTTACAATTTTGTTAGATGGGATGGTTCCATCTCCAATATGTTTGCTGATGAATAAACATGCCCATAAGAACCCGGCTCTTCCATAAAGGAGCTCATCAGGGAGCTCCTTAGATAGGTCAATCTGTTGTTCTCATTTACATTTCCAACAAATTTATCAGTTTTGTGCATAACTAGGATGTCATTGCTCATAGAACTCATGTAAGAGTTAGAATTACCTTCGAAAATTCGTTAAGATAGTACGAGCACAATTGATCGTCACCTAATAAGTTTGATGTAACAGCACCAAGCGCACAAACACCAGCACGCCCGCATATGAAAGTCACATCCCTACACCATCCAATGCAGTAATTACAAAAGCAATCCACAAAGATTATTGTTATCATCCATGGGGGTTCCACATCAAAACTAATTAGCAATGAAGGGAGTGGCACATGAATTATTTAACTCACAAGTATAGGACAAATGTGGCATCATACAAGGCAGGGGCGGAGCTAGTGTGTGCCTGTGTGGTATGGTGGGGCACGTGCCACAACTCTAATTACTACCCCTTTTTTAACTTAATAGTTCAGTAATGCCCTGAGTAAAAAAATGTAGTATAGCGGACCCAAAACATTACAAGTTATTCATGGCTCCACCCTGATACAAGCCAAAACCAAACATGTGGACAACAGAAACGGGTGGTCACGAGCACGTGGGTCATATGACTATCACAAAACAACTGCCACTCTGTCCCAGCTCTTTCTCTTCAAGTTGACTTATTGACTCGTATCTGGGTCACTTTGACCGAGTGATTTGGATAGCAAAATGATGCGATTTTTTTATAATTTTTTCATGGGGTTATAGAGCAGCTTTTACTCTACAACACCATGAAAAGATTATCGAAAAATCACATCATTTTGCTATCCAAATCACTTGACTTAGTCAATAGTGGTAAAAGTCAAATAGGGGGAAAGAGATACGAGAGAGTGGTAGCTATTGGGTACGATAGAGTCCCCGGGGCATAGTTCATCAGATGGAAAAGAGTAGGAGTGCTAGCAACCTAAAGGGTGGGAGTTCTAACCTTATTTTTAGCAACAACCAAAATGAGAATTTGGGCCCGAGCTCCTCTCCGGTTGAGTAGTTGGCACGCACCCTGCACATTCCGCAATTTATCTCATTCACTATCCTAAGGTAGTGGGGTAGCCTAGCCTTAGTGTTGGGGTTCAACCTTTAGAATTTAGAGTTCCGACTCAAAACTCAAAACCAATTAGTGAGTAAGCAAGGAATTAATTAACTACCCACAGTACTCAATTACTCCATACCTAGAACCAGAAGAGGCAGAGTCACATGCTTTAACAATCTCAGAGCAGAGAAGCAGCTCTTGTTTGTCTCCAGTAAATTGGTAAGTTCGGAACTGCAGATAAGCAGTGCCGAGAGTGCCAGTGTAGAGGCTGAAGTCTCTTACTTGCCTTCTCGCAAATCCCCACGTCTCCACCACCACCTACACAAAAAACATATCAAAGTATCAAACACCTGGTGTGCATCATTCAGTGTATTCCAGACTAAACAAACCACAAAAATCCCCAATATTTTTTTTTTCTTTGTTTTCTAGGGTTTAGGAAATTAATTGAGATTACGGTTTGTTTGATATCCAAACCGGCGCGTTTGATTCTCGCGGAGAAGTCATGGTACGGCATCTCCAGGAGCTTCATCAGTGAGGTGGAAATGGCCGTCGCCGGAGGAGATTCGTCTTTCTCGTCGACGAATTCCGGCAAGTCGTTGGGGAAGTAGCGATCAGTCATGACGGTGAGAGAGAGAGAGGTGGAGGAATTAGAACTCGTCGGAGAAGAAGGTACTAGTGGGCAAAGCCGTTTTTATTGCTTTCCTCCACCGCCGGACAGTCGTCGTCGTCATGATCGGTTTGCAGAGGGAAAGACTCGTGTTGTGTTTGCTTGTCACGTGTCTCTGGTTAGGCGTATACGTGGACACTGGAAAGAAGCGTAATATCGGGGTAAATGTCACTTGCGACACCCTTTTTAGTTTGTAAAACTTCACTTACATCCCTTATAACTAACAAACTTCTTATTAATGCAAAGGTAACTTTTTGATTCTGTTGTTCGGAAAGATTTCCTCTTACAGAGGCTGCAAAGGCTAATCAACTAAATCCTACATCGAGTTAGTCGCATCTTTCGCTTTTGTAATAGAACACTATGTTCAGAAACGCATACTAAACAAGCAATAAATGTTAACATTTTGCGCGTCTAAAGAATACGCATTGGGGGGATTGACCCTTGCACCATCTGCAAGGGTAAATATGTCCGAAAATTGAGTTTGGGAAACTATCCTACCACCTAACAGAGATAGTACACAAAGGGGTGTAAGTCGCAACAAATTGGGTTGTCATAAGGTGTGTGTGTGTGTTTGGAGCTTTTATTGAGTTGTTGCTCTATATCTAATTCTTTTGTACAATCTCTTAAAATTTTTAACACACTTGACACATGTAAAATGTTATTTAGAGCTATCTACACAAGTGTGTGTGTCTATATATATATATATATATATATATATATATATATATATATATATATATATTTGAGAATTACATCATGTTATCTGATTCTAACTGGACATCATGCAGGGGCTTCAAAAAGCTCTACCAGTTGGCTAGCCCTCATTTTGCTACACAAGTATAAATGGGAATATATCACATTAATAAAAAAAAAACCATCCACATAAATGTTATTTTTTGTTAAGAAATGCATATTTCTCTTCCCTCAATGCTTTTTGTTTTTTAGGAAAATCAGTGCTTTGGTTGACCAAAAAATGCATTTTTTTAGTTGACAAAAAACATTCCTTTCCTCGAAAACTGTTTATTTTTTATTTTAGGAACTTGATTTTTAATAGTGGTACTTGATTTTTGCTTAAACAATAGAGGTGGTATTTGACATAGAATTTAGAAAGAGACCGAGACGCTGTGATGGGGATGGTTGCTTCCGATCTAAACAGAAACTAACGAATTCCACCCACACACACAGACTGACAACACCACAACGAGAACGAGAAAGCTTCGAAAATGGCGTCGTTCGATGATGCATTCAACGACGGAGCCGAAACTCACCCAACCCCGCAACAATTCGCCGACGACGACGCCGGCTACGATTTCGACCTCCCCGAAGGCGAATCCACCGTCCCTTCCGTCACCGACGACGCACCACCGCCACTCTACGGCGGCGATGAGCCGGAGACCTACGGATTCAGCTCTAACCCTGATTTCTCGCCGTCGCCGTTCGCTTCTTCCGAAAATGCCCCCAACGGCGGCGACGGGAAGCCGTACGATCTCGGAGCTGACGCCGACGGCGTCTTCGCCGCTCCCGGCGGTCCGCTGCTTCCGGAGATGAAGGAGGAAGCTGCGGCTTTTCGCGAGTGGCGCCGGTGAGTTGAATCGCTTTTTAGGTTTTCTGATCTGAATTATTGTGGTCATGATCTATATAGATGTTGTTTCAATGTTTAGGCTCTGTTTGGTTCGCGGTAAAATGTTTTATATGGGGAAATGTTTTACGCGTAACATGTTTTCTGTGGAAAACTTTTCTCTGCAATTGTTTTATTGTGTTTGGTTGACACTTGCCAAAACAGTGGGCTATGACGGAAATGGCAGCGATGGGTGGCGGTGAGGTGTCGTGGTGGAGGTAGGTGGTTGGTGTTAGGGCGGATCTAGATATTTGGTCTAGTGGGGCTAGGAAACATTTCAAGTTTGACGACTGATCTTTCGATAAATTTTGAAGTATTTAAGGGCTAAAATGATGACTTTAATAGATTGCTGAGGTGAATAGGTAACACGAGTGGTGGCTAATGTGATAATATTAATGGAATGTAGGGTAAACATTGTAAATATCAAAACTTGAGTGGGGGCTAATATAATTAAATAAACAAAATATTTGGTGAAAATCGCAAATTTCAAAACTTTAGTCTCCATATAGGTCCGCCACTGGTAGTGGTGGTGGAGGTGTTAGTATGAGTTGTTGTGCTCCTTCACTCTCAGGAAAATGGCTTATGGATTTGAAATGTGTAAATCATTTTACATCAATTGAAGGAAAGCATTTTATAGGAAAACATTTTACTTCCAACCAAACAGCACCAAAATACCAAAACAAGGGAAGACATTTTACAGGAAAATGTTTTACCACCAACCAAACGGAGCCTTAGTTTTCATTTATTGTTTTCTTTATTTGGGGAATCTGTAGATATGAGATATATGATTAGGATGGCCAAAGATGACATACAAGTTGATTTAAAACTAAAAGGAAGGAAGACAATAATGGAAGAAATTTAGTGTGGAATAGAAAGTGACTGTAAAAGGAATATATACATTGTTGGATAAAATATTTCACAGTAGCTCACTCATGGATTATGATACATTTCTCCTTAGTTTAGCTTTGTCAGTTTAGGGCTATCAAGATGGTTTTACTGGCATAGTGGAGTCTGTGTGCGACATTAGGTGCTAACAATGGCATTTGTAATCGCTTACCTTGCGAAATTGTTTTACTAGACATTCTTAGCTGTCTTAAAAAAAGGACGAGTATATCAGAGCTATTGAATTCGACCGTACAAGTTATGAGGATGACTGATGGAAGTAGTAGCTTTCAAGGTACATTCTATGGTCCAACTTCTCAAAGGCAGTGTTGGTTCTTCAACACATCACTAGGATAGGTAGGCCTCAAGCAAAAGGAACCTATCAACTTACATGCTTATTGGTGTCCGTAGTTAAAGTTTAATCGAGGGTCTCGTCTTTGTTGGTCAAGTTCGACTGAGCTTCGTAATTCTCCATTCACCCACAACCCCACCAGTGATATGATTATCTGAGTTCCCTTTTCTGTATGATTTTTTACGAGTACTTGTGGATTCGAGGTTGTGAAAATTTGAGCTAATTTGTTCCGTTAAGTGGGTTCTGGGTCACCAGTTTAAAGAGATTCACTTGAAGTTTGTGAGGCCTTTCTTTATTATGACATTGATATTTGAGCACTCTCAAATTACTCACCGAAATGGAACATTAAGAACAGTTTTGACGTCATACTTGGTTTTGCACCTACACATAATGCTCAGATGTATTCATGCTTGGCTTTGTACCAATACTCCCCATGTACGAAGCGGGTGCTCGTTTATTGCTTACAATAACATTATATTCTTTATTATCATCACCATCATCATTCAGACTCTCTTTGTAAAGGTCCCTTATTGCCTTCTTCATCTTCTGCGAGCTTGTGCTTTGTCGGTCTCTTACTCACTTCTCTACAACCTTCATGAATCACGAATTTTCCACCTATCCTCCTAGATACTCCATTAATTTTTGGGATTTAAGGCTAGCATTGAGGATATAACTATTTCAGAATATGTTCGAGTGGTTATTCTCGCTCATGCACATGCTTCCCTAGTGGAATGGTGATGTTTTACTATTGAACAGTAGGTTCCTGTTCATTTTTGGCTTCTACCTGTATTCACGAATGAAAAAATGGAAAAAATATTTGTTGGGCACTTATTTTGTGATGTTATCACACATTGATTTAAGGCTTTGTTCTGACTTGGCCCCGTTTTCATCCTTCTGCTGCTAGTTTTTTACAATTGAAAGTTATCCTGCCCTAAGAAACAGTCCTATTTGATTTTGGACACGTATGTTTACTTGTCTACTACGAAGTTAATACACATGAAACATTATATCTTAGTTCCTAAGTAAATTTGTCTACAATATTATGCATATACTTTAGAAAAGTGTGAAAACATGACCCAACGTCTAGTAAAGAACACATCAAGCTGGATTCTTTTAGCTTTTAGATCATAATCAACAGATCCATTCAGAACGAGCAGGTTATGTCCTGGCCTTGTACTGTTTGAAGTTTGAGTATTAGAGATCATCAAAAGGCCTGGATCCTTTGAAGCAAGACGAGAGGACTGAACAGTCTGAGTGTATACGTTCTTAGAAAGGTAACTGAATGTGTTTTGCTAAGAATTCATAGATTCCAACTCAAAACCAGTATGCAATAAGTTGAGTTGTTCATGGTCCCTTAATTTGCATGTACAGCTCAAAAAAATGCCAAAAAATTTCCAACATGCTTTCTCATGGGTGGCATCATGTATGTTAAGCGCGCGAACTTGGTAAAAAGATGCACGTAAAGAGTTCTCCTTATCCAAAAGAGGCTAGAGCAATATATTATTACTTTATGATATGCATTATGCATACGTAATTCTGTGGACCAAAAACCGCAGTTCAATAATTTAAATTATTGAATAATGTTGATTTGTGAGTTTTCTATGCATGAGACGGTAAAGGAGAGAGAACTAGAGACGGTTAGAGAGAGGAAGGCGTTAGGCAATAGAGAATGAAAATTCGGTTATGTACCATGGATCAGGCGAAACTAACTGAAATTTTAGGCTATTTAAACGGGGCAAACATGTAATCTTCTAGTTACACGGGCTGACCCGTAATCGTGTCATTTTTGTGTAGACCCGTTATGACCCAAACCGAGTTTGTGCCAACCAAAACCTGCTAACTCCGTACTTATTTATTTGTTTTCCTTGTCATTTGTTCTATATGTAGCTGTAGACATTTTGAGTAGAATGTCACCTGCTCTGGTTAATGAATCCGATGTCTCTATTTCCTGGATGTGTATACACATTTTGATCAGAATTTCACGTACTCCAATGAACAGGATGATGTGTGTTGCTTTATAATTATAGAAAAGATACGGTGACTCGCACCAACCTGTTTCATGTCATTTTTGTGTAGACCTGTTAAACCCAAACCTGGTAACTTCACGCCGTGTTGTCATGTCTAATATGCATCCCTGGGTGAAATTATAAAATATCAAGGTTTAGTGAAGAATTGATCTTTGGGTATAAAAATAAGCGCTTGTTCTCTAGAAAGTTACATTTTGGGTGTTGCAGGTTGATATTTCTTCTCTCACTCTTCTCATTTGTTCTGTATATGGTAGTAGACATTTTGAGTAGAATGTCACATACTATAATTGATGAATCGGATGTCTATTTTATCTGGATGTGTATGCACATATTGAGCAGAGTGTCACATACTCTATTGAATCAGATGATGCGTTGCTTTATACATTTGGAACTACATAAAAGTATTGAAAATGATACTTCATTCACAGAAATTCTCATCTAACCGGTTGACGTAGTCCAGTTAAACCATTCGTCTGACTTTGTTTGCCTTCAGTCAGAACTTGAAATTCTGACTAAATTGAAATTCTTCTTTACAAGTTTTAACATATTTTGTATAATTAATTATATAAATGATTGTGTCAAATTGATATCAATTTTACGAAGATAGCGTCAAATTAACATATGGTTGGTGTAAAAGCTGTTTTTTCATATATTTAATTTTTCTGTAACTTATTGTCCATTACATTATCAGGATGAGGTAAAAGTCAATTAAGGTAATAACTTCTCCTTATCCAAAGTAGTATAGATCAACATAGTATTACTAAAAGCTTTCATATATTTAATTCTTCCGTAGCTTATTGTCCATTACATTTATCAGGATGAGGTAAAAGTCATTTCAAGTAATAACTTCTCCTTGTGCAAAAGAGTCTAGATCAACATAGTATCTCTTCAAACATTTATGCACACATGAGTCAAAATTCTGTGGACCGAAAACCGTAATTCAGATAAATACTGTAGGAATTTAAACTATCGAATAAATGGTGCATAGAATTAAATTTATGTACCATTCTTAAACTCGTGAAAAAACAGTCAAGACTCGACAGAGGCCCTTAAATAGTGTTATTTTTCGGTGTCTTCAATGCAAGTCTTAAAAATTGAATTTCTAATTTTCTTGTTTCGTATCGTAATTCTAGAGCCTGAGATGTGACTGTTCACCTAGAGGGCTTTTAAGCTAACACAGAGAGCAATGCTATAAAATTAATCCACTTGACAAAAAAGTTGCTGGGCCTCTGAGGTGTTGAGGGAGATCAAGATAAGTTAACCCTGCAAGGCTCTCATTTTTCAATTTTGTGAGTGTTGATTGCCCTAGTTTTGTTCTTCTGTTGGTGCTACATCATTTAGTTCTCTCAATGGATATCTGCTCGGTGAATTTTGCTGAATATATATTCAGAATTTCAGATTTCTGTTTGCTGAATGTTGATTGCTCCATTTTTCTTTATTTTGGTCTTTCGGGTCTAACCAGGTACTTGGTAATTATTGGGGCAACTTTTCCTAGGTTACTAATGAGCTACTCTATATTAGTTAAATCATTGAAGCCTGAAATGATGTTACCGCACAATCATCATCTAATTCCTTCATCTTGATTTCAAGCAAAACATTGCCATAACCTTTCATTGCTCGCCATTTTACCATCATGTGTGCTATAACTCATTTTAGTTTCCCTCTGCATTTACAGCCAAAATGCCATCTATCTCGAGGAGAAGGAGAAGCTGGAGAAGGAGATGAGAATTCAGATCCTCAACGAAGCTGAAGAGTTCAAAAAAGCATTCTACGAGAAAAGGAAGCTCAACTGTGAAACCAACAAAGCCCAGAACAGAGAACGAGAGAAGGTTCGATCTCCACACACAATAATTTCAACTTAATTTTTTAAGCTTGTTCGTTTCATCTACCCACCTCAGTTACACATTTGGTGGTGTTTCTCTTTTCAGCTTTACTTAGCTCACCAGGAGAAATTCCACAAAGAAGCGCATCTCCAGTACTGGAAAGCTATAGCAGAGATCATCCCTCGCGAAGTCGCCAACATTGAGAAGAGGGGACGGAGGAAGGATGACGACAAGAAGAAGCCCTCGGTAACGGTTATTCAGGGCCCCAAGCCCGGGAAGCCCACCGATATGACCAGAATGAGGCAACTTGTCGCAAAATTGAAGACAAATTGTCCTCCTCACATGTTACCTCCCCCTCCCAAGCCTGAAAAAGACCCCAAAGACGCGAAAGATGGGAAAGATAAGAAGAATGACAAGGATGCCCCCGCATCAAAGGATGGTAAAGAGGCCGCGACAAAGGAAGAGAAGGATGCTACTAAGGACGGGGAGGGAAAATCCGTTACAGATGTGAAAGAGGGTGGTTCTACAGATAAACCCATTTCACCTTCCGAAGACGCTTCTTCAGACAAACCTGTTTCACCTCCTAAAGATGCTGATGCAGCTGAAGGAAAGAAAGATGGTGAAACTGAACCAGCATCATCAACTGCGTGAAGAAACTCCAGATCTCATTCAGGTTTTAACCAATTCATCGTTCTTCTTTCCGTCGGTCTGCTTCATTGGAAGACCCTTGGGTCCAGATTAGAGAATAAGATTTAGTCACTTTAACGATTCTTTGCGGCCTGAACAATCATGAGCTGCGGTTTACATTTATTCTTTTTTGTCGATAGAACTATTCTTTGCATTGCTTCAACTGCATTGCTATGGCCATCTTTCAACTTGTAAGATGATCTCAATACGATTCTTAATCAAAGTCATTAAAGCTTGTTGAAGCTGTTTAATCCCCCAATTTCACTTGTATCTTCTCATAGCCTTTGAGCACAAGGCATATGTAGTCATTCCTCCGTTTTGTCAGAATCTTTCCAGGGTCAGTTTGACCGATTAATTTAGCTAACAATATGATACGAAAATGTGTTAAATCTTTTCATAAGATTGTAGTTCTTCCTTAACACTACTATATCATGAAAACAACTAGCAAATTTTCGTATCATACCGTGAGCTAAATTCGTCGGTGAACGTGACCCTTAAAGTCAGCTGCAAAGATGCTTGCGAAATAAAGTACTTCCTCCATGTTGAATTGTTTGTCATGTTTTGTTTTTCAAGCATTTTGCGATGATTTGAGTAGCGAAACCATACCAGAACTTAGGCCTGTCAAACGGGCGGGTTGGGCGGGTTGTGCCCGTTTAAAAACGGGTTCAAGCATAAACTAGTCCAGCCCGCCCGGCCCGTTTAACATGCATGGGTCAAGTTCTGGCAGAACTTGTGGTTGAAGTCAAAATACTTGGACAGAAAAAGAACAGACAATTCCAGACAGCATATGAGGAGTAACATTTGTGGAATTAGAGAGTCACATGGAATGAAATAATGTTGGGACCGCATTCACGTGTGGATCATCAGGCTTCATTCAATGATCACACATACACCCAAAGCACCATAACTTTTGTATTTAATGGTAGGCTTGGGTTGTTTTTGCATTGCATGTGGTTTGTTATGTGTTCCACTGCATTCCACATTCATATCTCCACTGACACCCTTTGGCCCCTATAGCTTATTTGGCATTCAACTTCAACTCAACAAGACAAACTCACACATGCATCAACTATCTCTCTTGTATGGTGATTTTTGTTCATTAAGAAAAAAGGATATAAGACACCTTCACAGCCTCTAGTTTGGGAAAGGACACTTTTAGCACTTCAATGTGGTAAGTTTTAGGGCACCTATACTCCCTAGTTGTGCCGCCGATAGTGTTTAAGTGTCTGTCAATTTAGCAGTTTTGGAAAATTTTATCTTCTTAGAGTATGAAGTGACACATTAGGGGAGTAATTATCCTGAAGTTTGGCTCGTTGAAGTTTGTGAATGTGTCCCCTTCCCAAACTAGAATGAGTGAAAGTGTCTTTGTGATAAACTTGAGAGAGTGAAAGTGTCATTTCCGCCGTCCTGATGTAAATGGCTAGATGTGTCTTAATTTACTAACTTATTAATGAGAGAAGTTATGCCTCCAATATCTAATTTCTAGGAAGACATGATCGTACTCTCGCACTTGTCCAACGCGTTAATTACCATAACACTTGTACACTTTTTTAACTGAGATAGGCCCTTTACCATATTTTTCTTTATCTGTGCCACATTTCTTACAATCACGCAAAACTTACACTAACTTGACTCAAATGAGCGACAGTGAAAGATTTCGATGCCATCGGGTGGTAGGCTCGCGGTTGTCAACTTTAGGCTAATGGAATTAGTTACGGGCCCAAATAAGCCTCAGACTTTGCATTATTTTCTGTATTTTATAACAAGTAGCTGCAGTTGCTGAACCCTTCCCAATTCATGTAACAGTAACAAGTTCCAAAAACATCAGAGTAAATTGTTATTTCCCAGTGCAAAATAATAAGACCATATCTGCATTGATTTGTCCAAAGTCCAAAGCTCAGTAAAAAGACACCAAATTGCCCATTAACCATTACAAATATACTACTCCTGCAGCACTCTCTCCTTTTGAAGAAGGCTACAACATTTTAGGGTTACACCACTCCACCACCACACTAAAATAAGATGGCAATACATATATAAATACACGCATATTTATACGAAAAAACAAAGATAAAGAGAAAAAAAGAAACCGGCAGCATTTGGTTGCTCGTGCACGTTCCAAAAGGCTGCTTTTTCTTTCAAAAAACGAGCCCGAGAATGGTTAGCATTTTTATCTTTTCAGGCCACACTGGGAGGAGTTATGGGGGAAAACATTTTGTTATGTCTCTCTCGTCCGAAGGCAAGTGGTGGTTGAAGCTTTTTTACAGATGGAAGTTGAGGCGAGAGGTGTAAGTCGCTTTAGGAGACCAATTCTTTGGAATGACGTCTCTAGCAGAGAGAGTTCTTGCTTTCGATAGAGTCGTGAGCTTCACTGAGAACGGCCCTGTTAAAGGTCCCTCGATAATGCACCAATTCGCACCCCATAGATGTTTCATCTCTTTCCACTCCGTTGATTTCGCCTGCCAAAAACCACAAAGTTCATCCCAAACGAGTTTAGATTTCACAAACACATCATTAGTAAGTTATAACTAGACCACAAAATACCTATGTCGTCTACCGTGCATTTTTTTTTTATTCTGTTCTTTTTTGTGACTGTGGTGATTCATGACTATCGGTGCTTAGTTACTACTACTACTACGAGAAACCATTACCCAACCAGACACACAAAGAATCATCTTGCCATTATCTTTTGAGGTAGTAGTACTATCTTGTGAGAAAACAGCAGTGTAGTGTGTGGCTTTCTAATAGGTGGGTAAAGACACTTCACCACCTCTAGTTTGATTGAAGGACACATTCACCCCTTCCAGTTTAGAAAACCACACTTTTACCTCTTCAATGTGCCTAGCTTCAGAAAACTTACAACCCTTGTCTTGAAGCCGTTAGTCTGTGAGTCGGATCCGACACTGAAATAATTTTGGAGACAAATTTGCCCCCTATCATACAAAATGTCTAATATAACTTCAGACTATTTTTTTCACAATATAGAGTGTATGTTTCCTGAAGTTTGGGAATACTGTTGAAGTGAAAGTGTCCGTCTGTTATGTTCTTTTTCTGTGACTGTGGTGATTCATGACTGTCATAATACTTTTGCTTAAGAGTACCATACCCAACTACACACACAAAGTATAATCTTTTTTGTTTGAATATATTTGTGAATAAAGCAGCATAGTGTAGTGTGGCTTTTCAAATATTATGCACTTTGTCACTTAAAAAAAAAGTAGTCCAACCAAGAAAGCAAAAGCTGGTAGTAACAGAAAGAGCCTTTGAATCAAATTGCACATTGGCAAAGACAGAGGGTAGGGCCTTCAATATCTCAAGAAATTTATTTCCCTGGCTTGATAAAACTTGTCACCATCAATTTTGGACCCCTTTTCTCTTTGACAAAGGCAAGTGAGTTGTGGCCTTGTGGGGTTTGAGCATGTGATTGGGCAGCATCCGCAATATTCGGATTTGTCTGGCCTCAGAAAATAAGTTCACATTCTTTATTTTTTACTGATCTCAAGTCCCTTTTGACCTTGCTATACAAACACCCCATGTTTTCATGAAACTACCCAAAATAAGTCTTCTTCTTGGGCAATGTTTTGGTTCTTGGTCTTCTTTTTTGGGCATTTGTGCAAGTTGTGTACTCAATTGGAGGTCCAATACCAAACTGATGAAAGTTTTCTTTTGACTTGTCATGTTTGGTTTCATTCACTCCCTATATCGTGGGTGCACCTAAAAGAACCATAAAGTGTATGGACAATGGCACTTGCTTGTGATTTTTAGATTTTCAGCAGATACCAAATAGTTTCCAGTATTGTAGTAATAACTTTTGTTCGGGAAGGTACGATATGATAGATCTTACGTAGACTAGATAAAATACTATAATAAATTATGTACATACCTCTCTGATATGCATGGAGCCAATGTCACCATCTCCATCCTCGAACTCGACTAGAAGAGAAAGCCAGTAGTTTGTCGATCCTACGTTCACGTGGAAGGCTACGTTCTTCCCAGGATAAGTGCATGGAGTCCTTCAAACGCGACACACAAAAAGAAGAGGGTGAGATGAGCTAAAAACATAAATTAGGTGATATTAGAGCCTTAGAGGGATGAAAAAGTAACTGAGACCGAATTCAATACAAAAACAAATAACTAAAGTGGGCATTTAAGTACAAGTATTGTAGCTACACAACCATAGTTGTGAAATCCGTTCCAGAATTCGTTCCAATTTTCCCTTCTGGAACAGAACAATTTGGGATTCTAACCGAATGCCATTTCAAATTTATCATATATAAAATATAATATATATTTATATAAACCCACATCGTGGAACAAGAGCTTATATGACGATTCAAACATAAGCAAATGTGTAAGGGCGGATCTACCATAGGACTAGTGATGCTACAACTCTTACTCAACTTTTAAAAACAATATTTTTACCTTTGTTTTGTTTATTTTTTCAATCAAAGCCCCACTATAATTGCATTGTAGTTCCACTCAACTTTATAAAATTTAAATATTACCCTTTTAAAATTTTAAATTAACCTACAGTGTAACGAATTCGTGGAACGGCTTGTGAGACAGAAAACAACCAGTTGTAAATGCTTTAATTAATTGTTTGAGGAAGAAATGACGCCATTTTAATTAAGAAGGAATCAAAGTCGTTAAACACAACGTGACAAAACAGAAAGAGAAGACCGTTAATTATAAAAATAATAATAACAATTATTATTATTATTATTATTATTATTATTATTATTATTATTATTATTATGTTTGTGACATACCGGCGGTACATGACGGGGATTTCCCCCCGATTGCGGAGCTGGTTGCCGTTGCCGGCAACAGCCATACGGCTGAAGGCGCTGCCGCTAAGGTCGAAGACGTGGTTCTTGGCACAGCCGGGACACTCGTCGGTGATGATGACGGTGACCGGTCTCCGGGAACAAATGGACTTGTCCAAGCACTTGACCTTGTAACATGCCCCACATCCTTCTCCGGCCTTGAAGAGGAGTGGACTTGTGGCTCCAACTCTTGCTCTCAACGGCTTCACGTCCACCATTGACCCGTACCCACATGCCCCACCTGCACCCACCCACACATGATCAAAACCTCAAATGAGGAAAAACGGTAAATTGATGGTAAAAAAGTAAATTTCGTGGGGGGTAAATAAGTAAAGTTGAGTGGTTTTGCTTGTACTAGTTAAACATGAATTTTCATAAAAACATTTGTCTTGGTTGATAGCTAGAACAGTGAGACCTGGACCTGGTTGGTACTAGCCGATAATCTAAATAATCAGCATAAAATAATATGAGAAAACAAACTTGCAGATTATATAATCTAAAGTAGTATAAGCTTCAAATCAACAGTGTGAGAGAATTACCAAAAATTGAGATCACATAATTTGCAACTTTTAGTCCAATTTTAGTCCAAAGTAGATTTTTATCCGATTTCAAAACAATGTAACAAAAAAAATTAAATTACCACGCATGCACTTGGTAGACTAGATTTTCTGTAGAGTTTCTAATATACAACCGGATACGAGGATTTAGAAATGCCACGCGTTTCTTATAGGAAAGAAAGTAATACTGATGAGTTTGAACATGTCACTAGACCGTGGAAATTCTCAATACAAGTTGTTTGGCGAAATCATTGGACTTTTACTCTTTTAGTAAATTGGCATGTTCAAACTCATCAGTAAAAAAAAGAATACTGAGAATTTCCACGGTCAAACATCTCGTTATGTCTCATTCCAAGAACTCGACTAGTACTACACATGCAACCACTCCGTGCTTGTCAAAATCACATTTATTTCAACTTTTCACCCCAAAAAATCGAAAACATTGGTAAAAATTCCCTTGAAGAGTAACAAAACAGGACTACAATGTAACCAATTTTGCAAAAGGGGGCGAAATTTTAATTTCTCAGAAATGTAACACAGAGAGAGTGGCAGAGCCATTACCGGTGCTGCCGTCGCCGTTGGGGCTACCGTACCACGTAGCCGTGGCGGACTTCCAATGTGCGTCCGTAACGCTTTTGCGGAGAGGCCCGGCGGTGACAACCCAACACTGGAAATTAACCAATAAGAAGAACAAGAAACAGAGAGATTGCGAAATGCGGCGGCGACACTCCATTTTTTTTCCGGCGGAGAACACGAGGAGAGGATCGAGCTCTGCCGACACTTTCTCTCTCTCTGAAGATTTTGTTAATGGTTGGGTTTGTGGAGGAGTGTCAAGTGTGTGTTTATATAAAAACAGAGAGGACCTGTGCTTTGGTGGTGTTGGTTTAATTACCGAAGGGACCCATTCTTTTTTAGGGTATTCACGAAAGTGCCATTTTCTGGTTGGGGCCCACCGACGGTTAAGGCGTTAATTCCGCAGACCGTACGTGTCGGTCTGACTGCTACAAGTGAGAAAGTGAGAGAGGTTGGTTTGGTCATTTGACGCAGATATCATTCTACCGTTAGAGAGTTGAGACATGTTTTGCCTGCTCGAGGAGCACACAACACAACACAATTGTGACAAAAAATATTTCAGAATTGACGCCAGTAAAAAAGTTGGAGGTTATATAAGAACTCAATTTTGATTAAAATAGATGAATGTTGTTGTGACTTAAATTCATCATGTCCAAGACGTTGTCCCTGGAGTGTGGCTTAAAATCTACATATTGATATATCTAATTTATCTACGCATACTGCACATCAGAGGTCTTAAATGAATCGAACTGGCAAGGACTCACACCAATTGGAGGACGACGGCCAAGTGCAAGCCTCGGGCAGATCCTAACAACTGGAATCCCAAGCTCGAGTAGAGTCGCAAGGTCGGAGCCCTACAACCGAGCTAGGTTACTTGTAGTCAGAGGCTTCGAAGTGACACTGCATACAGGTCGAGTTGAGGAGATTGAGTTCAGGGCCGATTCCCATCCTGGTCCAATTTTGGGGCAGGCAATTCGGGGGTTATTGCCTTGTAATTTCTACTTCTTGGGCATGGCGAAGGCCCTCGGGATGAGGGCTAGTGCCAGTTCACGCCATACGAATTCACCCTTTGATCGGGTCAGTCTTGTGCACTTCAACGGTCCTTCGGCCCATTTGAAAGATCTACTAGTAATATTCTCTTCATTGATTTCCTCCACATCAAATAGTCTCTAGAGTTTTAGTTAGCCTATTTGATAAGGTTGTATCGGGTACGTTAGTACCATTTTTTTTTTGTCAAAGGGTACGTTAGTACCTTAAAATCTTAATGGATTTCACTAGTAATTAGGGTGCAACTTGGGCGGGTTGAACCCTACCAACCTGAGCCTAACCCGAACTTAAATAGGGCCCGGACACATAGTTTTGGTAATTTGGACGGGCTTGGACAGAAATTATCAGTCCGAATTGCAATTAGGGTCGGGCTTGAGCACGAATATCGAACGACGGGCTAACCCGAATTTGCCGATTTGCATGACCACTATCTATAAATATTATATTTAAATGAATTATGTAGCATACCTAACATGAATATGCTACTTTTCTCTTGTTTATTAGCGATGTTTTTAATCATTGTTTTGTTGTTGAACTAGTTGATTTGTTTTTCGCCAACAATTTATGATTTTTTGTGTTTTTAAAAAGATTATTAAGTTTAATGTACTAGCCCGAATACAATCCGAACCCGAATTGCTTTATACGAATTTGAGCTCGGACGGGTTGACAATGCTCTTAACCCCGGAGGGCTGGGCTTGGGCAGCCACGACAGAACTCGGGCTCGGGCTTGGACAGGGGTGCCAACCCGTCCAGCCCGCCCGAGTTGCAGTCCTACTAGTAATTATGTCATTTTAGTGATTAAATAATTTCGTTATCCACATAGACTCATAATCAAAACCTAGAGTTTCTTGATAATTTAATTTTGACAATTAATTTCTAAATTTCTCCTCATTTCTCAACAACTGTTTTAAATCAAATGATGTTTTTTTGAGAAGTTACGTGTTTGTAGTCTATTGGGTTCGAACTCAGGATCTCGTGCAGGGACTATTAAATGGAGCAATTTTTAGTGTTCCAAAAGAGCATCACATGGTCCTGAACAACCAAGAAGTGTATGTCAATTACTCACAGTGTATTTAAGTATTGCACTTTAGTTGGTTGAAGAGCATCACGTGATGCTCTTTTGGAGCACTAAAAAAATTCTCTATAAAATGCACTACCACTTAACTAGTACTCATTTGCAAATCAAATGATTTATGTTGTAAAAAAAGTAAGTACACTCCACCAAAGAGAAGTAGATGACTCGAGATTTTACCTTCTTCTTTGCCTAACTATTTCGTTGAAATAGGTTTAGGTGTACAAATATTGGATGTTTGTACTCATATACTCCCTCCGTTGTGGCTGACTAGAGATTTTACCTTTTTCTTTGCCTAACTATTTCGTTAAAATAGGTTTAGGTGTACAAATATTATACGTTTGTATTCATATACTCTATCCGTTTCTTCTGATTCGTCATTCTTCTTCTTTTATTGAACCGTGTCTTCTAGTTTTCCATCCTTTATTTTTTGAAAACTCTTTTTGAAATGAAAATACTATCTTGCCCTCGACAAAATCACCTTAAGATATGTGACATACACTTACAAAGTGCCGAGTCACAAGCTCACTTTTAAGAACAGAGTGTCAAACCGTCACAAGCTCACTTTTAAGAACAAAGTGTCAAACCACTTGAGCAAAAAACTGGCTCATGAAGAACAAGAAGAAACGTAGTGAGTAGTCACGATGCTCCATGAACATGTAAAGACCTCCCGAGAATTGGAAGGTACATGAGAAACAGACTTCACATGGATAGAGAGAGGGAGAAGGGCACATGTGATGTGAATGGTGTACATGCATAGGTTGATTTTGTTGACCCCAACCTCCATAGAAGAACTCTATCTTCGAGCCCTTCAAACTAAGTAATAATTTTTTCTTGGTTCATGTTTTATGACCATTAAATTCTTTTTTGGGAGGGTTTCTTAGTTTATTGTGATCAATCTGCAAGTGTTTGTGTCGGTACTCGGTAGCATGAAATAATCCTCAACCTAGCCAAGACTTCTTAGCCTATCCACATTGGTAGATTGCACCATCAAGACAACATTGTAAAGCTTCGTGTGATTCAGACAGTATCTTCTAGCAGATCAGTAAATGCTTAAAGATATTCGAAATGAATTTTACTCTAAAAAAATCTTCTCATGTATGCAATCGTCATTCTTTAATCCCTATTCAGGCCTAATCATTTAGCAATTGTACTAAAACGTCCTTATAGCCATCCGATGTATCATATTCTTTAGCAGTAGGGACGGAATCCGTAATACGAGCCGCTATTGCAATTATGTCCAAACATTATCACATCCTCAACCTTATCGGACAATACAATTCCCTAATCACATGCATTTAACTCAACACTAATTGCGTCTCAACCAAACGTATCACACTTGCTTTTTTGCCGAAAATGTGATTGTATTCTCATCTACCGGTCCATTCGATCTTTTATATTGTCATTGCGATTGCGATATATGAAACTTATATACCGCTTCTGGGCATACAAAGCATTAGTGATAGAAACAAGATTGACAAACAAATTATCCTTTTTTCTATTCATAACATCAAATTAGGACAATAAGAATAGTGGCCTCACTTCCCCATTAGTAGTTAAGATAGTTTCATCAATGTAAAAGCTTAGGATGTGGGGTAACAGTGCTCCATTATTGTGGGTTTTAAGGGTAATCTTGTCTGGTGTGTGTGCCTTACCCATCCATGAAGTGGACCACTTCATTGAGATATTTGCTTTAAAAATCATAATAATGGTGTACATGATCTAAGAGCCTCATCACAGTGATTCATCACATTTGCATAACACACATGTGAAAACAGCAACTAAATTTAGGGCATGGTGGTTCACTAATGAGGAAATTTACTCATTGCTCCCAGGTTAGCGACCTCAATATCAATGACATAATGCTTTCAAAATTGAAGTGGGGGCTAGAGCCTCCAATCAACTTTTCAAAATTGAAATTTTTACACATTCTTTTTTTTTTCTCAATTTAATCCCGTAAACATAAGATTCTAGTCCCCACCCGAGGAGTTAACAAAATTAAAACTTTATTTTTGTCTAATTTTTCAGTTTAGCCCCTATTATAACGAATCCTATATCTGGCCACTTGACCTATTAGTACCATGCAGTTAAGAACACACAATGGTTTTTTTTTTTTTTAAAAAAAAAAAAAAAAAAAAAAAAAAAAAACACACACACACACTTGATGGTAACGTCATGGTAAATCAAGAGGAGTCTCAACACAAATGTTACAGGGTCGAACTTTCACACCATCTTTCTGAGCATGTTCATCATTCCTCAGAACCTAGGCACCATATCATTTCAGCACTAAAATTATCGAACAAAACTACTATTCACGGACAATAGCACAATCACTGCCCTTCTCCCACATATGCCGCATTGGTGTCTACATGTACAAACGCTCTACTATGGACTATGTCATGCCCTTCCCCCTACCACTAACGGATGGAAACACACACCAAGAAGTACACGAACTATATCTTGTCACAGCACCCTAATCTCATATCCACTATCTCGGAACCCCTACATTGAACATGCTCTGATAAAAGAAAAAATTGGGGTAACATGTCTAAACGCTTCGTATTTTGCTCAAATAAACAAATAGGTGACGGATGGGGAAGAATCGGCCATATGATTATAGGAAAGAAGTTTCATTGAAACTCTGATGCAAACGACAGTGGTTTAGCAGTACAGTCTCAACACGAATGCTAGAGCCTCCAACTTTCACACCATGTTTCCTTTTCTAACATAAGAAAAACCTAGAGTAACATGCCTTAGTGCCTCCTAGTTTTTGGAAGACTGGTAGCTACTAACAACTCTTCACTTAAATTAAACAGAGAATTGAATTGGGGAGTAATACCCAGAAGAATACAAGAAAGAAGTTTTGGGAAGTATATGAGCATGTCACATTCTTTTGTGGGTCAGAGAAATTTGTCAGACCACCATGTGAGGACTTGTCTGCAAGCAATTGAAACTGGGTTTTGGTGTTTACATTGATCATTAAATTATAGGGTTGTCCTCATATCATCCAGTAGTCTTCTCCAATTTGTTGGTATTGATGAGCACATGTCAGACAGACATGTTGCACTCCTCACCTAATTTATGGTCAATTAGGTAGTAGTATAATTCCCAAATTCCAATGATGAGATTTTTTTGTGAGCATATTGCTAGGAGCACCATCAAATGGCTTTTAGAACTAGTGGGAATGCAATTAACTAACTTTGACATGCTTATTCTTTTAAAACATGCACTCAAGTTTTCTTTAATAGGGTGGGGACATAGAACTGATAATCTTCGGATGCGCACTAAATAAACTTTACTCTAATGCAATTGCCTACAAACTATACCCGAGAGCAGTAATTTAATCTAAGCAAATCTTAGCTAAGGCTCCCACCACCTTAGACGAACAATATCAGTTCATTGAATTATCCAAAATTTCAAACTCAAGATTTTCAGGCAAACGCCAAATGTCCAATCAACTCTACTACACCCCGAAAAGATTCTTCTATAACCTATTTTGAGAGAAAGAAGCATAAGATGGTCACAACTCGAACATCTAACTTTGTTGTCTATAGCCATAGCAGCTAAACTAGATGACCTCATGCCGAGGCATCTCAAGAACTCATGTTAACTAACAAACCCAGTCACCAGTTGTGTCAAATCTTGTTTGTATCTATCAGACTATTTCACATATGAAAAAACACAACTTGAATCTCGAAAGCCTCTCTCAAGATTTAGGTTTTCTAGTGAAACTACAACTTCTTTAAGATTTTAAATTTAGTGAATTAGCCCTCCTGTTAGAAAAATCGGTTCACTGGTTTCAGTTATTGTAACTCAAGGAGCTAAACCACATCTGCCAGGCCTTGACCACATATCCAAGTTCCAAGGGTGTTTCGAAACTTTGCTCTTAACAGAAAAAACGAACATGCCATTAAAAGAAGCAACTAAAGGAAAAAAGAAATAGTAAAAAAAAAAGAAGAAACCGAATAATCTACGTAACTGAACCAAGTTATACCAAATCTTTAAAGCCAAATCACGGAAACATGCAACAGAAGAAGCCATTATTCGCGCTCCTCGTGCCCTCTGCCAAAGCAAATTAGGGCAAATCCTTTTTGAAGACACGATGTTGAAAAGATTACATAAAATAGCATAAAACACACAACATGATCAATCACAATGCTCATTAGTCAAAAGGGTAATCTCAACTATTTTCATTAAAAATATTCCCTAAAGCAGCTATTACAGTGGGAAGAAGGTACAATGTGATTCCATTCTCCTTAGTTATCTAGCACCAAGAAGTACTCGACCATTGTACTAAAACCCCATTAATTTACACCATAGTCTACTAATATTTTTAGTGAAATGTACTTAACAAAGGTGTCCATGATAGAAGCATCTGAATCTTACTTTAGAAAAAGGCGGTAAAAAAAAAGGCGAAGGAAGAATCTAACTTTCACTAGCTAATTCTTTAGGGTTTAAGTACATTTGCTGACAGAGGTAACTCCATTTTGTCTTCTAATCAAGTTGAAGTGTTTAACGAATCTGGGTTTCTCCAGTTAATCAGTTTTCAAAGTTATTATCTTCTGTCAGGGAGATAAAGACTTATGGATTGATAGTCGTGTGGTGCGACGGGTGTAGAAAAATAATCTCCTCCTTCACGTGCTGTGTTAACTGTCAAGGGTTCTTGGGTGATCAAAGTCCCTAAGCCAGAGTGTCTAAAGAGGTTTAGCATATGCAACTTTATCCATTAATTATCACTAATCTTACCTGTGCGCATACATGCTAGCACGTGTCCACCTACGTCAAATCTACGTGCATACTCTCAATTCCACAACTACAACAATTATGTTCATAAACAGAATCTGATACACACACAACTTCCACACAGCTCGCAACACATTTAAGAAAAGATGATTGAAACAGAAGAATGAAACCACGTTTGCAAGGGCAATTAGAGAAAAGAATAGTATCAAGTTGGATATTTTTTTTATTCTTTGCAATTGTCATAATTGATCTATTCAAAGCAGGATTCAGATGTGCTGGGGGAAGGTTATAGAGGTGGTAGCCCGAGTGTTGAATAACTGGATAGAGATCATGAGAAGTAGACGTAAGTTTAGTTTACAAATTGTTAGGAAATTAGGATGATTATATTAATAAGTAGGAATGTGAGGTACAATGATGGGATGATACAGGTTGGAGATTTTCCCAAGTTCATTCTCGCTGCTTTGACTCCCTCTGGCTGTCCGCCTAGTGGCCCGATCTACCTGCCCAGCCCAGAGAATTTGGGTCAAACAGATTTCGGCCAACCTTGGGCTTGGGCCTTAAAAGTTGAGCGCGGCCAGCATATGGGGTGGGCTTGAGCTTTGTATTGTTGGCCCAAGCGCGGCCCAAGCTTTTTGTTTAACTGCGCCCGAGTTCTTTATTATGATTCTTGTATAAACACACACACACACATACACCAAAATGCAAGTATGTGAATACTATAAATGACATGTTAAATAGTTAATATATAAAAAGTGTTGTTGGAAAAGGTTAAATGTGCTCAATGTGTGATTCATTTCGACGATGTTTATGGTTAAATTAATACTCCTAATTGTCTTATCATTAAGTCCCAACATGTTTAAATTAATGCTACACATACCAACTTGGAATACACAGCATTTTTGTTAAGTTTTAAGTTCTCAATGTCATTATTAAAATGAATAAAATAAGATTTGTGGCCTTTGGGGGTTGGGATTTGGGATTAGAAATTTTATAATGTGCTGGGTTTGGGTTTGAGTGTTGGCCCGATTAATGGGTCGGACCTGGTTCACCTTCTGGATCTTTGGCCTGATCGGGACAACACTGGGCCAGTCCTAAGACCGGGTGGTTCGACGAGTCAATGATGCAGGAGTACCTTTCCGTGGGGTTAGGTTTATAAGCAATCCACCCTGGTTCTATTTTGGGAAGTATCATCCGCCAATAGAAACACAGATCACCTTCTTGAAAAAGGGGAGTTTATAACCTCCCTTGTTGGTATGGCATAGGGTTCATCTTGTTGGGTATCATGTGTGAGCGGTTTGTTCCACATGGGGATGGTGGACGTGATGTCAATGGTTAATATAGTATGATTTGGATTTTGGACGCTAACTCATAAGATTGACATTTTGGGTAAGTGGGTGTCCCACGTCATACCATGGTGCTCCTCTCTCGTGGTGCTTAATCTCCCTACACATCCCTGAAGAGCCTAATAAACAAACTATATGGAGGATATATTAACTACACTATGCAGTAGGTTTTTGCGGATTTCTCTTGATGGGAAAACATGGCTTTCATCGTAGGAAAACAAACCGACGATAGATGAAGCCCACTGATAGGTTCGGATTGATCCATGGGAGGTATGACTCTATGTCCAGGCAGCTGTGGAGCCAGAAAACTGAAACAGCCGGGGCCAAAAAGAATTGGTTCATTTTTTTGCAAGGTACTAGTGAGAACATGTGAACTCAGCCGGGGAATGTGTATTTCTTCAGGGTATTTTTGGTCAAATATCATAATAATAGGAGTAAAAGTGCAATTTTAAAAAGGTGAGGGATTGAATTATGGAAATTGCCACCCCTTGCCCCTTAGTAGCTCCTCCACTGTGTCCAGGGGCGGATCTACTAAGGGACAAGGGGTGGCAATCGCCAACCCTCACTTTTTCAAAATCGCACTTTTACCTCTAATTATAATTTTTGACCAAAAATACCCTTAAGAAGTACACAAACACCCCGTCTAAGTTCCACTTTTTTACACTAACACCTTTAAAAAATACATCGTTTTTCTTTTGCCCCACCTGTTTCAGTTTCTTGATTCCGCCACTGTCTGTGTCAGTCTTCTCCTGCTCATTATGATCCTAACTTCATTTTGTATATGATCCCTAACTTCATAATGTTCTGCTGAGTCGCAGTACCAATTAAAGTCAAAGTAGGAAGAACATGGTGGAACGGAGGAAGTATGATTCATTGATGCATTACACATGCAACCATGTTTATTTTGTACATAATTCAGTGACCCCTAAAAGCTAGTACTTGATGAGTTGATGGTGAATTGGATCTGTTCCATAGTACTGAAACAAGTGTGGTTATTTTAGCACTAATGGAGGACTGGGAACAAAATCGTAAACGTCGGACTGGGAAATAAGCGATGCAGCTCATGGGTAAAGGTTATAATAATAGTAATAATATTATGGTTTTTTCTCGTGCCATTAACAGTATAATATACAGTGCTAAAAGACGCTAAAATAGAATTTTCTACGAAATTACACGATATTTATAGATGGATTCTGCAGGTTATGCACCTGTTTGGCTCTGAGCATGATAAAAATTGATAGCAACATGCTAGCACGTGTCCAACTACGTCAAATGTACGTGCATACTCTCAATTCCACATCTTCAACAATTATGTTCATAAATCGAATCTGATACAACACAACTTCCACACACAAAAGATGAATGAAACAGAAGAATGAAACCAGGTTTGCTAGGGCAAGTAGAGAAAAGAATAGTATCAAGTTGGGATATTTTTTTTTTTAATTCTGTGTGTGACTGTCATAATTGTTTATATTCAAAGCAGAATTCAGGTGTGCTGGAGGAAGGTTACAGAGATGGTAGCCAGAGAGGTGAATAACTGGATAGAGATCATGATAAGTAGACGTAAATTTGGTTGACAAATTGTTAGGAATTAGGATGATTATATTAATAAGTAGGAATGTGAGGTACAGTGATGGGATGATACAGGTTGGAGATTTTCCCAAGTTCATTCTCGCTGCTTTGATTCCATCCAGGAGGCCTGCCAGAGAGCTGGCTATCGGCCTAGTGGCCCGACCTAACCGTCCATCCCAGAGAATTTGGGTCAAACAGATTTTGGCCAACCTTGGGCTTGGGCCTTAAGAGTTGAGCCCGGCCAGCATATGGGGTGGCTTGAGCTTTGTACTGTTGGCCCAAGCGCGGCCCAAGCGCGGCCCAAGCTTTTTGTTTAACTACGCCCGAGTTCTTTATTATGATTCTTGTATAAACACACACACGCACATACACCAAAATGCAAGTATGTGTATACTATAAATTAAATCTGCTCAATGTGTGACTCATTTCGACGATGTTTATGGTTAAATTAATACTCCTAATTGTCTTATCATTAAGTCCCAACATGTTTAAATTAATGCTACACATACCAACTTGGAATACACAGCACTTTTCTTAAGTTTTTAGTTCTCAATGTCATTATATAAATGAATAAAATGAGTTTTTGGCCTTTGGGGTTGGGATTTGGGATTAGAAATTGTATAATGTGCTGGGCTTGGGTTTGAGTGTTGGCCCGATTAATGGGTTGGACCTGGTTCACCTTCTGGATCTCTGGCCTGATCGGGACAACCCTGGGCCAGTCCTAAGACCAGGTGGTTCGACGAGTCAATAGAAACACAGATTCACCTTCTTGAAAGAGGGGAGTTTATACTATGTACACCACCTCCCTTGTTGGTATGGCATAGGGTTCATCTTGTTGGGTATCATGTGTGAGCGGTTTGTTCCACATGGGGATGGTGGACGTGATGTCAATGGTTAATATAGTATGATTTGAATTTTGGACGCTAAGGTTTCTCATAAGGTTGACTTTTTGGATAAGTGGGTGTCCCACGTTCTATGGTGCTCCTCTCTCGTGGTGCTTAATCTCCCTACACATCCCTGAAGAGCCTAATAAACAAACTATATGGAGGATATATTAACTACACTATGCAGTAGGTTTTTACGGATTTCTCTTGATGGGAAAACATGGCTTTCATCGTAGAAAAACAAACCAACGGTAGATGAAGCCCACTGATAGGTTGGGATTGATCCATGGGAGGTAGGACTCTATCTCCAGGCAGCGGTAGAGCCAGAAAACTGAAACAGCCGGGGCCAAGAAGAATTGGTTCGTTTTTTTGCAAGGTACTAGTGAGAACATGTGAACTCAGTCGGGGAATGTGTATTTCTTCAGGGTATTTTTGGTCAAATATCATAATAATAGGAGTAAAAGTGCAATTTCAAAAAGGTGAGGGATGGAATCATGGAAATTGCCACCCCTTGCCCCTTAGTAGCTCCTCCACTGTGTCCAGGGGCGGATCTACTAAGGGGCAAGGGGTGGCAATCGCCAACCCTCACTTTTTCAAAATCGCACTTTTACCTCTAATTATAATTTTTGACCAAAAATACCCTTAAGAAGTACACAAACACCCTGTCTGAGTTCCACTTTTTTACACTAACACCTTTAAAAAATACATCGTTTTTCTTTTGGCCCATCTGTTTTAGTTTCTTGGTTCCGCCACTGTCTGTGCCAGTCTTCGCCTGCTCATTATGATCCTAACTTTATTCTGTATTTCATCCCTAACTTCATAATGTTCTGCTGAGTCGCAGTACAAATTAAAGTCAAAGTAGGAAGAACATGGTGGAACGGAGGAAGTATGATTCATTGATGCATTACACATGCAACCATGTTTATTTTGTACGTGATTCAGTGACCCCTAAGAGCTAGTACTTGATGAGTTTATGGTGAATTGGATCTGTTCCATAGTACTGAAACAAGTGTGGTTATTTTAGCACTAATGGAGGACCCGGAACAAAATCGTAAACGTGAGACTGAGAAATAAGCGATGCAGCTCATGGGTAAAGGTTATAATAATAGTAATAATATTAGGATTTTTTCTCGTGTCATTAACAGTTTAATATACAGTGCCAAAAGACGCTAAAATAGAATTTTCTACGAAATTACACGATATTTATAGATGGATTCTGCAGGTTATGCACCTGTTTGGCTCTGAGCATGATAAAAATTGACAGCAACCTTCTTTAACTTTAATCTTTCTGGCATTCCACATGAAGACTTCTACAGGTCCGTTTACACTTTATTTGCCTGGAAAAGCACAAGAAAGAGAGAAAATCATCAGCTGAAAATAATCAAGAACTGTACCTCCTGAAAGGTCTAGCAAGAGGAGAGATATTCTTCTGATCATTGAATCGAAAGCAAGTAAATGTGGATGATCCTACATATTCCTAAGCCAATTCCAAACATAAAATAATAAGTAGAGATTTCATGCCGTAGAAGAAGCAGAAGCAGAAGAATGTTTCGACCAAGGAAGCATTGACCTTAACCGTAGTTTAGTGCATGTTTGGTATCATTGTTTTTTGTTTAAGAACAGTGTTTTTCTCAAGAATCAGGTTTGGAAGTGCACTTTTCTAGTCTGTTTAAAAACAAAAGCAGGCTGAAAAATGCAGGGTAGAGGAAATACCAGTTTTGGTGTTTTTAGATGTAATTTTGTGCTTTCGGTGGTTAAACACATTCCTGCTCTTATTGAATGCATAAATGAGAGCCTTTATGTCATTGCTGTACGTATGAAATGATGTTAGAGTAAATTAACACTAAAATTTAAGTGTTGCCAAAAATGTTTTTGATTTTAAACCGTGTTCTTCAGCACATACATGACAATTATCTTTGTTCACTTTAAATCAATAATAATAATAATAATAATAATAATAATAATAATAATAATAATAATATGTGCAGAAAAACACCTGAAAACTCTTGATAGCGAATATATATAAGTTACTAATTAAGCAAGGATTGCTACCAAGTTAGTGCCCTTGCCATCCCCAAGACCCAGTAGCTGCACGTAAGTTGAAAGGTTGGGCATTTACTCTTGCATATATGTACCTATTCAAGGTTATATGAGGACCCTTTTCATGAAGGTACAAGTTATGACATGCTTTCAACCTGATTTATTGACTGAGTTCCTCGTCTTTTTCATTGAGTCAAGGTGGTCAAAAACTCCAAATTAAATTCCAAGCACGTGACTTAACTAGTAATCAACGCAAATCAAGAGCGAAAAAGGAAACACTTACACTAGACTAGATACGACTTTCGGAATGAGTTCAATAAACCTCACCTTATCATTAACCCTCCGGTTCCACGTGTCGTTCACATAAGTTGGGCGGACATAACTCCTCAAGAGCGGAACACCTTCTGGAGTATAATCATCGTCGCTATCATAATAATGTCCGGCATGTGGCCCCAAAGCTTTCACAATCATCGCCAATAGCACGCACAACCCCTGTAAGTGCAGACCAATCGGCAGAAAACAGTTAGAGCATGGTATGAGAGTAAAGAAAGTTGGTTTAGTTATTTAAAACCATGATAAAGACAGGTTTAACAGTTAAAGTGCAATGGTATTTAATATAGTAACATATATATCATGCCATGTAAAATTGAAGTTGTGGAGTCTACGTCTATTTGGAAAGGTGTTTTGAGTATAACAAACATGACTATTGAGCTTCTGTTAGTTTTTTTATCGATATTGTGCTCCCCGTGGTTTCAGTAAATAAACACTTCGATGAAGTTCCACATCATACACAAAATCCCCTGGGATATATATAATTTATATCATACTAAATTAATCATTACTTTGATTTTTTTTATATGTACTCATATATTGGGGCTGTTTGGTTTAGCTGAGTAAGTGAGCGGTTGAGCTTAGAAGATCATTTAAACAGTAGTGTTTGGATGCGATAGATTATTGGTAATTTTTTTATTAAATTAGTAATTTTTTTTAACAATCCGGAAAATCCCCCCAAATAATCCCTCCGAAAAACGGAATTAGGGATTTTTTTCCAGAATTCCAGATTTTTTTTGGGTTCGGAGAGGTTTGACTGAAAATCTCAGATTATGGACTTTACTCTACCTCTCTGGCTTTACTCCCATCCAAACACGACCATTGCCAAAACGGGAAAGCATACATTGTCATAAATTCTTAAAAATCCCTCTATACCAAAACTAGAAAGTATTCACAAAACTGCTCTCTATATGTTAATGTCTCAAATATGCGCCGACTTCGTTCCTTCCATGAGAACCACCAAATGCATGGAGGAGCCAATCGCCGACTTTTCTTCATTCCTTTTCCTTTGCAAGAGAGTTTCCAGCTTTCTAATGGATCGATGGGATTGCGTGGCATTACCCAAACAATCCCAAAAAGATCTTGTTACCCTAATGTGAAGAAATAGGTGATTTGTGGTCTCCTCTGCAGTTCCAACTAAACACATTTACTAACCAAATGAAATCCTCTTCTTTGCAGATTATCGCATGCCAACACTGCTTCCAAAGCTACTTACTGTTCATGGCTTCATTCAGAAAAGCAAACTTTCTTGGGTGCACAGGATTTCCAGATTGCTTTATGTGAAAAGGGAGTTTCCTCTCACATCAGTGACTCTGAATGAAAATCCTTAACTGTGAAGCTTGCTCTATACTTTTTCCACACCAGATTTCCATATCTGGGACTTCCCAGTCCTGGAAGCTCCTAATAAATGCAGGGTTCCATGCCCGAAGAAGAAAGGTAATCTGCTACTAAGCTTCATTGTTTGCCGTCAATCTATAAAGCCGCAAAAAAAAGGACTGATAAAGACTCTTCATCACACCATCGATCAATCCCGAATCCATTTCCAATTGTATACAAATATAAATTTAAGCAACTGACTCCATAACCCCCCGATTCCTTTCCATAGGCATACACCGTGAGCTTCATCCACTACTTTTGGTGTCTATCCACCCTCTTCTAATCCAAATTTGAACCCAATGATCTCTTTCCATAGATTTCCGTCCTCTTTCCCAAACCTCAATATTTATATACCCCTAAGGATCTTATTAAATAATCTAAAGTTCTTTACATATAGGCCTAGTTTGGGAAAGATAGATTATTAGATAAAAACACTTCATCTCAACCACTCATTCAATAATCTATCTAATAATCTATCTTTGCCAAACTAAGCCATAAACCTCATGATTCTGCTGGTAAGAAGAATTTTTCCATCGTAGTAGAGGAATTTTCTTCTCACCCGTTGTCCCATCTCACAAAAAGTTCATTTGAAGCTCATCAACCTCTTCTCCTATGAAACTGGAATGGGAAATAAGGAGATGAAGTAAGTTGGTAAGCTAGAGGAAGTGCTTTTAATTTGAGTGAGTTGCCACCTTTTGACAAATATTGTCTTTTCCAAGTACCTAGTTTCAACTCAAACCATTCCATATCCGAAAAAGGAGAGTGCAAACCTTTGTAATAAAAGATTAAAAAAGGCTATAAGTACTTCCATACTCGCCAAACTTACCAACGATCCCTATTTTATGCAAACCTGATACTCCCTGAGATCAAAATATATACAACCTAGATCCTGGTCAATTTTATCACATGGGTACTAAAATCTGCAACTTACGTACTGACAGGTTATAGATGGTAAGAAAACATTTTGGTAATTGGTACACAAAACCCCGAACTTCTACACGTTCGCCTGCTTGTCTGTTCCATCTTTGCCAGCGCTTCAGTACCCCTCATCAAATGCAACTGCACTCTTTCATCTCCTCAAACTATGGTTAAATTCCACCACCACTATGTCTAACATATCACAAGCTACCATTGTCAATGCACTTTTCATGGGTGAATCGAATCTAATCGTAGGATTTGAATCGTGAATCGTAAGATTATGATGACTATGCTCAGTTTGAGCACCATTTCTTTCGACTCCAGCTAAGTCTGACACCTATGACGTTGCCCAGTTGGAGGCTGGACTTGAATCCCTCTGGAGCAAGGAAATGCAATACAAACGTGCTATAAAGGATTCAATTAGTTTGGACTTCTTATTTGGGGATTAGAGATGCTTAGCCGACATGATTGTTTTTTGCATTTTCATATAGACTCTAATTTGTAAACTGGATTGAGAAACATTTCATTTGTAATAGATGCCGAAGTGAATAGATGAATTTGAAGGTTGAGAAGTGTTAAGATGGACAGAGAACATACGTTTGATGCGAGAAGACAGTGAGGATTCATTTCGAACTTTTAGCTTTGTTTCTTATTTGGGGATACCCAAGGAGTAAAGCATGAAATCAAAGGAAATAAAGTGCTTTAACATGAAACCACACTGCATCAAAAGAAGTAGGGTAGGTTCTACTCAACTAGATATCATCAAATAATAGAGATCAAAATGTGACTACTAGTTGAGAATCTTTTCAAATCTCAACGTTTTATCTCTCTTTTCCTATAGAGAATCATGAAGCTCTCTATGGCATATGCCATCAACATTGCATCAGAACTTATCAATATTTGTTAAGAAATATCTGCTCATATGCACGTAGTCATAAGTCATAACTCCATTATAGTTGACCATCGCGTGGGTAGCTGAATCGGACGGTTAAATCCTATGCAGTAGTAGTATGGTATTCGAAACCATGCCAGATATGAGTCGAAAAAGAACAACTCGTGAAAGCCAAGAAAAGTATGAACTTTTGAAAGAGCGTAATTATATGTGGGTGTGGATAAGGCGTATGTATAGATTGATAGATAGATACATAGAGAGAGAGAGAGAGAGAGAGAGAGAGAGAGAGAAACCTGCACAGACACAACAGACAGGCCAACCCATTTGCAGAACTCAAAGTTTTTCCTCACAAATTCCTTGAACTTGTCGAAATTCCCAGAAGGATCCACGGGGAAGTCCTGATGCGAATCAAGTGCAATATATATTGCGATTAGAAACGGTTTTGAATTCATCCATACCACAAGAAAAATATCCGAATCAGAAGGCCAATTGTGAAAAAGATAATCAATATACCTGTTCCCAGCTGTGGTTCAGAAATACGTCTGCAGTCACTGCAGCTTCTAGCATAAGAAGCAAGAAGACAAACAGCATATACTAACCAAGTCAAGGACAACAATTATAACGTAAACTTAGTTCACATAGCACGATACTGCTTTAAAATTCAGAAGGATAGAGTTCCACTCCATACATTTTCTCAGAAAAACTCGGTTGAAAGAAGAAACTGAGACAACATCGGTGAGAATGCAAAACGATATGAGAAACTGCGAAGATTTGCATCTTTCCATGCTAAGCTATTTACTATCCTAGATTCCTGGTATCCTAAAAACAAAAGATTTGAACACCTCAGAACTGAATCCTAAAGTTAATCTTGATTGGTGGACAACAAGCAACCTCCATCTTGGGCACTTTGATGAAAAATTGCACAGATTTGTATCTTCAGATGCTAATTTCCCTCATTAATTTTTTTTTAAACACTGAATAGAAACTGAAATAACAAGAGTAATTCATATTGGGTGTTTGGATGCTAATTTTGAATGTGTAGTCAAGATGAAGTGATAAGTTTTTCTCTCTTCATCCTTGCCACGCATTCAAAATTGGTTTTTAAGTTTAATCTAGTTTTTTTGTTATCCAAACACCCACATTGTCTTAGAAATAACATCGGCTAAGATCCTCCACTTTCTACCAGTAGATTTATGATTTATCCTTCACACGGAATAGCCCTAAAGAAAGGTAGAAACATCATGCGAGTGGCTGTCTTCTTATAGTGAAAGAGTTAATGAAGACACTTTAAAAAATATGACTTCTTTATGTTGATATCTAACTATTTCAAGCTAATTTGGAAAACTAAAATTCAGGACAATTGTAAAAGAAAAGAAATGAATAAATGATTATTGTATCTTATTGCTTGCTCAAGTAAATTGAAACTCCAGTATCTCACAATTCAAGCTTTCATAGAAGGAAGTATTTTAAGAAACACAAGAAGATATCCAGTAATAGCAAAGAAGCCGAGGATGCAAGCCAAAGGTGAATTCAAAGCTAATTGGTTAAAAAAGTAAACTCAGTTATTTTACAATCCAGTCATCCAAAAGCCCTTATGAGTTCTGAACATATGCAGTCATGATCTGTGCACATTAAAGTAAAACTACGAAGAAGGCATCTCCTAGAGAGAAAGTTTCTTCTAAAATTTACACCATTTCAACTCCAGGAACTTTTGATCTTCTATGCATATTAGGTAAAAAGAATCATTTTTGAGATATAAAACTGCATATTCTACAAAAAGATTAAGTAAATTGAACCAAGCAATTCATCGAAACGAATTCGATAAAAGGATACAGAACAGAGGCAGCAACCGTTAACAGTCTCTGCAGCAATATGACCTGAGCATGTTATCACACACATAACAACCCCCAAGCCAAGAAAAGTATACATGAACCTGCACGGGAAGGAACTCTAAAATCAAAGCGATTTTAACCTGGCAACTTGCACACAACGGCGCTTCTCATCAAAATACCAATAGAAGGAACTCAAACGTGCTCTAATCCAATAAAACATTGATGGAAGACGAATAAAAGAAGCTGAAAAAATTAGGCTCCAAAAATGCCTACTACTGCAAGATTACAATGGCAATGACAGTAGAAAATTTGTACTAAAGCCTTCCCCCAAATACTTATTTGTTTTCTAGCCTTGCCCCAACTCAAAATTGGACATCTACCCTCCATTTGTGAGAGGCAAAGTTGTTTGTCTTTTCCCTCGGAGGTTAGATTTCCAATTCCGAATTCGGGTGAGGTTAGATGATCTTAATTGACATGAGCTCAACTTCTCAAAAATAGGCTTTTTTGGGGATCTATTTTGCATAGAACCTGTGGTTCCAAAAACCCAATTAGCTTCTCCACTACCATTTTAGTTTTAGATTTCTACCCTAATAATATAAGTAGATGGTCTATCAAAAGATCAAAATCTTTGCTACCAAACTATTCATAAAGAAAGCTTCTTTCTCACTTACTTTAAAGAGAATAATGAAATCCACCAAAGGGAAACACCCCAAAACGTGCAAGCAAGAACTCACCACAACACAAACACACCTCAATAACCAGAAATTGATATAAAACACACAAAGAGAGAGAGAGAGAGAGATTGTACCAAGGGGCTGGAACATCAGAGCCAGGGAAAGGGAAGGTACTACCATGACCATGACCCATGTTCCTCTGCCAGTCTCTGATCATCCACAGAGCATAGAGGATCATCCCAACTCCGACCATACCAATCATCGAATTCAAGAGCTTTAGCAGCGATTGTAAGCAGCTCCTGACGATTCCCGCCATTGCCCTGAGCCTTTAATCCGAAAACCCAACTCGGAGATTGATCGGAGACGGTTGTGGGATCGGAATCCAGGTGGGTTTCCGGATCGGAGGACTGAATCGCCGGGGAAGCCTCGGATGGGGAGAGATTTCGACGGTGGCTTCTTGATTCCGGCACCGTGAAGTTTATCAGGACCTTGTTTATATATTATGTTAAATTATGTTTTAACCCCTTGAATTTTTAGTTAGTTGCGATTTGGCCCTTATGGATTCCAAAGCTTTTGGGGGGTTTTTCTATAATTTATAGGGTAAAGGACAAAAACCACCCTCCGTGTTTGGGATATATACAAAAACACCCCTCGTGTTCGGGGATATACAAAAACCACCCTCGCGTTGGATGGATGCTAACAGAACCCTAACAGAGAAGCAAAAAGACCTATTTACCCAAAGGTTGAAGAACAATGACACCATATATATATATACCCTTTTTTCTCCTCCCCATTATTCTTCAATATCCAATTTTCTCTCTCTCTCTCTCTCTCTCTCTCTCTCTCTCTCTCTCTCTCCCGTCTCCACCTCTGGTCCCGTATACTTTGATGTAAGTCTTCATCAACCCTTCCCCGTGGTTGAGTCTCTTTGCACACTCTGATCATCAATTTCAGAATCGATTGAGCTCTCAATCGAAAGATTTCTTCGAAAACACTTCACGTGACTCAGATCCCCAGCATGAGCCGCACCTACGAGTCCCCGATTCAGCATTTCATCAGCAGTTAAAACTTCAAAATCAACCAGAACCGACACACACATCACGCGTAAACAAGGCATGGATACAGAGAGAGAGAGAGAGGAACAGGCTTGGGGCTAGGGTTTGTTACCAGGTGGAACCGCCATCTCCATCTCCATCGTCTTCGTCTTTACTACTTCTGATTGAAGAGTTCCAAGGGGTTTGAAGCAGAGAAATCGGAGGGGAGGAGCAAAAAGATACACCTCTCTAATTGTTCAGCCGGATAGTTCTTCACTTGTTCTCTCTCGCCCTCGATTCCAGATCTGAAAGCCGCCTTCAGCGGCGCCTCCAGCCTCCGAGGGATCGACGACCCACCAGTCGGTTCTTCATCCTTCCGGTGGCGCCCTGTTCGTGTCTCTCTATGTTCTGCTTCATCTTCTTCTGTAAATTGATCTATTTCTTCTGTAAGTTCCAATTTTTCCTCTGAATTTTATTCTGTTTTGTGGGTTTTTTATTTTAAAGCTCTTTGCTTTATACCAGAAATTAACCCCAAGGTTCGATCTTTTTTGGAAAATAGACCTTTGCAGAGAATCGAAAACATATATTCTTCTGATTTATGAACTGGGTTTCTTCTGTTTGTTTGGTTTCTGATTGAATTCAGATGAGAGGCTAAAATGTTAATAGAACTGCTAGTAACAATATTACCTGGGGTTTTGAGCTGTGTTATTTTGATTGTCTTGGTGTTGGTGGTGTTGACTTGGTACTATTGTTATATTGATTGTGGTGGTGGTGGTGGTGTTGGTGGTGGTGGTGGTGGTGTTGGTGTTGGTGTTGGTGGTGGTGGTGGTGGTGGTGTTCAAGAACACAAGAACATGAACAAAGTAAACACAAAAACACAAATAGGGGCAAAATCGTCATAAAAAAAGTAGATTGCACCAGTTAGTAGCTGACACTAACAGAAGGGTGGTATTTGTCCAACGTCCATCCACTGCGAGGGTGGTTTTTGTATATCCCCGAACACGAGGGATGTTTTTGTATATATCCCAAACACGGAGGGTGGTTTTTGTCTTTTACCCTAATTTATAGGGGTAGTAGTTAACCCTAGTGGGACATGTGTCAGTTAATGAATAGTGTGGAGCACCAAGTGTCGTGTTTACGTGGTGCTCTTGGAGTATCTAAAAATTTCTCGTTTCCGTAGGCCTGCAACTCAGGTAGTGGTGTTTACGGTCAGGTTCGGTCGGTCTTATGCCACTAACGACACCTAAATAGATATGATCGGTTTCGCTCAACTTCAAACTGAATTTTCCTCGATTTGAAAACTTGAAAAAATAAAATCGCACCGAGTTATACCGGTTCGGTTAATACCTAGTAATGTAATGCGCAACATCATGAATTAAGAAAAACTAAACTTCAACGTTCTAATTTTTCCAATTCTCAATTCGATGAAAACAACTATGAGAACATCTGCAATAAGTCATTCATATAGCGGTTACCTTTAAAATATAAATAAGATTGGAAAAATATTGCACCTAATAGACTCTCTACTCCGCTCATTATTTTAGCGGATCGTTATCCTGCTCTTTACATTTAACAAGCCGCATCAATAACTTCACATTTTATTTAACCATGTTCTTAGCGGTTATGTCGTAAATTTCTAAAATTCTCATACAAGAAATATTGAGAATGTACCACGTGTTATTTAGCTAATCATTTAACTAACACTATTGGAGCACAAACTAAAATTTTATCATATCTAAAAAAATGTTCAATTTTCATCAAATTATAAATAATTTTTAGCTAGTACTACTGGAGATGCTAGCATGCTCAAAATTTAGCTTAGGTTACTATTTTTTTTTTGGGGAAGTTAGGTTACTATATTTGCATGCAGTATTAAACACACGAAATTACATGAAAATAACAAGCGGACATTAGAAGTTTTGAATAAGATTGTATATCATGATTTCTATTAACTTTGTAGATTTACAACATATTGACAACGTTTTTTAGGAATTGCACCTCATATCGGCAACGAATTAATAAATCCGTACACATTAGATACTATTAATATAATACACTTTAAATATAAAATAAAGTTTTGGTCCGGTCCGGTTTTTAGTCAGTTAACTGATTTCGGACCGGTTTGGTGAAGGTCCAGTTTGATTTTACAAAAACAAAAACCGCATCATGTATTAAAATTTGAAAAGAACCGACGATTTGGTACGATTTGGTTTGGCGCGGTCCGATTTCGCGGGTCCGGTTGGTTCGTTAACACCCCTAAACTCAGGCAGGCTCATGTCCTAGCCAAAGCCCCAATTTATCTCGAGGTTGCCCAGCCACAGTTATGAACATCGCCTGCCCGTTCAAGCTTAAATTCAAATAAATTATTCAGCCTCAACCTGAATTTTAGGCTGGCCCACTAAACTTAATAAATTAATTTAGGTATCACTTTCAACTTAATTGAAATTGTCTCCTTCAAAGCCAAGTAATAACGTAAGTATTAAAGAATATACGTAGAGTATGCATTTCGACGTCGATTATTTAAGGCTATAAAATAATAGAAATATACTGCTATATCAAATTCAAATTAAAAAAAAAAAAAAAAAAAGAAGAAGAAGAAGAAGAAGAAGAAGAAGAAGAAGAAGAAGAAGAAGAAGAAGAAGAAGAAGAAGAAGAAGAAGAAGAAAGAAACAGTGTTTTCCTCAAAAAAGAAAGAAACGGTGTTTTTTAAATACAAGAGAATATATATATTTGGTGAAAAAAATTAACTAGTTCAAGAACAAAATTAAGTACATCATTAATAATGTACCTGTCATTTAGTACAAATGAGCCAAATTGTTACATGGCTCACTCCGAATATAATATTTACAAGACATACTTGTACAAATAAGAAAATTCGGGCCTGTCATTTAGTATATATACCCAAATTCGACCCTAATTACAATTGGCTGAAAATTTCTATCCAAGGTCACCCAAATTGTCGAAGCCCTATTCTAGCTGTGGCCGAGTTGGTTGGCTTCAACATGTCCAAGTTACTCTCCTCCACTATGTTTGGATTACAAGATTTGGTGAAAAAAAAATTGGTGATAAAATGATTTCTTATCCGCGGTTGGATAAGTTTTTTAGGTTAGAATCCGTGAGAATTCAGGAGAAAACATGAGAAAATAAATCTCACATAATTTAAAATTTATATCTCACCAAAATTGATGAGATTTGGTGAGAAAAGAAACAAGAAGAGTGCCAATATTTTGGCTGTGACCAAATTATTCATTAAAAAATAAAATGTTACCTTATCTTAACGTTAGTAAAGGTTACTTTGGTAAAAAAAATTAAAAAAAAAATCTTGTCTTTTTCATTAATATGCTAAACCAAACATGAGAGACAGAAAATGTAATCTTTTCTAATCATTTCTCAATGAAGTAATCCAAACAAACATGTGAAAAAACTTAATCATTTCTCATCATTTCTTTTCTCATATAAATTAAGTTTTCTTATCATTTCTTTTCTCATTTGATTCCCAAACATAGTGCTAAAGAATTGACAGTGTGCATTATTGGAATGAACTCATCTAACCTTAACTACTTGTTCCAGTAATAAATTGGACTGAATTTGATTAACCTGATTTGACTGGACTAGATTTGATCCACTCATGTAAGAGGTGACTTGAATTAGTATAAAAACCTATACTCGCATGGGATAAAGAAAAACAAAAGCTACATTACAAGAATTTGGATGAGCTTGATTAAATTAACTTTTTAGCTAATTATGTACTCCTTCGATCTTTGGTGTTTGGATATGTGCATATTGTTAGTCAATTATTGATACATGTATCAAATTCAAAAATGATGTTTCCTGATAATTTTCTTTATAAAAATTAATAAGAATTCAGAACAAGTGTGGAGTTCTGGATACGTGAAAAAAAAAATCTGGAAATTTTACAAGGAGTTTGGAATTGATAGGAGAGATACGAATTTGTATGCGAGATTTCTGTTTGTACAGACGATTCCGATTTGTGTAGGAGATCTTATATATTTCAGGACTCCTATTTTATGTGTAAGATCTTGATTTTCGGACAGTTGGACCGAAGTTTTGATCACCAATTAGTCATCCCGTGATCAACAAAGAGCGACCCGAAGAACATATGCATATATCTTCACATTTTCCTTTTACAACAAAGAGTCGCCTAGACTAATTGTTTAAGTCTCGTGGTTTTCTGTTGACTAACAATCTGGGAATCTACCTTGGTGCCCCACTGTTACATGAAAGGATTGGTGTCAATGATTTCAAGAATGTCTTTGACAAGCTTCACAACAAGCTTGCTGGCTGGAAAACTAACCATCTCCCCATAGTGGGGAGAGCCACTTTAGTTAAATTTGCCTTGACATCCATTCCTTCTTATAGATTGCAGACATCCCTTTTTCCTGCTTCTCTTTGCAAAACGATTGACCAAATAAGTAGAAACTTTCTTTGGGGTGACAATGTGAATGGCAAGAAGTTACATCTTGTGAATTGGGACAAAATTTGTCTGAAAAAAGAGGCTGGAGGTCTTGGTATCAAAAAGGCTTCTTTGTTGAACAGGGCGTATGTTGCAAAGCTTGGATGGAAAGTTTTGACTGACAACAAGTCTCTGTGGACAAAAGTCCTTAAGAAGAAATATCTTTCTAGATCTTCTTTCTCTAATTGGAAGCGCTCTAGTAGAGCGTCTCATACTTGGAGAAGTATCTCTAATTGTAGAGATACTCTTATCCCCAATGTCAAGTGGAATGTTGGAGATGGAAAATCCATCTCTTTTTGGAAGGATTGGTGGTGTGGCAATTCACCTCTTGTTTTGAATGCAAGAGATCCTTCTCTGATCCATAATAGAATTTTCAGTGATTACATGAAAGCTGATGGTGGTTGGGATCTTAGCAATGCAAGGAACAATCTGGACAATGCTGAAATTATGTTAATCAATATAACTTCTTTCCCAATCTTTGGTGAGGCCACTGATAAGCTTTATTGGACCAAGAGTGCTAATGGCCACTTTAGCATATCTTCTGCCTATGATACTTTGTATAATTCTTCTTGCTCTTCTCCTAACTGGTCTGGCTGTGTAAAGTTAAAACAGCTCAGAAAATCAGAAGCTTTATCTGGAAAGCTCTTCACAACAGACTTCCTACTAATGTTTTGAGGAAACACATGGGCATGAATTCTGATGGATTATGCCCTAGAATGTAACTCCTTTGAGGAGTCCAATGATCACATGTTTAGAGAGTGTTTTTTCTCAGTGCAAGTTTGGCAGGAGCTTAGAAATGATAACTGGTTGACCAGATCCCAAAACCTTAACTTTTGGGATTGGATCAAGCTGAATACTGCTGACAAGAAACATCATTTGCTGATGGTTAACTGGAATGACATTTTCTTAACCACCCTCTGGACTGTTTGGAAACAAAAGAAATCTAAAGGTTTTTTAGAATAAAATCATGCCTCACTTGGTGTGTGTTTCTATGTCTCTAAAACAGGCTACCAACATTGTTCATGCCCTTTGAGCATGAGAAGAGGTTGGTCTCCCCTGTTTCTTCTGATCTCACTATTTCTAACTTGGTTTGGTGTCCTCCTCATTCAGGTAGTCTCAAGTTGAATGTGGATGCTAGCCTCTACCCGGGTACTGGAGGTGCTGACTATGGAGGGATTATCAGAAATGACGAAGGAAATCATGTGTTAAGCTTCATTGGAAAATCAGCTGAGACCATGGTGACCCCTGCTGAGGTGCTTGCTATTTATGAGGGACTGAAGATTGCCTACTCCAGCAACCTTACACCAGTAGAGGTGGAGTCTGACTCCCTTGATGCAGTAAGTATGGTTAACCATGCCACTAATATGCACTGTTGGAGCCCTGAGGAACACTTCCTCGTCTCCGAGATAAAGAAGTTGATGGCCATCTCTAAAAGCTCCATGGGTTATGCACCAAGGTCCAAGAACAGATGTGCTGACATCTTGGCAAAAAAGGGTTATTTCCAACCCCAAGATCTCATGTGTACAACACCCCCCCCCCCCCCCCCCCCCGGAGATTGTTACCGCTTTGATTGAGGACATGGAAAACAATAAAAACAACTATCACCTCTGTTGTTAGGCTGTTGTTGTTGTTTTTCCCCTCCTTGTGTTTGTTTATTTTATGTTCTGTCTTTGTTTCGTTTGTACTGAACTTCCCTTTTCCGAGATATCAAAAAAAAAAAGTCTCGTGGTTTGGCTATGAGACAATTCATTCGAGGTCTCGAGTTTGAGCCTCCTAAAAAACCTAGTGTAGTTTAGTTTATGATTAGTTTAGGATATGTTCAAAATTAGATTAGGACTTTGTTTTTTGTTTTTTTTTGTTTTTTTTTTGTTTTTTTTTGTTTTTTTTTAGAATTACATCTTATAGTAGGGTTTGAATCTGGAACCTCGTGTAGGAATTTCAAACACTCTACCACTCATCTGTCACTCATTTATAATTAGATTAGAATTATGTATGATATTCTATGTAATTGACCTAAGAAAACAGAACAGAACAGAGTGGCCCAAATAATGTTTACAAGAAATATGTATCTACACATTTTTCATTGGAACAACAACAATAGTACATACACTTTCTACTCAGATGTTCCACACAAAGTTTTTATTCCAAAGCCCAAACCCATTTGTGCCCTAGGGGTTTGAATTCTCACAAGACCAACACATCATTGATCATAACACATCCAAACCCATTTGTGCCTTGGGGGTTTGAATTCTCACAAGACCAACACATCATTGATCATAACACACTTATTTCATTCTTTTAATATTCACAACCTTATTCACCATAAATAAGATCACCATTTCCATTTTAATCTGTGGCTCCATTGCGATCAACACAACTCCCAAAGGCATATAATATCACGCGAAATGGATAATACGAGACGTGACGAAGGACGTTGTAGTGCGACGATCACAAGCAACAAAGTGGCACGACGAGCCCAATAAGCGCAACGACAAAGTTTAATCCCATGAAAAGAACAAGATTGGCGAGCCATCCGAGTTTGCTCACAGCCAAGTACACTCCTGCCATGAAAGCTATCGACATCATTGCCAACGCTATCCCCAATAGCGGTAGGGCAAATTTTAGGGCGACCTGCATGGTACTACAGTCGCCCAATTGGGCCCAAATGAGAGTTACCGCGACAATAATGGAGCTATACATGGCGATCGTGTCACATATCACAAACTCTTGGAATTTCACTTTGCCTAGCATTGTTGCGATGCCTTGGTCCGGTTTCGAGTTGTTGTAACCGCCCGGGATGGTGAAACCGGCCGTGAACGTCACAGTGGCAACGAGTGTTGCCACTAGTAAGACGACGTTAACCTTGTCTTTGTAATTCTCGGTTCCAAAATGCTTTCGAGGGTTTGATGAATTCCTATTTTTGCAAATCTTGGCGCGTGGAGATCGAGGAGCGCCAACAACTCTTAAGGCCATCAATGTCAATCTCTAAACAATGGAACAATTTAAATTTGGACCGTTCACAATTAGAGAAAACACTAAGAAAAGTAATGCAACTTTGCTTAAAACTGTGTAAGTCATGCAACACTAATTTCGATTCTTACGAAGATGTGAAATCAATAACCTAAAAAAGATAACTTATGTAATCTTTTTATCTCGTTAAAAAAACATGACAACTTATGTAGGAAAATCATTTGATTACTTATTATGGTCAATATGGAAATACTTCTGTTGCCAGCACAGTTACTTCTTGACAATAGAATCACTTTTTAGTACGTTTGGTAAAAAAAAAAAAAAAAAAAAAAAAAAAATCGACTTCGCCGACAGTAGAAAGTAGAAATTGTTCCACGGCGTTTTTCAGGAACTTTATCAATCATGTGTTAAGTAAAGATATAGACAGACATAAAACCATGTACATATGATCCACATAACATATCTGAAATATAGCATTGACACAATACTGTAAATTTGGACAATTTACTTAGTACTCTGTCAATGCTATGTTTCAGGTACTTTAACCAATAATGTGTTGAAGAACATATATAGACAGACACGAAAATGTATAACTCCCATACCTTTTGAAATGAAGCCATTGTTTCCATGTATTCCTCAGCAATGTCAAGTGCAGTCAACCTCTCATCATTCTCCAAATCCAACTTCACCCTCTCATCCCATGTCAAGGTGCTCACAATCTTTGGGTACCCAAAGATGGTGGCAACATGAAGGGGTGCGTTCCCATCACAATATCTCTCATTCACCAGCTTGTCAAGCTCAGCCATTTTCAACATTGAAGAAATCTCTTGGTCTCTCACACTCTTGGCTGCAACATGAAACAGATTCTCACCTTGCAAAGTGAGAAGGTCCCTTGAATCAGGGCATTGTTTGAGCATCTCTTGGATGGTGCTGACATGGCCTTTGCTTGATGCCCGGTGGATTGGGAAGTATCCATGTTTGTCTCTTTGGTAGGTGGATGTGGGTAACTTGCTTAGCAAGAAACTCACCCCTTCCAGGTACCCTATGGAGGCAGCTGAGTGAAGGGCATTCCTCCCTTCCTCATCACATCTTAGGTGGAAGGAGGACTGGTCTTTCTCCCAAAGTATTCTTAGGACATCTGGTTAGGTGATCAAATAAAATACTGGGTCAGAATTAGAATTATTATATACTACCTCCGTTCTCTCTGAATCTTCACATTTTGATTTTTTCTTCCGTAATCGGGTCACTTTGACCTGGTAATTTGGATAGCCAAACGATGCAATTTTTGGATAATTTGTTGATGGTGTTGTAGAGTGAAGTTTACTCTACAACATTGTGCAAAGATTATCAAATTCTCGCTTCATTTTACTAATCAAATTACCGGATTAAAGTGATTCAGTGAATAGTAGTAAAATGAAAATGGTGAAGATTCAGAGAGAACGGACTAAGTATATTATAGTTGGTGCGTACAAGTGATAGTACTATTAACAGGGAATCAAATCAAACAGTACATAAACAGTCAAGTTAATATTATAGTTCGAAAATGATTATATATCTTCGTATATTCAGATGAACCACATTTAAGGCGATTGTGAACATTCATTTAAAACTTATTATTCCGAACCTTCCCAAGTCATGTTGTAGCCTATAGTGCACTCAATCTTGATGTGTTTTTTTTATCGATCGTATTGCTGTTGTTTTCCTAACTTGATAATTTTTTTAGGATGGTCGATTACTTAAGTCGCAACCAAGATAGTTTTTATAATATTTTTGATATATTGGACAAGCCAGTAAACTTATTAAATGACAAATACAAAAAAGACAAATGTGCAATTCTGTGACATCATGTGCAAGCTTCCTATTGATTGTTCAGAAATTACTAGGTAAGTATCACTAGTTTAGGAATAGCAATTTGAGTCAAAGATACAAAAGTTGTTTGGTCCTTTTGGTCCTTTTCAAAATATTTTTTTATGACGTGAGAACACGCGGTCACTATCCTTCGAATATGTTCTGGGTAAATATCTGCTCTAGCGTAATAGCCTGTAAACCACACCAGAGAGGTAAACCAACCAAAGAAAATTCAGACTGACATGCTCATAATTGAGGAGGACAACATGCAACTCTTGAGTTGCCCTAAGGTTTGAACTCAAAACCTCAAAACTAATGCTCCAAAGTCTTCATAATGATATCTTAACTACACCGCGAATGATATCTTATTAAAGATACACTACAACAAATTATGTCTTCTGCAACAAAACTATTAGGGACAAATAGAAAATTTGTCTCGGAACGAACGCTTTGGCGACATGATTAGTTGATTGTCACAAAATGAAAAATAACTGCGACAAAATGAGATTTTTGTTGCTAGAATTGTCACCAAAGAATAGGTGGCAATACTTATTCCCGCCTAATTCTTTAGCTACAAACTTAGATGTCGCAAAATTATTTCGTGGCATTTTCTAACGTCACCAATAGAGCATGAACTGGTAACAAAGACATACACAATTAAATATATATTTGACACAATTTGTAACCAGCATACAGTACTATGTTTTTTTTAAACAAATACACGGTTACAGTGCTACCAAATAGTTTAATGGATGATTATATAAAACTATTAAAATGAAACAATTAACTTGATATTTTTTTTTACTCACGAAAAAGAAACTTCATTATTAATGTAAAAAAAAATCATAATACCTTTGTTTTCCCAAAAACTTTCCATTTGACTAATTTCACAATTTATCGGGTCAATTTGACCCGCTGACTTGATTAGTAAAACGATGTAAAAATGTGGCGATCTTTTCATTTAGTCTACACTATAAAAAAGATTACCACAAAATTGCATCGTTCTACTATCCGAATCACCGGGTCGAAGTAGCATAATTACGGATGAGAAAGTCAAAACTGAAAGTTTCCATCGAAACAGAGAAAGTAATGCTTAAGCAAGACAGTATAAATACACAAATAAAAGTACCTGGCAGTCAAAGTACTATATATATATATATATATATATATATATATATATATATATATATATATATATATATATATATATATATATATATATATCTATACTAATAATATATGCAAACACCCCACTTTGGTGAAACATTTGTTCTTCCCAAAATACCCTCATCAGTAATTAGATCATGGAAGTTACAACTCACAACCCACTCCCCCATGTTCTAATTATTTATTTATTTTATTAAGTTCACATACATTATCTAATATCAAATTATTTCTTTTACATTATTATTTCTACTTTCCACGCATCGCGTGGGCACCGATGCTAGTATATATATATTTTGAGTGTCAAAGTACTATAAACTCATAAGTAATTGTTATGTTAGGAATTCCTAAAAAATTGTTGCACTAAAATTTTAAATTTTGAAGTCAAAGAATGTTACCATAGTTTTTCCTTGAAAGCAACAAGGAAAAGGGAGCATACATGGTTAAATAAACCCACGAAGATAGAAGCCCAGCCCACTACCCATTATCTCTGTAACGCCCACTATCCATGTTCTCTGTAACTACCCCTTTATTTGTTCACATGCGCAAACCTAAGGCATACTGATACTTTTCGCAAGCAGAGGGATGAGGCGGAGCCTCCAAGCCGAACCAGGAAATCTCTCGGTTGCGACCCAAGCCAAATCAGACGACGTCTCTTTCTCCTCTCGTCCTTCAGAGCACATCGTAGCTGGAACAGTAACATCTAACTTCTGAATCTCACCTCTGATAGTTGCTATCATGTATGCTACTATCAAACGTCTTGACATATGTGCGCATTGTTTTGCAGATTTGACCTAGAACAAGATCAAGTAACAATTTTCGGTCCCCCTTGAGGTATGTCGCTCCTGCTATGTAGATCTCCTTTATTCTTCGTTTACCCCTCTTCTTCATCCAGATGGTGCAGTTTCATGAGGCGAACTGAATGGGCATCTATATCAACATCATCTTGTAGGCATTTTGCCTCTAGTCACTTATACTGGTATCATGTTCTTTTCGTTTTAAGGATTCAATTGTTGAATTATCCAACAATACGTGTTTTCAATAGTTCCATTTGGTCTTCCACCCTTCGCAAGACAACAATAGTTTTTCATTAGGTCTAATGTAGTATTTACGAGTGATTAGCTAGACTATAAGCTTTCGATTTTTTTTGTCCAACTACGTAATAAAACCCCTTATAATGGATATGTTATTTGTTTAATTTCTTTTCTTGTTCCTTGCAGGCCTCTTGACAAGAAACGATCAGATTCGATGATTCTTTAAAGCTGAATGAAGTTGTTCATTATGTTATTAATTTGTTGTATATGGTTGGAATAGCAATATATATATATATATATTTGTAATGACCTCAAAATTTGAGCAACAGTTGAATGGAATTCACATTATCAATTTCTAGTAAAATTCTTACACTTTATTTTGGTAAAAACACATTTGCATTCATTATATAAATTCTTGTATTGATTCAGTAAATTTTTCATAGTAGGACAAAATGTTGTACCTACGAAACCTCATCGTTATGATATGTCTCGTTTAACAATAATAATAAATGGAAACAAAAATATTTCATTTCACATAATTATATTCGTTTGGGAACAAACATTAACTAGCGACAAAATTCTGCCCTTGCAAAATTTGCATTTTGGCAACAAAAGAAAAGGGGCGACAAAACCAATTTTGTTGCAACTAGATTAAAAAGCAACGACGTAATTCGTTTCTAGCCCACTTATATGCAACAAAATAAAGAATCGTTGCAGATAGCATTAGCGACGCGGTATAGGTGACAAAAGTCACGACGAAAAATAATTGTCGCTAAACAATTTTAGCGACAACTTTTTAATTTTTGCTTACAATATAATTCGTTACAGAACACCATATTTGTTGTAGTGATACTTAGGATCTCTCATGTCAATTCAAACATCTAGACAAGTGGAACAAGTTTCTAAGAAGTTACAATGCACTTGTGACTTGTGAACAGGCTTTTATCCTATAATAATTTTTCTTCTTTTTAATATTAGTTCTTATTTAACTGACTCGGACATCTTGACTTTTTCAAGAAATAATATTCACAGGCATCAGCACAAGTAGGAAGTCAATTGACCAATCAACTGGCGAATGCATTGTTGCTTGTGGTTATTCAAATGAAGTGTGGCCGTGTCTTTCTTAATTACAGATGAGTTTTGACGGAAAGATACCGAACATGTGTAACAAACACAAGAAAAGTCGCGAACATTCACACTTTGGTCATCGTATTATATTACATGGGAAACAACTAGGCGTTTTTAATAGAGAAATTTTCAACAATGCTTGAGTCATTCTCAATATTTTCTCACTATGTCCAACTACTGTGATTGAAACATGTACGGTGGGACGTACAATTGTTCGATAAAACTATATGTTTGGACCACATTGGAGCTGATTTTGGGGGAAATTAAATTGTTTACTTAATTTCATTTGTCTGGCTGTGACAAATAATGAAACATTTAGGGCCCAGTTTGTAGTCCAAGGTTGGACTCAAAGGGCATTTCTTTGGCTATGACAAAGTTCCACGAGAGAAATGATCTCATCTTCTGGTATTTTCTTATTGAGGGTTCTCTTTAAAATTGTAGTAAAATATGAAGTTAAATTAAGAGTGGTTATGAAAAGTTTTGAGTCAAGAAAGTTTCGTATTGTCGGGAAGGTTTGCATCTTTAGTGAATAATCTTATTCGTGAAAAATTGCTGGAGTATTCTTTTGGTGTCTGTCATTCGGTATTCTCATTATAGAAGAGACATTCAACAAATTTGTCGCAGTCGAGTAAAAAATCGCGTTTAGTGATGGGTGGGAGTGCAGGGGTTCGGAAAAGGAGGGGGTGAAAGTGTCATTTATCAAATTAAAAGGGTGAGAGTGTCTTTGCATAAAACTGGAGGGGAAAATGGGTTGGGATGGAAGTTCAGTCCCGCCCGATCCGAGGATCCGATCCAATTTAAAACGGGTTACATATGGATTATGAAAGTGAAACCCAAATGAACTTTAATTCGGATAACGCGTAGATTCAAACCCAAGTGCGTTCACCCCAAGAGTTACATAATTTTGAATATGCATACTATAGCATATGAATTCATTTTCCTCGACGGTGCCACTAACTCTAACCTTAACCGATCTTATGAGCAATAACAATGAGTTATGGACAATTTTTTGTACACTAATTCTGATTTAATTTGTTGATGAAGTTGTCTGACTTCATATTTTTTTCCTTGTAATTTGAAAGTTGTGAGGTCCTGTTGACATGGGTATAAGTCTTGTTTTGAAGTTATCGTTATTTTTTGTAATTCTTTTGTATTTATTTATTTGTGGGTTTTTTCCGGAAATTCGATCTGAATCTCATTCGATTTGTACCTTGCGGATCTTTCTGGTAGTTTAGTTCATATCAGTATTCGATCACAATCGATTACGATCCAAACGAATCTAGACCACCGTTTCTTATTCAAGTATGGATACGGATATAGGTGGATTCGATGTGACTCCAACCCGTTGCCATCCATAATATATGGGCAAAGTATACTTTCGTTTCGTCACGTCTGATAACACTTTCACTCCTTCTATGTGCCAAACTTCAGGCACTTAATTACATCCCCTCGTCGTGTCATTCCGTAGTCTAAAAGGGCAAAATTGTCCCAAAATTACTATTAGTATGGTAACACCATCCACACTAACAAGGTTATAAATAAGGACTGCAAGTGTCGGGAAATATGGCACACTAAGGGTTAATTTGGGAATGATGTGCCTTGGCTTAGGGCTAGTTTGAGAATGCTGTGGCGATGCTAGAAAGCTGTTGTGTGAAAACACTGTAGAAAAGCTGCTGTGAATTCTTGATAAATTGTTGTTTGGAAATATTACGTAAAAGCTGCTGTGAAATATTGATATAGTAATTTTGTGTTTGGTAAAATCCACTGTGATGTTGTTGTGAAAGGGTAAATGTTGGGGTGGAGCCCTGGTTCATGGGCGACCCGTTTTATGAATCGACCCGGTTCATGTTTTGCTACGACCCGAAAAGGGAGACATGATTCGTGGAGCGAAGGCTTGGGCCTGTAGGCCCAAGCCGTAGCGATCACGAACATGTCTTCGGCTGCCCCCGAAAAAAATATTTTGACCCGTTTTGACCCGTTTGGGCTTGGATCCGGCCCGGTTAATAGGTCGTCTATTTATAGAGTGCTTAGGGGTTCGTAGCATGTTATGTTGAGCGTTCTGATTTCGCTTGTAATTCTCTCTGAGACGATTCGTCTGTTTTAGTGAAATCTTTGCAACTCCGTGGAATAGGCTGTTTTGCCGAACCACGTAAATCTGTGTGTTTTGATTCTTTCTTTCTGCATATTTCGTTTTTCACAACAGTAAAATGAAAAAATATATATGACACGTGTCATTTCCGTAAAGATAACTATTGATATTTTGAAAAACTGTAAGGTTAAAATCGGTTGTTGATAAATTAATCAAAAGCACTTTCTGGAAAAACATGTCCCCCCTTCTTCCTGAAAAGTGTTGTGGGACAGCAGAAACTGTACGGAAAAGCAGAAAATTTATTTTTACCAAACACACTAAAACTGCTTCTGCTGTCGGAAAGCAGCTGTGCTGGCAGCAGAAGCATTCCCAAACTCACCCTTAAAGCTGTTGTGAGAAAGCTGCTGTGAGAAAGCTGTTGTTAATTCTAGATAAAATGTTGTTTTGGTAAAAATTATGTAAAAGCTGCTGTGAAATATTGATGTACTAATTTTATGTTTGGTAAAATCAACTGTGGACTTGCTGTGAGAGGGTAAAATGACAAAAATATACGACATGTGTCATTTCCGTACAGATAACTATTGATATTTTAAAAAATTGTGAGGTTAAAAACGGTTGTCGATAAATTAATCAAAAGAACTTTCTGGAAAAGCAACTCCTCCCTTGCTTCCTGAAAACTGTTGTGGGACAAACTGTCCGAAAAAAGTAGAAATTTTATTTTTACCAAACACACCAAAACTGCTTCTGCTGTTGAAAAGCAATTGTGCTGACAGCAAAAGCATTCTCAAACTCACCATAATGAGTGAAAGTGTCCTTATACCTAACTGTAAGGGGTGAAAGTGTCTTTTAATATGCTTGCCTCCATATTGTTCTTAACACAAACATAGTTCCATGCACATATGGTGCTTGCCTCCATAATATTCTGAAAACAAACATAGTTCCATGCACATATGGCCCTACGTTGTACCCCATAGCAACAAGATGTCAATAGCTAAAAAACACATTCTATGCTATGTAAGCTTCCGCCGCATGCTTAAATCTTAACGCCTAGGTGCGATGTTCCGGTCGTTTGTACTTTATATATTGTATGAATACTCTGTTATCCGTATCAAATCATGTACCTACCCTTCAAAATGTATGCTTTCTCGTCGAGGAGAACTACCACAGTAATCTTATCACTATTAATCCCAGCACTGTGGTCATCAACCTCAATCTGTGACGACGGTTACAATCTTATCTACATGTGCGACAACAATGAAGGGAGTATCGACTACCAAACATACGTGGGAATGATATCGGGAACCATATACACCCAAGCGGCTACATACGGCTACGGATTCGACAGAGTGGAAGAAGTCCACGGCGCGTTACTATGCCATGGCGACGTGCCGCCAGACGTTTGCGAAAGTTGTTTCCTATACGCCAGCCAAGCTCTACGCGACCTATGCCCCGCGAGGCTACGAGCGCTAGGGTACTCTGATTACTGTTATCTTCAACACACATACGAGGATACGACGTGGGACTCGTACATCTATTACTGCTCGGCTGGAAACATTGCTGTGGAATCATGGTTTTCGGAGGTGCTTTGGACAGTGTTCAACCAGGTTGCGATCAATGCCCCTGAAGACGCAAAGTATATGTCGGCTATCTACATGGACTTGGGGGATTCTAACACGCTTTACGCTTACGGACAGTGTCATAACCAAATTGATGAGGTCTATTGCAGGCACTGTTTAGAGTCGTTACGCGACCGCGTGGTGGGGGGTGATACTTGTACTAAAGGTTTTATTGGGGGTAGACTTGTTGCTGGGAGTTGTATCATAAGATACGAACTCTATCCCTTTCTCGATGCTTAGGGTTTCTGGTCATTTGAGCAGTAAACCATACGAGAGTTTGGTAAACTTTCATAATGTTGTATACTTGAGATAACTGTAGTTACAAGAATAAAGGTGTTTAGTTATGTGTGTGAAATAGAAAGAGCATTTTCTGTTGGGTCTTTGTTCCCCATTCTCATCATTAAGGTTAACATAGTTAAAAGAAAGTTTATGAGCATTATAATATAGGGTAAAAGACATTTTCACTCCTATAATTTGGTAAAAATACACTTTGGTCTCATGACGTCTAAAAATTTATCAGTTACTACACTTTGATCTTGCCGTCTAACAATTAATCAATTCCGGCGTTTTTCCGTTTGAAATCTGACAATAAACTCTTCCCCCTCTCACGGTATCCAATCTCACCAGACCATCCATGGCTTCACCCATGTGTGTTGAATACGATCTAAAGCGAAGGACGAGAGAATGGTCTTATAGCGATCTCGCTGCTTCTACTCTCCGGCCATCAAAGCGCAACCGGACGGATAGTCCGCCACAATCAGCTTATGTCCTATACACCCGTCACCGGAGTTCTCGTTTTTTGGTGGTGGATCGTGATAAGCTCAAAATCCTCTCCGAAGCCTCCCACGGACAACTACTTCGATTTAAATCCTTCGCTCATGCTCGGAAAATCTTAGACCCACTCAATCGGACTCGATGGTGGAACCGAGACAACTCCTGCACCCCTCAATCACGGCCAGTCAACTCTACGTCACCACCCTTGAAACCTATAAGTTCGAAACCTCCTCCCCACTCCCCACCAGCCTCTCAGGGGCCAAATCCAGCAAGGGGGGAGGCCTTGCAAACCCGGCTCCCAAAAATATCAAATAAAGGAGCTTTCTCTTCACCCGCTCTGCAATTACCGAACTCCAGGTACAAACCATCGACTAGACATCGATTCTTACAGGCATCGCGATGGAACTCACCCACAAGTTTGTCGTCAGTCTAGCAAAGGAGTTGCACACTTCCGTTCGCAGGAGTTCTGGATTCGGGAACTTTGTATGGACCATCTCCTGGTCTACTGCTCCGATCGTCGGATTGTTGGCACCGGCCATCATTCCCCAAGCGTGCCACCGTCCGCCGACATTCACTTCACCGTTGAACCGCCTGCCGCTCCACGTGTCTGATCCATATTTGCGTCAATACCTTCATGCCTATCTCTCTGCCGGCTGTAGCAAACTTGGTTTCGTCTAGGTTTTATCTTTTGTCGGCTGTAGCAAATTTAGTTTTGCCTAGGTTTTTTGTCTTTTATATCCAAAAGCCCATATGTACTTTTTGGCTACGGTTTTTCTTGTTTGTCTTGGGCTCTTTCTTCACTTGCATGTCTTGGGCCATATAGCTAGACATAGTGTCTTGTATTAGCTTTTTGTTTGTTTTGGTCTAGTTTTGTAGTACAGGTAGGTTCTCGCTAACGCACTGCAGGTACTCCGCTGCGGCGACGAAGGCCTTCAGATATTTTCACTGTATACGGGTTCTGACTGTACTTTTGTTTTATTAATGAAATTTCTTACCTTTGATCAAAAAAAAAAAAAAACTGACATACATTAACTTTTTACGAATAGACGATATTACCCCTAACAGTCAAGCAAATTTGCACTGTTATAAATGTCCTTCGTTCTCCTTCTCATCCTTGTTTCTCTAGTCGCTCCACTACTGCTCGGGTCATTGATGGCGGTGGTTGTCGTGATGGATTCGAAGGTGGAGACAGGGGTTTATTTAGAGTCACGTTACTACTGCTCATCTGTCCCAATCGGGAAACCTAGATGTTCCCTGGTTGTTTCAATGTTTGGGTGCCTTTGTGTAGTCATTTTTGGATTACTCACACTATGTAATATGAATTCCAACAAGAATTCACAGTTGCAACCCCTCCCATCAGATTATGTTTTTTGGGGAGCCTGTCTATGTATTTTTGGTTTGTGGTGGTGGGCAACAGAGAAGAAGAAGAGATAGAAGAAACGGCTAGGTTAAGAATGGGGAGGAGGAGAACAAAAAGCTACTCCATCCGTCCCATAATAAGTGTCCCTTTTCAAAATCCTAACTTTTTAAGGGAACATACATTAATTACAGACTTGATTGACTTTTGTGATAAAATTGAGACCATTATTCCTCATTTTTCAATTTTTAATACTATTTTAATTATTTTTAGTGGACATTCTTGTCAATGTATCAACTTTCAAACATAACAAATGAAAGCGAACACTTATTTTGAGACATCCCAAAATAGAAAAGTGGACACTTATTTTGGGACAGAGTGAGTCCTTTAAAAGAAATGGGCTATGTAGTCATTTCGTTAGTCATGTTAGGTTCATGTAAATTGGTACTAAAACCTTCTACCAAATACTACCTCTGTTTCTTCTCTTTCACCTTGCTTCATTTTTTTGACACTATTCATTGGGTCATTTTGACCCGGTGATTTGGTTGGCAAAACGATACACGAATGTTGTAATTTTTGCATGATCTTGTAGAGTAAACTTTACTCTACAATACTATGAAAAAATTACATCGTTTTGCTATCCAAATCATTGAGTCAGAGTGACCCAGTTACGGGTAAAAAATTCAGCCGCACTTGAAAGAGAAGAAACAAAGGTTGTAGCTATTTGTTTTATAACCTTGCCCCAATTCAAAATTGGGCCCCTAACTTCCATTTGTGAGAGACAAAAGTTGTTTGTCTTTTTCCTCAGAAGTTAAATTTCCAAATTCGAAATCAGGTGAGGTTAGATGACCAATTGTCCCTTAGGTTCTGTCGACCATAAGGGTGCAAAGTGAAATTATTCAAACGTCAGCAAAGTAAAGTGGGTATTCATCAAAAGATATGGGTGAAAAGTGTCATTTACCCCACAAACAAATGTCCTCTTTGCAAGGGGAGGAAGAGTTCAAAATTTTGGCTTTAGAGTTGAAGGGATGATAGTGAACCCCTGTCCTCTCCTCTGGACTCCATTTCCACCTCCTAAAATTAGCTCAATTTTGTACAAACCACAGTCTTTATTACCACACAAGTTTGGACCTTTTCGTCATTCATGTGTTGTTAGGCCGGTATCAAAGTGTTCTTGCATCAGAGACGAAGAAGAAAGAGTTCAAGACTCTGCTCAGGTACTCACACTTTCACCATCCCCTGCAATCTCTTTTCTGGGTCTGTTTCTGTAAAACCCCTTCCTTTTAATCTCTCTTATCTGTGTTCGATTTCAGTAATTTTTGATTAGGGTTTTGCTGTTTGTTTTTAATTTCACCAAATTTTAGGGTTTTGTTAGTTTCTTTAACATGGCTTCTCTGTGCTGGAATCAGATATACACTGCAATTTCTTGTTGGGTCTTGTTAGTTTCCATGTGTGCTCAATTTTGAAGCTTGGGTTAGTTAGGGTTTTGTTGTTTGTTTGTAATTTTCACCAAATTGCTGAGATAAGGTATGTTTTGGGGACCAGAGATTTATCCGACTTTTAGAATCTGGTTTTGCAAAATGTGGTTGAAATGAAAGCGACAAAGCCTTATTTTCATCTCAACCAGATGTTCGAAAAAAACCCGATTGAAAAAATCGGAGATACCTCATTCCCCAAACAGGGCCATAGATGACTGAATTCTGCTTAAAATGTGTGTGTGTGTGTGTGTGTGTGTGTGTGTGTGTGTGTGTGTGTGTTTTTTTTGTTAACAGGGCTTCTCGGTGCTGGAATCAGATATTCCATGGGAAAATGGGGATTTGTGGAGCACACTGGCATTGTACTTGTTCAGTTTGCATGTTCCTTTGAGTTTTGGAGGGCTCTCGGTTGTTTGTAATGTACTCCATCAACAGGTTCTTGATCCACAAACTCAGGTGAAATTATTTTATTTGAGTTCAGTATGAATTTGATTAGTATAATCTGGAACGTGGACCGAAGGGAGTGAAGTTATATACCAACCCACTATATAAGTGTTGCTTGCTCTCTTCATTTTACTGTAATAGACTGCCTCCACAAGATACATTGTGTCGGATTTGTTGAGAATCGTTATTTGTCCCACATCAAGACTTTGTCTGTTTCGCCTGTACCTAATAACATACTTGGGCTACTTCTCATTGCCAATGGTTTTACACGCTGCGTGTTTGTTTTGCACGCTGCGGGTGAGGGGGCGTGTAGAGAATCGTTATTCGTCCCACATGTCCCACATTGGGACTTTGTATGTTTTGCCTCTACCTATTTAAATACTTGGGCTACTCCCTTCATTGCCAATTGGTTTTGAGGTGGAACCTCAGGATCTTAGTTTGATTTTGCGTCAGATCTGTGTTTTAGACGGTCTCTTCTCTGTAGATGTCTCACATATTCTCATAAGCCCGCGATTCTTTTGGGTCTTTGCCATTTATGAGAATTTAATTCTTCTCGGTGTTTGCAATTCATTAGGCACCCATCTTAGGAAATGAACCCATATTGGTAATACGGAAATGCACTAGCAGAGTGGTTGAGTAACGAGCTCAGTAGAGAGCTGTGAAGCATGCGCACTCCATAATAGGAGCTGTACCCGTGATAGACACTTCCGCACACACCAAAACATGTGTCACACTCCAGTGACCTGTCCAATATTTGACCTTAGTTTCGGATGGATATTTGGTGGAAATCACAACAACTTGGGAATTTCTGTAAACATCAACAGAGGCTGTGAACAAAATGGCATTAGAACTAGAAGATAAGAGAGAGACATCGAAACCGCGGGAAGCCAAGGGATGAAAAATGACTAAACTTAGAGGTGTCAACCTATTTGAACCGGCCCGTAATCGGACTGGCTGAGTGAGAACCACTGGTCCTGGTTCTGGAGTTGGCTGTGCCGGTTACGGCTCGGTTCCGAAATCTCATTTACTCTAACCAGTCCGGCCCACGGGACCAGACCTCTATATCCGGGCCGATTCTGAACCGGTATTTTTTTTATATATCTGTATATATATGTGTATATATATATATATATGTATGTACATGTGTTACATAAATGTAAATGTGAAAAAACCTGTAAAAAAAACTTGTATTATTCAATTAAAATGCAATTATTTCATCAAAAATAATTTAAAAATAATGCATTATTCATAAAAATACAACTAATGGCAGGGGGTTGGGGGTCATAATGCTGAAAATAGTGGTTAACTGGTTAGGTTTGGTGGTTAACTAAGCCGGTCCTGGTTCAGGTTCAGTCCTGGAACGGTGACGGTTCGGGCCGGTCTTTACACGGGGCGGTTACGATTCGGTCCTACGGTGCACCAAAGCTCCAACCGGCCTGGACCACTACATACTCGGTACTGGGCTGGTTTTGGACCCCCTGTCCCGGTTCGATTCATGACTAATGCGGGCCGATTCGGTCCGGTTTGGAAGTTAACCGGTCGACTTGACAGCTCTAGCTAAACTAGACATACAAGAGTTTTCACTTTGACTCGCTAACTTGGACTATCTTGAAGCGTGTTCCTCTCTCTCACTACAGAATTTTATTGTATTACGTTCAGTTTCCGTTATACATATAGTGAAGGGTATATTGAATTGACAAGTACTAAGATAACTAGGAACCTGAAGTATTACAAAGTACCATGTCGTACTAATTGATGGAGAACATTCAATTTTAGTGTATCAAATGTCACGTCAATTTGGTTAGTCACCATGTTTCCCCGCAATCTCTATATCCTAATATTCTGGAAATTGACATGGCCTGTGTCTGTACCCGTATCGCATTTGACTCCGTGTCTGTATCCTTGCTACATAGGTAGACTTTTCGTGAATTATATCCTTATAGCATGTAGTGTTTATTAATGTGGTCCCAATGATAGTGGTTATTCTTTTGTTTTAGCTCTTAACTGCACCTAATATTTCGGGAAAGAAGTAATATTGATGCTGATATGATCCTCGTCCTTTTTTCCGGAACAGGCATTGTCGTTGCTTGCGATTCAAGCTGTAGAGCTAATTGTAGTCATATGTATTCCAAGTTATGTGGCGAGGCCTCCATGTAAAGTGTTTGGCTTCTTCCAAGCCAAAAATCAATCCAAAGAAAGGAACTCGTTGCTGGCATCAATGATGGGCTTTGGATTGCTTCTTTCATCAATTCTCTTCACAACCCTCATTGCAGACCAACTGGTTGGCCCCAAGGTTGGTGTAGTATTTTTTTTTTCCTCCTTGATTCTTACTGTTCCACCATTACCGTTCTTAGAAGAAAGAAAATCTAAATGGTGCACATATAGAAGACAAAATGAAGAAGAATCGTTTGAGGAGGTTTGGTCGAGAAGTGATTTGGTTCAGATTGAAGGTTGAAGCCTTGTAGGCGAGGAAGAAGGAGACCAAAACCGACAACTTGGTGAAAGTAAACCTAATGGATGAAATGAGTTTGAACAGACACCAACGGAGACATTGATCGGGGCATTTTTGGAAACCCAAATTTTTATTTGTTTTGATTAAAAGCAGTCATTTTAATTTAATTCGGTTTGTTACACTCTTTTGCAATTTCGATCTGTTTAGAACCAAAATCTGCAAATTATTTTATCTCCAATTTGCAGATTCTCTCACATTCTGCAAATTGTAAGCTCATACCCAACAACATTAAAACTTTTACTTACTCTTTTAGATTTTCAGCCAGCTTATTTTCTTAGTTTATTTCAGCTAATTATTTAGATTTTCAGTTGGTACCAAACATGACTGTTTGGTATGGGCAAACACTGTTCAAAAATCAACAATACATTTGGCAACACTTTTTATCTTCCGGATGATTCATGGATCACTGGAATCCTTTGTAGAAAAGACTTTGAAGTTGATATGTAGCTATGCTTGTAGTTCCTCCGTCAACTGAACTTTTTTCTTCGGACTGATGCTTGCAGGATGTAAACAACCCAATAATAAAGGAAATATTTCTGAGTGGTCCCACGGCAGGAGTCGCGTGCGTCCTTGTTTACTGCATTGTGACACCCCTCCTGGAAGAAATCGTGTACAGAGGGTTTCTTCTGACTTCTCTGTCGTCTGAAATGAAATGGCCCGCTGCAGTTGCCATGAGCTCAGCTATTTTCAGCGCCGCCCACTTCTCCGGCGAGAGTTTTCTGCAGTTGTTCGTAGTCGGGTCTATTGTCGGCTGCTCTTATTGTTGGACAGGAAACTTAAGGTCTTCATTCCTCATTCATTCCTTGTACAATGCTCTGGTTCTTTCAGCGACGGTTTTGACCTGAAGATTGCGTTTAGCGTGGTCTCAGCCGCTATGAAACCATCATAATCAAGAAATACAAGAAGGTATGCCAATGTTTGCACTTTAAGAATACTGCGGAGCATTGTGTCGTGGTGGTTTTATGAAAATTTTGTCGCGTGTTCTTCGTTGGGTTGATAACTATAGATGTTGGAAACTAGTAGAGGTGCTTGTTGGAGTGTCTGACACGTATCTTGGTATTCGGGAATAGAAACCCTAATCTAGAACCCATAGAGAAGAAGAGAGATGAGAGTCTGTGTTATGTGTTGGATTTGGGAAGAATGCCGAAGAGAGCAACGGAATCCATCTAAGGTTTCTGGGTAGACGACTGTATTTGGGGAAGAACAGAGAGAGAGAGAGAGAATGAATGTGATGGAAATGAGAGAAGAACACCAGTATTGGGGCCTTGGGGGTGTTCATTTTCTTGGGTAAGGTTTTGGGTATGATTTGGGTTGGGTTTATTTTTTGGGTTAGTGGCTGGGTTAGGTTAGTGGGCTACTAATCTAGGTTGATTAGTGGCCCAATTGGTGTATGGAAAGTCTGTAAATGTAAAGAGGGGTAGTTTTATTAAGGGCAAAATATGGTGCAGAAAAGTATGGCTACCTCTAGTTTGTGTGCTGAAATGGATGCTATTAGGTGGGGTTGTGGAATGGCCAAGACTCTCAACCAACCCTGTATTGTGGAAAGTGATTGCCAAAGAGCTGTGTTTATGATCAGGAAGAAAGAACCACCTGATAAATCAGTGTTTGGAAGCCTTGAAGACATTCAGCTAATACTCAAAAACCACCCATCTCAGTGGAATGGATTGGTAGAGATGCAAATGCCTGTGCAGACTGGTTAGCAAAGACTGCAAGGAAGTTTTACGGGAGTTCCTGGCTTGTTAGTGAGGAAATTAGATTTTCAGATAAGCTAGCTAATGCATAGATGATCTCTAGCTACCCTCCTGTTAGTGATGATGAGCGGTACGTTTTGGAATGCTTAGTTTTGTAATCAGTTGTTGCTGCTTTGGTTGTTTTTAATATATTTCTGGTTGATAAAAAAATTAAGGGCAAAATAACAATAGATGATCTTAAACTTACCAAAACAGAAAAGTGGGGAGAAAGAAAAGAAACAGTCGGATTGGAAAAGCGGGGATAAAGAGAAGAAACAGAGTGGTGCAACTCTTCTGGTACTGTAATATCCCATTTTCAGTTTTGAAACCTCTTCCACATGGAATGATGGTTTTTTCTTCAAAAGAATTTGAAAAAGTAGTCATAATTATATCCGGTAAATGATTGTAGGTCCAGATTGAGGTTGTTTGGATTTTACAGTTTTAGAGGCGTTCCAGTAATTAGCTTTTTCTTTTTAGTTTTGTGTTGTCTAAATCCCATTTCCAAACTACCAAAAAAAATATTGTAAACCACATAAACCTCATTATCATTACAGGCCACTTTTCATTTATCTGAGCATTTTGGTCTCTTTTTCCACCGAAAATGAAAGGATAATAATAAGAACGTACAAGAGAAAATAGGGGCAAATCCTTGTGAAATGGAAAGACCACATAAAGAAAATCTTCCACCTACCATAAGACCTTCTAACAAAATTCGGAATGTCTAAAGGGATCAAGCTCGAAGGCACTGGTAAAACTTTAAAATCCAAATAATCCCAATCTTGCAAGATTGAGATTCACTGGTATAATTATCTTACAAGATTTTGATACAACGGCTCATATCGAGACTATTTGAGTACCTTGTATATATTCACCCTCATGGCCTTGTCAATGAAAAACCATAGCATTTTTGGTTCATTTTGTTCTTCCTTTCTGCATAATCCCTTTTCATCTTCCTCCTCTCTGTACCAGAGAAACCCTAGTTGGGTTTCTTTCACAAACCAGCTCGAATGTTTGGTTTCCCTCTGCTCCCATGTCTCCAATACGCATGGTCAAACCCTTCGAAAGAATATTTTCATTTCATTTTGTACAAATTTTAATATTAGTTTTAGTTGCATCATTGCATAAATAACCAAACAAAACACAAGCATCATAACTTTTTTGTCAAAGTATAATATCTATAAATTCAAACCAGGGTTACAACTTTCAGACATTCTATCCTTCTCTGCTTTATCTTTGAAGACATGGTCTTCAGCTACCTCTTCTAAATTACTACCTCTCTTTACAAACTTGACCAAGAAATCTGCTAACATATTAGCTTATCTATTAATCCAGCTGCAGGAAGATTCTAAGATCAACAGACTCTCTTTGATATCATCCAAAATTGCTTCTATTTCCCAGAATGTACATTGTCTTGCAATCAGATTCACCAAGACTTGACAATCACCTTCAAAGTAAATTTTCCCTTTTGGCACATTTGGAGAGTTCCAAAGTGCAAATCTGAGAGCATGAGCTTCTGCCATAAGAGCAGAAGATGCTGCAGTAGAAGTCCATCCCAGCTCAACAACATTTCCAAGAGAGTTCCTATAAATCCAACATGCATAAGCAGTGTTGGTTAAGACATCAAAACTGGCATCAAAATTGCACTTCATGAAGCCTTCATCTGGGGGAATCCATTTGATATTCTTTTGGGGGGAAGAAGCCATCTTCTTATCAACTTTGTGGGTAAGGGAGTTTGATTGAATAAAGAGAAACTCGTCCTAAGACTTCTTACATTGGTTCCACACTGATAAGGGATGGATAATATTTTGGTTGAAGCAGAACTTGTTTCTTGCTTTCCAAATACTCCAATGGCACCAAATGATGAAGCAGAAATCTTCACTTTTCAAAGTTTTTGTGCTGTAAAGATCAAAGAGATGTAGAAGCCAATTTTTGAAAATTTTCCAATTCTGATTTGAGATACCATGCTTGAGACCAGCTAGAAGCCAAAAAGGCCTGGTCCAAGCACAATAGAGAAAAATATGATCTGTAAATTCAAAATCTTCTCCACAAATTCAGCACTGAAGAGAAGTGGCACACCCTCTTCTCTTAAGATTCTCATTGGCTGCAATGGTATTATGGCTAAGTCTCCACCATTTTTTTTAATTTTTTTTTTGGGGTGATATTAGCAGACCAGAGAAGCTTACAAGCTGAGAAAGAGTGTCATTTCGTATCTATTTCTTTTTTGCCTGTAGAATAAAAACATCACATAGATAATTACATCAAGCCAAACTACCGTGAGGTCACGGGTTCAACCCCGATTGACGACAAAACCAATTTCTCAAAAAAAAAAAAAGGGCGCTGTACATGCAGCACGCATATAGCCTGAAGGGTTCAATTGAGTAAAAATAAGTAAGTGCATGTTCAGCAACTTTGTTTGTAAGGGCAAAAGACACTTTCACTCCATCAGGTTTGTCTCATAGAGACTTTCGCCCCTTCTAAGTTATAATTGATCTTCTTTTACATTCCCATTCCTACTAGAGTACCATTTCTCCTCAAGTATGTTTCTACTACTTAATTGTCCCTGGTCGCGTATATCTAAACTGATCTTATTCGCTCAATAAATCTTACCCCTTCAAACGGAATTGTGTTGTTACACACACACACCTAGGTATGCACTATCGCAAATTCGTCCACGGTACTTTTACCTTATGTTGGTACATAGTATTATTCATTTTGATAGACTATTTAACTAGCAATATAATACGAAAATACATTAATCTTTTTCATAATTGTAGATTTTGAATGAATTCTCAAGAATTCATGAACAAAACAGAGAGTTCTGGAGAAAATAAGAACTTAGGGAGAGAAAATATTTACATTCAATAATCCGCAAGTGAAGAGGCGGAAAAGATAAATACAATGAATAAAAAGAGCTGTTCAGATCTAGCTAGACCATCGGACCGCTGTAAATGATGCCGTACATAAACCCTAACGGTGATAATGAGAAATGGGCTAATGACTTGTGGGCTTTACATATCCAACAAGTGGGCTTTATAGATTAGCCCAATTACAAAGAGAAATAAACTCAGTGTGGTATAAGAAGCCCAAATACTATATGTGGTTTAATATCCCCCTTTAAATTTGCACACCATGAGTTTAGTCTTTAATTTGTCAAAATCAGCAATCGGCGAGGACTTGGTAAAGATATCAGCAACTTGTGATTTACCTGAAACAAAGGACACAATAAGTTCTTTTCAAAGTGCTTTTTCACGAACATAGTGATAATCAATTTCGATATGTTTTGTTCGGGCATGAAACAATGGATTTGCAGTTAAAGAATGTGCAGAATAATTATCAGTCCAAATAGTATGAGGAGTAGGTAAAGCAAAGCGTAATTCAGTAAAGAGATAACGAAACCAAGATATATCTGCAGCAGCCGTGGCTAAAGCACGGTATTCTCCTTCAGTGGAAGAGCGAGCAATTGTTGGTTGTTTTTTAGCAGACCAATGCACCGGATTTGGGCCGAGAAAAATAACCAGCCCAGTGGTGCTACGTCTATCTGTTGGATCACCGGCCCAGTCCGCGTCCGCAAAGGCTTGGAGTGGGAGGTGACCCTTTTGATAGAACAAACCGTTAGATTTTGTGCCTTGGAGATATCTTAAAATGCGTTTAGCCCCACTGAAATGAATTGTTGTGGGAGAATGCATGAATTGGCATAAATGGTTAACGGAAAATGCCAAGTCAGGACGACTAAAAACAAGATACTGTAGTGCACCAAGTAATCGGCGAAAAACAGTGGGATCAGGTAGAGGATCCCCCTGATTAATATGAAATTTAACACCAGCTGCTAATGGCGTAGGGCTGGGCTTGCAATTGCTCATTTTAAAACGAGCTAAAAGATCGGTAATGTATTTCTCTTGGTGAGATAAAATCCATTGGGTTGTACGAGTAACTTGAAGGCCCAAAAAATAAGTTAGAGGACCCAAGTTTGTCATGTTAAATTCGGACCCAAGTTGAGAAATCAAAGTTTTGATGTAGGAAATATCATTTCGAGTAACGATAATATCATCGACATATAACAATAGCATAGTAATCTTATTGTTTGAATGACGAATAAACAATGAGGTGTCTGCATAAGACACAATAAAGCCTAGAGAAAGCAAATATGTAGTGAAACGCTCAAACCAAGCACGAGGTGCTTGTTTAAGCCCATAAATCGATTTGTGGAGTTTACAAATGTAATTTGGAAATTGGGAGTTAACAAAACCAGATGGTTGCTTCATGTAAACTGTTTCACGCAAGTAACCGTGAAGAAACGTATTTTTTACGTCGAGTTGTTGTAAAGGCCAGTCAAAGCTGGCAGCAAGAGCTATAATGCATCTAACAGTTGTGTATTTTACTATGGGACTGAAAGTCTCGTCGTAGTCAATGCGAGGGGTTTGATGAAACCCTTTGGCTACTAGACGGGCTTTATAACGAGAAACAGTACCATTGGGATTAATTTTGATTTTAAATACCCATTTGTTCCCAATGATATTAGTAAAAGGTGGAGGTGGAACAAGGCTCCGCGTATGTTGTTGTATGAGACTTGCAAATTCCTCAGCCATAGCATGGCGCCTCTGAGGGTATTTGGAAGCCTCAGTAAAACTAGTAGGATCAGTGTGTGTAGTGTGAGAAGAAGTAGAAGAAGTAAAGCAATAATTAGGTACAGATCTTAATGTAGAATGATACATCAACTTTTTCTTGGAAATACTGGATTTGCTGCGTGTTTGCATATGGTGACCTGGAGGGGGAGGGGGGGGGGGGAGTTCATCATTGGGTCATTGTCCTGGTTTGCCAAGCCACTGCTGGGGACAGTGAGCCCTGCAGAAGTGGGTGGAGGAACCACTGGTGAAGGGACTTGAACCCCAGGTGGCTGCAAGTCAGGGCTACCCTCAGCAGTTGGTTCTAGACCCTGGTTAAAACCAGGTGTAGTATCTGTTCGTACAGTGGTTTCTGGGTCCTGGTTAACACCAGGTGTAGTAACAGTTCTAGGAGGAAGATTGGAGCTAAGAGGAGGTGAAGTATCTGTTCCTTCAGGGTTGGTAGAACCAGGAAACAGAAAAGTAGAAGAATGAGTTTGTTGTTGAGATGAAGATGTAGTAGTACAAGTATACTTTGAATAAGGAAAAGAAAATTCATCAAATACCACATCCCTACTAATAAAGAACTTGTTAGAGAGTTTGTCAAAACAAAAATAACCTTTATAACTTTCTGCATAACCAACAAAAATACATTGCTTGGTTTTAGGATCAAGTTTGGATGTTATATAAGGTCTAAGACATAGATCACAAGCACATCCAAATACACGAAGATGACTATACTTAGGAGATTTGTTGCACAACAATTCAAACGGAGATTTATTGTTTGTAACTTTGCTAGGCATGCGATTAATCAAGTAAGTAGCAGTGGTAACAGCATGGTACCAGAAAAATTTAGGTAAAAATGCATTTTGGAGTAAAGTCACAGCAGATTCAACAATATGTCTATGCTTACGTTCAGAAATACCATTCTGTTGGGGTGTGTGTGGGCAACATTTTAGGTGTGAAATACCATGTTCCTCTAATGATTTCTGAAAAACAAAAGTTGTATACTCACCACCTCCATCAGATCGAAGGATTTTGATTGAATAACCCAGAAGTTTTTCAATAAAAGTTTTGAATTTCATAAAAGTAGCATGAACTTCAGATTTAAATTTGAGTGGAAACAGCCATGTATAACGAGAAAAATCATCAATGAAGAGCACATAATACTTATAGCCATGATAAGACAAAGTTGATGCCGGTCCCCAAACATCCGAATGAATTAAGTGCAAAAGAATGTTTGTAACAGAATCAGAAACATTGTAAGGGAGTCTTTTCATTTCCAGCCAAACAAGCTTCACAAAGAGTACCAGATTTAGACAAAAATTCAGAACAAGAAAGACATTTAAGTAAAATAGCATGTGAAGGGTGACCAAGGCGTGAATGCCACATATGAGTTTGTAGTTTTTGTCCCAAGTGTGCTTGAGGACCAGTTTGCAGAGAGTGAGGAGACAAGGGGTAAAGTCCATTTCTACTGAGACCCTGGTATAATATTTTTCCCGTAGTGATGTCCTGAATGCAAAATGATGTTTTGTCAAATATAAATCTAACATTGTGCTCAGTGCAAAGTTGATTAACAGAGAGCAAATTAACAGATAAGTTTGGAACATATAATGTTTTAGATAAAGTAAAAGAGTGATTAGCAGTTGTAAGAAGAGCTGTACCAGAATTTTGGATAGGCAGAGAGGAACCATTACCAATGGTTACTTGTTCATTACCAGCATGGATTCGATCAAGGAGAGGTTGGCCAGCTCAGATGTCATATGGTTGGATGCTCCTGTGTCAGTGAGCCATAGCTCGGAGGATGGTTGACATTGTTGGTGAGAAGTGGCAGCCATGGCGGAGAGCTGCTCTGGTGGGTGTCTGCCCTGATATGAGTAATCCATCCGGTGGTAACAGTCGAGAGCAGAGTGAAAATGATAGCCACAGATCTGGCAAGTGACCTTTGAAGAGCCTCCTCGACCCGAACCAGCTCTGCCTCTCGGAGTTCCATAACCTCCACGACCCGAAACACCGCGACCGAACCGTTACCGTAACCAGACCCGGCACCCGATCCGAATCCATACCCAGATCCGGATCCAGAGTTAGACCCGTACCCTGGTCCATGACTCGAGTTAGGGTTTCCTCGTCCCCCTCGACCGCCGCCGTGTTGACCTGGACGTCCACCACGATGACCGGAGGAAATACGGCCACCACGTCCAGATCGGCCGCCATATGAATAGAAGGCAGAGGGGTGAGAGGTGTCGGAGGTAGAGATATGGGACTCGAGCATCTGTTCTTCGGCTTTAAGCAGCACATGCAACTCCTCAAAAGAGATCGGCGACGAGTTGATCCGAATCGAGGATCGGAAAGAGTTGTATTCCGCCGGAAGCCCGTTAAGGGCATAGAGAAGCATGTCTTCGTCGGCAATCAATACAGAGGAGACGGCGAGGCGGTTGCGAAAAAAAGTAAGCTTCTGCATGTAGAGATCGATGGAGTAGGAACTCTTTCTTGTGGTTTGAAGATCAGATTTCAACTGGAGGATGTTGGATCTGGTGAGGGAGGCATAACGGTGTTCAAGGGTTAACCAGGCGGCGCGTGAAGTGGAGGAACCAATGACCTGAGTCAAGGCGTCGGTGGATAGAGTAGCGTTGAGGATTGCAGAGACTGCTTGGTCTTGCAAAACCCAAGAAATAGCGGCCGGATTTGGAACCGGACCGGCGTCGGTAGTGAGAAACTCAGGCGGACACTCAGATGTGCCATCGAGAAAGCCAAAAAGTAGGAACTCTTTCTTGTGGTTTGAAGATCAGATTTCAACTGGAGGATGTTGGATCTGGTGAGGGAGGCATAACGGTGTTCAAGGGTTAACCAGGCGGCGCGTGAAGTGGAGGAACCAATGACCTGAGTCAAGGCGTCGGTGGATAGAGTAGCGTTGAGGATTGCAGAGACTGCTTGGTCTTGCAAAACCCAAGAAATAGCGGCCGGATTTGGAACCGGACCGGCGTCGGTAGTGAGAAACTCAGGCGGACACTCAGATGTGCCATCGAGAAAGCCAAAAAGTGAGTGTGTGCAAAAAATGGTTTGGATCTGGTGTTTCCAAAGAACAAAATTGGAACTATAGAGTTTGAAAGGTATAAGGTTGTGTATATTTGCAAGTAAGTAAACCGGCGGTGAAGCCGGTGGTGTAGGTATGATCGACATCAGAGCTCTGATACCATGAATGAATTCTCAAGAATTCATGAACAAAACAGAGAGTTCTGGAGAAAACAAGAACTTAGAGAGAGAAAATATTTACATTCAATAATCCGCAAGTGAAGAGGCGGAGAAGATAAATACAAGGACTAGAAAGAGCCGTTCAGATCTAGCTAGACCATCGGACGGCTGTAAATGATGCAGTACATAAACCCTAACGGTTATAATGAGAAATGGGCTAATGACTTGTGGGCTTTACATATCCAGCAGAGTGGGCTTTATAGATTAGCCCAATTAAAAAAGAGAAATAAACTCAGTGTGGTATAAGAAGCCCAAATACTATATGTGGTTTAATATATTTTTCTTATTATTATAGTATCATTAAAAAATTATCATTTTTTTTTATTATATCGTTATCTAAATTAGTCACCAAAAGTGACCCTTCAGTCAGCAGAGAACTTTCTAGCGAAACATAAGAGGTATGATATGTCACTATCCGTCCATCGGTATCTAAAACACTTAGGCCTCGTTTGGGTAAGGTACAAGAAGCGGGGATAGGGATAAAACTGTACCTCCTGCTTCTTGTCCTGTGATTGGGTGCAGGATAAAGAGCAGGTACAAAATTGATTCCCTTATCCCATAGGTACAATTCTCAACTTTTTTGCCTTCAACCTTGTACCATCCCCTAGGTGGTACTACCTCCGTTTCTTCTCTATCACACCATTTTGACTTTTTGACTCGTATCTGGGTCACTTTGACCAGGTGAGTTGCATAGCAAAACGATGTTATTTTTTGATAATTTTTTCACCGTGTTATAGAGCACCTTTTACTTTACAATACCATGAAAAAATTATCAAAAAATTGCATCATTTTGCTACACAAATCACCGGGTCAAAGTGACCCAGTGAATAGTGACAAAAGTCAAACCGGTGTGATAGAGAAGAAATGGAGGTAGTATAAGGTAGGATAAGGGGAGGAGGGTATAAGGAAGGTGTTCTGAAATGACAAAATTACCCCCATATAAATGTATATATATACACACACATATATATATACATATATATGTACATAAATACATAAATATATATGTATATCTATACATGTATATATTATGTGTATATATATGTAATATATGTATATGTATATGTATATACATAATAAATATATATGTATATATGATATGTATACAATATGTGTATAAATATACATATATATATGTATGTATGTATAGATATGTGTATATATAAGATATATGTATACATATGTGTGTGCGTGTGTGTATGTATATATGTATATATATACACATATACTGTATGCATATCATATGTATATATATATATACATTTATTTTATGTATGTATTTATACACACACATATAGATATATGTGTATGTATAATGCATGCATATATATGTATATGTGTGTGTATATTTATATATATGCGCATATATATTGTATACATATCATATGTATATTTATACATACATATACATTTATATCATGTATAAATATATATATATATATACACATTATATATATATTCATATAATACACACACATATAAGTATATATGTATGTATACACATACACATATAGATATATACATATGTGTGTGTGTATATTATATGTGTATATATATGTAATGTGTGTGTAATTGTCATTTACACACTATTGGTGCAAGGACTAATTGACTTACATCACGATACGAGCTTAGATTTATAATTATCTCTACTCTAATATTGTCACATTTAACATGTCAAAATGTGTGTAATATTTGTTTGGTTGTTTGCAGTATACAGTGGAGAGCAAAATAATTTTAAAAAGCAAGTTCAAACAAGTGGGGCAATGTTGTCATTTACACACATATCCTTGCAGCTTATCCTATCTTATATCCTGCTCTAACCAATCATTCGGAACCAGTACAATCGTATCCTGCCTTATACCTGTACAATTATATCCTACCTCTTGTACCAGTACAACTCTTACCCCCATCATTATTGTACCTTACCCAAACGAGGCCTCAAGTAATACCAGAATGATCCTTTTCAAACGAGCTTCCTGCCAAAAAATACTAATATGATTGCTTCTAGCCTTCTCTTACCGACTTGTGTGTGTGCTCCGTTTTGGGTTAGACTAATTCTAAGAGCATCTCCAGTAGTACTAGTTAAAAGTTATTTATAATTTGATGAAAATTTAACATTTCTATTTTAGATATTGTAAAAATTTAGTTAGTGCTCCAATAGTGCTAGTTAAATGATTAGCTATATAACACGTGGCACATTCTCAATAGTTCTTATATGAGAATTTTAAGGAATTCATGACATAACAACTAAAAACATGGGTAAACAAAATATGAAGTTATTTATCCGGCTAGTTAAAAGTAGTGAGCGGGATAACTATCCGCTAAAATAAAGAGCGTAGTAGAGAGCCTATTGGAGACAAAAAAATTCCCATCTTATTTATATTTTGAAGATAACCGCCATATAGATAACCTATTGGAGATGCTCTAAGTCCTCTCTTACCGACTTATCGGCATAGATTAACTAACTAAATATCCCATATATATTATATATATTTTGTGTGATTTGAGGAATCTAAAGAATCTTTGGGGGTGTTTCAAAGATTGGGTGTGAACTCATAGTGTCATTACCTGTTTTGCATCAAATGTGTTGGCACGATGGAATCTCTTAGGCGTAACCCCAACCTCATGTGTAACCTTCCAAATTTGGTGGCTCCTCTTTATCATTATTCAAACAAACCCAACCGTTTCTGTTGAAACAGCTGTGACTTCTTTACGACTTCCAGTGCCATGATTCCCCATTGTTTGATCGAACAAGTTGGGCATCAAATATCTATCTGGATATTTGTAGAACAAGTGGAGCACTATGAAATATGGCAAAAGAAGACTCAAAACTTTCGTCTTTATAATTCGTTTGGCTACTTGTAGTAGTAGTTGTTAACATAATCTATGTTTCGCTATGTCACTTTGACCCGATGATTTCGATCAGGTCAAAGTGGCCCGAGAGATAGTGAAAAAAAGGCAACTGAGAAGTTTCAAGCGAAACATATGTAAGACTATGTTCATCATTGTCCGAGGGTCTAGACATCATGCCTAAATGTACGAGAATTCACTATTTATGGTCTCACTATATCATGCATCACATCCTGCAGTATATCCGACGAACACCCGAACACAAACATCCAGTATATCAAATGCAACTTATCCGTCAACAATCATATATACCATTCTCCCATATCGGTATAGTTACTATTAGGGGTGAGCAGAAATCCGCACCACCCGGCCAACCCGACCGATTCGAGCCGAACCCATCGGAAGAGGGTAAAAAATTTGTTTTATCGATTGGGTATGGGTTGATTTAACCCGGACCCGCCAAGAACCGGGTGGGGCGCGGGTACCAACTACCTGAACCCGTAGGAACCCGAACCGACCCGAGGCAGGTGGTGCGAAGTAAACCCAAACCCTAGCCGCATCTGTTTAGTTGTATACAGAGCATATGATACATAACTACAGAGAACGAAGAGAGAGCGAGAAAGTAAGAAGAAGAAGAAGAAGAAGAAGAAGAAGAAGAAGAAGAAGAAGAAGAAGAAGAAGAAGAAGAAGAAGAAGAAGAAGAAGAAGAAGAAGAAGGAGGAGGAGGAGGCTAACGTCGCGCCTCCAAATCTTGCTCTCTCTCAGATTTTCAAATCTCTTTGGTAATTTGTCGATTCTTGCTCTCTCTCTCTCTCTCTCTCTCTCTCTCTCTCTCTCTCTCTCTCTCTCTCTCCCTCCTTCACTCACGCCGATCGGAGTAATGAACTGATTCACTTCTTCTCCATCTCCGATCGCTCGGTTTGGCCGCCTCCGATCCACCTCTGATCACCTCCGATCCACCTGTGCAGAAAACCACCGGGTATACCCGGAAATCATCAGAAATTATCCGGCCCCGATGAACCCGAAATACTCGGGTTTGGTGGTTGTTCGAATGGGGACGGGTTGGCATGAAGCAAAACCCGACATGTTGGGTCGATCAGCCAAACGGGAATATACCCGGCCGAACCGACCCGTGCTCTGCCATAATAACTATTATCCCTGATAGCGTCTCCACCCCACATCTATTCTATAAAATAACATGGTTTAATTAACTTGTGACTTTTCAGCCTTTAGATTAAATAAATCAGCCTCAACTCTTAGATCTCACCTACCACGCACTTAACTACCTACTATTTGAAAATTTACCCTCTCTCGAATTAATTTACGTAATTATCAAAATTGTGTAAGAATATGATTTGACTGATATTATATAAAATTACCGGGATGTCATTTTCATCTTTTCCTCTAACAAAATCGATTATAAACGTATTTTTTGGATAGTGTCCTAAGGCACGTACAATCCCCTAGTGCTCATTAAGATAGAAAGTGATATGGTGTTGTTAGTGCATGGGAACATTATCTCGTCTCCGAGTTGAAAAGTGCACCTCACAAACGGTTACATGTATAGAAAGAAGTTTCACTCCTTCACGTCGGTCGACGGTGACACCGCAACAATTAAATGGGACCCGCAGACAGCACCGAAACGGGTGGCGTTAAATGATTGCTTTTGGAGTACTTATCCTCTGCCACCATTACCGAAATTTAAAAACGTCCTCACCCATTATACGGCGCCACGTGTCTGACACATAGCTGGATCCTCGCCGCCTCTCTCTCTAAACCCTAGTGCTTTAAAAACCCCCCAAAGCCCAACTATACCTCTTCATCAACCACCCCCACCACCGTTGTAGTTTCTCAAAGTCTTTCTCCCGCAAATCTCTCTCTCTCTCTCTTTCTCTCTGTGTCTGTAGGTATGGGGGACTTGCAGAGGAAAGTGAAGCTTCAAGGGCTAAAGCTGAAGCATCTGTTCACCAAAGGTGTGAGGGTTGTGAGCGTCTCATGCAAGAAAGGATGGTTCAAAGTCAAGCACATCAGAGGCTGATGATTCATTCATTCATATACTACTACTCACAATTTTTTTAGGGGTTTTTGTTTGTTTTTGGGGCTGTGATGGGTCCTGATTATGATGATGGGTTGTGATTTGGGGGAAGTGTTTGGTTTTGGTTTTGATGGGTTTTTTTCGTTTCATCATTTTTTTTTCTCCTTTTGATGGATCATGTACCAAACTTGTTTATGTGATAGATCATATTCTTGATTGATGTATAAATTCCAAACAGATTTGCTATTTAATCTTTGTTCTTTCTTTCATGCTGTGCTTTTCTTTTATATACATCACTTAGATGCTCTATCAAACGATTGGATTCATGGTCTTGTAGAGTGAAATATGTTCCATACCACTGAAGAAATTATCAAGAAACGATTATTATCAAAAAATTAAATCGTTTTGCAATCCAAATTATTCAGTTAAATTGACCCAAATACGAGTCAAAAGAGTTAAGTGGTTAGTTGGAGAAGAAACAGAGTGGTAATAGACACTCTCACCCCCTCATGTCTGACCCAAATACATTTTCACCCCCTATAGGCTGAGAAATGGCACTTGCCTCTTCGCTGTGTCAAACAACACTTGGCATTGTGTCATTCCATACTCTGGTTCCATGCTCTGGACTGCCGACTTCGCACTTTCGGCTGACGACCTCGCAATTAGGGACGACCTTACAATTAGGGGACCTTACCATTAGGGATGGCTAAGTACTAGGTAGGGGTAAATATCTTGTGAGAGTAAGAGCCCGTTTGGTAATGCTTTTGCTTTCTAGAACGCTGTTTTTCAAATCCAAAAGCAGTATTTATGTGTTTGGTAAATTTTTATTTTTCTGCTTTCTAGAAAGCAACTGCTTCCCCACAGCAGCTTTTGAAAAGCAGGGGAGGGGTTGCTTTCTACAACCTGTTTTTTGATTAATTTATTATTTGACATCATTATCCATTAACAAATGTTAATAATATATTATTGTAATACTAATATCTATTATATCATGTCTGAAATGGTCGTTTTGACATTTACAACAAGTCTAAAGCACTAATTACCAAACACAAAATGACAAAAGTGCTTTTCAACAGCAAGTTATTTATGGAGTTTACCTAACACTTTTTGTGCAGATTCTCACAGCAGCTTTCTCACAGTGCTTCCTACACAGCAGCTTTCTAAACCGCCACAGCATTACCAAACTAGCCCTAAGTAAGGTTCAGTTTGAGAATGATTTTGTTGTCAGCGTTGTTCTGTCTCATAGATTTTAGAAGTGAGAGGAAAGTTGTTTTTCGGAACCGGTTTCAAACTTCTAATTTTTTAAAAATGTCAATACATATTTACGAAATTGTTCAATGTCATATTTTTTTGTCATTTTATTCTTCAGAGCCGATTCACATTTGATCATATCAAACACAAAGTTGGTGTTTCAACTTTTTCACAGTACTCACATAATATCTATCAAACAACAATTTATCAAAAATTTGCAGTAACTTCCACGTCGTGATTTTCTCACAACAGCTTCTAGCACTTCCACAGCGTTCCCAAACCAGCCCTAAGTATCCTTAATTTTGGCACAAAAAACTAGTAAAAGTGTTATATTTCCCAACCGGCCGTAATCTGATCTCGACACGGATCACATACATGGATATGTCAGGTGAATCTCCCAAGTGAAATTTGTCTGCATACGCAAAGTTTTTAAACTCAAAATCTCTTTAAGCGGAATCAGACAGCTTACCACTTGGACTAAATTACATTAGTCGAATCAATGATTTATCTATTGTGAGAAGATAAGCAAGAATATAAATCATGAGTTGCTTTATTGGCCTAGATGAAATTGAACCGGACTCTTCGACAGATCAATAGTTCTGTGTCTTCCAACGCAGCTAGACCATTACAAGCAGAGGCTGAAGTCATCTCGGCAAGCCGCAATTTCTCTCATGGTTACACAAACATTGAACTAGAAACCAATCGTCCGGTCCAAACTATTAACAGATAGCTTACTAGCTTTACAATTAAATTTCTCTTGTACTAAACGTCCGAGCAAGGGGTACTTGGGACGGGAACTTTCTCGAATCTCTTTGATATCGACATCAGGCAGGTTCTTCTTCTATTGTACATTCCAGGTTCTTGAGTTTGGGCAGATGAAAATTGAAACAAGATATTCACTCCTGTTGATGTCCGATAAAATTACCTTGAAGCAATTGAGTCTGTGTACATAATACGGTATCCGTATCAGTGTTTATCTACTTATTTATTTATTAGTATTTAGTTATGATATTAGAGTTTTTAATAATCCGAGCTTGGCCCGTTAGGTCTCGGTTAGGTTAAGGTCCAGTATTTCATCTATTTAAGTGATGTACTCCTACAGTATTATTCAAGCAATAAATAAATCAGTTTCTCTTTTATCTTTTTTACTGTTCGTGTGTCTGTTGGGGTTAAAAACCCTCGTGTGCGACTAATCGTTGTAACAGTACACATTTTATCTTTGAAAGCATTAATGTGACTGCCATCTCCCACACGCCAAATAGTTCATGCTAATAATGAATCTGCATCTTCTAGTAGGCTTCTGTATGCATAAGACAACTGATGGACCATCTCCCACACGCCAAATGTTTCCGCTATGCGTCAAGATTGCTTTAAACACCCTATGGACCAAACTGGTATGGTTTTATAAAAGATGCCAAGATTACTTCGCCAAAACAGTTGTATCAAAATCTTGCAGATCTTTTAAGTTTATTCCTCGTGTATCTTACTTGTTCTCATTGCATCCTAGTTTACCCCCGTGGTGTGCTTTCTTGTATTGGGCTTATTTGGATGAGAGTAAGTAGAGAGGAACTAAAAAGTCAAAAATTTGAAAAATCCGGTCAAACTTCTCCGAACAAACAAAGGAAACGGAATTCCGCCAAAAAAAGTTCGGGAATTCCGGCTTGAAATCCGGATTTCCGGATTTTCAGCCGGATTTCCGGATTTTTTGACGGAATTCCGGATTTTTTTGGCAAAATTCCGAACTCTTTAATGTAATTTTTGGTTCCTTTTACACAATGTTGTGTTATCACAGTGGTAAAGTGTTTGAATCAATTACACGAGGTCTCATGTTCAAACCTCACCATCTCTAAAAATATTTATTTTGTATTCATAATTTATAATAATCTACCCCATCCAAACACTACAGATAAAATGAGCTTTTAAGCTCAACCTCTCACTTATTTCAGCTCATCCAAACAGCCCCATTGTTCAGCTCCCCACAAAAAGCCTCTAATTAACTAATCCATATGTTGTCAAGTACTTTTAGGTAGAAAAAAGCGACTCATTTCGTAGTTAGGAATAGTTTGGCTCACGACCTTGATGAAAATCTCCTTACCTAATGTGGAGAGAGTTTTCTGCTTTCATATCTTTAGCTTTGTACCGACTCTTTCAATGAGCTTCTGAAAAGTGATTGATTTTTGTCTCCCGATTGTTATAGGATGCCTCAAGTAGCTCTAGCGATATTCGGAAATTAGAACTCTGCAAAGATTGCTCCCAACTATTATTTCCTCCGTCTTGGTATTATTAGAAAAGATTGCAGTTTGATTTTATTCGTTGCTTCTGTAAAATTATTTTAGTGGGTATTTTCAACATTAATAGTAAGGAATAATTTGTACTGTATTTTATACAGTGACACAGACTTTAAAAAAATTATTTAAGGTTGTTTCTTCATTATATTTTTTAAATATTGATAAATGACGGTCATGATCATAATTAGTCTTTACATTTAAGAATTAATTATTAATTAGGAATACAACTTGATTCTAGTAGTAATTCGTACTCATATGAAATCAATATTCACAAATAAAAGTACCACACGCGTCTAGCGCGATGGATCTATTACCAATCACCTAAAGAGATTCTAAAAAAAATCACATAAAGTATTAGTTTTTCTTTAATACCACTAATAATGAAGCCCGAGACACGAGACACAACAACTATATGATCCCACGAAACGAATAATTACAGGCCGTCAGATTCTTGTTAATTGGAGGCACAAAGTCGTTCCACGCAATTTCTACATAGCGGGTTAGTTTGGATGCGATGATTTTTGGTTTTTATTAAACTTTAATCGTTGATGTTTGGATGAATTAGATTTTTTTTTTGTTCTCTACAACAACCGGTGCCCGGGGTCATGTAAACGAAGCACCGGATAACATTTTACTAACATTGTACTCCTTCCATCCGGTGCCCTGGTTGAACAAACCGGTGGATTGCTTGTTTCTGAGAAAAAATTAAAGGTGTGGTCACTATGCAAACATGTGTCACTGTTATTGCAAAAAAAAAAAAAAAAAAAAAAAGTTAACAATCCGGTGCCCTGGTGTAGCACCAGTACACCGGAACAAATGATTTTTTTTGGTTTCTGTAACTCTAAAATTCAGATTAAGATTTTATAAAAAACCAAAAAAGCATGTCAATCCAAACTACCTCAGCATATTATCCTGTCCTTTCAAATTTTCTGTTTGTAAGTTGTTCGTACGCCTCTTTAAATTTTTTCGTGTGCAACAACGATGACCCTTTTGTGGGCGCGCTTGACAGCCCTTATTCCTTCGTGTGCAACAACGATGACCCTTTTGTGGGCGCGCTTTACAACCCTTATTCCAAGCTCTAGTTCATATAACGTCCCCAATCCCAACCTCATAAGCTAAGGTACAACGATAATTAGGCACCGCGACATAAAAGGGTTCACTCTTAGGTCTTGTCTCATGGGCCATGGCCCAATGTTATAGTGCAACCTCACGTTGGAGTCTTTAGGTATGCTCTGATGCTTGGGAAATGATAAGGCTGTTATCAAATTTGGGTTGCGACACTCACCTCACGAACGATGAACTAATCGACAAAACACAAAGTTTACGTGGTTCGCTAGCCCAAATCGAGCTAACTACGTTCACAGCGAGGAGAAATATTTGTCATTTATCGAGAGAAACAATTACTATGTAGTGCATACATGTTCTAAGCACTTAGGAGCCTATTTAGTGCTTATAACCGACCTAGAGTCGTCCTAGAAAGATTAGGAAACAATTCCAAAAACGTTAGGAACAGTCCAGGTCGTGCGACCTCTAAGCCCAAGTCGTGCGACATCTGAGCCAAAAATCCTGATGCTTCGAATGTTTTCCTCCAGGTCTTGCGACCTCCGAAAACATCCTGAATAATTATTTGTTTTCCACCTTGGTTCCTTTAGTCTCCACTGTTGATCTGGATGATTTCTTCAACTTATTCAAGGCATAAATTTTACAAAACCTCTTGTATCATCTACACTTCTATTTGAAGACACATGGTGAGTTTGGGAATGCTTCCGCTGCCAGCAAAGTTGCTTTCCGACAGCAGAAGCAGTTTTAGTGTGTTTGGTAAAAATAAAATTTATGCTTTTCCGGACAGTTTCTGTTGTCCCACTTTCAGAAAGCAAGGGGGGATATACTTTTCCAGAAAGTGCTTTCGATTAATTTATCTACAATCGATTTTGACCGTACAATTTTTTAAAATATCAATAGTTATCTTTTCGGAAATGACACGTGTCATATACTTTTGTCATTTTACCCTCTCACAACAATTTCACAGTTGATTTTATCAAACACAAAACTACTATATCAATATTTCACAGCTGCTTCTACGTAATATTTACCAAACGACATTTTATCAAGACTTCACAGCAGTTTTTTACAGTATTTTCACACAGCAGCTTTCTACCACCGCCACAGCATTTCCAATACGAATGTCTGCATAATAGTAAGACCGTCAGTCACAGCATAGTATTCCTTCCCGTTTCCGTCCCTATCCAAAACTCCCCCCGTTTCTAGCAGGTACTATCAGAAAACGAATATCCTCAATGATCCCCTACTCCTCACCACACCACAACAATACTACGATCTTAATTCATCACCGACAACACCGAACACCTAACCACAGTTTCCAAATAAACGGCCACGATTCAAACCAAAACCGATCCATTTCCTAATCTTCACCAGCTTTCGGTTCCATAGTCGTTTCTCTTCCTCTTCTGTCTGAGATCGTCTTCTTCGTCGCCGTCGCCGTCGCCGTGAAACTGCGCTTCTCTGTAACACACACACACAGAAACTGCGCTTCTGATGGAGATGTCAATGGTGGAGTCTCGCTCGCTCGCCGTTCTGACTCTCGTCCGTGAAGCGCTTCTCCCCGTTGACCAAATCGCTAGACGATTCCCTAAAAACTCTATACAGAGTACTAAAAGAAGCTGTAAGTTCAGGACCTGTTAGATCTCTCTCTCTACTTTCATAAAGTTTCAATCTTCATTTTCGTTTTCCTGAATTTCGCCGATTTGGAGCTCGAAATTCGAAGCAACTGAGTCTCGGAATCGCTAGGGTTCAGTAAATTAGGTCAATTTCATTTCAAGTGTTGAAATTTCGCGGTCTGTGAATGTTTCGTTGATTTTAGGGTTTGTGGGAAGTGAATTTGGGGATTAGGGCTTGAAAAATAGAAATTTGGATGGCAATCGTTAGGGTTTCGTGAAATCCGCCGGTCAATTTCATTTTAAGCGTTGAAATCTCGCAATTTCTGTTAAATTCGTTGGTTCTAGGGTTTGTGGGAATTGAATTTGGGAGTTAGGGCTTGAAAAATAGAAATTTGGATGGCAATCGTTAGGGTTTCGTGAATTCCGCCGGTCAATTTCATTTCAAGTGTTGAAATCTCGCAATTTCTGTTAAATTTCGTTGATTCTAGGGTTTGTGGTAAGTGAATTTGGGAACTAGGGTTTCAAAATAGAATTTGGATGGCAGGAAGGAGAGAATTAGGGTTTCATAAGACGAACGGTTGTAGTTTGAAGGAACAGTTAGCGAGAACGACTCTTCGGAATGTGAAATCTCAGGGTCACACTTACGTTGAACTGAGGGAAGATGGGAAGAGGTTCATCTTCTTCTGTACACTGTGTCTGGCACCGTGTTATAGTGATTCCGTGTTGTTTGATCACTTGAAGGGAAACCATCACAAGGAGAGGCTGGTTTCTGCGAAAGCTACTTTGTTGAAACCGAATCCGTGGCCGTTTAGCGATGGCGTGCTCTTCTTTCAGGATTCTTCTGAGGAAGAAGAAACCGAGTCACCGAAGGAAGACGGTGCTTCGATTCAGTTATTGGATGACCGAATCGACGACGGAAATGAGCTTGCTATAGTATGCCACGGAGGGCTTACGAGCACTAATGGTAACGGTAATGGTAACTGTCTAGCGATTACGAGCACTAATGGTAATGGTAATGGTAACTCTGTGGCTGGTAAGGATGTGAATGGTGACAGAGGTTCTACTGATTTGGTTGTTCCGGGGGTTTTTAACGGGAGTGAAATCTCTAATTTAGATGTGACGTTCATCGGTGTTGGACAAATCGCTTCCAGGTTCTACGTGAAAAAGGATGTTCCAAAGGGTGTGTGTAAAATTTGGTGTGAGTGGCTTGGAACAAACAGCAACATGGACTCTCCGATAGTTCCTGAGCATGATTTTGCTGTTGTTACCTTTTCTTATAATTATAAACTAGGGCGGAAGGACTTATTTGAAGACGTCAAATATTTGCTTACTTCGAGTTCGCAGGCAGAGAGCGAGGATGTTGACCATGCTACAAGGAAAAGGAAGAAGTCATTTTCAGACCCTGAGGATATCAGTGAATCTTTGGGTAATCAGTATGGATCTTCTGGTGAAGACTCTCCGTCAAGAAGCAATTCTGGGTCAGGCCTGTTAGAGGGATTCGATGATCAGCTTCTGCATTCAAGTTTTATATCGAATAAAACTATAAGGAGAGAGTTGAGGCGACACCAGCGCGCAGCCGCTGAGAGAATGTGTGATATTTGTCAACAAAAGATTCTTCCAGGTAAAGACGTGGCTACTCTCCTAAACAGGAAAACTGGAAAACTTGCTTGCAGCAGCAGAAACAGAAATGGGGTATGTTTCTCTCCCCTTTGTATTACAGATTTTCTTGATAGTTCTGTTACATAATGGCTGTATAAATGAGGTAGCCTGTAGGGGTTGACAGCTCGAGTAATACCACATCTATTTGCGAGTCACATATTTAGCTTTCCAGATATCGAAAGAAAATAACACCAACCTTCTTCAACCCTGTAGTTCACTGACAATGTTACCTTCCAATTTACCCTATAGCTCCACCTTTCTACATTATATTTGGTACTTCACCCACGATTTCCTATGTAAATTGAATGTTTGAAGGTGAAGAAAGTAGCGTTTCTAATTATTAAAGGTCACTTGGCAGGCTTTTTCATTTTGCTCATGTGTATAATTTACTTTCAAATGTACATTTGCAGGTATTTCATGTGTTTCATGTTTCGTGTCTTGTACATTGGATACTTCTATGGGAGGTAGAGATATACAACAAACAGCTAACCATGCCCTTAGTCAGGCGAAGATCTAGAAGAAAGAATGGAGTCAAGTCCAATGGAACAGAAAAGGGGAGTGAGAATAAACCCTTAACCGTGCTATGCCCCGAGTGCCAGGGCACAGGCATACATATTTATGGAGAAGAGCGGGAGAAACCTACCATCCCTCTATCTGAGGTTTGCAAACTATAGTCACCTTCATCTTCCCTTTATGATGTTGTTAGGTTATTACATATAATATATTGTAGTTTTACTTGATGAAAATTGGATAGTATGTAAAGAATCGACTTGAACCTCACAGGTGCTTCAGCCCTTCCACACTCCAGTTCTGTGACACTTATTTCTCCTGGACATCGAAGGGCTACAAGATTTACCTTCTTGTTTTTCCTATAAATCAACGATCTACAACTCTCGTTCCAAATTCCCTTACAGTTCTTATAGCACACCTAAAAGTCATGCTGTCAGGGGGGCGGTCCAGGTTAGGGGCCCAGTGGTAGAGGGGCTGGGCCGGGTTGAAAATGAGGGAAGTTGAACCCCACCGGGCCCGGGCCAAGAACCGGGCTTGTTTAGGGGTTGAGGGGGCCGGGTGGTCCTGGGAAATATATGTTATTAATATATTTTTAATACATATATATATATATTTTATATAAATAATAAACAGTACCGTTCCGGGAGTGGGGGGGGGGGGGGGGGGTTTGGAGGGGCCAAGTCGAACCGCGCGGGGCTGTAGATTGAGGGGGCTGGGCCAATGTCATTTTAGTGCGGGCCGGGTGCCGGTTTGAAGCCCGACCCGGCCTAAAAGTCTTCCAATTTTTTGGAGTTTTTTTTAGTAGGGTAAATGACACAAACCACCCCCGAGGTATGGCTATTACCAGCCCGCTACCCCGAGGCTTGGACATAATCAGAAAACACCCTTCTGTTCCCCCCTGAGAATATTCTCTGGCTTTGCAAGACAAGTATGAAGTTGTTCTGCATATGGGATAGTATTATTTGTTCCCTCTATTTGCTTCGAATGATAATCATCTGAAAGATTTGAGCTCCATTGTTCATTTTAAGGTGTACGATGAAACAAGTACATAGTAACCAATCAAACATACACAACTCGAACCTGTATGACTGTATCTTTCTTTTCATTTGGTTACTTCCAAACCTGATTATGTACTCTCTAGGTGGTGTTGTCTCCTCCTGAACCTGTGCTTCCAGCCGCCATCTTTCAGGCCTTCTTGTAGCTTAATAATACTAATATGTTTCTCTCATACGTTTCAGATTTTCCGACATAAGATTAAAGCCAGTGATGCGCGTAGAGCATGGTTGAAAAGTCCCGAGGTGTTGGATAACTGCTCCACAGGCTTTCATTTCCCGTCCCAGTCCGACGAACTAGTTCAGGTGATACCCATTTCGACAATTAATTACATTATTTGGATAAATACTGCATACACTTGATATTCTCGAAAGGAAATTTTGCTGGAATTATAACTTTTGTTATTGTTTTACAAAATAAAATCAGGAAGATGTGTCACTGTTGAAGTTCCTGCATTTCTATCGCGCCGATGTGTAGAGTGGCGGGCAGACTCAGAACCTAACGAGCTATGCCGTCTCCCCTGCCTTTGGAGTATGCCCCTGAAAATGTAAATCGTCGGAATCAACGTGTGTTGTCTCTCATGTATCCTGAGATGTAATACTCGCTGAACATAAACCTTGACATTTCATCAGAAACTTTCAGTTATATCTGTTTATATTGTAGAAATTTGTTTAAACGACATACTGATTCTTGCTAGTGTGCTTCTTACATGAACATTTTGAAATGTGTATTGTTATGAATCTGCAAACTCCTGGGGCTTTGTTTCTGTATGTGCTCGTTGGCATGCTACTTTTCCCGGACCGAGCTGTATTTGATCTGGAACTGGAGTAATGTTTTTGGACTCTCTGGCAAAGACGTATGCTCTCTAGCCTGTGTCGTGCAAATGATATATCCCGGGTTTCATTTTGGCTGATCAGATCATAGTTCGGACACAGTTTACAATTTTGACGCAATGGTTGTCTAATCAGCTCGTATTTCAAACACAGTGATTGAATATCTGCTGGGAGGTTGAATCCTATTTTTAGCAAAAAAATAAGAATTTGGACTCGGGTTCCTTTCAAGTTTATCAGGTAGCAGCACTTCAGACTTCCTAGTTCCTAGGACAGAGGAGGGGTGGACTCTACTTTTACAAATGAAAAAATCCACTGTTGCTATAGCATCTTGTTTCAGACGGCTTAAGGTCAAATATACAAGATGTGACCGGTGGTAATATAAAATTAAACTTTGCCAATCGATGTAAACTTACGATTACGTATATTAATACTGTTTAAGAGTAAGATTTTTGCCGTCCGGAGGAATGATTAGCAGATCCTGAGCAAATCCCAGTTCACAGAAGCCGGTCCATTGTCATTCGTGCAATTGAAAGCCAAGTCACCTCAATAAAATATCTTTCTATATAAACTGGTTTTTGAGCTCCATTGAGAAAATGTGCAAACACTCGAGAAAAATGGCATTGGCGAAGTTTGCTTCCTTAGCGGTTGTCTTTGCCATGGCATTTGGTCTCCTCCTCCCAGGTGTATGTGGTGGTGCGCGTCTATTTTCTATTCCTCCAGCTGCTGAATGTGGTGGTGGTGGTTTTCGGAATAATGACTTGGTGTTGATGAGGTTGAGGGAGCTCGGAGCTATGCTACCTAAGAACGTGCAAGTTCCTCCATCGGGGCCAAATCCTAGTCATAATTCGGTAGAGTAAAGTCTGAAGCCCAAAACAGAATAAATAAAAGTGAAAATGTCTTAATTGTCTTGGAATTCTATTACATTTGTATATTGTATTTATCTCTTTTTGCAGGTATAATTTTCTTCACGGTTTGTCTGTGTGTATTATTTTTTTCGTGTAAAATATACTCAAGTGCTCATGTAAATTGTGGCCTCGAGCTATTATAGCGTGAACATTGGGTCTTCATTTTGATCACTCTTCCGTTACAACGTTCATTTTGGAACTTGATCAAACAAAATTTGAGAAGTAGAATAATTTTGGTTAAAACGAATAAAGGGAAGTAAGCTAAGGTTGGCCTAGTGAGCAAGGCTTCGTACTCGAGAGTTTACGAGGGTCAAATCCAGTTTCCACAAATATTGCAATTCTTACGATTGCTGGACATTCAAACGATCACTTGTGAAAACGACAGATATTCTAAGACCCTCATTTATTATGAAGTGCGCATAAACTGACCTGGAGACCACAAGTACGAGAAGGAAGTCAAATAGATTGTCTAAAGTCAATTGAGCGATTCAGGAAGTTTGATACGACTTATTTTTAACTTAAGTCGACTTATAAGTTCAAGAAAAGTTTCACAAACTCAACTATAAAAGTTGAAGCTAACTTATAATGTGGAAATGACTTGTAACCAAACTACACCAAAATCTCCATCCATCTGAATTCATCCAAATAGGTGCTTTTACTCTTCCTTGTTCCAATTTCTGACCAGAAGTCCCCAAAAGCCATAAACCCTAAACCCCTTACCTTCATCTCTCTCTCTGAACAAGCAAACAATGGCTCTTCTTCGATTACTGTCTTCTTCATGCTCAAGGTGTAGAAGAACAATCTCAGACTTCCCAAAATCTTTCAGGGTTTTCTCATTCTCCACTCAAGCTTCTTCACCCACATCTCCAAAAGAGTCTCTTTATAGCAGGATTCAACCTCTCCCCAAACACTGTGGGATTACACATGTTCTTGATCAATGGCTCAATGAAGGACGATGTATCAACCATTCGGAAGTTTTAACCACCATCATACAGCTCAGATGTTTCAGACGCTCCAATCAGGCCCTCCAGGTACTCCAATCTCTCTCTCTTTGGGTTTTTTGGATCAAATGGCAGTGTATTTTGTAAAAAAATTGCAGATAAAAATTGGGTTTTTTTGGGTTCTTATGCTCTGAAAGTGGATGACTAATGGGTTAGGTAAACTGGTATTATTAGGCAAAATTTAAAGAAGTTGAGCAAAATTACAAGTCCAGAGCATCTCCAATGCTAAAAGTTAAAAATCATGTATAATTTAATCAAAATTGTCATTTTTTGTTTTAACTATTCAAAAAAGTTCTTATGATCTCCAATGCTACTATGTAAAAGTTAGCTAAAATGTAGTTATTGTAGGTAGAAATTAAATAAAAACAATTATTAAAGTATAAAAGGAGGAGAGTGATAGACACAAAAAAATTAGCTATCCATTTTCCGGTTCTTCATATATAATGAGCGGGATAACTATCCGCTAAAATAAAAAGAACGATAGAGAGCCCATTGGAGACGACGTTTTGACCATCTTCTTTATATTATAAAGATAACCGACATTTAATATCCCATTGGAGATGTTAGGCATCTTATTATGCAAAACACAAAATAGGCATCATTATCGCCAAACTTGGCGAAGTTCATTCCCTCGCCATCTTTATTTTTTTCCTACTTTTTTAGGTTTTTGAGACATTTGTCCACTTCTTGGGGGTGTGACTAATTATTTAAACAATGTTCCCTATAATTTCTTCACTACTTTTCCTAAATCTTTCTTTAAATTACATCTTGTACCGTAAAAATAAGCAATGACTATTAGCATTGAATTTAAATTGCATAATTTATAGCTAATAGCATTGGAGTCCAGGACAAAAATAAAAATACGAAATTGTTTTCTTAGGCATAATATTCCTATTTTTTACCTAATAGAATTGGAGATGCTCTAACACCTACACATAGGTGGAATAAGAGATGACCTTGTCATGTGTTGCGGAACTAATGGTAGAAAGAAATGGGCAATTTTGCTTGGTTGTTCTTCATTGTTTACTTTATGATCTAGTCATGTGTTTGGAAATAGACATATTTTCTTCATTCACTTTTGCAATTCTGCATTGCACACACTGATTTCAGATGGGTGTGGTATACATTGGAACAAATCATGAATGTTGTTGGTGGTTTCCTTGTAACAATCCCAGGTATCTGAGTGGATGAGCAAACATCACGCGTTGTCGTCCGAAGATGCCGCGATTCAGTTGGATTTGATTTGTAAAGTTCGTGGATTAAAAGAAGCAGAAGAATATTTCGATGGACTTCCTTGTAGATTAAAGAATTTGAAGGTGTACGTGTTGGAATGATGTAGGTGTATTAAGAAGAATCTGAAAACAGAAAGATTAACAGAAGCAATTAAAATATAGAAACAATAAACACTTACAGATGGTTAACTTGCCGAACGCTGAAGCAAGATAGAAGACAGTCTCGTTGTTCATGAAACGATCTCCGTGAAGTAATATTTGCCCCCCACAGTTGGTTTTCCTTCGTTTTATTTATCTACAGACACGGGCAAATTTACTCCCCAGGATGAAAGTCTTCACGTACTGCAGACGAAAGCACAATCTGCAGTACCGGCGAACCGAACTTTGTTTTGAGAGAAACTGGTAGTGAGTGAGTGAGAGAGAGAGAATTGTTTGCTGGAGTTCGGATGGAAAAACTGAGAGAGGAAGGTTCCTTTTATAGGCAGGGAGAGGAGCAGTTACACAACCGTTTGTGACTGTTCAAATTTGAACAGTAACGGTTGTAACTGTTCCAAAAGTTACAATTTGAAGACAGTTAATAACTGTTGGACTGTTAACATTTATTAACGGGCTGGACTGTTAATTCTGTTAATATTAATTATTAACGGGCTGGATTAAAAAAAAATTGTTTTCTGGCCCAAAAAGATAAAGCCCAACCACCCACCGCACCGCGCCACGTCACGGCCCGAACCCGAGACCGAGACCGAGCCGAGCCGGCCGGACGGCGGCGGCGCGCGCGCGCGTGTGGTGGTTCGACCATTGTCTAGGTCCTCTCTCCTACACAAAATGTGTATCACCCAAAGGGCGTGCCCTTAGTACTCAACCTTTGAGTAGATGAACTACTCTTCTCTTCCTCATTTCCAAGATGTGGGTGCATTTAAAATTGAGCAGTTGAAGTGGCCAACTTCAACGCCTAATTTCTCATTCACCCGTTAATGGTTTTCGACGTTTGGGATCTTGAATCGATCCCCTTGTTACCTAGTTTAATAATATGTTAACGTTGATTCAAGTTCTTAGTTATAACTTGACCGAAATTGGGTAACAAAAGTATGGTTCGAAAACCATTTTACAACAATCCCCCACATGAATGACAAATTAGCGTTTATGCTGAAAGTGTCGATCTCATTTGTGGATTTCTCTCAGTGGTAATTAATTGCCTAAGGAAAGGTGGTCATAGACTTTGAACCTTTCCATTAGTGAGATACTATAGGGTATACTGGCTAGACAGTGTGCGAAGCGCTTTGAACTGCTTTGCCGTGTCGTATACCTTGTCGATAGTAACCACACAAATAAATACCGAAACATAGTTGGTTTTCATGGTTGTGTTCATTTTGGCCTTGAAACACTTTGCCTGGTTTTTCATGAGTAGTCTTTAGAGGAGTGTAGCCTTTTTCATCCTCCTAGAACCGGCCCCAGTTCCTACTCACATAGGTGAGACACATTTAAGGGTATCAATCCATACTCTTCTTAACATGTGACCTCATTAAAAGCATTGCTTACCCTGGTCCTATCACTCTTCGTCCTAGGAATGGGATTGAAACGTTGTTTCATTTTATGAGTGATTTTATATTTGCACAAATAGTTAGGTTGTCCCTTTTGAACCTAGTTCTTGGGATCTCCAGTCACCTAGGTTGGGTTTGCCGCTATTGTGCAACTCTTACGAGATAGGCTTTAGCCCCATTCCTCTCGACGAACTTGCAACCAACTCTCTCGATAGACCTTTGGTCAGCGGATCCGCTATATTTTCCTTTGACTTTACGTCATCGATCGATATTATCCCTTGTGAGAGAAGTTGCCTTATAGTATTGTGTCTTCGACGCATGTGTCGAGACTTACCATTATATATACTATTTTGTGCCTTTGCTATTGCCGACTGGCTATCGCAGTGAATGCATATAGCAGGCACCGGTTGCGGCCATATTGGAATGTCTTCGAGGAAATGACGAAGCCATTCTGCTTCTTCCCCTGCCTTATCTAATGCTATGAATTCCGATTCCATAGTAGATCTTGCAATGCACGTCTGCTTTGAAGACTTCCAGCATATTGCCGCTCCTCCGAGTGTGAATACGTAACCACTCGTGGACTTGGAATCTTTTGTATCAGATATCCAATTCGCATCGCAATATCCTTCTAGGACAGCAGGATAGTTGGAATATTGTAATCCTAAGTTTTTGGTGTATCGTAGATACCTTAATACTCGGATCAATGCTGTCCAGTGATCCTTTCCAGGATTAATAGTAAAACGAATGAGCTTTCCAACTGTTTGTGCGATGTCCGGCCTTGTACAATTCATTATGTACATCAGGCTTCCTATTATTTGCGCATACTCAAGTTGTTTGATTGCCGAACCGCGATTTTTGGCGAGATGCATGCTTGTGTCGACTGGTGTTTTTACTTGTTTGCCGCTATCTTTGTCAAACTTTTCGAGAACTTTCTCGATATAGTGAGACTGAGATAATGCATATCCTGAGGACGTCTTAGAAACCTTGATTCCTAAAATGACGTCAGCCACCCCTAAATCTTTCATATCAAAGCTTGTCGACAATAACCCTTTGGTGGCACGTATTACTTTCTCGTTGTTTCCAAAAATCAACATGTCATCAACGTATAGGCATATGATGACACACCCATCAGTGTTTGTTTTAGAATATACACACTTGTCGCATTCATTGGTTTTAAAACCATTTGTTGACATAACTTTGTCAAATTTTTCATGCCATTGCTTGGGTGCTTGTTTTAATCCGTATAAGGATTTCTTTAGACGACAATATTTGTTTTTGCTTCCTGGAACTTGAAACCCTTCAGGTTGTTCCATATAAATTTCTTCTTCTAGTTCTCCATTTAGGAATGCCGTTTTAACATCCATTTGATGAATTTCAAAATTAAAAATTGCTACAATCGCAACTAGCATTCGAATGGATGTTATTCTAGTGACCGGGGAATAAGTGTCGAAGAAGTCTAAACCTTCCTTTTGTTTGTATCCTGTTGCGACAAGTCTAGCTTTATACTTGTCGATGGAACCATCCGATTTAAGCTTTCGCTTAAATACCCATTTGCAACCTAATGGTTTGCATCCTTGAGGAAGATCAACTAATTCCCATGTATTATTATGGAGAATTGATTCGATTTCGCTTTTTACTGCTTCCTTCCAATAGGGCGCCTCAACACTTGACATATCTTCTTTGTAAGTTGCAGGATCATTTTCTACCATATAGGTAAGAAACTCCGGACCAAATGTTTTAGGAGCCTTTTGCCTTTTACTTCGTCTAGGCTCTTCTTCTAAGTTTTCTTCAAAAGCTATGTCATGCGCCCGCTTATAAGATAATTGCGTTTTCATTTCTTTATAACGAAAGATATCCTCAAAGAATGACGCATGTGCCGATTCGATGATGGTATTCTCATGAATATCCGGAATTTCCGATTTATGAACCATAAAGCGGTAGGCGCTGCTATTTAATGCGTATCCAATGAAGACGCAATCAATTGTCTTTGGACCTAACTTTACCTTCTTAGGTAATGGAGTATCTACTTTTGCAAGACATCCCCAAGTTCTTAGATGCTTGTATGCGGGTTTACGCCCTTTCCATAACTCGTATGGAGTTTTGTCCATTTTCTTTTTGGGTATTCTATTAAGAATATAATTGGCTGTTAATAGCGCTTCCCCCCACAAGTTTTGTGGTAGACCTGAACTTAAGAGTAATGCGTTAAGCATTTCTTTTAGGGTCCTATTCTTCCTTTCCGCCACTCCATTTTGTTGAGGCGTATATGGTGCTGAAGTTTGATGGATTATTCCATTTTCAGCGCATATAGTTGCGAATGGAGAATCGTATTCTCCTCCTCGATCACTTCGAAGTATTTTAATCTTTTTGTTGAGTTGATTTTCTACTTCGGCTTTGAATTGTTTGAAAGCATCCAATGCTTCATCTCGGCTATGTAACAAATAAACATAGCTATATTTGGTACAATCATCAATGAAGGTAATAAAGTACTTTTTGCCGCTTCTTGTTTGAACAAACTTTAAATCACAAATATCGGTGTGAATAAGTTCAAGAGGACTTGTTGTTTTTGTACCAATCGGTTGAAACGATTGTCTTGTCATTTTTGCCTCTACACAAATTTCACATTTGTGATTTCCATCGATAGAACTTTTTGGAAGATGATCGGTAATCATTAATTTACGAATTGAGTCGTAATTAACATGTCCTAATCTTCCATGCCATAAACAAGATGAAGAAAGAGAAGACTCCGACAAATAGTTAAATATTGCTTTCTTATTCATTGCGGAAACAACCATTACATTGAGCTTGAAAAGCCCATCCTTCAAGTAACCCCTTCCTACATACTCCCCATTTTTGGTTAATACAAACTTGTCGGATTCAAAGACAAGTTTGAAACCCTTTTTGCTAAGTACAGAACCTGAAACAAGGTTTTTCCTAATGTCGGGGACATGTAATACATCATTAAGTACAAGTTTCTTTCCGGACGTCATTTTGAGAATCAACCGTCCCTTTCCTTTGACTAAGGATGTGGCCGAGTTACCCATGTAGAGTTGTTCCTCGTTCTCGACTTCTTCATATTCGGCAAACATGTTCTTGTCGGCGCAAATGTGGCGAGTAGCCCCGGTATCAACCCACCATTCGTTTGGATTTCCTCCGGCGAGATTGACTTCGGAGATTACGGCGGCAAAGTCTTTATCATTGTTGCCTTCGGTGAGGTTTGCTTCCGGCTTCTTGCCTTTGAAAGTATTTCTCCTTTTGCGGCAGTCCTTCTTCATGTGACCGACTTTCCCACAAATGAGACACTTTCCCGCGAACCTCTTTTTCTCGTAAGGGGCACTTGCCTTCCTCCTTTTGTGATTGTTCTTTTCTGGGCCTCCCTCCACAATGTTGATCCTTGAATGATAACTTGTTGAGGGTCTTTCGTCGGCGATCCGGTTTCCTTCCTCAATGCGTAGGCGGACAATTAGTTCCTCCATCTTCATCTCTTTGCGCTTGTGTTTCAGGTAATTCTTGTATGCTTTCCATGCGGGTGGAAGCTTGTGAATCATGACTGCAACGAGAAATTCCTCGGGCAGAATCATGCTTTCGGCTTGCACATCATGGATGAGGCATTGGAATTCCTGAACCTGTGACATAATAGATTTAGAATCCACCATCCTAAATTCCATAAAATTTTCTACTACAAATTTCTTGGCTCCCGCATCCTCTGTTTTATATTTCTTTTCTAGGGAAAGCCATAGTTCTTTTGCAGTTTTTACAGAACAATAGACATTGTACAGTTGATCGTCTAAGCTATTGAGAATATAATTTCTGGCAAGGAAGTCAGAATGCTTCCAAGCGTCAATAGCGACGAGTGCTTCTTTATCTGCGTTTGATGGAGTTTCAGACGCATCATCCCTTAGGTATTTCTCCAAACCTAAGGTGGTGAGATAGAAGAGCATTTTCTGCTGCAAACGCTTGAAATCAATCCCCGTGAACTTTTCGGGTTTTTCTGCCGTCACTGCGTTGAGCGGAACAACCTGGTTGGTAGCCGCTGTCGCCATGTTGGACGGATTAGCCGGACGAGTTTCAATCCCAGTTTCTGACATTGCTGAAGATACAAATGTCTCAGCAAACAGAAGGAAAATAGAAGAGAAGAGTACAGAATGAAAACAATACTGTAAACTAATCTGAAAAATAATACTGTTAAAAATTCTGTGAAAACAGATTCTTTTAAACACCTATAGAAATATTACTTCACGATTGTTGGAATGATGTAGGTGTATTAAGAAGAATCTGAAAACAGAAAGATTAACAGAAGCAATTAAAATATAGAAACAATAAACACTTACAGATGGTTAACTTGCCGAACGCTGAAGCAAGATAGAAGACAGTCTCGTTGTTCATGAAACGATCTCCGTGAAGTAATATTTGCCCCCCACAGTTGGTTTTCCTTCGTTTTATTTATCTACAGACACGGGCAAATTTACTCCCCAGGATGAAAGTCTTCACGTACTGCAGACGAAAGCACAATCTGCAGTACCGGCGAACCGAACTTTGTTTTGAGAGAAACTGGTAGTGAGTGAGTGAGAGAGAATTGTTTGCTGGAGTTCGGATGGAAAAACTGAGAGAGGAAGGTTCCTTTTATAGGCAGGGAGAGGAGCAGTTACACAACCGTTTGTGACTGTTCAAATTTGAACAGTAACGGTTGTAACTGTTCCAAAAGTTACAACTGTTAACATTTATTAACGGGCTGGATTAAAAACCCACCGCACCACGTCACGGCCCGAACCCGAGACCGAGCCGGCCGGCGGCGGCGCGCGCGTGTGGTGGTTCGACCATTGTCTAGGTCCTCTCTCCTACACAAAATGTGTATCACCCAAAGGGCGTGCCCTTAGTACTCAACATTTGAGTAGATGAACTACTCTTCTCTTCCTCATTTCCAAGATGTGGGTGCATTTAAAATTGAGCAATTGAAGTGGCCAACTTCAACGCCTAATTTCTCATTCACCCGTTAATGGTTTTCGACGTTTGGGATCTTGAATCGATCCCCTTGTTACCTAGTTTAATAATATGTTAACGTTGATTCAAGTTCTTAGTTATAACTTGACCGAAATTGGGTAACAAAAGTATGGTTCGAAAACCATTTTACAACAGTACGGTGCTCTGTTGAAAAGCTACGTACGTGAGAAATCAACGGAGAAAGCAGAGGCCACAGTGCAGGAAATGAAGGAGCTGGGATATATGACACACCTATCATACAATTGTATGCTGAAGTTGTATTACGAGACAATGGAATATGAAAAAATAGAAGCCTTAGCCCAAGAAACGGAGGAAAAAGGCATTGTTGCAGATAGGTAGACATTAAGCTACCAGTTAAAAGCATATGCAGCAAAGTCTGATATTGAAGGAATGGAGAAGATTGTAGCGAAGATAAGAGCTGACCCTTCAATCTCTGTTGATTGGGATGCATATGTTACAGCAACTAGTGGATATTTGGGAGCTGGTTTGAAGGAAAAGGCTTTGGAAATGCTCAAGACGTCTGAGCAATTGCTTGGTGTCAAGTCAAATAGCTACTCTTATGAATTTCTAATGACATTCTATGCTAGATTAGAGAAAAAAGATGACGTGTATCGCTTATGGAATTTGTGCAAGAAAAATGGTAAAGATTGCAATAGGACCTATCTTGCTGTTCTGAGTTCACTCTACGAGTTAGACGATGTCGAAGGCATGGAGAAGATATATGAAGAGTGGGATGCCAAAAAGCCAAACTTTAATATCCGGGCTCCTAACTTGCTTGTAGGCATTTATTGCAAAAAGGGTCTTATGGAGAAAGCAGAATCCATTGTGGAGCGGATCATAGAGAGTGGGAACACGGCGAATGCTGCAATGTCTGATCATATGGCTACTGGGTACTACAAGTATGGTCAGTTTGAAAAAGCAGTGGAAGCAATGAAGAAAGCAACAACCCTTGCAAGTAATTCAGAGTGGAAGCCTAATATTGCTACTTTGGGTGGATGTACGGAGTATTTGAAAGGAAAGGAGGGTGACGAGGAATTTGCTGAATTCAGAAGTTTACTTGACAAACATAGTCATCCTCCTCCAGTAGATACTTCTGAAACACCGGAGACTTGTTAAGGAAAGAACACCCATTTGAATAATGATGATTGATGATCACAATGCAAGCATGCAGCTCTGGAGATATGATCGTGATCGTGGTCTCTCAATGCTTAGTGGATGACATCAAAGATCTGCGATAATTGAGGTATCTGTGGTTGTTATTGTTTTAGGTTTTTAGCCCCAAGCATTTTGGAAATAACAAACAATCAGAGTTCTTTCTTCAGGTTTTTGTGTGTTAGTTATGGCTCATGTTACGTTGACCTGTACAGAGTATGTGTCTCAACTATGCGCGTGTTTCGTATCCCGGTTTTTAAACAAAACTTTTTGAAAACACTTTTTTTCTTTCTGAAAACTCATTTGGCAGTGTCTTTTTCATGCAAAAAACAAAAAATGTATGTTCAAATGAACTCCAATTTTGACGTTCTTTATGTGTTTTTCCATACCTTTGGTAGTTAAAACACTGCAACGCTTATTGAATGGACAAAATAATAACTGTGTCGATGTAAGATGTACACAATGATATTGTAGTAAATTAACACCAAAATATAATAATGATGCCAAATGTGTTTTTGATTTTAGACACTGTTTTTAGCACATACCAAACACTTTCTGTTTTTGCTTTTTTTCAGCATGTTCTTTTTATCTGTTTGTAAACGGGTACAAACAGGCTCTATGTTATGTTTCATGCCGTGTGTAATTTTGGGTCATTGTCATACTGTTCGTTTCTCGCTAGTTGTCTCAGGAATGTATGCTTATTTTGAAGGATTGAGAATAAAGGTGTGGGGTAAGAAATGAACCTTACTCTGGTTGAAACACATATGATCTAACGTAGATTTCCCTGCAAAGATTCTTACATTCATATATCCCACAAATATAATCAAGATAGGTAAAGAAGATAAGAATGCAACGATATTATTACTTAGAGCTGTCAAAACGGTCGACGGTTAAGGTTCAGTTACGGTTAAGGGCTCGCGGTTACGGTTAATTATTCCGGAACCCTTAACTGGTCTGGCCCATGGATCCGGACCTCTTAACCCAGGCCGGTTCGATTCGGGCCGCTTAAAAACCTTTTTTTAACAGTTACATATGATATATGGGTGGTGAAATTACAGCACAACTTTTATAGTTACGGCACAATAATATTTTGCATGACGATTTTACCCTTAATTTGGACCCATCTTAGCCACTGCTCACGATTCTCTAATCCCATCATTTCTCTCTCTGGAAAATTCTACTGCCCCAATTTAGGGGCCAAGGTCGAATGGCATCTAGATCTTGAAACCAAGAGTCGGTCACTGGAAACTTGGAGTCTCCCCCTGTAGCCATGTTTTTTAGCACTCCCCAGGTTTGAGATTATATCGATCTCCATCTCGATTTAGTCAGCAATTCCGGACGACATTGGAGGACCACCGACAGAGTGGTTGTCTTCTCACCAAGAAATAGTATTTTTTGCTCACCAAGAAATAGTATTTTTTGCGGCGACAGGATGCCCGTTACGGAGGACGTACTGTAAACCTAAAATCATGGCTTCCTCTGCCAAGGTAGTGTTCAAGGTGTCGGAGTTTGAGTATTTCCAATTGATGGGGTTGCTTCAAGGATTTTAAAGATTGGATTTGACACTGAAACTGCAAATTAAATCTTGCACATAAAAAAAAACAAAAAAAAACAAAAAAACAAAAAAAACCAAACCCCCCCCCCCCCCCCACGGGGACTGCAAACTTAACTTTGCAATTAGATAAACCATCAAATTAGATCTCAAACTGGAAAACAGAACGGGAATATCTGGAAACAAAGGCCAGTTTTTTGAGAAAGAGGCTTTGATATAGAGAGAGGTTATGCAAATTTGTTATATGTGATAGTAGGTAGTTTGGTGAATAGTAGTTCTATACTGATAGTGAGAGTAGACACTAGTTTGTTTGCTGGGGAAGAAGATGGTGACAGTGGAGAAATGAACCCATCATTATTAGCCAAATCAAACAAAAAATTGCAGTTGCAGTGGGTTATAACGACTGAGTATTTTTTCTCTCCGGTGGATCCATGAATAAAAGAGAAGAATAAGTAGGCACTTTTGCTAAAATATAAGGGTAAAATTGTCATGTAAAATATTATTGTGCTGTAATTATAAAATGTTGTGCTGTAATTATCACTACCCATGATATATATATATATATATTATACATATATTATATTTTCATATATATATATAATATTTATTTATACTTTTGGCCTATGTAGCACAAGTGCAGGTGCGGTGCGGGTGCTGGTTCGGGAACTGGGTGCGCGTGCGGTAAATTCCCAAAAATCTAGGTGCGGGTGCGGCGGGGGTGCGGCCACATTATCTATATTTTCATCTGATATGTATTAGTGATACCATTATATATACTAATATAATAACGACAATAATAGGGATCATATTATTATCGAACATAGATTCATACACACATTCGAAGATACAAGGTTACTATGTCAATAGTATAATCTCTTCACGTCGCTGTTCTTAGCTATAGAGATATGAGTAATCTAAGGGTTAAAAATGTTCACATAGATGCACGTTTCTTTGTTAAATTTTAGTTGTATTTGGAAGATCTCTCAACTAAAACTTTCAAAAATGACCCTGCTTTATCCATAAAGCACCCAAGCACCCACGAAGCACCCAGAAGCACCCGGTGCGGGTGCGCGACCAATCAGAAGCACCCGTGCAACATAGGTTTTGGCTAGCCAACACGGTTAACGGTTTTCGTCGGTTACGGGCCGGTTATGGTCCGGTTCGGTTAAGTTTCAGGTTTATGTTATTTTTTGGGCTGGTTACGGGCTGGTTAGAAGGTCCAGCATATCTATAACCAGCCCGGACCACTACTAACTTGGTCCCGGGCTGGTTTAGGCCCGTCTAGGTTCGGGTGCGGTTACAGTTACGGTTTTGGTCCAGGCGGTTTGGGTGGGCCAGTTTAACCCGTTAACCGCGGTTAACCGTAACCGTTGACAGCTCTATTGTTACTCATACAGTAAGATTACTCATGTTGGATGGTTTACCTTGACTGTTAAATCAAGTTCAGAAATTCATACTTAACCTTAACATGAACATGTGAAAGGAAAGTGCTGATAATGACGAAGACTCCATGACCAACAATAAAGCCATAATGACAAGGAAAAGAAAATTGCAATAAAAGAAAGAGCTCCTCGAAAAGGTAGAGCGGAGTGAAAACTGAATGTCTTATTAAAATCAATGGAATAAAAACATTTACTTCTCCATACATTCCAGGTAATTTGTGGCTAAATGACTATGATCCTTGATTCAATGTGGGAATCATGGAAGGAAATCATAGAAGGTGGAGAAGATAGGAAAGTAATGAGATGAACCTCTCTAATTGTTCCGCTTCGACATGTGTACAGCATAATTCTCTTTATTTGGGATGATGATTTTTGTACTGTGTCATCTCCTGTTGAAAGTCTAAATTAAAATATTTGCTGACTAATTTGGCTTGACAGATCCACATCTTCCTTGACACATGTTTTTCTCAATAGTATTGATGTTTAGGATTGAGGTAGAACAGTTCCCTTCCAAGTCTAACCTGTAGATGATGAATGTATCTGGGGTAAAAGACAGTTTGTCCCCCCATCTTTAGGCACCTTGTTTAGTATAAAGACACCATGACTCCTCGGATGTGTCCAAACGGTAGGACACTTTACCCCTTCCGTGTGTCTCTGTCAGTAAAACCAAGTTTTAGCATTTTTTTTACTGTTTCACGCATAATATGTTGTAAGAAGGCTATTGCACCCCTCAGAAACTTGTAATTTCATGAAAACAATCAATAGTTGGTTCATATCCGATACAAGATCTTTCAAGAATTTTTTTACTTTCCCCGTGGATTGATCAAATGCAGCAGATTAACAAAAATAAAGAGATCAATTCTGTCCATACCCAATTCAGGAACTTTCTAGAACAAGGGAATGAAACAAAACCCTCTCCATATCCATCTCTCCTTCTTCATCGTCCCCAACGTCCGATCTGGATGGCGGTTGCGGCTGTTGTTGGGTCGACAATGGGGATGGGAAGATTGGGTTTTGTTGAAGGTGGAGGTGGAACCATAGGTGAAGAGGTAGAGCCAGAGGTGGATGTGGCGCCGGAAAAATTGAAAGGGAGTGGTTGGTGATGGTGGCTGCTGCTGCTAGGGTTAGAGACTTAGAGGAGAAATTGAATTAGAAGAAAAAGAAAGGGAAAGAGAAGTGGGATGAAGTTAGGGTTGCAATTTTGCTGCATTGTAGAGGGAAACATTGTCTTTTAACTAATTCCGTTAGACTCCATCAGTTAGAAGGGGGCAATGTGTATCCAAAACATGGGGAGGCAAAGTGTCTATGTGACTAAATATAGGATCTGTTGAAGCTCAAGCTCTGATTTGTCTTTATTTTGAGATTGAAGTGGTTATAAGCCCAATCCTTTGTGGGTTTTCTGGGTTGAGATCGAGAAAGAGAACAGGGATAAGAAGAAGATGGAGATTGTTTTCTAGATTGTGGGTTTTGTTCCATTCCCTTGCTCTTGAAAGATCCTGAATTGGGTATGGACTGAATTGATCTCTTCCTTTCTGTTAATCTACTGTTTTTGATCAATCCATGGGTGAAGTATTAAATTTCTTGAAAGATCTTAGATTGGGTATGAACCAACCATGGGTTGTTTTCATGAAATTAATGAGTTTCCGAGGGGTGCGATAGCGCCCTTCTTACAACAAATTAGGGGTCAAATAGTAAAAAAAAATGCTAAAAGTTTGTTTTAGTGACAGAGACGGACGGAAAGGGTAAAGAGTCCTAACATTTGGCCATATTCGAGGGGGCTGAGTGTTTGTATCCAAAACACAAGGTGTTAAGTGTCTATGTTCCTAAAACATAGGGGTCAAAGTGTCTCATTGTCTGCCTACATTCGTTTTAGTCTCCCTCGTCTACGACTGTCGTCGATCTGAACTGTACCAATTATCCTAACTGGTGCATTCAACGGTCGGCCTACGATTCACATGAAGAATCTTCCTTAAAATTCTCTCGCTCTGTCTTCTAAAGGTGCAACGTCTAGATTCTTTCTAACTGTGTCACTGCATATCCTACCTCTCCTACTTACACCACTCATCCACCTTGGCATTCTCAGTTCTGCTGCACTCATTTTCTATTACTCTAGGACGATTCTATAACATTTACCCTTCAACCTAGCCGGGAGTCACTCCAGTGACGGAGACATGTAGGGGCACGGGGGTCAAGTGCCCCCTCCCCCAAACTTGTCAAAAACTACATATTTGCCCTGTATATTTAAAGTAAAATTCATTTATGCTCCCAATTTTGCTTATCTCAAATGTTTATGCAGAAGGCCCTTAAAGATGTTACTAAATAGCCTGAGTTCTTTAAAAATTACAAATGTATCCGCAAATCCATGTAATTGCTTATCTATATAGCCTGAATTCCCTCGGACACTCTTATGTAACAGTTGGAGTTTCACAATGTAATTTTTCAGTTTTTGGTGACTTTGTTTAAGAAAATTGTGCCCCTCACCGGTTAGTTCCTGGCTCCGCCACTGGGTCACTCAACACTCTAGAGTCTAGATGAACTCTTCCACTTCGTCCACCCTACTTTTATCATACGGGAAACACCGTTATCTCTCTCTCTCTCACTTTCTAAAATTGACCCAAGATATATATCTAAAATGATCCTTCTTCAGAACCTCTTTCCCACAACTAGTTATTGCATCCTCGCCTATCGCCTGATGGCAACTGAAGTCACACTACATGTAATCTATCTTGGTCCGACTTCTCTTATATCCGTTAGAATACACATTATTCATCCTAATTCTAACTTTTCGTTTAGCCCAACTACTTGTCTAATCAATCACATGTATACCGTCTGCAAATGACATGCACCATAGAGTACTTGTGGTGGTGGGGGGAGGGTGTAAACTGTAAATTACAGAGAAAGTAGGTCCCCCACTGTTTCTCGGTAAATCCTTTGAAACCCATAATCTATTTTAATCTGTCGAGAGTCAAACCAATGAAACAGGAGACCAAGTGTAATCATGATTTACAATACAAGATTTGTATGATTTTGAGCTTATCGATGTGGAGAAAATGTTCATTATAAGGTCGATACTGTGGCATGATGGTACCATGGAACAATATGATTGGTTGATTATATCTACTCGATTGTGAATTATCACGGGACCATGTTTATCATATTCTCAGTCTATCACCATTGTAGTGAATATTTTCTCGTCAATACCAACTCACATTTTATCTAATCTCTCTGAGAACTTAATTCACACCTGTACAAAATGCCAGGAGGAAAATGAAGAGGTTGGCTGATCTAGATAATATTTGAAGAGGTTACCTGCAAAAAATCAACAAGGTGAGAGACTCTTTTTTCAATTATTCAGTCACCCCTAATAAATTTCTGTGAAAGGTTAAAATTTTGAGCCAATGCTGTTTAACTAGTAGAGTACTCTTCTTACCCTGACCCAACTCACCACGCTATCTCTTTGGGTCGAATTGCATCACAATGACTTAAGGGAACCAAACTACAACTAAACCATAAAACCACCATCACTAAACATAACACAAGTATGGACTTGCTAATGCCTAGGGTTGTGAAGTATAAAATAATCCTGTATATGGACGCTTACGTGTGGGCCTACTTGAGTATTTGCTTCAGCAGACTTGTTTTTTAAGATCACATCTTAGAGATGGAGGGTGGGTAATGGTGAATCCATTGGGCTGGCAGCACATAATTGGATTCCACATGTTCCATTGTTTGATGCTAATGAACTGTGGTGGAGCGAGGATTTGAGTAAGAGGGAGGCGCAAATTCAACAAAGGAAATTCACGTACCAATGTCAAATAAGGGGGGGGGGGGACACTTTTGTAATGTCCCCATGCACCTTATCCTCGTCCCAGATCAGTAGTGACTTACCTGATATTGTCTGTCGTTAAAGGACATTATTGATCCATATAAAAGATTGGAAAACTGGCCTCCCAATTAATTGCTTCCCAATTGGCCAGCATATGCCATATAGTATTCTGAAAATTGTAAGTTTCTTATAGCACTTTTCTAGGAGATTGTGGCCGGGCTGCCTTTGGAGTAGACAATTATTTCACTGCAAAAATTTCCCATCTCTTTCTAGACTCATATCTTGATGATTTCATGAAGAGTAAGTACATGTTTGGTATCCCAGATTTTGGTTTTAATCTACTTTTCACATTAGCATGATTACAGTTCATTTATAAGTGGGTGTATTCAAGGAGTTGACTATGGAGCTCTCTTTACTTTTTGTTACATCAATCAAATTAATGATCTACAGCTCATACCAAACATATTGTGATTTTCAGTTCAGTTGGATTTTCACCCCGATTATTTTCAGCTGATATCAAACAGGGTCTACAGATGACTCCCAAAAATCTATAATCATAGCTTCCTGTGGTTGAAGCTCCAGAAAGCTGAAATTACCACACAAAACTAAGCTTCTTGGGTGGCATATGTGATTGAGTACTAGCCACAACGGATATTCTACTGGGGACGTAGGGATTGCTGCAACTCATCCGCAATATAAGTTGAGTAGAAGCACGAATGAAACCTTTGGTTACCTGTTTTTGCATTGTAGTTTTACTATATTAATGTGGTTTGCTTGTCCTTTACCTTTTAGAATTTCTACAGAAGCTGACGAGAGACTGGAAAAACGATATGCTCTTTGCAGGTACTACTTGGCGAGAATTCAAATGCGAATGCTAGGCATCAAATCTTTTTTGCATGGGCATAAGATGATATGTGCCTTTTTTGCTATCATCTTCGATTTCCTTTGGATTCATAACACTTCTTCTATTGCTTATCATGTTCACTTTATTGCTAAGGGTGTGATTTTTTTTTTCCAGAGAATAGCGACGAGGAGGAAATGGCCAATGGAGGCTTTGTTTTGTGCAGTCTTGACATTTCTTAGTTACCACCTTGTGAATGTAACGTGAAATTAGGGTTTTCTTTGTTAGGTGCTTATCGATCTATTGCCCCTGTTAGTTTGTGTGCGAACTCTTCAGAGTTTGGTTCCTGGTTTGGTATCTCGTGCCGTGCCGTGGATCTGTTTGTAGTCCTAGGTTTCTGATTTGGTCTTGTAACCTAGGGTTATTTTGAGATGGATGGACTGATGGTATACCTTTAAACCCAGGGATAGTTCCCTTTCTTCAATTTACCCATTTTCTGTCTTCAACCACCAAAGCAAAAAAACCTTAAACACGCGCCCCCCCCCCCCCCCCCCCCCCCCCCCCCCCGACCACCGTTGCTCCCCGACTAAGGTTTCGCAGGACAAGACTGTTTCATCATCTTCCGAATTCTCAATTACCAAGGGGATGAATGGATATACCATATACTTTGCAGGCATTCATTTGAAAAGCTAGGCAACAGCATGTCATTGTTTTGCTCGAAGAAGCTTCATATCACATGACAAAGATGGTGTATGTTGTTTGTTTCTAATCTTTGGTTTGCCTTGGGTTCAAAACACTTCTTTCTATTTTATTACTTTATAACTAATTAAGGTGTGCTGTTTTTTCAGAGAAAGGCGACGAGGAGGGAATGGGGCAATGGAGGTGCAGAGGCATATTAGAGATACAGAAAGCTCTGTTGTTTTTGTTGCAGTCTTGAATTTGTCTCAGTTGCAACAATTGGATGTAATGTGAAATCAGGGTTTCGCTTTAGGCTCTCTTACCTGTGTTCCTGTTGGTTGCTGCGCTGGCCGCGTGGAGTGTGGTGGTCTGGTGGTTTGAATCCTGTTAACTGAAAAACGAGGATTTAGAAGCAAACTCCTTTCAGACTCATTAGTTGACAAACTCAGAAACTTTGATTGACTGAAGCACATCCCGCAATTTATATTCTTCACTATCTCTGGAACGAAGGGAGTGGGGCCAACAACTTTTAGTTGTGAGATCTCTTTAAAGAGTGTATGCACTATCCACAGGGCCAAGGGAGTGGGACCAATAACTATTATCATAGGTTTCTAATTTGGTCTTGCAATCTAGGTTTTTTTGGTTACTGAACTTCTAACTCTGTACATCTTTGTGTTAATGTGTTGTTTATACTTGTGTTCTCCCTATCAAAATAACTTAATTTCGGATAGTCGTTACTCTTTCTGAATGTGCTCTTCTTAAAGAAGAGACTCTCCCTATATTATTGGAATCCATCCATGTTGTATAGGTTTTTCTCCTTTGATGTGGTCCTTTTAAGAAAGTAGAGGCAGAGACCTCGATGTGCTACATGTTACATGCTATTGTCGCTTCTATGGAAGATACCAGAATTGCCAGTATTGAAAATAGCCTGCACGTTGTTACAAGAGTATCCTACTGCTTCTTAGTATTATGATTGTCCAAAAATATATCCATGTTTGACATTCATTTAATTATGACACTTATGTGATGCTGTTTGGATGAGATAGACTATTTCAGATTAAATATTCAATGATCAGTGTTGGGAGTAAAAAAAAACTACTTGAGAATATTCAAAATCAGAACCCCAATTCTCTGAATTTAAGGATTTCATTTACTACCATGTAGTATAATTGTTAAAAATTCAGAATCTGTCCACGAATCTGAATGCTCGGTTCTAAGCGACCGATCAAAAGATCAATCACAACAATCGAACACGCAACGAGACAACACATATTCCTCCCAAAAAAATGTTATCCACAATCGCTAAAATTCGAAACTTAATTTTTAATGTTATTTGAGATTGTGAAATTATTACAATGACAAAAGTATGAGATACCAGTTCATTTCATAATCTATTTAGAGGGACAGAGAGTAAGAAACATGGGCCAAGTGCATAACCCACAGGCCCAATTATTTTCCTTTTCTAAAAGGTATATTTAGTTTATTTTTGAGAAAAACGCTTTGCCCCCTCAAGTTTGATGAAAAGACACTTTCACCCCTTCTAGTTTAAGAAATGACACTTTCGTTGCTTCTGTTTGTCAAATTCAGAATATTTAGACGCCCCAATTGTGACATAGTTAGAACTCGTTTGGTAATGTTTTTGTTTTCTAGAACGCTACTTTTCGAATCTGAAAGCAATATTAATTTGTTTGGTAAATTTATTTGTTATGTTTTCTAGAAAGCAGTTGTTTCCTCACAACTTTTGAAAAGCAGGGGAGTGGTTGCTTTCCAGGATCCGCTTTTCGATATATGTATTATTTGACATTTTTATCCGTTAATAAATATCAATAATTATTTATTGTAACAATATTATTTACTATATCATGTCTGATATTATCATTTCGACAATAACACCTACTCTAAAACAGTAATTACCAAACATGTACTTCCCCGCAGCAGCTTAAATGTGAAATTTACCAAACACTTTCCGGGTAGATTTCCACAGCGGTTTCTCAAAGTGCTTCCTACACGGCACATTTCTAAAACGCCACAACATTACCAAACTAGCCCTAAGCCTAAACGCGTTTGTCCGTGACTGTGATAGTAGTTTCAGGGACAAATTCGCTCTCTTAGAGTATGATACGACACATTCAAGTGACGTAAAGTACCCTGAAGTTAGGAACACTAAAGGGGTCAAAGTGTCATTTCCCAAACCAGAAGGGGTGAATATGTGATTTCCCAAAATGGAGGGGTGAGTGTGTCTTTTACCCTTATGTTTTCTAATCATTCAAAGGGGTAGTCTCAACTCTCAACCAAAAGCCATAAACCCTAAACCCCAACCTTCATCTCTCTCTCTGAACAAGCAAACAATGGCTCTTCTTCGATTACTATCTTCTTCATGCTCAAGGCTTAGAACAAGCTCAGACTTCCCAAAATCTTTCAGGGTTTTCTCATACTCCACTCAAGCTTCACCTACTCCGTCCCCAGATTCATCATCACCACCATTGAAGCTCTCAGGAGCTCTTTCAACCCCAAAAGTGACTCTTTTCAATAGGCTCTCACCTATTGGCAAACTGGGTGCACAAGTTTCACCAGTTCTTGATCAATGGATCAGTGAAGGACGAAGTGTCAATCAGTCACAGGTTCTCTGGACCATTAACAAGCTCATGGGTTTCAAACGATTCAATCAGGCCCTTGAGGTGATAACCCATCTCTCTCTCTCTCTCTCTCTCAATCACTATTTTGCAGTCAATTTGCTGATAAAAATATTTTATTTTTGTTGTATTTTGCTGGGTTATTTCTGTACAAGTGAAGGAGATTTATCATTTTTTTTTTTGTTTTTTTTTTAAGATATAGTGAAGATAAGCTATTCCACATGTCAGATTTTGAGGATAGCTTATTCCCTATAGTCCATTGTTATATAGATGTCCCTTATTAGCAAATTTGGGTTTCATTTGCTGATAAAAAGGTTTCATTTTTTGTTATATTTTGCTGGGTTATTTCTGTATGTCACTGATTAGCAAATTTGGGCTTCATTTGCTGCTAAACTGATATCAAAATGAAAAAAAAAAAATGTAGATAGCCGAATTGGTGCTTGTTTGTAACTAGTGCATAACAAAAGTATGATAATTCCATAAGTTTCAATGGCTTAAATTGTCTTGTTATGAAATATTATGTTCTTAGGATATAGTGGGGATAAGCTATTCTATATGTTACATTTTGGGGATGGCTTGTTCTCCATAACATGGTATTATTGGATGGAAATAAGATAATGGGGGATAAGCTATTCCACATGTCACATTTTCGGGGATAAGTTATTCCCCATAGTAGCTTATTAATATGTAGATTGATAGTGTAAAGAAAATAGATGATTGTTGTGCTTGGTTACTCTTTGTTTACTTGGGCCTCGTTTGGGTTGGCGATATAAAGCAGCGGCACGTGATGTTTTCTGGGATGTGATTACTGTGGGATAAGGCAGGGCATTCTTGTTGAACAAACTTTGCCCAATTCATATCCCACCTTATACTTGGGGGATATGTTTTTAGGCAAAAATGGGATGCGGGGATTTGACGGTGATTTGATATCCCCTCACCCAAACACAGGATATTGAATGAGGGATATCAAACCCCTATCCCCTTCATTTCCTTATACCCGGGGGAATATGATTTGAGGCAAAAATGGGATGTGGGGATTTGGTGGAGATTCAATATCCCCTCACCCAAACACGGTATATAAAAGGTGGGATATCAAATCCTGATCTTTCCTCATATGCCTTACCCAAACGAGACCTCCGAGTATATGTTACTCTTTGAGATGGTTTATATTTTAAACAAATTAAGATTACAGAGTTGGTGGTTTCGAGTCTTCTGATAGCTTTATCGTCATGTAATAACAATCTCAGGTATGTGAATGGATGAGCAAACATGTCGAGTTGTCACCTGAAGGCGCTGCGATTCGGTTAGACTTGATATCTAATGTCCGTGGGCTAAAAGAAGCAGAAGAATATTTTGATACTCTTCCTAGTAGTTTGAAAGATTCGAAGGTTTATTGTGCTCTCTTGAAATGCTATGTGCGCTCGAAATCCACTGAGAAAGCGGAGACAACTATGCAGAAAATGAGGGAGTTGGGATATTTCACGACACGGGTCGCGTACAATCTTATGCTGAAGCTCTATTGTGAAACAAGGGAATATGAAAAACTAGAGGCCTTGGCGAAGGAAATGGAGGAAAATAGCATAGTTGGAGACAAATACACATTTAGGCACCAGTTAGATGGATACGCATCCAAATCCGACATTGAAGGAATTGAGATGATTGTAGCAAAGATAAGGGCAGACCCAAAAATCTCTCTTGATTGGTATGTATTCGTTGGAGCATCTAGCGGATATTTGAAAGCTGGTTTGAAGGACAAGGCATTGGAAATGCTCAAGACTTCAGAGAATTTGCTTGATGCCAAGTCAAAAACTTACGCATATGAAATTCTAATGTCGTTCTATGCTAAACTAGAGGAAAAAGACGAGGTGCTTCGCTTGTGGAATTTGTGCAAGAAAACTGGTAAAGTTTATAATAAAACATATTTTGCTGTCATGTGTTCGCTCGACAAGTTAGATGACGTTGAAGGTATGGAGAAGATATACGAAGAGTGGGAAGCCAATGTATCAGTCTTTGAAAATCGGATTCCCAACGTGCTTATAGGTGCTTATTGCAAAAAGGGTCTTATGGAAAAAGCAGAATCCATTGTAGAAAGGTTTGTAGTGAGTGGGAACAGTGCGAGTGCTACGACGTGGGATCATATAGCCACTGGTTACTACAAGAAGGGTGAGTTTGAGAAGGCAGTGGAAGCGATGAAGAAAGCAAACCTGGTTAGTCATCCAAGGTGGAAGGCTAATTTTGCTACTTTGTCTGGATGTACGGAGTATTTGAGAGAAAAGGGGGATGACGGGGAATATGCTGAATTCAGAAGTTTGCTGGATAAACGCAGGCATTTGTCAGCAGATGTTTCAGAACACCCATCTGAAGAATGATTTCAATTGATGATCAGGATGCAGACATGCAATATTGGCTCTGGAGAGGAATATGTTTGTCATTGTGATCTTGATTCATGTTGGATGATGTCAGAAGATCGGCGATAAATGAGGTATCTGTGGTTTTAATTATGTATCGCCAGGCATTTTGGATTTTGGAAATATAGTAACAATCAGTGTTGTTTTATCATGTTTTTTTTTCTACGTTCTCAACTATGTTATGTTTCAATGGTGGTAGTCTTTCGGGTCATTGTCATATTGTTGCCCCTCTCTATTTCTCTTAGAAATGACGATGATTTAAAAGAATTGAGCCCTTGCACAGATTCTTACTTTTCCATGTCCCACATATTTATATGTGTATGTGTGTAATTGAGCATGGAGTAACGCACACAAATATGAAGAATCATTACTCCTTTTAACCTCATGAACATATGAAAGAAAAATCATGATAATGAGCAGACCCTATGACCAAGAATAAAGCCACGGTGATAAGGAAAAGAAACTTAGAACAGAAGAGGTCCTGGAAAAGAAAACGAAAACAGTGAAAATTTCAACAAATAGTTCCCTTTATCTGAGACGATGATCTTGTACTATGTCAGCTGCTATTTAAAATCGGAACTAAAAAGTTTTGTAGAGTTATTTGGATCTTTTATTACCTTACCGTCATTTATACGTGGTGTTTGATTGAAAACTAAGATGATCAATTTTCTTTTTTAACTTGGAAATCAGATTAAGCATCTATGTAGAAATCTAACCACCATACTCCATCACTGCTGTCGGAACCACCAAGAAGAAACCACGAATACCAGATTGTCCACCTTAGGTTCATACCCTCCACAATCCATCTTCAATTATGTCGAGCATTGTAGATACTGAAAAGGAAGACTTAAAGTTTCAGTAATCTGTAACACGTAGACAAACAGAAGAAAAGAAAGCAAGTTTTCCGGAAATAGCAGCTTATGATATCCAACGAAACAGCCAAAAACAAAAACAACATAGAGATATATAAATTGATTTTGAGAAAAAACAAAGATGATCGGTGCTCGGTTAATCAAACGGCGGGGAGGATTATGGTTTCATCTATTCAGCCACCCAGTGAAATTCTCTGGGAAGTCTTGAAGTTTGAGATATTGTTTCTTAGACACGCTTAAAACATACTCATTGGCAAAGTTTAGCATTTTATATTTCTTTGAGAAAAGAATCATTCCTTGGCAAAGTTTAGCATTTTATACTTCTTTGAGAAAAAGAATCATTACACCATTACACTGTGTCAAGCACGATGGATGGATGGAGTATGTAGGAGTGACCAAATATAGCCAGTACATTTAATATCTTTCTTCAATCTCAAGCCATAATAATATTTGATATTGACTGTCCATATTAGAGCTGTACAACCGGCTGGCCCGGCCAGACAGGCTGAAGGAGGTCTTGGGCCGGTCCTGAACTGAGGCAGGCTGATCCCGGTCCGGGCCTAGGAGTTAGAATCTCAGGACCGACTCTACCCACAGGAACGGGCCCCTATGAGTGGGCTGGTCCTAGCCTGTTGGCTTTTTAGAATTGTAATACACACACAATAAACATATAAATATAGCGGCCTGGCAGTCCGGTTCTGGGCCGGTCCCGTCTGAACCAGCCCGAACCACTATCTAGGAGGGCTAGGGCCAATCCCGTGCTGGTTGGCGGTCTTCCAGCCCACGTGACAGCTCTAGTCCACATATTTCACAAGCCAAACAAATGACAGCATAGTATTTTAGTTGCAGGAAATGGTTTACCAATTATGTTTAACTTTTTTTTTTCAAGAACAATATGTTTGCTTGGGGTTACTTCCTGTGAGATAGGTATAGCTGCACTCAAACTCTATAACTGAGAAGGTAAAGGCCTCACAAATTCAGCTTCTACGCAATCAAGGTAAAAGCCTCACAAACTCAGCTTCCACGGAATATTATATTAGAATGTGGGTTTCCGTAAATACACCAGTGTCATTTCCATTTTTGTCGACCACGTAGGTAAGTTTTTGCCATAGGCATGAACCATATATTAGATGACACACTCTTTTTTTTTGATGACGTGGGAATCCGAAGCCACAGGTAAACCAGTCTGAGAAAATCCGGGCTGACAGGCTCGAGAAGGCCAAGAGGCAGATTTGGGTTTCCCCAAGGTTCGAACTCAAGTACTTGAGCATGCAAGCCCGACCGACTCAACTACATCCCGAAGGTTGACACACTCTAGTTCTGGTCAGAGGCTAGCCATATCTTGCCCTTGTAGGCAAAAATCTGGACATGTAGTTCCACATGAGAAACCTCAGCTAAAGGGAGATGCTTTTTGTAGGCAATTATTGCCCGATTACTCTTTTCACAAACGAAAACTCCAAGCTTCCAAATCAGAAGGGTTTTGTGTGTGTTCCGTCTCAACCTGGGATGAAAATTTCATCATATCTGAGAGGAGTGCGCTCTCAATTCCTATTTCTCTGTCAGGCTTGTTTGCTAAAGTTGGTGTTTTAGAACTTTGCGTGTAATGTAAATGCTCTTGAAACTTGCTGAATCGTGGTCGTGGAACTTGAGTTCTGATATGGCCCTTTCATTCAGGTTATTCAAATTGTAAATTTCCACAAATATCTTATCGTTATCTGCTACTTTCTGCTTGTCGACGTCCTTGAGGATCCGATGCAATCTCTAGACTTTCACGAGTACTCATTTTCAATAATTTTTGTCGTCCTTGTGAATGTAACCGCAATGGCTTGTTTAATTGGTGTAATTGATGGAACTATGCAAACTAATCGACAACGTTTGAGCGGAGGTAGTTTGTTTGAAGTCTAACGTGTTTTTTGGGTTGTTTCATGGCCCCCGCTCAAGACTAACAATGTCACAATTTGATAGTGTAAATATTATGGAAGTTTACAGATAGAAAGGGTGAAAGTATCATTTTTCAAACTTGGAGGTGTATTGCATAAAATATGCGGGCGTGAAAGTGTGTCTTTTACCCATTCAAATCATAAGCAAATATGTGGATTCATGACACTGTAAGTGGGGATGTTGAAATTCTAGAGATGATATGCATCATTACTCGGACATCCAGCCTTAACATTGTTACAATTCAAGTATCCAACATCACTCTTTTTACATAATTAGAAGGGTGTCAAAGGTAATTAAGACTCATTTCTCTCTCTAAAAAAGCTCCCAGCAGTAACCCTACTTTCCCTCTTCCTCAGCGGCGGCGGCGACTCCTCCTCCATGGGGCCGCCGCCCGCCACCCTCCTCCCTAGTTGCCTGTTTCTGACCTCCGCCAGTCACCTCTGCCGCTAGTACCCAGCTCCCAGCGGGATCTCAAATGGGAGTCACGCCTCAGCCGGTCCTCATCGTCTCCGGTGCGTCGCTAGCATCACGGGGCGATAGAAGTCGATTTTTCTCCTCTCCGTTGCTTTCCCCTCCTCTTCGGGACAGAGGGGTCACCTTTGGACCGTCCAACTACCCCTCCTGCCGCCGCTCGTCGCCGGACCGGCCACATCTATGCCCGTTCCGCCGCCGCTCCCTGTTTTCGCCGCCCATCTGACGCCAGACGCGTTTTGACGACCCAGATCTGTTCGCCCAACCGCTCTCCCACCGCGCCGCCGCTTCTCCGCCGCCCTCCACTGCTGCCAACGCCATCCCCTTCGATGTTTGGTGAGGATCTGGTAAGAAACCCCTCCCTCCATAAGCTTTGAACTTTGATGTGGCTGTTCTCCCCCTCCCCCGGTTGTGAGGCTTCTCCTTCCCCCTCCCCCTTGAATTTGCTCGTCGGCATGTCCAAGCCTCCCGGAAAAGTCCTCTCACCGCCCACCAACACCACTAGAAGTTTTCTTCTCTGCCTTGGGTTGCTTTCGGTCCCCACGCTCGATCGCCACCGCCACGGCCCCCGGCCGCCAAGGTGTTTGCTGTTTTGGGTAGATAGGTTTCTAGGTTTTGTTTGTTGTGGTCTGGTTTTCTTTGTTTTGGGCTTGGCTATTGGGTTTGTTGCTTTTGGGATTTTGTTGGGCTGTTTTCTTGTTTCCACTTAGGCATAGGAGGCTCTTGCGGCCTTAGGACGGTTTCGATGTTTTTGGGGTTGTAATGTGGTGGCCGTTGAGCCCGATACCACTTGGTCTCCTACCTGCTTTGTTTGGGGTTTAGGTTGTGCACTTAGGGTCATTGTCTTTTCTTTTCCGGGGGTATGCCCCCTTTCCTTTGTATTCAGTATTTCTATGAATGAAATTCTTTTGTTGCTGGTGAAAAAAAAAACATAAGCAAACGCATTTGTATTATGCTCGCAACATTTGCAATCTCATTATATGCTCATAACATTAGCAAGATCGTCACCAACTGCATTGCATTAGAAATGACTGTTTTTTTGAAGAAAGACGATGTTCATGTAGAATCTAATTTCCAAAAGACTGATTGGTAGCAATCAAATCCAGGTAAAACACCTGGTTTGGATGACTATACAGGGCATTTCTTTCAATCACAGTGGGAGACTATAAAGGAGGAGGTCTGTCAAGCTATTCAAAGTTTCTTCTTGTCTAAATTCTTGTTAAAAAGCTTTAATACTACAATTATGACTCTTATACCCAAAATAGCCCATCCAGAAGAGGTGACACATTTCAGGCCCATTGCCTTGTGTTCATTCATATAAAGTTATTGCAAAGTTGTTGGCTAACAGATTGAAAAGAGTTCTGCCAAAGTTAATTGCAGAGGAGCAGTCAGCTTTTGTTCCTAATAGATTGATACAAGACAATATTGTAATAGCACAAGAGTTCATGCATTACATAGTGCACAAGAAGGAAGGAAAGAGTGGTTGTCTGGCCCTAAAATTAGATTTAAATAAGGCTTATGACAGGGTGGAATGGGATTTTTTGGAGGAAGTTTAGAGGAGATTTGGTTTTGCCAGTGATTGGATTCAATTAATTATGCAGTGTGTGACAACAGTCTCTTTGGTGGTTAGATTAAATGGCCAAGATTCAGAAGTTTTCAAGCCACAAAGAGGTATAAGACAAGGAGATCCACTTTCTCCTTATTTATTTATTATCATTATGGAAGTCTTAACTAGAATGATCAAAATGGCTGAAGAGAATAAGGAAGTTGAAGGTACATCTATTTCACAAAAGAAGATCCCAGTATCTCATCTCATATTTGCAGATGATGCCCTCATCATCCTCAAAGCTAAATCAAACAATATTCAGAAATTTCTACAAATTCTCAAGCAGTTTGGAGCAGCTTCAGGTATGGAAGTTAATTTTAACAAATCTGGCATTTTATTTTTCTCAAATACAAGTTCAGATATAAAGCAGCAAATTAGTGAATTGTGTGGTGTGCCTCAATTGGATTCTTCTGTGAAGTACCTGGAATTGCCTTTGTTTTGGGGTAAATCTAAGACCCAAGCTTTAAACTATATTGTCTAAAGGACTGAAGAGATGCTGCAAGCTTGGAGGAAAAAATGTCTTTCTTATGCAGGGAGAGAAGTTATTTTAAAAGCTATAGCATTAGCTATCCCTTGCTATGCTATGTCTTGTATTGAATTCCCTATTTCAGTTTGCAAAAAAATAGCTCAGCTTGTTAGAAAATTTTGGTGGGATATGGGAGTAGATGAGAGGAAGATTCACTAGGTAAGCTGGCATAAATTAACAAGGAAGAAGTTTGAAGGGGGGATGGGGTTCAGTAAGGTCAGAGGTTTTAATCTAGCTATGCTGGCTAAGCAAAGTTGGAGGTTACAGAGTTGCCCCACCTCATTATTATCAAGATATGAAAGCTAAACATTATCCACATGATTCCCTAGAAAATGCAAAGACTGGTAATAAGAAAGCTTGGGTGTGGAGGAGTGTTAAAGCTGGTCAACAAGTTATTTCTCAAGAAGCAATGTGGGTTGTGGGGGATGGAAAGAAAATTAAAGCTTGGAAAGATGCTTGGATCCCTTCTCTTCCTAATAGAAGAATTGGAAGTGTAAATCTCAATTTGGAGATTAATGAAGATTTGATGGTGGCTACTCTCATCAATGAATAAGCTGGCCGGTGGAAAGTTTATATGATCAAACAATTGTTTCGAGAAAATTTGGCTCAAGCAATAATTAAAATTCCCCTTCCAAAGAGCAAGATTGAAAACAGCTTAGTTTGGACTTCAAACAAGTCAGGTGTGTTTACTGTGACGTCAGCAACTAAGAGTGCAGAAAAGCTTATCTTAGATAAGAAAGATGATAAAAACTCATGTATTATAGCCTCCTCTTCTTTCCATTTTTCAGCTAGATATTGGAATTTTTTTTATGGAAGAGTGAATTACCTCCAAAACTTAAAATGTTTTGGTGGAGAATTTCTTTAGATGCTCTAGCAGTGGGGGTGAATTTAGCAAAGAGAAGTTACAAAAAATTGTTGCTGTGTTCTATTTGTGAGTCTAAGCAAGAAGACAAAGAACACTTTTCATTGTCCATGGACACACCCTATATGGTTTGGTCTTGGCTTATTGAACCCACAACAGTGCAGAGAGGTGATTAATGTTAAGATCTGGATGGCTGATATGTGTGACAAAGTTTGGGTTACAGAAGTGCCACTACTTTTCTGGTTAAAATGTGTTGTGTGCCTTAGGAATAATTGGAAAGTTAGAAATGCTGCACTTTTCAACAATCAATCAATGGATCCAATGAAGGAGATTCAGGGTTGTTTCAAAGATTTGAGGGACCTGGACATCATCAGATCTTCAAAGAACCAAGTTCAGAGCATTAACCAGGGTGGTGGTAGAAGAGATAAGGTGAAAGGTTGGAAACCTCCTCCCCCTTCTGTGTTAAAATGCAATGTGGACATGTCATGGTGCGAAGAAACTGGGGAAGCCTGGCTAGATTGGATTCTGAGGGATCATACTGGCAAACTGGTAGATAAAGGTTGGAGTTTTGAAAAGGCAAACCTCTATTCTAGTGGCTGAAGCTTTGGCTCTCAGAGCTGCTATCTGGAGCTTGAGAAGAATGCAGCTACAAGAAATCTGGTTGGAGACTGATAATTTGGATCTGGCTGAAAGTTTTGCAGGTAGAAGAAAATTCTGGGAAATTGCATCCTTGATTGAAGATATGGAAGGTTTGATGCAAAGTCAAAAAGGAAAGAACGGCTGGATTAGTAGAGTGGCTAATACTGCAGCAGATGCTTTTGTTAAATTAATTAGATTTCAAAGTAATTTGGTAGAGGATGTTAATTCTTGTTTTATGAGTTGTTTAGAAGCTGATAGAGGTGTAATCCAAACTTTGAATTAATATAAGTTTGGTTTTTGGGAAAAAATAAAAAAACTCAACAGATCACTTTAAGTGCATGTTGGACACCATCTCACAAGTCAAACTTATTTTCAATTGTGGTCCTGTTAACTTAATTGGTAGTCAAAAATAATTTGTCATAGAAAAGAGACCAACGTTTCATGTGATTGGACAACAAGTTTTGAAAACGCGAGTGCTTTTCGAAACATGTTTTCCATCCATTTATTTTGCAATTTTTTTAGAAGAACTTAACTCTAAATTTTTAGGAGCATTGTTAAAAAAATAACAAAGATAATCCTCATTAATTTGGACTTTCTTAGAAACGATATATTGGTACTAATTATCTTCTCAGCAGATAAGGGTTAATAAAAACAAGAGTGCTATCTTTTTCAGCAACAATGCAACCAAGGAAATCAAGAGAATAGTCAAAGCATAGATGAATCTGAAGAGTGGCAAAAAGGACTCCCTGTACTTGGGTCTTCCAATGTTTCAAAAGAAGTCATGAAAAGTGTGCTTCAAAGGTGTCTCAGAATGAATGGGTAAGAGAACAGCAGGTTGGATCTCCAAACTGATGTCTTACTCAAGCAGAAACATTCTGATAAAAGTTGGGCTAAGTTACATCCCTACATATCCTATTTATGTCTTCCTTCTCCCTAAAAGTGTGTGTGAAGAGATTGATTCTTGCTCATCTCAATTGTGATGGGGAAGCAAGGAGAAAAGAAAAATGAGCATGGTAGCTTGGCAGAAGTTGTCTTTGACTAAAGATAAGGGAGGAGTGGGGTTTAGAGAGGCCTCTCCTTATAACCTAGTCTTGATTGCTAAACTAGCTTGGCAGCTTTGGAACAAGGAGGATAAACTATGGGTGAAAACTGTGCATGAGAAGTATCGTAGAATTCTAGAATTCAAAGATGTTGAAGTAAAAAATGGGGCCTCCAATTTCTGGAAAAGAGTCCTGAAAGGAAGGAACATTTTAAAAGACAAAGCTGTTAAAGTGATTGGAGATGGGAGAAAAACTAACATTTGGCTTGACCCTTGGGTGCCCAATCTGGAGAACTTAAAACCAAAGCCACCAGATGATCTGCAACATGCACCTAAAGAAGTTTGGGAGCTGATTAGGGAAGCTGATAAATCTTAGAATGAAGAGCTGATATCAAGTTGGTTTACAGATGAAGAAAAAGAAGAAATTCTGAAAATCAAGATCCCTAGAATCAGCACCTCAGATATTTGGGTATGGAGGGGCAGCAGATCAGGGCAACCAACAGTGAAGCAGGTATATCGTGAGCAAACCCAGAGAGAAGAGCAACCCACTCAATCAAAAATCTGGTCAGATCTTTGGAAACTGAAGATACACAATAGACACAAAATGATGTTGTGGAGAATTTTAGCAAAAGCCATCCATATTGGTGAAAATCTGAGGGGAAGATTGAGCAACTATCAAGGTGAGTGCATCATTTGTCAAAAACAAATAGAATCAGCTCATCACCTTTTCTTTCAATGTGAGTATGCAAGAATGGTCTGGTTTGGCACAATTGGGCTAAGAACGGAGATTCGGCAGAATTGGAATATTAGACAGTGGTATGAGTATGTCATGGATCCCAAAAATAGCAAAAATGATGATGACTGTAACATACCTCTATGGTGTGCAATCATTTGTGATCATATATGGAGGAAGAGAAATGAAAAGCTCCATTCTACAGAGGAAACAAAGAAAAAATGAAATAATTGCAGGTTTTTTAAGACTTGTTATCAGTTGAAGATGTTGTATAGTCAACATGAAGATGCACAAAGTGATAAACAAAGGATAAGACAGAGGTACAACAACAATGGTAACAAGTGGAAATCTCTTGAGAAGGAATGGTTGAAAGTCAATTGTGATGCAAGTATTAAAGATGGAGAGGTCGGAATTGCAGCAGTGGCAAGAAATGAAGAAGGCAATGTTGCTGGATTTGAAACAAGATATTACAAAGACATAGGTATCGCAATATTGGAAGCTGAATTGGAAGCTATTGAGTTGGCATTTTGCTTAGCCAGAAAAAAAGGGGTGGTCCAAAACAAAATTTGAATCTGATTGTGCTGAAGCAGTAGTATCAGTGAAGAACCCAAACAGAGCTTTGTGGTCATTTAAATGCAGGGCCAGAAGTCTAAAGGAGCATATGGAGCAAATTACATATTCCTGCATCAAGCAAATCAACCAATCTTGCGGCTCATCACTTAGTTAACTGGATTAGGCAGAATGATATGGCTTAGATTGGTGATGTAGGAAGTCTCCCAGCTAGATTTCATATTGTTGTAATAGAAGATAGGGATGAGTTGTAACTTTGGTGGTTGCTCTATTTGAATAAAATCCCATTTCAAAAAAAAAAAAAAACTTCTAAAAAAATGATTTAATTATGATAATTTTAGTATTGGGTAAAATACACTTCCACCCCTCGGGTTTGACTCAAAGACACCTCCACCTCATTTAGTTTACAAAAAGACACTACCACCCCTTGTGTAGCATTTAGTCTGGCGAGGCGATGTGGGGTTCAGTTGTCATAGTAATTTGAACAACTTCTTATGGAATGACACAATCAATGGTGTAAATGTCATAAAATTTGGTATGCTACAGACATGAAGTGTCTTGTCCTAAACAGAAAGGATCGAAAGTGCGTTTTTCAAAATGGAAGGGGTCAAAGTTTCTTTAAGTCAAATCTGACGGGGGTGAAAGTGTCTTTTTCCCAACTGAAAACATACACATACCATCTTTTTTAATTTACAGAAAAGCCCCTATTTTTTCCATGACTAACCTAATTCCCCACTTCAAAAATCCCCCAATCTGTTAAACCCCCTATATTCTCCTTTTTCATTTCCAATCTCTCTCTCTCTCTCTCTCTCTCTCTCCCTCTCTCTGTTCAAGAAAATGGCTCATCTTCTTGTTCGACTGTTGCTATCGAACTCAGGACATAGAAGAAGCTCAGAGATCACAAAATCTTTCAGGGTCTTCTCATTCTCTACTGCTACTTCAAGATCTCCAACTCGAAAAGACAATCTTTTTCATAGGATTTATCCTCTCACGGACCTTGGGGTTCCGATTTCACCAGTTCTTGATCAATGGCTTCAAGAGAGACGAGAAATCAAGCACACAGAAGTTTATCAGGCCATCAAGTTTCTCAGATATTACCAATGTTTCAATCAGGCCCTCCAGGTAAAAAGAGACAATCTTTTTACTAGTATGTGTGTGTTTTTTAGTTGGGTGAGATTGTGTGTTATTAATTGGGGGATTAGGGTTCGTGGCTTGCAAAAGTGAAAATTTCAAAATGATCAATGTTGGGGAATTACTATGGTGGAAAGGTAAATGATGGCTTTACTTGTTAGATGATTAGCTTCTCATTATTGTTTGTGAAAATTAGTTAGGATTAGAAGAAAACCACATGATTTTGTTATATCTACATAATAAACTGCTATGGGGAATAACCCCCAAATGTGACATGTGGAATAGCTTATCCCATCTACATAATAGGCTGTTATGGGGAATAAGCCACACACAAAATGTGACATATGAAATAGCTTATCCCCACCATATCCTAAGAACCAAATACTTCATAATAAGAAAATTTCAGCTATTCAAACTTAAGAAATTATCATTTCTTTTGACGGGATATGCACTAGTGTTTCAATGGAAGGGGAAGGCTTTAATTTAGTTTATGCACCTATCAGGAAGATGTTTGGTGTAATTAGGAACCCTGCCCCTTTCTGTTAAATATTTTTCGGGTTCCGCCTAAAATCAATTGACAATGATGGGAGTAGCCCGAAACTGATAAATGGAACTTTTCGTTTTCTAGGTTATCAATGAGGGAAATCTCGAAACTGTCCTCTTAGGACTTGTTTGATGCGGAGATAAAGAAGGGGTACAGTCGGTAATAATACTAGTAGGAGGTAATAACTGGCGTTTGGTGTAGGGATAACTTCAGGGGGGATTCAATAACCCCCTTATTGTTTATACCCCTTCTATGCCTAAAATCTATTCTCACCATGGAGGTGGGGTTGAACACCGAGTCTTAATACTCTTTTTCATACTTGTTCAAACAAACATGTCCTTAATATCAATGCACCCTATATTACTGTAGGGTCACTTGTACACCCAATTTTCAATCCATGCACCAAACATGTCCTTAGTTTAGATAGTAACTTGTTTTCGCTGAAGTAAGAGAGGCAATAAGCGCATAACCCCTTTCCCACATTTCTTTGCATCTCCACAACACTGATTACATTTGGGTTATCCATGAAGCAAATCATGGTTCCGATTGGTGATTTTCGAGTCTTATGATTAGCTTTCCCTGTAATGTATGTTTGTCAGGTATCTGAGTGGATGAGCAACCATCTCGAGTTATCACCCGGAGATATTGGTATCCGATTGAAGTTGATTTGTACGGTTCATGGGATAAAACAAGTGGAAGAATACTTCAACAGCCTTCCTCCTGACTCGAGATCTTTGAAAGTTTATGGTGCTCTGTTGGAATGCTACGTGATGGAAAAATCCATGGAGAAAGCCGAAGCCACAATGCAGAAAATGAAGGAGCTAGGATATTTCACGTCACTGCTCATGCACAATTTTATGCTGAAGTTCTATCACGAAACAAGGGAATATAAAAAACTAGAAGCCTTGGCCAATGAAATGGAGGAAAAGGGCCTTGTTGCAGATAGATACACATTAAGTTACCAGTTAAAAGCATATGCAGCGAAGTCTGATATCAAAGGAGTTGAGAAGATCGTAGCGAAGATAAGAGCCAACCCTTCAATCTCTTCTGACTGGAATGTATATGTTGACGCATGTAGTGGATATATGGAAACCGGTTTGAAGGAAAAGGCTTTGGAAATGCTGAAAACCTCGGAGTCATTGGTTGATGTTAAGTCAAGATCATTAGCTTATGAGATTCTGATGAAATTCTACACTAGATTAGAGGAAAAAGACGAGGTGTATCGCTTATGGGATTTGTGCAAGAAAACTGGTAAAGTTTACAACAAGACCTATTTTTCTTTCCTGAGTTCACTCTATAAGTTAGATGACATTGAAGGCATGGAGAAGATATATGGAGAGTGGGAAGCCAAAATGACTAAAGTAGACATCCGGGTTCCAAACTTGCTTGTGGAAGCTTATTGCAAGAAGGGTCTTATGGGAAAAGCGGAATCCGTTGTGAAACGGTTTGTAGAGAGTGGCAACAAGGCCAATGCGACCATGTGGGATCATATGGCGACTGGGTATTATGAGTGTTGTCTTTTTGAGATGGCGGTGGAAGCGATGAAGAAAGCAACCTTGGTTAATGATCCGGAGTGGAAACCTAGTATTGCTACGTTGGTTGGATGTTTGGAGTATTTGAAAGGGAATGAGGGGGAGGAATTCGCTAAATTCAGAAGTTTGCTAGATAAACACAGCCAGGGTTCAGCAGATGTTTCTGACACGCACGCGGGGAACTTGTGAAGAAGAGAACACCCATCTGAATAGATTTGATTGATGATCACAATGCAGATATGCTGCTCTCGATTCATACGGGAAGATATCCGAGATCTGAGATAATTCAGGTATTTGTGATTGCTAATGTTTTAGTTCCTAGTTTTTTGGAAGTAACAAACAAGCTGAGTTATGTCGTTATGTTTCTCGCGTTAGTTATTTCTAGTTGTTAAATTTGGTCGGTACGTGTTATGTGTCTCGACTATGTTGTTTTTCACGGGTAGTATAATTTTAGGTCATTGAACGTATTGTTTGTTTCTCTTTCCTCTAAAAACATTATGTTTATTTAGAAGAATTGAGAATAAAATGTGTGGGATAAGAAGTAAACCCTTCACTAGTTGAACAAAGATGTCCTTAAGTGGATTTTCCTTCTCAAGGAGAAATTTTTGTTTGCTTTAAGAGTAAATGATGTGGCTTGCTCGAATCCATACAGCACAGAACACATATCTAAGAAAGTGAATGAGTGGCATACAAAAGAAAGTGGATTTCCTACGTGTCCTGTGATGTATTGATTAGAGCACCATGTTAAATTTCCTCTTTGAGCAAGCAAAAATTTCTCGTTCTTAAGAGTATAAGAATTGAAGTAGAATAATTACCCAGTGTTGATGGAGGACAGATTTTTGAAACTCTAATCCTACACGGTTTCTTGATTTTCAGCCGCTTGATGTCCAGAAGGAGGGATTTGAGGGCTGCGGTCAAGGACTAAGATCGCACCTTAGTCCATTAATAAACAGGGAGAGGGTGAAGGCAGGCTAAGTTTATCAGAATTGGAATCGTTATATTGAATATTGGGTTTGTACGGTGCTTTTATTTTTATCCGTATCGGTTCACCAGAACACCTATTTTTTTGAGAATCTAATTTGCGTCTATATCAACTGATAGGTTCTATTATGTTTCCTAGCTGTGCAAAATCAGCGAGCACAAATGCCTGAAGAAAAATTCTTAAGTTTTAGTGTTTTGGGGTGATTGTCGAAACTTGATAAGAACTTCTCGTATCTATCCTTTCCTGCTTATTGGTAATACTTGGCGTTTGCTTAAAAAAAAAAAAAAAAAAAAAAAAAAAAGGTTCCGAACTTCCAACTCTACTGTATTGTATTATGGTGATACTGACCCCAGTCATGACACCATTGGCCTGTGTTTGTATTGCCATTAAGATAGGTTAGCTTGAACTTACGAAACGTGATGGTTTGTCAAAGATCATTAGTAGCGTTTAACTAGGAGTGAGTAACTAATCCACCATGCTTGGTTAAGTTCTAGTAGTCAGTACTCTCGAGGAGGTTTTTGTTGGCATTGTGGCTGTATTTACTTGCATGCTCATTCAGAACTTCTTGAAAGAATGAAGAAGACCAGAACACCGTAGACATAACCGAGTTTCAGTCAGAAGTACTAAAGAGTGAACATACAAGATAAAAGATTAAAAGAGGCTAGCCAGTCACTTGGCCTTGTAAAAACTGAACTTGAAGTTCAACATGCGAAACTTAAGCTTTTGGGAACGCTGTTTACATCATTCATTAGTTGATTATGCTTCCAAAATTTCACCTTAGTATTACCCTTATCACCTTAGTGTGAGTGTATTAAAGAGAGGGGGCGGACCTCTTGCCCCTAACTTTTCAATATTCTACTATGACTCCTAATATTATGAGGATTTAGCAACAAACCCTTTCAGTAAGTTTATTGATTGCCCGGATGAATTTATATATTCTCTTGCTAATATCCTTCAGAATAATATTAAAAAATTTATGTCCCGACTGTTCCAATTTTCTAGATCTGCACTGTATAAATAGACATGCCCCATCACGAACCTAGTGTAATGATTTTTATGGTGTTGTGGATCTTTCCCTACCTTGGGCCAAAGTGGCCCTATATTTAGGGTAATAAATTAGCCTTTTAAGAGTGCAAGTCACACGGACTCATATTATCTGTAGGAGTGTAACCAGCTGAGTTTGGTAAATGTGTTTTGATTTCGAGGCGTAAGCCGAATTCGATTTTGAATCATTAGAGCCCTAGATTCATTGTTAAGGTTACCGAGTGGCTATGCAGTATGCACCAGCATTGGTTAAGTTCCAGCATTTTGAAGCCTCTACAGGTTTTGCCGGCTTTTGGTTGTCTGAAAATATTAACTATGCCTGTCTGGTGACCCCAGTAAAATGTGTATTTGGTTCTTGTTGGGCTCTGTTCTTTATCGTTTCTGTGGTATCAATTTTAGAGACGGGATAAAGGGATTAAAACCCGTCAAGTGGCCCAAACAATATAGATTACGTACACATTACTAAACTGTCCCTCGGCTACAGACTACAGAGCGACATATTTTTTCGTAACACGATGATGTTGATTGAGCCATAAATAAGTACTCTATGCAGGTTAGCCAGTCTCGTCCTAACCTTCTAAAATCTGGATTTGAAGTTCACCTAACACATGAAAAATTTGAGGTTTTGGTGACACTGTTTCATTCCAAGTTCGTAGTTATTTTGTCGCTCACTTCTAGTATTGCCTTCCCCTTTCGTTTGAGTGTCCCTACCACGAAGTATTCATTAGGATAGTTCTGTTTTGGCTCCAAAAACACCGAAATGATCCCAAAAACACCGAAATGATCCCAATTCGACTATACTACCAAAATGAGCTCGATCTGAAGCGAATAATAGATGTATTGGTTTTTTATTTTTTGAAACCAAGACATGGAGTCTCAGTTCATACAGGGCCAATTGAAACCGACAGTAAAACATGGATAGTGGTACTGGTAATCTTGGTTTTATACTTATCCCATCCCTCTGTTATTTCCCCGAGTGTCTTTTACCTTCAGTTTTAACTAACCGATATTATGACAATTGGTTTTATAGTTGCTGGAAGAAGGTAAAAACCGAGACTCAAAAAATCTCACTTTGGTATTATAACTCATATGGGAACTATCTCCTGTGAAAAATTCTCCTCCTCACATCAGAGAGGATAAGTTCTAAGTTACTCAATGCTTCTTGTGGATTTGATTGTGGATATGTAAACCTGTTTTTTAGAATATCCTTGAATTGTAACAATTTGTAGAAGTTTGGCTAAGCTTATTGATTATTACCGGCACACACATTGTAGTTAGAAAGATTACTTGTGGGAAAGTTATCGATCTAGAGGTGGCCGAATTACCAGACTATCGTAATCAGTTGAAGTCACGCGAGTCCTTATCAGTGGGGAGCGTAACCAAACTTAGTTGAGTAAATACACATTCGACTTTGCTAGACCCATTTCCAAAGCTGTTGCTTCTGGGAATATGTTATATAGAAATCATGCCCGGTGTTAGTTTTATGTGTAGCGGGTTTTTTCTAAACTTTAATAATAAATGCTTCAAATTACCGCAATGTTTTGAATGAAACTCTTAACACAAATAGCGTAAACCCAGACAATGGGCTCTAATTCACCGTTTTGACCCTGATTCTTCGTTAACATTTTGGCAGGCTATAATTGAGTGTTGAAACATTTAGCGTATCGTAAATGCCCTATTATTCTACTAGGGTTTATTGCATGACGCTCCATTTTGACATATTTACTCTTTTTACGGTCTTCTGTAAAAGAGTTCTAGTCATAATCAGGGTTTTACTTGGTAAAACTGAAGCTTCTATTCGGTTTTAAAATATTCTTTCTTGGAAGAGAATTTTCTAATCGCCGCTCAACTAATAAACGAATCTCCATCTGTCATGTATCGTACCCGTGGAATAATCAGGGAAAATCTTGTTACTGATTCTGACTTCGTTTGGTACCACTCCGTCTCTGCTATTTGTTTTCATCTTGACTTTATGACTCGTATTTGGGTTATTTTGACCGGTGATTTGGATGAAAAAACGATGTGATTTTTTGATATTTTTTTCACCGTGTTATAGAACAACTTTTACTCTACAATAACATGAAAAAATTATCAAAAAGTTGTATCATTTTGCTATCCAAATCATCCGGTCAAAGTTACCCGGTGAATAGTGTAAAACAGTTAAATGAGAACAAAGAGCAGAGTCAGAGTGGTAGTACATTTGCTTTTTAATACTTTTTTTATCAAAAGCCGTTGTTGATGCTTTTGGAAAACTACTTTCCTACCGCATTTTTCGAGAAGCAGGAATTGCTTTTCCGGACGTACTTTTCCTTCTTTTTTTTTGAGAAGCCGGACCTACTTTTTGATAATTTTATTAATCGAATCTTTTATCAATGTCTTAACGATAAATTAAAAAAAAAAAAGGCAATTTTCCATAGAAGATTGTATATGAGATTTACCTAACACTTTTTAAGAGTGGATTTTTACCGCAGTTTTTTCAAAGTATTTCCGACACAACTACTTTCTAAGAAGTCGCAGCATTCCCAAATTAGGTTTCGTTACCATTCAATGATGTCGAACACGTAGAAGGCTTCTAAAGCAAATGGTCCACCCATAAGTTATACGGTATTCGGACTCATGTCTGTAACAGCCAGTACACATCGTTTTTGGCAAAATATATGTAACATTCAGTACACATCGTTTTTGGCAAAATATCAGTAACATCCAGTATGCATCGTTTTCGGCAAAGTATCTGCCAGTACGCATCGTTCCCGGCAGAATGACGGCCTTTATGTGACATTTTTGGCATAAAAGGCTTCAAAAGCGAGGTATTAATGGTCCACCCCATACATCATACACTAGTCGGACTCACATCTATAATAGCCAGTACGCATTGTTTTCGGCAAAATTTCCGTAACATCCAGTACGCATCGTTTCGACAAAATATCTGCAAACAGCCAATACGCATCGTTTTCGGCAAATTGACGGTCTTTATGTGACATTTTTGGCGTAAAAGACTTCAAAAGCATGTATTAATGGTCCACCCGATACGTTATACATTAGTCGAACTCACATCTCTAACAGTCAGTACGCATCGCTTTCGACAAAATGTCTGTAACATCCGGTACGCATCGTTTTTAACAAAATATCTGTAACAGCCAGTACACATCGTTCTCGATAAAATGACAGCCTTTATGCTGCATTTTTGGCAAAAATGGCCTAATACTAGGGTTGTAAGGAAAATCGAATAAACCGGTCAAGCCAACCGAACCAAACCGAAATTCTTGGTTTTGGACGGTCTTTTTGGATGTTCGGTTTATGAATGGTTAAGTTTTCACAAACCGGTCTAATCGGTTCGATTTTCGGTTTGTAAAAATATCACACCGCACCAACGAACTGCTATGTGCCTAATGTACTTGTATTAAAATATATATTGCGTAAAGTATATTAAATAATCTGAAAAATAAAACACAAGTAGATAGATTCAATTAAAATTGTGATATTAATCTTAATTTTTCACTTCTCTCACGTTCCATATAAACGATAATCGTGCAATTTTCTTTTACGTCTATTTATCAGAATTGGAATCGTTATATTGAATATTGGGTTTGTATGGTGCTTTTATTTTTATCCGTATCGGTTCACCGGAACGCCCTATTTCTATTTTGAGGATATAATTTTTGTCTATATCAGCTGATATGTTCTATTATGTTTCCTAGCTGTGCAAAATTAGCAACCACAAATGCCTGAAGAAAAATTCTTAAGTTTTAGTGTTTGGGGTGATTGTCAGAAACTTGATAAGAATTTCTCGTGTCTATCCTTTCATGCTGGTTAATACTTGGCATTTGCTACTTCAAACACACACACACACTTTGTTCCAACTTCCAATTCTACCATATTGTAATACTAGTGCATATCACGTGCCCAAGCAGGGACGGACCTGTGGCTAACCCACCAGGGGCCACGGCCCCCCCTAAGCTTTAGAAAATGACAATTATTACAATATTTTTTTGAATATTTAAAAAATCATATGTTGACGGCCCCCTCCCAATATTAGCTAATATAACATTGTGAACTCAACTTTTACCTTGTGTATTCAATATGGCCCCCCTTACAAAAAATCCTTGGTCCGTCCCTGTGCCCAAGGGCACGACCACACAAAAAGTATGATGATTCTCTAAGATTGAATGCTTAAGATTGTCTTATTACGAAGTTTATGGTTCTTAGAATATGGTGGGGATAAACTATTGCATATGTCATATTTTGGGGTCACTTATACCCCATAATAGCTTATTATGTAGATGGGGATAAGCTATTCTACATGTCACATTTTGAGGGATAGCTTATTCCCCATAGCAGCTTATTACGTAGATGGTGATACTGACCCAGTCATGACACCGTTGGCCTGTGTTTGTATTGCCATTACTGATAGGTTAGCTTCAACTTACGAAACATGATGGTTGTCAAAGATCATTAGTGGAGTTTAACTAGGAGTGAGTAACTAATCCACCATGCTTGGTTAAGTTCTAGTATTTAGTACTCTCGAGGAGGTTTTTGTTGGCATTTGGCTGTATTTACTTGCATGCTCATTCAGAACCTCTTGAAAGAATGAAGAACAGCAGAACACCATGGACATAACTGGCTTTCAGAAGTACCAAGTGTGAACATACAAGATAAAAGAATAACAGGGGCTAGCCAGTCACTTGGCCTTGTAAAATCTGAACTTGAAGTTCAACATGCGAAACTTAAGCTTTTGGGAATTCTGTTTATATCTATTCATTAGTTGATTATGTTTCCAAAATTTCACCTTAGTATTACCCTTATCACCTTAGTGTGGGTGTATTAGAAAGAGAGGGGGCGGACCCCTTGCCGCCTGACTTTTCAATATTCTACTATGACTCCTAATATTATGAGTATTTAGCAACAAACCCCTTTCAGTAATTATATCGATGCCCCTGATGAATTATATATTTTTACTAATATTAAAAATTTATGTCCCGACTGTTCCAGTTTTCAAGCTCTGCATTGTATAAAATGGACATGGCACATCACGAACCTACTGTAAAGATTTTTCTTGTGGACATTTCCCTACCCTTGGGCCAAAGTGGCCCTCTATTTTGGGTAATAAATTAGCCTTTTAAGAGTGCAAGTCACACGGATTCATATTATCTGTAGGAGTGTAACCAGCTGAGTGTGGTAAATGTGTTTTGACTTTGAGGCGTAAGCCGAATTCGATTTTGAAACATTAGAGCCCTAGATTCATTGTTAAGGTTACCGAGTGACTGCACCAGCATTGGTTAAGTTCCAGCATTTTGAAGCCTCTACAGGTTTTGTCGGCTTTTGGCTGTCTGAAAATATTAACTAAGCCTGTCTGGTGACCCCAATAAAATGTGTATTTGGTTCTTGTTGGGCTCTGATCTTTATCGTTTCTCTGGTATCATTTTTAGAGAAGGGATAAAGGGATTAAAACCCGTCAAGTGGCCCAAAAAATGTAGAAAACGTACCTATTACTAAATTGTCCCTCAGCTACAGACTACAGAGCGACACCTTTTTTTTTGTAACACCATGATGTTGATTGAGCCATAAAAGAGTACTATATGCAGGCTAGCCAGTCTCGTCCTGCCCTTCTAAAATCTGGATTTGAAGTTCACCCAACACATGAAAAAAATGAGATTTTGGTAACACTGTTTCATTAGAATATTAGGCCTCCAAGTTCGTAACTATTTTGTCACTCACTTCTCGTATTGCATTCCCCTTTCGTTTGAGCCTCCCTACCACGAAGTTTTTAGTAGAATAGGTCTGTTTTGGCTCGAAAAAAACCGAAATGATCCCAACTCCAGTATACTACCAAAATGAGCTCGATTTGAAGCCAATAATAGATGTCTTGGTATTTATTTATTTTTTTTTTTTTGAAACCAAGACATGGAGTCTCGGTTCATACAGGGCCAATTGACACCAATAGTAAAACATGGATAGTGGTAATCTTGGTTTTATACTTATCCCATCCCTCTGTTATTTCCCTTGGTGTCTCTCGGTCTCTTCGCAGCCGTCGAAGGCGCTATAAATCTAGAGTATGATGATCACTTTTAGGGTGAAAGAAATCTTCGGCACCTCAGGATTAATGCAATGACACTTTCATCCCTTGTGTGGTCTAAACTTCTGGACGCTTACATCTCTAACTTTGTCATATCGTATTAAAAGAGTGTATTTGTCTCTGAAACTACTATATGGCGAACAACTGCCCCAGACCAATAATGTCCTAATTAGAGTGTAAATATTTTGAAATTTGACAAACATAAAGGGAAAAGTATCATTTCCCAGACTGGTAGGGGTGAAAGTGTCTTTGCATCAAACTTGAGGTGGTGGAAGTGTCTTCTACCCTCAGTTTTAACTAACAACCGATATTCTAACTATTGGTTTTACAGTGGCTGGAAGAAGGTAAAACCCGTGAGTCATAGTCTCGGACTCTCGGTTCCAATGTTAGAAATGATACTACGTGTATCGATTTCAAAACAAGCTCATTTTGGTATTGTAACTCATATAGGAACTATCTCGCACGTTGTAGTTAGAACGATTACTTGTGGGAAAGTTATCGATCTAGAGGTGGCTGAATTACCAGACTATCGTAATCAGTTGAAGTCACGCGAGTCATTATCCGTGGGGAGCGTAACCAAACTTAGTTGAGTAAATACACATTCGACTTTGCTAGACCCATTTCCAAAACTGTTGCTTCTGGGAGTATGTTATATAGAAATCACTTCCCGGTGTTGGTTTATGTGTAGCGGATATTTCTAAACTTCAATAATAAACGCTTCTTTTCTCAAAAAAAAATAATAATAAACGCTTCAAATTAACGCAATGTTTTGAATGAAACTCCAACACCAACCCAAACAATGGGCTCTAATCCACTGATTTGACCCTGATTCTTCGTTAATCCTTTGGCCGGCCGGCTGTAATTGAGTGTTGAAACCTTTAGCGTATCGTAAATGCCCTATTATTCGACTAGGGTTTATTGCATCAAGCTCCATTTCTATTGATTACTTGGTAAAACTGAAGCTTCTATTCGGTTTTGAAAATATTCTTTCTTGGAAGAGAATTTTCTGATCGCCACTCAACTAATAAACAAATCTCCGTCTGTGTCATGTCAACAATAGTGTTGTGACCGTGGAATAATCAGGGAAAATCTTGTTGCAAAAACTGATTCTGACTTCGTTTGGGTAAATACATCTGAACTTTTTTTTGTGTTTTTTTGTCAAAAAGCAGTTGTTGATGCTTTTGGAAAACTACTTCCCTACCGCAGCTTTTGATTGCTTGTCCGGACCTACTTTTTTCTTTGAGAAATCGGACTTACTTTTTGATAATTTTATTAATCGTTTTTTTATCAATGTCTTAATGATAAAATCAAAAAAGAAGTCTAATTGCAACAAAAACTCTACAATGTCTAATATTGTCATTTCGATTCTTACAACAATTCTAAAATAACAAGGGTGAAACACAGAGTGCAAAAGGCAATTTTCCACACAAGGTTGTATATGAGATTTACCTAACACATATTAAGAGTGGATTTCTATCGCAGTTTTTTCACAGCACTTCAGGCACAGCTGTTTTATAAGACGCCGCAGCACTCCCAAATTGGCCCTATGTGGATTTCGTTACTATTCAATGATGTCCAACACTTAAAAGGCTTCTAAAGCGAATGGTCCACCCCATACATTATATGTTAGTCGAACTTATATCAGTAACAGCCAATACGCATCGTTTTTGGCAAAATATTTATAATATCCAGTACGCATTGTTTTTGGCAAAATATCTGCCAGTACGCATCGTTCTCGGCAGAATGACGGCCTTTATGTGACATCTTTGGCATAAAAGGCTTCAAAAGTGAGGTATTAATGGTCATCCATACGTCATACATTGGTCGGACTCACGTCTGTAACAGCCAGTACGCATCGTTTTTGCAAAATTTCTGTAACATTAGGTACGTATCGTTTTCGGCAAAATATCTGTAAACAGCCAATACGCATCGTTCTCGACAAAATGAGAGCATTGATGTGGCATTTTTGGCGTAAAAGACTTCAAAAGCGAGGTATTAATGGTCCACCCCACAAGTTCAACATTAGTCGGACTCACATCTCTAATAGCCAGTACGCATCGTTTTCGGCAAAATATCTGTAACATCCAGTACGTATCGTTTTCGGCAAAATATCTGTAAACATCCAATATGCATCATTCTCGGCAAAATCAGAGCCTTTATGTGACATTTTTGGCGTAAAAGGCTTCAAAAGCGAGATATTAATGGTCCACCCCATACATTATACATTAGTCGGACTCACATCTCTAATAGCCAGTATGCATCGTTTTTGGCAAAATATCTGTAACATCTAGTACACATCGTTTTCGACAAAATATCTGTAACAGCCAGTACACATCGTTCTCGGCAAAATGACGGCCTTTACGCTGCATTTTTGGCAAAAATGGCCTAATACTAGGATTGTGATGAAAATCGAATATACCGTTCAAACCAACCGAACCAAATCGAAATTCTTGATTTTGGACAATTTTTTTGGATGCTCAGTTTATGAAGGGTTCAAGTTTTCGCAAACCGTTCTAATCGGTGCGGTTTTCAGTTTGTAAAAATATCACACCGCACCAAACCGAACCGAACAGCTATGTGCCTAATGTACTTGTATTAAAATATATATTGCGTAAAGTATATATTAAATAATCTAAAAAAACACAATTAGATAGATTAAATTAAAATTGTGATATTAATCTTAATCTTTTCCATTTCTCTCACGTTCCATAATAAACGATAGTCGTTTCAGTTTTTTTAACGTCTATTTAGGGCTAGTTTGGGAATGCTGTAGCGGTGGTAGAAAGCTGCTGTGTGAAAATACAGTAGAAAGCTGTTGTGAGTTCTTGATAAAAAGTTGTTTGGTAAATATTACGTAAAAGCTGCTGTGAAATATTGATATATTAATTTTGTGTTTGGTAAAATCTACTGTGAAGTTGCTGTGAGAGGGTAAAATGACAAAAATATATGACACGTGTCATTTCCGGAAAGATAACTATTGATATTTTAAAAAAATTGTAAGGTCAAAATCGGTTGTAGATAAATTAATCAAAAGTACTTTCTGGAAAAGCATCTCCCCCCTTGCTTCCTGAAAACTGCTGTGGGACAGCAGAAACTGTCTGGAAAAGCAGAAATTTTATTTTTACCAAACACACTAAAACTGCTTCTGCTGCCGGGAAGCAGCTGTGCTGCCAGCAGAAGCATTCCCAAACTCACCCTTAATCTCCCTCACTTAAACTTGAAATATGTTAACAATGCAGTTTTATAATATCCATTCAATAATATTTATGCCAACCGACCGAACCAGATTAAACCAAACCAGATTTGTTCGGTTTGGTTCGGTCGGTTCATCCTCTCAAATGGTTTAATCTATATATACAAGAACCCTTTGGGTCCAAATTCTTTGTCTCCTCAGCCGTTAGATCAAAAACATCTAATCTCAGCCCTTAGATGAACTCTTAATAAGCTGCACAGAAACACTCCGTGTATTTCAAATTGATGGACGACGTGTGTTTCTCTCGACCTCAAGTTGTTGCAGCCTCTGAATGTCTCTCGGACTCTCTCACTGTGTCCCTCTCCTGCTCCGTCTTCTCATTTCGTGTGTCTATCTCTCTTGCTTCTGTGCATCTCACTGGCTTCTGCACCAAATCGGGATCTTGCACCAGGTTCACTTCATTGCTCTAAATTGAGACATCTCTCTCGCTCTCCAGGTAAGTTTCGCGGCTCTCTTCGCATCTATCTATTGAGGGAAATTTGGAATTGTGATTTTCTGGGTTCGTCTTCTCAAATCAAGTATTTCAGCCTGGGTTGGTTTCAATTTTTGTTAATTAGTAAACTGTTTAACTAATCTAGGTTAGATCGGTTAGTCTGAGCAGCGGCATTGGCGGCAATTATTGTTCAATTGAACTCGAAGTTCTTCGACTTCAGTTTCATGAGTCAATTGTTCATTCCAGGTTTGTGACATTTGGTTCATCTATCGCGTGTTGTGTTTTCAGGTTCTTATCAAAAAATAATTATGGGTTCAATTGTTTTTTCTGTCAATTATCTTGGTTCTTTTGATGGGTAAATTTCTCTCACAAAAAAAATAATCATAAGGGGACTCTGATTGTTTCATAGGCAGCTTGATTATTCTTTCACATGTATTAAACCGGGTTTTGATTGTTTCAGCCTTACATAGCACCCATTTGAAACAAACATGTGATTTGGTGATGGTTTGAACATCTTAGCGTTTTACATGAGTTTGGTGATCCTTTCTCATCTCTCGGTTGATCTTTCTCTTGCATACAGGTTCGATTAACGTATTTTCCCTCTTTTCCCTCTTTTCGTTAAGGTCCGATTGAAGCATTACCCCCTTTTCGTTCCCCATTTTCTTCTACGTCGTTTCACCTAAACATTTGAATCGAACCTTTGTGACCTTCAATTAGTAAATTGGTCATACTGGAATAGATGAATTTATTCACGAAAACGCGAATCGAACGTCGGAGCAACTCGATTGTTTTTTTTCCTGTTTTTTGAGTATATGTAGGTTTAATTTTCTTTTCTTTTTCTGTTCATGAGTATGTGTAAGTGAAACTGTCGAAGTGTTTTAACTTTTTCCAAGACTCTTCCCAGCCATGAATGCTATAAGTAAAAATGCGATTTACCTGACCAAAGATTATAGAGATTGTAGGTTAAAATTTACAGTATTGTATAACTCCAGACAAAATGTTATTAAACCTTAGTAGCTTTATGGATCTCCGATTGGTGCATTAGTTTTTTGCGATTTCAAGGTACAATCATATTTCTAACCCACTCCATTGTTGAGACGTTGCTTGACATTGTTCTCTAATATCTTGCTCATAATTTGAACTTTGTTGCCGTGTACTACTTATACTGATTGTGAAATTAATTGATAGTCATCTTCATTTTTATGTAAAATGTAAATGTTTTGTTAGGACGCCGTCGTGTCTTAAATTGACAGTTTTCATGCGCCGTTTGACCCTGCACAAAGAAGCTTGGATGCTGTCAATCAATGGCGCTAAACCATATTCTTCGGTAACATGGTTCTACCAGTAAAAATAGATTCATGGTTCTACATATTATTGTTGTTGTTGTTTTTTTTTGTTTTGTTTTAGATCAGCCGTTACATGCTTGAACCTGATTTTTTTCCAGGAAAGGTAATTTCAGTTAATAAATAATTCCTTTATGCAATAGAAACTAACATACTTGCGCTGTCCAGCTCAAAGGTAATGAAGGGCCATGGTTTTCTTTATGTGCCCTGATAAAATTAGGGGCTTGCGCTGTCAAGTTTAGGACTGGTAGTACGTCATAAATTCATGACCGCTATCTTTTTTTTCTTAGACTTTTGGGTAGTTCAGCTGAGAGAATGCAAAGTTAGCTGTCATTCTGATTATTGTTTCTTTAGTGGTTTCTTTGTGTCTAACTTATCTAATTTATTGTGTTTGCAGGGGAAAAACAAGTAGCTGCAATGTATCTGGGATGATATGCCATGGATGTATTCTTCGTTCTCCTTATCTCTAAATGTATTTCATCCTATACATTGGCTTCTAAGAAATATCTCAAAGTTCGAATTTATTTCCTGTCAAAATCGCATAAAATAGACGATATGTTGTCGATTTTTTTCCTCAACCTAACGAAATAGTCGTTTAAATTTTGCAGTGCCCTTAGGGCACGGGTCATTCCCTAGTTTAGTTACAAAATTAATAAACCGATGTATTCGGTTAAGTTTAAGGTTTTAGTACAAACCGCACCAAACCAAACTGCTTACATCCTTTCCAAATACGCCTGATAAAGGTTTACGCATGTGATGCCTGATTTTTTTTTATTACCGTCTCTCCAATACGGACCGGTTCCGTTACACGCGACCGATTCATTGACCGAAACCATTTGTACAACCATGGCCTAAGCGGGCCGAAGCCGGTGAGACCCGCAGTGATACTAACGTTCAAGTCGCAGTTTGCCAGCATATTCTCTCACAACAGATGAGCAACATCAAACCATCCAATAGTGGTAGGGTTTAAAAGGAAAAAAAAAGCTAAAAACTGAAAAACTATCATCAATTTCATACTACAACTACGTTTTTAGGGTTACAACCTCTCTTCTAAAAAGGGCTCCTATATTTCCAGCACAACCCAATGAGATGCAATACCTCAAGATCATCTCCACACTAATTTGCTTTTTGCTGTTTTACATGACGATATTCACAGAAAAATATACTTTCTCAAGGCACACACATACCGCGATTTTCAGAACAGCAGAAGACACAAAACCACACAACAGAACAGGAAGAAGCAAACCCTCCCCAGCGACTGGTCCGTTTGCATCAGATGCCTCCTCAACCTCGGATTAGCATTCTCCGTTAAATGGTACAAAGTTGCTGTAGTCGAGTTCCCAAACACCCTCGCGTAAACCATTTCACCAATCATTCCGCTCATCGGATGAATCAAATCCCTGGCCATGGCGGCAGCGGCGGTGGGGGAGCCTCCTAGGCTGAATGTAGGAACAGCAGGGTAGCTTCCTGGGTGAGCTCTTGGTGGATAGCCGCTGCCACGGTGGTGGAGAGGGCTGGTATTGGTACTGGTGGATCCACAGGCCATACTTGGAGGTCTTTTGGGCACGGTTATTCCAAGATTGGGGGCTTTTCCTTGAGAGGGTTTTGCAGATGTGCCGCGTCCGTAAAGAGGGATTAATGTATCCTGTGAGACCTCAGCTTTGCAGACCGGGCACTGTGGCAGTTTGTGATGCTCTAGGGTTTCATCATCTTCGTCATGATCATGATCACTGCCCTGGAAACGGATCCATTTGTATATGCAGGGCCAGCAATAGAGATGTCCACAGAGCGTCACCACTGGGTCTTGAACACAGTCTAAGCAAATGTTGCAGTCGAATCCACCGCCGCCGGAGGAATCTTCTTGTGATGATCCATTGATGGTGGATGAAATGGTTCTGCACTTAGACAGCGAAGCGCCTTCTCCTTTCATGGAACCAATTTGTGTGACTCCTTCATAAAATTGCTGCTCCATGTCCATTTTTGTATGTGATTGTTCTTAGTTGTTGCCTGAGTTCTGGATAATGCAAAAAACAGAAAGTTCACTATCAGTATATTCAGAAATGCATAGTAAGCACAAGCATAAACCATGAAGAGCATGTTTGGTAAGAGCTAGAATTGTTTAATTTTACTAAACAATCTCCTGAGTTACTTTTTCTTTAAAAAACTCTTAGGTCAGTATATTCAGAAATTGTTTAACAGAGGCTATTTGGTACGAGTCTGGATTCTCTATATCACTTTTGTTATAGCACTGTTGTTACGATCGCGACACATCATCACGGAGAAATCCAACGGATTTGAACTCAGTTGGTTTGCAAATCATGTGTTTCAAGGACAACTCTATTACCATATGGTAGTTGAGGTATGATTTGCAAACCAACGGTGAGTTCCGTGATGATGTGTCGCGATCGTAACAAAAGTGCTATTAAAGTGCTATAGGAAAAGTGCTATAGAGAATCCGGACTCGTTTGGTACGGGCTCAAAATCTAAACATCTCTTCAAAATGGAGTGATAACAAAATCTGAAGTAGTAGCTGCAAATGCAAAGAACCGTTTGGTTTGAACGGAAGATTTTTGAAGATTGTGAGATAATCTGCAAGTCTATTGCATGTTCATATCAGATTTTAATCTCAACTGAGAAACAGAACCAGAACCAAAACAGATTAAGAATATATCCAATTTTCATTCCATAGCATATGCCAAACAGAAAACTCGATATAATCATGAGCATCATGAACTGGAGACTTAAAAGCCTGTTTGGTACAACCTTAAAATTGTTTAATCTACACAGTTTTGGTTAGAATTGAACATTTGCAGATTATGAGATAACCTGCAAATTATTAGCTCATAACAGATTGTAATCTCAACTCAAAAATAGAACCAAACCAGATTTCAATCAATTGCATATTCTAATCATCTCCCAAACACGCCCCTTATCATAGAGTAATTGCCATTTCTGACTGAGAAAAAATTAGCCACGTCCACAGCAGAAATATCAAATACGAACAATTTCGGTTTCTGTTCCGAAACCTAATCAATTCTCAGGAAATCTTCCAAACAAAATAATAATTGAACGATCGATCATCACTGAACTCACGAGTATTCTTCAGAAACGAACACAGTAACCACCAGTTAGTAAATTGAAAACGATCAAAGAGTGAACGAAACACGAAACCGCAAGCCGATGGAGATTCGAATCGAAAAACGAATCCGAATTAAGCCTCTCCACGCATCTCAGTTTCATCAGCAATGTTAAGCATGATGAGTTCCGACTATAATCGGAAACGAGTCAACTCGTCGGCGACTCACCGTCGATCAACAACAATAAAAAAAAAAAAAAAAAAAAAAAAAAAAAACGAAACAGCAACACTCGTATAAGAATCGGAGAACTCTGAAACGGAAGATCTATCTATGATCTATATGTGTAGAGAAGGAATCTCACCGTATAAGTTGAAGAGACGGTGATGAATAAGACACGGTGGTATTGGAAGCTTCGTTGCAGAGCTCCAATGGCGATTTAGCAGAGGAGAGAGAGAGAGAGAGATTGCGTGAGAATCGGTGAGAGAGATGAGGATGGGGGAGAGTTTTAGAGTAAAGTAAAGTAACGCTCTCTCTGGTATTTATACTTCAGCGACTCCACCGCGGAGATATAGAAAAGAGGTGATGATGCGATTGTGATAAACATCCCATCTAGAGGCGTGTGACGTGGAACGTACACAGTCTCCCGCTGTGGGGCCCGCTTATCTCTAATTTCTTTTTCGTTTTTTTTTTTTTTTTTTTTTTGAGGAAAATCTCTAATTTCTTTATTATCACTTTAATAAATAAAGAAAGAAATAAACACCTCTCAATAAAAATGGATTTTAAAATGGAAATTACCCTTCTCTCTTTTTATTCTTTTTTTATTTATACGTATATAGCTTTTGGCTAAAAAATACGTATATAAAGTTAGGCTAGTGAATCTTACACCAGCTAATTTGATAGTTACACCAACTTTTAGTTGTCATGACATTATTATCCTTGTTACTTATCAATCTAATAATTATTTGGCTAAATTGCATCGGAGGTACTCAAAGTTTACCAAAACGAGCAAGTATGTACCCAAATTTCAAAATCGAGCACCACAGGTCTCAAATTTTGGATTTTCGAGCAAGTAGGTACCCTTCCGTTAACTTTCCGTTAACTTTGAACGGAAAATTATAAAAAGACTTTTGTACCCCTTATTTTCACCTCATATTTTTTGTTAAATACAAGTTTTACTAAAAAACTAAAAAAAAAAATCAACAACATTTATTTAATAATTTGTATAAAATGTACAAAGATACTTTATGTGTTTCTTAAAAAATACATGAAATTTGAGATTCGTTTTAAACACTATTAAAAAATTAAATACTTTAAGATTGACGGATATGTGTAACATATTTCATATTTTGAAATGATGTGAAAATATGTAATTTTAATAAAATATATTGTATTATCTTACATATTTCAAATTATTGAATTAAAATTTTATTTTTTTTTTTTACTTTTTTAGATTTTTAGTAAAACTTGTATTTAAAAAAAATTGAAGGTGAAAATAAGGGGTACAAAAGTCTTTTTATATTTTTCGTCCAAAGTTAACGGAAAGTTAACGGAATGATACCTACTTGCTCGAAAATCTAAAATTTGAGACCTGTGGTGCTCGATTTTGAAATTTGGGTAGCTACTTGCTCGTTTTGGCAAACTTTGGGTACCTCCGGTGCAATTTTACCTAATTATTTAATTTCACCATTATTACTACCCTCAATCTAATATTTTTTTTCCATATCAATTTGTAATGACCTTTTATATTCCCATTGTCTTCCTCATATTCTTATTCATCTTACTTTAATATTCAATTTGTAAATGTTGTTTTGAAGTATAATATTTGACGATACATCATATAAATAGAGACACTGCGACGAGATTTTATGAAGTACTTCCTCCCAAACATTAGTCTCTCTTCCCTTGTACTCTTTAATTTTTGCTTATCGTTTGACGCTTGTTAGTAATCACTACACGAAAAGATTCAAGGTAACATCAAATGACAAGCAAAGATACATTGTATCAAACGATAAGCAAACATACATTGTATCTTTTCGTGTTGTGATTGCTAAACAAGCATCAAACGATAAGCAAAAATGTCGTTGGAGAGAGTGGCAATGCACCTGTGCATCATTGCTCTTGTGACGTTTCGCACTGTGGTTCGAATGTAACGGTACCCATGCCAAAAGAGCCACTTTATTAGTTCACCAATTCCTCTCGTTTCAGCTGTAAGGGAGGAAGCTATTCTGAAATTTTGATTGCCTATTGTGAATTGGAGTTCTTCTCCTGACCAACCTGTCGCATTATGTTTACATGTGAATTGGAGTTCATGTAAAATTTAAAACATGAAAGAAATACCTACTACAATTGGGAATGCTCTAAGCCCTGCTTTCTTTACATAAATTCAGACAACTTTTTAGCCTTTTTAAAAAAAGAGAAAAATGTTGCTTGCTTTGTACTTATTAGTTTTTTTTACAAATTTAGTTACCCTTTTAATAAACAAGTTGCTCATTTAACTTTTATTTTATCTCTTAATAAATAGTTTTAAGGTGTAAAAAGATTTTAAAAAAATGTCGAAGTAAAAAAAAATAACTTTTTTAGTATTGTAAAAAGATAAAATAGTTACTTAAAAAAGATCTAAGAAAAATCTTTAAAAGAATCTAACTTTTTTATTTTATCTCCTAAAGATAGTTTTTTTTTCTCAAAATAATATAAGAAAAATTAGCAAAATAAAACATCTTTTGTGACATAAAAAATCTAAAGAAAATGGAGCTTTAGTGTGTGCGCGCATCGCGTGCATTCCTTCTCTAAAGTGTGGTTTTTTTTTTTTTTAAACCGTTCTCTAAAGTGTGGAAAAATCGTTTTCCTTATTCTCGAAGGCTCTAGAAAACAAATTAGAGAAATAGCTTTCAAACATTTTGTTTGTCCCAGAATCAGGAGTCCATAACCATGGGCACATCCGACAAAAACCAAAATTGTTGAATTTCGTGTTGGAAGAAGGTTCATAAAAGTGGAGTCCTAGTAGTCATTACTTCTAGATGCCTCATTGAAACTGTTTGATTTTTCTCATAGTGATAATTTAGAGTGTTTTTTGAAGAGTGATATCAAGATTCACTTGCATATGTTTTTGTCAACAGTTCTTTTTTTCAAAAGTAAAGTTAGTTTTTCCCTTTTGAGACAGCTAATCAGGTAGTCCCGTTAGTTTGCAGAAAAAGGTAGTCCCGTCAGGCACAATAATTCTTCTCGATTGAAATGTACGAGAATTCGGGAACTCGAGTAGATTCATATCTATTTGCGATGGTATGAGGAGTTAAGCGCTCAATATAGTCTTTCTCGTAGAGACTAGACTATGTGATCAGAAAATGAAGAAAATCCAACTGAAGTTAAAATTTAAGAACAGTTTTCATGTTAGTAGTCGGGGCTGAAGTGGGAGACTATCATTAATGTGGGCGAAGAACACAATTTCGGAGACTCTGCAAGTGCTCTTAGATTATTCTAATATACATATTTTCAGTTTAAATAGTCTATATAATGCAGATTTTAATTTGTGATACCAAGCTTTGCACTAAAGGTTATAGTATCCATCAAGTTATTACTTGGGAGAGATAATTTTTGTGCTTGATCCACACTCAAGATTAAGTGGATGATGTCGACGACACTTTGAGAGGTCGAACATGAACATGATTAGTTTATTTATTTATTTATTTGATGTCAACATGACTAGGTTATTTAAATAAAGAGATATTAGTTGACAATGTGGAAGCGTGCTAATTACAATTAACACATTCATTATTTTAATTAAGAGTCAACTCTCAACTCAAATGTTCGACAAAGAAAAAGAGAAAAAAAAAAAAAAAAAGTCTCAACTCAAATTGTATTTAAGGTTGTTTTGTCTATTGAGTATGGAGAAAGATCAGATAAAACAAATACATTACATTGTGTACATACTTACATACTACGGAATGAATGTAGATTTTCACTTCTTTCTCAATGAACTAGAGTGACGTATCTTCAGAGATAAAAAAAAAAAAAAAAAAAAAAAAAAAAAAAAAAATGGCCGGGACTAGAGGGAGAATTGTCGGGCTGTGATCTGGCCACAGGTCCGCCCACAAGTGTAGCGGGCAGATCAGGGGACTTATCATGGAATTCGTTGCAGTGAGGGTTAAATTAAACAAAATGTAAATATCAGTTAAATTACATATAATAGAGTGGGGGCTAAAGTGCAATTATTGTGGAGGTTCAGTTGAAAAAAAACTAAATAAATAATAGTAAAATTATGGTTTCCAGAAGTATTGTGGAGGTTCAGTTGGAAAAAAAAAACTAAATAAATAATAGTAAAATTATGATTTCCAAAAGTCGAACGGGCCCACTTGTTCATATGTATGTAACTCATGACAACTAGAATCACGTGCCGCCACCGGTCAAGACCCCTTGGAGTCTCGTGATTCAGAGTGAGTCAGACTAGCCCTCACTCAATTTTTAAAAATTGAAATTTTTCCCTTTTTTTTAAATTATTTTCAGTTTAGCCCCCACATCAACTGCATTATAACCCCACACCCCATATTACAAAAATTAAATACGTTCTTATTTTTTCCCAAATTAAGCCCTCACTATCATGAAAACCTAAATCTGCCCCAGGTGATTACTATTATATTAATATTAATATTATCATTATTATTATACAAAATTTATTTCTTATGCAATTTGCATGACTACACCGATTTCAACATCATCATAGTTGTGTCATCTACCATATCGTTTGAAAAAACATATTTTTACATGAAAAAGTTTTCTTTATCTTACATTACTAGCAAGTGTAAAATAATTGTTGAACTTGCACCATTGGAAGAGGATGAGACTTTAGATTGGAGAAACATGAGGAATTATGATAAATACTCAACATTACTAGGGTCGACGAGATGAACTTCATAGTAGAGAGCAGTAAATGAATTGTTTGGAGTGAAGATCCACTAGACCTATGGGACACTACTTGTAGAACCCCATACAACCCCCCTCGATCAAAATAATTTGTCAAAATATCTTATCCAATTCTCTAGCTAGACCAATAGTCCTATCATTGATCACACACTTGTTCTTCATCCACTACATTTGCATGTATGTAGGTGATATAATTTGAATTGTTCCCTGGAGTCTTAGACGTTGATATGCATGTTTAATAGTACTATATGTGCAAGATAATATAATTCAAACATAACATGGCATAAAATGCAAAAAAGGCTTAGCATAAACAAAGTATGAATAAGATTTGATGAGTATATAACTAATTGCAATAATGGCTTAGCATAGACAAAGTATGAATAAGATTTGATAAGTACATAAACAAATGGCATTCTTTAGTCTATTTAATCACATTGGAGGAGGATGGCGGTGCCGGCCTTCGGGTCTATTTTATTCCGTCTTTGTCTATTCTTTTAAGATAAGAAGTAAGGTTGGTTTTATAGAACTTTCTTCGATTAGTTAACAAGAAGAGATTGGCAAACTCGATGCATGATAAGTTAAAAGTGTTCAGGCCGGTGACGTAATTGTAGGATTTAGAAAAAGTTAGTAGTATTGTAACTTGTAACTTTTGCGGAACTGATTTTTATAATGAATGTGATGACTGGTGAGTGAAGAAGAACTGAGAGGAGAGGACGACGCATAAGGGCACGTTTGGTGTAGGGATTGAAAGTTAGGGGCACAGAGGGTCCTACAATATTATAAGGTGTATTGATATTAATGGAGTATTAATTATACAGGAAAGATTATGTAACATGTTTGTTAGTACTGGTATAAATAAGGGTTAAGGCTTCAATCTTCAATCCCACCTACATGGTGGGATTATATTTTAGGCTTACAAGGGGTATAGATAATAAAGGGGGATTGAATCCGCCTTGAAATTATCTCTGCATTAAACACCAGTTATTACCCCCTACCGGTATTATTATTACTGTACCCCTTCTTTATCCCTGCATCAAACGTGTATAGATATTAATATTAGCGTCTGTTAATGTAAACACAAATATAGTTGAGAAATAGATGCGGGAAAAACATTAAGACCCAGCTGTTCTTTTTTACTTAATTTTAGAAGTACGTGTTTGAAAATTAACTTTTCTTAATCTTTAATAAAACACATTTGAAATAAGCCCTAATGAAAAAGAGTAAATTAGACCTATCTTCATGATTTCAAAAATACAAATGTTTACCTAAAATTAGGCAAAAACGGGGCCTTTGATGATGTCGGTGAAGTAGAAGATTCACGTCAATACATCAGTTATTGCTATTATTGATCATCTTGGCAATCTAAACTCTTGAATCATTCATTTTATGAATTTTAGAAACTAGAAAATTGCTCGGGCGCTGTCTTAACAAAATAGAAACCCAAAATGAATTCTCAGGGGCAAGATGTATTTTTTTTGAGTTGTAATGGATCCTTCTACTTTTGTGGGATATCAAGCCCAAATCAACCCGGTCCGTCATAATAGAGGTCCATTTTTGCATTTGAGTGTAAAATAACTCTTCTACAAGTTGAAGGGCTTTCTTTACAAAATTTTATGTTGGTAGGTTCCCCGTTCGACGTTAGTGGGATAACTAGCAGTCCTCGAGACCCATGCACCATCATTACTAGGCCTCAAGTGACTAGTGTATTTACTTTTGAAGCTGGCTATTGGTGTCCTTTACCATTGCCCTCTCTCTGCAACAACTGAACTGTTACGAGTGAAATGGACTCCGTGATGATTCTTGGAAGTCCAATTTATGTAGTCAGATGAAGACCTTCTCGAATCGCACCAACTCTGTATGCTACACCGATTTATTGAAGTAAACCGGCGTTAATTTTTCGACTTGAAATTATCCACGGGACCCTCTGAGAGCCGCACCAATCCCCAATTCCCGGCTTTCTCCCGATGTTTCTCTATCACAATTATTTTGGTCATTCTCACCAGCAGTGAATTCCAACTTTCAGCACCTACTAAGACAGTCAGAGAAAGAAGGTTATTGACTTCTGCATGTGTCGAATCTTCTGCATGGGACTCTCGGCTCAATCATGTATATATATAAACAAAACACAACATGTCCACAAAAAAATCGGATTGTTTTGGAGAGACGGTAGACAATGAAAATATTGCAAAGTGGACAACAAAATTACTAATATTTTAAAATAATCTACCACATCCAAACAGCTCAAGATTAAATGGGCTTATTAGCTATACTGCTCACTTAATTTAGCTCATCCAAACGGTGTCATTGTGTACGTTGTCTAAATCCATGTGAGTAACTGAAAGCAATAAAAGAGGCTCGAACGAAGTTATTATCGAAGTTAGGGACTTGAGTCTAGATGGGTGAACGTGCTCTCATAGGTGACGTTCCTTAACCCGTGTATAACAAGAGTAATCACACAAATGAGTCTCTACACTAAATAGAGGGGGGAGAAAAAGGAATAAATTAGTTTAGTGGTCAATAGTAATTTGGCATAGTAGCTTGCAAGTAGCCGATTTAAAGCTGAAGGAGAACACATTTGGAGCTCTACTAAAAAGTTAGCAGAATTTCATGGTCACGTGTTACTCGCCGTATTTACATGGATTCGATTCACTTGATGTCACTACCATTGATCTAAAGACAAGGTACTTGCTTACATTGACAACATGGTATTTCAGACACACTATAACTAGATTGGTGACAAAATGTGTCAATATATGCAAAGACAACGATAGAGTATTAGATGTAACAACATAGAAAGCGTTCTACAATAATAATGATTCGCAACGTCTGTAGGGGAAGATAATGAACTGATTGTCATATCAAAGATGATTCACATGGTGTATCGACGTAAAGATATCAAAGACCTAAGATACCGTTATGACGAAAAGTTACGGTATCAGAACTTTTTCTACCGGACACCACGGTTAACAAAGATTCTAAAAAAAATACAATAAATATTCAATAACAGTGTCAGAACCCTTTCTTGCTCAACACGGTTCGGTCCAACTCAAGGTGAGAGCGGGCCGTGCCGTGTCGGGTTAAGGGGGGCGGACTGTGAACCCGTGTGGAGCGGGTCGGGTACGAGCCGAAGGATGGAAAAACTAGATCCGTCCGTGCCACATGCTGGGTGTGATAGGGGCGGGCCGTGCACGTGTTGAAGGTGGAGGGGGTCATTTTTGTGCGGGTCGGACCGCCCCCAGGGGTGGGTAGGGGGCTGGTTTGTGCTTAGTCGTGGAGAAACTTGACTCGTGCGTGCACGGATCGGGGGTGGAGGGGGCCGTGCGTGGGCCGGGTTGACCCTTGTTGGGCACGGGCCGGGCCATTTTGGCACGATCCGTGCGGCCACCTTGAGGTCCAACTCGCCACCCAATGAGTTGATTCGAATTGCCAGCCCTAATTAGTACAATTTTTTTTTTGAGAAATTCTTTGTCTTCAATCGGATTCGAACCCGAGATCTCATGGAGGGGCCCTCCAAAAATAAAATAAAGTCAATAAGGGCTTTTATCCCTAGCAAACACTCCTATTCCCAAAAATGAAAGTCGCTCTCTTTCGTCATGCTTTCTATTGCTGCAAGGGCACTCACCTTCAGATGCCCACCACCAAACCCTACCTTCCGTACCACCAAAACCCCTCACATGGACTCTCCCTCAAGAACAACCCTCAGGGCGTATTCTGTTTCTCCTACCAGAGAGATTAACAGAGACGAGGAGGGTCTTCTTGACAACACCATAAGTCTCCAAGAATGGCAGGGTTGGGGGACCAACTCACCTGTTCCGACAATGGTGGCTGAGATTGCTGAGAATTTGAAGGATTTGGAGAGAGACTTCGATTCCCAGATGAGCTTTGGTGGCCTTGGTGGTAAAATCAAGGTATAGCACTTCACCTGTAGATCACCAATGGTTTTCTTGATGAATCTCTCTATTCATTTTTGTTGTTCTTGTTTTTTGTAGTTAGATTTTCAGTTAAGCTAGGTAACATTGCCCTCCCAGACATCAAATCCAATAGAACCCAGTTGCAAAATCTTTTATTTTTAGAACCCAGTTACCAAAATACATTTTCTTCATTGAACCCAGTTAAAGAAATTTGTATTTTCAAGAACCCAGCCACAAAGTTTCAATTTTTTTCAGAACCCAGTTGCAAAGTGCATGTTTTGCTGAAAAGTACATATTTTGGTGAACCTAGTTACAAAAAAGTTCAAACTGTTTAAATTTTTTGTCAATACTTATCCAGAACAACATTTCCCTTCCTTAATGTGTATCTTTCTGTAGAACAAACGGTTAAGTGTTAGTTTAACCCAAAAACACAATGCAAGTAGAATATAGAGGTGTTTGGATATCTGTTGTATTGAACGTGACTGTGGGGTTCTAGTTGAACTGTTTGTCAAGATGCCGGAGCTTACCGGACTCCCTGAAGCCAGCTGTTCCTAGAAATCATAAATTACCATCAATTTCAAAATGTTGTGGTAGGCTGGGACTTGCCCCACCTAATGGTTAGTTTTAATGTACCCGTGAATTTAGTGCGAGGTTAAATCCCCGTATCTTAGGAATTAAGATGGTGGGGAACTCAATGTATTCAGTGTGGGTGAGGCATGTATGCTGTTTCAAGTGAGCTTCGTTTTATGATGTGAAAGCTTCCATTCCACGAGTAGAGTGTATCAAACATTCCGAGAATGGTCTCAAATCCATATCATTTAGAAGATTGTGCGTGGATTTTTAGGGTCTAGGGCTTATGAAGATAGAAGGGGGATGAAAGAGGGGGGGGGGGGGGAATAGTTGGTTATGGGTCTCAAGATTTTATCTCGAACTCGAAAAGTGTGAGGTCTCAACGACTCTAGCCGCAGTACGGTTGGCATTAGTTTCGTGCGTGACCTGCGAGTAGGTAAGACTAAGCTGTCAACTTATGATGAGACGGTGTGTGTGTTTGGGGGGGGGGGGGGTTAGATTCTTAGGTTGGAGATGCTAATTTGTGGTGGGCTTATCCTTTGGACTTTGGAGAGGCAGGGGAGTGGTGGGTTGACGGGGCCTTTGCGGAGCTCCACTCTTAATGATGAAATGAATTTGGTGGATCTTCCGCTAGGTGGCTAGGGTTCCATGGTTTAGGAGAAACTGTCAGTCCCATATTGACAGCTTTTTTAGTGTCGGCGGATTGGGAAGAGAGGTTCACGAGGTTGGGTCAATCTGTCTTTCCTCATCCATTTTGTGAACATTGTCCTATGTTGTTGGAATCTGGCGGTATTCATAGAGGTCCTACGTCGTTTCGTTTTGAGAATATGTGGCTACAAGTTGAGGGCTTCAAGGATCATGTTAGGGATTGGTGGGAGAGCTATGAGACTCTGGGTTGGTAGTTATGGCTTGGCGAGAAAGTCCTCTCTATTGAAGGACGCTGTCAGCCGTTGGAATAAGAAAGAACTCCGTAGGTTGGAGATCCAAAAGGCTCAAGTTATTCGTAGGCCTTGCTGTGTTAGACAGTGGAGATGAGGAGGGAGTGGAAGGTGGAACATAAGTGATCTTTTGAGAAGAGCATTTGCTCGTATTGCTAGCCATGATTAGTTGATGGCAAAAGTCTGGGGCTTTGTGGTGGAAGGGTGGGAATAAGTGCTCTAAGTTTTTTCCTAGGTTATCTAACTCTCATATTCTATTGGTCGAGTAGAAGCGAATGACGCAACTTTTGGGGAGGAGGAGGGACAGGCGATAGTTGCTCCATGACTACGATCTGAACACAATCATTGCAGTTGGGCTCTTATGCTGGACTTGTTTCAGGTGGTGTAAGGCTTGAGGGTTTATTTGAGTAAGTATGAGCTGATCCCTATAGGGGATGTGCCCATCTCAATGTGGTTGAGTTTGCTGGTATCCTGGGTTGCAAGGTCACTAATCATCCGATCAGGTAGGAAGGTGTGTCATTAGATCATTTGAGCGTCACTATTGTAGACTGGCAGTTTGGAAGAGTAAGTAGCTCTTGGAGGGGGGTTGGATAATTATTTTTTCGAGTCTCTCTCCTTATGTCTCTTTTGTATTACCGGTGTGTCTGTGGCTAGGAGGTTAGGGTTTGGGGGGGGGGGGGGGAGTGTTAGAAATTAATTCTGAAAATCTTGGAATATGAAAAGCTTGTTGGAGGCTGAAACAGTCAACATTGGTAGGTGAGATCTTGTCGGTCAAATGCTCTAGAATTATCTAAGTCTATTTATGATTCAGATGTTTTGGATGTATTTAAAAAGAGAGAAGCATTCCAAAAGTAATATAACATAAGAACTTCTTTGCCTCCTCAGTTTTTCAGTTACTGTAGTTCTTCTACTCTAAAACCTTCAGGAGTGCAAGCATCATTTGGTAGATTGGGATACCGTGTCAGCCATTGGAATGCGGTGGTGGTTGTATAGGAATCAGGTGGGTTGTCCTCTTCAACCAGGCTTTAGTAGGGAAGTGGTTATGGAGGTTTGGTCTAGATAGGGATGGTATTTGGAGGAGAGTGATTGGTGCTGGATTTGGTACAGGGAGGAAGGGTTGGTGTTTTAATGTGTAGTGAGATCTCATGGGTGTGGGTTGTGGAAAGGAATCAGAAAAGGGTAGGAGCGGTTCGGGGAGGGAGTTACAATTAGGATTGGTTCGGGGGAAAGGTTCGAGAAAAGCCGTTACGGCATCAGTTTCCTTCTCTGTTTCGTATTGCTCAGGATCTGAGAGTTTTAGTAAGTTAGTGTTTGAGGGTAGGAGGGGGTGCGGGAGATGGGGGTTAGAGTGTGGCGTGGGATATAAGGTTTAGGCGAGACTTGAATGCTTGGGAGGCCCAGGAGTTATTAATCTTTTTCCTAGCCAGGTCTTAAACTCTCCGGTCCACTCCTGTTGGACCATTTGTAGGCGAGACTTAAATGACTTTTATTCCAGCAACATGGCTCGATTGACCATTTGTTGGACTTCCTGGAATCTAGGAAGCCCAATAAATGTCATGTTTGCCACTTCGCTCGATTGTCCATTTGTTGGACTTCCTAGATTCTTTGGCATAGTTTCTTAGTAGTCATTTCGCTGTTTAGGTTATGCGAAGTATATTTTTTTGTTACCTATGAAGAAAGCATACCTAAATCAAATTAATGGCTTATTCTTTATCCAGTTTTGTTATTTGTGTATTTATCTCACAGGGAAATTTGAAGGTTCATGAGGATAAGAAACACAGGGCTACATATAAGGCTCTAGATGATTCAGAACAGAAGCTCCAGTTCTTTTCAGCTCGTCAGATCGCATGTCGGTTGCTAGGTAGTAGGGGATACCTTTGCCAAAAGGTGGAATTTCTTTTATTGATTCAAATTTCATTCCCATTTTGTATTTAAGTTTGGTACTCCTCTCGTGAGATGTTTCTTTTCGATGAAGTCCACTTCTCATTGACAATGTGTAGTAATTCACTTCTAAATATTGTCATGTCAGTGTTGGCTCCCTTTTGAAGATTGCATGTGTTCAAAAGTCATCCCTTGCTCTCTTTACCAGGGTATACGCTTCTGGCTGTACATGCATCCCAAGGTTTGATTTCTTTATTAGTTTCATGTAGCTTTCTTTATTTCATTATTTTTCATGATATTTGAGCAATCTTCTTCTTGTTTACTAGGATTTTCTGCGACAAAACAACACAGGGAAGTTGTTATGGCAAGTGTTTGGGATCCAGGCTGCAACTTTGTGCCTCTTTGGCATCAAGGAACATGAAGAAATCATGTGGGATGCATTTAAAGTTGCAGGTTTCAAATGGTCTTTTATTCTAGTTATCTTTGTTTCGACTATTACAATTCTAATAGGAAAGATTGTTAACTATTTACAAGCTGGCCAATAAGTATAAAGCTCACTCAAGGGAGTTCATTTCCATCTACACTGGTATTTATTGATTGATCAGTTTGATGACAGTCGTTTAATAAGCTGCAGATTCTGAATGATTATTCACAAGACTGTCGTTGATGTAATGGAGAGCATAGGGTATACATGTAATTAGTCGCCGGACAATGAAGCAAACACCACCCTCTTATGTCGGTCCTTGTGACTAATTTCTAGCAATTGCTACAAGGAACTGGGCGTGGGCGTCAGTTATTGCACATATCCAAACCTAGGATTCCTCTGGTCATTTAACTTACTAACTTCAGAATTTGAGGGGTAAAAGATGTCCGGAAGTTAGATATAGGTACGAGGATATGTTATATGTAGATTCATATTCATGCAAGTATATGAATTTGTACTAGCTTAGATGACTGGGTGTAATTGTTAGCCGATGTACCACATAATACAGAATACGCTGGAGAACATGTGTAATCTATGTATCTACTTATTAATGTATGCTGGCTCTTCTAATCTTCTTCACCTAGACATGCTAGGTAAGAAAATGTCTCATCCCCGACATTGCTCTGAAATATGAAGAGCCAATGTACATTGTCCAATACTAGGTATTACCAATGCCTAAAGGCACTATCTATATTTTTTGCGAGTCATTACGTAATTAATGAAGTTTTTAGGTAATGATATGAATTATATGAAGTTTATGGGTCATAGTGCATTTTTGTGAAGTTTGTGGTTCATATTATAATAAAATCTAAGTACAAAGTGTCTCATTTAATGGGTGGGACCCACACCGCACTATCTTATTATATAGATATTGCGGTGAGAATTAAATTTGGCAAGTACTCAAGAGTCAAGATACTATGGACCTGCTCTTACTGTTACCATAAACTAAAGAGCATTGTCCTACATGCAACATGAACGACCAATCTCCTATTGGACACCTGTTAGGCGTCTTAACCAAAGGGGAGCATTACCAAACTTGAAGAACCTTGGCATAGAATGCTCAGCCAAGGTGGTAAGCGGAGTCACGATCGTGGAACATGATTAGATCATTAGAAATAAACAGATATTTGGAGGGCAGAGATGTAGGAGCACTTCAATGGTCTGTGACTACTGTTTCTTATTTCCACGTGTAAGTACATAGTAGCAAGTCCTTATATGGAAAAGAGGTTTTTGCTCCCTCCTAATTCAGTCTTTGGCTCCACTGCAAGACTAGTCTTTAGCGTTATATGGTGGCTTTACAGTTCTTTTGACCCAGATCATGAAGCATATAATCCTTGTTGAACCTTACAAGGCTTAGGTTGATCTTTAATGACTTAGGTTGACTCATATAATGCATTCAACTGTATGTATGTATATATATATATATATATATATATATATATATATATATATATATATTTGAGAAATCATTTTGCTAATTTAGTTGCTCCCATATGACAGTGTTGGTTGTTACATTGTTGTTTCTAATTGGGAGACCTTGGCATTTTCTAAACCGTTTATCCTATTTCTAACTACTTAAACCCAGGAAACATCAGGGTTCTGAATGCACGTTCTTGTATTTCAGGAAAAGACAAAGTTTGGTGCCTTTATCCTAACAAGAATGCACCCACAAAATCGATTGATGACATCCCAAGTGAAGTTTCTTCAACAGCAAAAATGGTAATGCGAGTTGAAACTAATTTATTGAGCCTGTTAGACGCAGATTCTTAAGCTGTATTTTATGCCTTTTGTTTTAAAAATCTGCATAACAGATATTTTTTGTTTGGAGTGCATTCGAAACAAAAAATATTTCTTAATTTAGTGGCAGATGCCGCATTTGTAAATTTACTGAGCCTCTCCCGCCAAAAATCGTTCTGTGTGGCAGTGCTAATTTAGTGGCAGATGCCGCATGTATAAACCATGACGGAGTCTAATTTTGAACTTGAGGTTTCAGTATAGCAAGGTGCTAACTTGCCATTGGTTGTGAACAGGCAAATGGAGATACGAATCTGAACTTTATTTTGCTTGATGGTACATGGAGCAATTCTGCTGCAATGTTCAGACGATTAAAGGTTGTACTAAGTTTTTCTTCATTGCTTTCTTTGCAATCTAATCACATGTGTGTGTGTGTGTCAGCAATTATAGTGGTGTTCATTTTAGTTGTTGCTATTACTGTGAGAGACATGTTCCCTGAACTCCTGGCATGCCCACACTTGGGTTAAAAAGTGTGTTTGCGTAGGGGAAAGGGTGGCGTGTCTTTGTATAGACTTGTGTCCTTTTCTTCTGAACCCTTGTATCTGGATCCCTTAGGGAATAAAGAAACAAACATTTCGTACTCGCAATGAAAAAGGCTCATAAGCTGGAAAATGTGAAAAGATTCATGTTTTCGACACTGATTCGTCTAATAGTTCCTCATGATGCACACGTGTTGCTCTCCACTCTTTGAAGATCATCTTTTCCATTTTTTTGGATAGTCCGTTTGCAGAAACTCCTAGAATTTGCAACCATAAAATTTTCACTTACCTTATTTCATTTCACTTGCTCATATTCTAATTCTTTCAAAGAGCACCGTCAATAGATTAAATATATTCCCCAAACATGCTGGTAAGTGAATTGATTATGATTTGGAAGGAGATAGGAATCATAGATAGATGCGCCTTTGCAGTGCCGTGTCTAATGAGCTAGGAAGCATGGAGTGATATGACTACTGTTGTACACTGTGTCTAATACATACTCGTCAGACTCGTCTCAGTCATGTCCCGGTAGTAAACATTATACAGAAGTGGGATTTATCACACATACGTACATATATCATTTACTCTCTTGGAAACATTGATATTTAGGAATAATAAAATATAAAAAATCCAAGAATCTTGGATTTCTTGCGGGGACATACAGGGACTTAATATTAACTTAGCAGTTATTTAGATGTTTTAACTATCCTACCCTTAGGGGTTCTATTTATACGCTTGGACCTGTTTGTCAGTTCATCAATGCAAATAATAATTCTCTCGAATATCTCTCTGTTCAACAGATTTCGCTAACAAACGGAAACATTACTCTAACAATGTTCTTTTTACGATTTTGAACTTGTAGGAAGTAGAGAACTTTCTGTACAATCCATTCATATATAAAAAATATTTGATTAATCTCATTTTCTTTTCCTAGCGAAATCCATTGTTCCAAGTGGTATCTTAGTGATAAATTAAGATTCTTTTTGCTGCTTTTTATGACTTACTGTCACGAACCGTGTTAACAGGATCGAGCAAACGAAGTCTGGGGAGAGGATATCCCCTGCATATCTCTTGCAACAGGTGCCTCCGCAATGCATAAACTGAGGTGAGTCACGAAGAACGACTCTTTTGGCTAGTTTAAATTACCAATTTAGCCCTAGCAACGCCAACTGTGCATTTCTTATTCCCTTTTGCTTTCAGCTGACACCCATACATATCAATTCAGGCCCCAACCATCGTGGGATCGTACGTGCACTGCTGCAGCAGCAGTTAGCCTCCTCAGTGATATGCAACTTCTTCCACACTTCACCACTCTTGCCCTTGATAAGCAAGCAGATGCGTTAGAAGATGGTTTAACGGTATTGTTGGACGCACTCACTGCAAGAAGGCTGCGCAAGGGAAGATCCATTACTCGCAAAGAAAGACACAACCGCGACATCTGTTAACAGAGACATATTTGGGTAGTCTGATACTAGGTGGGAGGATGCTGTTTTTTTTCTCCAGATCGCTCCCTTCATTAAGTTATTGAGGATACCTCGTATTCTTGTCTCGTAATTTTGTTCTGGGTTACGAGAAAGGGGTTGTATGTTACAGAATGGAGATACCGGGTATTGTGAATCCTGACTGCTGAAGAAGAATAGCATAGGACATTTCGTGCGCAACACCGGAATGTATTGTTGAGTTCGATTCAGTTATACGTTGTTCAATCCAACTTCCTGTTCAGTTTAGTACCAAATGTTTTCTTGATTAGAAAAAGTAGGAATGTAAGATGCAGTTTACCTAATGATAATGAAGAAGTTACTTAGATTTTCTAGGGCTTTGGTTCATACGGCAGATACCTTTGCTAGAGCAGGCAAGACTACTTCTGTCAAACGGTTAGGGACTGGCTGGGGACCGGAGTGGCTGAGAGAATACCTCCGGGCCTGCGCCGGTCCCGGTAGTCTTTCGGTCCTTCATACTCCAAGGTCCTGGGCCGGTTTTGGGCCACTATGCTCCCAGGCCAGTTCAAGGGTGAAACAGGCCATTCTTGGCAAGCAGGCCCGCCTGACAGCTCTAGGCAAGACGCTGCATGTTATAGACCGAAATGTTTGCAACATCTCGTTCATATGATCCGAACTAGCTGGGTACTCAGCCGGTGCACCGCTACATCATCCCAATGTGATTGTGTAGCATCCTTAGATCAATATATGGTAGTCCTTCAGTCTATGAAAAATACGGATAGTGCTGTTAAACAGAAAACCTTAGTTGTTTTATAAAACATCACACCATCATTGACACATTATATTTGTGCTGGTAAACAAACTAATTCAATGGTTTTATGGAACATTAAAAAATCATTGACAATCTGATATATTGGTCTTGTTAAACAGAAAGTTTTAGCGTTTAAAAAGTTAGTTATTCCTTCTTTTAACTAACTAAAATTGGACATAACAAGTCCTGTTTCTCCGATTTTCCCTCCCTATCTCTGTCCACCATCTTTCACTCTCTTCCTCTATTATCGGAACCCAAACTTCGTAAACCATGAACAACAAAAGCAAAATCTGTTTTCCAGAAATGTGACAGCCATTGTTGGTCCTAACAATCCTTCAATCGGAAAAAAGAAATAGAGTAAACCGATCGAACGATCTCCCCCGCGTTCGGTCACCAAAAAGACAAAAATGGGTTCCAACAATGGGTTCGTTTGCTTCCTTCTCTTCGCCCTCTTCGTGAGTTTCGCATCGTCATCCCACATTTCTGGTAACAAATTCATACATATCTTGAAAAAAAATTATTTGTTTCTTCGTTGAATGTGTTGTGATTTTCGTGAAATTTGTTTGGGCAGAGGATGCATTTCAGCCTCACGAGTCGGTGGGTCGTGCCCTTCTTCAGGCCGTAACACGTAACGTTCTCTCTATCTCTCTCTGAGCTCAAAAGATTAATCTGTTTAGTTAGCATAGAAGGTGTTTGAAAAAATGACACAGTCATGCGTAATTATGAGTTCCGTGCTTTGAGAAACTGCCTTGCTATATTTACAAATTGTGCGAATTTGAATCCTTTAGCTTTCTACGGACCACACGCATTGAGCAAAAATTTCCCAATTTTTTTAATTAACTACACGAATATCCCTTACATTGAATTTTGTTCTGATTGTGCCTAATTCTTAGCTCCGCCACTACTGGAGGCAAAAAAGTTTGACCCAATGACTCTCCATGTACCCCCTCGTCCCTGAAGGGAGTCTGCGGGGTCTGACGGGGAAAAGGGTGTCAACAAGGGGTGGAACCCGTGTGTAGCATGCAGGAACGAAACTACATGTTAGATAGCACGGGCCGTAATTCGTGCATGTGAAATTATTTATATAACCCTCATAATTATTTAAAATCAGGCCCCTTCCACTGTCGGGACTCTAGGCAAGTCATTAGTGGCATAATGGTAAAGACTGCCTTGCCCCCGGCATTTGGCTTAGAAATAGTAAATGGAAAATAATCTCATACAAAATAACTACCTATTGCTGGCCCCCTTGGATTTTGAGATTTTAACTTTGACCCCGTACAAATTATCTATGGGTCCGTTTCTGGGTGTCTGTCCCCACTATGTCTTATAGAGTTCTTTTCCCACTATGTCTTATAGAATGATTAACTCAGATTTTCTTTCCTACGCGTATTTTCCTGTAGCTTGCCCGGTAGACTTTGCGAATGCGAACTACACAATCATCACAAGCCGGTGTAAAGGACCGAACTACCAAGCCGCCACTTGCTGCCCCGCTTTCTTGGAATTCGCGTGTCCTTACTCCGAACAGATCAACGACTTGAAGACAGACTGCGCTCAAACCATGTTCAGTCACATCAACCTCTACGGTAAATACCCGCACGCGCTTTTCTCTAGCTTGTGCAAGGGAGACAAGGAAGGTATAACCTGCCCTCCGGAATTAGAAAAGAAGACTGGGGGCGTTTCGGGAATAAAACCTTCAATGATCTCTGTAGCAGCGGGGTTGCTGCTATTTCTATTGAAGGTGTTCTGAGGAATGAAATTGGGTTCTTCTTCATTTCCTTTCCTATCATGCTGCTGAGATTGTAATTTTCATTTTTAAGAGTGCACTTACAATTTCTTTGAGATGATTTCTTGTTATGGAAATGTTGGTATTCTTTTAATTCAACGTCATCAGATATGCTATTACTTTGAAATATTTTGATTTTTGTTCTCCATTTGAGTGCTTTTGTGGCCCTCCTTCTCCTCCTCCTCTCATAGTGCCTAACATTTTAGGGTTGTTTTGACATTTTTTAGACCATACTTAATAGTGCTAGCTACTACTATTATTTGTGATAATGGTATGACTCAATGGTACCATTATACTTACATAGTATTTATCACGTAATATTTTATCTAAAAACACTACAATTTTTCTATTCGATTGTCACGCATCAATTTCTTGCATCGACACAGTATTGTAATCCACCTATGGCACTGGAGAGTGGAGATTCCTATTGCAATGTTTGGTCATAACATTTTTTCCACTAATGGAAATGCTTTTTACTTGCAATTATCAATAATATTCTTGTGATGTCACAGTATCCACCCGTGGAATGGAAGGTCGTCATTTGGAGCAATTTTTTAGTGTTTCAAAAGAGTACCACGTGGTGCTCTACAATCAATGTGTCTGTCACTTACAGACAAGTTGTTTAAGTGTTGCACCTCTCATTGGTTGTAGAGTCTCGTTGGTTGTAGAACACCACGTGGTGTTTTTTTGAGCACTAAAACATTGCTCCATCATTTGACTGTACTCATCCCAAATGCACAACTTTTACAAAATAAAACCCTTCTTAATGCGATAGTTCAGACGTCTGCATAGAGGTTTTGAGTTCAGACTTCAGAGGAACCAAACAAGGCCAGAATACTTCCTCAATGAAATATAGAATACTTTTGTGAAGCGAATGCACGTGTATAGCAATGTTGAAATCTACCACATAAGTATATAGTTTCCATGATGTGAAATGAACCAAAGCTATTGCCAAAACAGCTTTCATTTTGGCCATAAAACACACCAAATCAGTTGTTGCACCAATACCAAATAAATCATAGATTTTTAATACTAGTAGGTACAACATGAGTGAACACTACGCGTATTTATAATGTAACTAGTATTTTGGTAAATTTACTATAGCAGAACAACATAATTGATCTTCACAAGTCACAACCAATTTCTGATCGTGTTTTGTAATACACACAACTCTTTTAACACAACTTTTATACGTCAATTATACATACACAACTTTGCCATACTAGTCGGATCAAGTTATCCAGACATCGAGGAAAATGACTTTTTCAAACTCGTTGACATCCCTTTACTTTATAATTCATTTATTACCAACCAGTAATAATTCCAATATAACCAGATTGATATTATTATTGATTCATTCGTTGTCACAGAGAAAACAAGAATTGAACTCAATAATAAATTAGAAATTCTCAAATAAAGCGATAAGGGTTGAATGGCTATCCCTCATGTTCATAGAATACAATCTAAAATGCAAAAAACACAAAATAATTTTCGTGGACCATTCTTTATATTAGTCGAATAAGTCACGTCATGAAACTCTAAAGTAGACGAATAATAATACTACCCCCATAAGATTTTAATTTAAAGAGTACTTTAGTTGTTTTATAGGTCTTGTTTGGATAAGATAAATTATAAGATAAATTATTAACTGTGTGATTGAGATCATGTGTTACAACACTGCAAATATAGGGGTTCCAATATATAAGTAAGCAATTTGATTTCAAATGCTCAATTTCCTTCTCTAAAATACAGGGAAATTTTTGTTGCTAAAATTATTGTTACAAATAGAGATCAATGAGATTACAAAATTAGGAGTAATCAAGAAACATTTGGAGGGTTTCTCTTCAAAATCAATCAATCAATCCTTGTTATTATCTGTGAGCTGTGATCAGAGTCTCAATAAACCTCAGTCCGTCAAATCTTGGCGCAAATTGCTCCGAATTAGACGCAATCGAATTCTCTCCATTTTTGCTGGAAACTTGTCTCTGTAACAAAGAACAAACAAGGAGGAAAATTACTACTTTTAGATAAAAAATCAAGAAACAGAGCACCCAATAAACAGGGCAAATGGAAAAATTCAAGAAACAGAGCACCAAGAAACAGGACAAATGAAGGAAAAAATCCAATCATGAACCACCCTTGGAAAATACTACTAAAATCAAGAAACAGAGCACCAATAAACAAGGAAACTGGAAAAAATCAAGAAACAGAGTACCGATAAATGAAAAAAAAAAAATCCAATCTTGAATCACCCTTGGAAAATACTATACTACTGAAATCAAGAAACAGAGCACCAAGAAACAGGGGAAATGAATCTTGAGAGAGAGAGAGAGACCCAGAAGACAAAATCAATACAGAAAGAATCACATATTGAACTAGAGAGAGATCTATCTACTGGTGGGTAAGAAAGGTGTAAGATTGTTTGAAAGGTGATCCACAACTAAATTTCCACAAGAAAAAAAAAAAAAGATGGGGATTTGGAATGAGTGGCGTGGAGAAGAAAGAAGCTCTCTTATAGAGAATGGAGTAGAGAATTGATAAAAACCCACTTGAGAAAAGCAACAGAACTAACTAACTAACCTCTTGAGATGTGGGATTGGTGAACAGAATCGAACAAGACGGCGAAGAATAGGCGGCGGAGGCTGCTGCAGCGGCGACGGAGGCGGCTGCCAAGGCAGAAGCTGATTTGTTCTTCATGTGTTTGGGATCGGAGAGAATTCTTCTCCAGAAAATTTTGTTGAGAGAGAGAGAGGTGTGGATTGGAGGAGAGGTCAGTTATTGTGGGGTGGGAAGCAAATTTCTAATTCGACGGCGAAACTTATAAAGGGAAGACTCCGAGCCCTCGTCAGCGTTGGAATATTTACGCGGCAATTATTAACCTTACTTTCACCCCCCTCAAATGACACAATTGCCCCTTTTTTGGTTGGTGGAGTAACTTCGATTAAATATTCAACGGTGATGTGGTATTACAGAGGTGTTACTTTAAGAATATTTCTGTACGTAACACATGATTAGAATAAACACCGTAAATCATGTGGTGCTAATCAAAAAAAAAAATGTGGTGCTAATCACACAACCATTAAGAAATACCCACGGTAACTCCCAACTGAGGCATGACTATAAGAAAAGTACTCAATCAGTCCTAATATTTTAGTAATCTAACTATTTAACGGGGCATGCAATCATTACAGCCCCACTCTGAACAGGAAAAACATGTCCAATGTGAGATATCTGCATAAATAATGTTGTCAAACCAAACGGACACTATTTTTAGACTCATGAGTGGTGGAAAAAGCTAAATCAAAATTAATTGTCTTGAAACCAAGGCAATGGGAAATATGAAGAGGGGCATACATATCATTTCCATCGCAGTCAAACATTTCTGCGGCACATCGGTAGTTGATTTTTTCTAGTGGTATTTTCTTTTGACCAGATGTTTGGAAAATTGTGCTGCCTCATAGGTTGATATTCCCAGCAAACCAGGAGTTGACACGTCTGTTTCAATGACACTACTTTACCACCCAACTATTAGGGGTTTTAGTTGATTTTATTGAAAATTTTGCAGATCCGATTACTTCAGTTTGGATATTCTTTAACCCAAATCTAACTTATTCGCCTCTGCTCTACCTCTATTTCTCTATATCTATTTGCGTTAAAAGGATTCAAGTCACTTTTACCGATCCGACTTAGTTCAGGTTAGACTAACGACAAAGCGGTTTGGGGGCATCACTCCACACATAATCTTGCTTTCTAGCACGACCAATGATTTACCTATTCGATTTAGTGGACTATTTCTTAGAATCATCAGCTAAATCAGCATTTCTAAAACACCACGTCATCTGTGTGTCTACCCTTTACAAGTAACCGGAGCATTAAAGCAGATTCATTGGCTTTATGACAAAGTTGCTGAGGTTCCAAGCTACCCTTTATTAGAAAATTTGAACCTTTTCATGTTCTCTGGCATGAAACACGGTCGACCCTTGATAAGCTAGTTTATGCATGCCAGCCATCAAGATAGTGCCACGTGTCTTGTCAACTCTTGGTGCCTGCCAACCACTCTACAAGTTTTTTTTCGTTTATTTTTCTCAAAAAGGAAAAATATGGTAGGAATTGGAGGGTTCTGGTGGGGTTTTTGGCTTTTTGTGTTGTGAATCTGACTGTGCAACCTGTGAGCTCAGCCACATGAAAGAGACCCAAAAAAGCAGAATAAGCTGAAACCAGAAGAAGTTGTGTGGTGGAGCAGCTTATGACTTGTCACTGTCTTCACTTAGACATGAGGAGGAGGAGGAGCATTCACTTTCAGAATCCAGATAGATAAACTGTGGCTGTTAGTGGAAGCCTGGAAGGTGACAACCAAAACATCCCAACACTCATGGATTGTTGTTGGACATAGTTGCCCATGCTTTAGCTGGCCAAGCAATGAATCTGAGTATTCTGGTGACTGTCATACTGACTACTTAGAGAAATGGAGTTTGGATCATGTTCCCTAACAAAAATTTAAATACAAATTCTTTTCAGGCAGCAACTCACACATCCTAACTAGCTCTTGCATATCTAAGCACTTTAGGGTGGGTTTGGTATCAACTTTTTAGATTTTAAGTTTTCCAAAAAGATCATGTGAGAAAAGCCTGTGACACAAAAGCAAAAGTCAAAAGATATATGGGTTTGCTAAAAAAAAAGTTGATGTTGTAAAAAAGTCAGTGATGTGACGGTTTTGTTGTTTAGTGAAAGTTACTAACATGCCCTTTTTAATCTATTTATTGGCTTTCAAAAATAATAACAATTGATTGATAAGGACATTATTGTCATTTGTGTTGTTTGAGGCAAAGAAGACACAAAAAGCTACCCAAACCTATCTTTTTTCTTCTCATTTCACACTAGAAGCCAAAAGCCAAAAGAAAAAAAGATCCTGGAAAAAGTTGATACCAAACCTTTGGTGTAATTCCAAAAAGCAAAAAAAATGATTTTGGCTTAAAAGACAAAAAAAAGATGATATCAAACCCCCTTTTAGTTTCACTACCCTTAGGGCAAGGGAGTGGGAGACTCTTAGAGCATCTCCAGCTCAAAACTAGGCCTCGCAATTCGGGTCATCCATCGGGTTACGAGTTAGGTCGAACCATGTCGGATCATAAATGGGTTGACCGAAAGTTGACCTACTTATTTTCACGTCACTTTTGAGTCGACCCAAACCCCCTAACTCCGTGACAGGTTCATATTGTGTCATCGTATTGACCCTGATATTGTTAGGGTTATGCCTATATTTTTTCTGAGAACATGGCTAACGGCTATGTCGAACGGGTACTTCTGGGAGGTAGCGCACCCGCACCGGGTACTTCTGAGAGGTAGCGCACCCGCACCGGGTGCTTCTGTGTGTTTCGTGGGTTCTCTGCGGGTGCTTCGTGTACAAGGCATGGTAATTTTGAACGCTTTAGCTCAGATGTCTTCTAAAATACAACTACAATTTAACAAGAAAGCAATAGAATAATAATTGTTACTTATATATATGTCTACTGCTAGAGCAACAACTCAAAAAGTGTTGGAAGTAACATTTACGGCCAGAAAAAATTTATTCCGACTATCGTTTTGCAGGAGATGCTCTTAGGATGTGTGAAACAGGCTGAAACAAAAGAAAACTTCCAAGGATCCATGGAATTGATAAGAAAAAGGACAACAAGGTAAATGTTTCAGAGTCGGTCCCTGCACAGCAAGTCGAGAACGAGCTCTCGAGTGTTGGGGGGTGGCAATTTATCGGATTATGCAATTCTAAGTACTGTCGTGGCAGTTTGAAATAAATTTTGATCGATATTAGACTATCAAATAAATGTCCATACTAATATAATTTTCTTAGTTACAAACTGTCTTCAGCCTTGTTTACCTCCATGGATTCCCAAGTGTTACCCAGGCACATTTAAAAGGACCCTTTTTCTGGAATGATGAAAAAAGCTAACCCAAAAACAGAAACACGTCGTTTTCAAGTAAACTTTTGTGTGTGTGTGTGTTAGCTAACTTATCAAAACCGAGAGCTGCCTAAGACTCTAATGCATTTCCTCATCAAATCCTGCCTTCTTCCAGCTAGCAAACTTATCAAAACCTTGGTTCAAGAAAAAAAAACTTATCAAAACCGAGAGCTGCCTAAGACTCTAATGCATTTCCTCATCAAATCCTGCCTTCTTCCAGCTAGCAAACTTATCAAACCTTGGTCCAGATGATGTCAGCTAGCAAACTGACATCATCATTTTTTTTTTTCCGAATGCAAGCTCTTGAAGATGGCCTGTAAGTCACCAGAGTTGGACTCTGCCAAATCATTTTCCCAGAACCATCTCCCTACAGAATGCAGTCTGTTCCCCACACTTGTTTGGGGATTCTTTGTTTCGTTTCCTCACGATGAAATATAGGTCACTTTCATGATGAAATGTTTTAGACTACTATTAAATTTAGAAAACTGAATCATGAGATGACTAAATAACACATTTTTGATGATTACGGGTAATTTCAGGCTTGAATTTGCTGTTGGTATCAATGTATCAGCACACGAGAGAACTTTTCTTCGAAAATTTCCATTTTGTTTTCTACAGTATTACAAGTCAAACCACAAAGACGAAGATTCTTTTAGCAGAGTCTAACTGCCAAAAACACAAAGAGGAAGATTCTTCCAGAAGTTCATAAAAACAACCAAGTTATGCAGAACTTGACAGAGTGGATCAGCAAGAACTGGAGGAGATAATGAAGGAAAGCCAGAAAATGTAGGATGGCACATATTTCATTATTATCAAAAGTATTTTAGATTCATTGAAATTAAGTCTTTCATTCGTTAAATATGGCCATTTTTAAACACATCTGGAGAACTTACCTTTTCATGTGCAAATTATCACTGACTTGGGCAATAAATTTGAAAGTACTTAATAACTTCTCCACTAGCTCCTAATAATGGGATTGAAGGCAATAAGTGAAATCAATTTAGTGTGGTTAATTGGTATCAAGACAAAATTCAAATATCAATATCAACATAAACCATGACCTCCTTAAACTTATTGCATTCGGAGCCCTACCACACCCCAGGTCCCAACCCTCTTAAATTTGTTGCATTTTTAGTAATTAAGGTGGAATTTACTTGACACCAATCAACCTCATTAAATTGATTTCACTTAATGCCTTAATAGAGCTATCAAACGGGCCGGTAACGGCGGTTCCGTCCCAAAATAACCTAGCTTCTAGTTTACCGAAACCTAGCCCGAGCCCAAGCCCGATATGAGCGAACCGGGACTGAAAAGATTCGGGCTAGGGCCGGAACAGTGAATCGGCCTGAAACTGGCTGGATTTAAACTGAGCCGAAACGATAACCGAGCCCGGCTCGTAACCGCTCCCTTTACCGAACCAATATACCCAATTACAGTTACGAGGGCCGGGCTGGTTAGAGGGTATGTGAAATTTTCCGGCAGGTTAACAGTAACCTAATAACCGGTAACCGAGCTCGAACCGAACTGAGCCTGATCAGTTCAAGGTTTCACGGGCCTATTTCGGTTTCGGTTAATCAAAATTACAGCTCTACCTTAAACCCCATAAGGATCTAGGTAGTGGAGAAGTTATTAAGTACTAATTAATTTTGTAGCCCTTTCAAATTTATTGCGCAAGTTGGTGACAATTTGCACATGAAACGTCAAGTTCTCTAGATGTCTTTTGCAGAACAGTGAAAGGACCATATTTAGCGAATAAAAGACTTAATTTCAAGATATCTAAATTACTTTTGATAATAATGAAATATGTGCAAATTTCGTAGCTGTAAGGCTTATAGTTTTAGAGAAGGGTTGTCGAATTTCGAGTACAGATAGGGCGTAAGTCAGAGCTGAACACCGAGTGTTCCATGAAAGAAGTGAAGGTAGACGCCTAAAGCGTAATTTGAGCTCACTGTGCAAAAGAGCTGACCTCAGCCTTAGGGCCTGGGAATTTTGTTTAATTTTGATTATCAGTTTCTAGACGGTCATATTTCTCACATTATTCTTCCATATTCATCCTTATTTATACATAATCTATTATTTGATTGTTTCTTAGGAAAACCTACGGACAATTTATCACTTCCATATTTTTTTTGTCATCTCAGTCTCGCAAACATTTTTTCTTCACATGAAACGAAAGAATATATTGACAGAAATATGGTACAGTGAACCATTACATACACATAACAGATATACACAAAGACTGCCAAACGGTCCTAACCAACCCGGGACCGGACTGCCAGTCCTGGACTGAAGCAGGCCGGTCCTGGACCGGGCCAGAAATTAGCATTCCCGAGACCAGCCCAGCCCACAGGACTGTACCACTATGGGTGGGCCCGTTCAGGGCGGCTGGTCCTAGCCGTGGGTTTATTATTATTTTTTAATATATTTAATAATATAAAGATATTTATATTATACCTAAAGTACTATATTTGTATTTATATGTATATGTTGTAAATTAGGCGGTCCTTCGGTTCTTCGGTCTCCAATATCCGGGAACACTATCCCTCCGGGACTGGGCCGGTTCAGGACACCCCAGTCTCGGGCCGCTTCACCCTTCAAACAGGCTGGTTTAGAGGTCCTCCGGTTCGTTTGACAGCTCTAACTACAACATAATACAACCCAAGTGGAAGAGGCCCAAACCAAACGAGGTAAAACCATACGTACCCAACCCACATCAAGCCCAAAACAGACCCAGAGACACAAATTTACCGGTCAGTACGGTGGGAGGGACGAGAGCTTCAGATCTGACCAGTCGAGGCAGCCATCTTTTTTTGGGGGAGCAGAGGAGAGCACCGCTAGTGGATTGGCGGAGGAGGTGGGGATGAGCATGGAAAAGGGTACGGCGGTTGTAGTTTATTAGTAGATTTTAGGGAAAGCGTAGTTGTGCTTGTGCCGCTAGGCTTGTTTGTAGAGAGAGTGGATAGCGGTTTTACTTTAGATAGAGAGAGACTTTGGTTGACTTTAGTCTCTTGAAATGACTATTTAAAGTCTTTGGTCATTCTCATGCTCTCCTAGCTTGTGCATATTGAAAGGTCATGGGGGTGTAATCAGTAAAAGCTCAACCAAAAGTGGACTCAGGGTAGTAGATGGCTCATAGCCAGTCCAACTTCAAACAGCTAGGGTTCGTTAACTAAAAGGAAAAACTAAGCTGGCCTCATCTCATTTACTCATCTTAACGTCCCAAGAGGCCAAGACAGACGTCATTTACTAGGATGCAGAAGGATTACCTAAATACAAAACAGTTCAATAGTAAAGTAACGCACTTAGGAGAAATCATTTCAACAATTCAACCTCAAAGGCAACCAAGAATAGACAGTAATTGTACGATGTCAAACACAATTGCCTCAACGCATAACTCTCAATTCAACAAATCTTATACACTACTAAGGTTAGAATTTAGAAAGATGCATCTCCACGACTCCACTGTAACTTGAAATACTCTATCATTACAGGGAAATCAGATTAATAACTTCTACTTCGGCCATCAACATATGGCGATAGGGTACATAAGAACTAGAAAAGAAAAGATAATGTTTTTGAAGTAGCTCCTTTATGGAAATGACCTCAAGTAAATTGTTAAGAACTAACATGAAAAATTATCAAACCCCAGAGTGGAAGAGGCCCAAACCAAACGAGGTTAAACCATACATACCCAACCCACATCAAGCCCAAAACAAAAACAGAAACACAACTCTAAAGCCTACCCATAGAAAAAGGCCCATCACAGAAACCCGAAAAATAAGATCCTTGGACGGCGAGGCGAGAAGAAAACAGCGACCATAGGTTTTTGTGAGATGGGGGTTGGGCAGCTTAGTAGTGCATTTCAGGGAATGTGTAGTGTACCAGGGGGTTGGGCTGCGTTCTTAGCATCCCTAGACAGATGTCATTCGCTAGGATGCAGTAGGAATACCAAAATTCAACGCGGCTCCACAGCAAAGTAACACACTTAGGAGAAATACGAAACAATCGTGAACCTTAAAATTTCAACAATTCAACCCCAAAGGCAACCAACAATAGACAGTAATTGTATATTGTCAAACACGATCTGATTCTCCTCAACACATAACTCTCAATTAAACAAATCATATACACTACTTAGGTTAGAATTTAGATAGATACCACTCCACGACCCCACTGTAACTTGAAATACCATATCATTACAGGGAAATCAGGTTAATATATTCAACTTCAGCTATCAAGATACGGTGATCAGTTACATAAGAACTAGAAAAAATATGATACTAATGTTTTTGAGGTAGCTCCTTTATGCAAATGACCTCAAGTAAATTATCCTCTTTATGACCATTTCAGTTAAGAACTAACACGAAAACTTTATCAAACCCCAGTGTGGATTCCATTATTATCAGGAGTACCCAATGATCATCAATCTTAGATCAAATGTTTCGACTCTTATTCATATCACATAACAACAACAATTCAATAATGCAAGACCACTTGTGCTCATTTCACTAAAACTACTTCCATAAGGCATTAGATTGAGAAATACCTTGAGGGGTTATGTTATGATGATGGATTCACATCACCAAACCGATTCCCCAGAAGCCTCTCCACATATTTCCCAAGTATATCCACCTCCAAATTCACCTTCATCCCAACCTTCTTCAACGGAATCACAACCTTGTTCTGAGTATAAGCCACCAACATGAAATTAAAACACTCCTCTTCATCAAACACTTCCACCACAGTCAAACTAGTCCCATCCACAGCCACATAGCCTTTCTCCACAATGTACTTCAACAGCTCACGCGATGTTTTCACCTTCACCCACAATGAATCTCCCTCAGGGTCTAAGGCTACGATCTCTCCAGTGCCGTCCACGTGGCCTTGCACGAAGTGACCGCCCAATCGGGTCGTGGGTTTGACGGATCTTTCCAGATTGACGACCGACCCGGGTTGGAGTTGGGCGAGGGAGGTTTTGCGGAGGGTCTCCGGCGAGAGTCCGACGGAGAATTCGGCGAGCTTGGTGTCGAAGTGGGTGACGGTGAGGCAGGCGCCGTTGACGGCGATGCTGTCGCCGAGGCTCACGTCTTCCAGGACGGTGGTGGCGTGGATCTTCATTGTAAACCCTCCGTCGCCGTCGCCGGAGCCTTCGCCGGATCCGGAGGAGAAGCCCAGGTGGCGGATCTCGCCCAATTCTTCTACTAACCCGGTGAATAGAGATTGAATTGGGTGGTGGGTGAGGTGGGTATTGGGTTTGTGGGTGATGGGTTTTTGGTGGGTTGAGAAGAGGGGTTTGAGATTGGGGGTGGATTGGAGATGGGTTTTGGATCCATTGATGAAGGGGTTTTGGAGGTTTGGGAGGGAGGGTTTATGGGTTGTGGAGATGGGAGTGAGGGAGGTGAAGGAGATGTGCAGAGCCATGGTTGTTTGTTCTACGTTTGGTTGGTATTTCGATTTGAGGGTTTTGGAGTATTTAATGTTGAGCTTTTGACAGAAAACTCCACTGCAGTATCGTGTCGCTGACACTTAGCTCCTGCAGTATTGATTTTGTTAGAAAACTCTCATGCAGTTTCACTTTTATCGACATCGCATATCATTTTAATAAAACTTCTGGCCTTAATTTTCAATTTTATCGTCTCGCTGACAATATCATTTTGACCTTTACTAGCCTTGATTTTCATTTGCGAGTCGGGTCGGGCTGGCCCAGGATGGCAATGTGATTGCATCCGATCCAAAAATTTCGAGCAATTCGGTTGATTCCTGTGTAGATCGGAGTCTGATTCCTCTGAATATTGTTTCAATTTTTCTCATTGCAGTCCATTTCGACGCTTCTGGTGATGGTGAATCTCCCTGCGATACTCCAAATTCTGGTTCGTATGCTTCAATTCCTCTTCCTGATTCATGATGGTATGGGTTTTTTGGTCGATTGTGGTTGTGGTCGGCTGATTCAATAATCTTCCATCGATTGGCTCTTGGGGTTTTTGCAGGGGTCGGCGGCGTGGCCTTCTTGCTGTTGAGATCCATCAGGGGGTCGTCTGAGTACGAAGAGAGAGATGTGGATGTTTATGAGGTTGGTTGACCATCTCTCTGTGGAAGAGATAACATTAGACCCCGTGCAACCTGGTTGGCGGCGTGGCCTTCTTGTTTCTTTCTGTCATTATCTCTTCCATAGAAATTCATTCTAAAAAAAACATCGTTCTCTCCCACTCATCGGTTTCAGACCCACCATGTTTCTCCCTCCCTCGGCAACCTCTTCTCTACTCTCCTCTCTTTCTCTCTGCCATCATTGCCATCGCGACCTCGAACCTTTCAATCGACGTTACAACCAAAATCCCTCAAAATCCCCTCCTCAATCGGCGTCACTCCACCAACCCATCGCCGGAGAAACCCAAATCCAGAGTCACATCCTCAGAATCGCCGCCGCGAGCTTTATGGAGCTACACCACAGAGCCAAGGCTTCTAAAGTTTATGTGCCAATCACTCCTCAATGATGCTCAGGCTCTACGATCTACACCCACGCCGCCTCTTCTACTCGCGAGCTAGTATCACCGTCGTCCCGCCGGCGAGGATTTCATGAAGAAAAATAATCAATACTCACAAATCAAAGAGGTACCAACACTCAGTGACCTCAAATGGTGAAAGAACGGGTTTAGGTGGGTTATATTCTCAACCCAGGTAACCTGTGTAATTCAGCGGGTTGAATAATTTCACCCGTTTCAACTCATTTTGGACAATTAGCAAGACCCAAACCTAATTAATTTGTGCGGGTACGGGTGAGTTGACGGGTCTGGATCAAGTTTGCAAGCTCTTAGTGCTGGTGGGGTGGTGGTGGTATTGCTGGTGGTGTTGAAGAACACCAAGAACAATAAATGTATGCACATTTATATAAATTCACCATTTCAAGAGTATAATGATTCAACAAAATTGATTTAATAGAAGGGTGCTATTTGTCTAACGTTTATTCATTGACATGGGGTTTTTTGTCTCCGACAGGAGAATTTTTGTATATCCCCAAACTATAAAGTTGTTTTTGTATATAACTCATTTAAGGAGGGTGCATTTTGTCTTTTACCCTTGATTGAATTATGTTTGCCATTTGAAACACTTGCACATTAATACTTCATTTCAGTTGCAGTGATGCTAATGGAATAGCTAAAATATGCTCCATCCCGACCCGACCCGCCCCGACCCGCACCATTCAATATACAGAAAATAGAAAGCTCGTCATTTCATTTTTTCGGGTCAGTAAGCAGAGAAGAAAAAGCTTATAAATTGGCAAACCACTTGAAGAAGAATCGGTAACAGATCACTCTCACTTCAGGCAGTTAATAAATTACCCGCCCAATCTCGAGAGAGATTGAGAGAGAGAGATAGAGAGAGAGAGAGATGAGTAGTTGTTATCAAGAAGCCACCAGAGAGATGCATCAGACCACAACAACAACAGAAGACTACTACGAAGAACCACTCCACACCATCGAAGAACTCGCCGGCGGCTACGAAGAGTCCGGCGCCATCCACCGCCTCGCCATGCTCTCCCTCAACACCACCACCACCTCCACCACCTCCGCCGCCGCAAACCACCGCTGCGCCGCCTGCAAATCCACCGCCAAACGCCGCTCCCCCTCCACCCTCCAAGAACCCGCCACCAAGAAACAACTCATCTTCCTCCCCCCACCACCACCACTACCGCCCTCCTCCGCCGCCAACGCCGCCGCATCTCCGCCGCCACCCACAACCCACTTCGGAACTCCACCGCGTCTCCGCCGCAGCGTCTCCGACGTCGTCAATTACTCTCTAATCTTCACTCCCCCGCCGGCACCGACATTGAAGACCCAATCGCCGGAAACCACCAAATTCGAGGGCTCCGCCGCCATCGCCGCCGTATCTCCGCCACCAATCACAACCCACTTCGGAACTCCACCCAGAGACACCAATTACCACCCAAATCTCCGCCGCAGCGTCTCCGACGTCGTCAATTACTCTTTAATCTTCACTCCACCGCCGGCACCGACATTAAACCCCCAATCGCCGGAAAACCCCAAAACCGCCGGAAACCCCCAATCGCCGGAAACCCACTTCGGAACTCCACCGGGTCTCCGCCGCAGCGTCTCCGACGTCGTCAATTTCTCCCCAATCTTCACTCCCCCACCGGAAACCCCCAAAATCGCCGGAAACCCCCAATCGCCGGAAACCCCCCAAATCGCCGGTTCGGCGTCGCCGGCGGCGGCGCTACCACCTCGACCACCGTATCTCCGCCGTTCCACCTCCGACCCAGTTCATCTCCTCCCCTCCACGCCGCCCTCAAGAAGGTGCTCTGTTTCGCCGGATTCCGGCGAATTGGGGTCGGAATCGAAGAGGCTTCAGAAGATGAGAAGTGGGTTGATAGAGTTGCTTCAAGAGGTGGACCAAGTGATGCAAGAAGAGAGAGATCAAGAGGAGGCTGAAACAGAGAATGGGTTTGAAGATGATGAGAAAACAGAGGAGGCTGAAACAGAGGAAGGTGAAACAGAGGAGGAAGAGGCTGTGAGTGTGGAGAAGTCTGGTGATTCATTGATTGTTCACTTCAAGTGTCCCTGTAAGAAGACTTTTCAGATTCTTCTCACTGGCAGTAACTGCTACTACAAATTGATGTAAACATTTGGGGATTCAAATTCAAACCCTAGCCCTAATCTCAACAGTGGTTATCATCAATCAGTCTAGGGTTTCAATCTTGGTCTCCAATTTTACCCATCTGGAAGTTTTGTTTACTGTTGTCTTGTTACTGTGGCTATTTCTCAGAGAAACTAGGGAGTTTTAGATGAATTCTAGGGTTTCATTTGACTATCCAAGTGTTCACTGATGTCTTGTTACTGTGGTTGTGGTTTATAGAGAAATTTCTTAGAGAAACTATGGAGTTTTAGATGAATTCTAGGGTTTGTTTCATTTGACTAATCTTTCTTGTAGTTCATGCTCCATTTGCTAAAGATTCAGTTTCTTCTATTCTTCAGCTTCGCGAATCGGTTTTCTTTGTACCATGAATTGCATACCAATTTGTATATGTTTCTCAAATAAAAATGTTCAATAACAAAAGCAATTTGCTACAAGAAGAACTACAATGGTAGCTTGAATGTCTGAAAAAAATTGAGTTATTTCTCTTTATCTAGTAGACATGAGGTTGCTGATGTCCTCCATGACCTTCTTGAGGGTAGGTCTTCTCTTCTGGGCCGGATCCGGGTTTGATCCCGGCCATTGACAGGCTTTCTTGAGGGTGAGCCTTCTCATTTAGGCCGGATCCCGGTTTGAGCTAGACCATTGACAGGCCTTCTTGAGGGTAAGTCTTCTCATCTGGGTCGGATCCGGGTTTGAGCCCGGCCCAATCCAACGTACCGATAGTGCCAATGAACTGCAGCGACAAACGCTGTATGGTTCACATCCTCTTTTCTCTTGAGAGCTTCCAACCTTTTGTTATCAGCCTGGGTGAAATTGCCATTGACATGAGCTCCTGAATCAGCAGCTTACATGCATAAGGCAAATGAATCTGCAGAAGAGACCGAAATCAGCCAATGAAAAACACTTCAGAATACGCTTATGGCGTGTGAGAGTGAGGTTAAGAGACCTGAACAATTTCAGTCTTGTTCTTGCAGCTTCTGCACTCGAACGAGTTCTTTTTCAGGTTAGCAATCGCCAAAAGCCCACATCGCTCGCACACATGAACCCTATAGGCGTCGCTCTGGTCGAACAACCTCTCTTTGAGGAAGTGCGAAGCGCCGTGCGCTATCATACAGTCGCGTTCCATTTCCCCAAATCTCAGCCCTCCATCGCGAGACCGCCCTTCGGCGGGCTGCCTAGTGAGTATCTGAACCGGGCCCCGCCCACGAGAATGGATCTTGTCGTCCACCATGTGTTTCAGCCTCTGGTAGTAAGTCGGGCCTAAGAATATCATAGCGGTCAGCGGCCGGCCCGTGTGCCCGTTATACATCCTCTCGAATCCGCGCATTTGGTAACCACATTTGTGCAGAGCTCTACTTATGTTATCCACCTGGAAATATCATAAGATAGATTATGGAGCATCAAGCTCAATCCTGGCCTTGTTTGGGTAAGGTATAAGGACATATCCCTGCATCTTATCATTTCTCATATTCTACCAAACACTCGGAACCAAAAATCAGTTATCCTGCCTTATCCCACTATAATAATATCCTACTTCATATCCCAATTTAATAATATCCTACCTCATATCTCAGTATATCTCTTATCCTCATAATTTTTATACCTTACCCAAACGAGGCCTACAGAATAGTCATGAACAATTACATGTAACGAAGAGCATCCACAATAGACTATTCAAATGGAAGTTAACACCAAAATAGTCAGTCAATTTGAATAAGTGCTCCCTCCAGTAGACTATTCAAATCACATGCTACTTTAGTCTCCTACTTTTTTGCTAGCTACACATGGCGAGTCAACACTTCCTCGTCACTTCTCTTTTTCAAGTTATTATAGATAGTTTTAATACAACATTACTGGAGCAAAACCACTTTACTAAAATGAATATGTTAGTTTTTGACTAAAATTTAGCTAGCCTGTGAATAACACTACTGTGGATGCTCTAAGGTTTCCATTTTAAGAAAGTTGCATTTACTTACAGTTACGTCGGTGAAAGGAGTAGCGTCTCCTTCTTTTCCCATGTGAGCGGCAACCTTCCCCATGATGCACTCGATGAGCTGCCCAATGGTCATACGGGAAGGAATAGCGTGTGGGTTCACAATGAGGTCCGGAGTAATTCCTTCTATTTGCCATGGCATATCTTCTTGTGTATAAGTCATGCCTATTGTTCCCTTCTGCCCGTGCCTACTGCTGAACTTGTCTCCGATTTGGGGTATACGAACAGATCTCATTCGCAGCTTCACAAACCTCAAACCATCCGCGTTCGTGGTCAATAGAACCTTCAAAAGAAAAGGAAATGAACTTCAAGTCCTTTTAGCCCAATGGGTAGGGCTCTGTAGGCAGTTCATTGAGCTCTCGCAGTAGAGTAGTGTTCTTAAACCCTAAACAGTTAAGGAATAAACGTTTAACTTCAAGTTTGAGTTTGCTTACCTGATCCACTATTCCGCTTTCACTGTGGCGTAAGGATGTGCTATGATCCCGGCGTGTGTATCTTGCAGCAGCTGGTCCCTGAGCATCATCCTGAGCTATAGGGGTGGTTTTACCGATAATGACATCCTCGCCGGAGACTCTTGTTCCCTGATATTGTCAAGCATATGCTTCAGATAAACCAGAGACATTGTCTTCTAAGAGAGGAATATACATCAGCTAATAAGTTGCTCCTAGAGACAATGTTTTCATACTGTGCCAATATTAGATGTGAGATACCCGTAGAAACTTACCGGAGGTGCAAGACCGTCATCGTCCAACTTATCATAAGATCCATGTCTCATTCCCTACACAGAGTGTCATCTTAGATTCTTATGATGGCCAAAAGAGAGTAAAGACCTTCTCGAAACTAACCATGGTATTGTCTCGATAAGGACGTCCAAAGTCCTCTTTCACTAATGTTCCCATCTTTTTCTCTTCATCCCTACAAAACATCATAAGAGACGCATGTTACACTAATGAACCTTAAGTAGTTTTTTTACAATGTTGGATAGTTCGAAGAAAATCATGTCCAATACCTGTATGAACGGAAGAAGAGAGACCTAAAAAATCCCCGGTCAATAGAAGATTGGTTCATAATTAGAGAATCTTCTTGGTTGTACCCGGAATAGCAAGCAATTGCAACAATTGCATTCTGCGAAACCAAAATAATGCCTAGTCATTATATTAGAATTTCCAAGAAATGACCATAGAAGCTTGGAGAAACTGAAGTTTTACAATTCCAGCTGGTAGCTGTCTAAAATGCAAATGCTCCATTGCGCGAGTTGTGACTAGTGGTTTTTGAGGATAGTAGAGAACATAGGCTAGTGTATCCTGTTACAAGAAACAACACTTCAATTTAATACAAGAAAAAGGAATAGACCAAGCCACAAGCCACTATGCAAGAAGTGATCAAGTCCACAAAGCGTAAGAAGTATACATACCATTCGTAACTGGTAATTTGTAACATATATTCCCATTGCTTGCTTCCCCATTGCAGATTGATAGGTATTACGGGGAGACTGCATAAATTTTCAACGAACTTTTAAAAATATCATATATACAAATATATGACTGTCACATAATCCAACCAAGAAGATGGAGCAAAAGGCTTCACCTGGTTATGGTCAGGAAACGGTATGATGGAAGCACAGACACCCAGTACCAGTGATGGGTGAATTTCACAGTGAGTGTACATTTCCGAATAAGCTTCATCTGGACGGAGTCGCGAGCCTACAAGATCCTTCAGGAAAATTCAGAAAAGGATTTATCAAAAAATTGTACTTAGTATAGTATTTAAGGAACTCAATTTTAAGTCTCAACTGTAAAGTTCAAGTGTCCTTAAGTTCCTTTGGGACTTGGTACTAAATTTCATGTGATGAATTACACTGAATCATATTGTAACATTGTACAGAAGTAGTCATAAATCATGCTTACTTATGTAGTGTAGGTTGTGTTGGGTTCGCCAATAGTGCATGTTTGGCATTGCAGATATTAATCCAACTGCCCTTTTGGACAAGTTCATTTGTTATGACACAAAATTTTAAGCGAAAATCTGCAGATCAAAATAATATCATGGAAATTGTAGAATCTCTAAAATTGGGGGATTTTGCAACTGAAAATCTCTAAAAAACAGCTTCAATGTGTTTTTGACAATGGCATGATCATAATTCATTCATAAGCGGGTGTATTCAAGCTGTTGAGTAAAAAGCTCTTGAAATTTTGTCAACTGAATCAAATTAATAATCTGGTACTTCTGCTCATTCCAAACAAATCTAGATTTTCAGTCAGCTGGATTTTTCACCCAGATTATTTTCAGCCGATTTTCAGATTTTGAGTTGATACCAAACAGGGCCTTAGACAACTTGTAGATATGTAGTCTTTGAATAAAAACTGGTTATATACATACATTTATCGTCATGGAGATCAACGTAGTCTCCTCTTCTTCTGTATCAACATACTCTATGAATCCCTTTGCGACAAGATCATGCCAACCCATTTCTTCAGGACTCTCCTGAGAAGGAAATTCACAACATTAATGGCATTACGAGGAGAGCAGAAAAAAGAAAAACAAACTCACACCATAAGAACATACTCTTTGCTGAAGAGCTAAAATATCTTTCTTCTTTATCAACAACCTCTGTTTCTCCACGATAAACAATGGCCTACTACACCGACCATAGTCTGTGTAAAGCCGTAGCTCTTTCAGACGAATGTCGCGGATAACTCCAACTTCAGTATTCACATCAACCTGAAAGAAGTTCACATCATGTTTGGTTCTTCGAAATGTTGAAGCGAAAAAGAAAATGGGAAGAGATTTTTTATTTCTTTTTGGAAACAAACCTGTCGCCTTAACTGTCTTAGAGTCCTCACCAAGAGCTCAGGGTTACGATGAATGCCAACCCAAGCACCATTAACAAATATTTTGGTAGCCATAGGGATTACTGCTGGAGATATTTCCTGCAAATTTTGAGTGTCATGAGGAACATAATTCAAACTCTTGGAAAACCAAAGCCAAAGCCAACCTTATTTACCTCAAAGTTTTCTGTACTCCATTCCTCTAAGAACTCCAGGATGGGATTCGCTGCTGATCCTACGGTTATATATACCATCAGAGCTAAGTTCTTCACCAATCCACAAGCCTGCACATGCCAGAAGAAAATATATGAAGTTTAGACTAATCCCAGGAGAAAGAGAAAGTGATCTTGATTCTTTATATAGATACTACTTGTCCTTCAGGTGTTTCTGCAGGGCACATCATTCCCCAGTGTGAGTTGTGCAACTGCCGCGGTTTTGCCAATTTACCTGTTTATGAAGCAAATTTGGAGAAGAAACCACTCAGAAAAGAAAAAATAAAGTGAAGCGATTTCACAAAGAAAAAAAAATCACCTTCTCGTCCAATTGGCGAGTTTAGCCTTCTCAAGTGGGAAAGAGTAGATGCGTATGTCAAACGATTCAAGACCTGTTGAAGAAATAAACATTGTTAGAGCACCACCTCTCCTGGTAACCTAAAGAGCATCTCCAATGGTAATAGGCAAATTTTATGCAAGTTATAAATAAAATTGTTCTTTTACATTTTTTATAGTGTGAATTTTAGTGTTCTTCTCCAACGCTAATTATGCAAAAGTTAGGCAAAACATTTTTGTCTTAATTCTTTCTGTGCAAAACGTAAATTGTAGATGAGGGATGGAGAGAAATGTTTGGAAAATAGTTATTACCACGTAGAAAAACGTAGGAAAAGTGGATGAGAATTTGCAGGAGACTTAATTTTGTAGATGGCGAGGGAAAAATCATTGCCAAGTTTGGCGATTAGAATGCCTATTTTATACTTTGCATAAAAATTATGATACCTGTGAGACTAATTGGACAACTAGTTATAACCAACTTCTTGCCTAAAAAACGTGTTTGCCTATTCCATTGGAGATGCTCTAAATGGACCAAGGAACATATGATACCTGTGAGACTCCTGCTCTAGTTCCGGCTGCATTTGCTTGTCCCCAATTGCCGGTGGCAAGAGAGTACTTAAGGCCGCTAGTTATTGTTTTGGCTTTAAGTGCGAATTGCAAGTTAACATCCTTCCCGTTGTCAACACACTGATCCATAGACTCAAATTACTCAGCTTCAAGTCAAAAGAATCCTTTTGATACCGAGTAAAATGGTTTTGAAGTCATGGTAAAGAAGATTAACAAGAGAGAACCTTCTGCACATAGGACCTCACATCCCTGGTTAGCTTTCTGAATAGCTGCAATAGTTTTACTCAAAAAAATCAATGAAACATATACAATAAGAGCCCTTTAATTAAGTATGCTGGGTATGCTTCCAGAGAACTTTTTTGAAAAAAAAAAATAGTTCCAAAACCAAACGTGGACCATATCAAATTCTGATTTCTTCCAAAACTTGAAACAGAAACTATTTCCGGGAGGGTAAAAGACGCTTTCACGGTTTCACCCCCACTAGTTTGACTGAAAGACACTTTCACCCTTTCCAGTTTGGAAAAGGACACTTTCACCCCTTCTTCATGTGCTGAACTTCAGGGAAACTTACACCCTCTTATTGTGAATCTCTGATGTTAGGATGTTTCTAAAATTAGTTTTTGAGACAAATTTTCCCCATATTATGCAAAAAATGGGGGTTGCCCAGGGGTATAATAGCCTTTTTGCATGATATGGGGAGCGAAATTGTCTTAAAATTATTTATACAGACGTACCCCACTCCCAGACTAACGGCGACACAATCAAGGACTATATGTTACTTGGATTTCAGCACACTGAAAAGGTGAAAGTGTCCTTCAATCAAACTAAAGGGGTGAAAGTGTCTTTTACCCTTTCTGGAATGCATCCCAAGCAGGTATAATATCCCAGAGTCTTGAGACTGAAATACCATTCTGAACAAGCCTCCAAGTAGAGGACCAGCTAGATCTAGTCTCTTGTTGGCATAATGATCCCTGTCATCTTCTGGCCTTCGACCCAGGGCACATAGTAACAATCGGTGGATGATGTACCTGGAAAAAGCAATAAGTAGAAGCAGAAGATTAATATAGGTTCACTTAGTTCCGCTGCTCAGCTCTGCACAATGTAATCTCAGAGGTTTATTTAGTAGCTCTGATGAAGAAAATGTGTGGCTCTAGCCACTCTACCGTTGATAATAAACCTTACTAAATCAAAATGAGAGGATCTCCTAATATGATTTCTGACGTACCCAAAGAAATAAGCCTTCTTGGTCTCACAATACTCCCCAGTACCAACATGAGGAAGCATTTCTCTTTGAAGGATCTCTTTCGCATACCTACGAAAAAGCATAAAATTCACAACTTAAAGCAACAAACGCCAGGAAGTAACTACAGTCTGCTTTGAATTGAATACCTAATCCTCTTATCGCGTGTGACACCCACAGTAGATCCTCTTTTCCCGATATAGTCAAGTGCAACCTGCAACAAAAGATTAGAAAGAAACAAATTCATATGCAGAAAAGTACTAAGGGCTCGTTTGGGAATCCTGTGGTGGTGCTAGAAGCTGCTGCGTGAGAATCATCGTGGAAAAGCTGCTGTAAATTTTAGATAAAATGTTATTTGGTAAATACTACGTGAAAGCTACGGTGAAATGTTGTTATAGTAATTTTGTGTTTGGTGAAATCAACTATGAACCTGCTGTGAGAGAGTAAAATGACAAAATATATGAAGTGAATCATGTCCGTAAAGGCAAATATTGATATTTTTAAAAACTGCAAGGTTAAAATTAGTCGTAGATAAATTAATCAAAAGCAGGTTCTGAAAAGTAACTCCCCCATTGCTTCCTGAAAGCTGCCAAGGGACAGCAGAAACTGTCTGAAAAGTAAAAAAATATATATTATTTTTACGCAAAACTGCTTCTGCTGTCGGGAAGCAGTTTTGCTAGTAGCAGAAGCATTCCCAAACTGGCCCTAAGATAATCTCGTGAAGTTACTTGAGCAAGAGAGACCTGTTGATTTTGGATTACAAATGCCTCTTCCAAGGACGGCCTAAGCAACTCCATCATTTGGATATCATTAAAGTCGTAACAGATGTGCTCTAGTATATCCTTGTCCGCAACAAACCCCAATGCCCGGAAGACAACTACAATTGGGACTTCTGTCCGTATATACGGAAGGGTAGCGCGTATATATTGCCCTGAAGAACCCTGCATTCAACAAAGTACCTTTATAATGAGCATGAACAAAGAAACAAAACACAAAAGAAATTGGATTAACCTTAATTGGGAATGTGTCCCTTACCCCTTTGGCACCTGAGCTAGCAAGCATTCTCACAAACATACTACTAGGAGGTCTGTTTTGGGACTCAGCCATAGACCGGACCTCAGCCACATAAGCGTACTTGTTCGGCTGCCTCTTCTTAAACACATAGACATGGTTAGTGCTCATCTTCTCCTGGGCAATCAGCACTTTTTCACTACCATTGATGATGAAGTACCCGCCTTGATCAAACGGACACTCCCCAAGCTCAGTTAAATCCTTCTCCGAGGTCTGGTAGAGACTACAATATCCTGAGCGCAACATTATTGGAACCTAGGGTTTCATATCCACAAATTAGAGTGGTATTGGAACAGTAAAATGTCAGAAGTTGAACAACTGATATCAACATTTTTCAATACCTTTCCAATGAAAACTTTGGTGAATTCTTGTGTCTCGGTGACCTCTTCACAGTCATGGCCTTTCTTCACAACTCTTTTTGTGACATCTACGTAAAGTGGGGATGAATAGGTCAAGTTTCTCAATCTAGCAGCTCTAGGGAAAAGAGAGGCGGTTTCTCCATCGGACTCTGTCATCATGGGTTTGCTTAGGTATATCTGACCAAAGCTTATGCGAAAGATTGTCTGCATGAAGATTATAAGACAGAAGGTCAGTCCTTTCTCATCTCCAAATCACCAAACTTAACCTTTTTCCTTCAACTTACTCGCAAGTATGATACTAGTCAATGGTTGGATATTCAAGTAGTACCTCACCTCTTTTCCCAACAGGCAAGCTAGCTTCTTATCTATTGATGAATAGTGACTTCATAGTTCCATTAAGTAGTAGAATGTGTTTGAGAGTTGAAACTTTAATCGCAAAAACTATAAATTTATGCACTCAATATTGCGAAACTTTCTTGGTAGAACAAAATTAGTTGTGAAAAAGAGAACATTAGAATCAGATCATACTTTGTACAAATTAATGGACTATGTTGAAACTAGGGGCGGAATTTCATTGCGACAACAGTGGGGCTGTTTGGATTTGATTAAATCGAGGAAATGACTCAAACCTCTCCCAAAATCCGGATTCTTCGGGAATTCTGGATTTTTTGCTGGAATTGCGGACTTTTTTTGGAGGGGGAAGATCCGGAATTTTTTGGAGGAAATTCCAGATTATACTGTGGGATTCTGGATTGTTTAAAAAAAATGTGAATTTAAGAAAATAATTATCAATAATCTACCATATCCAAACACCAAAGATTAAAGAGCTTATTAGCTAAACTGCTCACTTAATCCAGCTCATCCAAACAGCCCTACTACATGGATCACAATATCCTACTCGATCTTGGAAGTAACCACTTTTCAGATAGTGAAACTAGTTTCTGATAACTTGATGACTAATAAACTAGGGCCGCTATGCTTCACCCTTTTTTATCCCCCTTTAATTTCACCTCCTATGTGTCTAGATACGATTTTTGGTAACTATTTATTTTATGACCATTCTATAATCATATCACCAATCAGAAACATCCACATAGGAGGTGAAATTAAATGGTGACGTTTAACATTTCCCCTAATGAAAAAGTAAGTCTCCTAAAGTAGAAGATGATCAAGAACACATAAACCAGATGCATAAATAAAGATTGAAAATTCTGGTAAAGAGAGAGCCAATAAATCATCAATCTTTGCCAAAATTTGACTAATTTATTTCTAAAATATCACTATGTCATATATAAAGACTACAGTTTTTAACAGTTCTGTCATCAGTGAGCTCTCTGTGTTTTTTACTCTATCAGCATCTGTGAGGTTAAATTGCTGAGAAAGATATAGGGGACCTCGACGAAATCCGGGTTGCGACCCGGATTATGCTGCGACTCGGGTCGGATCTCGATATCCGAAGCCTCATCTACAATCTCCTGCATAGTGTTCATAATAAACTCATCAAACGAGTCCAACTGTTGCCTCACCAAACCCTTCTCTTCAAAGTAAGCACTGATCACAGCCCACGCATCGTCCTGCGTGATGTCATCATCATCTTCTTCTTCCTCCTCCGCCGCCGTCTCCGCCGTAAATCCCTCATTTCCGCCGCCGTACGCCGTCGTGGGATCATAGTCCTCCACTCCAGCGGCGTACATGTTCTCCGATGGGTGAGGAAATTTTCAGGGAGAGGCAATTGAGGTGGGTTTGTGTGGAATTGGAGTGTGGGCGTTAACTGTATTGTCCGCATTTTGGGATTTGTGGGGTGGAATTGGTGAGATTTGGGGGTTGGGGGTGGAATTTTTCAAGGGTGACTTGGTGGGGGTTTGGGAAACTCTAGAGTGAGTGATTTGGGGAAGGTGAAGACTGAGAGTGGAATGTGGAGGTTGATGGAGTGTTTATAGGGGAGTGTTGTGAGAGAGATGGAGGAGGTGTTTCTATGAAATGGAAGTATCACACTGCTTGTACCACCTCACTTCCCTCTCTTTCTCTCTCCTGACTTTTTGACTTGTATGTAGGTCATTTTGACTAGGTGATTTGGGTAAAAAAAAATACAATTTTTTTATAATTTTTTCTTTGTGTTGTAGAATAAAATTGCTCTATAATTTCTCAAAAAAAAAGTTGCTCTATATAACGGTAAAAAAAGATAAAAAAATTATATTATTTTTCTATCCAAATCACCAAGTTAAAGAGACATAATGAATAATAGTAAAATTCAAATTGGAAAAAAATAGATGACACATAGTAGTATTTCATTGCAACTGATGAGACACCTTCTTTCTTAATTGAAGTTTGAAAATCATTTCAGATTATTGGTAACGTAATATATAGCTTGTGTTTCACAGAAAAGATTGTGTGTTCGACTTTTATGAAGTCTCAACACTTTATGAGTGATTTCTCACTACACGACATGAAATTACGTGAACAATATTTCTCAATTCAGAAAAAAGAGAAAAAAAAAAGGTGTAAGATATTGTTTTTACTAGCTTTACTATTTTGATGATCAAGTTGGTGAAGAGCAACCACATTCATATCCCCAATTTCGTGGAGATAGCACTATTGAGTATTCAGTATTCAAGCTTAAAGTTCATTTTATCAAAAGTTTGCAGTTTTTAATGACGTGGGTTTGTATCTTATACTTTTTGAATGCGTATATAACGAGTAAATTGAACTGTAGTGTAACAATCTGCAAATCACGCCAGAGAAGTGAATTAGTCTGAATTTTTTTATCTAACACACACGTGATTAACAAAACCACTATACTATTGGGTTTTTGTTCTTTAACAGTGGTGTCCGAGTCAATTTATGCGCATCCCAACTGATCTATAGAGTCTTGGAATATACATAAAGTTTTCTGCAGATGGTCATTATTGACTTTGGTGGGATTCGAACCCGAGAGAGCAACCCTTAAATCCCAAGACCCGTGGTCTAAACCAACCCCTTGAGGGTTACTACTTGGATTCCCTTAAGTATTGAACTCACGGCCATCACAGAGATGGCCAACTCAACTACACCCACGTAGTAAAATTAACTAGTTAATATGTAAACATGATTACGGAATATGTAAACATGATTAAGGAATTACACAGATTAACCACCCATGTACCCTACCGGATTGGTTTACATTTTTGACGTCATGACTTATAGGTAGAAACTAGAAACCACTTTTAAGAAAAACCCATAGAGAACCCACAGAGAGTAGAGGGTGATGGTTGAGAAATTCAACAACCAAAAATCTCATAGAAGTATGGATACAAGTCCAACACCCCCAACCATATTCTTCCTAATTAATTTCACAGTACATGCACCTCTCATCATAAGCTAGCAAGCTTCAAGATTGACTATAAATTACAACATTTGTTGGCACTCCAGAACTTTTCCAGAGATATTCATCATCATCATCAGGAGGAAGAAGATGATGATGAAGTTCATGGCCATGGTGAAGACCAAGAGGTTCTTCACCGTCGTGCTGAGACTTCTAGCTTTGCTTCTGATGGTTGTCGCGGCTATTGTCATGGGTACTAGCCATCAGAAAACCACCTTGTTCTCTTTGAAGCTTGAAGCCAAGTACAGCCACACACCTTCCTTCAAGTAAGTCTATGATTCTATTTCATCGCCTCTTGATCGATAGTCTTATGAAAATTAACTGAAAACACCAGTCATGGTCGAGTGTGGAGCTGCAAGATGAGAAGTTTAGTCATATAAAAGTTGCAAATTTTACATAATTTAAATTTTGTATCTATCTTGTCTCATTTTCTCAATTTAATTAGTAGCCACTGTAAGGGTAAAAGACACTTCCACCGCTTGTAGATTGAGTACTAAAGGACACCTTCGCCCCTTCTTGTACCCCTTCAGTGTATCGAACTTCAGAAAATTTTCACCTTTGTTGTGAAGCCGCTAGTCTAAGTTGTGGTCAGTCAGTTTTGAAGACAAAGTTGCTCCCATATAATGCAAAATATGGGGTTGACCAAGGGTATAGTAGACTTTTTTGCATTATATTGGGGCAAATTATTTTCAACGGCAGACATATCCAGAGACTAACGGCTTCACAATCAGGGAGTGTAAGTTACTTGAAGTTCAGTACACTAAAGGGGTGCAAGCGTCCTTTTCATAATAGATTTTTTTGCATTATTGGAGGCAAATTATTTTCAGTGGCAGACACATCCAGACTAACAGCTTCACAATCAGGGTGTGTAACTTGAAGTTCAGTACACTAAAGGCGTGAAAGCATCCTTTTTCAAACTGGAATGAATGATAGTGTCCTTTAATGAAATTAAAGGGGGTGAAAGTGTCTTTTACCCCACTGTAACGAATTCCTGCATCATCCGCCCCTGGTCACAATGAGTGAACATTTTGGTTTTGATCAAATTACTACTAATTTGCTGCAGGTACTTCTTGATCGTAAACATCGTTGGCAGCGTTTACAGCCTCTTGGCTCTTTTCCTTCCGAAAAAGAGTTTATTCTGGCGAGTCACTGTTGCTCTCGATGTGGTTAGTGACCTTAAATCTACATTTTCCTAAAAACTGATAAATTGGTTGTTATAAGCGCGAAGTGGAAATATTGGTTGCTTAATTTGATTTTTGATGATGGTTATAAAGAGGGGCATAGCTACATGATGAGAAGTGGGGTTACTTTTTAAATTAAAAAAAAATTACCCTTATTTTGATTTGTTTTTTCCCGTTCTGTCGTATAAAAAATGCTTTAAATCCCTCATTGAAATTTAAATTCCATACTTATTTTGTATAATCTTTCCAGTTTAGCCTCATCGTACTGAATTTCTATATCCGCCCCGGTTATATCCGCCCCGGGTTATGAATGCAGGTGATGACAATGATACTGACATCAGGGTTATCAGCAGCATTGGCAGTGGCATATGTGGGCAAAGAGGGGAATTCATATGCTGGTTGGTTACCTGTTTGTGGGCAGGTTGAGAGATACTGTCATCAAGTGGGAGGAGCCCTAGCTACTGGCTTTGCAGCTGTTGTTATTTACTTGCTTCTTCTTCTCTACTCCATCCAAACTGTTCTCAACCCTCTCCTTATGTAATACTACTAGTAAATCTAAACTACCCCTTAAATAGTAGTAGGACTAGCTCTACAAGTGAGTATACATTGTGTTGTTGCGAACTGATATTGAGAGATTTTTACATTACGTTATCATTGCTTATGTAATTGTGAAGAGAAGTTTGTTCAATGAATATTTGTTAAGAAGTACCACATCAGACTTTTAAGATGGAGAAAAGAAATAATGTGGGGCATGAGCTACTCCCATTACCAATTGATTTTGGAGATGGAATCCTTTACAAAAATGAGCTGACATCAGTTTGGACCAGGACCCAAGTGGCTTCACAATCAATATTTGCTGAGAAGTACCACATCGGACATTATAAAAAATTATAAGTGTCGCCATTCCCTTTATTGACAACTAATTTTAAGAAGGAATTCTATAAATTCTTTATAATATTGTGGTGGAATCCCATTAATTCTTTACAATATTAAAACATGTTGTGCAAAGCGAACATTCATGATCCCATATTCTGATGCTCTAATTTGTTCATGGCGATAACTTCGTAGGTATAGTAGTAACACTTAATCTCACCCACAAGTCATTTTATGTAAAATACGTGCCAATGTGGCTATGGTGATGAACGTATGCACCCATGCAGAGAATTATGTCTTCGTTTTAATTGACACCTGTAGATAGTGCTTTTTAGACAGACAGATCTTAGCCACGTGGCGACCATCCAGCACACCTAGCTGTGCTCCACCACACTGGACACCAGCCGCGCTGATCCACGTGGGGGCTGCGAGACAGGGCCCTCGCATACCACCACACGGGACCGGTAGGGACTTAACGGTTTGGAGGCTAGAGTAAGTTCTGTCGCGCGCGAGCGACAGCCAAGCCCGCGCGCGACCCCTTGTAACTGCTTTGAGAGATTTATGGCACGAGCTCCATAAACCCGGTCAACCTCATAACGGTTCGGTATACGCGGATAACGTGTCGTAACGGTCCCTATATACGCGGACGAATGTGCCGTTGTGGTTAAGCTAATTAAGCCGCCATTAATGGGCGCATTAACCACACTACAACGGTCACATTCTCCGTTATATATAGGATCGTTAACCCTTCCATACAAGGGCGAATCACTTGAGATACGCGGAAGCTCTGCCAAAATCCATTCTCTCTCATACAGTGCTATTGTCTTACTCTCTCCCTACACACAACCTTACTCTTCCTGTGTTCTTTCTATCCCCTACTCTTGGTGTATATTGAATTCTCTCTGCAGGATTCTCTCGTACACATTTGGTGAACCCGACGGGAAACTTACCACTGCAAGCAACCATGTCTCATGAAGATGATGTCAGTAACAGATCGCCCTCTACGGAGACCACCTCGGGAGAGGAGACCCGTCACGCTTCTGCGGCCGCCGGTGAGACCCCGACGTTGGAGGCTCTGAATGCTACCATTCAGAATCAGGGAAAGGCCCTTCAGGCTCAATCCGCACAGATGGAGCGGATAATGGCCATTCTGGGAACCCTTGCCCCGAACCCTACATCAGGCACTGCCGTCTCTCAGGGAGGAGGAGTTTCCACCACCCAGGGGACTGGAGTGATACCCATGCCACCTAATCCTAGTCTGCAGACCCCACCGACAACGGTGCAGTTGCCCTCGGTCCAGGGGCAAACGGATCAAATACCGCCTTTTACCGCACATATTCCTCAACCACCAACTGTGGCACCCAACCTGTCTTCACAATACCCCTTGTCTTCTCCGCCGACACTGTTGGGCAACGTGAATTCACAGTACGCTCCTAGCCCGACCGCGGCATATGTGTCGCCTCCGACTACAACAACCCTTCCTCCTTCTGCTGAGGGGAGTGCACCGGAGTGTATGACATCGCTGCGGCGGCGCATGGAGACCTTCTTGGCCAATCAACCGTTCGCTGACACCATCATTCCAAAAGGTCGACAATGATCCGCCCATCCCACGAGAAATTTATCTCATGCCTAATCCCGCAGGGTACAAAGCTCCTAAGTGGGACAAGTTCGAAGATGTCAACGGGAATGCTCACGAGCACGTCATGCATTTCATCGATGTGATGGGACCATATGGAGCCGATCCCAAGCTACTGATGCGCGAGTTACCTAAATCTTTGGGAAATGTGGCCTACAAGTGGTACAGGACGTTAGAGGCCGGATCCTTGAAGACTTGGGATGACATGGTCCAGAAGTTTTATACCAACTTCTTCCAGGTGGAAGAAAAGGTGACAATGATTCATCTCTCTCGCATGTACCAGAAACGCGAGGAGGATGGAGTGACATTCATCAAGAAATTTAGAGCCAAGTCCTTGGAATGCAGAGATGAAGTGCTTGAGGGCAGGCTCGTGGAAATATGTCTGCAAGGCATGCGAGACGAGTACAAATGTATGCTTATCAACCTACAAACTCCCACCTTTTCAAAATTGATGGAGTGCACAAAAAACATAGAGCCTATAGTGTAGAGACAGAAGAAGAAGAAGCACGCCCCTGAACGATCCCCGAGTGGAACTACTTTTAAAATCGGAAGGTTCAGCTACAAGAGGGGGCGTGAAGCTGAGGTTAATACAGTCTCGCCGCAAAAGCATCCCAGGGTTACAAACTTGGATGCGCCACCTCTGCCATGTTCGGTAGAGGAAGCGACTGACTTGTGTAAGCAGTGGCGTAAAGACGGTATCTTGCCACCGCTCGAAAGGATACCCTCCAAGGAGATGATGAGGGACCCAAAGTGGTGCGAATGCCACGGAAAGATCATGCACCCCACGATTGACTGCAAGAAGCTCAGAAACATGGTGAGCCCGAAAATGAAAGATGGTGAGTTGATTGTCAGCGATCAGCGGCAGGATGTGCGAAACAATCCTTTGTCTGCCCATGTGGAGCGAGAGTCGAAAGGCAAAGAGGTTGCCATGATCGCGATTATGGACCTCGAAGAGATTGCGAAAGATGGTCTACCCATAATTGCCGAAGTCCACAATGAGGAGGACTACAGTATAGACACGGAGGACGAACGTGCCGATCGGATGAAGGGCTCGCACGGGTTCACTGAAATGGCAGACGAGCAAACGCCAGGGCCGTTTAATCCGACTCCGAAGCAGTGTGGTCAACCTCATAAAGGTTCCGGTATACGCGGATAACGTGCCGTAACGGTCCCTATATACGCGGACGAACGTGCCGTTGTGGTTAAGCTAATTAAGCCGCCATTAATGGGCGCATTAACCACACTACAACGGTCACATTCTCCGTTATATATAGGATCGTTAACCCTTCCATACAAGGGCGAATTACTTGAGATACGCGGAAGCTCTGCCAAAATCCTGTCTCTCTCATATAGTGCTATTATCTTACTCTCTCCCTACACACAACCTTACTCTTCCTGTGTTCTTTCTATCCCCTACTCTTGGTGTATATTGAATTCTCTCTGCAGGATTCTCTCGTACACAACACCACAACCTCTTCGACTCGTATTGCTGAAGACAATAAATAAATTAAATTGATGAACAGTTGAACTGAGACGAGAAATGTTAAGTACGTTAAATGGTCTTAACACGACAACTGTAGATAGTTCAAAATACAGTTTGCAGCCACGTGTACCACGCATATGGCTACTCAACTGTGCTACATGCACACCAGATCATGCCACGTCAGCATAATGAAACCAAGAGACAATATCTTAGCAACTCGCATGGAAATTAGGGGATCAAGTGGTTTGAAGCCTGGAATAAGGGTCATAGCGGGTGGTTGTTGTCCCATCTGTGACCTACGGATGTCATAGACAAGACTTGTTCAAGCTATGTATGTGTAATTCCGTTAATGGTAACGATTTCCTGAGATATCCGCTTTGACCACTTAATGGGGGCGTGATTAACGGCGTGACCCCCCCCCCCCCACCCCCGACCACTATTACTGGTTCTGTATATACAGGGAATCCACCCTCTTCACTGGGGTGCTTCAGATTTATTACGATCCTACTCACAACAAGCTGTCTCTCTCCATAGTGACCAACATTGCTTATCTCTCTGTTCTCACACTTAGATCACTAGTATTGTTCATGCTTTGCTCATTTACAGGACCACTCCTTCATAATCCTAATAAGCATTTCCCTGATACAACACCAATGATTGAATTAGACTAATAGTGGATGAATGAGATGATAAAAACAGCTATTTGTCCTATCTTAATTGGTCGCTCAGCTTTGGCAAAAACCAAGATGGATGACTGGGTCTCAAACTCTCATTAGAAATCTTAAAATATGTGACAATTTATATAGATACGGGCTTGTTTGCAGGTATCACAACTAATTCACAAAATCTTGAAAAAATATAATTTTTTTTATAATCGTGGTGTTCGAGCCAACTTACCTGCATCTTGACTAGTACATGGGATCCTAACAATACCTACAACTTTGTGGAGGTGACCATGTAAATGTCTAACAAAGTTACTGGTTTTGTGAGATTTGAACCTGAGACCATTTAGGCCATGGTTTTGTTATTAGCCCACGAAACAGGGAGCTATTTGTAATTTTTCAATAAATTTGGGCTCTACAGCACTTTTCTCATCTTTCATTCGCTTAGCTCCTCTCAAAGCCAAACGATTCAAATCTCAAAATCTTTCTCGCACAAGACTGCTGAGCGCCGATCGAACACTGTAAATCTCTCTCTCTCTCTCTCTCTCTCTCTCTCTCTCTCTCGATGTTTGGTTGTTCACCAATTGGGTTTTCTTCGCAGACCCATCTCTTTAGTTCAGTCGATTACTCTAGGTTCTTGTTGTTTCTGCTGCTTGTTCAAGAAAGCTCGCAAATTTGACTGCAAAAAGAACGTCTTGAACAGTTTATGCTTTTCTTTCTTTGAAGAAATCGAACAAGTTGTGCCTATTTTCTCTTCTTGCGTTCTGGGTCTGATTAAAAAATCCAATCTTTAATTGCAGAGAAGGGAATTAGGTCAAAGTGAAAATGGCTGAAACGAATTTGGGCGTTCTGATTGACATTGTAGACGAAGAGTGGATGCGTGACACTCTCCCTCATGAGGGTACAATTTTTTTTTTTTTTTTTTTTTTTTTTTTTTTTTACAAATTTCTCCTAAGAGATTCAATTTTGGTTTTTCATTATGAATGTATGTAGTTTGATTGAAAGCTATGCTTCTGCAGATCTGTCTCTGCCGCCGGTGATGGTTGCGAGGACCGATGACACTGAAGACTCAAGTATGTTTTCTTTTACAAGATAATGTATCTATTACTAGTACTCACTTTGGTGCTGCTTATGAACTATGAGTGTTTGGCTGAAATATCTAGACATGGTTTTCTCACAATTGAAATATTCGGTATCGCGAATTTAGAATTTGTTTCGCGATTGTCTGAATGTAGAGGTGCTGAATACGTGATTTATGGGAGGTTTAATTGCATGTTGACCCGTTTGGGGGCACCGAGGATATGGGGGGCAAGACAGTAGGGCACGGCATTGTTCACAAGGGCCTTGTTTGGGGTAAGGTATAAGGAGGGAGGGATGAGGATAAAATCATACATGTTGCCTCTATCCCGTGTTTGGGTGCGGGGATAAGCAATGGGAATAATGTTGTCTCCCTTATCCTCCTCCCTCAAATTGGCCTAAAAGCTTATACCACCCAGGCAGATAAGAGATTATTGGGATAGAGTGGGAGGGGGGAAATGACTTGAATGCCTCCAAGTACCTCTCAAACTATATAACCAAGTTATAGAACATATTATCTTAATTTTAGTAGAAGTTATAGAACATATCCCAGCATCTTATCATGTCCCGTATCGTGCTCTAACCAAACACTCAGAATCAAAAATCACTTATCCTGCCTTATCCTAGTATAATGATATCCTACCTCATATCCCAGTATATCTCTTATCCCCATAATTTTTAAACCTTACCCAAATGAGGCCAAGGGGTGTTTCTAGAGCTTTGCCACATGTGGACAATAATATCCTATCTCATATCTATATATATATATATATATCTTACCCCCATGAATTTTATACCTTACCCAAAGGATGCCAAGGGGTGTTTCTCGAGCTTTGCCACATGTGGACGCCATTGTCGGAAATGGGTGAGAGAGGGGCACTTTGGAGGGCACTGGAGTCGTGCCCCTGGGGGCACTGCAACATTGGTGGGAAAGTGAGTCAGGTGACTAGTGGTTTAAGCTTTCAGGACAATTTTGGTGCTGCAATGACGTACTCCCTAGGCATCTAGGGTGAACATGCTCTAACACATTGCGTAATAACTACAAAAATGGCATTTTACTATGTACACTTCCGATGTGGTATCCCCCCGCCTATTTTTGGTCGACCTCATCGTTATGAGACACCTATCTGTTGATATCTTCAGTTTAAGTTCACCTAGGAGATTTTGAATCGTGGGTCTCCTCTTCGTTCTTGTATGTTTGTTGTAGTAAAAATGTCCGAATTTCGAAAGCCAATGGGAAGGCTGTTTAGGATGTAATGTTTCCGATCTCACCAATGTGTTTGAGCTCTTGCTTTACTTGAAATGATGTGTTCTTAAAGAAATAATATGAGAGTTGGTATCACTACATGTCTTCTTGTTTCGTCATGACCCAAGTCTCAACGTGTTTTCTTTCTCTTTTCTGGTCATCATATTTCTCACTAACTTTTTCTTTTATTTGGTATTCATTACAATTGTTATTTGTTATGTTTTGTCTACCAGATCAGGAGAATCAACAAGTTTCCGGGGATACGTGGCATGATCTCGCTCTTGGAACCCAATAAGCATTGCCGTGCATCGGCATTCAGCAGGGTTTGCGCTAGAACTAGATTTGATCTGTAAAACATTGTATCTGTTTACAAAGTAATTCTCCTAGTCATGTGTGTCCCAAACTTCAGTCTGACTGCAATGGATGCAATTTAGATGAATTCAGAGCTCGTTTGGTAGTGATTTTGCTTTCCAGAATGATGGTTTTTTATTCCAAAAGCAGTATTTGATGTGTTTGATAAATATTTATTTATCTGCCCTGCTTTCCCGTCACAGCTTTTGAGAAGCAGTTAAGGGGTTGTTTTTCAGACATGCTTTTTAATAATTTTAATTAATAGACCTTTTAATCTACCGATAGAGTTTCAAGTGAACCCTGTGCATCATCCTGTATAGACCACATTGGGTTACCGAAGATTGATTATATCATCGTGACTGAAATTTTATTTCTTCTAGCACTCTTTTTTCCCTCTTGATTCCTCGCGTTCTCAGTGTGAATAATCAACACAGAACACGTTGCATATATGTATGAAGCACACGTAGATGGAGAAACTTCATGATCACTGGTTCATTACTGTCAAGTACCTAAGAAAGGATCTCAAACTATCCAATTTTGCATACATCCCATAAAGGGGTTGCATCCTAGACCCTGAACTTGCTGCAATCTCTTGAATTACCCGAAAAAATGGATGGGCTAGCGGCTCGCCCTGAATTGGCTTGACTCTAGGGAGTCCGGTAAATTCCAGTGAGCCGAAACGGGCCTGGGATTTAAGCCGGTAGGACCGTCCCGGGACCGGCCTGTCAGCCTCTTGAATCGGCCCAGGACCTGCTCACAGCTTGCCGGCCCTCCCTTCAACGGTTCATGCCCGGTGGGAGCTCTAAGGTGGTGTGGCCAAGGACGGATCCACTAAGAGAGTTGTGGGGGCCAGAAATTGCATTTTTTACCATATAATGTGTCAAATCAATTCAGTTTAGCCCCCACAGAAATCAAATATTTACCCTTATAACTTATGTTGATTCATTATATATTATATTTTTTGAATTTTAGCCCCCACTTCGAAAAAATCTGGATCCACCCCTGGGTGTGGCTGAAGGTGAGTGATGAAGTTTACGCTACCGACTCGTATTGGGTAGAATTGGGATTCATCACCTGGAAATGTATGAATGGATTACTTATCTTATGAGGGAGGGAGTATCGCTTGAGGTTTAAGGTGGTTTGCTTATGTGCATGGTATACGAGTTAGAGGGAGCCCAAAACACGAACCCTGGGTAGGCAAACGACTTGGTCAAATTAGACCCAAGGAAGGAAATGTGATTGGATAGACGGCAATGGAGATGCTTGATCCATGCACCTGACCCTGGTTAAACTGGAAAATGCTTGTTTGTGTCGGTGTCGTTTCTATCTTGTGTCGGATTTCAAAAAGAAATGTGTAAGAAGGCCACTTCTAATGGGCTAAAGCAGATCACTAATCTCTTATAGGCCAAAAATACCCCTAAACCCAGTAAGAAGTTGTCAAGCCCCAATGTTGATTTCTCCCATTCATCTCTCCTTGTTGGCTGAGAGATATTTGTAGTACAAAATTTGGGTTTTTCAGATACCTAGGTCAAGTACATACAAATTCTCTTTCTGATCTCTTTCAGAAGCTTGACTTAGGATTACAAATATTCGATAGTCAGCAAGTTGTTAGATTTCAAGCTTTCAAAACAATATCTTAATGCCACTCTCCCCAGAAATCTATAAACTGCATATGTTTTAGTCTATTGATTCTCATGTGAAAACATGGCAACATGCTCTAAAATATTCAGCCAGTTATCTATCTGGTCGAATACATGCATCTCATTCGCATCACATGGCAATCACAATGGTCTCAGAACCGCTGGAGGCCACCCCCACTTGGTTTCGTCTAGTTGCACAATGGCAAGACTGAGTGCATGTTAACAACTTTGTTTAAAAACAGATATGTTAAAGATATGTTAAAATTTACAATGTCTCAGTCTGTCTTGCTTATCAAAATTTGACATTTAAGAGAACATTGATTATCGTGTGTTGAGTGGTCTTTTCTATTTTAAACTAACGCTAAACTGACTTTACTTTGACAATCTAAGGCGTCATGACGTGCATAGCTTCTTTAGTTGTTGTATGATGACACATGAAGTGCAAAATGATCAGTTCTAACGATGGTCTCCCTCATTTCAGTTGTCTTAAATTTCTGTCCACTTTCAATTTGCCGTAAATAAAAAAGAGTAGTAATGATACCGTCAATGACAATAAGTAAAAATATGGAGATACGAAGATAAATGACACGATAAAAAGTTAGTGAAATACAATGATTATATGTCTTAAATAATTTGAATACCTGAAGAGGATCATACTGTTGAGTAATTGTTTAAGGTAGGTGAACATTTATTTTAAGCTCCCATGTCCAGAATCTGTACACATGAATGTGAAATGCCAACACTTGTTTGGTCAAAGTCATATTTATTATCTTTGAGAATGTGACATTTTTATTGTGTTTCCCGAAGGAGCATAGTAGTTACCTCGTAAATTATTGTGGAGTGACTTCTCCATGACAAAGAAGTCTATGACCAATCTTACCCGGTGTTCTCTAGTGTTATTGCAGCTATACATTACGATGATTCAACAATGTTACAACATACTAATGCTACGTGCAGGGGCGAATGTATATATTGGTCTTGTTTAAATGATCTTAAAACTAGAGGTAGAAGGTAAAAATATGACCTTTCGGTCAAACCTCTCCAAATTCCTAAAAAGTTTAGGATACCAACTAAAAGTTCATGAGATTTTGAATTTTTGGTCGGAATTATGGATTTTTAGATAGTAATTTCTATTTTTTTTTGTAGAATGCCGAATTATTTGGGGGATTTTTCGGATTGCTTTTTGTGGATTCGGATTATTTTGGGGGAATATATATTTTTAACAAAAAATTACCAATAATCTACTATGTGCGAGCAGTCCAAATTAAACGAGATTTTTTTAGCTAAATCGCTGACTTACTTTAACTCATCCAAACAACCTCAATGTTTAGGAGTGGGACTTCTTTAATTTTTAAAACTCCATTAGGATCCTAAAGTTTGAGTAATTTATAATGGTACCCTTTTATTAATTATAGTCCATCTGATTTCATACCCTTGCATAAGTGTCAGGGCCTTCCCTATAGGTAGACAGCCGAAATGAGTGCCTTAGGCCCCAACCCGTAGGGGCCCTGGTTTCATAGTTTTTTTTAAAGAGCTTTAGTTGAATAAAAAATACGTTTTGATGCAGAATAATAACAAGTTCGACTCTTGTTGATGACGTATGTGATTATACTATTTTTTACTTATCAAAAAGTTACAAAGTTAATGAATGTTAATTTTATATTATACATGCAAGTATTAAAATTCAATTTTTTCTAAAATAATGCATTTTATGTGTAAGTTTTTTCTTAAATTGGGACTCTCAAGTTTATTACTTGCTTTAGGCCCCCCAATTGCCTTTGGCAGGCCCTAATTACAGGCTTCTGTTATTAACTTTAATATTAAATTGTGCTCGACTGTTTTTAAATCATGACTCCAACACTGACTATGCAAATTATAGAGTACAATTTTTTAGAAATAGACATTGTTCACAAGAGTGTTAGTTCTCATTGTGCGATTACAAATGATGAAGAAATCATATAAAATATGCATGATGAACAATAAAGAATGTCATAATAGAAATTGCTGTTTTACACTTTTAATGAGATTAAAGTATAATTGCTATTTTACAAAATAACCTAATATTTTTCCCCCTTTTAAAATATTAGAGAGATTGCTGTCAATTTGACTAAAGATAATTAACCAATGTCACATCACGGTAAAAGTCCAAGTAAGTTGGCCAACTAATATATATATTACGTTCCTCCTCGCATGCGTTCATGTAGTCCACAAAATATTTTATATTTCTCTTTCAATCAAACACACAGCTTCACAAATCCTATATCGAATTGAAGCCTAGCATATTTTCATAATCAGGAGTATAATTTCATAAAGTATACGCTCATCTAAAAAACTTGACTACGACAACTAAATAAATTTCTATTAAAACGCGTAATATCTACTACAATTGAACCTTGTTTTTTAAGTAACAAAGAGGAAAGTGTCCCAAAATGGGCAGCCCATAGCTACTTTGAAATTGTTAGTCATCAAAGCTTTGAAAGGTATTGTTTGACTTTATGGAGGAAATGGGAGGATCTACTCCCTCACCATGTTATGGGCTTTGGGGGCCAGGTCAAGCATACATATACTAATAACCCATTTTTTTTTTCTTTTAGAAGTGAATAACCTACTTTCTCCATTAGCTTAAGACCACCTCCAAAAGTAGGATTATTCTTTTAATTATAGAAAGCAAAAGGAGGTATATTTGAATCTTCATTGCAGATCTCAAACTTTGCCAATTGAATACATAGACCCACTAGGCTAAATAAAATCCATACAAAGGGTCCCCAATAGAGATGTAGGAAAGGGGAAAAATGCCTCCTTAGGTAAAAAAAAAAAAAAGAATGTCTCATTAGAGCAATAGAGCATGTCCAAGGTAATGACCAATACTTTTGAAACAAAGTTGGCCCTAGATTAAAAAAGAATGTCTCATTAGAGCAATAGAGCATGTCCAAGGCAATGACCAATACTTTTGAAACAAAGTTGACCCTAGATTAAAATTTGGTCATTTACTTTACTAATTTTTTTTGAGCATTCACTTTACTAATTTGATCGAATAATAAGTAACAAATTTGCTCATCCAACAATATATTATTAGGTTTTTACACTGAACAACAATATTATACATAATATTTTAGTAAAATAAATAATTTATATTTAAACAAAAAATAAAGTCGATGAATGATAATGCTGATGATATAAATGATTTAGAAGGTAAAAGTGATAATAATTTTTGACCCATTTATGTAATTAAGAGCTTACTAAAAAGTGTACATTCAAATTGCAGCTAGGGTGGTAGCACAAGTGGTAGAGCATTGGAAGCCCCTGCATCAGGTCCCTGGTTCAAACCCGATTGACGACAAAACAATTTCTCAAAAAAAATCAAATGAAAATTAACATTATTTAGCTTAATTATTAATAACAATGTCATCCAATACAAAAAAATCCAATACAATTGAACATTTATAATAAATTTAGTGGCAATAAATTTCACTAGGTTGAGGAAGTGAGAAATTTATTTAAAATTTGTTAATAAATTTCTCACTTCGTCACCTTAGTGAGTGAACATTTAATTTTATTATTACAATATTTATTGAGAAACCCTATCTAATTAAAATGATATAGAGTCTATTTAGTGCTGACTGAAAACCTAATAAATTTTTTAGAACAATCTAAGAAAATAAATTGGCAGAAATTTAAAGTAGTTGAAAACTCTAATGTTGCATGGCATGAGCTTGAAATCTGGAGAATGTGAGATAATCCACAAAATTGAAGATTAAATACTACCCAATATATGCTCTAAAACAAATTTAATTAAAATTGTGAAATGACTTTACATACGCAAGTAAATTAAAATGACCAATCATAGGTGATTATATTTTGGATTCCCAAACGTGCACATAAAGGAAAATATTATGATCTCTGCATAAGAATGACAAGCACAAATATTAATCTAGTAGCGAGTTTAGTTCTATCGGATTGGACAAGACTGAATTACTGAAATTAGATTGAATTGAACTATGTATTTTAGTTATTTTCTAAAGACTTAACAATGTATTACGTTATAAACAAACAATTCTACTAATATATTATTTTGTCTCTTTTTTCTTGTTTCCATTGTAAATGGGCACACGGAACAAGCGGAAGACATTTTGGACCAAAATACCCCTAACAGACTTCAACAATAACACACTTGCCTCACTCTCACCTAACAACCAATACCACCGCCATCACCGACGACTGCCACCACCACCACAGAAACACCAACAAATTAAAAATCAGATCTAAAACCCACTTTAGAAATTCCTAAGTTATTATTAGTTTTCTAGTCCTCCGTATTTTGCGGAGCCCCAGACCTAGGAAACCCTAGAGAATTGTCTCAACGGCGCGGCCATGGCAGCTACAGGATCGAAGCAAGCAACGGAGTTCACCGCAAAGGAGAGTAAAGTAGTAGTATTCGATGATGAGTACTGTGATCGGGCCGAGGCCAAGTTTCAATTCTGTTTGTTAGGGATGTTCGCATCTGAAGAAGCTGTAAACACCAAAGCCATGAGGAACACCTTCAGCCGGATCTGGACGGATGGTAGTCGAGTGAAAATTTTCGAGGTAGATTTCAACACCTACCTCTTTGCCTTTCCGGACTCGATCTCGATGGAGAGAGTAGCAGCAGGGGGACCTTGGCTCTTCAACAAGAAGATCTTGCTTCTAAAACCATGGTCACCCGGTGATCCAACAAAGGATGTCGGTTTTGGGGGAGTTGACGTATGGATCCAAGTATTGAATCTCCCAATACACTTAGTCAATGAGGAAGCCGCTGAAAAGATAGTGGCTGAAGTTGCAGAAGTTGTCGATACTGATAACCGCATTCACAGCGAGAAGGAGAACAACTATGTTCGTATTCGGGCCCGATTGCCCGTCACTGAACCATTACCACGTGGAGTCCATGTTTTGATCCGGAAGGAGAAGGTTTGGCTAGACTTCCGCTACGAGAGGATTCCCTCTTTATGTTGTTGGTGTGGACGGATCACTCACGAAGGCAAGCATTGTTATGATGTTAGCACCCACGAGAAACAAACAATGGAAGAGGGATACGGGGTTTGGCTTTTGTTTCATCCAGGCCCAAGGAGAGTACCTCCCAATACTGAAAATAAGGACAATGAACAGTCGGGTCAGCCTCACACATCCACCCTTGACGAAGATATTGATGATCATGCAGAGATTAATGATATGGAGGAAGAGAATTCACAGCAGGACCCTAGCTTAGAAGTCACTGTTTACAAAAACCCCTTAGCCCTGGAGAATTCAACACCTAACATCGGGGTTCCCTCAGCAACCACGATTGAGCAACCGGACAAAGTTCTGGAGCCGAACCAAGGGGCAGAGCCTCCGGAAAGGCTCACTGAGACACAGCAGGATAATGAAAGTCACCCTAGAAACCCTACGGAGAGCACAAAGGCCAATGACTAGCCTCTTGAGATGACTTCAGGCTCTGTGAGAGATAAGATCAAATCGCTCAATCATAGAAATTGTAGAGAAGGGACTGATTGGAAGGAGATGGCCAGAAACATAGCTAAAACCCTAGCCGAAGCAAAAGAAACTGAAGCCGCCAAAAGGAAAGGGTCTACCACCCTTTTCTCCCCACCACAAAACAAGTCAGCCATGGAGGTGTTCACAAATAAAAGTATAGGGTGTGGTTGAAGTACTAGAGCTTTTGGTGATTCGGTGTGGCATCCACACCTAGTCTCGCGGTGGTCGGGTACGCGTTTAAAATCATAACTTTAACTAAATCTACGAAACGTTATCGTATTTATTCACGATTGTAAATCTAATAACTATTTTAAAATTTTCTTGCAAATAAAACTCTAAAATATATTTAAACATTATTTTGTCAATAAAATTATTATTATGCTATTATAATGACTATTTTACCCCTAATAATTAAACGGGGTATTACAATCGTGTCCTCCCAAATTCAGACCATGTAGGTATCCTAATCAACGTTAAAGAGAACCAGGGTCAGAGAGTTAGACAAAAGAGATTTCAATTTGAATCCTTTTGGTCAAACCACCCCTCGTGCAAGGAGCACATTGCTGAAAATTGGAATAATCAGGGAGACGTCTCCCAGAATCTGCGTATTTTTTCCGGACAGCTTCGGAAATGGGAATGGAGGATATTTGGCAACGTTAGAAGAAGAATCAAGGACTTAAAGGATCAGCTCCATACTCTGTGGAATCAGATGCAAGACCAATTTACATTGAGTCAACAGCTTAAAGTTCAACAGGAGCTAAATGAAATGTGGAACTGCGAGGAGGAATTATGGCGCCAGAGGAGCCGTGCCTTATGGCTTCAACATGGAGACCGGAACACTGGGTTTTTTCACCGTAAAGCTTCTCAACGGCGTGCCCGGAACAGAATCAATGGCTTTCGAAACACTAATGGGGATTGGGTTGAGAACTCGGACGAAGTTATCAGTATGTTGGAAGGGCATTTCAACACTGTTTTTACATCCCAACACCCCACCAGCCAGCAAATTGAGAAAGTTACGCGTCACGTCCCAAGACTTATCTCGGAGGTAAACTGCGGAAGCTTGGACACAGATTACTCAAAGGAAGAGGTTCTAAGTGCGCGCAAAGGCATGCATCCATTAAAGGCCCCAGGTATCGACGGATACCCCGCTTTATTTTACCAGAAGTATTGGGATGTTATCGGTAATTCGGTGTTAGAATTGTGCTTGTCAATTCTTAATGATGGTGCTGATTTATCTTGCATTAACGACACTCTTATTACTCTGATCCCTAAAATTAAGCAACCCCAAAATCCAGGGGACTTTAGGCCAATAAGCCTGTGTACCGTCATTTATAAAATGATAGCGAAAACGATAGCAAATCGTATGAAGCCTTTCCTTGACAGTGTTATCGGCGAAACTCAAAGCACCTTTGTCCCGGGACGCCAGATTACCGATAATATTTTAGCGGCCTTCGAAGTAATGCACTCCATGCGGACCAGAGTCAAAGGAAAAAGGGGCTACGTAGCGCTCAAGGTCGATATGTCAAAGGCCTACGATAGGGTTGAATGGCCCTTTCTACAGGCGATGATGCTCAAAATCGGCTTCGGTCCTAAGATTACTACTCTTGTTTTGCGTTGCATCAATTCAGTAACTTATTCTTTTAACTTTAATGGCTCTGTGATGGGCAGGATCGTACCTGAAAGAGGCATCCGACAGGGCTGCCCGCTGTCTCCATACTTATTCCTCCTCTGCAGTGAAGGTCTATCCAGATACTTATCTGCAGCTGTACAAGCACGTCGCCTTACCGGGGTGCGAGCGTCTCGAGGGGGCCCGTTGATCTCACATCTCTTCTTTGCCGACGACAGTATATTTTTTACAAGAGCCAGGGAAGCAGATATTACAACACTCCTACAAATTATTACAGACTACGAGGAAGCCTCGGGACAGAAAATAAATTTAAACAAGTCTGGAGCTCTCTTCTCAGCAAATGTAGATAGTGTTATCAAGGCCAATATATGCACAGCCTGTGGAGTCCCAGCAGTTGATCAGCACGAAAAATACCAGGGGTTGCCAACGACAATCGGAAGGAATAAGACAACCACTTTCAATCATGTTCAGGAAAGAGTTGATAATAAAGTAAAAGGCTGGAAGGAGAAATACTTATCTGTCGCAGGTAAAGAAGTGCTGTTGAAATCAGTTGTCTAGGCTATTCCAACCTACGCTATGTCCTGTTTCTTATTACCTACGAGTACTTGTTTAAACATTGAACAACAAATGAGGCAATTCTGGTGGGGCAACGGACAGAATCGAGGAATATGCTGGCTACCTTGGGAGAAGATGAAATCCCCTAAAGAACACGGTGGTGTGGGCTTTAAAGATCTCCAGAGATTTAACAGGTCACTTCTAGCCAAGCAAGGCTGGAGACTCCTAACAAATCCCAACAGTTTAGTTGCAAAGATAATGAAGCAAAAATACTTTCACAACAAAGAATTACTAGATGCTGACCTGGGTTCTCAACCCTCCTTTGCCTGGAGATCGATCCACGAGGGCATTAAACTGCTCAAGAAGGGCGTCAAGAAGGAACTGGGGGAGTGGAGATACCATCAATATCTTCTCGGATCCATGGCTTAATAGACCAGATTACTTCCAAGTCAGCAGCTATATTGACAGAACTACAAATTCGTGGAACAAAGACAAGTTGAATCAGTACTTGTACCCGGTAGATGTTGAGGAGATCAGCTCAATTCCAATCCCACCAGCAGGTACCCAAGACCAATGGAGCTGGGCTTACGAGGACAATGGAGTCTACTCAGTGCGTTCAGGGTACAAACTCACCCAGGACCAGAGTGGCCTATACGCAGAAAGAGGAAGTTCAGGTGCACCAGGAATCAGCTGGACCAAATAGCTATGGAAACTAAAGCTGCAGAAGAAAATCCTGTTTCTCTTTTGGAGAGCTCAAAATCGATGTTTCATGCCCCTTCTGTGATGAGACTGAAACGGGCCAACACACCCTCTTCTCCTGCCCTACCGCGACCAGGTTTAGGGAGATATTTGGCACCAAGAGTATGAAGTTCCAAACCCAGCAACAGGGACTGGGTTGGATTGCAGAACTCTTGACCAAACTCTCAACCCCGGATAAAGAGCGATTGTGCATCGGAATTTGGATTCTATGGTGGAACAGGAACTCAAAAATTTTCAGAAATGAGGAGCTCGGAGCAAAGCAATTAGCCACCAAAGCCTCTTCTTACCTGGGAAGCGAGAAGACGTTGGGTCACCAACGGAACTCAGATTCAGAGAAGTCCACAATCGATCCAAACCCAGATCCATCCACATAAGCCAGGAACTGGGTTGAATTCGACGGATCCTGGTCTTACGCCACAAGGACCGCCGGCGCCGGTGCTTCAATCCGGAATCATCATGGCTCTCTTCTCGCAGCCCAGTCCCTTCAAATTAGATGGGGGAACGGTGCTAAGAACGCTGAAGGACAAGCTCTGGAAATGGGGATTGATATGGCCATGGAACTCAATCTAACAGATCTAGCTATAGTCGGTGATGCTCAGTTGCTCATAGATCAAATCTCCGGAAAAGATGAAAGACAGATCGAAGACAGGACGCCCCTCAAAATTCAACTCTCTAGAATCACCGAGAAACTCAAAAGTTTCAAGTCGGTGAAATGGTATTGGATTCCGAGGGACCTCAATAAGAACGCTCATCGCCTCGCAGAACACGCTAGGAAGGTGGGGAGTAATAAATGGGAAAGTAATTTCCCAGAGTGGCTAGAGTTACAAAGCAACAGCATTAAATGTAATCTCTCCTAGTTCTGCAATGAAAGTTTTCTTCTCAAAAAAAAAAATCTAAAACCCACTTTTGGAACAAATAGCAGAAACGGAGTTGTAATAAATTTAGAAAATTGAGATGCGAATTTTTTGTTTAATGTCAAGAATAGCCCTGCATTGCCAAACACACTAGTAGCTAAAATAGAAGTTCCCAACATTTACAAATTACAAGATTTTCCCCAAAAAAGTCGTATATAGTGGTAGTATATTTTCTCATTTAATTTACCTAATTTTCAAAGAAATTCCAGAAAAACATTAAACCGCTGTCTTCTCGCACGCGCTCTGTCCCTGTCCTTCTCTTCCCCTTCCTTCTCCTCCTTCTTCCTCCAATCATTTTCCTCACACGTTTCACCTCTCTGCAAATCCCCCCCTCTCTCACCCTCCATAGCCAAATCTCACTCCCCCCCACCAAAACTCAACCCCATCACTAACACCACCACCAGATCTGGCGATCCCATGACCCACCGCCACCGCCCACCCCCTGATGAAGAGCCGTACAACATCATCCCCATCCACAACCTCCTGGCCGACCACCCCTCCCTCCGCTACCCCGAAGTACGCGCCGCCGCCTCCGCCCTACGCGCCGTCGGCGACCTCCGCAAACCCCCCTTCACCCCATGGCTCCCCCACATGGACCTCCTCGACTGGCTCGGCTCCTTCTTCGGCTTCCAACCCGACAACCTCCGCAACCAACGCGAACACCTCGTACTCCACCTCGCCAACGCCCAGATGCGCCTCTCCCCACCACCAAACAACATCGACCTCCTCGATCCCCACCTCCTCCGCCGCTTCCGCCGCAAACTCCTCAAGAACTACTCCCTCTGGTGCTCCTACCTCGGACGCAAATCCAACGTTTGGATCTCCGAAACCACCCGCCGCCAATCCGACCACCGACGCGAGCTCCTCTACGTGGCGCTCTATCTCCTCATCTGGGGTGAGTCTGCAAATCTCCGTTTTGTCCCTGAATGCTTGTCCTACGTTTTCCATCACATGGCTTTGGAACTGAACAAAATTTTAGAAGATTACATTGATGAGAACACTGGTAGGCCTGTTTTACCCTCGTTTTACGGCGAAAACGCCTACTTAAACTCTATCGTGAAACCCATTTACGAAACGATTTCCAAAGAGGTAGAGAATAGCAAAAACGGGACTGCCCCGCACTCGGCGTGGCGTAATTATGATGATATTAACGAGTATTTTTGGAGTAGGAGGTGTTTTGATAAGCTTAAGTGGCCGATTGATGCCGGGTGTAATTTTTTCGTGACTGAATCGAGGGGGAAGCGTGTGGGAAAGACGGGTTTCGTCGAGAATAGGTCGTTTTGGAACTTGGTTAGGAGCTTTGATAAGCTGTGGGTGATGTTGATTTTGTTTTTGCAAGCGGCGGTGATTGTTGCGTGGCATAAGACTGTGTTTCCGTGGCAGGCGTTGGCGGATAGGGAGGTGCAAGTGAGGGTGCTGACTGTGTTTATTACTTGGAGTGGGTTTAGGTTCTTTCAGTCGCTTCTCGATGCGGGAATGCAGTATAGTTTGGTTTCGAGAGAGACGTTGTGGCACGGAGTGAGGATGGTTTTGAAGTGTGTTGTTGCTGCGGGGTGGATCATTGTTTTCGCGGTGTTTTATCGCAAGATTTGGACTCAGAAGAACCAGGACGGGCGGTGGTCGAGAGCGGCGAATAATCAGGTTGTGACGTTTCTGGAAGTTGCGCTTGTTTATGTCGCGCCGGAGGTTCTTGCTTTGGCTCTCTTTATCATACCCTGGATCCGGAACTTTTTGGAAAATACGGACTGGAAGATCTTTTATCTGCTGACATGGTGGTTTCAGAGCCGGAGTTTCGTGGGTCGTGGGCTGAGAGAAGGTATACTGGACAATGTGAAATACACTTTGTTCTGGATTGTGGTGCTTTCGACGAAATTCTCTTTCAGCTACTTCCTTCAGGTGAAACCGATGATTAAGCCCACAATGGCTCTTTTGGACCTTAAAGATGTGACGTACGAGTGGCACCAGTTTTTCGATAATAGCAATAGACTTGCTGTTGGACTACTCTGGCTTCCTGTGATACTGATTTACCTCATGGATATCCAGATCTGGTATGCCATCTACTCGGCATTTGTTGGAGCAGCAGTTGGGCTATTTGCGCATTTGGGTGAGATTAGAAATATGCAGCAGCTGAGGTTGAGGTTCCAGTTCTTTGCCAGTGCAATTCAGTTTAACCTAATGCCGGAGGAGCAACTCCTAAATGCTAGGGGCACTTTGAGGAGCAAGTTTAATGACGCGATTCATCGGTTGAAGCTAAGATATGGGTTTGGCAGACCCTTCAAAAAGCTTGAGTCGAATCAGGTGGAGGCTAACAAGTTTGCCCTTATATGGAATGAGATTATTACAACGTTCAGAGAAGAAGATATTGTCAGCGATCGTGAGGTTGAACTCTTGGAGCTGCCTCAGAATACCTGGAATGTTAGGGTTGTGCGCTGGCCTTGTTTACTTCTCTGCAATGAGCTGCTTCTCGCTCTCAGTCAGGCTAAAGAGCTAGTAGATGCACCCGACAAGTGGCTGTGGTATAAAATCTGTAAGAACGAGTATAGGCGCTGTGCTATTGTCGAAGCTTATGACTGCTTGAGGCACTTCCTGCTCTCTATTGTGAAATTCAACAGTGAAGAGCACTCCATCATCACTGTGTTGTTTCAAGAGATTGATCAGTCTATTGAGATTGAAAAGTTTACTAAAACTTTTAAAATGACGGCACTTCCCCAGATTCACTCCAAGTTGATAATTCTCCTTCAGCTCGTGATCAAGCCCAAGAAAGATATTGACAAGGTGGTGAATACTCTGCAGGCCCTTTACGAGATCGTCATTAGAGACTTTTACAAGGACCAGAGAAACAATGATCAGCTGAAGGAGGATGGGTTGGCTCCTCGTGGACCAACATCTGGTGGTGGTTTGCTTTTCGAGAATGCAGTTGAGTTGCCGCCGGCGGAAAATGAGACGTTTTACCGACAGTCTCGGCGCTTGCACACTATCCTCATTTCGCGGGACTCCATGCACAATATCCCCACGAATCTTGAGGCAAGACGCCGAATTGCGTTCTTCAGCAATTCGCTGTTTATGAACATGCCTCATGCGCCTCAGGTTGAGAAGATGATGGCTTTTAGCGTGCTGACTCCTTACTATAATGAAGAAGTGCTCTATAGCAAAGAACAACTCCGAACCGAAAATGAAGATGGTGTATCCACTTTATATTACTTGCAGACTATCTATGCTGATGAGTGGCAGAATTTCCTGGAACGGATGCGGCGGGAAGGAATGGAAAGTATCGAGGAACTAGGGACAACCAGGGTAAGGGAACTGAGGCAATGGGCATCATACAGGGGACAGACTCTCTCCCGCACTGTAAGAGGAATGATGTATTACTACAGGGCTCTTAAGATGCAGGCCTTTCTTGACTCTGCATCGGAGATGGATATTAGGGAAGGAACAAAAGAACTCACGTCCATGAGGTCAACAGGTACTGTGGATAGCTCTGTCACTGGTGAGAGGACATCATCTACGAGGAGTTTGAGTAGGGCAGATAGCGTGGTGAGTTCACTGTATAAAGGGCACGAATATGGGACTGCTTTGATGAAATACACTTATGTCGTTGCCTGTCAGATATATGGTACTCAAAAAGCAAAAAAGGATCCACATGCTGATGACATACTCCATCTGATGAAAACCAATGAGGCTCTTCGAGTGGCTTATGTTGATGAAGTTGCCTCGGGGAGGGACGAGAAGGAGTATTTCTCCGTTCTTGTGAAGTATGATCAAAATCTGGAGAGAGAAGTTGAGATATATCGGGTCAAGTTGCCTGGTCCATTGAAGCTTGGGGAGGGAAAGCCAGAGAATCAGAACCATGCACTTATCTTTACACGTGGAGACGCAGTTCAGACTATCGACATGAATCAAGACAACTATTTTGAGGAAGCGCTTAAGATGAGGAACCTATTGGAGGAGTACAGACACTATTATGGTATCAGGAAGCCTACCATTTTGGGAGTCCGCGAGCACATTTTCACTGGTTCCGTTTCATCTCTTGCATGGTTTATGTCTGCTCAGGAAACAAGTTTTGTCACCTTGGGGCAGCGTGTCTTGGCAAACCCGTTGAAAATTAGGATGCATTATGGACACCCAGATGTCTTTGACAGGTTCTGGTTCTTGACTCGAGGAGGGCTAAGCAAAGCTTCTCGAGTGATTAATATCAGTGAGGACATTTTTGCTGGGTTCAATTGCACACTGCGGGGAGGCAATGTCACTCATCATGAGTACATTCAAGTTGGCAAAGGAAGGGATGTTGGGTTGAATCAGATATCGATGTTTGAAGCCAAGGTCGCTAGTGGAAATGGTGAACAGATCCTGAGCAGAGATGTGTACAGATTGGGTCACCGGCTGGATTTCTTCAGGATGCTTTCGTTCTTCTACACCACCGTGGGTTTCTTTTTCAACACCCAGATGATAATTCTGACTGTATATGCTTTTCTATGGGGCAGACTTTATTTAGCGCTCAGTGGTCTCGAGGCTTCAATGTCCGATAGTACTAGCAACAATGCAGCGCTCGGTGCAATCTTGAACCAGCAGTTCATCATCCAACTTGGTATATTCACTGCCTTACCGATGATTGTGGAGAACTCTCTGGAGCATGGATTCCTTGGATCCATATGGGACTTTATCACAATGCAGCTTCAGATGTCATCTGTATTCTACTCATTCTCCATGGGGACACGTGCACATTACTTTGGCAGGACTATTCTTCACGGAGGGGCAAAGTACAGGGCAACTGGTCGTGGTTTCGTTGTAGAACATAAGAGTTTTGCTGAGAACTACAGGCTCTATGCTCGCAGCCATTTTGTGAAGGCAATTGAGCTAGGGTTGATTCTGGTCATATATGCTTCATACAGTGCTGTTGCTAAGGATACCTTTGTTTACATTGCGTTAACCATATCCAGTTGGTTCATGGTGCTGTCATGGATCATGGCTCCTTTTATTTTCAATCCGTCAGGTTTTGACTGGTTGAAGACAGTGTATGATTTTGATGACTTCATGAACTGGATTTGGTACCGCGGTGGTGTGTTTGCTAAATCTGAACAGAGTTGGGAAAAGTGGTGGTATGAGGAGCAGGATCATTTAAGGACAACAGGCTTTTGGGGAAAGATATTGGAAGTTATTCTAGACCTGAGATTCTTCTTTTTCCAATATGGCATTGTATACCAGATGGGGATTGCTGCTGGGAGCAGAAGTATCGGTGTTTACTTGCTCTCGTGGATCTATATTGCTGTGGCGATTGGAATTTATGTGATTATAGCCTATGCCAGGGACAGATACGCTGCGAGAGAACATATCTACTATCGCCTGGTCCAGTTTCTGGTTATCATTCTTGCCATTCTTCTCATTATTGCCTTGCTGCAGTTCACCGAGTTCACCTTTGTGGATGTTTTTACAAGTTTTTGGGCTTTTCTTCCTACTGGGTGGGGATTCCTTTCAATAGCCCAAGTGCTTCGTCCATTGCTGCAGAAGACTATTCTTTGGGAGCTTGTGATTTCTGTTGCTCGGATGTACGACATATTGTTTGGAGTCATTGTTATGACTCCTGTGGCAGTGCTATCATGGTTGCCTGGGTTCCAGTCCATGCAGACAAGAATTCTCTTCAACGAGGCATTCAGCAGAGGCCTGCAGATATTCAAGATCGTGACTGGGAAAAACAAACCTAAAGCTGCGAGCTGAGGTGATTTTCGTTTCATGTTTTTAGTTGGAAGTGATTCTATGCACGATTTTTCCTTTGCCAAGTTTTCACGTTTAAGAGAATGTGTTTGATTTCTTGATCTCATGTTGGGTTATTGCAAAACTTTTTTTTACTTTATTTGCTGAAATATAAAATTAACATGATCTCCATTTTGAAATAAAAATGAATTTTCAAATTGTTCGACAAACTATTTGAACAGAAGCATGCATTTTTCACACATAAAAAAGCAAACTTAAAAGAAGCATGCAATTCTTCTCAAGGCTAAAGAAAACTATGGTTGGTGCTAGAGATGAACTGATTGTTCAGGTAGAATGCAAGGAGGTTGAATTTGTTTGCTCCTTTTTGGTTTGACATGTTGTTTTGTCTATATGGTCTTGGGTCATCCATCATTGGTCTCAATTTTATTCATCTGTCAATCTCTGTACTTGTGTGAGACTAGGCACGTTCTTTTATTGTACAGTCTTATAATTTAGCTGTGATCGTAATGGGCCTTGCAGTTCCATCCACTCAGAAAATCATATGCTTAAGCTCAGGAAAACATGTAGTGAAGGGAAATAGTAAGGTATCGCCGAATCCGTGTTAGTAATTTTAGGGCATTTTCATGTATAGGAGTCTAGGAGATAGGAGGTTCAGATAGAAGCCAGGGATACTCCTCTTTCAACTAGAATTCTGAAACTCTTTCATGCATTTCATATCACTTGTGGACCTCTTTTTCTTCGTATGCTACAAGAGAAGCTCCTACTCTTAGTCATATGAAGCTTACAGTGAACTCCTAGCACTTTCAACATAACTGTAAGGTCATTCCACTTTGTTATTTATAATGAAATATCTGGAAAACAATTTAATGCCTCATTAAAACAGTTTGAGAGCTGCAGTAAGCTTATGAGTCATGCAGGAAGTTTCCTCCTTAAAGTAAGAATCTTCACTCGCAATTTGTTTGCACTAAGTAACAAGCTAACAAGAAAATTCCAGAAATCTCAACCTCCTAGCTTAATTGCACTTGTCATCTTTAGAATGAGAGGAATAACAAACTGCAGCCTGTAGAACACCACCATGATAGTTTCAAATAATGCACAACCTGCTGAAGATGCATCATTCATGAATTTTTTTTCCAACCTCGTACTCATCACAATCTGTACACGATGCTGAATAGTGAACACCTTTGCAGAGAAAGTCCTCTCCGACCAACCTATTTTGATCCTTTATTGAGGGGAATTCCAAAGCATACAGCTGATGCCTCCTTTCTGTTACGTCTATGAGAAGTTTCTCGTGGATGTGGCTACCAAAATGGTCTTAGCTTAATAAAGGCTAGTTGCTTTCGTCTTTGATGGGCACTACCCGTCTTATGAAGAAAATAACAGGAGGCTGCCACACTAATGCCACTAGGAAGTAACTTGATCTTCTAATTGATATTTTGCTTATTAATTTAGCTAATTGTCTTCATTTAGTCTAGGACTGTTGTTAGCTTCATCAAATGATTCAATTTTCTTCCTCTTATTGACTTCTTCTGTGTATGAGCACAGGTCCTTTCTAAACTTTTATTTAGCTAGCGCAAGAAGTCTGTTCTCCACATCTAGTACGAGGATCTAAATCTACCTTAGTAGACATGGGGAAGACAAACCCAAGATCCCTTTCTAAATTTTTTGTTAGCCAGTGCAAGAATTCTGTTCTCCACATCTAGTATGAGGGTCTAAATCTACCTTAGTAGACATGGTGAAGACAAACCCAAGATCTCTATAGTTTTTTCACTAGTTTACAAGGCCTTTGGTGAGCATTGGTTCATTCTACTTGAAGAAAACTGTGCTTGATTTGTTGGCTAGTGTCTACAGAGATTTATGCAGTCGTCTTGGATGTTCCCTCATGTTCATGACACCAATGAAAAAAATTGAAGAGTAAAGATTAAATTTTTGAGCTGTGAATGCAAACTAGAGATGAAATATTTATTTTGGCGAAAATGATGTCGACGAAGTTCTGCCAGCTGGTGTTCTTGCTCAGGAGTGGTCACTGACTTATTGTGATGGGGACAGTTTTATAATTTTATCAAACAAATTCCAACTTGTTGTTGTTCGGGACAACCATTGACTAAGAATCAAGCTTTGTGCTTGAATCTCAACTTAGGAACCCCAACTGTCACTCAATTTGTTTGATAGGTACAAGGTGTTCATTAATTAGCCTGAATCACAGAGGATGATCAGTTAGAATGATTGTGTAAATGAAAATAAGGCTTTAACGAAGTCCTCCCCTTTACAAAGTATAATTTAAGGAGCCCAGTGTAGAACTTTAAGTAATTTCGTAAGGTCACTAGCCATTCAGTTCAAGATTTCTGGAGATGTTAGCAAGCCCAAAGCTTTGTGTTGTGACCGAAACTAAAGGGCTTAAAAAGATCAGCTTCTAAGTTGTAACTATAGAATCTGAAGGTTTTTTTTTTTTTTTTTTTTTTTTTTTTTTTTTTTGGGCAAAGGGAAGAAATTCCATTGATAATAAAGATGAGTACAAACAGTTATACAAAGCTTAGAAAACATTCCAAACAAACTAGCAAACTATCAAGCTACCAACAAAGAGAACTGATAAGAAACGACCGAGTAACAACCGAAACATAACATGACAAGATAAAACATCATTAAGAAAACACCCTCTGCTGACGTCTGCTGCTTGTTCACCACCTGAATTTAAAAGCCAAGAAACATTATCATCATAACACCAGCAAAAACAAACATATATCACACATAAAGGTTAGGGAGATGGAGATGTGTGAAGCCTCAAAGCTGTTGGCGAACGAAACTTGAAACACAGCCTCAACTTCTTATCCAGACGGTGGAATGGAGAGCCTGAAGTAAAATTTGGGGATTTTGGATCCTCTGTTTTGCGCGGCTCTGGTGGATCCCCAGTTGTGCGACGCTCGGGTGGGACAAGAAAACGACGACGAAACTGGGAGTAAGGAACATGAACAGTTCCTTTTTTCCCACCATCGAGATGAAATGAGTGTTTCACCGCCCTCCAATAATAAGCCCTCATCAACCAAAATTTCTTGTATTGTCCTAGGATCGACGAACCGGAACATGGCAGTCTGTGTTTGAAGATGGGTTGGACAACATGCCTAAAAGCTCATTGCATGTGTGATCAGGAGGAGAAATCAAAAACAGAGAAGAGCGAATTTGCAACAATTCGGCTCCGCTGTACTGAACCTTGATCGGTTTAGTCATGTGGAGATTTGGATGGAAATCCCCTTTACTCCGAAGCAGCTTGCCCTGAGAAGCACTTGAGCCCAAACCCTAAATCTTTTCGAACAAAACCTCCCTTTCTTATTTGTTGGTTCATGGAGATTCGTTCGGAAAAAACATGCGAGCGGTCGTGGCTGTAGGTCGTTCAGAGCCCATCCATTTGTTAGGGCCGTCCACCTTAACCTCTTCATCCTAAACTAATACTTAATGAACACAAGATTAAAAGCACAAGCATATCCAAACTGAACAAAAGATGAGAGAAAAGACCTGATCGGTGAATCAGGGGAGCAGGAACATTAAAAGAGAAAAGAAGGGGAAGGATAACTGGAAGGCATAGATTAAGCAAGGTAGAGAGGAGGGGAACCCATGATCGGAAAAAATAAAACGAAAGAGTATAAGAAACAAGGCCACTGCCTTGGTTAAGACAGATGAGAACAATATTTAACTGAAATCAAACACAGTAACAGGGAAGACAACAAGAGAGCTAAACTTCGTTTTACACAACGCTAGATCAGAAAGAACAAAGATAAACAAAACCAGATCGGAAAGATCTGATCCCAAATGCGACGAAAATAAGAAAGGATTGATTGATATTTCTGGAGATAATCTCGGCGGTGGCAATAGCCAAGAGGAGCCGAGACGAAACAAGAAGGTAGAGTTTTTCCTAGAGAGTGGAGAGATAATTTTCTCTCTCTAAGCACAACCCTTTCAAGTCTTCAGTCTAGCCCAGCATACTTGTTGGGCATAAATGTGCCTTTCATGAATATGAAGGTTTAAACATCCTTTTTATGGGCGTGTAATTAGTAGATAGATCGCTGTTGTCTTATTTTCTTTGTTAAAAGTTCTGTCTTCGTAGTCTTGGGTAAAATACACTTTCGCTCCCTCAAGTTTGATGCAAAGACACTTTTACAGTTTTACCCCCTTCCAATTCGGGAAAGGACACTTTCACCGTTCAGTGTGGCAAATTTCAGAGCACCTGCCCTCCTGAATTATGATGCCGTTAGTCTGGGGGGTGGGGGTGTATCATTGAAAGTAGTTTCTAGGACAAATTTGCCCTCTCTAGTGTGTGGAATAACACAATCAGAGGGTGCAAGTGTCCGTCCTTAACCACATTGAAGGGGTGTAAGTGTCCTTTCCCAAACTGGAAAGAAGTGAAGGTGTCTTTTACCCGATGTTTGACAGGTGTACAAATCAATTGAGCTGAGGTTTCCAGCTCCTAGAGAACACGCTTGCTTTGTTTACCGGGTTTATAGTTTCATAAGCTGCGCACCGTATTCGTTTGATTCATGAGTAGGATGGTTTTCTGGATCAGTTCGTAGATGATAAATATATTTCAGAAGAAACATATCTGATATATTACTGATGTTTCTATTCATCTTTTTCTTCTTTTGCAGCTTATGGAGACGTCGTTGGATGTAGTAGAAGTTGGGACAGGCTGTAGATTGTAGATCTTCTTCGTGCATTTTACAGCAGATACCGATGCTTTTTTATTTGATTCTTCGAGGAGGACCAGACTTTCTCAACCTCACATTACTGTTTGTAATTACAGAAATCTTTTTATGCTTACACTTGACTTTGTAGGGGAGAGATTCGGTGGGTTTATCCCAGAATGTTTAATAGGTGCCAGTGTCCATTTGAGTATAGTGTGGGTAGAAAGATCATTTTAGCCGAAGTTTTTGGCAGATTTTGCAGAATTTATTTGTTTCGAGTTCTTTATATTGTTACTACTGCTTATTGTACACTTTAAGGAGACGAAGGCAAATGATTTCATGAAGTTGTCAAAGTTTCTCGTACCGAGGGCACATGGTTACATGAAATTACAGAATTACCCTTTTTATCTGTCAACTGTCACGGAGGGCTCAGATGTCGGAAATGGTGAGGTTTTGGATATTTTCATAAAACTGTATATTTAATAGGCGTTGCAGTTCCGTCCACTCAGAAAATCATATGCATAAGTTCAGGAAAACATGTAGTTAAGGGAAATAGTAAGGTATCGCTAAACCCGTGTTAGTAATGTCAGGGCATTTTCATGTATAAAATTCTTGGAGATAGGAGGTTCAGATAGAAGCCAGGGATATTCCTTTTTCAACTAGAAGAATTCTGGAACTTTTAAATAAAATGCCTTCAAGCATTTCCTCTCACTTCTAGACCTCTTCATATGCTACAAGAGAAGCTCCTACTCTTAGCCATATGAAGCTTACGGTGAACTCCTAGCACTTTGAAAATAATGTTGGTGATTTTAGTGTCATCGGCCATTTGTGTAATCGGATTTACTTACGACTAAGTAGACATTGGCATTACGTTGTACACGCTAGGAGGTGTGGAGTACACGCGTGCACACAACTATGTTAATGACTTGGACAAGGAACTCGCGGACGACTGCGGGGGTTCGGGGGCGGAGCCCCCGACGGGGGTCCGGGGGCGCCCCCGGTGGAGTCCAAGGGGCAACGCCCCTGGCGGCGCTCGCGCTGGCCGGTCAGCGTGGAAAAATTGGATTTTTGACGTTTCAGTGCTTCACAAAAACCGTCTCCGATTTAATTTTCTGTTAAAAAACGGACTGAAATCCTATTTGTCAGTTTGGTCGAATTCAGAAACACAGAGGAACTCATATTCGTTCTTGAATTCTCTGTTTTATCCGATTGGAGATTTCGTGCACAACGTCGAAATACTTTAATCTGAGAGTGATATCACGACTCAGAGATCATCCAAGTTCAATCGTTCCCGTTCTAAACACCACCCAGTTTTCCTACAAAGATTAAAGTATCTGCATCATGACGAACGGCAACAATGCTCAGGACATGACGAGCAAGTTCATGAAATTGAAGAAGTTCGAGGGGCAGGATTTCCGAAGGTGGCAGAAGAAGATGCACTTCCTGTTGACGACGCTGAAGGTTGTGTATGTTCTTACCACCCCGATGCCTGAAGCTGTGGAGAACGAAACCCTGGAACAGACAAGGAGGAGATCAAAGTGGGAGAATGATGACTACATCTGCCGCGGACACATTCTAAACGGTATGTCTGATTCCTTGTTTGATGTTTATCAGAATGTTGAGAGTTCAAAAGAACTGTGGGATTCTCTTGAATCAAAATACATGGCTGAAGATGCTTCAAGCAGAAAATTTCTGGTCAGTAATTGGAACAATTACAGAATGGTTGATTCAAGGCCTGTGATGGAGCAATACCATGAATTGCTTTGTATCCTAGGGCGGTTTAATCAACACAACATGAAAATGGATGAATCAATTTCCGTTTCTAGTGTGATTGATAAACTGCCTCCGTCATGGAAGGATGTTAGGCATAAGTTGAAGTTTAAAAAGGAAGAACTTTCCTTGGTGCAATTGGGCAGTCACTTTCAGATTGAACAGTCCTTGAGGGATCAAGAAAGTGACAAACCCAAGGACAAACTTACTGCTGATCCAGGTTCTGTGAATATGATGGAGGAAGGGGATTCTTCGAAGGGAAAGAACAAATCTGGAAAAAGGAAAATTAAACAGCAAGACAACAATCCTAACAAGAAGCCAAAGTTTGCATGTTGGAAGTGTGGGAAACCAGGGCACTTCAAGAAGGATTGTCGTGTGGGCAAAAGTAAGAAAGGTGAAGACACAAGTGGCAAGGGAAAGGGGCCGAAAGGCCAAGATCAGCAACAAGGTATGTTCATTGAACAACCTGGAAATTCAATTCAGAATTATGTATCCCTAAATTCTGATGCATTTTATGTGCAGGATGATGACATATCATGGTGGGTTGATTCGGGTGCTACAAGACATGTATGCAAGGATCAAAGATGGTTTACAACCATGCAAACCATTGAAGATGGATCCACAATAAGAATGGGGAATGTTGCAACCGAGCCAATCCATGGAGTTGGAAGTGTTAACCTAGTATTTACTTCTGGAAAATGTTTAAGTTTGTATGATGTATTGTTTGTACCCGGGATTCGAAAGAATCTCTTGTCTGGAATTGTATTAAATAAGCTTGGATACAAGCAGGTTATTGAGTCGGATAAGTTTGTATTGTCAAAACATGGTTCTTTTGTTGGCTTTGGTTATTTATGTAATGATATGCTTCGTTTAAATATCGTTGCTCCTTTTGGTAACAATTCAATTTGCGTTGCTAGTACTAGTATTGATAAATCAACACTTTGGCATGCACGTTTAGGACATGTACACTTTAAAAGGTTACAAGATATGTCCAAAATGAGTCTAATTCATTCATTTGATATTAATACCGAAAGGTGTAAAACTTGTATGCTGACCAAGATAACTAGACAACCTTTTAAGGATGTTAAAAGGGACTCTAAGGTGCTTGAACTAATTCTTAGTGATCTATGTGACTTTCATGCAACACCGTCTATAGGAAACAAAAAGAATGTTATTACTTTTATAGACGATGCTACTCGGTTTTGCTATGTGTACTTGTCACACTCTAAAGATGAAGCTTTAGATAAATTCAAGACATACAAAACTGAAGTTGAGTTGCAAAAGAATGGTTTAATAAAGATTTTACGCACGGATAGAGGAGGCGAATATTATGATCCTAAGTATTTCCAAGAGGTTGATATTATTCACCAAACCACTGCTCCTTATACACCTCAACAAAATGGTGTATCTGAGAGGAAGAATCGAACTCTAAAGGAGATGGTTAATTCCATGCTTTCCTACTCGGGTTTGAGTGATGGATTTTGGGGAGAAGCTATGTTAACAGCTTGCTATTTGCTTAATAGGGTTCCTAACAAAAGGAACAAAATTACCCCATATGAACTTTGGTATGGTAAACCTCCAAACTTGCATTATTTGAGAGTTTGGGGTTGTAGAGCCATTGTTAGGATCAATGATCCAAAGAGAAAGAATCTTGGTGAAAGAGGTATAGATTGCATCTTCATTGGATATGCCATGCATTCCAAGGCTTATAGGTTCTATGTGATTGAACCTAGTGACTCAGTATCCATTAATACTGTAATAGAGTCAAGAGATGCTATCTTTGATGAAGAAAGGTTTTCTTCCATACCTAGACCAAAGGACTTGGTTCCGAATTTGAGCAATGCTCAAAATGAAGGAACAAGTGACGCCATCACTTTACCTGAAATAAGAAAGAGTAAAAGAGGTAGAGTAGCCAAGGACTATGGTTCTGATTTTCAACTATATTTAGTTGAGGGATCTAGGGATGAGATTCATACTCAGTATGCTTATTGTTTTAGCATAGAGGAGGATCCTAGAAACTATAGTGAGGCTATGGCATCTCGTGATGTTGCATTCTGGAAAGAAGCAATAGATGATGAGATGGATTCGATCATGCAAAATGGGACTTGGGAATTATCTGATTTGCCTCCTGGGTTGAAACCACTTGATGCCAAGTGGATCTTCAAAAAGAAGATGAAAGTAGATGGTACCGTAGAAAAGTTTAAGGCCCGACTGGTTGTACGTGGTTTTAAACAAAAAGAGGGTATCGACTACTTTGATACATATGCTCCTGTTGCTAGGATATCCACGATTAGATTATTAATAGCTCTTGCAGCTATACATAATCTTGTTATTCACCAAATGGATGTGAAAACCGCATTCTTGAATGGTGATTTGGATGAGGAGATATATATGAAACAACCCGAGGGATTTGTTATGCCAGGAAATGAGCATAAGGTGTGTAAGCTTGTTAAATCACTTTACGGTTTAAAGCAAGCTCCTAAACAATGGCATCAAAAATTTGATGATATTGTGTTGTCTAGTGGTTATCATTTGAACCAAGCAGACAAGTGTGTATATAGCAAATTTGATGATTCTGGTAAAGGAGTCATAATTTGTTTATATGTAGATGACATGTTGATCTTTGGTACCAGCCAAGATCAAGTGGATCAAGCGAAGGAATTCTTGTCATCTAAATTTTCAATGAAGGATTTGGGGGAGGCTGAAGTAATCCTAGGTATTAGGATTAAACGTGAGAACAAGGCCATTTCTATTTCTCAATCTCATTACATTGAGAAGGTGTTAAAGAAATTTAACTGTGAAAATTGTTCTCCGGTTAGTACTCCGATGGAACCAAATGTGAAATTGTTGCCTAACCAAGGCAAGGCTGTATCTCAACTGGAATACTCTAGGGCTATTGGTTGTCTAATGTATGCCATGATTAGTACACGACCAGATATAGCATTTGCTGTTGGAAAGCTAAGTAGGTATACCAGCAATCCAAGCACACATCATTGGCAAGCAATGAGGAGAGTATTCAAGTATTTAAGGAAAACCATGAATTATGGTTTGACATACAGTGGAAGTCCTTCGGTTCTAGAAGGATATTCTGATGCAAGTTGGATAAACAATATGGAAGATCATTCCTCAACTAGTGGATGGGTTTTTCTACTTGGAGGAGGGGCAATCTCATGGGCTTCAAAGAAGCAAACTTGCATTACTAAATCGACAATGGAATCTGAATTTGTGGCATTAGCTGCAGCCGGTAATGAGGCTGAATGGCTAAGGAATTTAGTGTATGAGATTCCATTGTGGGCCAAACCGATTTCACCAATATCTATCAGGTGTGATAGTGCTGCTACTCTGGCTAAGGCATATAGTCAGGTGTATAATGGCAAGTCTAGACACTTGGGTGTCAGACATAGCATCATTCGGGACTTAATCATGAATGGTGTGATATCGGTTGAGTTTGTTCGTACACAACAAAATCTTGCGGATCATCTAACCAAAGGGTTAGCGAGGGACTTAGTGCACAAGTCGGCCGTGGGGATGGGATTAAAGTCCATCTAAAAGATCTCTTATGATAAGATACCCAATTCCCTTCTAATACAACGTTAGAAGCTGAATTCAATGTGGAACTCTTACATGAAGAAATTGGAACACAAAGATCATCCCAAGGTATGTGTTCAGACCTGCAAGTTAAGGAGGTTGAAGTTTACACTTCTTAATGGTTCTTTTGAAAAATTGTATGGCAGGTACAAGAAGAAAAGAACCACCTATATGAGTATGGAGTTTAGCCGCTTCAAGAAGTTTGGACTTGGCTTCTATATGCTCATTGAAGGATAGTGACACTAGGCTAGTAAAAAGTAAGTGTCAAGTTAGAACATGGAATATGTTGAACTTATGTGTATTTTACTTTCATGTATTCATCATGAGTAGAAAGGGTTCAATCCGTAGGACACCCCTATACTCGAATATTTGAAGATGTAATTTACTAAGATGAAAATTCAATCTTCGAGACATTTTCATTTATGCATAAGTTTGCCTCGTTTTTGAAAGGATAAGTGAATCAAGGATTACACTAAAATGGGGGAGGATTGTTGGTGATTTTAGTGTCATCGGCCATTTGTGTAATCGGATTTACTTACGACTAAGTAGACATTGGCATTACGTTGTACACGCTAGGAGGTGTGGAGTACACGCGTGCACACAACTATGTTAATGACTTGGACAAGGAACTCGCGGACGACTGCGGGGGTTCGGGGGCGCAGCCCCCGACGGGGGTTCGGGGGTGGAGCCTCCGACGGGGGTCCGGGGGCAGCGCCCCCGGTGGAGTCCAAGGGGCAACGCCCCTGGCGGCGCTCGCGCTGGCCGGTCAGCGTGGAAAAATTGGATTTTTGACGTTTCAGTGCTTCACAAAAACCGTCTCCGATTTAATTTTCTGTTAAAAAACGGACTGAGATTAACCGCCTTCTCCCTCCCTATTTGTCAGTTTGGTCGAATTCAGAAACACAGAGGAACTCATATTCGTTCTTGAATTCTCTGTTTTATCCGATTGGAGATTTCGTGCACAACGCCGAAATACTTTAATCTGAGAGTGATATCACGACTCAGAGATCATCCAAGTTCAATCGTTCCCGTTCTAAACACCACCCAGTTTTCCTACAAATAACTGTAGGCTCATTCCACTCTGTTATTTGTAATGAAAAATCTAGAAAAAGATTTAATCCCTTATTAAAGCAATTTGAGAGCTGCAGGAAGCTCATGCACAAAGTTTCGTCGTTCCTAAAGTAAGAATCTTCACTTGCAATTGGTTTGCACTAATGCCCAAGCTAACAAGAAAATTTCAGAAATCTCAATCTCTTAGCGGCCTTTGTCATCTTTTGAATGAAAGGAATAACAAATTACAGTCTGTAGAAGGCCACCGTGATAGTTTGAAATAGTGCACAACCCTCTGAAAATGCATTATTCATGAAATTGTTCCTCAACCTAGTACTCATCACAATATGTACACGATGCTGAATAGTGAACACCTTTGTAGAGAAAGTCCTCTCCGTGGTTAAAGTGTAACTTTGATGCAGGTTTAGACTCTCAGAATCTGGCTCACTTAAGGTTGGTTATTAGAGACTCCTCAAGGCAAAGTTTTGAAGTGGGGGTGGAGCTCTGAATATGCTGTGTCTCCTCTCATGGCTGAAGCTTTAGCTCTAAGGTTGGCAATGTGGAAAGCACAAATATGGAATGCTGGTGCTCAGTTCTGCTTTGAAGGTGACAATCAATATTTACTAGATGCTGTTTCAAAGAGGGGTAGTCTGCTAGAAGGTGGTATATATAATCCTTCATGACATTATTCAGTTCTGCTTTGTAGGTGACAATCAATATTTACTAACGACTTGTGAAGGTAACACAGAAACAGTTGGTTTTACATATCACTAACTATTTCCCCGTCTACATTATCCCTTATCATCGTTTAGTTTGATAATTTTGTTGGAGATGCTTTTCCAGGCATCCAACTATTTTAGTCCCTTTCAATCTAAGGTTTTACATATCATTAACTATTTCCCCGTCTACATTTTCACTTCAGAACGAGAACAAAATCTCACATATGCTCAAAAACCATACGAAATAATACACAATGATATTTCTATACATTTATGCAATCACAAACTATTATTACAGATTTGTAAGAAAAACATGTCGAACATAAACAATTGAAGGGGGGGGGGGGGGGGGAGCACGAGTTTGGCTTCTCTTTCTTGGTCCTTGATCTTCAGCAGTTTCTTGCACATTATATATTTTCATGATCCTCAGCGAGTTTTCTTAGTCATTCTTCTCGCCCAGTCTCTTCATCGCTATCTATTTCTTGTTCGTTTTGGTCTTCACTTTCATCTTCTTTGTCACCTTGTACGCCGCCACCTTCTCTGCTATCTTTTTCACTGCGGCGTCTTTTTTCACCTTGTACGCACCTGTTCTGTTGTCTTGTTCACTGCAGCATCTTTCTTCTTTATCCACGTACCAACATCCATTCCCGTCTCTTCTCATTGTTCGCACACTACTTGAACTCTACTCTTTTGTATAAAAGGCTTACCCGCTAGACTCCAACTCTTCCCAGTCATACCCGGTAGGTCTGGTCAATGAATCCTCATACAAGGTTTTGCAGTGCGAGTAGCACGAAGTTGAAATATCTCTCCAAATCTTGGTATTAGGATCATAAATAATTAGAGAACAACTGCCTGAACCTTGGATCTTCATCACGATTTCATTTTTCTTTTCATCGTCAAAATAGAAGATGGGTAGGAAAGAGGCCGAAACAAACACCCTTGGGGTTGTACCTTGAACAAAGTAGTCCAGGAATTTCCGTCACCATAGACTTGCATTGCAAATACTTGAACTACGTAACAATATTTTACTCGAATCATGCAACATCTAAGACCCCCATGCTAACTATGGCTTCTCCTTCACTGTCACAAGCAGGAGGCAAGGGCAACTCAACGAATGCGTTAACCATCATTTCAAAATAAATTATTATGTGCCCGTACTTCTTTCTTAGATGCCATTCAATGGATGTGATTGTTCAACGTAGGTCCGCACTGGAAAAAAGTGTTAAGTTCGTAAGGGAAATCAATGTGCTTCCATGATTTGTTTTTAGAACTCCCTACGAGGGCAGATCCACGAGGAATGATATCATGGTTATGAGACATGACAACCTTGTACTCACGAGTTTGGCTTCTCTTTCTTGGTCCTTGATCTTCAGCAGTTTCTTGCACATTATATATTTTCATGATCCTCAGCGAGTTTTCTTAGTCATTCTTCTCTCCCAGTCTCTTCATCGCTATCTATTTCTTGTTCGTTTTGGTCTTCACTTTCATCTTCTTTGTCACCTTGTACGCCGCCACCTTCTCTGCTATCTTTTTCACTGCGGCGTCTTTTTTCACCTTGTACGCACCTGTTCTGTTGTCTTGTTCACTGCAGCATCTTTCTTCTTTATCCACGTACCAACATCCATTCCCGTCTCTTCTCATTGTTCGCACACTACTTGAACTCTACTCTTTTGTATAAAAGGCTTACCCGCTAGACTCCAACTCTTCCCAGTCATACCCGGTAGGTCTGGTCAATGAATCCTCATACAAGGTTTTGCAGTGCGAGTAGCACGAAGTTGAAATATCTCTCCAAATCTTGGTATTAGGATCATAAATAATTAGAGAACAACTGCCTGAACCTTGGATCTTCATCACGATTTCATTTTTCTTTTCATCGTCAAAATAGAAGATGGGTAGGAAAGAGGCCGAAACAAACACCCTTGGGGTTGTACCTTGAACAAAGTAGTCCAGGAATTTCCGTCACCATAGACTTGCATTGCAAATATTTGAACTACGTAACAATATTTTACTCGAATCATGCAACATCTAAGACCCCCATGCTAACTATGGCTTCTCCTTCACTGTCACAAGCAGGAGGCAAGGGCAACTCAACGAATGCGTTAACCATCATTTCAAAATAAATTATTATGTGCCCGTACTTCTTTCTTAGATGCCATTCAATGGATGTGATTGTTCAGCGTAGGTCCGCACTGGAAAAAAGTGTTAAGTTCGTAAGGGAAATCAATGTGCTTCCATGATTTGTTTTTAGAACTCCCTACGAGGGCAGATCCACGAGGAATGATATCATGGTTATGAGACATGACAACCTTGTACTCACGAGTTTGGCTTCTCTTTCTTGGTCCTTGATCTTCAGCAGTTTCTTGCACATTATATATTTTCATGATCCTCAGCGAGTTTTCTTAGTCATTCTTCTCGCCCAGTCTCTTCATCGCTATCTATTTCTTGTTCGTTTTGGTCTTCACTTTCATCTTCTTTGTCACCTTGTACGCCGCCACCTTCTCTGCTATCTTTTTCACTGCGGCGTCTTTTTTCACCTTGTACGCACCTGTTCTGTTGTCTTGTTCACTGCAGCATCTTTCTTCTTTATCCACGTACCAACATCCATTCCCGTCTCTTCTCATTGTTCGCACACTACTTTAACTCTACTCTTTTGTATAAAAGGCTTACCCGCTAGACTCCAACTCTTCCCAGTCATACCCGGTAGGTCTGGTCAATGAATCCTCATACAAGGTTTTGCAGTGCGAGTAGCACGAAGTTGAAATATCTCTCCAAATCTTGGTATTAGGATCATAAATAATTAGAGAACAACTGCCTGAACCTTGGATCTTCATCACGATTTCATTTTTCTTTTCATCGTCAAAATAGAAGATGGGTAGGAAAGAGGCCGAAACAAACACCCTTGGGGTTGTACCTTGAACAAAGTAGTCCAGGAATTTCCGTCACCATAGACTTGCATTGCAAATACTTGAACTACGTAACAATATTTTACTCGAATCATGCAACATCTAAGACCCCCATGCTAACTATGGCTTCTCCTTCACTGTCACAAGCAGGAGGCAAGGGCAACTCAACGAATGCGTTAACCATCATTTCAAAATAAATTATTATGTGCCCGTACTTCTTTCTTAGATGCCATTCAATGGATGTGATTGTTCAGCGTAGGTCCGCACTGGAAAAAAGTGTTAAGTTCGTAAGGGAAATCAATGTGCTTCCATGATTTGTTTTTAGAACTCCCTACGAGGGCAGATCCACGAGAAATGATATCATGGTTATGAGACATGACAACCTTGTACTCACGAGTTTGGCTTCTCTTTCTTGGTCCTTGATCTTCAGCAGTTTCTTGCACATTATATATTTTCATGATCCTCAGCGAGTTTTCTTAGTCATTCTTCTCGCCCAGTCTCTTCATCGCTATCTATTTCTTGTTCGTTTTGGTCTTCACTTTCATCTTCTTTGTCACCTTGTACGCCGCCACCTTCTCTGCTATCTTTTTCACTGCGGCGTCTTTTTTCACCTTGTACGCACCTGTTCTGTTGTCTTGTTCACTGCAGCATCTTTCTTCTTTATCCACGTACCAACATCCATTCCCGTCTCTTCTCATTGTTCGCACACTACTTTAACTCTACTCTTTTGTATAAAAGGCTTACCCGCTAGACTCCAACTCTTCCCAGTCATACCCGGTAGGTCTGGTCAATGAATCCTCATACAAGGTTTTGCAGTGCGAGTAGCACGAAGTTGAAATATCTCTCCAAATCTTGGTATTAGGATCATAAATAATTAGAGAACAACTGCCTGAACCTTGGATCTTCATCATGATTTCATTTTTCTTTTCATCGTCAAAATAGAAGATGGGTAGGAAAGAGGCCGAAACAAACACCCTTGGGGTTGTACCTTGAACAAAGTAGTCCAGGAATTTCCGTCACCATAGACTTGCATTGCAAATATTTGAACTACGTAACAATATTTTACTCGAATCATGCAACATCTAAGACCCCCATGCTAACTATGGCTTCTCCTTCACTGTCACAAGCAGGAGGCAAGGGCAACTCAACGAATGCGTTAACCATCATTTCAAAATAAATTATTATGTGCCCGTACTTCTTTCTTAGATGCCATTCAATGGATGTGATTGTTCAGCGTAGGTCCGCACTGGAAAAAAGTGTTAAGTTCGTAAGGGAAATCAATGTGCTTCCATGATTTGTTTTTAGAACTCCCTACGAGGGCAGATCCACGAGGAATGATATCATGGTTATGAGACATGACAACCTTGTACTCATTGTCCGTGGAATCAAAGAAAAATCCTCCAACCTTATCGGATAGACTCTCTGGTACACGCGAGTAGGAGAGGAGTTTCATAGTGTTTCGGGTGAATGGGTTCCACAAGAACAAATCATCCATGAGTCCAACAAGTACCAATTCTTCACACTAAGAGTAGATCCACACGTTTCGCTTGCTTTCCAAGGTAGATGGACGTTGTCTTCGTCCATGTGGCAAGATGTTGTTTGGTCGATGGACTGAAAGGTGATCTTATTCTTCGAAATAGACTTGACGAGGAGGATAGGCTTTCTGTTCTGGATCTTGGAATCCAAAATCAAACGACACCATTGTTTAGAAACACACCTAAATCGTAAGAGTGCATCCGCCGCTCGTAGCTTTTGGAGTATCTTCACAATAATCTCCTCCGGAAAGAATGGGAGCACCTTCTCTTCCTCCATGGAGATCGGATCGGTATAGGTTACTACGTTGCAGTAATATTTGCTCTTCACGGCTTGGCTGGGTTTCTAGTATTTATTCTTCACAACACGTCTAAGCTTTAGGCTAGGGTCTCCTACTTTTCTCTTTTATCGTTTCTTTAGCACGACTAACATCCTTATACACACACACACACTAGGAGATAGCCCGTGCCCGAGGGCACTACCTCCAAAGAAAAAGATTACAATGTTTCACCAATTATAGAGTACACGAAGAAAGATGAAAAATCTAATCCGTTTATAAAAAAAAGTACAAATGAAAATTGATTCTATTCTTCGACGGTTATCTACCCTATAGCATGCATTAGTAAATAATGTTATAGGGGTATCAGGTATTCATTGTCACAATTGATGAAAAGAGTTTTGGAATTATATCATTCTCTCGCCAATGGTTTCAATCGGAGAGGAAGAAAGATAGAAGGAATAACATAGGTTATAGCATTTTCTTTTCTTCGCTGAACACTCCAATCGAACAGTTCTATTGTTGCTTTTACTAATTCCAGGTGATAAATATTTTTTTTAGCGAACTTACCTCCGCTCTCCATCCGATATAATGTCCTCCCTACCCTCCAAATTCAACACTCCTTTATCAATTCCTTCCTACATTATATTGGATGGAGAGCAGAGCTTTTCAGAACATTGTAAAATGATGCAATTTCAAAAGAGGGGTTTTGATATATAATTCTAGTTTTATATTAGAACATTTTAAAATGCAGTTCAAGAATTAACAAAGGAAATTTGTAGACTTACTGGGCATTAATTCTCTCCTGCTCGTGGAGCATGGACTCCTTGGATCCGTGTGGGAGTTTATCACGATGCAGCTTCAGATGTCATATGTATTTTATTCATTCTCCATGGGGACACGTGCACATTACTTCGGCAAGACTATTCTTCAAGGAGGCGCAAAGTACAGGGCAACCGGTCGTGGCTTCGTTGTAGAGCATAAGAGTTTTGCTGAGAACTGTAGTCTTTATGCTCGCAGCCATTTTGTGAAGGCAATTGAGCTTGGGTTGATTCTGGTAATTTATTCTTCATATATACAGTGATGTTGCTAAGGATACCATTGTTTACATTGCGTTAACCATCTTCAGTTGGTTCATGGTGCTATCATGGATCATGTCTCCTTTTATTTTTATTCCGTAAGGTTTTGACTGGTTGAAGACTGTGTATGATTTTGATAACCTTATGAATTGGATTCGCTACCGCGGTGGTGTGTTTACTAAATTTGAACAACGTTGGGAAAATGGTGGTACGAGGAGCAGGATCATTTAAGGAAGAAAAGACTTTCGGGGAAAGATACTGGAAGTTATTCTAGACCCCAGATTCTTTTTTTTTCCAATATGGCATTGTATACCAGATGAGGACCGCTTGGAGCAAAATTATCGATATTTACTTGCTCTGGTGGATCTATATTACTATGGGGATTGGTATTTATGTGATTATAGCGTATTCTACGGACGGATATGATGCGAGAGAACATATCTACTATCGCCTGGTCCAGTTTCTGGTTATTATTCTTGCTATTCTTCTCATCATTTCCTTGCTACAGCTCACCTAGTTCACCTTTGTGGATGTTTTCACAAGTTTTTGGGCATTCTTCCGAATGGGTGGCGATTCCTTTCCATAGCCCAAGTACTTCGTCCATTGTTGCAGAAGACTATTGAAATACCATTTTTTTCATTATAGGGTTAAAATAATATTTTAGAAACTTTGAGGGGAGATATTGTGAGTAGAGATTTTTTTGGGGGAGCTAATATGAATTTATCATAAGTTGGAGAATATTGGAAGAGGTATTATAAAGTTTATTTGGACTAAATTGAAATAGTGAGTTAGGATGAAATTCTTTCCATAAGATTCTGGAATCTTTTTTCCACTCTTATTATTTTCATTTTTATTCTCTATTTCTTTCTTTTATTTCCTTCTTCTCCTTTCCGTGCCCTCATACCCGTGTCTCTTTCTCTCTCTAGTCTTGGACCCGACCCCGCCGCCCCACATGGACGCCGCCACCGCTGTCAGCCTCCTTGTGCTCTTGTGCTCTTGTTTTCTCCTTTGCTTTGGTGATTTCTCTATTCTCTATTCTATTGATCTCAATATCTATTCTCTCTATTCTCTATGATGATTATGAATCAAGAGATTCATAGCTAAGACTATGTTGTTATGATGTTTGATTTTCAGTTACATCGTCAGGGATTATCAATCCTAACCTGGTTTTGTTATGTGAATTGAAACCCTAGTTTTATTCTTCATCTGAATACCTTAATTTTCAGATTCACATTGTTAGGATTATTATTCTTGGAGTAGTAGGATCATTTGGTAATTATTGGTGTTAATTATGTTCATAGTTTATGGGCAAAATCCTAGTTATGGATGAGCTGTTTAATTAATTGATTTAGGTGATTTGATGACTCTAGCAAGTGGGTAATAACTTAGTTTTGAAGTGGGTAAGTGTTGTAAATTGAGTGAAATTGAATAAGGATGATTAACTAGATGTTTTGGATGTTAGTTTATGTGAATATCCCTACAAAAATCATGAATTTGAGTGTTAGCGACGGATAAATCTGTCGCAATATCAGAATATTGTCTAGCAAAGTTAAAATCAACATATCTTTTGATCTGGGAATCAAAATTAGAATCCAATTGGTGCTAGACTTAATTTTCAGTGTTTTAGATCTAATGAGACTGTTTTCAACTCATGATTTATTTGAAAAAATGGGGTAATAAATTAGTGAAGTTATGTTAGGTTATGTTCATATTAGCTAATGGAATTTTGGAGAAAGAGTTGGATTGTGTTTTGGAGTTTGGATTAGGTGGTGACCTATAGAATTTGAAGTCACTTGCTCAAGGCCAATATTATGTCATGTAGGCATTGTTTACCTATATATAGTATTCTGTTTAATTTCGTGCATATTTAAATATGTAGGTGACGTTTGCATACACCAATGATAGGCTGAGTACTACTAGCGAGTGATTGTGATTTGCTTGTGATTCAAGGTGAGTTGATATGCCAAGCCTTGAGCTTTATCTTCTTTCGTGTCTACACAATGATTTATTAATACGTCTCAAAATGTGTTTCATAAATACATGTTTTACTTGGAAGTTGGTTTTTCTTATTTGAAGTATTCTTTTTTGAACAATGACATGGAAAAAGTTATAATGTGTAATGACGTAAAGTGGAAAGAATTGTATGGAGTTATGGCTTTACATATTATAGCAGTTGACGTTTTGCTTCGGTCATCCGACAACCAGATTGGATATAGGTGGGGAATCTATAGATCGTAGTAGTTCGCCAACCTCTCCCCTAACTAATGAGAAAAGCACATAAGCAGACGTGGTCAGTGTGGGAGGAAAGACGCAGGTCAATCCAGCTATACTACTCTAAAAGTTGGATTTTAAAGCATGTGCCTTCGCTATAACTTATACAATGGAAACTCGACCAAACTGTGAATTCGAACTTTTTGGTATTTTATGTTTCTTTATATGATACGATGGGTCAAATATTTGCTTATATAACTTGGTTTTTAATAGTTTATTCTCAGTCGTAAGTGCGCCCCGAGTCATTCTAGTACTCACCGCTCTGCTCGTTAGTGGTCTTAGGGGGATGTCGACGCTTAAGGTCTAGGGCCAGAACACTTTGATGTGAGTTTATGACTTTCCAAATTAACAAGTACAACAAAGTAAAGAGAAAGAGTTTGTTTGATTGAAGGAAAATATTATGAGAAGGTTTTGAGAAGAATTGTTTGATAAAGATAAAGGATGAGAAAAAAGTGATTTGTTTCAAGAAGATTACTCTTATTATTTCTTTTGGAAATAAATACTTGTTATTCCTATTCGTGTTTACATTCTTGGATATATCTCGCTTTGTATTTGTTGCTAATTTTAAACTGTGGTGTCTTGTGTTTTCTTTCCACACCACAAATTCAGGTTATGGAGGCATGATCCGAGTGGTAGTTCTTCACTGTTATTGATTGCTTTAGAATAAACACGCAAACTATTAGACATTCATTTAGTTGGTTATGTTTTATGCCTTTTTGTGGCAAAAGATGTTAGATAATTTACATATAGGTTCTTTGGGTATTGGTTATAACCTGGGGGTATTCGAGCAAGAACGACGAAAGCAAAACAAGAACGAGACAAATATTTAACGTGGGTCACTAACGAATTCGTAACGAACCCGCTAGCTACCTCAACGGCTAGAACCCGATATTTTATTGAGAAGAGAACCCGATTACAATGCACGCCATGGCCACAAAAGCCACGACGGCGACCCGAAACACTTACCTGAACACACACACAAAAGCTCACAATATTGCCCTCAAACTCATCTGTGTGTGTTGTGCTACAAACCAAAAGCCTTAGTGGCTATATAGACTGCCAAGAAAAATAAAGCCACCGCCCCTTTTGAGAAACCAATTTGGAAACAATTGTGTTCCCAAAACAACTTCGACTTTGACCAAAAAACATGCCAAATTTGATTGCAAGTCAAAACTCAACAGTATTACTAAGTTAGTAGTTGATGGATAATTGTCGTAACTTAAACCTTGCATTGCGGGAGGAATTCTCGAGTGCGGAGTGACATCTCCGAGTTCCCAAGGGGTGGAATCTGGGGGTGTTACAAATATTCTTTGGGAGCTTGTGATTTCTGTTGCCCGGATGTACGATATATTGTTTGGAGTCATTGTTATGACTCCTGTGGCATTGCTATCATGGTTGTCTAGGTTCCAGGCAATGCAGACAAGAATTCTCTTCAGCGAGGCATTCATCAGAGGCCTGCAGATATTCAAGATCGTGACTGGGAAAAAACAAACCTAAAGCTGCGAGTTAAGGTGATTCTCGTTTCATGTTTTTAGTTGGAAGTGATTCTATGCATGATTTTTCCTTGTGATGGTTTACATTTAAGAGAATGTGTTTGATTTCATGATCTCATGTTGGGTTATTGCAAACCTTTTATTTACTTTATTTGCTGAGATATAAAATTAACATAATCTCCATTTTGAAGTAAAAATTGGGATTTCAGAATTGTTCGGCAATATATCATTAAGTGCAAGCGATATATACATAAGTGCAAGCGAATCTTTACGATTCACGATTCGATTCGATTCACTATTCAATGAAGGTGAGTTTCGATTCACTATCTGAATACCGATTTGACAACTATGGTTGGTGCTAGAGATGAACTGATTGTTCAGTAAGAATGCAGGAAGGTTGAATTTGTTTGCTCCTTTTTGGTTTGACATGTTGTTTTGTCTATATGGTCCTGGATCCATCATTGGTCTCAATCTACGCATCTATCAATCTCTGTACTTTTGTGAGACTAGGCACAGTCTTTTATTGTACAAGCTTATAATGCAGCTGTTAGTTTTTGGTGATTCAAACCAAGCATAGAAAATTGACTTGGTCCAAGGCGGTTAAGGATTGTTTCCTTGTCCATTTCGGAATTGTTTCCTTGTTTGGTTTTGGCAACGTTTGAGGGTTGCTTTGGGCACAAGTCACTAGTTTAGGCCTATATATGGGTGTAGGACTCTTATATTGACATGTGTGGTGTGTCTTGGATTGTAATTGGCTCTCTCATCAATAAATTGGTTCGTTTTGGTCGTGGATGTAGCTAGCCTAAAAACTAGTGAACCACGTTATATCGTTGTGTTGTTCTTCATCTTCTTCTTCGTCTAATCACTTTTCTTGGTCCCCAACAACTGGCATTGTGCTTCCGCAATCGTTTTCTAACAAGTGGTATCAGAGCCAGGTTGTTGGGTTGGGTTTGTTGGTGAAGAGTAATGGCGAAATCGTTTGGGATGAATATCTATCGTGTTGATGAGAATATTGTTGACACACCCACCACCAAGTTCCTTATTGGGGGAGCTATTGGGTTCTTTGTCATGGAGCATCGGGCGCGCATTCTAGCGCGAATTTGGAGGCTCACGTGCAATTGGCGTTCCGGCGAAATCGGGCTTCCAACATGGATCATTGGTCTTGTGGATCTAAATTGGGCTCATTCGTTGCAAGAACTCGTAAGAGTTGGAGCATCGGCATGGAGCGATCTTGTTCGGGCCGCTAGGAGGATTCAAGTCAAGGTGGAGACTGCTCGGATAACCCGGAAGATTTGGCTCGTGGCATGGAGCAATTCACGTGCCTTGTTGGCACGTGATTGATTGGTGACGCGTTATTGGGCGCGTATTGGTTGGTTACATGTTATTGAGCATGTATTGATTGGCAGCGTGTTATTGTGCACACATTGGATGTTGACACGTTATTGAGCGTGTCTCGTTTGGCGTCTTGGTGCGGTATATTGGCGACGCAATTGGCATGACATTGATTGATAGGCACTTTCATCATCAAGTGTCATTGTGATGATATTGGGGAGATGCATTGTGTCATGGTGCATTAGAGTGTGTTGGTTGAGACACACAAGTCTACGCGTTTGTTGAGATGCAAAGACGAGCTTGTTGTGGCGCATAGTGAATGTATTCCAATACCGCAAATTTGGGAATATGTTCTATCGGTTGATTGGTTGATCGTTTCGATTTGGGGAGCACTTCAAATTTGATTGTTGGATGTGCATCTACAATTGGAGCATTTGTTGAAAGGACGGATGGCAACCGGAGAAACGATTTGGTGAATTGGGTTTCGCATCTACTTGCGGAACATCGGGTTTTGGGTGGAGACGTTCTTGATCGGGAGGCGCATTCACAATTGGATTGATGAGGAGCATTGGATTGGTTGCTAGGGTGTTTGAATCAAGGTGGAGATTTGTTAGGTTTTTGTGATTCAAACCAAGCATAGAAAATTGACTTGGTCCAAGGCGGTTAAGGATTGTTTCCTTGTCCGTTTCAGAATTGTTTCCTTGTTCGGTTTTGGCAACGTTTGAGGGTTTCTTTGGGCACAAGTCACTAGTTTAGGCCTATATATGGGTGTATGACTCTTCTATTGACATGTGTGGTGTGTCTTGGATTGTAATTGGCTCTCTCATCAATAAATTGGTTCGTTTTGGTCGTGGATGTAGCTAGCCTAAAAATTAGTGAACCACGTTATATCGTTGTTTTGTTCTTCATCTTCTTCTTCTTCGTCTAGTCACTCTTCTTGGTCCCCATTAACTGGCATTGTGCTTCCGCAATCGTTTTCTAACAGCAGCTGTGTAATGGGCCTTGCAGTTCCGTCCACTCAGAAAATCATATGCTTAAGTTCAGGAAAACATGTAGTGAAGGGAAATAGTAAGGTATCGCCAAACACGTGTTAGTAATTTCAGGGCATTTTCATGTATAGGATTCTAGGAGATAGGAGGTTCAGATAGAAGCCAGGGATATTCTTCTTCTTCTTCTTCTTCTTCTTCTTCTTCTTCTTCTTCTTCTTCTTCTTCTTCTTCTTCTTCTTCTTCTTCTTCTTCTTCTTCTTCTTCTTCTTCTTCTTCTTCTTCTTCTTCTTCTTCTTCTTCTTCTTCTTCTTCTTCTTCTTTCACCGGAAACGAAAGAAATCACATTAATAAGGAAAACGATTACAAAGAGAAACGGGGCATACCCCTGAACTGAACCTTCAAAATTCTGTAATTTTGAAATAAAATGCTTTCATGCATTTCGTCTCACTTCTGGACCTCTTTTTCTTCATATGCTGCAAGAGAAGCTCCTACTCTTAGCCATATGAAGCTTAAGTTGAACTCCTAGCACTTTGAACATAACTGTAGGCTCATTCCAGTCTCTTATTTGAAATGAAAAATCTAGAAAAAGATTTAGTCCCTCATAAAATCAATTTGAGAGCTGCAGGAAGCTCATGCCCAAAGTTTCCTCGTTCCTAAAGTAAAAATCTTCACTTGCAATTGGCTAGAACTAATTTCCAAGGTAACAAGGAAATTCCAAAAATCTCAATCTCTTAGCTGCATGGCTTATGTCATCTTTGGAATGAGAGGAATTACAAACTGCAGGCTGTAGAATGCCACAATGATAGTTTCAAATAGTGTACAACCCCCTGAAGATGCATCATTCATGAAATTGCTCCTCAACCTCGTACTCATCACAATCTGTACAAGATGCTGTTAGTGAACACTTCTGTTGAGAAAGTCCTCTCTGACCAACCTATCCTGATCCTCTGCTGTTAATTGAGAAAATTCCAAAGTATACAGCTAATTCCTCCTTTCTGTTACATCTATGAGAAGTTTCTCGTAGATGTGGCTGCAAAAATATTCTTAGCTTCTCTATAAAGGCTTGTTGCTTTCGTCTTTGATGGGCATTATCTGTCTTATGAAGAAAATAACCTGAGTCTGCCTCACTAATGCCACTAGGAAGTAACTTGATCTTCTAATTGATATTGTGCTTCTTAAATTGAGCCGATTGTCTCTGCGTAGGTTAGGACTGTTGTTAGCTTCAGCAATTGATTCCCTTTTCTTCCTCTAATACACTTCTCCTGTGTATCCTTCTTAACTTCTTTTAGCCAGCGCAATAATTCTTTTGTTTAGATCTAGAGTGAGGAACTAGGCTCTGTTTGGTTCGCAGTAAAGTGTTTTACAAGGGAAAATATTTTACGCGTAAAATGTTGTGTGAAAATGCTTTCCCTGCAATTATTTTCTCGTGTTCGGTTGACTCTTGCCAAAACAGTGGGCCGTGACGGAAATGGCAGTGATAGGTGGCGGTGAAGGTGGGTGGCGGTGATGGGTCGTGGTGGAGGTAGATGGTAGTGGTGGTGGAGGTCTTAGTATGAGTTGTTGTGCTCCTTCACTCTCTGGAAAATGGCTTACGGATTTGATATGTGTAAATCATTTTACATCATTTGAGGGAAAGCATTTTACAGGAAAACATTTTACTTCCAACTAAACAGCACCAAAACACCAAAACAAGGGAAAACATTTTACAGGAAAATGTTTTACCACCAACCAAACTGATGCAGGAGAAAATTGGAGGATTAATCAGTCGCGTGCAGAAAAGCAGTTTCGGTCAAAACGCAGAATCAGGGGCAGAATTGAAGGATGTCAGAATCGCGCAAAATCATACATTATTTTGAGTGGAAACGACGTTCTAAACAGAACCCGTGATAAATCACGGACACCGCCCTGATTTGGTCAAATTCGGTCATTTAGGGGTCCAAATCAGCGTTTTTTCATTTTTGGTAATATTTATTTCACTAATTAGGAGGTCAAATAAAACCCGATTTGGGTGAATCTTTTTGCTGAGTCTTTATTTTTTTTAGGACTTTAATTTGGATTGTTTTTGAGTTTTTTTCTATTTTTGACAAAATTATGTTTTTAGCTATTTATACCCGGCTTGTGGGTAAATTTTAAAAGACTTTGATTATTGAATTTTTCAGAACTCTAGAGAGCTTCGTGCTCTAGTTCTTTACCCTTTTCTTTGTTGATTCCGCTGTGTACCCACGCTCGGTGATTTTACCCGGCGTCACAAACGCAGCCTAAATCTGCTTTAGTAGAGATGGGAAGATAAACCCAAGATCTCTACAGTGTTTTCTCTAGGTTACAAGGTCTTTGGTGAGATTGGTTCATTTAACTTTAAAACTGTGCTTGATTTGGTTGTTAGTCTCTACAGAGATTTATGCATTTGCCTTGACAGGGTTTCCTCATCATGTTCATTAGACCGCTGAAAAACAAAAATGAAAAGTAAAGATTGATATTTTTAGTTGAATGCATACTGGAGATGAAAAAAATATTTTTGGGGAAAATGATCTCGGTGAGCTCTTGTCAACTGGTGTTCTTGCCTTCGAAAATGTGGCTGGTGGGTTAGTAGAAGTCATAATGTTGAATGAATGCACAGGAATAGTTGATTTAGATAGTTCTCTAATTTGATCGAACAAATTCCGCGTCTTTGTTTTTGTTAAGGACAACCTTTGACTAGCGAAGAACCAAGCTTTGTGCTTGAATCTCAAATTAGGAATCCCAACAGTCAATCTTTTTGATAGGTACAAGGTGTTCACTAATTAGCCTGAATCACAGAGGATGATCAGTTAAAATGTTTGTGTAAGTGAGAATAAGGTTTTAATGAAGTATTCCCCTTTACTAAGTACAATTTCAAGGAGACTTTAAGAAATTTCCTAAGGTCATTAGTCATTCAGCTCAAAGTTTCCGGAGATATTAACAAGCTCGAAGCCTTGTGTTGTGTCTCAAAGCTTTGTGCTCGAATATCAAATTAGGAATCCCAACTGTCACTCAATCTTTTCAAAGTGACTTATTTATTGCAAATGGGGTACATTTATTATAAGTTTTGAAAGCGGGTAATGCAAAGGGATATTTTCGCCATACTGGAAGTATGCATTAACTAATTAAGCCCATTTAAAATGATTCTATTCTTGGCCAAAAAAAGGTTCAACGTTGCTCATGAGCAGCTGCTTTGGTGTTTGAGATAAAAAGTTGCATGGCCTGTTAGAGGTGGCAATGAAGAAGGTGGTTTCAATACATGTTTGAGCTTCCTGTCTTTCAATAAACGGAAAAAAGGACGGAAATCAAGGATTTCAAAATCCAAGGATATTCTAAGTTTAAACACCAATATTGTTCACCATATCATTAACCCTAAGATTTCTCCATAACGACAACAGTATCTGATACAAACTAGATTTTACAGCAAGAAATTTGAGATGCACTAATATCAACTACTAGAATTCTGGCATGAACAATTCTAAGTTCAAACACCAATATTCTTTATCATATCACCAACCCTACGATTCCCACATAATAACAACAGAAACTGACACTACAAGAAAATTGGGTTTTACCGACGTTTTTTTTTCCGGCAGATTACAAAACCGCCGGTAAAAACGACAATTACCGGCGGCTAAATATAAATTGTCGTTATAGAAGATTTCCCCCCGTCGATTTGACAAACCGCCGACAAAGCAAATCTGTGTTAGCGGCGGTTTCCCAAAAACGAAACCGCCGCTAGAAAGGTTACTCTAGCGACGGTTTCTGTAAGCGACAAAATAACCCTGTTTATGCCAGCGGTTTTGATTCAAACCGCCGGAATATTCTTCTATACCGGCGTGTAACCGCCGCTACAAACTGTGTTATATCGGCGGTTTTTTTAGAGAATTGAAAAAGAAAATGTGTCTAGGCAAGACACGAACTCATAACCTCTGATCATAACCTCTGATCCTCTGATCTTGTCCAGTTTGTTCTTACCGCTACATCCACATGTTACTGGTTGTCATTTGAGTTAAAACTTTATATATTATTCGTATACCTCATGTAAAATAATCATATTTTTCAAATGTTTATGTTCTTACAAATAATGCGAATATCTTTTTTCAAAGACTTTGGTGAAACAAAATATTATAAATTTCCTAATAATTAGATTTCCAATTTTGAGAGATCTCTTAACTATCAATCACGTGTTTGCAAAAAAAAAAACATGTTTAACAATTTTAATCGAACTTCTAATTCAAGAAATTGAACCATCAATTGACCCTCAACAGTCAATTACTTTGTGCGGCAACCCTCAATTGGGTTTTTGATCACCACTAATAAAATTAAGTGAACAACTATGTGATTAATTTGAACTCTCGATTGCGGCTCACCCATGCACCCCTCAAATAGATTGTCGATATCTAATAATGTACTCAATCGAACTACTACTAGACCAAATCGGACTCTCGATTGTGACTCACCATTCATTTAGACTGGCGATCTCTACTAATTACTTTAATTAAATTATGTGCATGGTATTGTGTGACAAGGATATCGGGGATGTGTTTACAATTAGACAATTGTCAAGGAAGGGAAGAGATAGATAATAGTGCGAAATTGGTGGAAATAAGTAATGTGTGCCACTGAGAACTCAACCGAACTTCTAATCGATTACATCAGGCTCTTGTTTCTAGATCGCACCTTAATTGGACTGTCGAGCCCTACTAATGAACTAATTCAAAATATTAATTTATCTAAATGAGCTCTTGTTGTGACACGTCCCTTAATTAGAAATTGACCTCTACCGATGAACTCAATAGAATTACTTATTGATCAAAGTACTTTCTTTTCCTACTGCTGCTGCTCATAGCTGATTAGTAATCAGGTTGGACTCCCCCTGTTATATCGCTCCTCAATTGACCACTGATTGATTGGATTGGATCGACTCTCTATTGTAAATCACCCCTGTATTGGATGAAGTCAATCAAATCACTGCGCTTTCAAACTTAAACAGGAGAAGTTAATGAACTCTCAGTATAAATAGGGCATAAGACACTTTCACCCCCTTCTTGTTTGGGAAATGACACTTTCACCTTTTTTTCCAAACTTCAGGAACTTACACCCCTTGATTGCGTCATAACATACTCTATAAGTGAGAAAATTTGTCTCCAAAACTTCTACAAAGACGAAAATCCCATATAAATATGACATATAATATGGGTGAAAGTGTAAACATTATAGAATTTGACATATATTAGGGGTGAACGTGTCACTTTACAAATTGAAAGGGGTAAAAGTGTCTTTCCATCAAACTTGAGGGGGTTAATGTGTATTTTACCCATATATATATATGTACTTGATATGCACAATACAGCTGATTTATTAAACAAAAGCCCCATTCACTTTCATCCCTCGCTTCCACAGTCTCTCCTCTCTCGTAGGGCACGAGGAGCGCGAAAACTGCCCGTCCAAGATTTCCCCCAAATTGTATTCCCTCCAATATCGTCGTTTCATTAGCATCCCCAGCCCTTTAATTCTATCTATTATCGAACGGGTAGGTCTTCTCTCCACAGGAAGCAGTGAACATAGGGATTTAAGCTTCGGTACCCTCCTTCAATTACAATGGCTAGGGTCTAGGCCGATTTCTCCCCTGACAATACTAAGGTACAGGTTTGACAACTCTAGCTTTCAATTTCTGGATTCATTTTCATAGCTTTGATAGTTAGGGTGGATCTCGATTCTAGTTGATAGAAACTGATTAAACTATCAACTAATTTTCTCTGGATCGGTTTTGAACAGTGAATATAGGGATTGAAGCTTTGCTACCCTCGTTCAGTTTCATTCGCTAGGGGGGTGGACCGATTTTCCCCCCGACAATACTAAGGTACCATTTCGACTATTATAGTTTTCATTTTATGAATTAAATTTAATACCGCTGATAGTCATGGTGGATCTTGATTGTAGCGGATGGAAATTGATTAGACTATCAACTAATTTTCTCTCCATGGGTTTTACTAGTTCTTTTCTTGTGTTTGCAAGGAGTGTATACAGACTAAGGTAATACTAAATCCAAAAACTAAAGCTCTGAATATGTCGTTGTTGGTTTACTCTTGGAGGCAGGTATAGCCTTAGTTATGTTGTCTCTTAAGCTTGGACCTTCATGTTCTTATACCCCTGCAGTGAAGATTTGTTGAGTTTTTTGTTATCCAGTTTCAATTCATCTTCTTAAACCCCTGCAATAATGGGTGTGTTAGGTCTTGTAATCATGTTATAATGAGTGTGTTAGGTCTTGTAATCCTGTGATAATGGGTGTGATAGGTCTTGTAATCATGTGGTTTGATTTTTTAAAGTTACCTTTGTCTTTCACTTGTACCTCTTCATTCTAAATATGGTTGTTTCTCTGAAGGAAAATTGCAAGAAAATGGACAAGAGTTGGATACACAAGGATCGCTGGACTAGAGAATTCTCCAAAGGACTTCACAAATGTTTGGACTTTGCTTTTAACAATACGTTGGAAAAGGAGGTAGTTTCGTGTTTACACTCCCTGATTATGGATATAAATTGATGCAAATTGAGGGAAACCTACATGGTTTATGTTTTCAGTCTCTCTCAGATTAATATGTTCTCAATCTTTATGTTTCACTTGGTCTCTCTCTCACTCCCGCAACGTTCACGGAGTCCTCCACTAAGTTTGACACATATCACTTATAGTGCGTGATAATTCATGGTACGTTCTAGGTTTGATTTTTTTGAGTGCATGTCTGCTCTTGGACGTACCCTGATTTGAATAATTCATCACAAAATTTTCGATGATTATCTTTAAGGGTTCTGAAATTAGGCTTCTTCAACTCTGCTTTGATGTGTACAATTTTTTTTTTTTTTTTTTTTTTTTTTTTTTTTTTTTAATTGAGACTCTGATATGGAGTTACCTGAGCTTTTATCTTTGAATGAATTACTAAAGTTCCATGAACACTGAGTTTCAGCTGCTTTCTCATTATCTGCACATTGATATTGAGGTTCCTTCTCATTAATATTCTGTATAGATTTCAATTTGGCTTTCATCTATATTATTTAGTTACTACCCACAGTGTGTTTATTATTCAAAATTGTATAACTTTCTTGTGTGAAGCTCTCAGTCCATATGGTCATTGGAGTAACTTTGATTTATTGTCAGATTTTCACTCATATTCGTTGCATTTGTAAGATTTTTTTTAGCTTTAGTAATGTATGAACTTGAGCGTCCAAGTATTTGTCAGTTTTCCTTGATGTATTGCTAGTTTTACCTTCTTACCGTCTGAGTACATATATGTCGTTCGTATTAGGATTTTGGTACTGAAATTAACTTAACAATTCTTATATGTCGAACCTGATTGTTCATAATTTTCTTTGATACCTTTATGCAGATAACGACCTTTGTCACATCACTCGATTCAGGTATAAACTGGTAAACTGACCGACCACATATCCTTTACTGTTTAGTTGTTCCCCTATTCCAGCTTATCTAAGTTTTTTTCGAGCGCTTAAGTTTCAATGTTCTTCTTCTTAGTAACTTTTATGATCATGAAGAGATCTGCTCAAATTGGTGGTTGTTTGTGGCTTGACTTCGAGGTATCCTCTACATTCTACATAGTTCTGATAAGCTGTCCTTTTGTAGTGTTCCCCGAGCATAACATTATGAAACTAGAGTAACCATATTTCTTTTCAAAATCACGAGGTTATGCAAAATTAGTATAGTTCAAAAGATTGTTGATTTTGCTAACTGTTTCACAATCACGATGTTGTAACCACTGGTAACAAGCAAAACTTACGAATCAGTTAATTCTGGCGACGAATTAGGTCTGTTAGTTCAATGTTTGGATGCTTTTCTGCAGTATATCAACGAAGAGAGGAAGGGGGAATGTTCACCGAATCTGATGTCCATGGAAAGGAAGTAATGGTTTCTAAATACTACATCAAGCTGACCAGGAACTTGGTTTGATTTGGCAGTAGAGTAGTATTTTGAGGACCCTGTGATCTTGTAAGTATTGTGCACATTTTGGTGGACTAGCAGAACTTGCAAACTATGAAGTATTGTGTACATTTTGGACTAGTTGAAATTGTGTAAATGAAAGTGGTTTTGGAACATCAACTTGTTGATAATTGGTTATTGTTATGTCTTGTATAATTTGGCACTTGCACGTGCTTTGGGTTTAGCAATTAATTGTAGCGATGAAAAACTAGGGAGCGGTAACCGCTCCTAGGATACTTTCTAAAATTGTACGGATGATTAGAACTGCCCCTACAGAGTGGTAACCCCTCCTAGGATACTTTCTATTCCGGCAGGTGCAAGCTGCTCTTATAGAACTGGCTGGCTTTACCGGCGGCTGGTTTTCTCTTCCAGCGGTTTAAAGGTGCTGCTATAGACAGCCTACACAGTTGTGAGAAACCGGCGGTATAGAAGACACTTTACCGGCGATTACAGAAACTGCCGCTATTGCATAGCTACCCCGGCAGTTGCTCTATCTGCCGATAAGAGCTATGCCGGCTGTTGTCTGCCGGCAGATTTTGGCGCTTCTAACGACGATTTTTGAACTGCCGGGGTAGGCTATGTCGGTGGTTTTAAGTACCTTTACCGGCGGTTATAGGCCGCCGTTAAATCCCATTTTTTGTAGTGTAATGAAAACTAGATGTTACAGCAACAAACATAAGATAAACTAATTTCAACTATTAGAATTTTGACATGAACGCCGAGTATTCCACGAAACAGATTGTAAAAACAGAGCTACTAAATGCCAAATTAGGGAAACACAATTCAACGAACTAGGAAATTACCAACATGAGACTCATTGCATATATCTGTTCTATGACATACACATACAGAAGAACACATCAGAGATCTCTGTCTTTGATTCTAAGAATATGTGGGAATTGGGAAACAAAGGCTTCGGGTACTAGAATAAATGATATTCTCTACCACAAAACAATTAGATGATTGACTGAGATTCGTCTCCATCAAAGCTGAGTTCATGCCTCCTTTTGGCAGTTTGGGGAAATTTTAGATCCCTGGGGTTTTCTTCTGCCCCTATATAGTTCTCCATAATTTTTAATTAGATAATTTACTTGTAAATTGCGTAGTAATTAAATTATTATCATTTATAACAATCAAATGCGACAGTGCAGTTAAGATTTTTCATAATCCAAAATAAGGCAAAGAACTTCATGTGGAAGCTAAAGCCAGTTAAACATAGAATTCTGATTTACCGCACTTCTTTTCTATTTTGCAGAGCCAGGGCGCACGCTAAACTGGGAGAAGCTTTACGCATTCTGAAGCTGATAGCGAGTGCTCTGCAGTACATGCATGGGCTCGATTTGGTCCATCGTGACATAAAACCCCATAATATCTTGGTAGATCGGGTACGTGATGAAACCATACAAATAAAGTTATTCTAAAAAAGCTGTATTTTAAATTTTTTGAACACCGTATCATAATGCAGGACAAAACAGCAAAACTTTGTGACTTCGGATGCACTGTACGACAGGGTGACGACTGTGTGCCCCTGACTGGTGCATATAATCCAGATGACATTGATGAGACAGGTATTTGGAACCACCAATCCGTCTTTTGATGAAAATCCTAAAAGACGTGTGTAAGTAGTAAGACACATAAATTGTGGTGACGCATGAGGAGATTTGCTTGATTCTACATGTTTGTGTTCTGGTAGTTGTAACGGGGATTGTATTTGGGGGGGAAACAATCAAATTATGAAACTTAAAGTATATTTGTTCTGTTTAAGAACTCTGTGAATTTAGGAACGCGCATGACTTCGCATGTTATATTTTTTCCCCTAAAATTTGAGTTGATTTTGTAATATTCTGATATATTAATTAATATAGATTATAGACTTGAAGGAAAGGAGCTTGTATTGCTTTAGAGACCATACAACTTGGATGTCTAGATGATTACAACAAATGAGCCTTTCCCTATTTATACAAGACATTCCCCCTTGGAAGGATCCAGAGATCTAACAATCTAACGATAAAGATTTAGTGGCCTAGAACCTTCCTTCCCCTATTGGTTTAAGATATTTACAATGTCCTACACACCAATGTAGCCTACAACTACAAGAACATTTTAGAAAATGGGCAACTAAGTGGGCTAAGTGGGATAGGACATATCCTAGGCCCAAAGTAGCCTAACTCCAAGTTGGGTAAGTATCACGGGCTAGCCCAAATGCATAGACGAAGAAAAATTATCGTGTAAATAATGCGGGCCATGACACATGACATTCTTCTCAGACTGAAACTTCACTTGGATTGTTGTAGATCTACATAAGTGATTTGTCTCATTAGTGATTTGCCTAATCCTGCCAGACACTATCACACATTCTGTCATAATTGACAGTCTGGCACCTTTAGTTTTATACAAAATAGCAAATACTTCTATGTGAATAACAACATAATCTTTACTGAGAGTTACTCATAAATGGGATAGTGATGAAGGGATGGAGTGAGTATGCATATATGTCACCAATATCCGAATATCTATATTCCTTGGCCAGATTTTGTGTAATGTAGCTGATAGAGGAGTGTGCAGACTTAAGGTTCTTTTACAAAAAAAAAAAAAAAAATGGTATGTTTGCGTTTGTCTCTGGTTAGGGAGTGACTCGTAAAAAAATTGAAATGTGTTCGTTACTTTTTCTAGGTTTTTCTTGCCTGGTATACTCAACTGAAAAGATGTACATTGATTTGATCAGAGAAAAGAAAGGATGTACATGATTCAGAAAGATACTCTGGGCATTAAATTTCTAGCCTAATGATTATAAGGGAAGTTCAGTGCTATTTGTCATCGCATCAAGTACAAGGGTGTAACTACAGGCATTGCAACACTACTATTTCCCTATTGTTTGAAGGGAACATCACAATACTGGCTTGAGTCCAGGGCAACTTATGCTATCAGAATATGGGATCAACTAATTACTGAGTTTCTGTGCAAGTTTTACCCTGCTTCGCGTGTCATCAAACTCTATGGTGAGATTTTGGATTTTAGGTAGCATGCATGTGAAACACTTCTGGAAGCTTGAGACATATTTATGAGGTTGGCCAAGATGTGTCCCAACCATGACTCTGAAGATAACAAGATTTTTCAGTTTTTTTTTACCATGGGTTGGAGCAGAAGACATGGCGTTACTGAACATAGAAGATGGAGGTAATTTTCTTTACCATGTTGATAAAGACGCGGCTGATAGAAGCTAATAACCCAACAAGACATTCATCTGTTTGATGATAGAAGACTTGTGAAGTTGCCAGGACCTGCAGTGGATTAATAGAAGGAAAATGTGTATAAGCTTGTATCTTACTTAGTGAAGCAATTCCAGAAGGAGAAGAAAGTTGTAGCAGCATTGGAAGAGCCAAATTTAGACACATCATTGAATCAACTGCTGAGTCAGGGTGTGAACTATTTGGGAGCACAGAGGCGCGCCAGGGAGTAACTGTTGCTCTTTGATCCTTTTCTCTTTTGTAATGTTGACAATTTAGTCGAAACACACATGGATTGATGCTACAATAGCAATCTAGACCCAAGAATGACTCAGAAACTTGTAGGAGAATACCCAAAACCCAATGATAACATAACTGATGAAATCTGGTGAATTCTTGCTGAACTAGATTTAAGACGCCTAAATTGCCTGCAAGAACATGGTTTAGCATCACATAGTATCTAAGAAAAGATATAATTTATAATAATATTATACAATGCACTACATAAACTGAGTTTCTTATTCTTGAATTGACAAACACTAAGAAACAGTGCGGGATCTTAGACTAAAGACATTCTGAATCATTCTGTTTTGATCCGTCCCTTTGTCAATTCAGGACAATCCTCTTTCAAATTTCTTTAAACAACAAACTATATTAGTCTTCATCTTTCTGCATCTTTCTTGTTCCACGAATGCACCAAACCTTTCCAACCACGAATAAATCAACTTTTCCTCAAAGCTTGTCTCATTCATCCATTGTTCTTTTTCTAATTCTGCATTTCAAACACTCCATACAAACGATCAAGTGTAATATGATTTTGAAACATAAAATCATAAGAACAATAGCAAGTATGCACGAAATCAATCACAGGATTTATGATGGACGAGTTGTTTCGCAAATTCATATAGAATGCAAAAATTCAAGATATGAGATAATCAATTGAATCATCAATGTGAATAAAACAACACACATCAATTGAATCATCAATGTGAATAAACATTATATGACATAATCAATTGGAAACATTCATGAGATACAATAAAGCATAAATAATAAACAGTTCTCATTAACAAGACATACACTTTTTACGTGGGGTTTGCCTTAGTAGAGACGGCAGAACGCCTTTAGGAGTTATAGATAGAAAACCTAATACGATTGATTATGCGCTTAGAGCTTTGCGGAGACTCAAAATCTAATTTCAAATACGAAACCCCTGATCAAACATACTCCATGCCCAGGGACCAGGACAATGCATCTAAGCACAACTGACCAAACACTATATGAGTGCCTCTGTGATGCAGGAAGAATTTTGAAGGAATATATGACAGCTTCAGAAAAGCAGTTTCGGTCAAAACGCTGAATGAGAGGCAGAATTGAAGGATGTCGGATTTGGGCAAAGTCATAAATAATTTTGAGTGGAAACGACGTTCTAAAAGTAACCCGTGACTTGTCACGGGCACCTCATTTATTTGGCCAAAATCGGCTGTTATGGGTCCAAATCAGCGTTTTTCTATTTTAGTAATATTTATTTCGCTAATTAGGAGGTCAAATTATTCCCGATTTGGGTGAATCTTTTGATGAGTCTTTATTTTGTTTCGGACTTTAATTTAGGATTGTTTATGATATTTTGCTATTTTTGGCAAAATTATATTTTTGAGCTATTTATACCCGGCTTGTGGGTAAATTTCGGTCAGACTTTGATATTGATTCTTTCTGAAATTCTAGAGAGCTTCGTGCCCTAGTTTCTTTGCCTTTTCTTTGTTGGTTCTGCTGTGATCCCTCGCTTGGGTAATAACCCGGCGTCACTCTGTCATAATATCTGGACTGGTACATAGGAATATGTATTCATAAGACATGTAGTTTCCTAGTTTGACTTCAGAACGGACTCAGATACTTTCGTAGGTGCCATATATAATAATAATATATGATAGTCCTAACAAACTAGAAAAGTGAATAAATCGAAATTAATATTATTCCTATATAGTAACTCTAGCACATAATAAATGCATGATTGTACACTCACCAAGGGTGCTATGGCATTATAACAAATTACGATTGATACATGAGTTTTGGACTTACCTTTGCTTGGAGCTTACCCTTGCTTGCTTGGAATTGACTTCGGACATGAATGTTGGACTTACCTTTGCTTGGAGCTTACCCTTGCTTGGAATGGACTTTGGACATTGATGGACTTATAAAAAAATTTAAGCGGATAAAAAATGCATGATTGTCAAAGTGCCAAACTGCAGCATAGTTTTCGTACTTAACCAGTTTGAAAACAATCTATCACCCTTTCTAGCCATTCCTCCTTTTCTTATGACGTGGAACACGCAACCTCTATCTTTTGAGTGCACACTCGATAAACTCTCGCTCTAGTGCAATATCAAACACTACTATTGTTGTGTCATCTGCTATTTACATAGTCATGCTTGTTTCATGTGCCATTCGTTAGGGATGTAAGGAAAACCGAATAAACCGGTCAAACCGACCGAACCAAATCGAAACGCTTGGTTTTGGATGTTTTTTTGGATGTTCGGTTCATCAACGGTTTAATTTTTCACAAACCGGTCTATTCGGTTTAGTTTTCGGTTTGTTACAATATCACACCGCACCAAACCGAACCGAACCGATATGTTCTTAAGATACTTTTACTACAATGTATATTGCGAAAAGTATATTAAACAATCTGAATATGACTTGAGTCAAAGGCGGCAAAAGTAAAGGGCAGCTAGAGATTTAGGAAACAAATTGGGGCGGCAAACTTGGCAGCTTTTGAGTTGTTTCCTTATTTGTTCTATAGTCGTTTTTGGGATGTCTTGGGCACTAATTCGGTCCTATAAGTCTATATAAGGGACCTACCTTGTGCCTAAACATTGTGGGTTGTCACTATGGCCTTTGGCCATAGTGTGGATTGTATTCGTGGCGTTTCTCTCTAATAAACATGGGTTTTCGGGTCGTGGAGGTAGCTAGCTAATCACTAGTGAACCACGTTATATCGGTTTTGTTTTTGTGTTCTTGTTTTCATCGTTATAATCGTTCTAAGCTAGGTCCAGATCATAACAAACTGGTATCAGAGCTCGTTTCCGCAGGGGGTCTATTACAACAGGGTAAATGTAACGTGGCTTTAAATGGTTTTTTTTTTTTCTTTTCTACTTTGATCGTACGGATAAAAAAGTCATTACAATTTGTGTATATATGTGAAAGAAGAAATCATGTTTGTTTTGTTTAGTGTGGTTGGATATTTACGGCACCTTTCCCACAGTGATTCTCACAGAACTATGTTGAGTATGGTCACTCATTTAGCATGAAATCATTGGGCTTTTGCCTGAAACAACTTCATCCTCAATTGAAAGTCCATTACCCCTTATCATCGTTTGGTTTGATAATTTTGTTGGAGATGCTTTTCCAGGCAGCCAACTATTTTAGTCCCTTTCAATATAAGGTTTTACATATCATTCCCCGTCTACATTTTCACTTCGGAACGAGAAGAAAATCTCACATATGCTCAAAAACCATAAGAAATAATACACATTGATATTTCTATACATTTATGAAATCACAAACTATTACAGATTCGTAAGAAAAACAAGTCAAACAAAAGCAATTGAAACGGGGCGGAGCACTAGTTTGGCTTCTCTTTCTTGGTCCTCGATCCTCGCCAATTTCTTGCTGCTTATATATTTTCATGTGTTGGGTTTTTTGGTTGAATCAAAATCCTAGCATGGGATGGTCAAAGAAGGAATTAAATTTGTTTTGGAAACATTGAATTAATTTGGCAACAAGTAATTCACATGTTTTCTTGGTAGTGTCCTTATTGGATTATGAAACAATTCCTTGTTTGTCTAGGATTAGTTTTGGTCGTTACTTTGTCTCCAAGTCTTGTACTAGTATATAAGTAGATGCTAGGGTCATGACTTGGTGTGTGCTTGTAATTGGGTTGGCTTCTCATCAATAAATTGGTTGGTTTGACCGTGGATGTAGCTAGTCTCAAAACTAGTGAACCACGTAAATTCTTGTGTTCTTGATCTTGTTTTTTTTCTTTTTCTTGCTTTCTCTTGTTTCTCTCGTATTGGAATCCTAACAAGTGGTATCAGAGCCAGGTTACGTTGAGTCTCAAGAGAAGCAATGGCGAGTTCGTGATCAAGATATGTTGGGTTTGATGGGGTGATTGGGTTTCCGCTGGTTGGCCTCTGAAACAGGGGGTGCAAGCACACCAAGCCTTTGTTGGGAGGCTATCGGGTTCCTTTTTGGGGGAGCTATCGGGCTCTTGTTGTGGAGCATTGGAATTGTGGATCTAGTTTTAGTACATCCGACACGCTTTCGGTTCCAGCATGCGTCAATCGACATGGCGTGCTCAACCCAGTGAGTGATCTGGATCTATATATGGATTTGGCAACTCTAGGTGGAGGCGACTCGAAGAAACTAGCAAATTGAGGGAGAAACCTCATTGGAAAAGGGGTTGTCCCAAGAATCGTGCGCCTGGAGATTTCGCTTCAGGTGGAGGAGGACGCTCAATGATAGCTCTCTAGGCCCTTGAGGGCGGTTCGGGCTCCAGGCATGGAGCATGGGAGCGTGTTATTGGGCACGCGGGTTGGCGGCGTGTTATTGTGCACGCATTGGTTGGTGGAGCGATTGGATATTGGATTGGCGCGCTTCGGTTATTGGTTTTGTGCGCATTGGTGCGGGTGGCGGCGCAAATTGGCATGACATTGTTTGATAGGCACTTTTGTCACTAAGTATCATTGGAGTGACGTTAGGGTATGCATTAGTCATCGTGCATTAGGTGGAGCGTTTATTGGGACGCATTGTCTTTGTGTTTGTTGAAGACACATAGACGCGCTTGTTGGGGCGTATTGGGAGTGTGTTCAAAATTCCGAAAATTGGGAATACACTCGGATTGGGTTCATTGGATTGATGAGAAGAATTGGTTCGGTAGCTACGGGGTTTGAATCAAGGTGGAGGTTTGTTAGGTTTTTTGGTTGATTCAAAATTCTAGCATGGGATGGTCAAAGAAGGAATTAACTTTGTTTTGTTAACATTGAATTAATTTGGCAACAAGTAATTCACATGTTTTCTTGGTAGTGTCCTTATTGGATTAGGAAACAATTCCTTGTTTGTCCAGGATTAGTTTTGGTCGTTACTTTGTCTCCAAGTCTTGTACTAGTATATAAGTAGATGCTAGAGTCATGACTTGGTGTGTGCTTGTAATTGGGTTGGCTTCTCATCAATAAATTGGTTGGTTTGACCGTTGATGTAGCTAGTCTCAAAACTAGTGAACCACGTAAATTCTTGTGTTCTTGATCTTGTTTTTTTCTTTTTCTTGCTTTCTCTTGTTTCTCGCGTATTGAAATCCTAACATCATGATCCTCACGAGTTTTCTTAGTCATCTTCTCACTCATTCTCTTCATCGGTATCTATTTCTTGGTCATTTTGGTTTTCACTTTCATCTTCTTTGTCACCTTGTATGCCGCCACCTTCTCTGTTGTCTTGTTCACTGCGGCGTCTTTTGTCACCTTGTACGCACCTTTTCGTCTGTCTTGTTGTTCACTGCAACGTCTTTCTTCTTTATCCACGTACCAACATCCATTCACGTCTCTTCCCATTGTTCGCACAGTACTTGAACTCAACTCTTCTGTATAAAAGGCTTCCCCTCTAGACTCCAACTCTTCCCGGTCATACCCGGTAGGTCTGGTCAACGACTCCTCGTATAAGGTTTCACAATGCGAGTAGCACGAAGTTGAAATATCTCTCATAATCTTTGTATTAGGATCATAAATAATCAGAGAACAAATGTCTAAATCTCGGATCTCCATCACGACTTCATTTTTCTTTTCATCGTCAAGATAGAAGATGGGCAGGAAAGAGGACGAAAAGAAACACCCTTGCGGTTGAACCTTGAACAAAGTAGTCCAGGAATCCCCGTCACCATAAATTTGCATTGCAAATATTTGAACCTCACGTATGGAACAATCTTTTGCTCGACTCATGCAAAGACATCCATCTAAGACCCCCATGCCAACTATGGCTTCTCCTTCACTGTCCCGAGCAGGAGGCAAGGGCAACTCAACGAATGCCTTAACCATCGTGTCAAAATAAATTATTATGTTAGGACATAGACTCGATGACCGTTCTTCTTTATTAGATGCCATCCAATGGATGTGATTGTTCAGCGTAGGTCCGCACCGGAGAAAAATGTTATGTTCGTAAGGGAAATCAATGTGCTTCCATGATTTGTTTTTAGAACTCCCCACCAGGGCAGATCCACGAGGAACGATATCATGGTTATGAGACATGACAATCTTGTACTCGTTGTTTGTGGAATCAAAGAAAAATCCTCCAACCTTCTCGGATAGACTCTCTGATAAACGCGAGTAGAAGAGGAGTTTCATGGTGTGTCGGGTGAATGGGTTCCACAAGAACAAATCATGCATGAGTCCGACAAGTACCAATCTGTCACATGAAGAGTAGATCCACACGTTTCGCTTGCTTTCCCAAGGTAGATGGACGTTGTCTTCATCCATGCGGCAAGATGCTGTTTGGTCGATGGACTGAAAGGTGATCTTATTCTTCGAAACAGACTTGACGAGAAGCTTTCTGTTCCTGATCTTGGAATCCGAAATCAAACGAGCCATTGTTTAGAAACGCACCTGAATCGTAAGAGTGCATCCGCCGCAGGTACCTTTTGGAGTATATTCACAATAATCTCCTCCGGCAAGAACGGGAGCCCCTCCTCCTCCGCCATTGAGATCGGATCGGTATAAGTTACCACATTGCAGCTGTATTTGTTTCTTCTTCACAGGCTTGGCGAGGGTTTGTAGTATTTGTTCTTCACACCACGTCTGGGCTCTAGGCTAGGGTTTCCCAGTTTTCTCTTTTATTGTTTCTTTACCACCACATACATATATAGTACCGATCTTCTGACCGCCCTCGGTTTGACTATACATGTTTGGAAAATTCTTTCTTTTTAGAAATTGTTTTTGTCTACCACTTGAGCACATGTTTGGAAACTCCTCCAGTTAGACTATTACTCCTATATATATGTTTGGAAACTCCTACCAGTTAGACTATTACTCCTATATATGTTTGGAAACTCCAGAAATTTATGAATACTAGTAGTATCCTACCTTTGTTTTTCAAGGAACAATCTACTTCACATTTTGTCATTACTCATAAGACCAGTTTCACCCGGTGGCCTGATTACTTCACATTTTGTCATTACCTTTGCATGGTCTTGTAGAGTTAACTTTACTTTAGAACACCATGGAAAAAATTTAAAAAATTACATCGTTTTATTACGTCAATCACCGAGTCATACTGACTCAGTTACTGGTTGAAAAGTCAAACCAGGACATTCCATAAGAAACGGAGAAAGTATATGTTTGGTAACTCCCAAATTAGGTAGGAACATGTGGGATTAGGTTGGAATGGTGTTTCTAAAACTATCTAGGTACCTCAATCAATATGACACATGACATCTGAAAAATTCACAAAACATAAATTTACCAATTGGAAAAAAAATAATACTTAAAAAGGTCAAATGGAAAAACAAAACTCCAGTAGACCGGAGAGTTAGAGTCGAGTTACATATAGAACTCTCTCCTCCACGTGTTTTATTTTCTTGCCATGTAAAAGTAGGGGTGCAACTTGCACACGTTGAACAAGATCAACCACAAAACCCAGCACAAACTAAAACTGGCCTTGGGTAATTTGGATGGACTCAGACAAATATTTCCAACCCTACTGCAATTAGGGTCGGGTCTGGGCCCAAAATCTAAAGGACAGGCTTGATCGAATTATAAAAGCACTACATAAATATATTATAGCTAACGATAATGATAGCTACTAAGAAAAATTAACTGCAGAAGAAACTCTAAACCCAAGGCTCGCAATAATTTTTTGAAATTGTGGTTTCCATGTTCTTCGTTTTCCCACTGCTCAAATTATGTTGCTCGGAACAACTAATGAAGTGCTTCAAGTTTTCCCAACATAGAAAACAAATCTGCTGCTGGGATTTTGGGCTAAACACCATCTTTCTCCGAGCGAAGATAAAAATCCAGTGGGAGATCAAATTTTATGTTTATCATTTTTAACAGTTCTTTAAATGTATTTTTTATATTTTGTTAATAATCTTGACCATCGTTTTTTATTAAAGGCATGAAAACATCCACAAGTATTTATGCTAAATTTTATGTTTGCGTTTCTCTTTCACTTGAACTTTTGCCAAATATATATATATATATATATTTCAACTTTCAGAGATAGTAATCATCAAATCCATTTTTGTAATTATTCTTTTTTGACTTTTTTAAATAAATGTGTCAAAAATGAATTTGAGAATATATGCAAGTTCTTATTAATGTGTAAAAGCATGCTCCAACAACCTTAGTACATCATTCTGAAGAAACTGAAATGCCCAAGTTGGGTAGCTACCTGGTGTAAGCGAGGACTTCGCCGGAACAGTTCACAAATGACACCGGGTTGACCTGTTTGGGGGGACCGCAGATGAGAGCCGGTTCGGGGTAAGAGCAAGACAACATATGTTATCCACATGTGAGACAGTGACATGTGAGCTAAGTGATAGATGATCTCTCTGCGTGTTCTGTTTTGTTGCGTAGAAGACATATCCTTTATATGCATGTCATTGGACGGATGTGGATTAGCACGAATGACGATGATGAGGCCTCTCGTTGCCTTAACGTCCGCTTAATTGAACGGCTCGCGACCCGTATATGTAGGGATCAAGGTCCATGACTCGGAAGATGTGACAGTCAATTCACAGGTATCTGGATAACATACGAGGGTCGCATACGAGATAAGCATCTCGCACACGACAGACCTTACTCCAGCCTCCAAGCAACTCGCACCCGCAAAATTCCCTTTAGCATGAGGAGCATGTGCGAAGGACCCTGTCTCGTAGTCCTTCGCACACACACAAGCAGAGGACGCATTTTCGTGCTACGCGCAGCACAACGGTTGTACACATGTCGCTTATCCGGGATTTACTCTATCTTTCACACACTTCTATAGGCAGTCCTACAAGTTCAAATTCATCTGATTGACGATAGCGTTTTTCGAAGCGTTGCGCCTTAATGCCTCTGACACGTGTCTTTTCTGAGCATGAGAACTTCAAGTGATTGGACTTCTTCCGATAATCGAGACTTCCGTTACAACTGTAATTAATTTCTGCCTTTATTGCCGACGTTACCTCTTAGGAGAGTGGTGGTTCACGTTTCTACTTTAATGATCTCGACCGTATGTTTCGATTGTTAAGGACCTCCATACCCATACCTTCTCGGCTATAAAAGGAGATGCTAGTGATTCAAGTTATTCATTCCTAAAATTTTGGGGAATAAACACATGTCATTTTTCCCCTCCGCCTCACCTCACGTCCCACCATTTTCCCCCTCCCCGTCCCCCCAACAAAGATATTTTAATATATATTTAATATTTTAAAAATAAATTATTAATACTAAAAAAATAAACAAAAAATGTATACTACTAATAATAATAATAATAATAATAAGTATAATATTAATAATAATTAAAATAATAATAACAAACAACACTTTTTTCGACAAAATAACGATTACAAGTACGAAAAAATAACAAACTGAAATAAACCAACTTGATAGAGTTCTTTGGTTAATTGAAAGGATTGAAATTTTATTCGGACACATTGGTCGAACTTCCATAACCAACTTAATAAGTGTCGATACTTGCATTGTATCAGAATACTATCTTTTATCATTATGATTCAATAAATTTGATGTTTTTTTAATTGTGTTTTTTAATTGTTTTAAGATAATAATTGTTAACTGTATGAAAAAAAATAAGATTTCTAAAATTTTGAACAAAATAAGATAACGATTAATTTTGTAAATATACTTTTCAACAATCGTAATTACATTACTATTTTGTATAAATAATAAAAATTAAAATTTATTAATCATAATAAAATATATATGATATAATTATAAAATATTACTAAGTGGGACTAATATTGTCGAATATTAGATTAATTTACCACTGCATGTAGGTGGAGGCGGAGGGGATGTCCATGGGGATATCCCCTCTAACCATCCCACACCCAAGGAAAAATTTCTCCCCATAGCTACCCCTCCTCCTCCCCCATAGAGTTGGACATGAAACATATTTTTATACAATGTTTCCGATCTCCCTCCCACTCCCCCCACAGGGTTGGAGATGTCCTAAGTGGGTGGTAGGTGAGATCTAAAGGCTGAGGCTGATTTAATCTAAAGGCTGAAAAGCCATTTTAAAGTCAAGTACTGATTTTCTGACCGCCCTCCTATATATGTTTGGAAGATCCCAAATTAGGAATACTCCTAGTAGTATCCTACCTCTGTTTTTTGAAGGAACAACTTATTCCACTTTTTATCACTAGTCACTTGGCCACTTTCACCCGGTGATTTGATCATCAAAACGATACAATAATTTGGTAATCTTTGCATGGTCTTGTATAGTTTATTTTACTCTACAACGCCATGTTTTTTTTAAAGCTATATCTTTTTCTTATGTCAATCATCGAGTCAAACTGACTTAGTTACAGGTTGAAAAGTCAAACCAGAACATTCCAGTAGAAACGGATGAAGTATACATTGGATAAGGTAGGAATTATGTTTCTAAAACTACGTAGGCACCTCAATCAATATGACACGTGACATCTGAAAAAATTCACAAAACATAAATTAACCAATTGGAAAAGAAATAAATTCCATAAAAAATCAATGGAAAAACAAAACTCCGTTAGACCGGAGAGTTAGTCGAGTTACATATAGAACTCTCTCATCCGCGTCTTTCTTTTTCTTGCCATGTAAAACTAAGGGTGCAACGTGAAGGCGTTGAACCCGATCAACCCCAAAACCTAGCCCAATCTAAAACTGGCCTAGGGTAATTTGGACAGACTCAAACAAATATTCCCATCCCCATTGCAATTAGGATCGGGTTTGGGCACAAAATTTAAATTACAGGCTTGCTCGAACTACAAAAGCACTACAAAAATATATTATAGCTAACGATAATGATAGCTACGGAGAAAAATTAACTGCAGAAGAAACTCAAACACCCAATGCTCGCAATAATTTCTTGAAACTGTGGTGTCCATGTTCTTCGTTTTCCCACTGCTCAGAATATTTGTTCGGAACAACTACTGAAGTGCTTCAAGTTTTGTAAATGTAGAAAACAAATTTGCTGTTGGGATTTTGGGTCAAACACCAAGCGAAAACAAAAATCCAGCCGGGGTTCAAATTTTATGTTCATCATTTTTAACAGTTGTCTAAATGCATATTTTCATATTTTGTTAATAATCTTGACCATCGTTCTTTTATTAAAGGCATGAAAACATCCAGACGGATTTATGCTAAATTTTCTGTTTGTGTTTCTCTTTCACTTAAAATTTTGCAAAACAATGTATATCATTTCATCTTTCAGAGATAGTAGTCATCAAAATCAGTTTTGTAATTATTCCGTTCTGACTTTATTAAAAAATATGTCAACTTTCTTTTGAGAAAAAATGCAGCTTCTTATTAATGTGTAAAAGCGGGTGACAACAGCCCTAGTACATCATTCTGAAGAAACTGAAATGTCCAAGTTGGGTAACTAGCTAGCCAATACATGTTTGTTTGGAAGAGATAACTCAAACTTTACATACTCGTGTGCTACGACGTTCGTGGAATGATGGCTGTGATGGGAAAATTCGATGAGATTTGTCCCGGACCACGTGATTTATGCATAGAATTAATCATAGACATTCAAAACATTATAACGGTAAGTTAGCTTGCGGAATAAAACTTACCACAGTCCATCCGGACTGGGACGACACGAATCCCGAGACTTTGACCAGCCACAGACGAATCTCTGTTCTGAATCTGACACCGGGACCTGTGCCATTGCGTCCGTCTCGTCGAGATACACGATTTTCATATATGGATCGTCTTCATCCGACCTCTGTAGCTCCCGTTAAGCTCCAAAAACCAAAATCAGATCCTGCTGAAAATCAACTGCGGACCAGAAACTTTGACCGGCGATATCTGGAGTTCTACAACTCCGGTCGACGCGCCGTTTCTTCCTATCTCTTCGTTTTTTCGAGATCTACAACTTTCGTATTTTACAAAAAGCGATCCGAGATCGTTATCTAGGCCTAAACACCCAAAAACAGAATCTGGTATGTCCGGAAGCCTTCCGACGTATGATCCAAGCTCCGATTCAAGTTCAATGGTGATTCGAACATGAAAAGCTCATGGATGCACAACTGGGTTTTTCTCTCTTGTGTGGAAAAGATGTATGAACAATCATCATCACTTAATAACTATGGTGTACTATTTATAGAGATATATTACTAACCCTAATAATAGGAATACCCATAATTGCACACAAGTCCCTTGTAGGAAAACTTTACATAGCAAGTCCCTCCCTATAAACTTTAGTGTAGCTTGCAATTAAGTCCTAATCATATGGTTTGTAGTAATATCCATCAACTATAAAATACCAAACATAATCTCAATTTACATTCCACACACTTGAGACTCAAAAACACTTGTGAATCACATGATCACACTTATGTTGGACTACGTCGGGGACCTCTGGAGAAAATAAATGAATCGGCTCCCAATAATATATTTGAACTCATAATTCAACCCGAATTAAATTCAAAACTAATTATTAATTATAGTTTACTCCACCATAAAACTATAATTGCACTCCGACATTTATTCTCATCATTATGTATGAGCTCCTGTTATTAATATCAGATAACTCCCCACGATAAGATTACAGATACCCGTTAACGCTGATCTACTCTTACTGACAATTTCGATCTCATCAACATCTTATGTATTCCCTGATCTAAACCGCTCAACCCTTATTTGTTATGTCTGGTTACAAATAACCAGCTGGCCAGACTTGACATAACAAAACCTAGTGAGCTCCCAGGAGGGTACATCATTCTCATACGAGACGTGGATTCCATGATTCATTTAGCTTTCACCAAATCATAACAATCATTATCCAATATACCAGGATTGTTGACTCGCATTTGAATCTCACTCAGTATATCAAAATAATAATTAATCAAGATTTGTGTCCACATAAACAATCATAGATTAAGAGTTTCCAATATTACCAATAACAATGAAATATTTTATTATCTCACTTCGGTCAGTCGGAGATAATTATATTTCATATGGCGGTCCTGTTCAACATACACAAAGTATGCTAGCGTAACAAGTTGAAACTATATCGTTTCCTTGACCGAGATGTGTCAGTATAATGTTACACTACAGTCGTTCCGATGGTTTGTCCAAAATCATCTAGACTGTGAACCCTTACTTACATTCCATAAATAACTGACAATCAATCTCGCGCATGCCCGAACTCGTCTGCATGTCCAATTGTCTTAGGTATGGAACATTAGACTTTATAATGCATATTTATATGGCAAATAATAAATAGCGTTTGCATACTCACGTGCTTGCTAAATTAAGATGCAAACAGTTATCTATTAAGAATTATTAATTCAACCATAAATATGGCTTTCTGAATACAATTCCCAACAATCTCCCACTTATTCTCAAAGCCATAAATTAACAATCTAGAAACCTTTCATAATCGGAAGTCTGAATCTCTGTGTAGACTATATGTGATAAACTAGCATATCTACTCTAAATCTTCTCAGATACCCGAGTACGCTATTATCACAGTCCACTAGTGTTCTTTCCTTGTAAGTGACTTAAAACTATTATCCATGCTAAAAGCAAAATAGTTATCCTGTCAAATACTATACATAGAATACATGAGGCTCCACCTGCTAAAGCATGAGGAACTGCCTTTTTCCTCTCCATCTAATCAAGTGTTCTAAACACTGATTCTTAGACAGAGAAACTCCACACGCCATAAGCAATAACGTTCTCTTGGAGTCTTTGCATACTTCAAACATGAAATAACCTTACTGATATATGTGACTTTAGAAACAACCATCATTCTATTCTCCCGATCACGCGAGAGCTCAAACCAAGAATCTGAATGGTTTCACCTAAATCCCACATATCACGTTTACTAGATAATTACACATTCACTGAAGATGTATATCCAACATTGTTTCCAATGAGCCATCCTCAACATGGAGCACAAGAAATATTACCAATTTTCGTCGCATCTCTTCTACACACGAGATTCGTTAAGTCACAAATCAAACTATGATATTTGATTGCCTGGTCAAAACGAATGCTGCAAGATCTGAATACTAGCTTAATCCCTATGTCAATTGACATCTTAAGTTTGTAATTCACCTTATCTTGCACAACTAACTCTTTTGGTCGCATCATGTAGATGCATCCATCAAGAATTCCAATGAAGAAATCCATCCTGACATACATCTTCCATATATCATTACTGAAATGAGCAGCAAATACGAACGAGAATCTGAATAGACCTATATATAGCTACCGGCATAATCATCCTAGCTTTTAAGGTTTTCACCTTTCCGTCTACTCTTCTCTTTCTCTTGTAGGTCCATTTGCAACCGATGATTTTTATCTCACCTTGCAAATCTACAATGTCCAAAAGGTAGTTATACTACATGAATGTTATCTCAGATGCTACAGACTAATGTCATGACTCTGCATATTCAACATTCATTGTCTCTTCATAGTATTAGGACTGAGTTAAAACTTATCCGGGATTCAACTTATCCCAAGTAGCTCAACCTATGAGGTTGTCATATAACTCTCCCACTACGACAATGATCTCCTGTTTCTCGCGTATTCAAAACAACATAAATTTATACTCCTTGTGCTTGTGTTATTTCAAAACTAACAACTTGAACATCTTCCTTAAGCTCCTTTAAAACAACTCTATATGTTACAGTTTCTTATTCATATGATCCCTTTTCCAAGAATCAGGTATTGTGCCGACAATAACCTTCTGATCCTTAAGATCATAAATAAGTAACATTCTAGCCTTCTAATATTCAACCAAGAGACATACTTCTAATTTAGCTTCTAACTTATCGGAATGACTTCTCCATACCTGAAAGTGTCTAGAAAAGATTTTACCCTTTCCTACAATTCCATGGATGTAGTCATGATCAATTTAGAGTGCGCTAAATTCAAAAGTATGAAACAGTCTCTAATGAATAATCTTAAGACGATAACAAAATAGGTGAATAACACTTCACTTCACTGATACGATCATATATATGAAAAATATGTTTCTTCTATCAGTGATGTTATTCGACTAATCTTTTTGTATTAGGAAATATTATGGTACTTTAATATACAATTGTCACCACTATGCTAAAAATACCTTAGGCAATAAAAAACTTACCTCAAATTTAGCACATTAGACAATCTCTCGATACTAAAGTTCTACCATAAAATTCTCCCACTGCAAGAGTTCCTACTCTCAGAGCATCTCTTGTCATGATGTCTATCTCTACACTATCATATCGTCTACTCGTCCTGAACTCTCATTAAGGAATTACAAACATGATTAGTTTCTCTCGTATCTACAAACCAGGAATGGCTGAACGAGTAACTAAACATGATTTGACGAATAGTGCAGTAGACACGAGTGAGTTGTTCATCCTTAGCTTAAATTATTATGTTGTTTCTTAGTAGTGTCTTTTCTGATAGCAAATATAATGCTTGCCTTTCGGCTTTTACTTGCATCACGTCTGGGGAATAAAAACAACAACCTTAATTGGATTTATGAATATATTTCTACTTCCTACTACCAGATGGTTTAGAAGTAGAACCAATTTTCATTCACCAATATACTAGTTGTATTCCTGACGAGTCTTTTACCCACAAATAATTCAATTAGCATTTTTGTCAATGAATAACTCAACCTATCAATGTTTTATTCATTCAAAATTGCTTAAAAGAATTATATGGGACCTCTTTATCTGACCGACCTAGTTTTCACTATCGATCTGAGATCCCTTGGTCACATGTTCACTCAAAAGATATAATATCCCCAGAACATGATTACGTCTTGGGGCTCTATCTCATCTATGTGTTCATTAACGCCCTTATTGCCACTTACACTGCAACCCGATCTTGATGCCCAAACATCTTTACATGTTTGCATCATATCATATGCATCTGACACCGGTTGATGCTGATGTTGCACTACATTTGACATATGCCAAGACGTAACCAGCGACATCTCACTAACCTTATCCTACCTTTGATAGGCCCTGGGTATTTACACCACCCGCCTCATCACTAGGTTCTTAAGTGCAAAACTTGGTACAGACACACTTGTATTCCTTCGCAGTTAAGACAACTTTTAAAAAAAAATCTCTTCCAACTACAGTAATTCTAGTTAATTTATATTATTCGAGAATCACATCCTGGGTTCAAAACCTAGCATCTTTAATTATCTGACAAACACGATAAATAAAAAAAATATTTATGTCCCAGAGTATGCTTAACCTTTGAATTCAACTAATATTAGAATTCATCGGCAATTCGATTTCCATTTCAACCGCCTGTGACGATGGGCCACTCGACTTTGAAATAAATCAAACAGACAACGTCACTTTAGATTTATTATCTGGACATTTACTTGTCCAATAAAACTAAATAGCCGATTCTTAGGCCCAACAAAATTAGTAACAAGAACTCGATGGGAGGATATTACCAACCTTATTGTTAAGTGATTCAACCATTACTTCGTACTGAACTGAATCTCTTAGTTTTAAAGAACACCTCCGATGGGGAGACTTGTCCAACAAACTAGATTCAACAACTATCCTTGTAAGGAGATTTGCCAAACAATCTGTAATTAACCATGGTACCGATGGGGCACTCATATCAATTACATTATTTCCAAATCAGTAATGGAGGCCTCGGGCTTCATTACTTTGCCAAAGAAAACCCTTTATCCACTTAATGTTTTTGTTTGAAATACTTATTTTATTAATTTTGAAAAATATACTCCTTATTTGACTTGACCAAAATTTACAAAATAATATCTAGTTTAAACAAACAATTATTTTGTGACCAATTTTGATCTCAAATGAGCGAATAATTTTTCATTAATAAAATTAAATTCAAACACAATTAGATTGATATAGACATGCATACAACCGTTTTAATATCCATGTTGTCTGTGATATCTTGATTAGTGACTATTAACAAATAACAAACCAATCAACACAACATAATAAAACATCCACCCATAATAACAAAAACAACACATAAACTGTTATTATGGCCATGTCTTCATCGTCTCGATAGTCGCTTCCAATACTTGAATGCTCCATCATCTTCGTCCAACCTTTTGGGTCCATCATCTTCTTTAAATTTCGGGTAAAAGACACTGACCACCCCTGGGTTTAGGGAAAATTCCACTGACCACCCCTGGGTTTTGGATAAAGACACTCCGCACCCAGATAACGGAATATTCCGTGGACAGTTTGCACCTTCTGTCATGTTCCGTTAGATAAGTGGTATATTGAATTTTTTCAGACCATATTACCCCTATACATTTTCTGATTTTTTTGGCCCAAGTTTACAAAGAACATCAAGAACATCATGCCAACGACATCAAGAACACCAAGAACATTTCAATAAATTAGATTACTACATTCAAGAACACCAAGATCTTGTTCAAAAAAAAATACCAATATCCACACAGTCTCTCTCTCTCTCACAACCTCCCTGTCACAGTAAATCCACACAACCACAACCACCACCACCACAAGACCATCACCACCAGAAACAAAAATAAGACCAATTCATCACCAAAACATCATCTTCCATATAAAAACCATCAATTTAGACAAGATGTTTGACTGGTTGGGGAAGAACAACACATACCCATCAAAATCTAATTCATTCTCTCTAAATCCAAACTTTTTGATATACATTGTTTGGCAATTTTTTTACCTCTACTCATACAAAACAAATCTTTCTAGTCAAATTATCCAAGTCCAAGTGCTTGTTTACACAGATCTTTCTTTAAGATACTACTGATTGATCATGTATTTGACCAAAACATATTCTAAAATATTGCTATCCAGATCACCAAACTTAGAATCCATGGATGTTAATAAGGCAAAAACAGAGAACAAAAAACAAAGAAGAACAGAGTAGAAGAAGAGAGGAAGAGGAAGAGAACCAGTTTTTATCTTCGCCATAGTCCTATTTCAGATCCACCTCGCCACCACCTCATCTTCTTCTTCCTCTTCTCATCCCGCATCTGCTGCGTCGTCGAATTCAATCTCTGAATGGGCAAAAACCAGGCTTCAAATAGGGCACCCTCACGCCGGAGGATCAAACCCTCGTCGTCTGTCTCCAGGAGAAGTACGGCCTGGAAGAAGATCGCCGCGGAATTCCCAGGCCGGACCGCCAAGCGGCTCGGCAAGTGGTGGGAGGTCTTCGTCTTCCCCTCCGCCTCCATCTTAGTATTCCTGTACGGCGATGGCTCCGATCTATGGAGGTCTCAGTCTTCAAAATCCCTCCCCGGACCACCAGCGGCGGCCACAAGTGCGGCGAGTGGCTCCAGACCGACAAGATCTAGACCGGCCGGCTCCGCGTCGTCTCCTGCAAGGACCGGTGCGAGATCCCAACTCCGGCGACCTCTTCGCCGCCTGCTTTGTAAACCCTTGCCAGCGAGTGAAGAGATTTGGGGATCTGGGTAGTGGGAGGAAGCTGGCGGCGAAGGTGGATTTGGGAGAGAGTGATGAGATGGTGGTGGTGGGGGAAGATGAAGGAGAAGATGGAAGGGAAGAATGTTGGAATAGATGCCCTAGAGGCAATCTAGTTTAGTATGAATTTGTAATTGGCTAGAAAAATTCATTTATTATTTATTGGATATTTAATATAATGAAGTCCTTAGATTTACAATCGTGTTGTTTATCTTAAATATCCCTAGTCAAGTATAATGATTAAATGGGACAATCATCTATAGACTAGTATGGGGTTGGATTGATATGGAGATATCACGATCCAACACATAGGTGTGCATTACGGAATGTTGCACTGGATTGACCCATCACCGAGAAGGCTACATACACGTTATGTTGAGTCACAAGTGCTTCTCGGGTACAATGGTATTGTCATCCTTAGACTTGAAGTCACTAGATATTCTAGTTGTGGATCATTGTGATCTTGGTAGCGTTAAACGCTACACCGTAACTGGGTAGTTATAAAGGCGTGTACTGGATACAATGAGAAGCAAGCTTAGAGATCGTAGTCGACGTAGAGAGGATTTGCCCCTCCCACATAACGGGAGCAAATATCCTAGGCCACTCGAGGATAGTGCTTATAGAATGTCTGGCCAGACTCAAATAAATCAATATATGGGATATTGATGTTATTTGCACGAATAAGGCTATTCCATGGATCGAGAAACTAGGGATTGGATATACGAGTGTGACTTGTATGTCTCGTGTCCAATCCGGATATGGAGGCAAAGGGATGAGACAATTACTTGTACAAGGTTGTCTAGATGACTATTCTATTAGTTGGCTAGAATGGATGTTTTGCTAGAAACCGCTCCATATTAGCAAAGAGTTGCTACCAACTAGATATAACCTATGGGGTCACACGCTATACAGAGTTGTACTAGATTTGGGAATTAATTAATTGGATTAATTAATTAGAAGGATCACTTTGCAAACCCTTGCAAACTTAGTAGGGACTAATTTGCAAGGAAGGGACTAAATTGAATTCTAGTAGGACTAGAATAAGTCCTTTAGGTAGTTAACAAGGAGTTGTTGGACTATATAAAGGACCCTCCTTCCTTCCTTCCTCATAACTTATGCTCTAAAGAGAACATAACAAGAGTGGGAGAGAACAAAGGAGAGAGAGAGCAAGCAACAAGGAGGACGCCGCCCCCTTGCCGCCGCCCCTCGTCCCCGACGCCACAAGAGGGCCGAAACCCCTCTTTGTGCCTCGTTTTGCGTGATTCCTTCACCCTCCTCTCATTCCGGGATAGCACCAAGGAGATTGGAGATCTAGGATCAACTCTAGGCGTGGATCAACTATAGAGAACGTGACACTATTCGCGTTTGAAGTCATCAAGGAGAACCCAAATGTGTGTTTATGATTTCTTACCTTCACTATCGTTATGCATCTAGACTTGTGATCCTTGGAGGGTTTTGCATGGTTGTTTGTTTGATTATGCTTCCGCTGCGCGATCCATGAATCAAAACCCTACAGTGGTATCAGAGCCACAGGTCATAGAGCATAAACGTAGTTTATGTGTTACATTCTTGTTGTTTTACACCTTAATTTATTGTTTATCGCGTAAAACAAGACAAATCAAGCATTGGATGCAATTTGTCAAAGAATTAATCATAACAAGATTCAATTTTTGCATTGGATGCATGAATTGGTGAGTTTGAGAAATTTTAGGATCTTAGATCTAGGGTTTGGGCATCCTTGGGGATGAAGGAGTTCTCCCAAAACAAGGAAACAACCAAACTTGGGCTCCAAGCAAGGAGGTTGTTTTGGAAACAACCTCCACAAGGAGGTTCGGCCCCCTAGGGGACCGCCTTCTTGCTTGCCGCCCAAGCTTGGCGCCCTAAGGGGCCGGGCGGCCCTAACCCGCGGGCCTAGCTTGCGGGTTTTGGGCCGGGCCGGCCCTAGGGCTTTATGGTTCACTTTGTTTGGGCCCGGGCAATTGGATTGTTGGGCCCATGGACCGTTTTAACCCTAGAAATCCTAAAATCAATTAAAATTGACCAAGCGCGTTAAAATTGGATTTTAACTGTTTATGTGCAAATCGCATGGTGATTGGATATGGCCTTAGGATGTGGTTTGATGTGGATGTTTAATTTTATGGTTTGGTTTTACGGCCTGCGAGCTGATCAATTAATTGTAATAATTAATTAGGGTTTTATGGCCTGCGTGCCATTTTTTTTCTCAACTTGTGAGATTTATTTTATTTAGTATAGATATTAGCTAGTGCTAGATAAAGTAGATTGTTAGCCAAGATTGGAGAAAAAGAAGCCCAAAGCCAAAGAAGCCACAAAAGATGGAGCATGGAGCATGGAGCACACCACATGACTATGAAGGATGGACCAAAAGATCAAGACGCATGGAGATGTGTTTGTTTAGGGTTCATAGATAATTCCATTGGCTTGGAATTATCTTAGTCTAGAAAAAGGCCATATCCACATCACGTTTAATTTCTGTTTTGTGGTTGTTTATTTATTGTCTTATTATTTGTGTGGTTGGTGTATGAATGATGCATGCAATTAGGATAATAAGATAATTAGACAACCCGGATCTATTATTTAGAGTTGAGCCCAAACTCAAATAGATAGATTAGTTGATATTGATCAACAAAATAATTAAAATTGAAGAAAAATCCCTCAAATTTTAAATATTGTGTTCTTGCCTTCTCGTTATTTAAACACTCATTATCATCATTATTTATCAAGTTCGTGCGTGCCAAAGCATGGCGACTTGGTTCATAATGATGGAATGCGATGGCACGTAACAATGTGAAATTGTTTAGATAAGAGGTTGAACACAACTAGGCTATTAATTTGATTAAGAAACCTAGAGGCAATCAATTGGGATTATCCATATGGATGGATAAATAAGGAGTTATTTGCCCGATTGAACCAAGAGTTGCATATGGGATGCAATTGGAATTGTTCCTACCTAAGAAGTAGTCGAATTATGGGTGACTTGCCAAAGCAAGCTCATAAGGAGATGAAAAAGATGGATCTTGGCCCACTAGAAAATATAAGGATATTTTCCGCATTAATATCTTGAGGGTTATTAATCCGTAAAAAAATAGTGGGAGCTATATTTAATAAACTAGCCATTATTAAATATAGTCAAAAAAATTCACAAATACTAAAACTTGCGTATTTTCCTTTTGTAGAATTCCAAATGGCAAACAACTCATCGAGTTCACAACATTCCCTACGATCTGTCCTTGAGAAGGACAAGCTCTCTGGAACCAACTTTCTTGATTGGTACAGAAACTTGAGAATTGTTCTCAAGCAAGAGAAGAAGCTGTACGCAATAGAGGAGCAAGTTCCAGAAGGTCCAGAGAATCAGACACCTGCTGCCTTAAAGGCGTATCAAAAGCGTGTTGATGACGCTAATGATGCGGCCTGCCTAATGCTTTGCACCATGACCTCTGAGCTTCAGAAGCAACATGAGAACATTAATGCTGTCGATATGATCGAACATCTAAAGCAGCTCTTCCAAGAGCAGGCGAGGGTAGAGAGGTATGAGGTCTCAAAGGCACTGTTCAAATGTCATCTGGCAGAAGGGAACCCGGTGGGACCCCATGTACTCCGAATGATCGGGTACTTGGAGAATCTCGCCCGGCTTGGGTTCCCGGTCGGCCAAGAGTTGGCAACGGATCTCGTGTTGCAATCGTTGCCTGAAAGTTATGGACAGTTCATTATGAACTATAACATGAACGAGATCGTTAAACCACTGCCAGATTTTCTCAACATGTTGAGGACGGCTGAACAGAGCATCAACAAGGGTAAGGGCAAGACCATTATGATGGTGCATAAAGGAAAGGGCAAAAAGTTTGCCTCTTCCTCCAAGGGCAAAGGCAAGTCAGTTGCCAAGTCCAAGGAACAAGCCCTTAAGCCTGTTGGTGGCATTGCCAAGGTCGTGACTAAGGGTGAATGTCACTACTGTAGTCAACCTGGACACTGGAGGAGGAACTGCCCAAAATATCTGGAGGACAAGAGGCTTGGAATAGTGATTCCACCACCACCAGGTATTTTTGTTGTAGATGTCAATTTAACTGTCTCTACATCATGGGTATTAGATACTGGATGTGGATCTCATATTTGTCGAAATATGCAGGATCTAAAGAGAAGTAAAAGATTGGCTAAAGGGGAGGTAGATCTGCGCGTTGGGAATGGAGCAAAGGTTGCTGCGTTGGCCATAGGCGTGTGCGAGCTATCTCTGCCTTCAGGATTAGTTTTAGAATTAAATAATTGCTATTTTGTGCCTGCTATGAGCAGAAACATTATTTCTATTTCTTGTTTGGACAAGGAAGGTTTTATTATTTCAATAAAGAACAATTGTTGTTCCTTTTATTTAAATAATATTCACTATTTTAGTGCGCAATTATTTAATGGACTTTATGTCCTTGATCTAAGCAATCCTGTCTACAACATTAATACCAAGCGGATTAAAATAAATGATTTAAATCCTGCTTATTTATGGCATTGTCGTTTAGGCCACATAAATGAGAAACGTGTATCTAGACTCCATAAAGATGGATTACTAGACTCATTTGATTTTGAATCATATGAGACATGTGAGGCTTGTTTATTGGGAAAAATGACAAAGTCCCCTTTCAATAAGAAAGGTAAGAGGACTAGTGAGCAATTGGCGCTCATACATACCGATGTGTGTGGGCCATTTGCCACGCCTGCCAGGGGTGGTTACGTCTACTTCATTACGTTTACTGATGATTACAGTAGATATGGATTTGTGTACCTTATGAGGGCAAAATCCGAATCCTTTGAAGTGTTCAAAGAATTCAAGAATGAAGTAGAGAAGCAACTTGGCAAAAGTATCAAGGCTCTACGATCGGATCGTGGAGGAGAATACTTGAGCCAAGAGTTTGACGACTATCTTAGAGAGTGTGGGATAGTGTCCCAACTCACTCCACCCGGAACGCCACGATGGAATGGCGTGTCCGAGAGGAGGAATCCAACCCTATTGGATATGGTTCGGTCTATGATGTGTCAAACCGATCTTCCATTATCATTTTGGGGCTACGCTCTATTAAGTGCAGCTTTCACCATTAACCGTGTTCCATCTAAATCAGTCATGAAGACACCATATGAGATGTGGAGTGGGAGGCGTCCCACACTGTCGTTCATGAGGATTTGGGGCTGCAATGTCTATGTAAAACGTTTACAATCAGACAAGCTAGGGCCTAAATCGGATAAGTGTAAATTTGTGGGGTACCCTAAGGAAACTAAGGGATACTACTTCTACAATCCAACCGAGAACAAAGTGTTTGTTGCTCGGACCGGCGTGTTTCTAGAAAGAGAGTTTGTCTCTAAAGAAGCAAGTGGGAGGAATGTAGAACTTGAAGAAGTTCAAGAACCACAAATCACTGAACCGATTATGGAACATGAACAGGAATCACAAGCAGTTGTGGATCCACCTGTTCAGGTAACACAAGAGCTTCGTAGATCTAGTAGAGTGCGCCAGGAACCCGAGAGGTATGGACTTCTCGTAACTGATTCCGGTGACACGATGCTCATAGATGATGAGCCTACTACCTATGAGGAGGCCATGAATGGCCCAGACTCGCAGAAGTGGCTTGAAGCCATGAGATCCGAGATGGAATCCATGTACACCAACAAAGTATGGACTTTGGTGGAACCACCTGATGGGGCGCGGCCCATAGGGTGCAAGTGGGTCTTCAAGAAGAAGATCGACATGGATGGTAATGTGATTACCTATAAGGGCCGATTGGTGGCTAAAGGATTCAGACAGATTCATGGTATTGACTATGATGAAACCTTTTCACCAGTCGCTATGACCAAATCCATTCGAATCCTACTTGCGATTGCAGCATACTACGACTATGAGATTTGGCAGATGGATGTCAAAACAGCATTCCTTTATGGGAATCTCCTCGAGGACGTGTATATGATACAGCCGGAGGGTTTTAAGGATCCAAAGCAAGCCAACAAAGTCTGTAAACTGCAACGATCCATTTATGGATTGAAGCAAGCTTCTAGGAGTTGGAATCGACGTTTTGATGAAGTGGTCAAAGAGTTTGGCTTCATCAGAAACGAAGATGAGTCTTGTGTCTACAAGAAGGTTAGTGGGAGCTCTGTAGCTTTTCTGGTCTTGTATGTGGATGACATACTACTCATTGGAAACGAAATTCCCATGCTGCAATCTGTGAAAGATTGGCTAGGAAAGTGTTTCTCAATGAAGGACTTAGGGGAAGCAGCCTATATACTCGGTATAAAGATCTATAGAGATAGATCTAAAAGGTTGCTAGGCCTAAGTCAAAGTACATATATTGACAAGGTGTTGAAACGGTTCAACATGCAAGACTCCAAGAAGGGGTTCTTGCCCATGTCACATGGAATCACTCTTTCGAAGAGTGGTTGTCCTTCCAATGAGATTGAGAAGGAACGCATGAGTAGGATTCCCTATGCCTCGGCCATAGGATCTATCATGTACGCCATGTTATGTACTAGACCAGATGTGTCATATGCCTTGAGTATGACAAGCAGATACCAATCCAATCCAGGTGAGAGTCACTGGATTGCTGTCAAGAACATCCTAAAGTACTTGAGAAGAACTAAGGATGCTTTCTTGATGTTTGGCGGTGAGGAAGAGTTGCGTGTAAGGGGTTACACTGATGCAATCTTCCAAACCGATAGAGATGACTTTAGATCACAGTCGGGATATGTGTTTTGCCTGAATGGAGCAGCGGTGAGCTGGAAGAGTTCCAAGCAAGAGACGGTAGCTGATTCTACAACAGAGGCTGAGTACATTGCTGCAAATGGCGCAGCAAAGGAGGCTGTTTGGATCAGAAAGTTTGTTTCTGAACTTGGTGTGGTCCCTAGCATTGCGGATCCAGTAGAGTTGTTCTGTGACAACACTGGGGCGATCGCGCAATCAAAGGAACCCAGATCGCACCAGAAGTCCAAGCATGTGCTCAGGAAGTTTCATCTGATTCGAGATATTATCGATAGAGGAGACGTTCGGATATGCAAGATTCCTACAGATGATAATCTGTCAGACCCGCTTACGAAGCCTCTCACGCAGTGGAAGCATGAAGGGCACACTAGGAGTATGGGCATACGAGATGCGCCAGATTGGCTCTAGTGCAAGTGGGAAACTGTTGGAATAGATGCCCTAGAGGCAATCTAGTTTAGTATGAATTTGTAATTGGCTAGAAAAATTCATTTATTATTTATTGGATATTTAATATAATGAAGTCCTTAGATTTACAATCGTGTTGTTTATCTTAAATATCCCTAGTCAAGTATAATGATTAAATGGGACAATCATCTATAGACTAGTATGGGGTTGGATTGATATGGAGATATCACGATCCAACACATAGGTGTGCATTACGGAATGTTGCACTGGATTGACCCATCACCGAGAAGGCTACATACACGTTATGTTGAGTCACAAGTGCTTCTCGGGTACAATGGTATTGTCATCCTTAGACTTGAAGTCACTAGATATTCTAGTTGTGGATCATTGTGATCTTGGTAGCGTTAAACGCTACACCGTAACTGGGTAGTTATAAAGGCGTGTACTGGATACAATGAGAAGCAAGCTTAGAGATCGTAGTGGACGTAGAGAGGATTTGCCCCTCCCACATAACGGGAGCAAATATCCTAGGCCACTCGAGGATAGTGCTTATAGAATGTCTGGCCAGACTCAAATAAATCAATATATGGGATATTGATGTTATTTGCACGAATAAGGCTATTCCATGGATCGAGAAACTAGGGATTGGATATACGAGTGTGACTTGTATGTCTCGTGTCCAATCCGGATATGGAGGCAAAGGGATGAGACAATTACTTGTACAAGGTTGTCTAGATGACTATTCTATTAGTTGGCTAGAATGGATGTTTTGCTAGAAACCGCTCCATATTAGCAAAGAGTTGCTACCAACTAGATAGAACCTATGGGGTCACACGCTATATAGAGTTGTACTAGATTTGGGAATTAATTAATTGGATTAATTAATTATAAGGATCACTTTGCAAACCCTTGCAAACTTAGTAGGGACTAATTTGCAAGGAAGGGACTAAATTGAATTCTAGTAGGACTAGAATAAGTCCTTTAGGTAGTTAACAAGGAGTTGTTGGACTATATAAAGGACCCTCCTTCCTTCCTTCCTCATAACTTATGCTCTAAAGAGAACATAACAAGAGTGGGAGAGAACAAAGGAGAGAGAGAGCAAGCAACAAGGAGGACGCCGCCCCCTTGCCGCCGCCCCTCGTCCCCGACGCCACAAGAGGGCCGAAACCCCTCTTTGTGCCTCGTTTTGCGTGATTCCTTCACCCTCCTCTCATTCCGGGCTAGCACCAAGGAGATTGGAGATCTAGGATCAACTCTAGGCGTGGATCAACTATAGAGAACGTGACACTATTCGCGTTTGAAGTCATCAAGGAGAACCCAAAGGTGTGTTTATGATTTCTTACCTTCACTATCGTTATGCATCTAGACTTGTGATCCTTGGAGGGTTTTGCATGGTTGTTTGTTTGATTATGCTTCCGCTGCGCGATCCATGAATCAAAACCCTACAAAGAATACCAACTGCTGCTAGGTTTCACAGCAAGAGAGGTAGAGAGAGAAAGAGATGGAAGAGAGTGAACAAGAATTAGGTTAGAAATGAAGAAGTTAGTGGTTAGGATAATATATATATGGGGTAATTTTATAAGGTTTTAGGGGTATAATTGTCTTTTCCTTCGTGCTGTTAGGCAACTGTTAACTTCCATCCAAAAAATGGTGCAAAGTGTCTTTATCCAAAACCCAGGGGTGGTCAGTGGAATTTTCCCAAAACCCAGGGGTGGTCAGTGTCTTTTACCCTTAAATTTCTATTACATAGTCCTACCCTACTACATGGATCTAGACTACATAAAATTGAAAAACAAGCTACTAATTAATTTACTATTCTCCACAAACCGGAGACTTTACAATTAATTACAACCCAAAATAGTGCCAAAAACACGGGAATAAAATAACAACCACAAACATAAAATAAAATTTTAATATGGCCATAATAACAGTGAATCTGCAAAACAGTGTTAGCACAATGCAGTCCATTCACACAATTACCGTATTTTAATTGGACAACATGGTTTGATTAATCTAAGCATAAAATCAACGTTGGCTCTGATACCACTTGATGGGAAAATTCGATGAGATTTGTCCCGGACCACGTGATTTATGCATAGAATTAATCATAGACATTCAAAACATTATAACGGTAAGTTAGCTTGCGGAATAAAACTTACCACAGTCCATCCGGACTGGGACGACACGAATCCCGAGACTTTGACCAGCCACTGACGAATCTCTGTTCTGAATCTGACACCGGGACCTGTGCCATTGCGTCCGTCTCGTCGAGATACACGATTTTCATATATGGATCGTCTTCATCCGACCTCTGTAGCTCCGGTTAAGCTCCAAAAACCAAAATCAGATCCTGCTGAAAATCAACTGCGGACCAGAAACTTTGACCGGCGATATCTGGAGTTCTACAATTCCGATCGACGCGCCGTTTCTTCCTGTCTCTTCGTTTTTTCGAGATCTACAACTTTCGTGTTTTACAAAAAGCGATCCGAGATCGTTATCTAGGCCTAAACACCCAAAAACGGAATCTGGTATGTCCGGAAGCCTTCCGACGTATGATCCAAGCTCCGATTCAAGTTCAATGGTGATTCGAACATGAAAAGCTCATGGATGCACAGCTGGGTTTTTCTCTCTTGTGTGGAAAAGATGTATGAACAATCATCATCACTTAATAACTATGGTGTACTATTTATAGAGATATATTACTAACCCTAATAATAGGAATACCCATAATTGCACACAAGTCCCTTGTAGGAAAACTTTACATAGCAAGTCCCTCCCTATAAACTTTAGTGTAGCTTGCAATTAAGTCCTAATCATATGGTTTGTAGTAATATCCATCAACTATAAAATACCAAACATAATCTCAATTTACATTCCACACACTTGAGACTCAAAAACACTTGTGAATCACATGATCACACTTATGTTGGACTACGTCGGGGACCTCTGGAGAAAATAAATGAATCGGCTCCCAATAATATATTTGAACTCATAATTCAACCCGAATTAAATTCAAAACTAATTATTAATTATAGTTTACTCCACCATAAAACTATAATTGCACTCCGACATTTATTCTCATCATTATGTATGAGCTCCTGTTATTAATATCAGATAACTCCCCACGTTAAGATTACAGATACCCGTTAACGCTGATCTACTCTTACTGACAATTTCGATCTCATCAACATCTTATGTATTCCCTGATCTAAACCGCTCAACCCTTATTTGTTATGTCTGGTTACAAATAACCAGCTGGCCAGACTTGACATAACAAAACCTAGTGAGCTCCCAGGAGGGTACATCATTCTCATACGAGACGTGGATTCCATGATTCATTTAGCTTTCACCAAATCATAACAATCATTATCCAATATACCAGGATTGTTGACTCGCATTTGAATCTCACTCAGTATATCAAAATAATAATTAATCAAGATTTGTGTCCACATAAACAATCATAGATTAAGAGTTTCCAATATTACCAATAACAATGAAATATTTTATTATCTCACTTCGGTCAGTCGGAGATAATTATATTTCATATGGCGGTCCTGTTCAACATACACAAAGTATGCTAGCGTAACAAGTTGAAACTATATCGTTTCCTTGACCGAGATGTGTCAGTATAATGTTACACTACAGTCGTTCCGATGGTTTGTCCAAAATCATCTAGACTGTGAACCCTTACTTACATTCCATAAATAACTGACAATCAATCTCGCGCATGCCCGAACTCGTCTGCATGTCCAATTGTCTTAGGTATGGAACATTAGACTTTATAATGCATATTTATATGGCAAATAATAAATAGCGTTTGCATACTCACGTGCTTGCTAAATTAAGATGCAAACAGTTATCTATTAAGAATTATTAATTCAACCATAAATATGGCTTTCTGAATACAATTCCCAACAATCTCCCACTTATTCTCAAAGCCATAAATTAACAATCTAGAAACCTTTCATAATCGGAAGTCTGAATCTCTGTGTAGACTATATGTGATAAACTAGCATATCTACTCTAAATCTTCTCAGATACCCGAGTACGCTATTATCACAGTCCACTAGTGTTCTTTCCTTGTAAGTGACTTAAAACTATTATCCATGCTAAAAGCAAAATAGTTATCCTGTCAAATACTATACATAGAATACATGAGGCTCCACCTGCTAAAGCATGAGGAACTGCCTTTTTCCTCTCCATCTAATCAAGTGTTCTAAACACTGATTCTTAGACAGAGAAACTCCACACGCCATAAGCAATAACGTTCTCTTGGAGTCTTTGCATACTTCAAACATGAAATAACCTTACTGATATATGTGACTTTAGAAACAACCATCATTCTATTCTCCCGATCACGCGAGAGCTCAAACCAAGAATCTGAATGGTTTCACCTAAATCCCACATATCACGTTTACTAGATAATTACACATTCACTGAAGATGTATATCCAACATTGTTTCCAATGAGCCATCCTCAACATGGAGCACAAGAAATATTACCAATTTTCGTCGCATCTCTTCTACACACGAGATTCGTTAAGTCACAAATCAAACTATGATATTTGATTGCCTGGTCAAAACGAATGCTGCAAGATCTGAATACTAGCTTAATCCCTATGTCAATTGACATCTTAAGTTTGTAATTCACCTTATCTTGCACAACTAACTCTTTTGGTCGCATCATGTAGATGCATCCATCAAGAATTCCAATGAAGAAATCCATCCTGACATACATCTTCCATATCTCATTACTGAAATGAGCAGCAAATACGAACGAGAATCTGAATAGACCTATATATAGCTACCGGCATAATCATCCTAGCTTTTAAGGTTTTCACCTTTCCGTCTACTCTTCTCTTTCTCTTGTAGGTCCATTTGCAACCGATGATTTTTATCTCACCTTGCAAATCTACAATGTCCAAAAGGTAGTTATACTACATGAATGTTATCTCAGGTGCTACAGACTAATGTCATGACTCTGCATATTCAACATTCATTGTCTCTTCATAGTATTAGGACTGAGTTAAAACTTATCCGGGATTCAACTTATCCCAAGTAGCTCAACCTATGAGGTTGTCATATAACTCTCCCACTACGACAATGATCTCCTGTTTCTCGCGTATTCAAAACAACATAAATTTATACTCCTTGTGCTTGTGTTATTTCAAAACTAACAACTTGAACATCTTCCTTAAGCTCCTTTAAAACAACTCTATATGTTACAGTTTCTTATTCATATGATCCCTTTTCCAAGAATCAGGTATTGTGCCGACAATAACCTTCTGATCCTTAAGATCATAAATAAGTAACATTCTAGCCTTCTAATATTCAACCAAGAGACATACTTCTAATTTAGCTTCTAACTTATCGGAATGACTTCTCCATACCTGAAAGTGTCTAGAAAAGATTTTACCCTTTCCTACAATTCCATGGATGTAGTCATGATCAATTTAGAGTGCGCTAAATTCAAAAGTATGAAACAGTCTCTAATGAATAATCTTAAGACGATAACAAAATAGGTGAATAACACTTCACTTCACTGATCCGATCATATATATGAAAAATATGTTTCTTCTATCAGTGATGTTATTCGACTAATCTTTTTGTATTAGGAAATATTATGGTACTTTAATATACAATTGTCACCACTATGCTAAAAATACCTTAGGCAATAAAAAACTTACCTCAAATTTAGCACATTAGACAATCTCTCGATACTAAAGTTCTACCATAAAATTCTCCCACTGCAAGAGTTCCTACTCTCAGAGCATCTCTTGTCATGATGTCTATCTCTACACTATCATATCGTCTACTCGTCCTGAACTCTCATTAAGGAATTACAAACATGATTAGTTTCTCTCGTATCTACAAACCAGGAATGGCTGAACGAGTAACTAAACATGATTTGACGAATAGTGCAGTAGACACGAGTGAGTTGTTCATCCTTAGCTTAAATTATTATGTTGTTTCTTAGTAGTGTCTTTTCTGATAGCAAATATAATGCTTGCCTTTCGGCTTTTACTTGCATCACGTCTGGGGAATAAAAACAACAACCTTAATTGGATTTATGAATATATTTCTACTTCCTACTACCAGATGGTTTAGAAGTAGAACCAATTTTCATTCACCAATATACTAGTTGTATTCCTGACGAGTCTTTTACCCACAAATAATTCAATTAGCATTTTTGTCAATGAATAACTCAACCTATCAATGTTTTATTCATTCAAAATTGCTTAAAAGAATTATATGGGACCTCTTTATCTGACCGACCTAGTTTTCACTATCGATCTGAGATCCCTTGGTCACATGTTCACTCAAAAGGTATAATATCCCCAGAACATGATTACGTCTTGGGGCTCTATCTCATCTATGTGTTCATTAACGCCCTTATTGCCACTTACACTGCAACCCGATCTTGATGCCCAAACATCTTTACATGTTTGCATCATATCATATGCATCTGACACCGGTTGATGCTGATGTTGCACTACATTTGACATATGCCAAGACGTAACCAGCGACATCTCACTAACCTTATCCTACCTTTGATAGGCCCTGGGTATTTACACCACCCGCCTCATCACTAGGTTCTTAAGTGCAAAACTTGGTACACACACACTTGTATTCCTTCGCAGTTAAGACAACTTTTAAAAAAAAATCTCTTCCAACTACAGTAATTCTAGTTAATTTATATTATTCGAGAATCACATCCTGGGTTCAAAACCTAGCATCTTTAATTATCTGACAAACACGATAAATAAAAAAAATATTTATGTCCCAGAGTATGCTTAACCTTTGAATTCAACTAATATTAGAATTCATCGGCAATTCGATTTCCATTTCAACCGCCTGTGACGATGGGCCACTCGACTTTGAAATAAATCAAACAGACAGCGTCACTTTAGATTTATTATCTGGACATTTACTTGTCCAATAAAACTAAATAGCCGATTCTTAGGCCCAACAAAATTAGTAACAAGAACTCGATGGGAGGATATTACCAACCTTATTGTTAAGTGATTCAACCATTACTTCGTACTGAACTGAATCTCTTAGTTTTAAAGAACACCTCCGATGGGGAGACTTGTCCAACAAACTAGATTCAACAACTATCCTTGTAAGGAGATTTGCCAAACAATCTGTAATTAACCATGGTACCGATGGGGCACTCATATCAATTACATTATTTCCAAATCAGTAATGGAGGCCTCGGGCTTCATTACTTTGCCAAAGAAAACCCTTTATCCACTTAATGTTTTTGTTTGAAATACTTATTTTATTAATTTTGAAAAATATACTCCTTATTTGACTTGACCAAAATTTACAAAATAATATCTAGTTTAAACAAACAATTATTTTGTGACCAATTTTGATCTCAAATGAGCGAATAATTTTTCATTAATAAAATTAAATTCAAACACAATTAGATTGATATAGACATGCATACAACCGTTTTAATATCCATGTTGTCTGTGATATCTTGATTAGCGACTATTAACAAATAACAAACCAATCAACACAACATAATAAAACATCCACCCATAATAACAAAAACAACACATAAACTGTTATTATGGCCATGTCTTCATCGTCTCGATAGTCGCTTCCAATACTTGAATGCTCCATCATCTTCGTCCAACCTTTTGGGTCCATCATCTTCTTTAAATTTCGGGTAAAAGACACTGACCACCCCTGGGTTTAGGGAAAATTCCACTGACCACCCCTGGGTTTTGGATAAAGACACTCCGCACCCAGATAACGGAATATTCCGTGGACAGTTTGCACCTTCTGTCATGTTCCGTTAGATAAGTGGTATATTGAATTTTTTCAGACCATATTACCCCTATACATTTTCTGATTTTTTTGCCCAAGTTTACAAAGAGCATCAAGAACATCATGCCAACGACATCAAGAACACCAAGAACATTTCAATAAATTAGATTACTACATTCAAGAACACCAAGATCTTGTTCAAAAAAAAATACCAATATCCACACAGTCTCTCTCTCTCTCACAACCTCCCTGTCACAGTAAATCCACACAACCACAACCACCACCACCACAAGACCATCACCACCAGAAACAAAAATAAGACCAATTCATCACCAAAACATCATCTTCCATATAAAAACCATCAATTTAGACAAGATGTTTGACTGGTTGGGGAAGAACAACACATACCCATCAAAATCTAATTCATTCTCTTAAATCCAAACTTTTTGATATACATTGTTTGGCAATTTTTTTACCTCTACTCATACAAAACAAATCTTTCTAGTCAAATTATCCAAGTCCAAGTGCTTGTTTACACAGATCTTTCTTTAAGATACTACTGATTGATCATGTATTTGACCAAAACATATTCTAAAATATTGCTATCCAGATCACCAAACTTAGAATCCATGGATGTTAATAAGGCAAAAACAGAGAACAAAAAACAAAGAAGAACAGAGTAGAAGAAGAGAGGAAGAGGAAGAGAACCAGTTTTTATCTTCGCCATAGTCCTATTTCAGATCCACCTCGCCACCACCTCATCTTCTTCTTCCTCTTCTCATCCCGCATCTGCTGCGTCGTCGAATTCAATCTCTGAATGGGCAAAAACCAGGCTTCAAATAGGGCACCCTCACGCCGGAGGATCAAACCCTCGTCGTCTGTCTCCAGGAGAAGTACGGCCTGGAAGAAGATCGCCGCGGAATTCCCAGGCCGGACCGCCAAGCGGCTCGGCAAGTGGTGGGAGGTCTTCGTCTTCCCCTCCGCCTCCATCTTAGTATTCGTGTACGGCGATGGCTCCGATCTATGGAGGTCTCAGTCTTCAAAATCCCTCCCCGGACCACCAGCGGCGGCCACAAGTGCGGCGAGTGGCTCCAGACCGACAAGATCTGGACCGGCCGGCTCCGCGTCGTCTCCTGCAAGGACCGGTGCGAGATCCCAACTCCGGCGACCTCTTCGCCGCCTGCTTTGTAAACCCTTGCCAGCGAGTGAAGAGATTTGGGGATCTGGGTAGTGGGAGGAAGCTGGCGGCGAAGGTGGATTTGGGAGAGAGTGATGAGATGGTGGTGGTGGGGGAAGATGAAGGAGAAGATGGAAGGGAAGAATGTTGGAATAGATGCCCTAGAGGCAATCTAGTTTAGTATGAATTTGTAATTGGCTAGAAAAATTCATTTATTATTTATTGGATATTTAATATAATGAAGTCCTTAGATTTACAATCGTGTTGTTTATCTTAAATATCCCTAGTCAAGTATAATGATTAAATGGGACAATCATCTATAGACTAGTATGGGGTTGGATTGATATGGAGATATCACGATCCAACACATAGGTGTGCATTACGGAATGTTGCACTGGATTGACCCATCACCGAGAAGGCTACATACACGTTATGTTGAGTCACAAGTGCTTCTCGGGTACAATGGTATTGTCATCCTTAGACTTGAAGTCACTAGATATTCTAGTTGTGGATCATTGTGATCTTGGTAGCGTTAAACGCTACACCGTAACTGGGTAGTTATAAAGGCGTGTACTGGATACAATGAGAAGCAAGCTTAGAGATCGTAGTCGACGTAGAGAGGATTTGCCCCTCCCACATAACGGGAGCAAATATCCTAGGCCACTCGAGGATAGTGCTTATAGAATGTCTAGCCAGACTCAAATAAATCAATATATGGGATATTGATGTTATTTGCACGAATAAGGCTATTCCATGGATCGAGAAACTAGGGATTGGATATACGAGTGTGACTTGTATGTCTCGTGTCCAATCCGGATATGGAGGCAAAGGGATGAGACAATTACTTGTACAAGGTTGTCTAGATGACTATTCTATTAGTTGGCTAGAATGGATGTTTTGCTAGAAACCGCTCCATATTAGCAAAGAGTTGCTACCAACTAGATATAACCTATGGGGTCACACGCTATACAGAGTTGTACTAGATTTGGGAATTAATTAATTGGATTAATTAATTAGAAGGATCACTTTGCAAACCCTTGCAAACTTAGTAGGGACTAATTTGCAAGGAAGGGACTAAATTGAATTCTAGTAGGACTAGAATAAGTCCTTTAGGTAGTTAACAAGGAGTTGTTGGACTATATAAAGGACCCTCCTTCCTTCCTTCCTCATAACTTATGCTCTAAAGAGAACATAACAAGAGTGGGAAAGAACAAAGGAGAGAGAGAGCAAGCAACAAGGAGGACGCCGCCCCCTTGCCGCCGCCCCTCGTCCCCGACGCCACAAGAGGGCCGAAACCCCTCTTTGTGCCTCGTTTTGCGTGATTCCTTCACCCTCCTCTCATTCCGGGATAGCACCAAGGAGATTGGAGATCTAGGATCAACTCTAGGCGTGGATCAACTATAGAGAACGTGACACTATTCGCGTTTGAAGTCATCAAGGAGAACCCAAAGGTGTGTTTATGATTTCTTACCTTCACTATCGTTATGCATCTAGACTTGTGATCCTTGGAGGGTTTTGCATGGTTGTTTGTTTGATTATGCTTCCGCTGCGCGATCCATGAATCAAAACCCTACAGTGGTATCAGAGCCACAGGTCATAGAGCATAAACGTAGTTTATGTGTTACATTCTTGTTGTTTTACACCTTAATTTATTGTTTATCGCGTAAAACAAGACAAATCAAGCATTGGATGCAATTTGTCAAAGAATTAATCATAACAAGATTCAATTTTTGCATTGGATGCATGAATTGGTGAGTTTGAGAAATTTTAGGATCTTAGATCTAGGGTTTGGGCATCCTTGGGGATGAAGGAGTTCTCCCAAAACAAGGAAACAACCAAACTTGGGCTCCAAGCAAGGAGGTTGTTTTGGAAACAACCTCCACAAGGAGGTTCGGCCCCCTAGGGGACCGCCTTCTTGCTTGCCGCCCAAGCTTGGCGCCCTAAGGGGCCGGGCGGCCCTAACCCGCGGGCCTAGCTTGCGGGTTTTGGGCCGGGCCGGCCCTAGGGCTTTATGGTTCACTTTGTTTGGGCCCGGGCAATTGGATTGTTGGGCCCATGGACCGTTTTAACCCTAGAAATCCTAAAATCAATTAAAATTGACCAAGCGCGTTAAAATTGGATTTTAACTGTTTATGTGCAAATCGCATGGTGATTGGATATGGCCTTAGGATGTGGTTTGATGTGGATGTTTAATTTTATGGTTTGGTTTTACGGCCTGCGAGCTGATCAATTAATTGTAATAATTAATTAGGGTTTTATGGCCTGCGTGCCATTTTTTTTCTCAACTTGTGAGATTTATTTTATTTAGTATAGATATTAGCTAGTGCTAGATAAAGTAGATTGTTAGCCAAGATTGGAGAAAAAGAAGCCCAAAGCCAAAGAAGCCACAAAAGATGGAGCATGGAGCATGGAGCACACCACATGACTATGAAGGATGGACCAAAAGATCAAGACGCATGGAGATGTGTTTGTTTAGGGTTCATAGATAATTCCATTGGCTTGGAATTATCTTAGTCTAGAAAAAGGCCATATCCACATCACGTTTAATTTCTGTTTTGTGGTTGTTTATTTATTGTCTTATTATTTGTGTGGTTGGTGTATGAATGATGCATGCAATTAGGATAATAAGATAATTAGACAACCCGGATCTATTATTTAGAGTTGAGCCCAAACTCAAATAGATAGATTAGTTGATATTGATCAACAAAATAATTAAAATTGAAGAAAAATCCCTCAAATTTTAAATATTGTGTTCTTGCCTTCTCGTTATTTAAACACTCATTATCATCATTATTTATCAAGTTCGTGCGTGCCAAAGCATGGCGACTTGGTTCATAATGATGGAATGCGATGGCACGTAACAATGTGAAATTGTTTAGATAAGAGGTTGAACACAACTAGGCTATTAATTTGATTAAGAAACCTAGAGGCAATCAATTGGGATTATCCATATGGATGGATAAATAAGGAGTTATTTGCCCGATTGAACCAAGAGTTGCATATGGGATGCAATTGGAATTGTTCCTACCTAAGAAGTAGTCGAATTATGGGTGACTTGCCAAAGCAAGCTCATAAGGAGATGAAAAAGATGGATCTTGGCCCACTAGAAAATATAAGGATATTTTCCGCATTAATATCTTGAGGGTTATTAATCCGTAAAAAAATAGTGGGAGCTATATTTAATAAACTAGCCATTATTAAATATACTCAAAAAAATTCACAAATACTAAAACTTGCGTATTTTCCTTTTGTAGAATTCCAAATGGCAAACAACTCATCGAGTTCACAACATTCCCTACGATCTGTCCTTGAGAAGGACAAGCTCTCTGGAACCAACTTTCTTGATTGGTACAGAAACTTGAGAATTGTTCTCAAGCAAGAGAAGAAGCTGTACGCAATAGAGGAGCAAGTTCCAGAAGGTCCAGAGAATCAGACACCTGCTGCCTTAAAGGCGTATCAAAAGCGTGTTGATGACGCTAATGATGCGGCCTGCCTAATGCTTTGCACCATGACCTCTGAGCTTCAGAAGCAACATGAGAACATTAATGCTGTCGATATGATCGAACATCTAAAGCAGCTCTTCCAAGAGCAGGCGAGGGTAGAGAGGTATGAGGTCTCAAAGGCACTGTTCAAATGTCATCTGGCAGAAGGGAACCCGGTGGGACCCCATGTACTCCGAATGATCGGGTACTTGGAGAATCTCGCCCGGCTTGGGTTCCCGGTCGGCCAAGAGTTGGCAACGGATCTCGTGTTGCAATCGTTGCCTGAAAGTTATGGACAGTTCATTATGAACTATAACATGAACGAGATCGTTAAACCACTGCCAGATTTTCTCAACATGTTGAGGACGGCTGAACAGAGCATCAACAAGGGTAAGGGCAAGACCATTATGATGGTGCATAAAGGAAAGGGCAAAAAGTTTGCCTCTTCCTCCAAGGGCAAAGGCAAGTCAGTTGCCAAGTCCAAGGAACAAGCCCTTAAGCCTGTTGGTGGCATTGCCAAGGTCGTGACTAAGGGTGAATGTCACTACTGTAGTCAACCTGGACACTGGAGGAGGAACTGCCCAAAATATCTGGAGGACAAGAGGCTTGGAATAGTGATTCCACCACCACCAGGTATTTTTGTTGTAGATGTCAATTTAACTGTCTCTACATCATGGGTATTAGATACTGGATGTGGATCTCATATTTGTCGAAATATGCAGGATCTAAAGAGAAGTAAAAGATTGGCTAAAGGGGAGGTAGATCTGCGCGTTGGGAATGGAGCAAAGGTTGCTGCGTTGGCCATAGGCGTGTGCGAGCTATCTCTGCCTTCAGGATTAGTTTTAGAATTAAATAATTGCTATTTTGTGCCTGCTATGAGCAGAAACATTATTTCTATTTCTTGTTTGGACAAGGAAGGTTTTATTATTTCAATAAAGAACAATTGTTGTTCCTTTTATTTAAATAATATTCACTATTTTAGTGCGCAATTATTTAATGGACTTTATGTCCTTGATCTAAGCAATCCTGTCTACAACATTAATACCAAGCGGATTAAAATAAATGATTTAAATCCTGCTTATTTATGGCATTGTCGTTTAGGCCACATAAATGAGAAACGTGTATCTAGACTCCATAAAGATGGATTACTAGACTCATTTGATATTGAATCATATGAGACATGTGAGGCTTGTTTATTGGGAAAAATGACAAAGTCCCCTTTCAATAAGAAAGGTAAGAGGACTAGTGAGCAATTGGCGCTCATACATACCGATGTGTGTGGGCCATTTGCCACGCCTGCCAGGGGTGGTTACGTCTACTTCATTACGTTTACTGATGATTACAGTAGATATGGATTTGTGTACCTTATGAGGGCAAAATCCGAATCCTTTGAAGTGTTCAAAGAATTCAAGAATGAAGTAGAGAAGCAACTTGGCAAAAGTATCAAGGCTCTACGATCGGATCGTGGAGGAGAATACTTGAGCCAAGAGTTTGACGACTATCTTAGAGAGTGTGGGATAGTGTCCCAACTCACTCCACCCGGAACGCCACGATGGAATGGCGTGTCCGAGAGGAGGAATCCAACCCTATTGGATATGGTTCGGTCTATGATGTGTCAAACCGATCTTCCATTATCATTTTGGGGCTACGCTCTATTAAGTGCAGCTTTCACCATTAACCGTGTTCCATCTAAATCAGTCATGAAGACACCATATGAGATGTGGAGTGGGAGGCGTCCCACACTGTCGTTCATGAGGATTTGGGGCTGCAATGTCTATGTAAAACGTTTACAATCAGACAAGCTAGGGCCTAAATCGGATAAGTGTAAATTTGTGGGGTACCCTAAGGAAACTAAGGGATACTACTTCTACAATCCAACCGAGAACAAAGTGTTTGTTGCTCGGACCGGCGTGTTTCTAGAAAGAGAGTTTGTCTCTAAAGAAGCAAGTGGGAGGAATGTAGAACTTGAAGAAGTTCAAGAACCACAAATCACTGAACCGATTATGGAACATGAACAGGAATCACAAGCAGTTGTGGATCCACCTGTTCAGGTAACACAAGAGCTTCGTAGATCTAGTAGAGTGCGCCAGGAACCCGAGAGGTATGGACTTCTCGTAACTGATTCCGGTGACACGATGCTCATAGATGATGAGCCTACTACCTATGAGGAGGCCATGAATGGCCCAGACTCGCAGAAGTGGCTTGAAGCCATGAGATCCGAGATGGAATCCATGTACACCAACAAAGTATGGACTTTGGTGGAACCACCTGATGGGGCGCGGCCCATAGGGTGCAAGTGGGTCTTCAAGAAGAAGATCGACATGGATGGTAATGTGATTACCTATAAGGGCCGATTGGTGGCTAAAGGATTCAGACAGATTCATGGTATTGACTATGATGAAACCTTTTCACCAGTCGCTATGACCAAATCCATTCGAATCCTACTTGCGATTGCAGCATACTACGACTATGAGATTTGGCAGATGGATGTCAAAACAGCATTCCTTTATGGGAATCTCCTCGAGGACGTGTATATGATACAGCCGGAGGGTTTTAAGGATCCAAAGCAAGCCAACAAAGTCTGTAAACTGCAACGATCCATTTATGGATTGAAGCAAGCTTCTAGGAGTTGGAATCGACGTTTTGATGAAGTGGTCAAAGAGTTTGGCTTCATCAGAAACGAAGATGAGTCTTGTGTCTACAAGAAGGTTAGTGGGAGCTCTGTAGCTTTTCTGGTCTTGTATGTGGATGACATACTACTCATTGGAAACGAAATTCCCATGCTGCAATCTGTGAAAGATTGGCTAGGAAAGTGTTTCTCAATGAAGGACTTAGGGGAAGCAGCCTATATACTCGGTATAAAGATCTATAGAGATAGATCTAAAAGGTTGCTAGGCCTAAGTCAAAGTACATATATTGACAAGGTGTTGAAACGGTTCAACATGCAAGACTCCAAGAAGGGGTTCTTGCCCATGTCACATGGAATCACTCTTTCGAAGAGTGGTTGTCCTTCCAATGAGATTGAGAAGGAACACATGAGTAGGATTCCCTATGCCTCGGCCATAGGATCTATCATGTACGCCATGTTATGTACTAGACCAGATGTGTCATATGCCTTGAGTATGACAAGCAGATACCAATCCAATCCAGGTGAGAGTCACTGGATTGCTGTCAAGAACATCCTAAAGTACTTGAGAAGAACTAAGGATGCTTTCTTGATGTTTGGCGGTGAGGAAGAGTTGCGTGTAAGGGGTTACACTGATGCAATCTTCCAAACCGATAGAGATGACTTTAGATCACAGTCGGGATATGTGTTTTGCCTGAATGGAGCAGCGGTGAGCTGGAAGAGTTCCAAGCAAGAGACGGTAGCTGATTCTACAACAGAGGCTGAGTACATTGCTGCAAATGGCGCAGCAAAGGAGGCTGTTTGGATCAGAAAGTTTGTTTCTGAACTTGGTGTGGTCCCTAGCATTGCGGATCCAGTAGAGTTGTTCTGTGACAACACTGGGGCGATCGCGCAATCAAAGGAACCCAGATCGCACCAGAAGTCCAAGCATGTGCTCAGGAAGTTTCATCTGATTCGAGATATTATCGATAGAGGAGACGTTCGGATATGCAAGATTCCTACAGATGATAATCTGTCAGACCCGCTTACGAAGCCTCTCACGCAGTGGAAGCATGAAGGGCACACTAGGAGTATGGGCATACGAGATGCGCCAGATTGGCTCTAGTGCAAGTGGGAGACTGTTGGAATAGATGCCCTAGAGGCAATCTAGTTTAGTATGAATTTGTAATTGGCTAGAAAAATTCATTTATTATTTATTGGATATTTAATATAATGAAGTCCTTAGATTTACAATCGTGTTGTTTATCTTAAATATCCCTAGTCAAGTATAATGATTAAATGGGACAATCATCTATAGACTAGTATGGGGTTGGATTGATATGGAGATATCACGATCCAACACATAGGTGTGCATTACGGAATGTTGCACTGGATTGACCCATCACCGAGAAGGCTACATACACGTTATGTTGAGTCACAAGTGCTTCTCGGGTACAATGGTATTGTCATCCTTAGACTTGAAGTCACTAGATATTCTAGTTGTGGATCATTGTGATCTTGGTAGCGTTAAACGCTACACCGTAACTGGGTAGTTATAAAGGCGTGTACTGGATACAATGAGAAGCAAGCTTAGAGATCGTAGTGGACGTAGAGAGGATTTGCCCCTCCCACATAACGGGAGCAAATATCCTAGGCCACTCGAGGATAGTGCTTATAGAATGTCTGGCCAGACTCAAATAAATCAATATATGGGATATTGATGTTATTTGCACGAATAAGGCTATTCCATGGATCGAGAAACTAGGGATTGGATATACGAGTGTGACTTGTATGTCTCGTGTCCAATCCGGATATGGAGGCAAAGGGATGAGACAATTACTTGTACAAGGTTGTCTAGATGACTATTCTATTAGTTGGCTAGAATGGATGTTTTGCTAGAAACCGCTCCATATTAGCAAAGAGTTGCTACCAACTAGATAGAACCTATGGGGTCACACGCTATATAGAGTTGTACTAGATTTGGGAATTAATTAATTGGATTAATTAATTAGAAGGATCACTTTGCAAACCCTTGCAAACTTAGTAGGGACTAATTTGCAAGGAAGGGACTAAATTGAATTCTAGTAGGACTAGAATAAGTCCTTTAGGTAGTTAACAAGGAGTTGTTGGACTATATAAAGGACCCTCCTTCCTTCCTTCCTCATAACTTATGCTCTAAAGAGAACATAACAAGAGTGGGAGAGAACAAAGGAGAGAGAGAGCAAGCAACAAGGAGGACGCCGCCCCCTTGCCGCCGCCCCTCGTCCCCGACGCCACAAGAGGGCCGAAACCCCTCTTTGTGCCTCGTTTTGCGTGATTCCTTCACCCTCCTCTCATTCCGGGCTAGCACCAAGGAGATTGGAGATCTAGGATCAACTCTAGGCGTGGATCAACTATAGAGAACGTGACACTATTCGCGTTTGAAGTCATCAAGGAGAACCCAAAGGTGTGTTTATGATTTCTTACCTTCACTATCGTTATGCATCCAGACTTGTGATCCTTGGAGGGTTTTGCATGGTTGTTTGTTTGATTATGCTTCCGCTGCGCGATCCATGAATCAAAACCCTACAAAGAATACCAACTGCTGCTAGGTTTCACAGCAAGAGAGGTAGAGAGAGAAAGAGATGGAAGAGAGTGAACAAGAATTAGGTTAGAAATGAAGAAGTTAGTGGTTAGGATAATATATATATGGGGTAATTTTATAAGGTTTTAGGGGTATAATTGTCTTTTCCTTCGTGCTGTTAGGCAACTGTTAACTTCCATCCAAAAAATGGTGCAAAGTGTCTTTATCCAAAACCCAGGGGTGGTCAGTGGAATTTTCCCAAAACCCAGGGGTGGTCAGTGTCTTTTACCCTTAAATTTCTATTACATAGTCCTACCCTACTACATGGATCTAGACTACATAAAATTGAAAAACAAGCTACTAATTAATTTACTATTCTCCACAAACCGGAGACTTTACAATTAATTACAACCCAAAATAGTGCAAAAAACACGGGAATAAAATAACAACCACAAACATAAAATAAAATTTTAATATGGCCATAATAACAGTGAATCTGCAAAACAGTGTTAGCACAATGCAGTCCATTCACACAATTACCGTATTTTAATTGGACAACATGGTTTGATTAATCTAAGCATAAAATCAACGTTGGCTCTGATACCACTTGATGGGAAAATTCGATGAGATTTGTCCCGGACCACGTGATTTATGCATAGAATTAATCATAGACATTCAAAACATTATAACGGTAAGTTAGCTTGCGGAATAAAACTTACCACAGTCCATCCGGACTGGGACGACACGAATCCCGAGACTTTGACCAGCCACTGACGAATCTCTGTTCTGAATCTGACACCGGGACCTTTGCCATTGCGTCCGTCTCGTCGAGATACACGATTTTCATATATGGATCGTCTTCATCCGACCTCTGTAGCTCCGGTTAAGCTCCAAAAACCAAAATCAGATCCTGCTGAAAATCAACTGCGGACCAGAAACTTTGACCGGCGATATCTGGAGTTCTACAACTCCGATCGACGCGCCGTTTCGTCCTGTCTCTACTTTTTTTCGAGATCTACAACTTTCGTGTTTTACAAAAAGCGATCCGAGATCGTTATCTAGGCCTAAACACCCAAAAACGGAATCTGGTATGTCCGGAAGCCTTCCGACGTATGATCCAAGCTCCGATTCAAGTTCAATGGTGATTCGAACATGAAAAGCTCATGGATGCACAGCTGGGTTTTTCTCTCTTGTGTGGAAAAGATGTATGAACAATCATCATCACTTAATAACTATGGTGTACTATTTATAGAGATATATTACTAACCCTAATAATAGGAATACCCATAATTGCACACAAGTCCCTTGTAGGAAAACTTTACATAGCAAGTCCCTCCCTATAAACTTTAGTGTAGCTTGCAATTAAGTCCTAATCATATGATTTGTAGTAATATCCATCAACTATAAAATACCAAACATAATCTCAATTTACATTCCACACACTTGAGACTCAAAAACACTTGTGAATCACATGATCACACTTATGTTGGACTACGTCGGGGACCTCTGGAGAAAATAAATGAATCGGCTCCCAATAATATATTTGAACTCATAATTCAACCCGAATTAAATTCAAAACTAATTATTAATTATAGTTTACTCCACCATAAAACTATAATTGTACTCCGACATTTATTCTCATCATTATGTATGAGCTCCTGTTATTAATATCAGATAACTCCCCACGTTAAGATTACAGATACCCGTTAACGCTGATCTACTCTTACTGACAATTTCGATCTCATCAACATCTTATGTATTCCCTGATCTAAACCGCTCAACCCTTATTTGTTATGTCTGGTTACAAATAACCAGCTGGCCAGACTTGACATAACAAAACCTAGTGAGCTCCCATGAGGGTACATCATTCTCATACGAGACGTGGATTCCATGATTCATTTAGCTTTCACCAAATCATAACAATCATTATCCAATATACCAGGATTGTTGACTCGCATTTGAATCTCACTCAGTATATCAAAATAATAATTAATCAAGATTTGTGTCCACATAAACAATCATAGATTAAGAGTTTCCAATATTACCAATAACAATGAAATATTTTATTATCTCACTTCGGTCAGTCGGAGATAATTATATTTCATATGGCGGTCCTGTTCAACATACACAAAGTATGCTAGCGTAACAAGTTGAAACTATATCGTTTCCTTGACCGAGATGTGTCAGTATAATGTTACACTACAGTCGTTCCGATGGTTTGTCCAAAATCATCTAGACTGTGAACCCTTACTTACATTCCATAAATAACTGACAATCAATCTCGCGCATGCCCGAACTCGTCTGCATGTCCAATTGTCTTAGGTATGGAACATTAGACTTTATAATGCATATTTATATGGCAAATAATAAATAGCGTTTGCATACTCACGTGCTTGCTAAATTAAGATGCAAACAGTTATCTATTAAGAATTATTAATTCAACCATAAATATGGCTTTCTGAATACAATTCCCAACAGGCTGAAGGTAAATTGACCAATTGAAAAAAATAAATTCCATAAAAAAATGGTCAATGGAAAAACAAAACTTTCTTAGATCGGAGAGTTAGCGTCGATTTACATGTTTGCAATTCACTCATCAATTCATTTCCTTCCCGCGACCTACTATAGTCGGAAGTCGGAAGATCTTCATGACGTGGTGAGCAATAGCACTCATCCAATTTGCGAAATGCTTGGGTGTTAAGTTTGAAATCGGGTAAGAAAGAGATGAACCCTACATCATATTCCACCCAGGTCAAAAACCACAACATATCTACGAGCTTCCTACCTTCACCATAATCGAAATCACACACAACTTTGAAGTTGAGCTCAATTTCCAATTCCCAAAAAAAAAAATCTTTTTAATGAATTAATTAATACCAATTATAAAATATCATATTTAAATAAAGAATAATTGTATGAGTAATCAATTAAATCATGTAAATGAAAGTAATTATTTTTCTAGTGAACTAATTACTACTAAATACCAAATAGTAATAAAATAAAAAATTCACGTCTGAGTAACTAATTAAATATTTATAAAAATATAATCATTTTTTTTGTTTATACCATGTAATTTGGTAATGTTGTTGTCCAAAAAAATAAAGCTCAACTTCAATGCGGGTGGGTCAAAAATCCCCTACTAAAAGTGTTCTTTGCCGGCTGCTAAATAGCAACCGCTGATAAAACCAAAGTTTTACCAGCGGATCGATCACCCGCCACCAGAGTACCTCTTTTTTGCAGCGGTTGTACAGTAACCCGCTTGCATAGAAGTTGAATGCTTCCATAAATCTGGTTCCCATACCTTCCTGTGATTTGTTTAGACACAACTTTTTCCAAGTACACACTAAGTGTAGTCTACTTTTCCTTGGTTGTCCTCCCCACTAGTAAGTGGTTAGCAAGCTTTGAATATCTTGAAACAAAGTTGTAGGAAGCTTAAAAGTACTCATGAAGTCATGATATACGTGAGGATAGCATGCAAAACAGACTTGATTGGAACCTATATCCCATGCAAAACAGACTTAAAAAAAAATCTTTGCAACCACTGGCCCTCTTCAGCACTCTCTCATAGATGTAACTGAACACTTCTTTCTTGCTCCTCCCCACCCAAGTAGGTAATCCCGTATACTTAGAATGGCTTATTACATGTTTACTTTGCAGAATTTGAGACACACCCTCATTAATCTGAGTTGGGCATTTGGGACTGAAGCACAAATATGTCTAATCCAAGGTCACACATTGACTAGAAGCAAGGCTATATATTTCCAGACTGCTTTTAACTTCATATGCCTCCTCTGCATTTGCCCATCCAAAAAGAACACTATCATTTGCAAACGAAAAAAATGAGAGATAGGAGGGCAGTACTTCCCAGCTTTCACACCCTCAAACTCCCCTGCTGCATGGCTTGTTGTAACAAACTTGTGAGCCCTTCAGTGGAGATGAGAAAAAGGTAGGGGTATATTGGATCCCCTGTCTTAGTCCTATGATAGGTCTAAACTAGGTCCCAAATCTCCCATTTACAATAATAAAAAATTGAACTGTAGTAAATTAGGATGAAAGCCCATGTTTAGTCGCTGCCTCCATAAAGCACCACCCACCCTATCGTAGGCTTTAATTTTAACATATCTAGCTTGAGGGAATACTTCCTCTTACTCTTTTGAGGGTGAATTTGATACGGTGCAGCTTGTACTTCGTCTGTAGTGTAGGGGCCTTAGAAGCTCTTCATTCATCTGCTGTGACACCTTGTGAACTACTGCTTGCTTGACCTCCTCCATTTGGCAAGATTGAGAAGGCTACTAGTCTATGTTGAAGATAGCTTGTAAAACTCTTGGGGAAATTTGTCCCACATCTTAGAAAATAGAGTTATTATGCACTTTATATATGGAAACCAATTAATGACATTTAATTGAGTTACCATATAGAGTGGTTATCCTCTACAACTCGCACACGCGCGCGCGCGCAAGGCGCAATGTGGCGCTTTAGTGGCGCTTTTGTAGGCGCACTTAGGCACTTTGGCGACGTGGCACGTGCGCGTGTGGCGTGAGTTAATTAAATAATAACTGTTTTTCGTTTTATTTTTCTGGTTGTTATGGCAGTTATTTTCCGGTTGGTGAAAGGATGTGTTGTTATAAACAGTCACAACTGTTATGAACAAACACATCCCTTCATTCATGTTCTTTGGTGAACTATAAATAAGCCAAACACCCAGCAGATTAATATATCAGTTTCAATCACAGTTTCACAGAGAATTCTAGAGAACTTCTGCAGATTGCTGGCTGTAGAACCGACGCGACTTGTTGTATCCTGGAGGGGAATCGCCAGAACCCGGCAGCATAGTGGGGGCGATTTATCCCTTAAAGAAAACGATCATCGTGCCTCAAGTCCTGTTTTCTTCCACCATCCATTATACTCGGCATAACAATTTTAAGGGATAAATCGTACAACAATGGAGAGTGGAGGAAAGACTGCAACTTTCAAGATGATGAATCAAGACTTCGTCAAACTGGACCGGTTTGATGGCACCAATTTCACCCGTTGGCAAGACAAGTTGATGTTTCTACTCACTGCATTGAAGGTGGCATACGTTCTGGACGAAAATTTGCAGCCAATACCAGAACCAAAGGACGACGACACTGACGAATTAAAGGCGCAGCGAACGAAGAGGGAGGAGGACGAACTGGTTTGCAGAGGACACATTCTCAACACACTGTCGGATCGTTTATACGATCTATTCACATCAGAGAAGTCACCAAGCAAAATCTGGAAGACGTTGGAGAACAAATACAAGGCTGAAAAGCAAGGATCAGATAAGTTTCTTATTAAGAATTTTTTTGATTTTACTATGGATGATAGTTCTCCCATTCTCGATCAGGTTTACGAATTCCAAATCCTCGCTAATAAACTTCGAGATCTCAAGATTGTTGTTCCTGATGAGTTGTTAGTGGGGGGTATTATTGCCAAACTTCCTGAAAGTTGGCATAAATACATGAAGGAACTTCTTCACACAACAGAAGACTTCAACCTTGAACAACTTCAGAAACATCTCCGAATCGAAGAAGAGACTCAAATCCGGAAAAGAAACCTGGCGTGTCCTTCTAGTTCTAAAGTGAACTTCGTGGATGACCAAGGTAGAGCGGGAAAGAAAAGGAAGTTCGATGAAACCGGGTCCAATCCAAACGGTGCTACCAAGAAGAACAAGAAGAATATGAAATGTTACAATTGCGGCAAGAAGGGACACATCAAAAAGGAATGCAACAAGCCTAAGGTTCAGAATGGGAATTCCAAAGACAAGTCTAACGGAAATTCCAAACAGGCTAATGTCATTGAGAGTTCATTTTCTGAATTAGTCGCCATGGTTTCCGACATGCATATTGGCATGATTATGGAGTTGAACATGGCATCTGAAGATGCTTCTTATGATTGGTGGTATGACTCCGGTGCTACTGTCCATGTTTGTAACAACAGGTCGCTTTTTGTGCATTATGAAGAGACTCCCAACGAACGTGAAGTTCTTATGGGAAATCACAATGCAGCCAAGGTTCTCGGAAAGGGAAATATTCAAATCCAATTCACTTCTGGGAAGAAGTTGACCCTGCAGAATGTTCTCTATGTTCCTGAAATCAGGAAGAATTTGGTGTCGGCTAATCTTCTTTGTAAGAACGGCTTTAAGGCTGTGATTGAGGCCGACAATGTAATATTATCTAAGGCTGGCATGTTTGTTGGAAAGGGCTATGCTTGTAATGGGATGTTTAAGTTATCTATTAATGAAATAAATGCTAGTTCTATCTACATGATTGACTCTATTTCTTTATGGCATTCTCGTTTGGCGCATTTAAATTTTAGATCGTTGAAATTCATGCGAAAAGATGGTTTGATATCTTGCACTAGTAATCACGACTCTAAATGTGAAATTTGCATACAAGCGAAAATGACTAAGAAATCTTTCCCAAGTGTAGAAAGAAAATCCCAACTTCTAGAACTTGTGCATTCTGATATTTGTGAATTAAATGGCATAGTTACTAGAGGTGGTAATAGGTATTTCATAACATTTATTGATGATTGTTCTAGATATACCTATGTTTATTTGATGAAAACTAAGGATGAGGCCTTTGACAAATTTAAGTGTTATAAGGCTGAAGTTGAGAATCTCATGGAAAGGAAAATTAAAACTCTTCGTAGCGATAGAGGTGGTGAATATTTTCCTCATGAATTTTCAGCGTTTTGTGAAGAGCATGGTATTGTACATCAAACTAGTGCACCATACACGCCACAACAAAATGGTTTGACTGAGAGGAAGAATAGGACGCTAGTGGATATGGCCAATTCTATGCTCTTGAACGCAAAATTAAAATCCTCTTTGTGGGGTGAAGCGTTACTTACCGCATGTTATTTGCATAATAGAATTCCTTCACGGAAATCAAAAGTTTCACCTTACGAAGTATGGAAAGGCAGAAAACCAAACTTGAAGTACCTTAGGGTATGGGGATGCATGGCGTTTTATCGCGTTACAGACCCTAAGAGAACAAAATTAGGGCCAAGAGCTCTCAAGAGCGTGTTTGTTGGATATGCCGAAAACTCAAAGGCATATAGGTTATTGGATTTAGAATCCAATGTGATAGTGGAATCAAGGGACGTAGAATTTATTGAAAATAAATTTATCGATGATTCCAACTTGTCAAAACCTACTCCAACAATGAATCCTGACCTATCTCTTGGAAATAAGAGAAAGGCTTCCGATGATATTGAACCTCCTCGGAGAAGTCAAAGAGCACGGAAGGAAAAAGGATTGGGCCCTGATTTTGTCTCTCCGGATTCTCTTGTCTTTCTTATGGAAGGAGATAGAGAAACTGTCCTGAATAAAATTCCTATTGCACTCGATACGGAAGATGATCCAAAAACATTCTCTGAAGCTATGGCTTCTAGAGATTCAGGTTTTTGGAAAGAGGCAATAAACGACGAAATGGACTCGATATTATCGAATAATACTTGGACATTAGTCGATTTACCTCCGGGATCAAAACCTATTGGGTGCAAATGGGTGTTTAGAAGGAAGTATAATTCCGATGGGTCACTACAAACCTTTAAAGCTAGGTTGGTAGCAAAAGGTTTCAAGCAGAAAGGGGGTATTGATTATTTCGATACCTATGCACCCGTGGCTAGAATAACATCCATTAGAGTGTTGATGGCACTTGCCTCCATTTTTAATTTGCATGTACACCAAATGGATGTTAAAACCGCCTTCCTAAATGGTGAATTAGATGAAGAAGTGTATATGGAACAACCAGAAGGATTCGTGATGCCAAATAACGAAAAGAAAGTTTGCAAACTTGTTAAGTCCTTGTATGGGTTAAAGCAGGCACCGAAACAATGGCATGAAAAGTTCGATGCCGTCATTTTATCCCATGGATTTAAGCATAACCATGCGGACAAATGCATATATTCAAAATTTACGGATCGTTATGGTGTTATTATTTGTCTATATGTGGACGATATGCTTATTTTTGGGACTAACATGGAAGAGATTTCAGAAACTAAGAAGTATTTGACCTCCCAATTTAAGATGAAGGATCTTAATGAGGTTGATACTATCTTAGGTGTCAAGGTGAAGAAACATAGTGGGGGTTACGCTTTATGTCAATCTCATTACATAGAGAAGTTGCTTCTTAAATTCAAACATTTAGGATTTAAAGAAGCTAACTCACCTTATGATTCTTCGGTAAAATTGACTGAAAATGATGGCAGGGCGGTTGCTCAATTAGAGTATGCTAGTGTCATTGGGAGTTTGATGTATGCAATGCATTGTACTCGACCTGATATTTCTTTCGCAGTTTGTAAACTCGCAAGATACACAAGTAATCCTAGTACCATGCATTGGAAAGCTGTTGGTAGAATTCTCGGTTATCTCAAACGGACTTTCAACTTGGGATTATTTTATAATAAGTTCCCAGCGGTATTAGAGGGTTACACAGACGCTAGTTGGATAACTGGCGCAGGTGACAATAAGGCAACTTCTGGCTGGATCTTTATGATTGGAGGAGGAGCAGTCTCTTGGGGTTCCAAGAAACAGACATGTATCTCTCATTCAACAATGGAGTCAGAATTTATTGCCTTAGCGGCTGCAGGCAAAGAAGCAGAATGGCTGAGAAATCTGCTATTGGATATAAAGTTGTGGCCACAACCGATGCCGTCTATTTCTTTGTTTTGCGATAGTCAAGCTACAATGTCTAGAGCATATAATAAAGTTTATAATGGAAAATCTAGACATATTAGCTTCCGACATGAATATGTAAGACAGTTAATCTGTGATGGTATTATTACCATAGTATATGTTCGGTCAAGTGAAAACTTGGCTGATCCGTTTACTAAGGGTCTTTGCAGAGACTTAGTAAGAAAAACATCTAGTGGAATGGGATTAAAACCTTACGATCAGATGTAGCGGGAACCCTACCTTATGCTTAATTGCTAAACAAGGTTTAATGGGTAAAAACAAGTTACATTATGATCGGGAAAAAACACTGATAATTTACGTACCCATTCTAGGATAATCCGTGTAATATTTACGAGGATGAGTCAAGACTCTTAATGAAGTTCATCTCGTCGAGGTAACATAGTTACCGAGAAGATGAAACTTCACCTATATAAACATGAGAGGTTTAGCCGCTTCTAACAAAAGTTTTAAAGGTTTACTTTTGTAAATGTTTATGAATCCAGGATCGAGCACATGGCTCAAGGTGCTAACATAATGTGAATTACTCACCGGAACTGGATAGATTTATGTGTGTGATACTTCCGCTTCTAATTCTAGAGTTTTGGTTTAATCTGCGGACACCAAATACTTTATTAGAAGTTTGAAGTATTTACGCTAATTGAGGTTTAAGTCGAGAGACACCTTCTTGTATGCATAAATCTATCACGATTGAACTGGAATTTACAAGCTAAGTGGGGGATTGTTGAAGATAGCTTGTAAAACTCTTGGGGAAATTTGTCCCACATCTTAGAAAATAGAGTTATTATGCACTTTATATATGGAAACCAATTAATGACATTTAATTGAGTTACCATATAGAGTGGTTATCCTCTACAACTCGCACACGCGCGCGCGCGCGCAAGGCGCAATGTGGCGCTTTAGTGGCGCTTTTGTAGGCGCACTTAGGCACTTTGGCGACGTGGCACGTGCGCGTGTGGCGTGAGTTAATTAAATAATAACTGTTTTTCGTTTTATTTTTCTGGTTGTTATGGCAGTTATTTTCCGGTTGGTGAAAGGATGTGTTGTTATAAACAGTCACAACTGTTATGAACAAACACATCCCTTCATTCATGTTCTTTGGTGAACTATAAATAAGCCAAACACCCAGCAGATTAATATATCAGTTTCAATCACAGTTTCACAGAGAATTCTAGAGAACTTCTGCTGATTGCTGGCTGTAGAACCGACGCGACTTGTTGTATCCTGGAGGGGAATCGCCAGAACCCGGCAGCATAGTGGGGGCGATTTATCCCTTAAAGAAAACGATCATCGTGCCTCAAGTCCTGTTTTCTTCCACCATCCATTATACTCGGCATAACAGTCTACACCTACTTGAAATATTATTCCCTTCCTACTCAGAAACCGAAAAATTCATTGAAGTCACCACAAACAACCCATGGATCATCACCACACGGCCTCAATCTCCGTAAGAGATTCCACGAATGTTTTCTAGCATTTGCATTCGGGTCGCCGTAAAACCCGTCAAAAAGAAAGAGCTATGTACAATATTATTGTTATCTTGAACCCAAACATGAACATGAACATGAAAAATGAAAAAGAAATCAACAAATCCACAACCTCATCATCCAAAGGAGTACCAGACTCCAGCAAGGCCCCTCCTCAGAACACAAAACACATTCCAGTACTGAAACTTGAGTCATTTCCCCTTCGTTCTTGCACAACTTTGTTTCTGACAGAAAATTATGCTCGGACAATTCCTCCCCACCAAAAAGCGGACCACGTACCAAGCCAAGATGTACTCGTATGTTGATAGTTCAAATATGGACCTAAAAAGTTTAAAACGAGTTATAGAAAAAAGAAGAAGAGTTTTTGAAGATTTTCTTAGAACTTCTTAAGTGGACACACATAATCCCGACACAAACTCACCGTTTCCTTTAATCTGATTTTTGTCACACTAAGAATAGGCCCATGTAGGGGTTCACATGTAATCAACAGTTAACACGACTGCTTGTAATTAGGACGGGCTGAATCCGACGAACTCAAACTCAGGCCGGATTTAAATAGGGATTGGACACGTGCTTTTAGTAATTTGGACGGGCTGAATCGGACCAACTCGAACTCAGCCCGGAATTATATAGGGATTGGACACATAGTTTTAGTAATTTAGACGGACTTCAACATAAATTCTCATCCTGAGTTGTAATTAGGGTTGGGCTTAGGTACAAATATTAACAACGAACTAGTACGAATAGTTAGATTTGTATAATCACTACCTATAATATTTATATTTGAAAAATATTAGAAAGCATATTTCCTTTGCTTAGTTGTGCATTACAACAAATATGGCCTTTATTGACCGTTTTTTTTTGTCGACAAGCAGTTATGTGCAGCTAGTTACATGATTTATCTACAATATTTCTGTTTCTCGATGCATATGATTTTTTTGTTGATATTTTAATTTTTATTTTCTTTTACCCAAATAATTAGTCAAGGATTGTGACTATTTATTTAAGTTGACAATCAATTTATTATGTTGACATACTCAATTGTCAACGCCTGAAAAAAGTGAAAAAAATGAAGGGTAAAAATTGAAGTATTCCACCAAATTAATCGAGTTACGATAGAAACACTCGACACTCACACGTACGACACTCAGAAATCCACACTTCTCCCTCAGAAACCTCCCCCGATGCTCTGACGTATGCTCACCGCCCCTCCTCCTCCTCCTCCTCCTCCTCCTCCTCCTCCTCCTCCTCCTCCTCCTCCTCCTTCTTCTTCTTCTTCTTCTTCTTCTTCTTCTTCTTCTTCTTCTTCTTCTTCTTCTTCTTCTTCTTCTTCTTCTTCTTCTTCTTCTTCTTCTTCTTCTTCTTCTTCTTCTTCTTCTTCTTCTTCTTCTTCTTCTTCTTCTTCTTCTTCTTCTTCTTCTCCGCCCGCCCTCGGATGTTCTTATCCCTTTCCTTGAAGCGAAAAGCGAGTCAAAATCCTTAGAGGTTGTCTATGCGCTCACCCTCGCCTGCGGATCTCTCTCTTGCGTTGATGAAGCACTAACCAATTAACATGTAATCTCTCTCCTCTCTGTAATTTCCCTTGGATCTTGATGTTTGCAACTTTCGGGGTTGTGAAATTAGGGCTAATCGAATTTTTTCATTGGTTATAAAGTTGGGGCATGACGGTGCTTTCAAATTAGGGCTAATCGAATTGTTCAACGAGCATGATTTCAGGCAGGACTTTTTTCTCTGTACGCTAAGAGGTGATTACTCTACTCATTATCTGTCTGATAAATTTGAGGATTGTTTAATTGTTGTTTTATTTACACTTTATTCGTAATTAGGGTTCCTTTTGTTCAAATTTTAAGGGACAAAAAAACAACCAAAGTAATTTCGGGCTTGCTACTTTGGTCAGGCAAGTTCATCATTTGTTGAGGGTTGCGTGTTTTGACGAAAAAGAACAACCGATTTTTGTATTCTGCCATGGGTGAATTTCATTCTTATTATGTAATCTTTTGTTTGAGTTCATGGATTTTCCTGCAGGGCTGTTCTCTCGTGGCCTCTACACATAAGTCATTTTTTTGTTTCATGCCTAAAGTACCCAATTTTCGTTGAATGCGGGTGGTTGTTAAGAGATGGTTGTTAACAGATGTGACTTGATTACTCTAGGAGATTATGGGGCGTATCTCCTCTAATACTGCTTGATCTCAACGAGGAGAGCCTCTTCCCTTTCTCCTCTCTCACCATCTCGCCAATCTCACTGCCACCACTGGCGAACCCATCAGCGTCATCCACCACAAGTACCTCTGTGACGGGCTGCCGTAGATCATCACCTTGGTGACCATCTCCGGGTTGTTTTTTCCTACAGAGATGCTCATCGGGAGTTTCCGTCTGATCATAATATTTCGGGTTTTGAATAGGTTTGAGTACGCGCCTTTTCTAATTCGTTCTAGGTTTCTCTGATTCATTTTTGTTTTTTCAAATAGGGAATGGGGCGGCAACAGTTGAATCAATTTTTCTACCAGGTTAGCCATGTTCTAAATCTAGATGAATGGTTCGAGTTTCTACAGCTCTCGGGCTTCTCTTTTTTCCTGCTAGCGTCTTGGTGTTATTTTAGGGATTGGGGATTCGGGTTTCTCACTGACAGCCTTGGTCATACTTTGTTTTGTGATTTTGTGTAGGATTTTACTGATGTAGTTCTTCTACAATTCGGGGTCGGCGATTTCTCGGGATTCTGCTATAGTAGCTCCTTCAAATCGAAGGTAATTTAATCTTTAACCTATGGTTATCTTTGGATTCACTAGCTCTGAGATGGGATTTTCATTTTAAAGGACCTGGTTTGTTGGATTACAGGAAGAAAAAAATAGTACTCTTATTAGTCCATGTTTAATCTTCTTGATAAAGGTAAACATATTTCATTTCTTCGTGATTAACTTTTCTCTGTTTGGCTTAAAGGGTGGCTTGGTAATTTCAAGAACCAATGTGAGCAACTTAGTGTAACGAGTTGGTCAGTACCATTGTTTACGACATTCAATTGCGTGTATCTCTCAAGTGAAACACCCTCTCCATTCTCAAATTCCTTAGTTGTGTTATGGGTTCACAAATTGGACGGGTGACATTTGCGTAGTTCCGTTTTCTTTAGTTGCAAAACAATTGAAGCATAGTTTATATTCATACGGTAAATAGCAAGAACAAAACACTTGCATTAGTATGAAGGTATAATGGCAATGAGACCTATCTGTTTTTGATACATGACTAATTTTCTATGCTTAGGTTTGACGTTCAGTTGACTGCACATGTTATCTGGGTTGGTCTTCTGTTTGTCAATTTTGAATTTTGAATTATAGTTTCAAGTTGACATGAGTAGTGGGTTCGATCCGTAAATTTGAATACACTCTTTTGGGTTTATTGTATGGACTCCTAATTTTCTTATTACTCATTGATCAGCTATCTATCTATGCTACGTTATTTTAGTGTTCTTTTATGTCCAACATTTGAAGGTTACTCTTGGTTGTAGTGGAGGAAAAATCCTGATAATTCTTTAAGGCCTGGGTGTATACATGTATGGAACACCTATGATGTAGCTCAAATTTGATTCCTTGCAGATTTCAAACATATATTAGGCAGAGATAACAAACTGGGAAATTGTGCTGGTGAATCCTATGCAAAGGATGATTTGGAAAGGGGGTCAAACCAAACAAGTTTCCGGGCATAAGAAAATTAGGAACATACTTTGTTACTTTCTTCTTGCCTTACTTTATGGCTGCATTCTGGTTTACAGGTTTTGGTGAATGGACTACGCTAACTTTTTGGGCATATTGGTGGTATATGACAGTTCAGAGCATGAAAGGAACCACCGGCGGTGAAAACGCTGTGTTTACTTTTCTTTTCTTTTTTAGCTAGAACCTACCTGTATGTTTAAACATTGACATGCTAGAAGAACTGGGCATTATAGTCTTAGTTGTTGACACGGAGCACATATTATGTAGTTCATTTTATTTTCGATGTAAAACATTTAGTTGTGGCTGGTTGATTATGTATAACTTTGAGCATTGTTACTAGGGTGGTTTATAAGCTGTGTTTGGATTGTTGGTAATATCGTTTGATGATGTCGGTACATATTTTTTTATAAATTCGTGATAAAAGCGACAAGCATGTACGTCACAATGCAGATGGAAGTATCGACAAACTTTTCTTCTAGTGACAATTTTGGACCCCACTCATCTACATAAACATGCAAATATGCATGTCGAGAGTTAGAAATGCGACAAACAAAGTTGGTCGCTAGATGTAAACTGCGGCATAATTTGATGTCGTGCAGTTTATTTTTTGCCGACAAACAGGGCGCTTGTCAGCTTTCATTCTAACGACAGAGTTGTAGCGACCACAGAAACAATTTTTTGTTGTAGATAGAATTTCTACCGACAGATTTGGTCTTTCTAGCGACAACTTTCGTTGTCAACGGAGGCAGTAATTGTTTTAGTGGTGATATTTTTAATGATATTTATGTTCTTAAACTACTTGACATTCCATTCCAAATTATTATCCTCTTATATCTTAGAAATCATTTTGATACTCTAAATGGATAATTTTTAAATTCGATCTACATTCGTTACTTTTTTGCATTCAATAACAAAATTCGAAATGAATATGTGTATTATCTTTTTGTATTTAATTTATTAATCTTATTGGGCTAGACGAATCCAGCCTGAACCGGAATAGATTTCTGTGAATTTGGGCTTGGACGGACAAACAATTCTCCTAACTCTGGTTGGGCTGGGCTTGGAAAACATTGAAAGAACTCGAGCTTGGGTAGGACAGAGATGCCACCCTGCCCAGACCGCTCGAGTTGCATGGTCAGCCCGTTGGAGCCCAAATTCCTACAATTCATGTTAGAAAATTACGAGTTGCGCCCATGTGCGGTGCACATGTAATTATCACAAATTTTATGGGATTAAATACAATAAGACATAAACCCTAAGGGGTTAGTAGCAAAGGCACATACCCTAAGGGGTTAGTTGCAAATTAAGGAGAAGTTTTGCCTATATAAGGAGGCAGCCTCTAACTGAATAAGTTAGTAGTAGGAATGTATATAATAACTGTGTAAAGAGACGATTTCATTTTATCCAGCGGAAAAAGGTTGCTTTCTCAGGGAGGGCTTATGACTTATCCATATCTTGTGTAAACATAAAATAGTGCGAGAGTAAATAGCTCATTCTTTTTTTTTTTTTGATAAGAGAGAGTAACTAGCTCATTCACGTGTTTAAATAAAATATTTCAACTTCTGAAGAGAGAATGCGCAAAGGGTGCAGGGTCGTTTCAACTAGAAGAATTCTGTAATATCGAATAAACATATTATTACATATCGAATAAACATATTATAAACATATCATTTGTCATTTAAAATCTCTCTTTGTGAGAACATATGACACCTACATGGATCTCTCAACCAATTAATACTCTCCAAGTACATTTTTTTTTCTTGATGTCTAAAATGGCACATCAGTCATCACCAATAAATGCATTATACATTCAATATTATGATTAACCATTAACTACGACTATAATGACATAGGAGTTAAAAAAACTGTAAACATAAATATGAACATATTATTTATGAGAATAGTATCCTAAAAAATATTTATAATTTTACGGTGAGATAAAAATCTGGAAGACAATCGAATAAACATATTACATATCCATTATAATTTATATCATTTACACATTAAATAAATATAGTGGATGAGAAAATCATTAAAATACATAATTTTTCTAATGTATGTGCTTTATATTCAATAAAATTGCTAGAAATATCTACAATACTTGGTTCACAATTCGTGATTATATTATTGAAAATGTCATCTGCATGAATAATACATTTTAATACAAACACATTAATTGTGATTTTAGAAAATGAATTTTAATTAGTTGATACTATATGATTAAATAGAAATGCTCAAAACTGAAATTTAATTATTTTACTATCACTCTTGATGGTAATGTTGGTTCTCAAAATAGTTTTTGGTATAATTATAATATTACATACTATTTGATTGGTACAATTTGATGTTAGTTTAAACCGTTTATCTATAATTCAAAAATAAAGTAAAGGGGATTTATAAATTTCCCGAACAATAAAATGAATTTATCGGTTAAATTAATATGGTGAACTCAAAAACTAAATAAATATGCATACACAAGATTCAAAGTCAATAGAATAAGATATCATAAAACATTTATTCGAAAATTATAGGTAAACTCTCTTTAATTTATTATTAAAGATGGGATATGAAATTTTTCGTGCCAAATTGATATATTATAAAATTAAGGTTTCGTATCGTTACAACTCTATAACATAAATGCAACATTTTAATCGTTCATGAATATTTGTGTAAACAAATTCGTATAAAACGATATTCTTAAATGCACGTTTTATATTTTCTCTCGAAAAAAACGTGTTGTATCATATCCGTTCTCTTACAAATTTAAGTAGAAGAAAATATAAATATGTCAGTAAGTAGAAATGCTCAAAAACTGAATTTTTAACTGTTTTACTATCACTCTCGATGGTAAGGTCGGTTCTGAAAATGGCTTTTGGTATGATTACAAAAATACATAATATTTGATATTTCAAATCGTTTATCCATAATCTAAAAAAAGTATAAAAGAATTTATAAATTTTCGAACAATGAAATAATTTTTCAGTTAAATTAGTGTGGTGAACTCAAAAAATAAATAAATATCGATACATACGATTGAAGCTACGACCACTTCGGTGCAACGGTGTTCTTAGTGTTTTTTCCAACCAGATTCAATATCAATGCTCATTAGGATCCCGGGGAATCACGTTATCACATTTGCACAGTTTTAATATAAACCTCAAGATTTAGCTCATATGTTATTTTCCCCCTATCCTTACGGGCCCACCATTTTCCCTCCCCCCTCCCCATCCCCCAAACAACTAAACATCTCCAACCCATTCCTTTCTTCCCATCCAAAAATTAATTTTGAATATATATTTAATGATTTAAAAATAAATTTGACGCCTTTTTAACCATGTTTTCAATTATTTAATAATTATAATTGTTAATTGTATATAAATAAACTTTATTCCTCAAAAAAAATTATTAAATTTATAAAAAAATAAGATAATGATAACTTTTCGTAAATATGCTTTTCAACAAATCATGAATACAGTATTAATATTAATAAATAATCATAAAAAACTGAAATATATTAATCATAATAAAAAGTAAATAATATAATCATAAAATCTTACTATGTGTAATTAATATTGTCAAATATTAAATTAATAAACCACTCCGTGTAGGGGGAGGGGGAAGGGACGCCCTTGGGGGAACCCCCCTAACCATCCCACACCCAAGGAAAAATGTATCCCCATAGCACCCACTCCCGCTCCCCCTCCCCTCATAGGGTTCGACATGAACGTATTTTTATACGGTTTTCCCCCTCCCCTCCCCTCATGGGGTTGGAGTTGCCCTAATAAACAATACCGTTTTTGCTAATTCTTGCATTTTTGTATTCAGTTATATCAAATCATGTGCTTTTTAGGATTGACTCTTATATGTTTTTAGTGTTTTTAAAAATATGAAATGCAAGCACAATAAAAAATAAAATGGGTGCATTAGAAAACAATCTCCTAAAATAGAACACCTCAAGTGATCGAAGATGAATTTTTAAGACTTTTTCTTTAAAGTGTATTCATTGTCTATATTGTAACATCTTTTAGAGTTAGTGTGTTTTGTAATTAGGTTAAAAAATTAATGATATTAGCTTATAGTTTTGTATGGTGTTATTATTATACAGGAATCTTATAATACCTCATTACGTATAAGACTTTTTTGTGCATAAACCCGCGCTTTAGCGCAAGGTATCGCCTAGTTTTGAAATAAAATGCTTTCATGCATTTCGTCTAACTTCTGGACCTCTTTTTCTTCATATGCTACAAGAGAAGTCCTACTCTTAGCCATATGAAGCATATGGTGAACTCCTAGCACTTTCAACATAATTGTAGGCTCTTTCCACTCTATTATTTGTAATGAAAAATCTAGAAAAAGATTTAATCCCTCATTAAAGCAATTCGGGAGCTGCAGGAAGCTCACGCACAAAGTTTCCTCGTTCCTAAAGTAAGAATCTTCACTTGCAATTGGTTTGCACTAATGTCCACGCTAACAAGAAAATTCCAGAAATCTCAATCTCTTAGCTGCATGGCCTTTGTGATCTTTGGAATGAGAGGAATAACAAACTGCAGGCCGTAGAAGGCCACAATAATAGTTTCAAATAGTGCACAACCCGCTGATGATGCATCATTCATGAAATTGTTCCTCAACCTCGTACTCATCACAATCTGTACAAGATGCTGAATAGTGAATACTTCTGTGGAGAAAGTCCTCTCCGACCAACCTATCCTGATCCTCTGCTGTTAATGGAGGAGAATTCCAAAGCATACAGCCGATGACTCCTTTCAGCTGTTACATCTATGAGAAGTGTCTCGTAGATGTGGCTACAAAAATATTCTTAGCTTCTCTATAAAGGCTAGTTGCTTTCGGCTTTGATGGGCATTATCCGTCTTATGAACAAAATATCCTGAGTCTGCCACACTAATGCCACTAGGAAGTAACTTGATCTTCTAATTGATATTGTGCTTCTTAATTGAGCCAATTGTCTCTGCTTAGGTTAGGACTGTTGTTAGCTTCAGCAATTGATTCCCTTTTCTTCCTCTAATACGCTTCTCCTGTGTATCCTTTCTATACTTCTTTTAGCCAGCGCAATAATTCCGTTCTCTACATCTTGAGTGAGAAACTAAATCTGCTTTAGTATTGATGGGAGGATAAACCCAAGATATCTATAGTGTTTTGTCTAGGTTACAAGGTCTTTGGTGAGATTGGTTCATTCAACTTTAAAATTGTGCTTGGTTTGTTGGTTAGTCTCTACAGAGATTTTTGCATCTGCCTTGAGAGGGTTTCCTCATCATATTGATTAGACCGATGAAAAAAAATGAGAAGTAAAGATTTGTATTTGAGTTGAATGCATACTGGAGATGAAAACAATTATTTTGGGAAAAATGATCTCGGTGAACTCTTGTGAACTAGTGTTTTTGCCTTCGAAAATGTGGCTGGTGGGTTAGTAGAAGTCATAATGTTGAATGAATGCACAGGAATAGTTGATTTAGATAGTTCTCTAATTTGATCGAAAAAATTCCGCGTCTTTGTTTTTGTTAAGGACAACCTTTGAGTAGCGAAGAACCAAGCTTTTTTGCTTGAATCTCAACTTAGGAATCCCACTACCATGCTTCATATGACGCCTTGTGTTGCGTCCGAAACTAAAGGGCTTAAAATAGATTAGCTTGTAAGTTGTAAGTTGTAACTATAAAATTAGCTTGTGAGTTGTAACTATAAAACCTGAAAGTTTAAACATCCTTTTTTATGGGCGTACAATGGTCGCTGACATGTTGGAACGTGTAATGGAGTATATGATTAGTTGATAGATTGCCGTTATCTTATTTTCTGTGTTAATGTAGTGCCTATATGTTAAAAACATGAACCTTCTCGTGATTGACTTCGGTAGAAGTTCTGTTTGCAAGAAGGATGCGGGGCAGCCGGTTCAACAAGATGAGGCTAGGCATTACTGGTCTTCGTAGTGTTGGGTAAAAGACACTTTTATGCAAAGACATTTTTACAATTTACCCCTTCCAAAGGACAGTTTCACCTGTTCACTTTGCCAAATTGGCACCTGCACTCTTGAATTATGACGCCGATAGACTGGGGGTGGGGATGGGATGGATAACTGATAGTAGTTTCTGGGAAAAAATTTCCCTCTTTAAGTATGGAGTTACACTATCGGAGGGTTTAAGTGTCCGTCCTAAAGCACACTGAAGCGGTGAAAGTGTCATTTCCCAAACTTGAATGCATGAAAGTGTCTTTTACCCAATGTTTAACCGGTGTACAAATGGACCTAATGTTTCCGGCTCTTAGAGAACATGTCGCATACCCTTTTACTTGGCTTAGTTTTACTGGCATTGCAGTTTCATAAGCTGCACACCGTTTTGTTTGATTCATGATGATAATGTATTTCAGAGGAAACTTATCTGATCTTACTCGTGGCTTTTTTTTCATCGTTCTCTTGTTTTTGCATCTTTTGAGACGGTGTTGATTGTAGAAGAGACTTGCTTTCATTTTGTTTGTTTTGTCGAGGATGGACCAGATTTCCTCAATCTTACCTTACTATTTGTAATTACACAATTCTTTTATGCTTACACTTAGACTTTGTAACTGAGGATTCGGTGTGATTTGGGTTAATCCCAGAATGTTTAATTTTGATAGGTGCAGTGTCCATTTGAGTACAGTGTGGGTAGAAAGATCAGTGTAGCAGCAGAAGGTCTTTCAGATGATTTTGCAGATTTCAGAATTTTGTTGGTTTCAAATTCATAATATTGTTACTACTTATTTTTACACATTAAGGAGACAAAGGAAAAGGATTTCATCGTGTTGTATGCAGTTTCTTGTATCGTCGGGGGCATGTGGTTAAGTGAAATAACAGATTCACCTTTGTTATCTGCCAATTTTCACGGAGGGGGTTTCGGATTTCTTTCTCCGTCTTGCGCCTCCATAGAAACCCAACTAGCCATGATCTTGCCTCTATAATGCGAAGGAAGAGCCACAATATCAGATACTCACAAAAAGAAGAACGCTGAACAAAACCCACATCATATAGCCTTTTGAAGTACACAAGCATCGGCGGCAGTATTTCAGTTTCACACAATCATTGGTGATAGGTACATGACAGTAAAATCGGAACAAGATCTGGATAGCATAGAAAAAGCTCTATAAGAATCATTTCCCATAAGCTATAATGCATGCCGGACATTACTGTTGGGAAGAACAAATAATTAACAGATCGGGGTGAGATGGGCACCAACCGACTCCGCCATGGTTGCAACCGGGAGATGATGGAAAGACGCACTACCACTGAAATTACGGGTAGTAAATACACAGAAAGTTCAAAAGGCCTGTCGATTTACTAATCTTAACTTCATAGTATATCCATGTTTTTTTTTTTTTTTTTGAAAGAACCTATTCGGAGGTAGGGCGGTATATCCCCGCTTTCATTAAATTGGGCTCCCATCCCATAAAACAAATAGATAGGGGGGCAAAACCTGACCCATCACTAAAAACAGTTTAAGCCTATTAAACAAGAAATCAAACGGGCCTACCTACATTAAATTTATAATGGGCTAACAGGCCCAAGATGAAATCCGGTGGAATAACATTAAAACTAGCCCAACTTTTCTCTCTTAAACCAAACGGTGCCAGTTGGTGTGCAACCTCATTAGCTTCTCTTCTGATTCCACGAAGATGACCAGATTCATCCAAACTTAATCGCCTCTTCAGCTCGTGCATGCATCGACCGGTCTCGGTGTTAGTAATCGCCGTTGTCTTCATCCATTGAACTAGTAAGTGGGAGTCTGTTTCCAGTTGAACAGGCGCCATGGACAGATTTATAAACCACAAATAGCAGAAGTCCAAAGCTTTCGCCTCACAGATAGTTGAATCTGAAGAAAAGGGGATCTGCCCACATTTCGCCGCAACAAAACACCCCGTATGGTCTCTAATCACACAGCCTTCCCACGCCACTTTGTTTCGCATATCCATCGCCGTATCGGAGTTCATCTTCAACCAATTTTGAGGAGGTGGTTTCCAAATTTCAGGGATACCAGAAGCCGGTTCCTGACGTTGATCTTCTCTGGCAAGAGATATGTCTACCTCACTTATATAATACTCTGAATCTTCAATAATGTTGGTACTCACAAACTCGTTTCCTTTCATTACTAATTTGTTCCTTCTGCTCTTGATCAACCAACAGATAGTCACAAATCTCTGAAGATCAGCCATGCTCAGCTCCACTACCAGGCTACAGTCAAGACGATTCAATTCCTCATTAAAGAAGCCCTTCCCAACGGCGCTACCCCTCCAGATCCGTTAGGTCTTTGAGCGTTCAAAAAATAGGTGTTGCCTGTTGTGTACAAGAGAATCCTGCAGAGAGAACTTGTGTACACCGAGGGCAGAGAATAGAAATGGCACAGGAAGTGTTGGGTTGTGTGTAGGGAGAGAGTAAGGCAATAGTACTGTGTGAGAGAGAGACATGATTTAGGCAGAGCTTTCGCGTATCTCAGATCGTTCTTCCTTTGTATGGAAGGTTTAACGTCCTATATATAACGGAGAATGTGACCGTAGGTTTAACGTCCTATATATAACGGAGAATGTGACCGTTGTAGTGTGGTTAATGCGCCCTTTAATAGCGGCTTAATTAGCTTAACCACAATGGCACGTTCGTCCGCGTATATAGGGACCGTTACGACATGTTACCCGCGTATACCGGAACCGTTACAAGGTTGACCGGGTTTGACCGGGTCTATGAAGCTCGTGCCATAAATCTCTCAAAAGTAGTTACTAGGGGTCGTGCGCGGGCTTGGCTCGCACGCGACATGACATACTCTAGCCTCCAAACCACTAAGTCCCTACAAGTCCCGTGCAATGGTATGCGAGGGCCCTGTCTCGCAGCCCCCACGTGGATCAGCGCGGCTGGTGATCCAGTGTGTGTGGAGCACATTATGGTGTGCTAGATGATTGCCACGTGGCTAAGATCTGTCTGTCCAGAAAGCACTATCTACACCTGTCTTCAATTCCTCTGTTACAACGAGGACAGATTACAGATAAGTCCATTCCTCTCTTACATAGATTACTCCTTAAAGGAAGGTAATTATTAAAAAACCTCCATGCAAAGATTCACACTTTTTCTGGAAGTTCATGTAATATGCAACATAACAATGTAAGTTTTATTTATTTTCAAAAAAATATTGAAGCTTTTTCGAAATATCATTATTTTTTGCGATTTTATGCGAAAAAATAACCTTTGATCCTCTTGTCATGGTGTGTATCTTAACTTAGGCTGTTACAATACGCTTTGCAGAAGCACGATGCCACATGTTAGGAACCAAGAAGAGTGATGAGACGAAGAACAAGAAGAAGAACAACACAAGATTTTAATGTGGTTCACTAGCTATGAGGCTAGCTACATCTACGGCCAAAACAAATCAATTTAGTGATGAGAACCCAATTACAATGCACCACACAATGTTAGTCTCGACCCTAGGTCTTTATATAGGCCTAGGATACTGACTTGTGCCCAAAGAATCGGTCAAAATATTTCAAAATTAAACAAGGAAATAACGAAACCGCCCCAGCCCAGATGTCTTCCTTCAAGAAGACAATTGTCTTCGCACGAAGACAATTTGTCTATCATGAAGATAATTTATCTATCACGAAGAGAAACAGAATAATCCCTATTTTGACTTCGTTCTTGATTCCTTTGCCAATTTCTTTTTCTCTTCTCCAATTCAATGCTAGAGTTTTAATTACCAAAAAACATAACAAATATCCACCTTGATCGAAACTCCCTAGCAACCAATCCAATGCACTTCATCAATCAAATTGTGGATTCGCCTCTCGATGAAGAACGCCTCCACCTAATTCACCAAATTGTTTCTTCGATTGTCATCCGTCCTTTCAACGAACATGCCAGTTGTGGTTGCACCTCCAACAATCAAATTCGAAGTGATCCGCCCAAATAGAAACGACCAACCAATCAACCGATAGAATATATTCCCAAACTTGCGGTATTGGAATACATTCACTATAGGCCACAACAAGCACGTCTTTGCGTCTCAACAAACGTATAGACTTGTGTGCCTCAATCAACACACCCTAATGCACCATGACAACAATGCATCTCCCCAACATCTCACCAATGACACTTCATGACAAAAGTGTCTATCAAACAAGTCATGCCAATTGCGCCGCCAATACTTACCGCACCAAGACGCCAATCGAGACAAACCCAATAACGTGTCAACATTCAATGCGTGCGCAGTAACACGCCTCCAATCAATACATGCCCAATAAAATGTATCCAAACAATTCGCGCCCAATAACGCGTCACCAATCCATCGCGTGCCAACAAGACACCTCAATTGCTTCATGCCACGAGCCAAATCGCCGGTTGATTCGAGTCGTATCCACCTTAACTTGAATCCTCCTAGCGCCAAGAACAAGATCGCTCCATGCCGATGCTCCAACCCTTACGAGTTCTTGCAACGGATGAGCCCGATTGAGATCCACACGCCCATTGCTCCACGCCGGAAGCCCGATTACGCCGGAACGCCGATTGCACGTGATCCTCCAAATTTGCGCTGGAATGCGCGCCTGATGCTCTATGAAAAAGAATCCGATTTTTCCCCCAATAAAGAACCCAATAGCTCCCACAACAAGGAGCCTAACAGCCTCCCAATAAAGGCATGATGTGGTGGGTGTATCAACAATATCCTCATCACCAAAACGATTGATCTTCTTCCAAAACTAATTCGCCATCACTCCTCATCAACAAACCCTAACCCAACAACCTGGCTCTAATACCAGTTGTTAGAATACCCTTTGTGGAAGCGTGATGCCACTTGTTAGGAACCAAGAAGAGTGATGAGACGAAGAATAAGAAGAAGAACAACCCAAGATTTTAACGTGGTTCACTAGCTTTGAGGCTAGCTACGTCTACGGCCAAAGCAAACCAATTTATTAATGAGAACCCAATTACAATGCACCAAACAATGTTAGTCTCGACCCTAGGTCTTTATATAGTCCTAGGATACTGACTTGTGCCCAAATAATCGGTCAAAACATTCCAAAACTGAACAAGAAAATAACGAAACCGCCCCAGCCCTGATTTCTTCCTGCAAGCACGAAGACAATTTATCTTCGCACGAAGAGAAACATAAGAATCATAATTTTGACTTCGTTCTTGATTCATTGCTTTGCCAATTGCTTTTCCACTTCTCCAATTCAATTCTAGGGTTTTGATCACCCAAAAACATAACATATGCAGTGATAGGATTTTAGACTATCTCAAATACAACGATATGTGGAGGTGTGATGGAGGAAAAGTGATAATTACTAAACAGGGGGAGGGGAAAAGTCTATAGAAAGAGAGTGGTAAAAACAACCCAAACTGAAATCTTTAAATTAATGAAAATTGGTTCATAGTTAGACAAGTAATACTAAGGGAAAAATCGTCATTTTAGATGTAATTAATTTTTTTTAGGAATTGCATCATGTCGTCCGTTTAGCCGAGTTCGAACCTGGGACATCTTACAGGGGCTTCAAATGCTCTACCACTGAATTGGTACTCATTTGCACTTTTGTTTTTTGAGGGAAATACTCATTTGCACTTTAGCTCATTGTACATCGGATAAAAATGCAAGAATTCATTTATGGTGGATTCCGCCCAAAATGAATTTTACAAAACTTAGTAAAAATACGACCCTGGATTATCTGCTAGTTTAATCTAATGGGGAATACGGGAATATATCTCTATCTCTACAATTTAAAAGTTTGGAGATGTGTTCCGACACGAATACTTTTACACTACCTATAATACCCCCATGTGTTAATTTAATAACTAAAAACCCGCTAAAAGTCCTAATTAAAAAATAATCCATCTATTAACCTTAGACTAATCATCCTTGCAAAAAAAAAAACAAAAAAACAAAAAAAAAACAATAAAAAAAAACAAACTAACAAACAAACTTGATCAATCTCTACTGGTACATCGAAGGTGCAACCATAGCGGTTCGATAAATCACCAACCGATCCGCAGACGGCTTTTCTGTTGCAATGGCAAGCATCAAGTTGAAAATATCTGGAGGCTGCCGATTTTAATTGACAAGCTTGTGAAGATTTTGATGGTCTTTGCAAGTGCCACGTCTCATCAATCATAGCCATTCTGAAAGACGTTTGCAGAACTTTTCCCATAGAGTCCTGACATGTAAGAAATTTCTCATGTTCTCAAAGGGATTGATGCACAACGTTCTGGTTTTTGTTGCCCCTTGGGAGAGTTGTAGTTCGTGTTTGTTTGTAATCTACAACAGGTTTTGGGCATTGGACAATGCGCGGCAGGGGTCTGCTGCATCCTTGGTTGGAGGTATTGATGATTTGCCTCAGTGTACGATTGTGCTTGGCGTCGTCTTCAATTGCGATGGAAGAACTAGGAGAACTGGCTTATATCTTATTCGTCACCTCCAAATCGTCTCGAGTAAACATTAACAAATTAGTACAATTCTTATTCTTCTCTGTTGGCTGAGTTGACCGGTGAAAGAATTTAATGTTGTTTGGATCAATGTTGTCACAGACATTTCGACCAATATCTTCTGCAATAGGTCAATAACTTGTATGTTCTCTAATTCGACTGTGTTTTGCACTTTAAACACCCATTGTATTACCATCACCCACTCTCTTGGATCTATTTTTGTTCCTTCCTTTTAACCAGATCAATTGTCTATTGTTCTTCATTTAATCAATAGTAAACTGTCATACTGGTTCTATTTAATTGGTAGTGTGTATTAAGGTCATTTGAGTTCAAATGAAAATGATAAGCCGATATGTTTTGTTTGTTTTGGCACCAGAATCTCTTGCAAGTCTGTGATGGAACAATTATGTTCTATTGAGCACTGAAGTTGAAGTATCTTTAAGGAGCATCAAAATTGTCCAATGACCTCATAGATGTTTCGCCAATTTGGGGCTCCTGAGTATCTTACTTTTGATAATTTTTAATCACATCATTTTTCAAATTGCTTCATCCAATGTTTTCTGATAACTTGTAATTATGTTCTTCCTTATTCATGCCTTCATCATGAGAAGACAATTGGATAAAAACGTTACCGAGTTTTCTGCGAAAGATGTATGTATATATGTATTTCTACAAACATTGCTTCATCAAATGTTTTATACAAACAAGAGCGCTTGGCTTCCGTTGTGAGTTAGATAATTTTATATTCCAAAAGTTAACTTTGACATTATCATGACATTGTACATAAATAATGTAAAATTCTCCCGCCACAGTGAAAATAATAGTACTTTAGCGGAAACATTGGAGGTCCGTATATATACATATATATATATATATTGTTTTTAATAACAAGTTCACGATGGGTTATCAAACACCTCATGGTTTCATCAAGCCTCCATATGAAAACAAGGAACAACTAAAACAAAAACAACATATATATACGTTTGAACTATGTTTGATGGGGTGTTCCATTATACTGTTGTCAGTGCGGAGCTAGAGGGAAGGGATTTTATGAATGAAAACACAATACTCCAATAACTTTTCAAAATTTTCGGCCTCTAATTCTGCTATTGGTTTACTAAATTCTTTATTATAAGACACAATCCTTGTTTGAAGACTCTAGCCGACTCCAGGTAAGTTATGAAACTTTTGACCTTCATGATTTGTTAAAATTTCACCGGAAAGGAAGGCACTCAACTATTGTGTGTCAGGTTAATTTGTTCTGCGTATGTTCTACTACAGGGATCCCTTCTATCATAGTTGATTTGAACGTTTAGGTCATGCAAGAGAAATCAGGACTTCATGTCTGTTAATGACCTTATATATTCCCGGTTCATATTTACTCGCTGCATTAACCTGATGTGGGATTGGGAGAAGAAGAAAAAAAAAGATGAAAACATTTTCATTTCCAAGGTCAAGAACTCAAAAAATATGTTCCCTCTCAGGTGAAAACATCTAACATACATTGGCCTTATCAAGTTCTAGAGAGTATTTTTCATGATGTCATTTACATGCGAGTATGATGTCTCCTCCAATCTTATCTTATATATATAATATAAAAGTGAAAAATTCCCGAGGTGAAATCACATTTTGTCATTTGTTTTTATTTAAGCATTATGAATATGACATTTGTAATTCTACGTGTCGATTTTCTTCTAATCAACCAATGAGTAATGGACATTTACTCATTTATTGCTTTGTCATTATGATCATAAGTTTTCAATTATAGTTTGTAACTCCTAATCAATGAACACTCATTTTAATATCATAATAGTAAATTAATATTGAATGTTCATGCCTTATTTTATGACGTGGATATATATATATATTCTACATGTTAGTGTAATATATATATATATATAAGTGATAATATAATAAATTTAAAAATTATTTAAAAGCAGAAAGCAGGTTAATGATCTTTTCGCATGACAAAATTTTCCTTAATATTAAAATGATAATATGATTCTATGCAATAAGATAAATTAGTTTTTATGACCTGAGTATTAATGTGTTTTGAATATTAGCACAAAATGTATATGATAATAGCATAATAATTTAAAAAGTATATAAGTACATGATCTTCAATAGTAATTCTGGTTATAATTTAAAAGAATTATTTTTCAAAGAATCTTTAGTTGATGTAAATTATATAGTTACAAATTTTAATAAAAAATATTGTGATTCTATGTAATAAGATAAAATTTATTTGATGACATCAATATTAATATTGTTTAAATGTTAGCACTAAATGAATATGAAAATAGCATAATAATTTAAAAAGTTATATAAGTACATTATCTTCAATGCTAATTCTTATTATTTTTTAAAAATAATTTTTCTTCAACGAATCTTTAGTTGATGTATATTATATAGTTTTAAAATTTATAAAAAAAATAATGATATTATATTTAAATTAAATATTGATGCAAATAAAATTGCAAGAAATGAAATTCTTGAAGACACATGTCGTATGCATTTGTGCATCTACATATATTTAGATGACATTATAGATTTTTGAAAAATATCTCTCACTAATTAATCCATGTTAATCTCCTCATAATTAACTTGCTTACTTTTAAGTTAAACGATTCTCATAAGATTTAAGATTACTCGATCTTATTATCTTACTATTAAATTTATTTTATAATGATGTACAATGTTTATGATAATATTATAAAAAAATCAATAAAGATAAATCATATAGGTACATAAACTTGATCGAAATTATGCTTATCATGTTATATTATCATTAGAATCTTCTCGAATCATTTTGTTTATCAATCTCACTATCATGACAAATTGTCAAGAAAATGGCAAAACGGTTTCAATTATGTTTAAAAAAAGGGATGAACAAATCCTCAATTAAGATAATCCATTTGCATTAGATGCATTTTATACTACCCAATTTAAATGTGTGAAAACTTTTCTTATGAGTTCAAACGAGATTACTACAGCATCTACAAAAAAATGGAGTTTTAGTGGTAAGATGTTACACTTTTTTAGAAGAATTTATAATTTAATAAATTTAGATAAAATAATAAAAATGTAAAATATTAGGGCTGATTTATCATTCCAAAGCACTAGTGTTACCTTCAATAGATTATAGTGGCGATGTACCAAACATAAAAAATTACAGATCTATAAAAGTTTATTTGAATGGAAAAGAATTTAATTTTATCCATTAAACTATGTTTTAGTCGAAGTTCAATTATTTAAATCAAGATATGGTAAGAACCCCCGCGCTTTGCGCGGGGTATCTCCAGGACTACTGGGGATAAAAATTCACTACAAAAATTCTGAGAGAATTAAGGATGGCTAGGGTTTATACCATATAGGTAGGACATTAAACCCCCTTCTACTGACATAAAATAACTATACATACGAAAGGTGCTAATCAGCTAAGTAAAATACTAAATATCGTCAACACGATGACGTTCTACTTAACCAGATATATATATATATATATATATATATATATATATATATATATAAGCAGACAAGTGCTCATAATTAACCACATATCGCCATTTGTCATTGAAAATATAACATAATTACCCCATTTGGCAGGTTCAAAATCTACATGTCATTAAAGAACCAATTAAAATTTGACATTTATCCATATCATGCTTAGTCATTTCCATGATAATTGCTCTATATTTTCATAACTTATGAATGAATAATTAGTAATTACCTCAATGTCATAATTAAATCAATGTCATAATGGTAATAAGTACTAATGGTTATTATTTGAAAATGATTTTTTTTTATTAAAAGACCCCACTGTTGACTTGCATAATCATAAATAAGATTTGAGCAGTTAAAAATATTTTTCCCTCCGGTATGTACTCTTCTTACACTCCTTCCTTAATGTTTACATTTTTTGTTTCATTTTTTTTTACCGAAATAAATGCAAATAAATTAAAGGAACAATAGAGGATGCAATTGTTCCATGTCTTTTTCTTAAAAAACTGGCGTCCATACATCTTTCATTTCAGTCTCTTCATTCCCTCAAGTATATCTCTTAAAACGGTGATGAGTTCGATGAAAAGGTTAGGAGGAAAAAGTTCCTTGGTGAAGACAACATCAGTTCCGTAAGAGAATAGGACGAAGAAAATGGCCGCTTTATCTACCGGGGAAGAAAGCAGAGTCTCCGAAACAAATGACTGAAGATGTGCTATATTATCCAGTTTCTCCCATTCTAAACCTAAGGGTGATCAAGGTAACCCGCTGTTTGATTACATACCTCAACTGAATGTGTGCTTCGATGTTATTGGTTTTGATTGTGTTCCACTAATTTTGTTGAATGCTTGGAAAATAAGTAGGAAAACTAGATACAAACATCGGGGCTCAAATAATCCTTCGTTTTCCATTTGTGGCTTGGTCAAGTTGCAGTTTAACGTTGGGTTTTGTTTAGTTTTGCTAAAAAAAAATCAGCTATAGGGATGGGATGTTCCTTACAAATATGTATAACAGCTTATCCACGGGTAATATCTCCATCCTGGATCATAATGTATTCATGCTCAAGTAACGCTCTATATTTGTTCCTACATCTCCTTTCTTAACAACAATTGAATACATGCCTAATTTCAGATATTTATGGTGTGCCGGAATCAGGTTAGCAATTTTGTGGTAAGTTTCTAATTTTTTTCTACCCGAATTCCCTACCCGAACAAGAGACGCATTGTTAGACAGATCAAAATTCTATAGACGATAATGCTTTAATGTAAGAAATTACACACCTCAAATAAATCTATCAGAGAAAACCATAAGGGCTCACACCACTGAAGTTAGAAAAACCATATGTGTGTGAATTTGTTAAATTGCACTTCATCATTGGTTTTTATTTTTATTTTTCCTCTTTTTTTTTTCTTCTTTTTTAAGTTTCAATTGGAAACATGGCGGAGTTCCTTTTAAATCTATGTATCAATTTGAAATTTATTTTCTTTTGGTTGAATGTGATTGGTTGGATTAGAGGACAAAATACACAGTGGCATACCTTGGAAACCCTATTCAAGGGTGATAACAAAGTAAAACAAAGAGGCCTATTAATTTTTTGCACTATATGAGACTTCGTATGTTATATGTTCCAAATTTGGTAGAAATTAAGGTTTGGTGCTATTTTCTGGAGCATTCCAACTATGTTGGTGCTATGATGGTCACACCTGTGTGCGAGCTGTTGGTGAAACTCGTACAAATGTTACTCTTTCATGTCCTTGAATTTCACTCCAAGGTCCTTTACTAATTTATCAGCCACCTTTATTTCTTAGTCCAAACTAAGAGTGCATTGTCAGATAGATCCAAATCTTCAAGAGGACAATGCATTAAAGGTAACAAATTAGCAACTTCAAGGACATCTAGCAAATGTAGCAACTGAGTGCACACCATTAACGTTAACATATTTTCCTTTTTTTGGGTTCGTTATGTAACATTTTTACCTTGGGTTATTGTTTGATTTCGCATAGATACTCCAGTTGAAAAAATAGGGATTTCCTTGCAACGTTGCTCATCAATTTGAGGTGTAAATCCCTTAATTTTGCCAAATGTGATTGATCTGGGTTAGAGGGACAAAATACGCATAAACGTACATGACATACCCTTGGATACCCTTTTTATACAATGTGATCTTCTAGGTTTAACAATTAAAGGAAAATTTAAATCCTCCATTTGCACTAAATAAGACTCTCTAAGATTAGGTGTCACATTTGATAATATTACGGAGTTTTGTTGCTGTTTATTGAATGACATTCCAAGATCTTTTAAAAAATTAGGTATTCTTTTTATTTTCATTTTGCTTACAACTATTGCACTGCTATTTAGCTTTCCTTTTCACATTCCATCCATGTGTTTTACTACAAGACTCCATTAAGTACAATGTTCATTTTCTTTATGTGACTGTCTTCTTTTTATTTTGATAATTGCTCAGAAAAGTTGATGAAGAATGTGCCAAATTCAAATCAGTTTAGAGGATATAGTCCCAAACTTTTTTTGATTACACATAGGAAATTACTACCTATTGGTAGAGGTAAGACGTCCAGGAATATAAAGACTGGCCTTTGTTGTCGGTTCTGCATTAAGTGTAAAATACTTCAGTAGCTTTGTTATGCAATATATTCTACAGTAATTCACAGTAGATTTCCCGGGATAAAGATGTCGTCATATTCGCTTTAGTGAAATGAATAACGACTCTTACTTTTTAAGTATTTTTTATTTGCTTTCTGTTCAAAGAAAATAGTTCAGGTTTAAAGGAGTTATTGTGACCATAAAACTGTCTCCATGAGCGAAATTTGTATGCCCCGCTTTTATTTTCACATAACTTGTCTCTTCTTGGTTTTGAGTTTTAAATTTCTAAATTTTGTTTATGACTGGGTATATCTCTACAGCTTAATTTATTTCATGTTATTTGAGCTTATATAATAATTTATCATAAAATGAGAGTCCAAATATACAATTGTCTCTCCAAATACTACAACGGAGCAAAATGACATGCTTATTTTAGATTCATGAAACCTACTCATCTCAATTTGTGGTTTGAGTAAACAAAACAAAATGTTATACTTCGTTCTTTGAGTTAGTGCTGAATGTAATATATGATATTGTTAGTTCATTTTTGTTTAGTTTCAATTTATCAAGTTTTTTGCGTCGTTGTGTTAGAAAATAGTTTCTGGTACATTTACACATATGATAATGAAGTTACGTTTTCGAACACCACCCCAAAACTAGCTCGGACCAGAAACACCCGTAGTTAACGAACATTACTTCAAAAGAGAAAATTAGTAGCTAAGGAGGAGAACGAGAAAAGTATTATTGTCAGAATGGCCCATTTTATTATCACAAAGTTATTACACTAAATTGATATGTTTGAAAGCTTTCTTTTGTTACATTCTTATGAAGGATAGCTATATTGTTTTGTGGGAAAGCCTAAGTCAAACGAATACTAAGTTCAAAGACAAATTTTGCTTCAAATGATGGGAACGAGACATATGATGTTGTCACTCAACTCAATCAAGTTGTTACATTACATTGTCGAGGATAAAATATTATGCGTGGTACATTTATATGTTTGGCGTATAGCCACTCTAAAGCTGGGATAAAAAACTATATAACAGAAATGAATGTTGAATCACAAAACATGTGCCACTTCAATATGTCACACTATCATCAGGGATCTACGCAATTTTGTTGTTGACTCTGAATTCGTGTAAACATGGTTTTGATAACTTCTGACGACATATTGGCCCAACTTTATCCTTAGCCTTAGAGAGCACACATCTTACTAATTTGTGGAATAAGGCTCTTTTAATGCTTCTTTCGATGATGCTAGAGTAACATCATTCATGGCTTCTTCTGCTTTCAAATGAGTGATATTTAATGCAATAGGAAAAAGTCGGGTTGAGATTACTCCCACGTGTTGTTAACGTCATGCTTACAAGAATTCTGAGTCTACAACTTCTATAAATGTTACAGTAAGAGAAAACATATTTTTATTAGATAATTACATGATATGGAACATCGTTATTAGCAATGTTCTCATGGACATTGTTATGAATAAGGCTGGTGGTTTTGCATTATGTGCAATAATTATAACATTACAAGTGGTAGAGATATTGGTGAAACCATGTTTTTTTGTCATTGAGAGCTTTCCGACTTTATCTTCTGATCACCTATGCACGGGCAATATAAAAGCCGCTCCGCGCGAACGCGCGTGGTATCGTCTAGTATATTTAATATTTGCACAAAATTCTCCAATGGTACTGTGTACACTTAAAGAGTCGGTAGCTATGTGACTTAGACCAATTAAGGTTTCTGGTTCTTCCGAAATAATTAGAAACTCGTCTTCTCACAAGGTTAATTTGCTAATGAATGTCCATGAGATAAATAATTTGTTACTTTATAACACCAGGAATAAATTTAGAACAAATGAAGTAGTTCAAAATTGAAATTACGTGTTGGACATATATAGTACTCCAATAAAGATGTGTGATTATATATTACCTTTCTCCATCCCTTGAAATGAAAAGTATGATAACATATAACTCAGTAGTTTACTTTGGTGATATGATGCCGGAATAGTTGTTGATTGTCCATAGAATGTGTTACCATATAACGCAGAAGAGCTTCTGGCATATAAATGGATTATACGACAACTAACATGAAATATTTTTTACTTCCTTAAGAGTCGACGAGTACCTGCGCATGAGCCACGTAAATATAATGCTGTTTGCAACTATACTTTCATCCTAGGGCTTATGAGCGGAAATATTTTGCACGGAATTGATGTGTGAGTTTCAGTGGAAGCTCAGAAATGTTCCGACACAATGTTACTTAACATGAAAGTTTAGCTTCGCTTATCTTCATGTTTAATGCATTTGATTATGAAAAGATCCCTAATCTAATAACCGTATGATCACATTCTCACATGTTTTGAACTTATTTAATTAAGATGTTAAACGAATTGTAATTCATGTGTGGAACTGGAAAATGAGTAAAGGGCATTGATTTTTGGTTTTACATTCAACAACTGTATGAAAGAAGTTAGCTATTATAGAAGGCACTGTATATGAGGATAAAAGGGTGATGATTATCAAAAATCCGCTCATAAGATCTCATGAACAATTCAAATCCAATAGAGAATTCCACGTGCAAAGCACGTGCTTCCAACTAGTAGATATTAATAGTTCGTGGTAGTGTATTTCGACGTGGAGGTGATAGTTAAAACTTGAAATAGTAGTTAAGATAATGGTTAAGCTTCGAAATAGCATTATATTTTGCATTTGAGACTTTTTATCAATCAGGAGAGCTCATATGCCAAATAATTGCATCTTAAACTATTTCATTGCCTAATTTGCGATTGGCATTAGACAACTCATTTCGAGATGCTTGAGTTTTTCATGTTTGTTTCTACTCGTTAGCATGGGATGGGAATAACAACCATGCATCCCAAGCCAAGCTCTTGTTTGGTGCTTGAAAGAAAACAAGGCAGCTTACTTGGAAGGATCCTGTTGCTACGCAGTGGTGTTTGTTGTTACTGTATTTTCTCTTTCTGCTGTTTAGTTGTTGCCGCCTATGCATTAAGACATTTTGCCTTTGGTGGTGTCCGTCTATAGGACAAGGAATAAGGATTAGGCTCATCTAGCCTTGCCGGGAAAGTGCTCTACGCATGTCCCTTCGGTAGTATAGTTCATCTACAGTACTTCAGATTTAGGAGTTCAAGTTTAAACACATGTAATATATGCAAGGTATGTGGTTGCGTCTTGAGCACCATGCATTTAGTGAGGGAAATTTCACCCTCACAACTTGATTATTGTACTATGTTCTTGAACTTATCAAACTATTAATATTGGGCATTTGTTTTGTTGTGAAAAGCAATTTGATTAGTTGCATTTTTTTGTGAGAAGCATTGCACGTGATGGAATTGGCAACCTGCTTGTATTCTGCAATGAGGAGAGGTCATTGCTCATGCCTCTGCTCGACACATCCCTTCTGAAGTACATCGAAGGTGTATACCCCGAAGTTCTATCTACAAGCATGAAAGGTATCTCACGATTCATATCATTAAGTTACTGACATTACTCTATGAAGATAGTACCAAACTGCTTGAGCAACGATAATCTTGCCCGATCAGACAACGAACGAAGAGTTCATCCGTTCATGTTAATCCTATTTTCATGGAAGATTTCCTCACACTTCAATAAACTTGGGATCTTTTAGACCTCAATAATTGTTTACTTACTACAAACTGTTGTAAGTAAGAAAAAGAGAACTGAATGGTCTGCTCTATATATACCAGTTAGTCATAATCGACAAGGAAAAATTGCATCAATCCAACAGTAGAGATTAGTCATGTGTAAGATTCCAATAGTTACATTAAGAATGTCCTTAAAACTTATGTAAAAATAATCTAGAGAAGCCTGTGAACTATTAAAAAATAATGGGTAACATTCACTTTGCACCCCTATGTTTTGGCAATTTGTCACCCGCTACCCCTGTGTTTCGGCTAATGCACTTTACCACCCCTGTAAATGACGGAATCCAAACGTCTCTCCGAAAATACTGTTTTACCCTTGAATTTTTAAAAAATTACGTACTATAAATCCTCTTCTCCTTCTCCTCTCATTCTTCTTCTGATTTCTCTCGTTCTCTCTCTGTCTCTCTCTCTCTCTTCTTGAACAAACCCTAGCCGCCACAATCCACCAACACTGCTGCCACCACCGACCCCAACACCTCCGCCATTGTCGCCACTCTCTTCTTCCTCTTCTTGTCCCTCTCCAACCCTACCCGTCGCCAGTTCTGCCTTCGTTCATATCCAACGATAGGTTGTCGAGTTCACCCACTTGGGTCTACATAGGTGGTTGTCGAGTTTTGCTCGATTACAGAGGTGCTAGATTGATCTGGGTTGGGTTTGAGATTTAGGGATGTAGTGGTGGATTCTCGGTGGCGGTACTGTCCGAGTTGTGGTCTGAGAAGAGGAGGATGAAGCAGGAGGTGTCAGTGTTGATTTCCCGGTTTTTTTTAAGTCTCTCTTCTTTCCCAAACTCTGCTTTTCTCAGTCCATCTTCGGCAGGGTGATAACATAATCTGGGTTGGTGCTACGACCTGGTTGTTTTTATTGCAGGGATGGTGTGTTGGTCATGTGGAGATGGGGCGGCATTAGGCTTTCAATTTCTACAAGTTGGAATGGGAGAGAACAAAGATTGAGGCTTAATGATGGAGCTATGGATCTATTACACATATGGGTTTTATAGCAGAAGTCAGGCTGGTGATTTCTCTTTGAATAGAGAAAATAGACGAAGGGTCTCTCGAGTACCTCCGAATTTGATAGCAAGCCTCATCTTCCTCTCAAAACTCTCTGCCTAGCTTAAATTTTTTTATTGGATTCAGATTTTGAATAGTTAAATCTTGTTGGAATTTGTTGGTTGGAAAAAAATGGTGAAGCATGTTTAGCTGGTAAAATTCATCGGTTACCTTATAATTTATCAAAATGTTCTGCCTCTACTCCTTTACACATGTTACAGCGATGTTTGGGGACCAGCCTCCACTTTATCATTTAATGGCTACAAGTACTATGTTCTGTTTATTGATGATGCTTCGAGGTTTACTTGGCTCTTTCCTCTCAAACTCAAATCTGAAGTTACTAATGTTTTCATCAAATTCAAATTTTTATTGAAAAATTACTTTGCTCTTTTACTAAGATAATTCGATCTGATGGTGGAGGTGAATATACCTCTTTTGTTTTTTAGAAAGTACTTACTGACTCTGGTATTTTACATCAAAAGTCTTGTCCCCATACTCCTCAACAAAATGGGGTATCTGAACGCAAACATCGTCATATAATCGAGACTGCTGTCACTTTACTCACCAATGCTTCATTACCTAAACTTTATTGGTATCATGCTGTGGCAACAGCCACCTATTTGATTAACAGATTGCCTAGTTCTAATACACTTAACAAATCACCTTATGAGATTCTTTTTCATGAAAATCACATTATTCACATTTAAAAGTATTTGGTTACTCTTGTTATCCGTGTTTAACACCTTACACTGCATCTCAATTAGATCCTAAAACTAGACAGTGTGTTTTTCTTGGTTATGCTGATGGCTATAAAGGGTATCTTTGTTTTTATAAATCCGTACAAGTTCTTTATTAGTCGTGACGTTATATTTGATGAACTATCTTTCCCTTATGCTTCTCCTTGTACTTCTAAACCCACTGACAAATCTTCTGTTTTTGCAGGACCCTTTACTGATACAGAACTGGATACTACACCCCCTACTATTGCACAAATATTTTTTGTGCATCAAACCAGTTCTGAGGACTCTGGGGGGATCTTTGCAGCCAACTGCTTCTTGAGATGTTGTTGGTTCAAGTCCTGTTGCGCCCCCAGCAGTGTCTGCACCATCATCAACCAGCAACGGTTTTGGCGAGGCAATATCTCCAACTCCAGAGATGACAACCCCCCCCTCCCCTTCTCCAATACGACATCCTGTGCAGACACGCTCCAAGTCTAGTATTTCGAAGAAAAAGACACTGTTTCATGTCACTACTGGTTCTGCTTCTCCCTCTTCATATTCTGGTTTTCATGTTGCCTCTTCACACACTTCTCCTTCTGATTCTACTTCATTTACGGAGGCTAATAAACATTCACAGTGGCGAATCGCCATGACTGATGAATTTAATAGCATCCAAAATCAAAAGACTTGGTCTTTGGTGGCTCCTCCACCTAACACAAATATAATTGGGAATAAATGGGTCTGTAAAACTAAATTTCATCCAAATGGTATTGTTTCTCTCTATAAAGCTCGATTAGTCGCTAAGGGTTTTCATCAAACTGCTGGTTTAGACTATGACGAGACATTTAGTCCCGTTGTAAGGCATGCTACTGTACGTTGCATTTAGCTTTAGCTACCAATTTTGGGTGTCCTTTACAACAGCTAGACGTTAAAACCGCCTTTTTACATGGGTTTCTTAAAGAAAATGTTTACATGAAACAGCCCCCCCCCCCCCCCGGATTTATTGACCCCAATTTTCCCAATTTTGTGTGTAAATTACACAAGTCAATATATGGTTTAAAACAAGCTCCTCGAGCTTGGTTTAAACGTTTTACACATTACTTGCTTTCTTTAGGTTTTCTACTCTCTTACGCTGATTCTTCTCTATTTATTCAACACCATCACAACAAAATTACAATTTTGCTTCTTTATGTTGACGACATTATTGTGACTGGCAATGATACAACATATATCACTTCTTTGGTCTCTAAGTTAGGATCTGAATTTGAAATGACTAACTTAGGACCACTGACTTATTTCTTGGGCTTGCAGATTAGTAGAACTAGTGATGGCATACTTATACATCAGGAAAAATATATTCTTGATCTACATTCTCGCTTTAACATGGGCCATTGCAAGCCCTGCTCAACCCCTTTGGCTTTTGGGCTTAAGTATCACATATCTGATGGTACTCTACTTAGTGATTCCACTGTTTTTCCTCAATTACTGGGATCTTTGCAGTATTTAACATTTAGTAGGCCTGATATTGTTTTCGCGGTAAATTATCTCTGTCAATTTATGCACTTCCCCACTGATGTACACTTAAGTGGTGCCAAGCGAATTCTCCGCTACTTACAGGCACAAAAACACAGGGAATTTTTTACCAGAAAGGGTACCTACCCTTTCAAGTTCTTATCGACTTCGACTGGGCTGGTAACCCAACGGATCGTCGTAGCACAACATGCTTTGTCATTTTTCTTGGCCCAAACCCAATTCATTGGGCATCCAAGAAACAACCCACCTTGGCTCGGTCCTCAACAGAGGCTGAGTATCGGGCTCTCGCAACCACTGATGCAGAAATATCTTGGTTCAACACACTCTTTTCTGATTTACGCTTCACTGTTCCTATTTTATACACTGTCAACTTATCCGCTCTTGCGTTAACTGTAAATCCTTTATTTCACGCACGCATTAAGAACATTGAAGTCGATTGCCATTATGTTAGGGAAAAAGCTTTTTGAAAACAACTCATTATTTCTCATGTTTCAAGTGCAGATCAAAATCGCCAACATTTTTACAAAAAGCTTAGTTGTACAGGCCTTTTATGGATTAAAGATTAGGCTGATGGTGCTCTCTCCCCAACATCTTAAGGGAGGCTAATAACGGATCAGCTAAAATACCCAATACACAAGCTCAAGCCCAAGACCATTAGTGTTATTTAATTCAGGACCATTCTCTATTGTTCTGGCCCATCTCTTCACACTGTAAAAACCTCAAACTGTGAGGGCAATTCTGTCTTTGTGATGTATAAGAAACCCTAATGGTTTCCTGCCGTTTGATTAGTGTCGTTGGTACATGCCTATATAAGGCCTTAAGCTTTAGAAGATTAGGGTTATGTAAATATCATTTCTCTTTCTTTTCATCTTCATCAATACACTCTCTCGATCCTTCGTCTCTCTTCTGTGTTTTCTCTCTAGAACTTCACCAGTTCTTTCAGAGAAAACCGCAAGGGTGTGTGCCACTTTATTCCCATCCTGAGCTGTGAAGTTGGCTGCCCTATCATCAAAGTAGCTCACCTTTAATAGTAGAAGAGTTATCTCATCTTCGGTTTCTATAATGTATGTTGCAACAATACCTTTGTGACGATCCAAAATGTCCTTAATTAGAAGATTAGCGTCCCCTTTGAGTATAGTGTTCTTTTGTCCCTGCTGAATAGCTAGATCAAACGCACAATTAGCAGATCTTGCTTCAGCTATTTTATTCAAAAACCAAGACCCTGTAGGGTAGGATCCTGCATCCAAAACCGAGCCAATTTCCTTCCGAATAACCACTTCCGCGCTTGAAAGACCTGTAGTCGGATCTCATGCTCCGTCAAAATTTGTTTTCACTTCCGAGCCTGTTGGAGCTACCTAGAAAGTTTTGTTCCTCTGTCTTGAGTTCTAAGATGAGTTTATGTCCATGCCAAGCTTATCAAGTTCTCTAACCCTCTGCCGAATCCCATAAACAACACTTCGAGTATCAATTAGTTTATTTTCGAAGATCAGCGCATTCCGAGCAAACCACATCGCGTGTAAGTCCAAGAAAATTATATGCGGCGAAAGGCGCTAGACCTCCTGTGCCCAGTTGCAGCGAAGCAGAAGATGCCCTGTGAATTTTACGGCTTCTTCGCAATAATTAACTCACAATTAATTGTATTTTGGTGACAATTTCCATTCGACGCAAATTTCCTTCGTAGCCAACGAATTTGATAATGCTCTCCACGCAAAATGCAGTGTTCCTTCGGGACTTTTACTGACCATAGCTTCCAGTAAATTCTTTTATAAATGTTTGAAGCACCTATATTCACTGTACTTGAATTAACATCCCCATTACAACATCATATTCCGTCTTTACTGTGTAAAGCTCGACCGGGCTAGGCGACCAAATAAGCTTGTCCTGACCTCTAATATGGGGGTGATTTATTCATAGAATAGCTTCATAGTTAACATCCAAGAGCAAATTCCTCATCCTCTGAATATCCCACTTGACCCTCAATTATAAACTACATAGGGCATCTCTAACCATTTGAGGGGAGGGGAGGGGGAGGGGGAAAATGTATAAAAATAGGGTTCAAGTCCAACCGTGTGAGGGGAGGGGGATGGGGAGGGGGTGCTATGGGGAGAAATTTTACCTTGGGAGTGGGAATTGAACCCCATTTTGCCTTGGGTGTGGGAATGCCCACACCCAAGGCAAAATTTCTCCCCATAGCACCCCCTCCCCATCCCCCTCCCCTCACATGGTTGGAATTGAACCCCATTTTTATACATTTTCCCCCTCCCCCTCCCCTCACATGGTTGGACTTGAACCTATTTTTATACCTTTCCCCCCCCCCCTCCCCTCGAATGGTTGGATCCCTTACCGTATCCGTGTTTTTTTGTACATGGAAAGAAACCTAGCGTACTCCTAAGGGGATGGGGTGAAGGGGCTCGAACCCGAGCCAATGAAGTGGCTTAAAGGCTACCTAAGCAACTGGGACCGCCGCCAATCTACCGTATTAATGTTTGTTTCGGGAATCGTAATCAACTTTGAGGAAGGGTTGTAAGGGATCCAAGCATCATTTAATTTAATCCTTTCACTGTTTTCAATCTTCCACCTTACCCCTTGCTAGAAAATACTAAGGCCGACTTGTCTACGTTTTATAAGTTGACCCGAAGATCTTTCATAGGGTTGTAGTATCTGGTAAAGAGTTGTTATATTCTCCTGTGTAGAAAACATAAGAGTTGTCAACAAAAGTAGGTGGGAGACCACTAGTCTTCCCTGAGAAGCAGTTACCCCTGCAAGTCTCCCTTCGTCTACAGACGCAGTAACATTTCGTGACAGAATCTCACTGCAAAGGAGAAACAGATAGGGTGGGAGAGGGCAGCTATGTCTAAGTCCCCTTTCCGGATCAATTTATCACACTGGCGCATCGTTTCTTAGGGTCGAGTATGTCACTGATGAGACACAATTCATAACAATTGAGCGAGAACGAATTCCAAAACCTAGGTGAAAAATGACTCCATCCAAATATTTTCATTGATCATGTCATACGCCTTACTCATATCTAATTTTAGTAAAAGGAAACATTTCGTACCCTTCTTTATGGTCTTTAGAGAATGAATAACTTCGAAAGCTGTAAGGATATTGTCTGAGATCAAACGCCAAAGAACAAAGGCACTTTGATACTCAAAAATGAGCTTGGGTAACACTTTTTTCAACCTGTTTGCTACACACTTAGCCAGAATCTTATACATACCGTACAAAGACTGATAGGACGATAGTCACTAGGCTTGCGAGGTTGCTTTATCTTTGGAGTCAGAGCTATTAGCGTACGATTAAAATCCTTTCCCGACCCCGTTCAATCAACAGTTGTAGGACTTCAGCTGTGGTTTCTTCCCCCACCATGTTCCAATGTTTTTGAAAGAACCCCGCATTATATTCTGCTAGTTCAACATTGGGGCAACAGAGTGGAAAAAGAGATTGGTGTCATCCAAATTTTAACGTCTTACACTAGTTGAAAACTGTAGGGTTTTGATTCATGTATGCGCAATGGAAACAAAAATAACCATGCAAAACCCTCCAAGGATCACAAGTCAAGAGACATAACGATGGTAAAGGAAGAAATCAATAACACACCTTAGGGTTCTCCTTTGATGACTTCAAACGCGAATTGTGTCACGTTCTCTATGGTTGATCCACGCCTAGAGTTGATTCCTAGATCTCCCAAGTCCTTGGTGCTAGCCCGGAAGAGGAAGAGGAAGAAAGATCACGCAAAACAAGACCAAAAAGGGGGCTCTCGGCCTCCTTGTGGCCGACGGGGACGGGCGGCGGGCTAGGGGGGCGTTCGGCTCCTCTAGCTTGTTGCTCTCTCTCCTTTTGTTCTCTCCCACTCTTGTTAAGTTCTATTATGAGCATAAGTTGTGGGAAGGAAGGAAGGAAGGTCATTTATATAGTCCAACAACTCCTTGCTAACTACCTAAAGGACTTATTCTAGTCCTACTAGAATTCAGTTTAGTCCCTTCCTTGCAAATTAGTCCCTACTAAGTTTGCAAGGTTTTGCAAAGTGATCCTTCTAATTAATTAATCCAATTAATTAATTCCCAAATCTAGTTCAACTCTATATAGCGTGTGACCCCATAGGTTCTATCTAGTTGGTAGCAACTATTTGCTAATATGGAGCGGTTTCTAGCAAAACATCCATTCTAGCCAACTAATAGAATAGTCATCTTGACAACATTTTGTACAAGTAATTGTCTCATCCCTTTGTCTCTATATCCGGATTGGACACGAGACATACAGGTCACACTCGTTTATCCAATCCATATTTTCTCTATCCATGGGAATAGCCTTATTCGTGCAAATAACATCAATATCCCATATTGATTTATTTGAGCCTGGCCAGACATTCTATAAGCACTATCCCTCGAGTGGCCTAGGATATTTGCTCCCGTTATGTGGGAGGGACAAATTCTATCTACGTCCACTAAGATATCTAAGCTTGCTTCTTATTGTATCCAGTACACGCCTTTATAAATACCCAGTCACGGTGTAGCGTTTAACGCTACCAAAATCACAATAATCCACAACTAGAATATCTAGTGACTTAAGTCTAAGGATGACAATACCATTGCACCGCAAGAAGCGCTTGTGACTCAACATAACGTGTATGTAGCCTTCTCGGAGATGGGTCAATCCAGTGAAACATTACCCCTAATGCACACCTATGTGTTGGATCGTGAGATCTCCATATCAATCCAACCCCATACTAGTCTATAGATGATTGTCCCATTAATTATTATACTGGACTAGGGGTATTTAAGATAAACAACACAATTGTAAATCTAAGGACTTCATTATATTAAATATCCAATAAATAATAAATGAATTTCTAGCCACAAATAAATTCATACTAAACTAGATTGCCTCTAGGGCATCTATTCCAACAGTCTCCCACTTGCACTAGAGCCAATCTGGCGCATCTCGTATTCTCATACTCCTAGTGTGCCCTTCATGCTTCCACTGCGTGAGCGGCTTTGTAAGCGGGTCTGACAGATTCTCATCTGTAGGAATCTTGCATATCCGAACGTCTCTTCTATCGATAATATCTCGAATCAGATGAAACTTCCTGAGCACGTGTTTGGACTTCTGGTGCGACCTGGGTTCCTTCGATTGCGCGACCGCCCCAGTGTTGTCACAGAACAACTCGACAGGATCCGCAATGCTAGGGACCACACCAAGTTCAAAAACAAACTTTCTGATCCAAACAGCTTCCTTTGCTGCGCCATTTGCAGCAATGTACTCAACCTCTGTTTTAGAATCAGCTACCGTATCTTGCTTGGAACTCTTCCAGCTCACCGCTGCTCCATTCAGGCAAAACACATATCCCGACTGTGATCTAAAGTCATCTCTGCCGGTTTGGAAGCTTGCATCAGTGTAACCCCTTACACGCAACTCTTCCTCACCGCCAAATATCAAGAAAGCATCCTTAGTTCTTCTCAAGTACATTAGGATGTTCTTGACTGCAATCCAGTGACTCTCACCCGGATTGGATTGGTATCTGCTTGTCATACTCAAGGCATATGACACATCTGGTCTAGTACATAACATGGCGTACATGATAGATCCTATGGCCGAGGCATAGGGTATTCGAATCATGCGTTCCTTCTCAATCTCATTGGATGGACAACCACTCTTCGAAAGAGTGATTCCATGTGACATGGTTAAGAATCCCTTCTTGGAATCTTGCATGTTGAACCGTTTCAGTACCTTGTCAATATATGTACTTTGACTTAGGCCTAACAGCCTCTTAGATCTATCTCTATAGATCTTTATACCGAGTATATCGGCTGCTTCCCCTAAGTCTTTCATTGAGAAACACTTCCCTAGCCAATCTTTAACAGATTGCAGCATGGGAACGTCGTTTCCAATGAGTAGTATGTCATCTACATACAAGACAAGAAAAGCTACAGAGCTCCCACTAACCTTCTTGTAGACACAAGTCTCATCTTCGTTTCTGATGAAGCCAAACTCTTTGACTACTTCATCAAAACGTCGATTCCAACTCCTAGAAGCTTTCTCAATCCATAAATGGATCGTTGCAGCTTACAGACTTTTTTGGCTTGCTTTGGATCCTCAAAACCCTCCGGCTGTATCATATACACGTCCTCGAGGAGATTCCCATAAAGGAATGCTCTATTGACATCCATCTGTAAAATCTCATAGTCGTGGTATGATGCAATCGCAAGTAGGATTCGGATGGATTTGGTCTTAGCGACTGGTGAAAAGGTTTCATCATAGTCAATACCATGAATCTGTCTGAATCCTTTAGCCACCAATCGGCCCTTATAGGTAATCACATTACCTTTCATGTCGATCTTCTTCTTGAAGACCCACTTGCACCCTATGGGTCGTGCCCCATCGGGTGGTTCCACCAAAGTCCACACTTTGTTGGTGTACATGGATTCCATCTCGGATCTCATGGCTTCTAGCCACTTCTGAGAGTCTGGGCCATTCATGGCCTCCTCATAGGTAGTAGGCTCATCATCTATGAGCATCGTGTCACCGGAATCGGTCACGAGAAGTCTATACCTCTCGGGTTCCTGGCGCACTCTACTAGATCTACGAAGCTAACAACTGCTTGTGCTTCCTGTTCATGTTTCATAATCGGTTAAGTGATTTGTGGTTCTTGAACCTCTTCAAGTTCTAAAGTCCTCCCACTTACTTCTTTAGAGACAAACTCTCTTTCTAGAAACACGCTAGTCCGAGCAACAAACACTTTGTTCTCAGTTGGATTGTAGAAATAGTAACCCTTAGTTTCCTTAGGGTACCCCACAAATTTACACTTATCCGATTTCGGCCCTAGCTTGTCTGATTGTAAACGCTTTACATAGACATCGCAGCCCCAAATCCTCATGAACGAAAGTGTGGGACGCCTCCCACTCCACATCTCATATGGTGTCTTCATGACTGATTTAGATGGAACACGGTTAATGGTGAAAGCTGCACTTAATAGAGCGTAGCCCCAAAATGATAATGGAAGATCGATTTGACACATCATAGATCGAACCATATCCAATAGGGTTCGATTCCTCCTCTCGGACACGCCATTCCATTGTGGCCCGGGTGGAGTGAGTTGGGACACGATCCCACACTCTCTAAGATAGTCGTCAAACTCTTGGCTTAAGTATTCTCCTCCACGATCCGATCGTAGAGCTTTGATACTCTTGCCAAGTTGCTTCTCTACTTCATTCTTGAATTTCTTGAACACTTCAAGGGATTCGGATTTTGCCCTCATAAGGTACACAAATCCATATCTACTGTCATCATCAGTAAATGTAATGAAGTAGACATAACCACCCCTGGAAGGCGTGGCAAATGGCCCACACACATCAGTATGTATGAGCGCCAATTGCTCACTAGTCCTCTCACCTTTCTTATTGAAAGGGGACTTTTTCATTTTTCCCAATAAACAAGCCTCACTTGTCTCATATGATTCAAAATCAAATGAGTCTAGTAATCCATCCTTATGGAGTCTACATACACGTTTCTCATTTATATGGCCTAAACGACAGTGCCATAAATAAGCTGGATTTAAATCATTTATTTTAATCCGCTTGGTATTAATGTTGTAGACATGATTGCTTAGATCAAGGACATAAAGTCCATTAAATAATTGCGCACTAAAATAGTGAATATTATTCAAATAGAAGGAACAACAATTGTTCTTTATTGAAATAGTAAAACCATCCTTGTCCAAACAAGAAATAGGAATAATGTTTCTGCTCATAGCAGGCACAAAATAGCATTTATTTAATGCTAAAACTAATCCTGAAGGCAGAGATAGCTCGCACACGCCTATGGCCAACGCAGCAACCTTTGCTCCATTCCCAACGCATAGATCTACCTCTCCTTTAGCCAATCTTCTACTTCTCTTTAGATCCTGCATATTTCGACAAATATGAGATCCACATCCAGTATCTAATACCCATGATGTAGAGACAGTTAAATTGAAATCTACAACAAAAATACCTGGTGGTGGTGGAATCACTATTCCAAGCCTCTTGTCCTCCATATATTTTGGGCAGTTCCTCCTCCAGTGTCCAGGTTGACTGCAGTAGTGACACTCACCTTTAGTCACACCTTTGGCAATGCCACCAACAGGCTTAAGGGCAGGTTCTTTGGACTTGGCAACTGACTTGCCTTTTCCCTTGGAGGATGAGGCAAACCTTTTGCCCTTTCCTTTCTGCACCATCATAATGGCTTTGCCCTTACCCTTGTTGATGCTCCGTTCAGCTGTCCTCAACATATTGAGTAAATCTGGCAGTGGTTTCACGATCTCGTTCATGTTATAGTTCATAATGAACTGTCCATAACTCTCAGGCAACGATTGCAACACGAGATCGGTTGCCAACTCTTGGCCGACCGGGAACCCCAGTTGGCCGAGATTCTCCAAGTACCCGATCATACAGAGTACATGGGGTCCCACCGGGTTCCCTTCCGCCAGACACTTGAACAGTGCCTTAGAGACCTCATACCTCTCTACCCTTGCCTGCTCTTGGAAGAGCTGCTTCAGATGCTCGATCATATCGACATCATTCATGTTTTCGTGTTGCTTCTGAAGCTCAAAAGTCATGGTGCATAGCATAAGGCAGGCTGCATCATTAGCGTCATCAACACGCTTTTGATACGCCTTTAGGGCAGCAGGTGTTTGGTTCTATGGACCTTCTGGAACATGCTCCTCTATTGCGTACAATTTCTTCTCTTGCTTGAGTACAATTCTCAAGTTTCTGTACCAATCAAGAAAGTTGGTTCCAGAGAGCTTGTCCTTCTCAAGGACAGATCGTAGAGAATGTTGTGAACTCGATGAGTTGTTTGCCATGTGGAATTCTACAAAAGGAAAATATGCAAGTTTTAGTATTTGTGAATTTTTGACTATATTCAATAATGGCTAGTTTATCAAATATAGCTCCCACTATTTTTCTACGGATTAGTAACCCTCAAGATATTAATGCGGAAATTATCCTTATATTTTCTAGTGGGCCAAGATCCATGTTTCACCTCCTTATGAGCTTGCTTTGGCAAGTCACCCATAATTTGGCTACTTTAGGTAGGAACAATTCCCATTGCATCCCACATGCAACTCTTGGTTCAATTGGGAAAATAACTCCTTATTTATCCATCCATATGGATAATCTCAATTGATTGCCTCTAGGTTTCTTAATCATATTAATTGCCTAGTTGTGTTGAACCTCTTATTTAAACAATTGCACACGAGGTGTGCCATCGCATTCCATCATTATGAACCAAGTCGTCCTGCTTTGGCACGCACGAGCTTAATAAATAATGATGATGATGAGTGTTTAAATAACGAGAAGACAAGAACACAATATTTGAAGTTTGAGGGATTTTAAATTCAATTTTAATAGTTTTGTTGATCAATATCAACTAATCTATCTACTTGAGTTTGGGCACAACTCCAAATAATAGATCCGGGTTGTCTAATTATCTTATTATCCTAATTGCATGCATCATCCATACACCAACCACACAATAATAAGACAATAAAGTAAACAACCACAAAACAGAAATTAAACGTGATGTGGATATGGCCTTTTCTAGACTAAGATAATTCCAAGCCAATGGAATTATCTATGAACCCTAAAACAAACACATCTCCATGCGTCTTGATCTTTTGGTCCATCCTTCATATTCATGTGGAATGCTCCATGCTCCATGCTCCATCTTTTGTGGCTCCTTTGGCTTTGGGCTTCTTTTCTTCAACCTTGGCTAACAATCTACTTTTATCTAGCACTAGCTAACTTCTACGCTAAATAAAATAAATCTCACAAGTTGAGAAAAAATTGGCACGCAGGCCATAAAACCCTAATTAATTATTACAATTAATTGATCAGCTCGCAGGCCGTAAAACCAAACCACAAAATTAAACATCCACATCAAACCACATCCTAAGGCCATATCCAATCACCATGCGAATTGCACATAAACAGTTAAAATCCAATTTTAACGCGCTTGGTCAATTTTAATTGATTTTAGGATTTCTAGGGTTAAAAGGTCCATCGGCCCAACAATCAAATTGCCCGGGCCCAAAAAAGGTGAACCACAAGGCCCTAGGGCCGGCCCGGCCCATAACCCGCACGCCTAGGCCGCGGGCTAGGGCCGCCCGGCCCCTAGGGCGGCCAAGCTTGGGCGGAAAGCAAGAGGGGGCGGTCCCCTAGGGGGCCGAACCTCCTTGAGGGAGTTGTTTCCAAAACAACTCCCTTGCTTGGTGCCCAAGTTTTGTTGTTTCCTTGTTTTGGGAGAACTCCTTCTTCCCCAAGGATGCCCAAACCCTAGATCTAAGATCCTAAAATTTCTCAAACTCACTAATTCATGCATCCAATGCAAAAATTAGATCTTGTTATGATAGATTATTGACAAATTGCATCCCATGCTTGATTTGTCTTGTTTTACGCGATAAACAATCAATTTAAGGTGTAAAACAACTAAAACGTAACACATAAACCACGTTTATGCTCTACGACCTGTGGCTCTGATACCACTGTAGGGTTTTGATTCATGGATGCGCCAACGGAAACGAAAATAACCATGCAAAACCCTCCATGGATCACAAGTCAAGAGACGTAACGATGGTAAAGGAAGAAATCAATAACACACCCTAGGGTTCTCCTTTGATGACTTCAAACGCGAATTGTGTCACGTTCTCTATGGTTTATCCACGCCTAGAGTTGATTCCTAGATCTCCCAAGTCCTTTTTGCTAGCCCGAAAGAGGAAGAGGAAGAAAGATCACGCAAAACGAGACCAAACAGGGGGCTCTCGGCCTCCTTGTGGCCGACGGGGACGGGCGGCGGGCTAGGGGGCGTTCGGCTCCTCTAGCTTGGTGCTCTCTCTCCTTTTGTTCTCTCCCACTCTTGTTATGTTCTATTATGAGCATAAGTTATGGGAAGGAAGGAATGTCCTTTATATAGTCCAACAACTCCTTGCCAACTACCTAAAGGACTTATTCTAGTCCTACTAGAATTCAATTTAGTCCCTTCCTTGGAAATTAGTCCCTACTAAGTTTGCAAGGTTTTGCAAAATGATCCTTCTAATTAATTAATCCAATTAATTAATTCTCAAATCTAGTTCAACTCTATATAGCGTGTGACCCCATAGGTTCTATCTAGTTGGTAGCAACTATTTGCTAATATGGAGCGGTTTCTAGCAAAACATTTATTCTAGCCAACTAATAGAATAGTCATCTTGACAACCTTTTGTACAAGTAATTGTCTCATCCCTTTGTCTCTATATCTGGATTGGACACGAGACATACAATTCACACTCGTATATCCAATCTATAGTTTCTCGATCCATGGGAATAGCCTTATTCGTGCAAATAACATCAATATCTCATATTGATTTATTTGAGTCTGGCCTGACATTCTATAAGCACTATCCCTCGAGTGGCCTAGGATATTTGCTCCCGTTATGTAGGAGGGACAAATTCTATCTACGTTCACTACGATATCTAAGCTTGCTTCTTATTGTATCCAGTACACGCCTTTATAACTACCCAGTTACGGTGTAGCGTTTAACGCTACCAAAATCACAATAATCCACAACTAGAATATCTAGTGACTTCAAGTCTAAGGATGACAATACCATTGCACCGCAAGAAGCGCTTGTGACTCAACATAACGTTTATGTAGCCTTCTCGGAGATGGGTCAATCCAGTGCAACATTACCCCTAATGCACACCTATGTGTTGGATCTTGAGATCTCCATATCAATCCAACCCCATATTAGTCTATAGATGATTGTCCCATTAATTATTATACTCGACTAGGGATATTTAAGATAAGCAACACAATTTTAAATCTAGGGACTTCGTTATATTAAATATCCAATAAATAATAAATGAATTTCTAGCCACAAATAAATTCATACTAAACTAGATTGCCTCTAGGGTATCTATTCCAACAGTCTCCCACTTGCACTAGAGCCAATCTGGCGCATCTCGTATTCCCATACTCCTAGTGTTCCCTTCATGCTTCCACTGCGTGAGCGGCTTTGTAAGCGGGTCTGACAGATTCTCATCTGTAGGAATCTTGCATATTCAAACGTCTCCTCTATCGATAATATCTCGAATCAGATGAAACTTCCTGAGCACGTGTTTGGACTTCTGGTGCGACCTGGGTTCCTTCGACTGCGCGATCGCCCCAGTGTTGTCACAGAACAACTCGACTGGATCCGCAATGCTAGGGACCACACATGGTTCAGAAACAAACTTTCTGATCCAAACAGCTTACTTTGCTGCGCCATTTGCAGCAATGTACTCAGCCTCTGTTGTAGAATCAGCTACCGTCTCTTGCTTGGAACTCTTCCAGCTCACCGCTGCTCCATTCAGACAAAACACATATCCCGACTGTGATCTAAAGTAATCTATGTCGGTTTGGAAGCTTGCATCAGTGTAACCCCTTACACGCAACTCTTCCTCCCCGCCTAATATCAAGAAAGCATCCTTAGTTCTTCTCAAGTACTTTAGGATGTTCTTGACTGCAATCCAGTGACTCTCACCCGGGTTGGATTGGTATCTGCTTGTCATACTCAAGGCGTATGACACATCTGGTCTAGTACATAACATGGCGTACATGATAGATCCTATGGCCTAGGCATAGGGTATTCTACTCATGCGTTCTTTCTCAATCTCATTGGAAGGACAACCACTCTTCGAAAGAGTGATTCCATGTGACATGGGCAAGAATCCCTTCTTGGAATCTTGCATGGTGAACCGTTTCAACACCTTGTCAATATATGTACTTTGACTTAGGCCTAGCAGCCTCTTAGATCTATATCTATAGATCTTTATACCGAGTATATAGGCTGCTTCCCCTACGTCTTTCATTGAGAAACACTTCCCTAGCCAATCTTTAACAGATTGCAGCATGGGAACGTCGTTTCCAATGAGTAGTATGTCATCTACATACAAGACCAGAAAAGCTACAGAGCTCCCACTAACCTTCTTGTAGACACAATTCTCATCTTCGTTTCTGATGAAGCTAAACATTTTGACTACTTCATCAAAACGTCGATTCCAACTCCTAGAAGCTTTCTTCAATCCATAAATGGATCGTTGCAGCTTACAGACTTTGTTGGCTTGCTTTGGATCCTCAAAACCCTCCGGATGTATCATATACACGTCCTCGAGGAGATTCCCATAAAGGAATGCTGTTTTGACATCCATCTGCCAAATCTCATAGTCGTGGTATGCTGCAATCGCAAGTAGGATTCGGATGGATTTGGTCATAGCGACTGGTGAAAAGGTTTCATCATAGTCAATACCATGAATCTTTCTGAATCCTTTAGCCACCAATCGGCCCTTATAGGTAATCACATTACCATCCATGTCGATCTTCTTCTTGAAGACCCACTTGCACGCTATGGGCCGTGCCCCATTGGGTGGTTCCACCAAAGTCCACACTTTGTTGGTGTACATGGATTCCATCTCGGATCTCATGGCTTCTAGCCACTTCTGAGAGTCTGGGCCATTCATGGCCTCCTCATAGGTAGTAGGCTCATCATCTCTGAGCATCGTGTCACCGGTATCGGTCACGAGAAGTCCATACCTCTCGGGTTCCTGGCGCACTCTACTAGATCTACGAAGCTCTTGTGCTACCTGAACAGGTTGTTCCACAACTGCTTGTGGTTCCTGTTCATGTTCCATAATCGGTTAAGTGAATTGTGGTTCTTGAACCTCTTCAAGTTCTACAGTCCTCCCACTTACTTCTTTAGAGACAAACTCTCTTTCTAGAAACACGCCGGTCCGAGCAACAAACACTTTGTTCTCGGTTGGATTGTAGAAATAATAACCCTTAGTTTCCTTAGGGTACCCCACAAATTTACACTTATCCGATTTCGGCCCTAGCTTGTCTGATTGTAAACTCTTTACATAGACATCGCAGCCCCAAATCCTCATGAACGACAGTGTGGGACGCCTCCCACTCCACATCTCATATGGTGTCTTCATGACTGATTTAGATGGAACACAGTTAATGGTGAAAGCTGCACTTAATAGAGCGTAGCCCCAAAATGATAATGGAAGATCGGTTTGACACATCATAGATCGAACCATATCCAATAGGGTTCGATTCCTCCTCTCGGACACGCCATTCCATTGTGGCCCGGGTGGAGTGAGTTGGGACACGATCCCACACTCTCTAAGATAGTCGTCAAACTCTTGGCTTAAGTATTCTCCTCCACAATCCGATCGTAGAGCTTTGATACTCTTGCCAATTTGCTTCTCTACTTCATTCTTGAATTCCTTGAACACTTCAAAGGATTCGGATTTTGCCCTCATAAGGTACACAAATCCATATCTACTGTAATCAGCAGTAAATGTAATGAAGTAGACATAACCACCCCTGGAAGGCGTGGCAAATGGCCCACACACATCAGTATGTATGAGCGCCAATTGCTCACTAGTCCTCTCATCTTTCTTATTGAAAGGGGACTTTGTCATTTTTCCCAATAAACAAGCCTCACATGTCTCATATGATTCAAAATCAAATGAGTCTAGTAATCCATCCTTATGGAGTCTAGATACACGTTTCTCATTTATATGGCCTAAACGACAGTGCCATAAATAAGCTGGATTTAAATCATTTATTTTAATCCTCTTGGTATTAATGTTGTAGACAGGATTGCTTAGATCAAGGACATAAAGTCCATTAAATAATTGCGCACTAAAATTGTGAATATTTATCAAATAGAAGGAACAAAAATTGTTCTTTATTGAAATAATAAAACCATCCTAGTCCAAACGAGAAATAGAAATAATGTTTCTGCTCATAGCAGGCACAAAATAGCAATTATTTAATTCTAAAACTAATCATGAAGGCAGAGATAGCTCGCACACGCCTATGGCCAACGCAGCAACCTTTGCTCCATTCCCAATGCGCAGATCTACCTCTCCTTTAGCCAATCTTATACTTCTCTTTAGATTCTGCATATTTCGACAAATATGAGATCCACATCCAGTATCTAATACCCATGATGTAGAGACAGTTAAATTGACATCTACAACAAAAATACCTGGTGGTGGTGGAATCTCTATTCCAAGCCTCTTGTCCTCCAGATATTTTGGGAAGTTCCTTCTCCAGTGTCCAGGCTGACTGCAGTAGTGACACTCACCTTTAGTCACACCTTTGGCAATGCCACCAACAGGCTTAAGGGCAGGTTCCTTGGACTTGGCAACTAACTTTCCTTTGCCTTGGAGGATGAGGCAAACCTTTTGCCCTTTCCTTTCTGCACCATCATAATGGCTTTGCCTTTACCCTTGTTGATGCTCTGTTCAGCTGTCCTCAACATATTGAGTAAATCTGGCAGTGGTTTCACGATCTCGTTCATGTTATAGTTCATAATGAACTATCCATAACTCTCAGGCAACGATTGCAACACGAGATCGGTTGCCAACTCTTGGCCGACCGGGAACCCCAGTCGGGCGAGATTCTCCAAGTACCCGATCATACGGAGTACATGGGGTCCCACCGGGTTCCCTTCCGCCAGATGAAACTTGAACATTGCCTTAGAGACCTCATACCTCTCTACCCTTGCCTGCTCTTGGAAGAGCTGCTTCAGATGCTCGATCATATCGACAGCATTCATGTTTTCGTGTTGCTTCTGAAGCTCAGAAGTCATGGTGCATAGCATAAGGCAGGCTGCATCATTAGCGTCATCAACACGCTTTTGATACGCCTTTAGGGCAGCAGGTGTTTGGTTCTATGGACATTTTGGAACATGCTCCTCTATTGCGTACAGTTTCTTCTCTTGCTTGAGAACAATTCTCAAGTTTCTGTACCAATCAAGAAAGTTGGTTCCAGAGAGCTTGTCCTTCTCAAGGACAGATCGTAGGGAATGTTGTGAACTCGATGAGTTGTTTGCCATTTGGAATTCTACAAAAGGAAATATGCAAGTTTTAGTATTTGTGAATTTTTGACTATATTCAATAATAGCTAGTTTATCAAATATAGCTCCCTCTATTTTTCTACGGATTAATAACCCTCAAGATAATAATGCGGAAATTATCCTTATATTTTCTAGTGGGCCAAGATCCATGTTTCACCTCCTTATGAGCTTGCTTTGGCAAGTCACCCATAATTTGGCTACTTTAGGTAGGAACAATTCCAATTGCATCCCACATGCAACTCTTGGTTCAATTGGGCAAATAACTCCTTATTTATCCATCCATATGGATAATCCCAATTGATTGCCTCTAGGTTTCTTAATCATATTAATTGCCTAGTTGTGTTCAACCTCTTATTTAAACAATTGCACACGAGGTGTGCCATCGCATTCCATCATTATGAACCAATTCGCCCTGCTTTGGCACGCACGAGCTTGATAAATAATGATGATAATGAGTGTTTAAATAACGAGAAGGCAAGAACACAATATTTGAAGTTTGAGGGATTTTAAATTCAATTTTAATTGTTTTGTTGATCAATATCAACTAATCTATCTACTTGAGTTTGGGCACAACTCCAAATAATAGATCCGGGTTGTCTAATTATCTTATTATCCTAATTGCATGCATCATCCATACACCAACCACACAATAATAAGACAATAAAGTAAACAACCACAAAACAGAAATTAAACGTGATGTGGATATGGCCTTTTCTAGACTAAGATAATTCCAAGCCAATGGAATTATCTATGAACCCTAAAACAAACACATCTCCATGCGTCTTGATCTTTTGGTCCATCCTTCATAGTCATGTGGAATGCTTCATGCTCCATTCTCCATCTTTTGTGGCTCCTTTGGCTTTGGGCTTCTTTTCTTCAACCTTGGCTAACAATCTACTTTTATCTAGCACTAGCTAACTTCTAAGCTAAATAAAATAAATCTCACAAGTTGAGAAAAAATTGGCACGCAGGCCATAAAACCCTAATTAATTATTACAATTAATTGATCAGCTTGCAGGCCGTAAAACCAAACCACAAAATTAAACATTCACATCAAACCACATCCTAAGGCCATATCCAATCACCATGCGAATTGCACATAAATAGTTAAAATCCAATTTTAACGCGCTTGGTCAATTTTAATTGATTTTAGGATTTCTAGGGTTAATACGGTCCCTGGGCCCAACAATCAAATTTCCCGGGCCCAAAAAAGGTGAACCACAAGGCCTTTGGGCCGGCCCGGCCCATAACCCGCACGCCTAGGCCGCGGGCTAGGGCCGCCTGGCCCCTAGGGCGGCCAAGCTTGGGCGGAAAGCAAGAGGGTGCGGTCCCCTAGGGGGCCGAACCTCCTTGAGGGAGTTGTTTTGGAAACAACTCCCTTGCTTGGTGCCCAAGTTTGGTTGTTTCCTTGTTTTGGGAGAACTCCTTCTTCCCCAAGGATGCCCAAACCCTAGATCTAAGATCCTAAAATTTCTCAAACTCACTAATTCATGCATCCAATGCAAAAATTAGATCTTGTTATGATAGATTATTGACAAATTGCATCCCATGCTTGATTTGTCTTGTTTTACGTGATAAACAATCAATTTAAGGTGTAAAACAACTAAAACGTAACACATAAACCACGTTTATGCTCTACGACCTGTGGCTCTGATACCACTGTAGGGTTTTGATTCATGGATGCGCAGCGGAAACTAAAATAACCATGCAAAACCCTCCAAGGATCACAAGTCAATAGACATAACGATGGTAAAGGAAGAAATCAATAACACACCTTAGGCTTCTCCTTTGATGACTTGAAACGCGAATTGTGTCACGTTCTCTATGGTTGATCCACGCCTAGAGTTGATTCCTAGATCTCCCAAGTCATTGGTGCTAGCCCGGAAGAGGAAGAGGCAGAAAGATCACGCAAAACGAGACCAAAAAGGGGGCTCTCGGCCTCCTTGTGGCCGATGGGGACGGGCGGCCTGCTAGGGGGCGTTCGGCTCCTCTAGCTTGTTGCTCTCTCTCCTTTTGTTCTCTCCCACTCTTGTTATGTTCTATTATGAGCATAATTTGTGGGAAGGAAGGAAGGAAGGTCCTTTATATAGTCCAACAACTCCTTGCCAACTACCTAAAGGACTTATTCTAGTCCTACTAGAATTCAATTTAGTCCCTTCCTTGCAAATTAGTCCCTACTAAGTTTGCAAGGTTTTGCAAAGTGATCCTTCTAATTAATTAATCCAATTAATTAATTTCCAAATCTAGTTCAACTCTATATAGCGTGTGACACCATAGGTTCTATCTAGTTGGTAGCAACTATTTGCTAATATGGAGCGGTTTCTAGCAAAATATTCATTCTAGCCAACTAAAAGAATAGTCATCGTGACAACCTTTTGTACAAGTAATTGTCTCATCCCTTTGTCTCTATATCCGGATTGGACACGAGACATACTATTCACACTCGTATATCCAATCCATAGTTTCTCGATCCATGGGAATAGCCTTATTCGTGCAAATAACATCAATATCCCATATTGATTTATTTGAGTCTGGCCAGACATTCTATAAGCACTATCCCTCGAGTGGCCTAGGATATTTTCTCCCGTTATGTGGGAGGGACAAATTCTATCTACGTCCACTACGATATCTAAGCTTGCTTCTTATTGTATTCAGTACACGCCTTTATAACTACCCAGTTACGGTGTAGCGTTTAACGCTACCAAAATCACAATAATCCACAACTAGAATATCTAGTGACTTCAAGTCTAAGGATGACAATACCATTGCACCGCAAGAAGTGCTTGTGAATCAACATAACGTGTATGTAGCCTTCTCGGAGATGGGTCAATCCAGTGCAACATTACCCATAATGCACACCTATGTGTTGGATCGTGATATCTCCATATCAATCCAACCCCATACTAGTCTATAGATGTTGTCCCATTAATCATTATACTGGACTACGAATATTTAAGATAAACAACACAATTGTAAATCTATGGACTTCATTATATTAAATATCCAATAAATAATAAATGAATTTCTAGCCAAAAATAAATTCATACTAAACTAGATTGCCTCTAGGGAATCTATTCCAACAAAAACAATGGGTCCCGGCTCTACCATCCTCAAATACATTATAACAATACACGTGAATTTGATCACTCCAACCACAAAATTTAGTGGTATATGGGGACAAATATTTACGATATAGAGTGCATAACTCGTAAAATATGGCTCAGAAGAGACATAGTCTTACATGAGACAAACTTGGAATGCAACCAGCAGCCACCTCTAATGAGACAAACTTGGAGTGCATAACTCGTAAAATACCATCACTAATTACACTCGCTACTGATCAAATGCATGCCAATGCACATATTGGAAGTTTTGTCATAACATTCTTTCCGATCAATGCATCCATCTCAACTTCCCTATTTGAAAGACTGGTCGGAACATCTTCGTTGAACTCCAAAATCAAACCTAGTTGCAGTTATCCTAACCCTCACATCACAGTGGATCCTCCTAATTCTGACTTTTCCACGCAGAAACCCGACACTCACAAAAATTCACAAATTCTCCTTCATTCAGGTGATGGTGTGGAAAGTGCACCTCATTGGAAAGAAGATCCAATTGTAGTTACGGATAGTGATGATGTCTCCGACAATAAAGTTGACGAAGAGGAAGATTTTCATGAGCAGTTGATTTTTTTGGGTGAGGAGTTCTTAGTAGCTCGAAAGCTGAGTATGGACAGAGAAATGAAGCTCAGATCAAGGTTTTATAAAACGGAAGCCGCTGACGTAATGGAAGTCAAAGTTCGTGACAATTCTTCAATCAATGGCTGTCGTGGTTTCTCAGATAAACGAAAACTTTGAGAGATCAAAGTTCTGAAAAATCCTCAATCAATGGCTGTTGTGGGTTCTTTGATAAATGAAAACTTTAGAAGATCAAAGTTCGTGACAATTCCTCAATCAATGGCTCCCGTGAGTTCTCAGATAAACCAAAACTTTGGAAGATCAACGTTCGTGAGTAATCCTCAATCAATGTCTGCCGTGGATTCCTTTTCCGAACACAGGTGGTCGAAGTTTCACGACTTTAAACGCATTTCATATACCATGGTTATTGAAAGATATTCCGCTGAACGTTTTTCACGATTTGCGTTATCGTTTCATGGTTTAACGGCTACAGCAAGTCACCGGTCTTCAAATTTCATGAATAGTTCCGGGTATTACTTGTTTTTCGCAGAAACCCGACCCATGTAGTGTTTTTTTTTCGCTTTGAAGCCTTATCCCACTTTTAGAGTTGTTGCTTCTGCAGTAGGTCTAAATATAAGTCACCATCACTATTTTTGTTACTTCTTAGTTGTCATCATCAAACAATCAGTGACTCCATTAAACTTAATTTTTTTTTATGTTTTCCCCAATGAATAGTACTACCTCCGTTTCTTTTGGTTCGTCTTACTTTGAATTTTTTACCCGTAACTGGGTCACTTTGACTTGGTGACTTAGATAGGCAAATTATAGTTTTTTTTTTCATTGTATTATAGAGTAAAGTTTAGTCTACAAGACCATGCAAAGATTACCGAATTCTTGTCGTTTTGCTAATCAAATCATCGGGTCAAAGTGACTCAGTGAATAGTGACAAAAAGTGAAGTAGACTGAAAGAGAAGAAACAGAGGTAGTAGTCTTTAGATTTGTCCAGAAAATAGGCCTGACGAAAATTTTGGCCAGCTTCTATACCAGCTGTTGGAGCTGGTCTTTGGACAAAACTAACCTAAATATAGTCCGAAGAACGTTTTTCTCCATCTGTTGGAGATGCTATAATAGAGACATAGCTCGATTAGTGTCATTTACGATATATGTACTCAATATGGAACTATTTTTGTTTTATACAATCATGGTAGCATACAAAACTTATGTTTTTGAAGTGCTTTGTAGTCAATGAGTCGGCCAGAAGAAAAGTGATTCTATTTGAAGTGAGTTCACCAGTTAAACAAAATCAAGATTATCATTTGTTTTTTTGAAGGTTTTGTAAGGTTTAAGACAATACAATTGATTAAAATATTGGCTCAATTGCTAACTGCATACCCCCATTATATCAAAACTACCTAATTACATTCTCCAGTTTCAAAACTACCTGATTGCATTCCCCATTTGCAATCTTTCTATCATGTTGAAACTGGTAACTAACAACCGTTATACAACTAACATAGGCTAAGGATATTTTTGTCCAAATACAACCACCAACAATTTTCTATTTTTTTAAGTTCCACCAACAATTATCTGTATCATTAAATATTCATAAAATATCTCAAAAAAAAAATCATCCAAAATATATGTAACAGTAAATTGCTTTATTTGACTTCATATACAGATGGAAGAACACATCTTGAAAGAAGAAGGAACGAACATAAGAGAAACAAATCGGAGAACACGTCTGGAGTCGACATTTCAAACGGCAATTGTCGACGTCTTTACCGTATTTCGTTTCACACAACGTTCAAAACATTCGACGTCTGTACCATAATACATTTGAGACAACTTAAAAAAAGGTCAATCACAAAATTTTATAAAACACAATTGATACATAAAAGGCCAAAAAACATATCATTACATTAACATATGATACCAAAAACCCTTCTAGGGATATCAACCCTAGTTGTTATGTTCAAAAGCACTGCTAAACCGTTTCCAGAAACACCATTCTCCAAATAGTGAAGCTTCTGCCACGTCCCAAAAAACATTACCATGTCAAGTCCAAAAAAAGCCATTATAGGCATTTACACGTAAATCAAACCCCATGTCCATAACCAATTCAAGGGTTTTACCCAAAAACTCATCAAAGTTGTACTAAGTGAAAATGAAATCTTCTTAGGGACTGTGGGCTACACATTGACAGCCACACCACACCCGATCTCTGCCTACTGCACCTAGTTGTCTTGAAGTGCCTGTATGCTTTCTCACAGCCACAACACACCCAAAACTAATCAAACTGGTACTGCATTTGCTTTCTTTAACCCTCTCAACACCTGAAGCCATTGAAGTGCTTGTATGCTTTCTTGGACTTTTCCTCACAACACCACTCCTAAATGTTGCTGCTGTATTGCCTCTGGTTCACAACAACACTCCTAAATGTTAGTAGAAGCACTAAGTCAACGGCTTGCTTTATACATGAATTACGCAAAAAGTTTCTACGACAAACTACACAGTAGGTAATTCTGATGAAGGTACCTATTTTTTATTTACAAGTGCGAAAGGAAAATCAATGGAATTCCTCTCTGTAATTCAATCTGGATCATAAATAAACCTCATCGAATGCAACTTCCAGTCCCAGAGTCTGAAAAATCGAGTAGAAGACGTTTAAAATTGAACTCACCGGATCCCCAACTTTGTCATGAATTTCCCAGTTTCCGGTGACTTCTCCGGCGATATTACCAAATATTGACCGGCGATTACCAATACTTCTCGCAGGCCGGTGATTAGAATTAAGTGGAACGGTAGGTACCGTCCACGTGTTAGGTTAATTAGTAAATTATTTCATTAAGAGGGGGCAATTCTGTCTTTTAGCCTCTGTGGTGATTCGTAGTAATACTGGATTGGATTGAGAAGATCATTATGATTTTTATGCAACAACTCTTATCTCTCCGTTCTCTCTCCAATTCTTCTCTGAATTTCTCATTTCTTCATTTCTCCGATATGAATCCGATCTAAATCTTCGGATTTATAACATTTGGTATCAGAGCTTTCTTCCCCTGCCTTCCATCGTAGATGACCAGACTTAAGAACAATCAAACAGAAATGGGACAACCGATGGTGTGGATGCTCATCTCTTGGCAGTAGACGAAGCCATCGACGGACTCAAATCAGATATAGATTTGATCCATGGCCAAGTCGCTCGAATCCCAGAGCTGGATGAGAAAATAGACCGGATGGATGACAAGATCGATAAACTTATCAACTGTATCAACATCATGGCTACTGAGAAAGAAAAATTCCGATTCCCTAACCCCAACCGCGAAGGAATTCCAGCACCGGCGAGGAAGACGGACAAAGGAAAGGGGCCAGAAGAGTCTTCTTCAAGAACACAGAGTGAATCAGTCCGTAACCACAACCCAGATCCACAATTCAGAACTCATCCGCAGCTTGTGTTGCCAATTCCAAAAGTGGAATTCCCCAAATTCTCCGGTGATACCCGTTAGGGTGGCTGGTCAAGGCTAACAGGTATTTTATTCTTCACCAATTGAATGATCTGCAGAAATTAATCCTAGTCTCACTCAACATGACCGGAACAGCTGAGAATTGGTTTAGATCTGAGATAGAGACTCTGGAAAATGTGACATGGGAAGCTTTTAGTGAGCTAGTTTGTGCTGAATTTTTGGAGCAAGGACATGAAAATATCCAAGGGGAATTCAATAAACTCACACAAAAAGGATCTGTAATGGAGTACCAGGACAAATTTGACACACTCAGGCCAAGGATTAAAGCCATTTTTCCAGCAGCTGATGAAGCTTATTTCATTAGGAGTTATTTGAGTGGACTCAAAGACGAAATTAAAAGTGCAGTACAATTGGGAAAACCAACAACACTCTCAGAGGCCAAGACCCTAGCAAGGCTGCAAGAGACTCATTGCAAAACCCAGCATTCCCACTTAATGATAGAAGTGCAACAGCTGCTCAGAGGGTTAACAAAAGGAAGTGCATCCACTAATGGGAGCTTCACTAGAACTAAAACTCCAGCTGCTATCCCCACCAACAATTGGAATTATAAGAAGCTGACACCAGAGGAGATCAAGGAAAGAAGAGACAAGAAGCAATGCTATTTTTGTGAAGAAGATTACTACCCTGGACATAAATGCAAGAAGAACCAGCTCTTCCTTATTTCAGGAGATGAAGGAGGAACAGATAAAGGAGATGAATACATTCAGCTTCCAAGCATTGAAGAGGACACACTCCCTAACCAATTGGAAGAACCAAAACCAGAGGAGGGAATCACTACACAAGAAGCTTCCATATCTCTTCATGCCATTTTCGGTCATTTCAATTCACAAACCTTGAGGTTTAAGGGCAACATTAATGGGGCTAAGTTCAGTGTCCTGATTGACAGTGGGAGCACCCACAATTTTATAGATGTGAACACAGCTAACAAGGTAGGGTGTGAAGTGACAACTCATTCCCCTATGAAGGTCACTGTAGCTAATGGTAATGAGATAGACAGCCCAGGAGTGTGCAAGGCAGTGCAACTCAAGATTCAAAAATGTGAGATGAATGTGGACCTTAGAGTACTACCCTTAGGGGGTTGTGATGTGGTCTTAGGGGTCCATTGGCTTAAAGAGGTCAGCCCTGTGGGAATGGACTTCAATGAGATGTCCTTATCACTCAATTGGAAGGGCAAGGAAATAGTACTACAAGTTGTCACAGAACATTGCCAGTACAAGTCTGCACAATTACAAGCATTACAACAATATTGCCAAAATAATGAAGGGGTGATAGCAGGCTAGCTGTATACCATTAATGTTACAGAGGACAACAACACAGTACCACAAGTTCTACAACCACTCATACAACACTATCAAGAAGTCTTTGAGGAGCCCACTCAGCTACAACCATCAAGAGAGCTAGACCACAGGATTCCACTCAAACAAGGAGCAAATCCTGTGTGCCTCAGACCCTACAGGTACCCACTTGTGCAGAAAGATGAAATTGAAAGACTATTTAAAGAGATGCTCAAAAATGGGGTTATTCAACACAGCTGCAGTTCCTTAGCTTCACCTGTACTTTTGGTCAAAAAGAAGGATGGGTCTTGGCAGTTTTTGTGTAGATTATAGAGGCCTAAATGCAATAACTACCAAGAACAAGTACCATATACCAATTATTGAAGAGCTGCTAGAAGAATTGCAAGGTGCTACCATGTTTTCTAAACTTGATCTGAGGGCAGGATACCACCAAGTTAGGATGGTGGAGGAAGATGCACACAAAACAGCCTTCAGAACTCATGAAGGGCTGTATGAGTTTAGGGTTATGCCCTTTGGGTTAAACAATTCCCCTTCCACTTTCCAAAACCTAATGAATCAAGTGTTTAAAGCCCATTTGAGGAAGTTCATTGTGGTTTTCTTTGATGATATTTTGGTATACTCCAAGGGTCTCAAGCAACACATGGAGCACTTACACCTCACTTTCCAGCTCTTACGACAAAATCAGTTGAAGGTGAAGCTATCTAAATGTGCCTTCCTACAGACATCCATTGAATATCTAGGCCACTGGATCAGTGAAGAAGGGGTGCAGGAAGATTCAAGAAAGATACAAGCAATGACAAATTGGCCTACACCAACCACCATCACACAACTTAGAGGTTTCTTGGGTCTCACAGGCTACTACAGAAGATTTGTGAGGAACTATGGTTTGATTGCCAGGCCTCTCACTGAATTGTTGAAGAAAGATAACTTCAAATGGGGAGAAGAAGCCACTCAAGCATTCACTCAACTCAAGAAAGATATGTGTGAAACCCCTGTCCTAGCTTTACCTGACTTCAATAAAGGGTTTGTTGTAGAAACTGATGCTTGTGCTACTGGGTTGGCGGCTGTGCTTATGCAAGAAGGGAGACCTATATGTTATTTCAGCAAAGCACTATATGATAGGCACTTGGTTTTGTCCACATATGAAAAGGAGCTCTTGGCTGTGGTCCAAGCCATTAACAAGTGGAGACCTTACTTAGAGGTGAGAAGGTTCACTATCAAGACAGATCATTTCAGTTTGAAGTACTTCTTAGATAAAAAAATAACAACTTTGGTGCAGCAAAAATGGGTCAGCAAAATGATTGGGTTGGATTATGTTATAGAGTACAAGAAAGGAAGAGAAAATCTAGTAGCTGATGGGCTTTCTAGAGTGGCTGCTGCTATTGAATCTTCAAATGTTGAGGAAGCTATTGAATCTTCAAAAGTTGAGGAAGCAACTCCAAATAATTTCTGTCATGATTCCTAAATGGCTACAAGAGGTGGTGAATACCTGTGAGGGAGATGGGTGGGCCCAATCCCAAATGAGTCAACTTAGTATTGACCCCACTACAAATTCAGAGTTAGCTATGCAAGATGGGGTGTTAAAAAAGGGGAATCTCATTTACATTGGAAGTGCAGGTACACTAAGACAAACTATTATCAAAGAATTGCATGACAGTGGTGTGGGTGGACACTCAGGTGTGATGGGAACCACCAAGAGAATTAGCACTTTATTTTTCTGGAAAGGAATTCAAAAGGAGGTCAAAGAATGGATTAAAATGTGTGACATCTGTCAGAGGATGAAGTCAGAACATGTCCTCTACCCAGGCTTGCTTCAACCCTTAGAAATCCCAGAGAAACCTTGGGCACATATTGGCATGGATTTTATTGGTGGACTTCCCAAATCAGAATGCAAGACTGTAATTTATGTGGTCATTGACAGGTATTCTAAATACAGTCATTTCATAGCCCTCAGTCATCCTTATACAGCAGCTTCTGTGGCCAGTGTTCTTTGATGTGGTGTTCAAACTACATGGTCTACCAGAATCTATTGAGTCTGATAGAGACGCTGTTTTTCTCAGCCAATTTTGGCACTCCCTCTTTAAGTTTTTGGGTAATGACTTGAGGTATTCAAGTGTCTACCATCCCCAAAGTGATGGTCATACTGAGAGAGTCAACCAGTGTATTGAGAACTATTTGAGATGTATGACAGCAGATAGACCTCACAAATGGGTGCAGTGGCTACCTTTAGCTTAATGGTGGTATAATACCACCTATCAAAACAGTCTTAAGCTCACCCCTTATGAAGCTTTGTATGGCTTTCCTCCAAAACACATGACCTTTCATCAACTCAACAAAAGTGGAGTAGCAGAGGTGGATGCCTTCATGGAAGAGAGGAAGAGACTCATGGTGCTCATCAAAGATAAACTCACTCAAGCTCAAGCAAGAATGAAACATTATGCTGATAAACAGAGGTCAGAGAGGCAGTTTAATGTAGGAGACTGGGTGTTTCTTAAACTCCAGCCATACAGACAAACAACTGTGAGCCTAAGGAGAAATTCGAAACTTTCAGCTAAATACTATGGCCCTTACCAGGTGCTCCAAAAGGTAGGTCAAGTGGCATACAAATTGGACTTGCCAGCAGCTAGAATACACTCAGTGTTTCATGCCTCACAGCTAAAATTAGCCCAGGGCAGAGCTATTATAGCTGAGAAAACCCTTCCCCAGGTAGGACCTCATGGTCATATTTTGATTGAACCTATTGCTATCTTAGACAGAAAGATGGTAAGAAAAGGAGATGCTTATGAAGTGTTGTTTTTGGTTCAATGGATGAACACAGCTCCAGGCGATGCAACATGGGAGGAATATCACAAGCTGAAGGCCCGATTTCCTTCTTTTGATTCGTGAGGACACAAATGAGGTTAAGGGAGGTGGATTGTCATGAATTTCCCAGTTTCCGGTGACTTCTCTGGCGATATTACCAAATATTGACCGGCGATTACCAATACTTCTCTCAGGCCGGTGATTAGAATTAAGTGGAACGGTACCGTTTAGGTACCGTCCACGTGTTAGGTTAATTAGTAAATTATTTCATTAAGAGGGGGCAATTCTGTCTTTTAGCCTCTGTGGTGATTAGTTGTAATACTGGATTGGATTGAGAAGATCATTATGATTTTTATGCAACAACTCTTATCTCTCCGTTCTCTCTCCAATTCTTCTCTGAATTTCTCATTTCTTCATTTCTCCGATCTGAATCCGATCTAAATCTTCGGATTCATAACAAGCTTCCAATCAGCCACTTCTTACATCCATTCCGACACAGAACCCATCAACGATCTCTCTCCGATGGATCTCTTGAACGTCCAGTACACGCCGGCGTTGCATCGCCATTTTACGCCGTTGTTGGTTGCTGTTTCGTGTCAATCTCATCTTCTCCCTCAAATGTCGATCGCTAAAGAGCAAAGAAACCTAATCGGATTAGGGGATTGTTGGGTAAAATGTCGATTAAGTTCCAACATTAAATTGAACAAATCTGTAATAAAAGATTTTTAAAAAATGTAATAAAAATAAATGACAAATTTACCCTGCAATAAAAGGACACGGATGGTTAGTAACGGAATATTCCATCATAAATCTAACGGTTGTTAGTTACCAGTTTCAACATGATAGAAAGATTGCAAATGGGGAATGCAATCAGGCAGTTTTGAAACTGGGGAATGCAACTAAGTAGTTTTGGTATAACGGGGGTATGCAGTTAGCAATTAAGCCTAAAATATTTTATGTGAATTTGCTAAAATTACTCAATGTCATGGTTCTAAAATGTTGAACTAAAAGAAAGTTAAAATCTTGGATTATGGTTCATAAGTTCATAAAAATACTTTCTCTAGATTCAATATTTAAAGATGATTTAATCTTTTCATGATGATAATAGATTCACGTGCTCCTGACTAGTATGGACCTAAAAAATTTAAAATGAGTTATATGAAAAAGAAGAAGAGTTGTTAAAGATTTTCTTTAGAACTTTTTAAGTGGACACACATATTCCCTTTACAAACTCAAGTTCTTTTAATCTGATTTATGTCACACTAAGAATGGGCCCATGTAGGGGTTCACATGTAATCAACACCACGTCTACTAATAATTAGGGGTGCAACTTGAACGGGCTGAACCGGACCAACTGGAATTCATCCCGGACTTAAATAGGGATTGGACTCATGCTTTTAGTAATGTGAACGGGCTAAATCGGACCAACTCGAACTCAGCCCGAACATATATAGGGATTGGACACATATTTTTAGTAATTTAGACGAACTTGAACAAAAATTCTCATCCTGAATTGTAATTAGGGTCGGACTTATGTACAAATATTGAAAACCGAACTAGTTCGAATAGTCCGATTTGTATAATCACTGGCTATAATATTTATATTTGAACAATATTAGAAAGCATATTTCGTCTGATTATTTGCGCTATTTTTAATGACATTTCTGTTCTTAAACTAGTTGACACTCCACTCAAAATTATTATCCTCTTATATGTTAAAACTCATTTTGACACTCTAAATGGATAATTTTTAAATTCAGTCTACAATTGTTACTTTTTAGTATTAAATAACAAAATTCAAAATGAAAACATGTATTCTTTTTTTGTATTTAATTTATTAATTTTACTGGGCTAGCCCGAATTCAAATATCAGTCTAACCTCGAATAAATTTTTTTGAATTTGAGCTTGGACGGACAGACGATCCTCCTAACTCTGGTTGGGTTGGGCTTGGACAGCATAAATAGAACTCGAGCTTGGGGTAGGACAAAGATGCCAACCTGCCCAAACCGCTTGATTTGCAATCCTACTAGTAATACATAAGGACTTAACGAGTACTTCTATAGGTGGCCCAAGAGAAATTTGAGGCCTTGGTATCATTTTTTTTTTCTTTTTTTCTTGTTTAGAAAAGCCTTGGTAGCAATTTTCGTGACTACTTTTATTCATCCCTTTTCTTTTTGAAGAACTACTTATATAACGTTTTAGATCCCTAAATCTTAGTTTTTACCTTTGCAGAGAATATTTTTTATTATATATCAAAATAAAGGTGCAAGACCGTAGCCATGGCTAAATTCAGCTAGGGCGGTGAATTTATGTTAGTTTAAACTTCTTGTGTGTGACTTAGGTTTACCCAATTATTTTGAGGAGGTGAAAGATTCCACTAGAATTCATACATATACTACTTGTTAACTGATTTGTGTAATTCCTATATAGGCACTTGATCATAAGCTTTCATCAAAGTTTTCTTGTGACCCTTAATTTGTTCTTAGTTTCCTCGGCAACATTAGAAACAAATCCATCAATGGAGCTGCCCGCTCGCCGCCGTTTGCGAACGGAGGCACCAAAAAACTTGCCGGAGGAAGTCATATCCGAGATCATCGCAAGGTTGCCGGTGAAAGCAATAGGACGTTGCAGGTGCCTTTCCAAAGCATGGAACTCTCTTGTCGCGCATCCTTACTTCATCAACAAGCAACGCCTCACTAATGGCCGAAACCACGTGATCGTCTGCAGTAATAGCTCTTATGAGGTGCTGGAATCTTGCACAAAGCCTAAGGAACTGAGGTTCCCGGACGAGGCGGTGGAAGTTGACCGATATTTTCTAACGGGGTCTTGCGAAGGATTACTTGGCCTACACGCTTGGAACAAGATCGTTCTGTGGAACCCTTTTGTTAACAAGTTTAAGATCATTCCAAGACCACCCCGACACGACGACGATCGGAAAAGTCGGGATCCATTGCCTGACTTTATCGGGTTTGGTTTCGTCCCTCAGACATGCGATTACCAGGTGATAACTTTGAAGCAAGTCTTGAGCGGCGGCTGGCCCCAAATACAGACTTATAGCCTAAAAGCAGACGCATGGAGGAGGAGGAGTATCAACGACGACGACTACCCAAACAACAACACCAATATATATCTTTTGGTTAACGACAACCCGTCTCTGTCTCCCTTCCCTTGCGTGAAAGGTAACGCCCACTGGATCATGCTGAAAGCCCAACAAGGAAAAAAAGAAGAAGAAGCCATCATCAGCGGCATCATCATCCTGGTTTATGATTTGCTGCTAGAAGAGTTTCGCGAGATTCCGATTCCACCAACCAAGGTGATAACCCTTGAGGTCACGGATTTTAAGGAGACGATTGCTGTAATTACTCAACCGGTTCAGAGTCGTTGGGAGATATGGGTGATGAAAGATTACGGAGTGGAAAGCTCGTGGACTATGTTATACAACTTAGGGCACTTGGACAAATCCGTCCCTACACACGTCGTTAACGATGGTCATGTGATCCTCCATGATTGCAAGGGGGCGTGGGCCTTGTACGATCCTAATAGTCGAAAACAGACGAGAGTTGGGTGTCCTGGAGTTGTATACTGGAAAATTGCGATTTGCAAGGAAACCCCGACTCTGCTTGTTTGACGCCTCTAAGGAATTCCAGACCAATAATAAATGTGATTGCAACCTGATGCACGGGCCATATATTAGATACTTTTACTAACCGTATTAGATACTTTTACTAACCGATAGTGATGCAGGACCAAAGTGAGAATGTTGAATATTGTCACAGAAGCTGCCGATTAAGTGGTCATTTATTTTGACCTAGTCTTTTGCTGATTTTTAGGGATCCTTTAATTGCCCAACAACATCATATTTTCGAGAAATTGTTTATTTTCATGCTTTTTATATGTTTTTGCTGTATAAATAACTTTTTTCATGATCAATAAAAATAACATCACAGTTTAATAGTTTATACCCAAATCATATAATGTGCTAAACTTTTCTTTATGTCTTCTTAATAAAAACACCAACAGCGAAGACGACCAAAACTCTTGAATATTCAAGTAAGTCCGTTCGCGGTGGCCCCAAGCCTATTTGATGCAGAATCTCTGTTCCTATAGAAGTTATCGTCTATGGCGATGAACAAAGTCCATTTAAAGCGATCAACCAATGTTTAGGGTGTGAAGCTGTAGAAGCTTTTTATTCACTTTCTTTACTATTTTTTGTAAGGCTTTATTGCGTAATATCTTGAGTTATGAATATTATGTGATGAAGTCTTACAAAAAATAGTAAAGAAATTAGAAACATTCCAGTTTGACAACCTAAATGATGGCCGATCACCAAAAACATATGTTTTCCTTCGCCGCTGGCGATGAGTTTTGCCTAGAGATTCTGCATCAAATATGCTTGAGCCCATAGCCAACAGACCAACTTGATAATTCAAATTTTTGGTCGTCTTTGCACTTTGTTTCTGCGTCAGATAAAATTCCAACTCTACCTGCGATTTTTGAGAAACTGGTGTTTACAAGTAGTTACAGTGTTATAACTCGATCTATGCCAGTTTTATTTGTCTTTGGCTATTCTCCTTCCATTTCACTAGCTAGTCGAAAGTGTTGTGTAAGTTTTAATCATCTCATTATTTCTTACTAGGCGTTACCCCGCCCGTACGCGCGGGTATTAAAAGCATCGTACGTAAATACACATTACTTTTTATTTAAGTTTGTGTCAAGTATAATTTATAAGTTCAAAAACATAATACTAAATTTTAAAAAATATTTCAATATACTTAAGAGATATTTGAGTAAATTGCATAGTGGATTTCATCCATGGGAAGATTATTAATATATATTGTCAATAGCAAGTGACTGCTCTAAAGAAAATGTCGGTTCAAACTCAAATATTTACATAAATTATAGATTTACAAAGTCATGAAAACATAATGTTGCACATTTGTGTGCGACATATTGCATCAAAGTTCACTAATTTAGTAAATTGACAAATTTTGGTATTTTCAAGAGTGGCATATCTAAGAATGTTAGAGTAACACGATCAGTAATATTATGCGCATAATTCAATGTTTTTATCCTTAGAACTCGAGAAATATTTTCTTCCCGTGACTTTTCACTAAAGTTTCTCCTCAACAGTCTGGAGATTAATTATGTTTGAGTTTTCATATTCTTTCTCTCGCTTTATAACCTAAATGAATCTAAGAGTGAAAATAAAAATATAAATGAAGCTTATGCGTGTGTTTGACGAACAATCATAGAAGTACAAAAAGCGTGTCTCCACTACGATTAAGATGTCTTTTCTCTATGCTGAAGTCTTTGTTCACATTTCAAACGGTAACTAAGAGGAACATATTTTTTTACAACATTGAGAAAATAAAATTTGCTACATATTAAAAGTTTATCCTAAAAAATAATAACTTCAAATGTTGCACAATAAAATATACAACACATTCATAATTTTACATTATTGAGTAAGAATATTATATCCTTCTTACTCTCCATCAATGTTAGAACGAAAAGCTCATGGAGATCATATAATATATATATATATATATATATATATATATATATATATATATATATATATATATATATATATATATAGTCTATGTATTCATCTATCATATGAAGTTAGCAAAGAGTTGTTTTAATTTTCTTACATAATTCCTTATTCTTGTATTGTCATTTGGACTAAAATTATACTCTATTAGTTTTAATTACTGAGGCTTTATTAATTTCATTTGTTTTTATTATTTGTATCAAAGGAATTAAAATACCACTACACCAAATTCATATCGTACATATGTCATAAAGTTATTTCTACTGATTTTATATACTCATGTAATTATTTTTTAACACTTCTTTCATTTTTAATTCCCTTACAGATGTAGGGTGTAACCGACAGCCTACACGGATGTAGGATGGTATAGACTCCGCATATTATTAAAGAAATCGCCTAACCCGAAAAAACTGTGCTCAGATTGCAGACGAGAGAGATGTTGAATTTACGTGTTAGGGTAAAGTTGATTCCATTTGTCATCTACTAACCCCTTATCTCAACGTTCCATTATAAGCTTTGGAGGTAAACGTTTGTTAGTCCAAGTAATTGACAATCATTGATACATGTTTATAAAGAGTCCCTTTCCATTTAAAAATTCTCCCCCCAAGTTTTTCAGAAGGCACGGCGATATCATTGAAATCACCTATTAACAACCAGAGCAACTTGATAATATATACCATGCGAATGTTTTCAGTTGTTCCAAAGAATCTGTCTAAATCGATACTTAGGAAAGGCATAAATAGCAGAAAGTAAAAGAAAAATATTTATTAGTATGTAATACCTGAACCACAGCGTGCAGAGCTTGCTAAGACTCATCAACCACACCGGGGTCCATCATGTGGGGTTTCCAGGGAACCCAAATTTCCCCTTTTTGACCAATAGAATCCATGATATGCATGCCTAGAAATCCCAAAACCCTAGCCCTATCCCTTGTCTCACGCCTAGCAGTCTTAGTCTCAAAGATCAAACAAATATCGGGGTCAAACCGATTAAGAAGTTCTTGAGATTACATCTCAAAACGAGGAGACCCGGAGCCATTACCATTCAACGCAAGAATCTTCATGGGGATTAGAGGAGCGGTTTGGATCAAGCCTTTGAGCAGATCACTTAAGGAGTTGACAATGTGTTTCCACGCAGATAGAGGGTCTCGAGGCTTCCCCACTAGTTTGATTTTCAGAGTGCTCCCCTGACTTGGCTTGTTCATCCTCTGCCACTGGCTGGCTATTAGAGACAGTGGGAACAGGCTTGAGTCTCATCCATATGGATGATTTCGAGTGTGTCCTACCCATCTTGACAGTGATGTTTCAATTTATACAGAGAAATCACGGTTGAAAGAATACTTAGGTTATGTTCTCTGGTTCACAACAAACAATAAATTACTAATTAGCGAAATTGAAGTCCAAGGTCGCATCATACACAATGCATAGGTTAAAGATAAAGCTATACTAGATTAATCGAAGAATAACTTCAACATACCATACATCTCATCGGCTAAAGCTGGGCCCTAGTTTCCATGCAAGTAGAGAAACCCCAAATTCGAGAAATCAACAGCAGAGAAACCCCTAATTTCTTCAGCCCCTTGAGTGAGAGACTGAGAGTAGATAGGGGAGAGTCGACGACTCACAGTCGCCTCCTCTTCGTCGGTCACCGGATCACGCTGCCGCTGCCAACCTAAACTGGCACTCTCTCTCTCTACACATCTCCTTTTCTATCACCGGTGACTGCTGATATTAAAAGTGGTAGTAGTGGTGGTAAATAATAGTTGCTGTAGTACCATAAATGCATGTTGGAGTAGGTCAATTACTACATTAATTGTTGACAATGGGTGGGTTTGGTGTGGATTTTTTTGGATTTTAAGCTGTCTTTTAAGATTGTGTGAAAAAAGTTCGTGACACAAAAATTTAAGAAAAAAGTTGTATGGGTTTGGTAAAAAAAGTTGATGCTGATAAAAGTTAGTGATGTGACAGTTTTGTTGTTTAGTGAAAGTTACCATTATACCCAATTTGTCTATTTATTAACAGTTATTGATGTGACATTTTTGTTGTTTAGTGAGGACATTATTGTCATTTTAAGCATTAAGGAGAAAAAGACACAAAAAATCCACCTAAACCCAACTTTTTTCTTCCACCAATTCCACACTACAACTTAAAAATCCAAAATTCAGAATCCACTCAAAAAAGTTCATACCAAACCTTTGCAAAAAATCCAAAAAGCAGAAAAGTTGATTTTGGATTAAAATCCACACAAAAATCCATACCAAACCCACCCAATTACTACTTCTTGGGATAAAGGACCGAAACCACCCATGTGGTATGAGGTAGGGTCTCTCTCTCTGTCACTCTATTTCTCTCTAGTCTCTACACATCTCTGCCTCTCCTTTTCTATCTCCGGTGACTTCTGATAATAAAAGTGGTAGTAGTAGTGGTAGATACTACCTATGTCCGAGCTCTTGCCCACCATTGGGAATATTTGAGTCGTATATGGGTCACTTTGACTGGGTGATTTCGATAGCAAAATAATGCGATTTTCGATAATTTTTTCACGGTGTTATAGAGCAACTTATACTCTACAACACCATGAAAAAATTATCAAAAAATTAAATTACTTTGCTATCTAAATCACCGAATCAAAGTGACCCAGTAAATAGTGGTAAAAGTCAAAATGGTGGGGAAGAGCTGGAACAGAGGTAGTAGTTGTTGTAGTACCATAAATGCATGTTGGAGTAGGTCAACTACTACATTAATTGTTGACAATTACTACTCCCTCCCCGCTCTTTCTACTCAAATTGGCTTTTGTCACTATTCACTTGGTCACTTTGATCCGTTGATTTGAATATTAAACATATATAATTTTTTAATAATTTTTTCATGGTGTTGTAGAATAAAAGTTTCTCTATAATACGGTGAAAAAAATATCAAAAAATCGTATTATTTTTCTATCCAAATCACCCGGTCAAAGTGACCCAGATTCATGTCAAAAAGTCAGTTTGAGTAGAAAGAGTTGGGACGGAGTGGTACTTCTTGGGGTAAAGGATCGAAACCACCCATTTGGTAAGGAAAATTTCGAAGTTACTGCCATGTGGTTTGAATAATATCATAAACCACCCGTATAGAAGAGCATCTCCAACATTGAGGAGAAAAAAAATGTCATTGGACCAAATTTGGTCCTGGAGCAAAATTTGCTACTCCTGTTTGTAGCTTGAGCTCCATCAGTGAGGAGCAAAATTGCTCCAGTATTGTTATTTTATTATTATTATTATTATTATTACTATTATTTTTATAATTTATTTTTCATATTAATTAATTTAAAGTAAATTAACAAAGTCTATTTGAATAAAATATGATTTATGAAATATTATGATTATTTTTATATATAAGAAAAAACTTGGTTTTTTATTATTGAATTGATATTTTCCTCGACAGTACTTCAACGATCATATATCACGTCTATATTCCAACTATATATTTCACCAGCTATACTAAAACGAGTTGTTTGAAAATTAAAGAATCAATTTTTCATTAAAACTTATTTTTTTATGTTTGCTCCTCGGCAAAATTGTCACCGGTTTGCTCCTCCAAAAAACTGTTTTATATGGGTTTGAATTGCTTTATATTTTCATGATTATCAACCAGAGTTCCCACTCATACTTGGATCAAACTTTGAAACTCTAAAACTCTCCCACGTAAAAACAGGAATTTTGAAACACTAGTAATTTTCGAACATGAAACTCATCTCGGCAGGTGCCTTCCAAGAGTTGAGATGCATTAACTTCAGATTACAGTTGAGCCAGTGAAGACAGCAAAATGAAAATACTCAGCGAGAAATATGTCTGGAAGGTGCCCTACTATTTAATGGAATCGGAGTATAGTGCCAAGTAATTTTTTTACAAAATCTACCTTCATCTTGTTTAATTTTACAGTTAGTCGCCATAGTAACGAATCTCTGGATACACGTCTATGCGGGTGGTGAGTGGATGTTGTGACCGTATTGGACGGAATTCTAGTAGAACACATGACCTAGATTAGCGGCCAAACTGCAGTCCTAAGGTGAGGATCGGAAATTTCGAGTAGAAAAAGTTTGAACTTTCCAATGTTCCAAGTCCAATCTTCATAATCAATGTCGAAACTTTAGAGCTAATCAAGTTTTGCGAGGAGAATTCTGGACAATGTTATGCAAGCTACAAACCTTTCTAGTATTGCCTGAAGATCCTGACTGGCATTTGCTTCTCCGTCTGTTTTGGTCAAGTTCTAACACTTTCAGGATCTGTCTATTTCGGTTTTACGTTTTCAACTGTGTAGGCTTGGGATAACTCTCTGTGTAGAATCTGTGTAATGTGGTGGGCTGTTTTTTATAATTTATTTTTTGACATAAATAAAAACTTCATTAAGAAAATGAAACAAGCAAATCAACATGTAGATACAAGTAGAAAATAAACAAGCAAGCAGAAAATAAACAAGCAAATCAGCATACAGTTACTAGCATCCCGTCTACTAGGCAGGGCCGGCCTCAACCCTAGGCAACTTAGGCAGTTGCCTAAGGCCTCGGATTTTGGCAGGCCTCATTTTTTATGGCAGCTATAACTAATTTTGTATAAATTTTTATAAACTAAAAAGTATAGAAGAGAGAACAATGTTGGAGGAATGTCAAAAGCTCTTTTATTCTCTACCAAAGCACTCTTTATATAGAGTGTGGGAGCCAATCATAATCCTCTAAGAGTCAATCATAATCTACTAGGAGTCAATCATAATCTACTAGGGATCAATCATAATCTATTAGGGAATATTCATTATAATATTCCATAACACTCCCCCTTGAATATTCACTAATACGATGCCTTGTTAAAACCTTGTCAAGCAAAACCCGTTGGGACAAAAGCTCTGACGAAGGAAAAAGAGTGCATCTTGTGAGTGGAGATTTGATGTAGTCTTCATTCATGGCTGCATGCCTCATTAAAAACTTGCTTGGAAAAACCCTGTGGGATAAAAACATCAGCTAAGGAAAAGAGTACAGCGCCTTGTAATTTAATCTCCCCCTCTTTGCATCATCTTGATGTCACACTTCATACCTGAAAGTAAATTTATGGGGAATACATAATATCTAACATAATATGATACAACATGATCATTCAAGATAGTAATAAAAACTATCAGTTAATAAGTATGACATGTTATATACTCATGAGACATTCGTCATACTAAATAATATGCATATGCACCTAAACTACTCGCGAGTGTGAATCTTCAATTTGCTTCAGCAAAGAAGAATATCTCATGGGCAATGGCCTCCATGGATTTCACATATAGTGATTCGTACGATCATTTTGTGTAACTAGTTACTTTCATATTCGTAGTCTTTAAGACTAAACGAAATATCATAATCACTCTTATCAATAGAGGATTTGTGGGTTATAATTATAACCACGAGAAATATAATATATGGGCATTGCTTGAATATAGCATATTTCTCGTTCAATAGTCTCACGCATTCAACCATTAGGGTGCGGACATTTGAATATATTGTTCTATATGAAGATGGATGCTTCAGGCATCTCAAGTACGTCAAAGTACTTCACATATATGATCGACGCATTAACTACAGAGCTCATGTATATTTGTATACACACGGGTGTTGACTTTGATTTTGGCCAATATGTAGTCAAACACGATTCCACTTGTAGTGGTTTAAGAAAATCATATGATTTCAAGCGCTTTTCAAAGTAAATATCATTCATGATCATATACATAGACTCAAATGTAGGAAGCTCTTCATCTAAATGAGTTGTTGCCTCTTCAAGGACATTGATTTGATCATTTATTTATGATTCTCTTGTGTTCTCAATTATAGTCAAATTGGAACTAACAAGATCATGATCCTTATGGAGGATCTATTTTATAAGACTTCAATTGGATTTGAAGTTTGAAGTCACACGTACTAAAGTTTGATTAAGTCAATGTTCATGTCATGTAATTGGGTATATCCTCCCCCTCATGACATGAACCGTGTGATCAATGTCATAGAGATATGCTTTCGGCATATTATTTATATATACTCGAGCCAAAAAAATAAAATAGGCGAGATTGTATCTCCTTAGGAGATATAATTTGTCACACTTCAAACTTCTAATTCTCATGAACTCTGAAATACTATCATCTTTGGGATAGGAGTTTCACTTATGAGAATACAATAATCCCATGCTCCTCCTTTAAAGGGGTTCAAATGGGATAGTTAATGAGATAAGCATGCATAAAAATTCATCGGAGTGGATAAATATTGCACAATTCCTAAGAAGTGCATATATAGTCAATCTAAAAAAAATGATGAAGACTATTTGAGGTCTTATATCAATCATTCAAGCAACCAATCACTTAGTGATGCCAACGGTGACGAACTCAAACTTGATATTTCTGGATGAGTTCATGTAAAAAACCATTGATCTCTTCTAGAGACATCTTCTAGGTGCTCGATATAAGATATGCACATTTTTCAAATGTGAGATTGACAACATCCAAGCCACTTTAGGGGCTGAATAATAAATTTTTGGATGTTCCATGAGATTTTATATAGAATCACAACGCATAAAGTAGGCGTCGGTTGGGCGATGCAATGCATCAAGCCTTTTTTTTTATGACAAAATTCTCTACGTTGGGTAGGCGATGTAATGCATCAAGCCATTTTTATGAAGAAATTGTCGACGGAGAATGTCATTTCTGTGTACAAAACTGCTTTATGATCACAATTCAAGTATAAAACTTTTATAGTTTCATTACTTGATCTCAATATTCAAGGGATTTTTTTTTTTTTTTTTGTGTGTTAAAAAAAACACAAGATGCTAAAAATCTACATTTGTGAGCCTTATACGGTCTCATTTGCATCCTTGAATAGAGTCATTTTTTTTTTCAATTATCGGAACTTCTAGTTCGACAAATTGTAGGTTGCCTCTTCTACGGTACATTTTTCATGGACTCAAATATTTCATAACATGAGTCAAAAAGCACAATAGGGGCTTATGCATTTTTTGCTATTGTCTTTTTTTTTTCTTGTGCGAGCCATACAAGAAATAGGGGCCTCATAACAATCAAGAAAAAAATCAAGATGTAGAGACTACGTAAATAGAAGAAGGTAACATTGATTCTAATGAACCACATATTATGTAGGATTTCTCTAGAATTAATAAATAAGAGAAATAAATATTTTTTCAAAAAAATATGCAACTTCTCATTACTATATATCTTAAAATTATATAGATCTATGACAAAATAAAAGCATATTTAATTCAATGATCTGTCTCGAATAACTTTTTTTAAGAATTCTTAAATTCAGAAATTAATATTCTTTAATCTAAATTGTATTTCTATGAAAATGGCGTGTCAAGTTCAAAGTGAAACTTGTAATTTCCAAGGAGTTGGGAGGATCTTGAATCACTCAACCAAAAAGAAATTACATGAATATTGGGAGGATTTTGAATCACTCAACCAAAAAAAATGCCTAGATATTGGGAGGATCGTGAGTCACTCAACCAAACATTTTCATAGATATTGGGAGGATATTGAATCACTCAACCAAACATTTGCATATATATTGGAAGGATATTAAATCACTCAACCAACAATTCTCATAGAGATCAACAAAAAAATATGTGGCTTATTACAAGTATGCAACCATGCGAACCCACTAGAGGGCATTATTTGCAAATATTGGTGCATTTTCTCTCTCTCTCTCTCCCCATGTTTTCATGTGGTCTTAAAAGATCAATCTTGGATCTTCATAATACCATGACGATATAAATATTGCAACCAAGTCTAAGACCGTGCAAATTTTTTTGACCAGATAAATTTATGAGATTTACTTCAGGGGATACATCCATATTCACATAACGGAATATAATAAAACATTCTCTCCTGTAATCCGCTACCATTCACGCTTGGGAATGGGTCAAACGAGTCAGATATTTGACAAAGTAACATGGAATTTTTTGTTATTCTTCTTCTCCCATAATTCCATGTTATGGGCAAAACTCTATTGTCCATCAATCAACAATAATAATTGTTTTGATGTCCATATCCGTCAGTGATAACATTCAGAGGATTTTTTTTTTTTAAAGGGTACAAGAGGAGAAGAGTTAAAATAAATCAAATCATATAGATAGCTTAGGAGTATTTTATGACTCTATAGAGAAATGTATATATATATATATATTTCAAAAATACTATAATCTCAGTTATAGATAGTCGTTATTTGCTCATAACTTCATGTATAAGAACATGATTTAACTAAGCATATAAATAGCTTATGAGCATTTTTTGACAAGGGGATTTAACTTCTAATGGAGTTTCCTCTTTTCCCGCAATAAGTTTCTACTATGTGAAATAGCGGAATATAATTTGAGACAAAGCCATAGGAGACATAATGACAAAGAAAACTCCATCACGAATAATCTGCGGAGCTAGGCTGAAGCCTTTGCATTTATTTTTTTCTTCTTTCTCTACACAAATGTAGAAAAAATATAACCATGGAGCTTAATAATCTAAACAACATTGTGTTTTTTTTCTTCTTCTTCTTTTAACCACAAAATGTTCACGAGTTCAATTCGAACTCTAGCGACTCTTTCTTATTTTTATAGAATAGAAGTAAATTTGAGATATGTATGTTGCTGCAGATTATGCAACCTTTTTGCTTATACTGTACGGGCTCGATTGTACGGATTTAAATCCCATAAACATTTTATTGTTTCGAACACAACGCAATAACAATATAATCTTGTTAAGCGGTAATCAGCGATAAAATCCGCATCATTTTATTTATCATTGCTTTCGGGCGAGCGCCACGAGGTCACGAGTTCAAAACTCTAGTGACATTCTTTGCAAATAAAAAAATTGTAACATTTCTCATTCACGAGTTCGAAACTCAAGTGACAATTTCTTACAAGATTTTTTTTCATATGTATAGAATAAATTAAAAAAAAATTGTTTAACAAGAAACTCGCTAAAGTCTAGCGGTATTGTCACGAGTTTGAAACTCTAGTGAATTTTTGTTTTTATATTCTTTTTTACACAAGAAGATTGAATCAATAACATTAAAAAAAAAAAAAACTCGCTAGAGTTAGTGCTCAGCGGTATGGTCACGAGTACGAAACTCTGGTGACATTTTTTTAAAATGTTTACGCATCCTGGAGTCACGAGTTAAGAACTCTAGTGAGACGCTTAATATTTCAATAAAATCATTTGCGTAATTGCGTCGATTGCGCGTCATCAACGTCACGAGTTTAAAACACTCTAGTGACTTGTGTGTTTTTTTTTTCACTTCGTGAGGTCACGAGTACATAACTCTAGTGACTTAATCTTTTTCTTTTCTTTTTCTTTGAAAGAATGATAAGAACAGAAAAAATTAAAATACATACAATTTGTAATGAAGACGGTATTAGATTTGTCATTCTTAATTGACTAAAAAAATAAATTGAAAAAGCAAATAGGTAGAGTTGGTCTAGTGGTATAGCTCCACTTTTTTTTTTTGGGTCACGGGATCAATACCTCGGACTCTCCATCATTTTTTTCCTTTGATGCGTTTTTTTTCTTTTTTCAATGAAACATTAATATAACAGAAAAAATATAAGATTTAGCGCATGAAAGCATGCTGTGGACAAGTGGTTGTTCACCACTGCATAGAGGTGCCCTGGGAGCTTGCTGTTGCTTGGGTTCGAACCACATAGTTGACAGTTTTGTTTTTTTTTTGGATCATGCCAGTAAACATTGTTTTTGATCACCCTCTAGATCTAATTGTAGATCGAGGTCTAGGGTTTGAGCACCTTTTTTTTATGAACCCATATTATAGACAATTTTTTTTCGATAGAAGAAGAAATCGTAAGAAAATTAAAGATACGATGTATTGTTGATTTGAATCAACTTTTAAACAAGCAAGACATGAGACAATCAAAATCGAAAACTGAGTTTTTCGATTGATCATCTTCTTCTTGACAATATAAAATAAGTAAATAATTTGTACCTTTATCTTTTGATCTTCTCTTCCGGTAGAGCGAAAGTGCTGATAACGTGTTATAAACTAAAAAGTATAGAAGAGAGAACAATGTTGGAGGAATGTCAAAAGCTCTTTTATTCTCTACCAAAGCACTCTTTATATAGAGTGTGGGAGCCAATCATAATCCTCTAAGAGTCAATCATAATCTATTAGGAGTCAATCATAATCTACTAGGGATCAATCATAATCTATTAGGGAATATTCATTATAATATTCCATAACATAAATTTGATTGTTTTTGGAAAATTAAAAGAAAGAAAAAAACACACACACACACACTGCAAAAAAAGAATTAATGAAATATTTATAAACGATGCGTGAGCGGATATTTAGGAGATAAATAAGGAGATAATGGTGGACATGGGTTGCCATGAGAGAGTATTTTGGGATCAGTTATTAATATTAATTCTCCCCAAATTGGTAAATTTTATGCCCCCAAAATCTGTAGAGATATTTTTTGAGGAGCATATCTGTACTGATTTTAATTCGTTTTCTTATTTCTTTATACCTTTGGGTAAATATTTATATGTATTCTAATTTTTCTCTTTTTAATCGTCTGTAAAAATTAATCTTCTTCAACGAGCTGTTATGTGATCTTGAGTGATTATCATTGAGTTCCTTTGGGTAACTTGAAACTGAAGATAGTGAGTTCTACCATCTACAGTTTAGGCTTTGAGTCGAATTCAATCCCTCTCCCGCGCTTGTAAGTTCAATACTTCAAATAATCTACACAAGTTCAATTCCGGGTTCATATGGTACTTCTTAACTTTTTAAGCTCTCACCGTTTTGATACTTTTACATTACTGTATGACTTTTACTCTCTTTTTTTTATCATGCCCGCTAGAAAATTGAATCCGCTTATGAAAAATTTGAGAAATAAGAAGAACACAAAATTTGATAAATTCTCACAAGAACGACTAAACATGACTTGGACTTACTTTCCATAGATTGAGAAGGTGATGTTAGAAAAAAATGATCTTGAAACTACAATTAACATATGTCCATCCAAGAAAGTAAGAAATGCAAGCTTTAACTAGTATTGTAATTTCCATCAAGGCCTCAATAACGAAATTTGCCTAAGGCCTCCGAATTTCTTGAGACGGCCCTGCTACTAGGTAACACCACTCTTGCAAAACACCTGCCCTAGAAATACCTACTTCGCAACCATATACCACTCCGTCCAGTAAGTTGACTTTTTGACTCCTATATAGGTTAGTTTGACAGGATGATTTGGATAACATATCAATGCGGTTTTTTTGCTAATTTTTTACCCTGTTATGGAGCAACTTTTACTCTACAACACCATGAAAAAATTATCAAAAAACTACATCATTATGCTATCCAAATCATCGGATCAAAGTGACCCAGTGAATAGTGATAAAAGTTAAATTGGGGAGCAAGAGCTGGACAAAGTGGTATTACCAAAAATTGGCCAAAGCACTAGCCCTGGAAGTATTAGCGTAAATTATCTTACAAGCCAAGAATTACCAAAAGAGATACTAAACCATCCAATTTTAACACTTGAAACTGAACAACTGCAGTGTGGGTTCCTTCCTGATGAGAGCTGCTGGCAAAGTGTCACATTGTCAGTGATTAGATTAAGATGTACATTGTCTCCTTGGTGCTCATATATTCAATGTAATTCTAACTGATGCAATAACAAACTTAGGAGCGGAAGAAGTTGAGCGTCACATTTAATACCTCCATTGGTGGAGGGTTTTTTGCTTCATCCGCAACGCAGCCCGTTGCAAGCCTTGAAACTGTTTGGCAACACCAATTGTGCAACCATTGGCCGTCCTTCTACTCAGAGATAATAAACCATCCGATTTTAACACTTGAAACTGAGCTACTGTCCAAAGTGGTTCCTTTCAGCTGAGAGCCGCTGCCAAAGGGATACACACTGTAGTGTCTACTTGCTACTCAATATCGCGATTGAACATGGAAAATTTTCTAAGCAAAAAGTATATAAAATGAAGAAGTAAGTGTGTCCTACACATCTTGGCAGTACTGCTTTGATTTATAAAAACAAGCCACGGTCGAAGGAATACTTATGTTCTGTTCTCACGTTCACAACAAACAACAAAGGACAGATTAGCGAAATTGAAGTCCAAGGTCGCATCAAACACAATGAATAGGTTAAAGATGAAGCTATATACTCAATTAATCGAAGAATAACTTTAACATACCATTACATCTCATCAGCTAAAGCAGAGAAATCAACGAGAAGCCCGTGAGAAACCCAAACTCGAGAAATCAACGGCAGAGAAGCCCCTATTCCTTTAGCCTCTTGGGTGAGAGAGAATAAGAGTAGATAGGAGAGAGTCAGCGACTCACAGTCACCTCCTCGTCGTGGTCTCCGGATCACGCTGCGACCGGCCAAGCAAAACTAGTTCTCTCTCACCCACTCTTTGTTTGTCACTCTATTTCTTTCTATATTTCTCAGCCTCTCTTGTTCTATCTCCCTAGTACTAGTAGTAGTTGTAGATGATTGTTGTAGTACCATAAATGCGAGGTTGAGTAGGTCAACTAGTACATTGTTGACAATTATTTCTTGGGATAAAGGACCGAAACTACCCATGTGTTACACCTGCAAGTCTCCCTTCCTCTACAAAAGCAGTAATAGTTTGTGAGAGCATCTCACTGCAAAGGAGAAATAGATAGGATGAGAGAGGGCAGTTTTGCCTGAGTCCCCTTTCCGGATCAATATGTCCCGCTGGCGCACCATTTCTTAGGATTGAGTATGTCACTGATGAGATACAGTTCATAACAATTGAACGAAAACGAATTCCAAAACTGAGGTGAAATTAAATGACTTCATCCATATATTTTCATTTGATCCAGTTATACGCCTTACTCATATCTAAGTTGAGTGTAAGGCAACTTTTTTTACCCTTCTTTCTGGTCTTTAGAGAATGAATAACTTCGAAAGTTGTAAGGATATTGTCTGAGATCAAACGCCCAGAGACAAAGACATTTTGATTCACTGAATTGAACTTCGGTAACACTTTTTCAACTGTTTGCCACACACAGCTAGTAACTGTATGCTGACTTGATTGTTTATTTTCTACTAGTAACTGTATATTTACCTATTTTCTTAATGAAGTTCTTATTTATGTCCCAAAAAAAACTTTTATAGAAGACAGCCCACCACATTACACATATTCTACACAGAGTTATCCCAAACCTGCACAGTTCAAATGTAAAACCGAAATAGAATATGTGCAGCCTTAGGATAACTCTCTATATAGAATCAGTGTAATGTGGTGACCTGTTTTTTATAAAAAAAAAAAAACAAAATAATAAAAATAAATAAGAACTGCATTAAGAAAATAAACAAGAAGTCAACATATAGTTACAAGCAGAAGTAACAAGCAAGTTAACATACAGTTACTTGCATAAAATAAACAAGCAAGCATAGAGTTACTAGCAGCCGAGCTGCTAGGTAACACCACCATTGCCAAAACGCCTGCCCCAAAAATACCTACTTCACAACCACATATTACACAAACTTGGCCATAACATTAACCCTATAAGTACTAGGTTCATTATCTTACAATTCAAGGATAACCATAGGAGATGATAAACCATTCAATTTTAACACTTGAAACTGAGCTGCTGCAGTGTGGGGTTCCTTTCTGGTGAGAGCCGCCGCCAAAGGGACACACTGTTGGTCATTAGATTAAAATATAAAATGTCTCCTTGGTGCATATATTGTAATTATGAGTGATGAAAAACAAACCATAGAAGCGGAGTTGTTTGAGTGCCTCATATACAATAACCATTGTTGGGAAATTTGCAACATCCACAGCTAATTTCAATGCTTGAATCATTTCGGCGTCACCGATTGTGCAACCATCGGTCAGCAACCTTTCGCTCACAACATGTCCAATTTTTGCGGCTATGTACCTGTCTCTAACAATAGTTGCTTCCGGACCGTTTAAACTACCCAGAGAGTCTTTCTCTTCATCCCACTCCTCATCCCCACTCATAAGAAGCTCAAGCATGGTTACTCCATATCCATACACATCAGTCATGAATGTGGGAGCTGTTCAGATATACAAAATATGTTAACTCTATGAAGCAATAAGAATTTGGCTCTTTTATGAACAAGGGCATTTCATTTTACCGGAAGAAGCAATACAAATAATAGAAAACAGTTCTGGTAATTGAGAGAGAACCCGATTAGACACAACCCTACAGGTTAGCCACGACCTATACTCTATATATAGACCAATACACTCACTTGCTGCGTAAGAAACTCAAGAAAGCTTCCAAGACGGACAATGAAACCCTAGAAATCGCCCCAGCCCATTCCCCATCGTACGACCAAGCCTTGTGGTTGCACGACCAGGCCCGTGGTAGCACGACCAGGGCCTTTGGTCATACAAACAACAGTGTTGTTCCTGCTGTTGTTTCTTCCTTCGTCCACCTCTTGTCTTCCTTGCATAATTGCTTCGCCAACCTTTCTAGTTGATTTGAGTTATTCCAACAAGTTGATTAAATAATCTTCTGAATTCAAAAAGTAGGAAGGCGTCTAATTGTTTCACTCTTTCCAACATTCCCAAAATCCTTGTAGCTATGAAATTAATGTTGGCTTTGTAAAACGCTTTATGCATGTCTTTTGAATATGAATATTTCGATAGTTGCAATAGGTAAAAATCTTAAATTTTTGTTGCCTCCTCCTTGCTTCCATCAACACCCCTTTCTAGCTATGAATAGCAATTACTTTGTATTCTTTAATCCAGTTCCATCTTTTTTACTCGTTTGACCCTGATCTGTTTAGAGTGTCTTCTTAAAGCTTCATTTGTATTTCTCCCGACCACAACAGTATTGGAGTAATCTTCCTCTTCTCGGGTCCAATCACCGAGTTCATTACCAATCCCTCCATGGTAATTAGTCATCAATTATAAGAAAGAGGTTAAACATAAATACTTAATCCAGCTTACCTTAATGGGTAAATATAAGAAAGAGGTTGCACCAACAAATATGATTGATTTGTCTATCGTTCCAGATTCTCTCACTGATTATCAGAATATGTATATGTGTGTGTGTGTGTGTGTGTGTGTGTGTGTGTGTGTGTGTGTGTGTGTGTTTACTCCATTTTCCTTATTCCATTGAGTTTCAACTCACAACTGTCAATTGGGTATGCCTAGGTATGGCTATCATCAGAATATTCAAAAAGTTACAGGTCAAACACTTAGAGCTAGCTCACAATCATGAAATCTCCCCAAGCAAACTAAACCTCTACACTATTGGCAGTCAAACTCAAATTTGCTGCAAGGGAATTATATACTCTTGCAGAAACTCTTTGACATTCATTCAATTTCATGAATAATTGCAGTTATCATCTCCTCGCCTTCTAGAATGTCAAGCAACAGCTCACTACTTTCACACCACACTTTCATATTTATCTATCGGGGAATGCAGTTCCATACATAAACCGACTAATTTTTATCTCGCTGTTCATTTTTGCCGAAAACTCATACTTCTATGTAGTGAGGAAATGTGGACTCAAACTTGGCCAAAACACTATCCCTAGAAGTATTTGACAAGAGAAGGATTACCCAAATAGATAAGAAACCATCCAATCTCAACACTTGAAACTGAGCTGCTGTCCAAGATGGCTCCTTGCCTCTGAGAGTTGCTGCCAAAAGGGACATACAATGTAATGTCTAATTGCTACTCAATATCGTGATTGAACATGGAAAATTTTCAAGGAAAAAAATATACAAATTGAAGAAGTAAGTCAGTAAGTGTGTCCTTACCCATCATGGCAGTAATGCTTTGATTTATACAAAGAAATCACGGTCGAAGGAATACTTATGTTCTGTTTTCAGGTTCACAACAAAAACAATAAAGGACTGATTAGCGAAATTGAAGTCCAAGGTGGCATCAAACACAAATGCAGATGTTAAAGATGAAGCTAACTTGAACATACCATTACATCTCATCAGCTAAAGCTGGGGCCGTAGTTTCTCTGGAAGCAGAGAAACCCCAATTCGAGAAATCAACAGAAGAGAAGCCCCCCGTCCCTTGAGTGAGAGACTAAGAGTAGATAGGGGAGAGTCGACGCCTCACAGTCACCTTTATCCGGATCACGCTGCCGCTGCCAACCAAAACTGGTCCTCTCTTTCACTCTCTTTTTTTTAGAAGATCTTTCACTCTCTCTGTTTTTCTCTACGCCTCTCTTTTTCTATCTTGAGTGACTGCTGATAGTAAAAGTCTAGTAGTAGTTGTAGTGGTAGTCTGGTAGATGGTTCTTGTAGTATCATAAATGCATGTTTGAGTATACTTGGTATGTTTCTTCTCTTTCTTCCAGTTTTGACTTTTTCATCCGTAGACATGTCACTTTGACCCGGTAATTTGGATAGCAAAACGATACAATTTTTCGGTAATTTTTCATGGTGTTGTAAAGTTTACCGTACAACACCATGAAAATTTACCAAAAAAATTATATTGTATTGCTAATCAAATCATCAGGTCAAAGCGGTCTGATGAATAGTGGTAAAACTCAAAAGTGGAAGAAAGAGAAGAAACAGAGGAAGTATCAACTACTACCATTGTTTCTTCTGTATCAGCCCACTCAAAAACTACCACTGTTTTTCTGTATCAGCCCACTTCACTTTTTGACAATATTCACTGGGTCAGTTTGACCTATTGATTTAATTAGCAAAACGATTAAAACATTTGGTAATCTTTGCATAGTCTTGTTGAGTAAAACTCCACTCTACAATATCATGAAAAATTTGTCTAAAAGTTTGATCGTTTTATTGTCTTATTCACCGAGTCAAAGTGACTCAGTTACGGGTTGTAAAGTCAAACCAGAACTATACAAAAGAAACGGAGGTTATCACACCGGTTTGACTTTTTGACTCGTATCTAGGTCACTTTGACCTGGTGAGTTGGATAGCAAAACGATGCGATTTTTTGATACTTTTTTCACCGTGTTATAGAACAATTTTTACTCTGCAACATCATGCAAAAAATTATCAAAAAATTGCATCGTTTTGCTAGACAAATTTCTGGGTCAAAGTGACCCAGTGAATAGTGACAGAAGTCAAACCGGTGTGATAGAAAAGAAACGGAGGTAGTACATGTTTGACAATTACTTCTTGTAAACATGTGTGTACATACATACTGCCTCCGTCCCACTCGTTTCTTCAAAAAAAATTTAGGACGTCCACCTGCTTCTTCAAACTTTCTTAAATTCTTAACTTCTTACAGATAAAATACCATCTTACCCCTACTTAAAAAAAAACACTACCTCATTTTAATTTGGCCTAATTAAATTAGATTACCAAACTAACCAAAATTAATTAGGCACAATACGGATTAGTAGATTGCTAACAAAGTCAACATCCCAAATTCCTAACCCTAGTGACAAACATCCACCATTATCTTTCTTCCATTTCTTCACCAAACCCAGCCACCTGAGAGAGAGAGATAGAGATAGAGAGAGGAGGATGAGAAAGAGAGGGATGGAGAAGGAGAGCTGATCGGTTTCGTTCTCACAGATCGGAGTAAGGAGAAGGGAGGGAGGGAAGAGGGAGAGAGTGAGGCGGACGGTGAGACACTGACGCCGCCTCGATTTTTGTCTCTTTGTCTCTCTTCATCTCTCTTCATCTTCTACAGATCGAAGGAGAACGACTAATGTGGTGAACAAAAGTGGTGGCAAGCAGCAGATCTATTAAGTCCTACTCTCTTTTCTTCTGCTAATTCTATTTCCCTCCCTCTTCTTTTCTACCTACAGATCGGGTAAGGGTTGGACGGAGACAGCCATTCAGTCGGTGGAGGCCACGACGGTGGTGAAGGTTCGACGGATCTGTGGTATAATTATCATTCCAGAAGGGTATAAACTGTGGATCTTCTTCTCCTCTTCCTTTTCCGCTTCATTTGTTCTTATTCTTCGTTTTCTTCATTTGCTCTTCATCTTTTCTGGGTTTGATTCATCACATGCAAGATCTGGTTCTCTCTCTCTTCCACTCTTTCTCATGTACCGATACATATCAGTTGGTGATCTTGTTGTTTGCTACAAATAATTATACTTTTTTTGTTTGATTTATGTTGCCAAGAACATATTTTTGTTCAATTTTGGAGTGTGTTGATCTTTATTTCTGGAACTGTTCTTGAGTAAAAATGGAGAAGAAAGAGACCGAGTGTTGTTAATCTATTTGCTAGTAAGAGTCGTTTTTGAAAAGGACGAGGGTATTGATGTATTTTTCATGCGTTTTTAATAAAGCAACTTTTGCTTCTTTTTTTTTTTGAAGAAATGCATGGGACGTAGGGAGTACATGTCTGCGTGAACATATATCTTGTAAACATAGTTAGAGCATCTCAAATCAAGCTAACTACATTCACGGGGAAGAAATACATTTATTCAATGAGCATGAATGACCAAAGATGTTTACATGCGTTCGTAGGACCCCAAATGATCTTTTTATAGCCCCCAAAATCGCCCCAAATAAAAAAGGAAACAACACAGCCCTTATTTTGACTCCTCCCAGATTGTCTTCGTGCAAAGACACGTTGTCTTCGTACGAAGACCCTTCCTGCGAAGACTCGTCGTGCGAAGACAACTTGTCTTCGTACTAAGGCCTTCCTACTTTGAGGCAGAGGCCTATTCTGGAAAGCCTCTTGATTTCTGGCTATCTATTCTACGAAGATATCCTATAGGCCTCATATTTCTAGGAGGCCTATAGGATATCTTCGTGCGAAGACTTCTTGTCTTCGTACGAAGACTCTGGGCTTCACTTCTTCATTGTTCCATTGAGTGTCTTCTAAGCTTCAAGGCATCTTCCATACAGTCTCTTACTAGGTCCGCCCTTGTATGTATCTATAGGCGTGTATTATAAATTATCGTTATATGTAACAACAAATAAGAAGTCTAGATCTTAGGAGGTAGGTCCCATTTGGTCAACAATGGGATTTAAAAGAGATTATCAAGAGTATATCTCATTTAACAACGAAATATTAAGTGTTGGACAATAAGGTGTGCATTGTATAAATGTTACTTAAGTATGGTCTAAAAACGTAGTAGAAAATGGTAAACATATGCTTGATATACAAAAATTAGGTGTATAAAGCATTTTTGTTCATCTTTTAATGTTTTTTAAAGATTCACAAGTTCATTTTCTGATTCTTGCTATAGGTTCCAGATTCAGGCAACAACCGATACGTTGACCAAACTGTATTTTAGAACCATTTGGTTTCGGATGTAAGTGTTGAATATGACTTGAAGTCAAAGGCGGCAAAAGTCAAAGGCGACTAAGAGATTTAGGAAACAAATTGGGCGGCCAACTTTGACAGTTTCTGGGTTGTTTCCTTATATGTTCTATAGTCGTTTTGGAATGTCTTGGGCACTAAGCCGGTCCTATATGTCTATATAAGGGACTAAGGTTGTGTCTAAACATTGTGGATTTTCACTATGGCCTTTGGCCATGGTGTGGGTTGTATTCCTGGTGTTTCTCTCTATTAAAATTGGATTTTCGGGTCGTGGAGGTAGCTAGTTCATCGCTAGTGAACCACGTTATATCGGGTGTGTTCTTGTGTTCTTGTTTTTCATCCAATTCATCGTTCTCTAAGCTCTACCCGGATTATAACAGTAAGAAATGATATTAGGTCATACATCGACAATTAATTATGGCAAAATTTCATCAATAGAGTACCCTAAGTCTATGAGGTCAAGGTGTCAATAGTACGGACTGGGCCGGATTAGGAGAGGGCATGTGAGAGAGACCTTGATAGGGCCGGGGTGAGGGGTTGTGAAACTTAAACCCCACCGGTCCCAGGCCCTAAACATGTGGGTGGAAACTTAGACAATCTCCGAATGCGACATTAAGAACTCAACAACACTGGGACTTCTATTTTTGATTTCTAGCACATTCTTCAGTGGATTATAAATCTAGTTTTTCAGAAGCCGCCTACCAGGTGAAGTTATGCAGTTATTAAGATAAGTGTACAATGTACCTGAAAATCAAGCAAATTAAGTTAGAAAACAGGAAACGAAAAAATGAAAGTCCAAAAGTTGCATCTAATTCTAGGTGTCATACTTGAACATGTCACAAACTACTTGCTCATAAAGATGTTAGTGATGAATGCATTGACGAATCACGACTCCTGGATGAAATAACCAGCAAACAGCAACCGGAAATATAATCTTGGAGATGTTCAAGTTAATGAATTAAAGTGCAAAGTTGTGCTCAGGGCACTCAGAGATTCATACACATGCACACATTTATGCTTATTTGTGTAACATTGGCTATATGGCATGACCTGCTACAAAATGTTATATTACTTTAAAAAGAGGCTATGCATTGGAAGCACAGTCCAGAAGCATGGTATATGAGGCTGCAATATGTTGTGGGATAAGCATGATATGATATGCTGCTTTATTACGTTTTGCTGCTTTGGTATACGAGGCAGACTATGAAGGAAGGTTTATGTGAAAATGACCACATTGCCCTACAATATTGTGAATTTGGATTCGTAATTATTTGTCCTCTAATTTGCGGTTAAAACACACCTTGTAACAAAGTAAAATATTTATACTTTACTTGCTTATACATGATTAAATTAATTATTCATAAATTAATTAACTAATTTATTATTATTAATTATAATTATTAGTAATTATTTCAATAAAAATTAGAGAAAGTACAATATTTTCAAGAACATACTAGTGTTCATCTTCCCTCCAAGAAGCAATTCACTCGTGAAATCTTTCCCTTCCCTCGACCTGCTATACTTGGAAGATCTTCATGACGTGGTGAGTGTTGGGTCGAATCAAGAGTGCCTTGAATGGAATTATGCTGGACAAGGAATTGGTGACAAAGAGGAGAAAAGAAACGGATCAAACGGATGAGCAAAATGAAGAGAAACCAATTTGGAGTAGCAGACTGTTCGTGAGAAGAGCACGAGTCTTCGTGCGAAGACAATCTGTCTTTGTCCGAAGACAGTCCTAGCGGCGACCAAAAGTTTTTTCCTTGTTCGTTTAGCGCGGTTTTAGTATGTTTTTGGACACAAGTTGTATTGTAGGCCTATATAAAGGCTATAGGTGGTGCTTTATATTGTGTGGGATGTATTCCTGGCGGATCTCTCTAATAAACGGAGTTTTTTGGGTCGTGGAGGTAGCTGGCTCATGGCTAGTGAATCACGTGATATCGGTGTGATCTTGTTCATCGTTTTTATTATTCTCTAAGATCGTTCCAGATCATAACAGTGAGCAATAGCCCTCATCCAATTTTTCAAATGGCTGGGTATTAAGTTTGGAATCGGACAAGAAAGAGATGAACCCTACATCATATCCCACCCAGGTCAAAAACTACAACATATCTACAAGCTTCCTACCTTCACCATAATCGAAATCACACAAAACTTTGAATTTCCAATTCCCAATTCCCAAAAAAAAAATAGTGATCTAATTAATACCAATTATAAATATCATATTAAAATAAAAAATATATGTATGAGTAATCAAATTATTCATGTATAGTAAGTAATTATTTTTCTAATGAACTAATTACTACTAAATACGAAATATATATACATAAAATAAGAAATTAACGTCTGAGTAATTAATTTAATCATATATAAAAATATAATTAATTATTTTTGTTTATAGCATGTAATTTCGTAATGTTGTTGTCCAAAAAAATTAATCTCATATCCCACATCCTACGTCACTACAAGAAGTTCGGACTTCAGAAGCAGCTTCTATGCCGGCGGGTCAGAAATCCGCCGCTAAAAGTGTTCTTTGCTAGCGGCTATATAGCAACCGGCGGTAAAACGGAGGTTTTACTAGCGGATATACCACACGTCGCTAGAGTACCATTTTTTTGCACCGGTTGTATAGTAACCCGCTGGCATAGAAGTACTTTAGCAACGGTTCTGGGGAGTCGCCGGTAAGTACTTTAGCAACCGAACCGAGCACAAATCGTAAAATAGACAAATCGAACCGGACAAAACCGGCTGAACTGAAATATTTATTGTGCCATAAACATAATATTACTATTCTGTCTTATACAATATTAAAATTACGTTCATATTCCTTTAGTTCGAGCTCGAGTTTTTTTAAAAAAATCATATAATATCAAGCAAATGGTTTTAGATTTAATTGAGTTTACTTTAGTCATTATATTTGAGTTGTTTTTTACATACTTTTACCTTTTTCGTTTAAAATGTATTTTTTAAGTAATAACGTGTATTAATATGTAAACCGCTAGTTTAAACCGAACCGTACCTCCTAAAACCGAGACCGAGACAAAATCAGGCCGAAATTAAACCGAACCGTCGATGTTCGCTTTATTTGCTCTAGCCGGACCGAACGAACCATTTGCACCCTTAGTATAAACTTCATTTGACCCATCAAGAAATAAAGAACACATTCTTCCTCATAAGTTTCCAGAAAATGTTTGATAATGTTGCAATTGCAGATAGTGAGTGCTCACGGTGACAAGTTTGAAGAACTATGTAATTTGATAATTCCTCCCAAAGTGCACGAAGCTTGGTGAAATAGGAATTAATTGACATATCATTTTTCTTAAGAGAAGTGATTGCATGCTTCAATTGGAAGATACGAGGAAGATTGTTCTGAGAAAAACGCTCACGCAGATCCACCTAAATTTCCTATGAAGTGTTCTTGTAGACAATACTATTAGCAATTTCTTAAGAAAAGGAATTGATAAGCCAAGAAATAGTCATGCTGTCGCTACGAGACCAGTACTCAAACAACTGATCAGATTCATCAGGAGCAGGTAAAGAGCCATTGACAAAGCCTAGCTTATTCATGCCTTTCAATGCAACAAGAAGGTATGGGCTAATGTATTGTAGTTCTCTCCAGAAAGAAGCTGAGCGACTAAATATGTACATGTACTGCCGGAATTAGAGAGGAAATACGGAGAAGACGATGGTGGTCCAGTCGTCGGAGAAGAATCACTGCGGGAAAGAGGTGAAGGTGGAACCATCGATACTCACCCAAAAAAACGCCGTAAAAAGAGAAATTGAAGAGGAAACCGAACATAGGCGCCACAATTGGCTGTCCGCCAGAGAGAAATGTCAAGGGAAACAGAGAGAATAACCAATTGCAGGCTCTGATACCATAAAATCAGAGGGAGAGAGAGAGAGAAGAATGTGATGAACTTGTATTCGGTTTGAGAGAATTAAAAACGGCACAGTACAAGCATTTATACACCTAAATAACCAAATTGAAAAACACCTAACACCCCAAATTATCTACATATTACAAAATCACAGATTTACTTCTTTGATAGGTTCTTCTAGCCACTTCCTTGCCTGTGGTCTTCGTCGTTGTTTGTTGTAGCCGTCATTGTCACTGGTATCTTCTTTCTTCAATTCTGTATCCTTCTTCTTTGTCTACATACCAACATTCATCTTGGTTTCTTTGTTGGGTTTTTTGGTTGATTCAAAATCCTAGCATGGGATGGTCAAAGGAGGCTAATAGTTTTGGAAGTAATTACATTACTTTGGCAGCAAGGAATCTCTTTGATTCCTTATAGGGGTCTACTTTGACTAATATATTTGGTAGTGTCCTTATTGGGTCGGGAAACAATTTAGGAACTATTTCCTAGTTTGTCTCGGATTAGTTTTGGACATTACTTGGGCTCCAAGTCTTGTACTAGTATATAAGTAGATGCTAGGGTCATGACATGGAGTGTGCTTGTAATTGGGTTGGCTTCTCATCAATAAATTGGTTGGTTTGGCCGTGGATGTAGCTAGTCTCAAAACTAGTGAACCACGTAAAATTCCCGTGTTCTTTATCTTGTTATTGTTTTCTTTTGCTTTCTCTTGTTTCTCGCGTATTGGAATCCTAACAAGTGGTATCAGAGCCAGTTTACGTTGAGTCTCAAGTGTAGCAATGGCGAGTTCGTGATCAAGATATGTCGGGTTTGACGGGAAGATTGGGTTTCCGCTGGTTGGCCTCTGAAACAGGGGGTGCAAGCACACCAAGCCTTTGTTGGAGGCTATCGGGTTCCTTGTTGGGGGAGCTATCGGGCTCTTGTTGTGGAGCATCGGAATGGTGGATCTAGTTTTAGTACATCCGGCACGCTTTCGGTTCCGGCATGCGTCAATCGATATGGCGTGCTCAACCCGGCGAGTGATCTGGATCTCTATCTGGATTTGGAAACTAGGAGGATTCAAGTCTAGGTGGAGGCGACTCGAATCAACTAGCAAATTGAGGGAGAAACGTCATTGGAAGAGGGAGTGTCCTAAGAATCGTGCACCTGCAGATCTCGCTTCAGGTGGAGGAGGAGAGACGCTCAAGGTTGGTGATGATCTCTAGGCCCCTTGGGGGCGGATTGGGCTCCAGGCATGGAGCATGGGCGCGTGTTATTGGGCACGTGGATTGGTGGCGTGTTATTGTGCACGCATCGGTTGGTCGCGCGATTGGATCTTGGATTGGCGCGCTTGGGTTATTGGTTTTGTGCGCATTGGTGCGGGTGGCGGCGCAAATTGGCATGGCATCTTTGATAGGCACTTTGTTGCGAAGTGTCATTGGCGCAACGTTGGGGTATGCATTGTGTCATAGTGCATTAGTGGAGCGTTTATTGGGACGCATTGTCTTTGTGTTTGTTGAAGACGCATAGACGCGCTTGTTGGGGCGCATTGGGAGTGTGTTCAATTCCGCATATTGGGAATACACTCGAATTGGGTTTGTTGGATTGATGAGAAGAATTGGTTCGGTAGCTATGGGATTTGAATCAAGGTGGAGGTTTGTTGGGTTTTTTGGTTGATTCAAAATCCTAGGATGGGATGGTCAAAGGAGGCTAATAGTTTTGGAAGTAATTACATTACTTTGGCAGCAAGGAATCTCTTTGATTCCTTATAGGGGTCTACTTTGACTAATGTATTTGGTAGTGTCCTTAATGGGTCAGGAAACAATTTAGGAATTATTTCCTAGTTTGTCTCGGATTAGTTTTGGACATTACTTGGGCTCCAAGTCTTGTACTAGTATATAAGTAGATGCTAGGGTCATGACTTGGTGTGTGCTTGTAATTGGTATTTTCTCTTCTCATCAATAAATTGGGTTGATTTGGTCGTGGATTTAGCTAGTCTCAAAACTAGTGAACCACGTAAATTCTTGTGTTCTTGATCCTACTCCTGTTTTTTTTCTTGCTTTCTCATGTTTCTCGCGTATTGGAATCCTATCATTCTTTTCATTGTTCGTTTGTAGTTTGTGAGGAATTTATCCACATAAAATGCTTCGCCTCTTGAGTCCAACTCCTCCCAGTCATATCCAACAGGTCCAACTAGCGTTTCTTCATATACCGTTTGACAGTAAAAATATAATGAAGCTAGTAGATTACTCCTCAAATTGGCTCTAGTGTCATATGACATTATAGTACTCTGATTATAAAACTCTGAGACATTGACCACAATTTCACTCTTCTTCCCGTCAAAATAGAAGAGTGGCATGAAATGAGTTCTGATATAAATCCCCGGAATTTTGAGCAACACTGTGATATGACAACCATGAAAGTTTTATTATAGCCAAGAAAGTGAAGAAGAGGAACTGAAGAAAGTGGTGAAATAATAAACAAGGTTTGACTTGACTGGATATACAGCTAGTCCGGCTCTTGAAGTCAGGATCAAATCCGATGACAATAATTTATTAAGAGAGTTAATATTATCATAGAACTCTCCTACTTTTGAAACTTGTATCTCTCTCTAAACTTTGTTCTCTACAAAAACCCTAGCCGCCACTCCTCTTCCGCCGCCGGAAATCACCTCCTCTCTTCCTCCTATCCGTCCTGTCGCGTGCATCTACTGAAGCAGACCTAGCCCTCGCCCTTTTTGCAGCGTCTCAGTTTCGTACCGCTCCCCGCCGGAATCCTCTCTCGCCGTTTTCTGCTCCAGATCTGGTCGGCCGGCCAGCTCCGTCGCCGGTAATGAAGTCGGGTTTCCCCTCTTCGGTAGGGATGGCAACGGATCGAGTTTGGATCGGATCAGCGTAAATCCTGATCCGATCCATAAGGTTTCGGATCGGATCGGATTCGGACCGGATTTTGCCGAATTCGAATCGGATTATCCATCGGATCATGGAAAACAGTATTTTTACTTCATCTGACCTAAAACTATTATGAATCAAAATCAAAATTGATTTAACATACACTTTATATCTATAATTTGATCAATTTATTCACAGTAAAAATATAGATTTATGAAACTTAGAACGCTATCTAAAGTAAACATAGTAAAAATTATATATGTAATTATATTAATACATGTATATTGTTGAATTTATTAGGTATGATAACCTTAACGGATCGGACCGGGTTTCACGGATCACGAAATTGGTGATCTATATCCGATCCATTTGCAAACAGATCGGATCTGCTCCATTAGGGTCAGAGTTGTCGGATATCGGATCGGACCCAATTGCCATCCCTACTCTTCCGGACTCCGGTTAGGTTTTCAGCCCTCCATCCTCCTCTCTGCCCAATCCCCTGTCACGTTGCCGCCGCCGAGCCGCCCAGCCGAGGATCTGAGCCCCCTTGCCCTCTCTCCGCCATCTCTGCCATTGCTGCCATTATCGCTGCCATCGTCTTCGCTTCCGCCTCCGTCTCCGCCTAGATCGGCTTGGCTCTGCACCACCTGTGGACTATTCCCAGTACTCGCCTCTTCCCCCTCCCCCCGGATTATAATCGTGTTTATGGTAGCCGTCCCCCTACCCCGGTTGTGGGGCTGCTCTCTCCCCCTCCCTCTCGACTAGGCTGGACCCCCGGCCTAGAAGAGCCCTGCGGAGCAGTCCCCTCTCCGCACACCGACACTACCAGGAGCCCCCTCTATACCCCGATTTTGGGCGACGAAAAGGTCCCTCCATGTGGTTCAGGTGGGCAGTTGCCGCTTCTCCGATTCTCGTGGCTACGGTTTTCCTTGCGTCCAGGTTGGAGACCACTGTGCAGCCGTTGTCTCGCCGTCTCCGTTGTAGGATTTGGATGGGCCTTGGGCCCATGACACGTCTATTGGGCTGCTTCTCTTGCATTGCTGGGATTTTGGGACGTTTATTTTGGGGTCCTGCTCGTGGACCTCACTGGGTCAGTTTCTTTGCTTTGGGGTTGTATTGGGGCCTTTGAGCCTTTTTTTCCATTAAGGGCTACTGATTTTTTGGAAACCTTGTTAGGCTTGGCGCTGTAGTTTGTTTCTCGTTAGCTTTTTTTTTTCATTCCGGGGGATATGTCCCCCCCCCCCCGATCGTGTGCCAGTATGAACTCTGTTTGCTTTTCTATAAAATCCTTTAGTATCCGGTGAAAAAAACTCATTTTGGAACTTTAGTAAGTATCTTTGGAAATTTCATTTAGGGTTAATTGCATTTTACCCCGCTATGGTTAGAGGTTTGTGCGAAAACTCCCCCGCGTCTTAGCTTTTGTGCGGAATGGGGTTATTTTCCGTTAAGTGTATGTGAAAAGTCTTTAGTACCCTCATATATATACCATTTTCTTGGCGTTTTCACTCCACTCTCTTACCCCACTCTCTCTCGCTCTCTCTATCTGTCTCTCTCTCTCTCTAGCACTCTTTTCCTCTACAAATGGACATCATCTTCAATCTACATTTCAACCCAAAACCTATCCTAAATTAGAACCAAATCGAAGTCGTTGTTACCGTCATCCTCCGCCGTCGGTATCGCCGTCGTCCTCCTCCGCCGTCGCCGTCCTCCTCCTCCGCCGTTGATGTTCTTCTTCTTCTTCTTCTTCTTCTTCTTCTTCTTCTTCTTCTTCTTCTTCTTCTTCTTCTTCTTCTTCTTCTTCTTCTTCTTCTTCTTCTTCTTCTTCTTCTCTCCTGGCCGATTTTCAGATCTGGGTTAGACCAAAATTCAAACTGAGAACAGATCGAAGGAGAAGAGGAAGCAGCAAGGAAGTTTCGGACATCTGGTTTCGATTCTTGTTCTGTTCTCTTTTCCTTGATGAAATCTAGGTTTCGATTTGGGCTTAGTTCTTGGTTTTGGATCGGGTTATCAATAGCCAGTTCTACTCCTTCTTACGCTTTTTTTTTTTTTTTTTTTGCAAACTAGTCAATTTCGCACCTGTCGTGCTAAAACAAATAGTAACGACCTGTAGAAAAGCGCATGAGGATTTCCCCGGCCAGTGATGAAACGCTCGCTTATGTTCTTCTCCTTTTTCTATTTTTTTTTCTTTCTATAATAATAATATTATTACAATATAGTTTACGTGAATATTATATTTTGTATGAATGGTGGTAATATTTCAAAAGTAGAGGGTATAATAAACATTTGAGGTACAACTTTGGACGGATTCTGTTAATTTAACGAAACCGCACAAAAACCAAACCAGGGGGTTGCAACATTTGGAACCCTCGGGGGGGGGGGGGGAAGGTTTCGCACAACCCCTAACCATAGGGTGAAAAATGCAATTAATCCTTCTATCTAAGGGTAAAAGACATTTTTACCCCCTCTATTATGGAATATATACAGAAACCCCCCTGCGCTATTGTTAAATACATTTTGCACCCCTATTAGTGGATGGAGGTTAGAAAAATTCCACCATTATGTTAATTTTTGACCATTATACATGTGGAATTAATTAATTGCTTATTAAATACATATATACATCACCTTTTTCATGATTACATCACTGAATTGTATTGTAACCCCCTGCACTATTGTTAAATACATTTTGCACCCCTATTAGTGGATGGAGGTTAGAAAAATTCCACCATTATGTTAATTTGTGACCATTATACCTGTGGAATTAATTAAGTACTTATTAAATACATATATACATCACCTTTTTGCATGATTACATCACTGAATTGTATTGTAAAAAATACCATTACACCCCCGAGACTGTTCATGTGGACATTTACCACCATTGGTAATGTTCATCCTGACATTTACCACCCCCCTCTACTGTTCACCTAGACAGTCACCACCCCTGTTTAAATGGACAGTTTGCACCCATCTTTATAAAATACATTTTCCACCCTTCTGGTGTAAAAATAACTTTTGTTGTTGTCATAATGGTCATTACTCAACCTTTGGCTCCATTCACATTTCCTACAATTAATTCCCCCAATAATTTTACCGCCAAAAAACTAACTTCCCTCCAATAAATTACCTCTACATGACAGTAACACTCAAACCTATTAATATACATCCCAACTTCAAAATACTCTTTACTCACACTCAAACTCACCTATAGCTCTAGGTAATACTTTTCATTCATATATTTTCCTAACAAGCAAGGCAAGGAAGGAGATTGGTCTATTAGTTGAAGCTATTTATTTTAGTTTTTTTGTGTTGTAATAAAACTCCCCTGCAGTATGGTCTCGCTGATACTTAGCTACCAAAATTATTAACTTTTTCAGGAAACACACTGCAGTTTCACTTTTACCAGCATCGCGCACCATTTTACTAACTCTGCTGGTATAGCTAAGTGTCGGTAAAAGTGAAACTGCGGGAAGGTTTTGTTTGAAAAATTGTGCGGAATGTTGGTAAAAGTGAAAGTGCAAGGGGGGTTCTGACAAAATCAATACTACTGGTAGCTAAGTGTCAGCGAGACCATACTGCAGGCGGATTTTCCGTCAAAATTTCTAGATAAATAATGAGTGAAACACCTTTATTGTTAAATTAATATAACGGCAACGTACATTGCCTCTAGGACAAACACAAATAACTTCGGTAGAGATAGTTAATGGGTGTTTAATAAATCATTGGTCATTTGGGAATCATCCTTAATTTCCTAGAAGGCGTCCTAATTAGGGATGGCAATGGATCGGATTCGGATCGAATCCACCTATATCCATATCCCTATCCGATCAAAATAAGTGGATCCATATTCGATCCAAATCCGACCGGATCCTAAACGGATTTGGATCGAATCCGGACCGGACTTCATTTGCAATATCCGTATTCGATCCGACAATCGAAATCTCTAGAAACGGATCCGATTCGGATCCAGATTTGGATCATGAGCATTTTTTTTTACTTCTCATACAAAATACACAATAAATTCAGAAAAATACGTAAAGAGTCACCACACCAAAAACAAATCTGCCAAAAATAAATAAAAAATATTAAAAATATTTATCGATATGAAAAAACGTAAGTCTACCAAGAAATATTAGCAAGTCAGTCAGAAGTTTAAGGCACCAATAATGTCTAAACAACACTAAAATTGGCCATAACCATAGTGAAATATTTTCTTCAGGCCTAAAAAATAATGTGTAGTTATTTGTGTAATGTGTTTATATATATGTAGTTAAAAACATATTTTTTTATAACTCCTAGGGTATTTTCGTAAAACTATATGTGTTTGGATCTTTTCGGGTCGGATATCCATCGGATATCCTAATATATTCGGATGAAATTCGGATACGGATCGGATTTTATTTTTTAATATCCATATCTATTCCATTTTAAAATGGATCGGATTCAGACTTGATCCATTCAGACCAAACCACTCGGATTTCGGATCGGATCGAACCGTATTGCCATCCCTAGTCCTAATGCCTTCAATTTCTCACAATTCTCACATGATTAGTCTGTGTTAGTTATTAGTTTCGATTTCTTTCAAGTTAGTAGTAGGACAATCAAACGAACCACTCTTCACATTTGGATTATCACTTAAGTAACAAAAGTAGTGCATCTCGAGGGTGGTGGTCGTGGTCACCGGAACTTCGAGTTTATGGTGGCGTGTTGGGGTGGTTGGACTAATTTACCCCTAAAAATCGTTGACTTATAGAAATATTTTGAAAAAAAAATTGCGGGTGTTGATTGCTAGCAATGATAAACTGGAGGAGGTAGTAAGATGATTTTGAAACTGGAGTTAGTTAGGGGATTATTATCTCATACTGAAAGTGGTTGATATGTAATTGACCGTTTATAATTTATAATAGTGATAGTTTTTTAGTTGTTGTCAAAAATGTTAATAATTTATATAAAAAAGATAGAACGATGTGAGTCACATACATTTTATATTTGTATTTTGTTCTAGCATGTTATATTCTGTTCTAGCAGGACCATAAATTTACATTATATAACCCGAATCTTCATAATGATACTTAAATGTTACAAAAAATAACAACGGTTTAAAAAATACCATATAACAAGATAACTTCATACATAGACCCTCACACATTACAGTAGTCATACACATATTACTATGTGTTTCCACAATACTCTAAAATAAGTATATGGAGTCTAGTTTCTCTATAAATGTCCACAATTGTGTTCTATGTGATTTCTAATGTGAGTTTTAAAGTCAAAGAGAAGCCTTCTCTTACTTCTCTATCTAATATATATGAGCTATAACAGTTGTAACCTAACGGTAGGAATAGATTATGGGTTTTTTAGAGTCTTTTACAGACTTTGTTAGTGTAACTTCTGCTACCTCTCATCTCAGCTATTTGAATGATCCTTTGAGGTTCAATAGTGTCTTTTAGAGCTCTCCGCTCTTCTTCAGTTTCAATTGTAGGGCTCATAAGTATCAGTATCGCCACAAGTCCATAATTGAATCTGTTCGTCTATTCAGTTGGGACTGAAAAGAAATATAAAACACTATAAGTAATTTATAAAAAGGGGTGGAAGAAGGCAGGGGTTGGGAAGAGGGCAAGGAGGTTGAGAAAAAGAAATTGAGATTCCCCTTACAACTATCTATTTCATCGGCCGCGTATAATCCCGAGTAGATGGATGCTGGACCTCCTTTTTTGACCGCTCCACCAAAATTACATAGCTTAACATTCGTCTGGACATGAAAAAATTGGATGTTCACCAACTTTTATATTGAAATTTTTTTCTATTTAAAAAATCTTACCTCATCAAGTAAGATATTCTGAGGCTTAAAATCAAGGTGAAGATATCCCATTTCATGGATATGCATCAACGCGCTCACACACTGTTTTAGTACAATGTATGTTTCTTTCCAGCCAAGATCTGTAAAATACAAAGAAATCAGTTTCCAGAGGTAAGCCCATGTTTGGCGTATTTGGATCAGACCTGCACCTTTTTTCTCGGGAGATAGCTCCTCTAAATTTGTGTCCTTAAGAGACAATGCGTCTGGCACTACTAAGTTCCTGTATTCCACAAGCCAATATAATAAAATTCGAAGGCCTTATCTGTTTCATTATCCCAAAAAACCAGTGCTGCATCATCACCACCATTCTCCTTTTCCTCATTCTTATCAACCACAAATTGAATCATTGACAGTTGACAATGTAGGAATTGGCCGAAAATATATTCCTGTTTCATGCAATATTTCCCATAATTTTCCCTACATATTTTACTATGAAATATTCCCTACGAAATAAAATTTGTCTTTAGTGCAACTTTGTTGAGAAATGTCTATATATCTCGCTCGGCGATCTCTGAAATTGCGGAATAGCCCTATATCGATACAAGGATGTAGGGATGGCAACGGATCAGATTTGGATTGGATCTGTCAATAATCCGATCCGATCCGAAAATGATACCTCCTGATCCGAATCCGATCCGAATCCGTTCGGGTCCGGATCGGATTCGGATCGGATCATATAACGAATCATCCAAAAAATCCGAATCCGATCCATAAGGAAAACGGATCACGGATCACAAGAACGGATCACGAATCGGATCGGGTCGAATTATATATTATTATACCATTATATATATAATATATGATTATATTATATAATTATAATTGTATTATATAATTATACACATATTATATGTAGTTCGGATCGGATCGGGTCGGATTATCATATATTTTATGTACATATCAGATGGGGTCGGATCGGATCGGATCATCGGATATTTACAGATATGATCCGAATCCGATCCGAAATCCGAACGGATCGCATATTTGTGATCCAAATCCGATCCAAAGGCAAATGGATCGGACTCGGACCGCTCTATTAGGGTCGGATCACCCCGGGATTCGTTAGGGTCTTAAGTTTGAGAAAGGCGACCTTTCGAGTTCCATGATGATCTCCTCCTCCCTCTCCGAGCTCCAGTAGTCGAAATTGAAATCCTAGCTTGACTTCCATAGAAGAAATCATGTTTTAACGCCGTCGTCGTCATTGTTGTTGTTATGGGAGATGATAATTACAGCACAAAATAAACTAATTACAGCACAATTACTTTCGACAATACCATATTACCCTTGTATTAATGAAATCTCCATACCAGTAGTTTGCCATGCCCTCCTCCGTTCAATTTCCTTCTCTCAAGTCGGGACGCTTCCCTCAACACTAATCCACCCTGAATACTCTCTCTCTATGCTTTCTCCCGCTCGATACAGTTTGGAAATCCACATATAAATGTTCTGAAACATGAGCTTATTAGCTGAAAACGAGGAGAAGAGTTCTGAAGACAACCAAGCTAAGAATTTTAGCTTAGACTCGTATGTCAGATACATCGGCGCTAAGACCTGTAGTGTAATAATTTCACTTTCTGAGACCCTTCCCGTCAATTTGTTTTGACCATTCGATTGGTTAACAAATCCTGTAAGAGCATCTCCAACGGAATAGGTAAAATGATTATCTTAGGTAAAATTTAGATAAGTTTGAGAAAAACTAGGGTCCAACTATTAGGCATTTAAATAGGCAAATATCAGATTCGGCAAAGTCTTCGCCATGTTTGGCGAAGTTAATCTCCTCGCCATCTCTCCATGAAATAAGGAAAAACAAGCACTTGTCCTAGTGAAATATAACTTCTTCCTATTTTATCTCAAAACTAGAGTTTAATTGAAGTTTTCCCCGTGCACTAATTCATGTAAATTCTAGATGCCTAATTTTTTGCTAATACTGTTGGAGTCCAAGATAAAAATACTACTGCAAAATAAAAATTTTAGGCATAATATGCCTACTTTTTACCTAATACCATTGGAGATGCTCTAATGTAATGTTTGTTTGGGTAAAAATCATCTTTAGGTTTAATAAATTCGGTTCGGTTACTTGGACTGTTGACTTGTTGTGTTGGGGCTTGGGGGTTAGTGTTTTGGGATGCTGCAAGAGATGTTTTGTCCAGATTTAAGCGGTAGTGGTGGGGGTCATGGGTCTGGGTTACCTAGATGAAGCAATTTCAAAAGGTCAATACTGAATGTTGTCGTTATTGGCGGTGGTGGTCGAGGTTTTTGGAGCCTACAGGTGGTTTTTGAGTTGAGCAATTCAAGCGGCGGTCACAGCGACGATGGAGAGATGGTGAGGGAATCATAAAATAGGTAGCGGTTGCAGAGAGGAGCCGTGGTGTTGGCAGAGGAAATTCAGGTGTTATGGTTTTGAGGAAAGATATAGGGAAGACGTGGCCTGTTTCAGAGAGGATGAACATGGAGTAGAGGGTAATGTCGTCTTTCAAAAAGATATTGTGCTACATGTAAGGGCATCTCCAACTCTATGAGAGGAGGGGGAGGGAAAAACAGTATAAAAATACGGTTCATGTCCAATCCCATAGGGGGAGGGGAAAGGGCTGCTATGGGGATAAATTTTGCTTTGGGTGAGATGGTTAGGGGGGATTTTCCCATGAACATCCCCTCCCCCTCCCCCACATGAATTGATTAATTAATTTAGTATTGTACATTATTAATTACACTTAGTGGTATTTTATGATTATATTATATATTTTTATTATGATTAATACATTTTATTTTTTATTATTTATAAAAATTAATGTTGTATTCACCATAAAAGTATTTGTTATCTTATTTTGCTTTTTTGTTATGTTATAGTAATTTGTTGAAAATATAATAAATTTTATATTTTATACAATCAACAATTATTAAATAATTGAAAAACGCGATAAAAAAGTGTTAAAATTATTTTTAAATCATTAAATATATATTAAAAATTAATTTTATTGGGTGGAGGAAATGAATGGGTTAGAGATGATTAGTAGTATTTCTAAAAAAAAAAAAAAAAAAAATAGATGATCAGTAGTTTGCGCTATTTGAAATTCTGACTCGTATCTGAATTTATGTGTACTGAATATTTGGCAGAGAAAACTCTAGCCTAATTTCTATGAGATATCATATTTCAAAAAAAAAAAAATACCTAGGGTTTCCTGTGCTCTTCAAAAAGAATTAGGGTTTCCTGTCCATCCTTTCGAGTTCCATGACGATCTCTTCCTCCTCCATCACCGATCTCCCGCACAGCATCGTGGTTGACATTCTCGCTAAACTTCCGGCGAAGACGGTATGTTGTTGCCGGTGCGTATGCAAAACCTGGCTCGATCTCATACTTGATCCCTTCTTCGCCAAGCTCCACCTCTCAAGACCTACTTCAGCCCCACCCATGTTGATGAGTTGGAGTTTTGGACCACCACCCTACAAGTTGCAGTTTTATGATCTAGAGAGTTCTAAGAACCAGCACACAACCTTCAAGACCAATTTTACCTATTCCCATGTCTATGGTTCATGCAATGGGCTCCTTCTATTAGGCAGCGACACCTTTGGTCTTACTCTTTATGTTTACAACCCTCTTGTTGGGAACCATATTGTGATTCCACCAGATGAAGAAGACAGCGTCGAACACATTAATCGTGGAAATTATAGGATTTTTTATAGTCCGAATTCTGGTAAATATAAAATTATCAAACTTGTGCAATGGCGAAACGAAACTGTCGACGCAAAGCTATATGTACTTGGTAGCCAAAAAAGCAACAATAGTACATGGGTGAGGATCGAAATCCCATACCCAGATTACTCCTGGTGGCACTCGTTTGAGGGTATCTTCCCGAAGGAAGAATCGTCTCTGCTGTATTGGTTAACTTTGGAAGATGATGGTATCTGTCTTGGTAACACCTGCAACATATTGTGTTTCGACGTTGATAGCGAGAAATTCCACATGTTGGAACCTCGGCCGTCTTTCCTCGAATTCGATGAGGTTCTACTGGTTTACAACGATCTTTCTCTTCTGGAAGTAGGAGTATTCGAAGATTGCCTCTTTGTTAGCGCAAACAGAGGGTTTTCTGAGAAGGTGTCGGAAGCATGGGTCTTGAGAGATTGCGGGGGCAAGAAACGTTGGGCTCCAGAGTTTCGGGTCGAAGAAACCTTAGAAACTTTCCATCCTTTTTGGAAGGCATCTGATGGGAAAACCCTCTTCTTGAGCACTAGCGGTGGTCGTATATCTTGGTATGACCCCAAAACCAAGACCCACAGTTTTCTTGAACAATGTTATTTTTCCAGGTGGTACTCCTTACGAGTTGCTTATGTTCCAAGCTTCGTGTCCCCAGAAAGCTTGTTATGATTCCTTCATCCTACGGGTTGGTTATAGTCCAAGCTTTGTATCACCAGAAACCTTGTGATGATTCCTAAGAAACACGGATAAGAATGATATAATTTTGTTGGGAGTAGGAAAAGTGTGAAGATGTGACGGAATAGAATTTGTTTGTAATTGGAATGGAGGCGCGCATTATTGTCCAACGATGGAATTACTTGTGTCTAATAGTATGAATCTTGGTGCGTACTAGGGTTTATACATATTCATGGATATAGGGATTGTATCTTTTATCTTTGATTTTGCACGTATTTGATGTTTTGATGATATATACGGTGAAGCATTTACCATTATTATCGATCATGTCATGTTATGTTTTTTTCTTTTCTCACACAAAATAACAGTGTTTGCATTTACAATCCTCCAACAGCGAGAGAATTTCAACAACTTTCCTCCAGATCCTGATCAAGAAGGATTATTTCACGTTTAATATACGAGCGACTACTTTCATAATATTGATAGCAAGATGTTGTCATAAAGGAGTGATTCGAGATACTCATGTCTCCACACACACGGAACACACGAGGGTTTCTCCCGATTCTGACTTTTTTTATTGATAATCCAAAAATACGTCTAACAGCCACATAAATAAGCCACTATGCATAGAGAGCAGTGAGCTAACAGAGGCAAACATAAAAAAGGCTTGGTTAATGGTCAGCAGCAGATTTGACTCATTCGAGTGATCCCTGTCCACGAACCATCTGCCGGGTCCTTGTGTTAGTCCTTCCATAATTTGTATATTATTGAGGATTAGAGCTATTAGAGAATTCCATCTCAATGATAACATAAATCTCTCAAAATTCACATAATTCTGTATAAAATTCACATAAATCTGTTCAATTCAATCCAATGATGGAAGAGCATTCTCTATTGTTACGAGATGGAACTCTAAATGACTTGCACATAATTAAATCGGAACTTAAAAAAACTTGATAGCCAGAGAAAAAACATAGTTCCCACAACATAGCAATGGTGTTTGCAAAATAATGCAGTTACTTAAAAGAAAGGTTTGATTACTTCATGGATACCTCCAGTATGGTGAAACTAACACATTGCAACTTTCACTTCTTGATTAGTCTTATTTTATTCTCCATTTGAATTAAAACTTATTTATTAAACCTGGTAAAAAGTTTTGACTTTCACGTCCTTTTATAAAAAGAGTATAATTGTCCATTCACTTTAATGTATGTACACTCCTAACACAGAAATATAATCACCACTGCAAACCGGCCCAACACCGCCGCACAACCCATATTCCGGCAATAAAAGCCCAGATTCCGGCGACTTAAACCAGGTTCCGGCGACCCAAGCTCAAATTCGGGCAACCCAATGATCACGTAATTCCAAAAAGACTGATCTAATGTCAAAGCCCATGAAACAAATGTCGGGATCGATGAAAACCCCTTCAAACAGGTAGGAAATAATTTGATTGATTGTCCGACCGTAACTTTGAACACAGAGAAGTAAATGTGGTGCCGTGAAGTGGTTTCATATGATGGTCTTGTGACTGGGTTTTTTTGTAAACAAGTGCAACATTATCAGAAGTTCACAAATGGGATTTCAACTCGGTGAGTGAGTCCAAGCTCAATCATGGAGGAGCTATAGACTACTCTTACCTTGACGATAGCACCACTGTGTATTTGGACACGATCTGATACGTTGAACGTATCGATTAATTGAACAAACAGATAAAAGAGAGGGAGAGATACTGATAAAGGAAGATAAGGGATACTACTTCTACAATCCAACCGAGAACAAAGTGTTTGTTGCTCGGACCAGCGTGTTTCTAGAAAGAGAGTTTGTCTCTAAAGAAGCAAGTGGGAGGAATGTAGAACTTGAAGAAGTTCAAGAACCACAAATCACTGAACCGATTATGGAACATGAACAGGAATCACAAGCAGTTGTGGATCCACCTGTTCAGGTAACACAAGAGCTTCGTAGATCTAGTAGAGTGCGCCAGGAACCCGAGAGGTACGGACTTCTCGTAACTGATTCCGGTGACACGATTCTCATAGATGATGAGCCTACTACCTATGAGGAGGCCATGAATGGCCCAGACTCACAGAAGTGGCTTGAAGCCATGAGATCCGAGATGGAATCCATGTATACCAACAAAGTATGGACTTTGGTGGAACCACCTGATGGGGCGCGGCCCATAGGGTGCAAGTGGGTCTTCAAGAAGAAGATCGACATGGATGGTAATGTGATTACCTATAAGGGCCGATTGGTGGCTAAAGGATTCAGACAGATTCATGGTATTGACTATGATGAAACCTTTTCACCAGTCGCTATGACCAAATCCATCCGAATCCTACTTGCAATTGCAGCATACTACAACTATGAGATTTGGCAGATGGATGTCAAAACAGCATTCCTTTATGGGAATCTCCTCGAGGACGTGTATATGATACAGCCGGAGGGTTTTGAGGATCCAAAGCAAGCCAACAAAGTCTGTAAACTGCAACGATCCATTTATGGATTGAAGCAAGCTTCTAGGAGTTGGAATCGACGTTTTGATGAAGTGGTCAAAGAGTTTGGCTTCATCAGAAACGAAGATGAGTCTTGTGTCTACAAGAAGGTTAGTGGGAGCTCTGTAGCTTTTCTGGTCTTGTATGTGGATGACATACTACTCATTGGAAACGACATTCCCATGCTACAATCTGTGAAAGATTGGCTAGGAAAGTGTTTCTCAATGAAGGACTTAGGGGAAGCAGCCTATATACTCGGTATAAAGATCTATAGAGATAGATCTAAGAGGTTGCTAGGCCTAAGTCAAAGTACATATATTGACAAGGTGTTGAAACGGTTCAACATGCAAGATTCCAAGAAGGGATTCTTGCCCATGTCACATGGAATCACTCTTTCGAAGAGTGGTTGTCCTTCCAATGAGATTGAGAAGGAACGCATGAGTAGAATTCCCTATGCCTCGGCCATAGGATCTATCATGTACACCATGTTATGTACTAGACCAGATGTGTCATATGCCTTGAGTATGACAAGCAGATATCAATCCAATCCGGGTGAGAGTCACTGGATTGCTGTCAAGAACATCCTAAAGTACTTGAGAAGAACTAAGGATGCTTTCTTGATGTTTGGCGGTGAGGAAGAGTTGCGTGTAAGGGGTTACACTGATGCAAGCTTCCAAACTGATAGAGATGACTTTAGATCACAATCGGGATATGTGTTTTGCCTGAATGGAGCAGCGGTGAGCTGGAAGAGTTCCAAGCAAGAGACGGTAGCTGATTCTACAACAGAGGCTAAGTACATTGCTGCAAATGGCGCAGCAAAGGAGGCTGTTTGGATCAGAAAGTTTGTTTCTGAACTTGGTGTGGTCCCTAGCATTGCGGATCCAGTAGAGTTGTTTTGTGACAACACTGGGGCGATCGCGCAATCAAAGGAACCCAGATCGCACCAGAAGTCCAAGCATGTGCTCAGGAAGTTTCATCTGATTTGAGATATTATCGATAGAGGAGACGTTCGGATATGCAAGATTCCTACAGATGATAATCTGTCAGACCCGCTTACGAAGCCTCTCACGCAGTGGAAGCATGAAGGGCACACTAGGAGTATGGGCATACGAGATGCGACAGATTGGCTCTAGTGCAAGTGGGAGACTGTTGGAATAGATGCCCTAGAGGCAATCTAGTTTAGTATGAATTTGTATATGGCTAGAAAATTCATTTATTATTTATTGGATATTTAATATAATGAATTCCTTAGATTTACAATCGTGTTGTTTATCTTAAATATCCCTAGTCAAGTATAATGATTAAATGGGACAATCATCTATAGACTAGTATGGGGTTGGATTGATATGGAGATATCACGATCCAACACATAGGTGTGCATTACGGAATGTTGCACTGGATTGAACCATCACCGAGAAGGCTACATACATGTTATGTTAAGTCACAAGTGCTTCTCGGGTGCAATGGTATTGTCATCCTTAGACTTGAAGTCACTAGATATTCTAGTTGTGGATCATTGTGATCTTGGTAGCGTTAAACGCTACACCGTGACTGGGTAGTTATAAAGGCGTGTACTGGATACAATGAGAAGCAAGCTTAGAGATCGTAGTGGACGTAGAGAGGATTTGCCCCTCCCACATAACGGGAGCAAATATCCTAGGCCACTCGAAGGATAGTGCTTATAGAATGTCTGGCCAGACTCAAATAAATCAATATGGGATATTGATGTTATTTGCACGAATAAGGCTATTCCATGGATCGAGAAACTATGGATTGGATATACGAGTGTGACTTGTATGTCTCGTGTCCAATCCGGATATGGAGGCAAAGGGATGAGACAATTACTTGTACAAGGTTGTCTAGATGACTATTCTATTAGTTGGCTAGAATGGATGTTTTGCTAGAAACCGCTCCATATTAGCAAATAGTTGCTACCAACTAGATAGAACCTATGGGGTCACACGCTATATAGAGTTGTACTAGATTTGGAATTAATTAACTGGATTAATTAATTAGAAGGATCACTTTGCAAACCCTTGCAAACTTAGTAGGGACTAATTTGCAAGGAAGGGACTAAATTGAATTCTAGTAGGACTAGAATAAGTCCTTTAGGTAGTTAACAAGGAGTTGTTGGACTATATAAAGGACCCTTCCTTCCTTCCTTCCTCATAACTTATGCTCTTTAGAGATCATAACAAGAGTGGGAGAGAACAAAGGAGAGAGAGAGCAAGCAACAAGGAGCCGACGCCGCCCCTTGCCGCCGCCCCCTCATCCCGTCGGCCAAAAGAGGGCCGAGCCCCTCTTTGTCTCGTTTTGCGTGATTCCTTCACCCTCCTCTCATTCCGGGCTAGCACCAAGGAGTTTGGGAGATCTAGGAGCAACTCTAGGCGTGGATCAACTATAGAGAACGTGACACTATTCGCGTTTGAAGTCATCAAGGAGAACCCAAAGGTGTGTTCATGAATTCTTACCTTTACTATCGTTATGCATCTAGACTCGTGATCCTTGGAGGGTTTTGCATGGTTATTTGTTTGATTATGCTTCCGTTGCGCGATCCATGAATCAAAACCCTACAGTGGTATCAGAGCCACAGGTCATAGAGCATAAACGTAGTTTATGTGTTACATTCTTGTTGTTTTACACCTTAATTTGTTGTTTATCGCGTAAAACAAGACAAATCAAGCATGGGATGCAATTTGTCAATAATTAGATCATAACAAGACCCAATTTTGCATTGGATGCATGAATTGGTGAGTTTGAGAAATTTTAGGATCTTAGATCTAGGGTTTGGGCATCCTTGGGGAAGAAGGAGTTCTCCCAAAACAAGGAAACAACCAAACTTGGGCTCCAAGCAAGGAGGTTGTTTTGGAAACAACCTCCATAAGGAGGTTCGGCCCCCAAAGGGGACCGCCCCCCTTGCTTGCCGCCCAAGCTAGGGCGCCCTAAGGGGCCGGGCGGCCCTAACCCGCGGGCCTAGCTTGCGGGTTTTGGGCCGGGCCGGCCCTAGGGCCTTATGGTTCACTTTGATGGGCCCGGGCAATTGGATTGTTGGGCCCATGGACCATTTTAACCCTAGGAATCCTAAAATCAATTAAAATTGACCAAGCGCGTTAAAATTGGATTTTAACTGTTTATGTGCAAATCGCATGGTGATTGGATATGGCCTTAAGATGTGGTTTGATGTGGATGTTTAATTTTATGGTTTGGTTTTACGGCCTGCGAGCTGATCAATTGTAATAATTAATTAGGGTTTTATGGCCTGCGTGCCATTTTTTTTCTCAACTTGTGAGATTTATTTTATTTAGTATAGATATTAGCTAGTGCTAGATAAAGTAGATTGTTAGCCAAGATTGGAGAAAAGAAGCCCAAAGCCAAAGAAGCCACAAAAGATGGAGCATGGAGCATGGAGCATTCCACATGACTATGAAGGATGGACCAAAAGATCAAGACGCATGGAGATGTGTTTGCTTAGGGTTCATAGATAATTCCATTGGCTTGGAATTATCTTAGTCTAGAAAAGGCCATATCCACATCACGTTTAATTTCTGTTTTGTGGTTGTTTATTTATTGTCTTATTATTTGTGTGGTTGGTGTATGGATGATGCATGCAATTAGGATAATAAGATAATTAGACAACCCGGATCTATTATTTGGAGTTGTGCCCAAACTCAAATAGATAGATTAGTTGATATTGATCAACAAAACAATTAAAAATTGAATCGAAAAATCCCTCAAAAATTCAATATTGTGTTCTTGCCTTCTCGTTATTTAAACACTCATTATCATCATTATTTATCAAGTTTGTGCGTGCCAAAGCAGGGCGACTTGGTTCATAATGATGGGATGCGATGGCACGTAACAATGTGCAATTGTTTAGATAAGAGGTTGAACACAACTAGGCTATTAATTTGATTAAGAAACCTAGAGGCAATCAATTGGGATTATCCATATGGATGGATAAATAAGGAGTTATTTGCCCAATTGAACCAAGAGTTGCATAAGGGATGCAATTGGAATTGTTCATACCTAGAAGTAGTCAAATTATGGGTGACTTGCCAAAGCAAGCTCATAAGGAGATGAAAAGATGGATCTTGGCCCACTAGAAAATATAAGGATATTTTCCGCATTAATATCTTGAGGGTTATTAATCCGTAGAAAAATAGTGGGAGCTATATTTAATAAACTAGCCATTATTAAATATAGTCAAAAATTCACAAATACTAAAACTTGCATATTTTTCTTTTGTAGAATTCCAAATGGCAAACAACTCATCGAGTTCACAACATTCCCTAGGATCTGTCCTTGAGAAGGACAAGCTCTCTGGAACCAACTTTCTTGATTGGTACAGAAACTTGAGAATTGTTCTCAAGCAAGAGAAGAAATTGTACGCAATAGAGGAGCATGTTCCAGAAGGTCCAGAGAACCAGACACCTGTTGCCTTAAAGGCGTATCAAAAGCGTGTTGATGACGCTAATGATGTGGCCTGCCTAATGCTTTGCACCATGACCTCTGAGCTTCAGAAGCAACATGAGAACATGAATGCTGTCGATATGATCGAACATCTAAAGCAGCTCTTCCAAGAGCAGGCGAGGGTAGAGAGGTATGAGGTCTCAAAGGCACTGTTCAAATGTCATCTGGCAGAAGGGAACCCGGTGGGACCCCATGTACTCCGAATGATCGGGTACTTGGAGAATCTCGCCCGGCTTGGGTTCCCGGTCGGCCAAGAGTTGGCAACCGATCTCGTGTTGCAATCGTTGCCCGAGAGTTATGGACAGTTCATTATGAACTATAACATGAACGAGATCGTTAAACCACTGCCAGATTTGCTCAACATGTTAAGGACGGCTGAACAGAGCATCAACAAGGGTAAGGGCAAGGCCATTATGATGGTGCATAAAGGAAAGGGCAAAAAGTTTGCCTCTTCCTCCAAGGGCAAAGGCAAGTCAGTTGCCAAGTCCAAGGAACAAGCCCTTAAGCCTGTTGGTGGGATTGCCAAGGTCGTGACTAAGGGTGAGTGTCACTACTGCAGTCAACCTGGACACTGGAGGAGGAACTGCCCAAAATATCTGGAGGACAAGAGGCTTGGAATAGTGATTCCACCACCACCAGGTATTGAATAACCATAAATAAATAAACAGATAAAGAATCGACGGTTGCAGGTTGTTGAAGCCGTCGTCGGAAGCTGATTGGAGGTCGCCGGAAGCTTGGGTCTGCTGCTGGTGGTCTGCAATTGGCGGCAGCGGTTGTACCTGTGGCTGCTGTTCTACATCTAGCGGCGGCAGTTCTTCATCTAGCGGCGGCAGTTCTTCGGATCTGACAATGTCCTGTATGCGATAAAATTCATCACTGTAAATCAACCGGAATCGTTTCCGACTTGCGTTGATGTTTTCCAGATCTGCCCGGGTGAGATACCCACTTGTGTGGAAGTACTCAAGTTCTGCCATGGTGATATAATTCATTGTTTCACCTGCTTGTTGGTAGAGCTCATCAATGTCACCGATAAGCACTAGTTGGACAACTCCGCGACTGAGATCGAGAATGGCGCACGGGAGAGCCATGGAGTCCGGGGGCGAGTGCCGCGAACAAAAGTCCGACCGACACTCTCAATGAAAGCACCAATGATACGTTGAACGTATCGATTAATTGAACAAACAGATAAAAGAGAGGGAGAGATACTGATAAAGGAAGATAAAGGGAGAGAGAGATTAGAGATCAGAGAAATATAACTTTATTGACTGAATAATACTGAGGGAGTACATCACTTTAAATAGATAAAATACTAGACATAACCCTAACCCTAGACCTAACGGGCCAAACCCGGATTATTGAATAATCATAAATAAATAAACAGATAAATATGATACGGATACCGTATCACCATCGTAATCACCAACATCATCAAATGACCGCCACTATCACAACAACAGAACCCACATTTAGCCCTAACCCAGACACCAACCCATGCCCAGATTATGCAAACGCAAAAGAAACCCAGAGCCTCAATCCCTCGATGGATCAAAAACCTCATCAACCGACGCTGCACCTGGGTCTGGGCCTTTTCAACTTTTTTTTCCAGGGGACGTGCTTGCAAAAAAGGTTTCAACTAGTACATTAAAATAATGTAGCCGCTGTTTCAATTGACTGGCTCCGATGTAGGATAAATATTTCAGCAGCTTTTTTTTTTTTTTTTTTTTTCTTTTTTTTTTTTTTTTTTTTTTTTTTTTGAGGATAAAACATTTCCATAAGATCATTTCCATAACATTTCCAGAGTTTACATCATTTTGACAAAAAAACTGAAGCCACTCTGGGCAAAATCCTAGCCATTGTTCAGAAGAGCTTGTTCCCTTGGCTCTTGCCGCTAACTCGTGCGCCGGTTGGTTTGCACCTCGATAGACCCACATGAAGCTCACTTGATCTTGCTGAACCACCAAAGTCTTTATTTGTTCCAACAAATCCGCTGTCCGGGATATTTCAACACTGTCTTCTGTACAATTGGAGGTCTTGAAGAAGTACGAGAGCATCACCTTCAACAATAAGATTCCTGTGTCCCAGCTCGTTTGCCATCTTGATTCCTGAGAGCAATGCAGTGGCCTCTGCTTGCCGAGGATTTTCAGCGAGAACCCCAGCAATGGCCTCAGCACCCACGAATCTGCCATCAGACCCTCGAATGATAACCCCGCCGCTTGCTGCACCCGTGTCTGCTTCAAAGGCTCCATCAAAATTAACTTTTACCGAACCTGTAGGGGGACATCGCCATATTTTTACCGAACCTGTGGGGCGACATCGCCATATTTTCTCCTGCCTTCTAAAAGCAGCATTAAGAACTCTATCAGATTCTACCCAGTCCAGTTCGCGAATCCTCCAAGCAATTTCTTGACAGGAACTTAGAGCACTCTTCAATCTTCCTTCAAACAATTTGGTATTGCGTATACGCCATGTTTCCCAAAAGAGCAAACACATTTTACTGCGATCCTCTCTAGTGGCTGTCGAGATAAGATTTGCTAACCAAAACTTTGAAACCCAAATTGATTTCCATAAGTTTTGGGTCAAAACCCATCAACCTCCACACCTCCTTAATGTGTCTACATTCCGAGAAGATGTGGGATTCGGATCCCCCATAATCGCCACACAAACAGCATAAATTGTCAACCCGAACATATATACCCGCGAATTAAATTAGTTTTTGTTGGCAGCACCTCATTAAACAGTCTCCACACAAAGTGCAAAACTTTTTTCGGACATTTAATCTTCCATAGTATGTCAAAGAACTTTCCCATTTCAGCAGACTTCGCGTAGTTATTAAACTTATTATGCCAATATTGTAATCACACGCAAAAAGTTATCAAAAGGTAAATGGCAACAGACAAAATTATTTACCTCGTTTTCTCTCGATTTTTTTTGAGGTAATTTTTCTCTCGATTTTCAGTGAGCTGTATCCTTGGCCAACAATCAGAGGCCAATCCTTTCGAGGCGTCGAGATTACCCAACTGAGTATTGTCTCCCCTAACAAATTATTTTTCAATATACAAGTGATCGGATTTGATCCTAAGACCTCAATAGCCCGATCAAGCTATATACCATCCAGATGAGTCGAACCTTGTTTTATTATATCACCACTTTTGTCAGCTCCTCTTCATCGCTTTCTTTGACTTTTCTTCTTCACTTCTCTTCGCTGTCACATAAACTTCCTTGGTCCTATTCATCGCTTTCTTTTCACTAGTTAAATTCATCGTATCACTCTCTTCCTCCCTAATTTCATGGCTTTCTTCTCTATAGGCTTCACATCTACGTACACTCAAATTCTTCTCAATCATCTCCAGTAAATCTGATCAATGATTCTTCATATACCGTTTCACATTGCGAATAGAACGAAGTTGAAATATCTCTCCTCGAACTAGCACCAATGTTGTAAGTAATTATTGATTGCCCCCCTCGTTCGGCAATCTTCATCACAACTTCATTTTCCTTTTCGACCCAATAAAACAATGGCACAAAAGAATTTGAAAAATTAGTCTCTTTAATTTTGAACAAGGTGGTCCAAGATTCTCCCACGCCATAAACTTTCATTGCTAATACTTGAACCTCGCGTTCATAATGATCTTTCGAACGACACATACAAAGGCATTCATCTAAGACCCCCATACCAACTATGGCATCCGCTTCACCCAACCGTGAAGGAGGCACCGGTAAATCTACGAATTTATCGATTTCTGCGTCAAAATATATGATTCCATTAGGGTAGAATTGTAATTCTGAATCTTCTTTGGAAGCACACCAATGGATACGTTTCTTAAACATTGGTCCGGAACGAAGTGACACACCCTTTCGATAGGGGAAGTCAATGGGTTTCCATGTTTTGGTTTTAGAACTTCCAACAATCGCATATCCACCACCTACGACTTCATGATTGGGAGACATGATAGCATTGTACTCGTTCTTTATCGAATCAAAGCAAAGTCCTCCGATTTTGCAATTTCGAGACTTTGATAAACCGGCATAGGAAAGTAGTTTTTGACTGTAGCGAGTGAAGGGGTTCCACAAGAATAAGTCATCCACGAGTCCAACAAGTACCAACCCGTTACACGAACTATAGATCCACGTGTCTTTACTTTTCCATGGTGTGTCAACGTCCTCGACCTCGCGAGTGGCTTGGTCGATGGATCGAAAAGACACCTCCAACCCCTTTGAAAAACTCATCAAGAGAAGTTTTTTACGTGAAATTTTAGTTTCTGAAATCAAACGACACCATTGTTTGGAAACGCACCTCAATCGTAAAAGAGCATCAGCAGCTTGTAATTTTTGTAGTATGTTGACAATGATCTCCTCCGGCAGAAACGGAAGAATATTTTGGTCTTCAGCCATTAAAGAAGATTGCGCGAAGTCAAGTCAAATAGAGATACGAGAGGCTTTTGTTATTCAGGGCTAGGTTTTGGCAACTATTTAAAGGGATTTATGACCGACGTACACGAGCGATTTTGGAAGTCCCAGTTTAGGTATGTAATCTATATCTATATAAAAGCAAAGCAATGAGAGAGGTTAATTCTCCTTCTGCCACATAGGATTTCAGAAAAATTATTAGTATGACATGTGTCGTGTTATGTGACAAAATTGGCCAATTGAATCTTGACTGCTCACATTCTAATGACATCTAAGAATATAACAACCAATTACATGTTGCCAACTCAATTTAAATGACACGTCATGCATGGGAAATTAATTTTCCATGAATCTTTAGAAATATCTAGGCATTGATAATTGAAAAGGCCAGTTTTCATTTCTCTATGCATAATAATTAAAGGATATTCATATAATTTTATTTTTCAATTTTCAGCACATGAATCTCATGACAAAAAATTATTTTCATCCAAAAAAAAGAATAGTATTTCAGACAAAATAATACCACATACAATTTTCATTTATTTATGTATTATTCTTTGTATAGCAAATCCTTTACTTTTAATTTGAAAGAAGAGCTAAAAATGAGCTAATAAACACTAGAAAACTATTAGTAGTAGTGAAAACAAAGATTTCGATTTTTAGGGAATACTATTGATGTCATTTTTCCCTTAAACATTAATCTTTCTTTTAATAAAAAGAAAAACAAAGCAATGAGAGAGGTTAATTCTTCTTCTGCCACATAGGATTTCAATAAAATTATTAGTATGACATGTGTCGTGTTATGTGGCAGAATTGGCCAATTGAATCTTGACAACTCACATTCTAATGAAATCTAAGAATATAACAACCAATTACATGTTGTCAACTCAATTTAAATGACATGTCATGCATGGGAAATTAATTTTCCATGAATCTTTTGAAATACCTATGCACTGATAATTGAAAAGGCCAGTTTTCATTTCTCTATGCATAATAATTAAAGAATATTCATATAATTTTATTTTTTCAATTTTCAGTACATGAATCTCATGACAAAAAAAATATCTTCATCCAAACAAAAAAAAAATAGTATTTCAGACAAAATAATACCACATTCAATTTTCATTTATTTATGTATTATTCTTTGTATACCAAAGCCTTCACTTTTAATTTGAAAGAAGAGCTAGAAATGAGCTAATAAACATTAGAAAAACTATAAGTAGTAGTGAAAACAAAGATTTCGAGTTTTAGAGAATACCATTGATTTCATTTTTCCCTTAAACATTAATCTTTCTTTTAATAAAAAAACGGAAAAACAAGATTTTATAGGATTTGAGAAAAAAGTTCACAATGACATGTGTTTGTTAAGTGGCCAATTTTCCTATTATATCTTCAAGGCTCCCTTTCGAATGACATGTAAAAGTATAAATATTTAAAACATCTTATTTTCACGAATCTTTTCAAATCTCTTAACAATTCACTTTTCACTCTATGCATTGAAGATAAATTATTATCTAAAGAATTTTTATTTTCCAATACCAAACTCAATGAATCTCATGTCAAAACAATGCTATCCTATAAAAAAAGACTACAATTTTTTTACCGAATACTAAACATAAGAAAAAAAATACAAATAAAGGCCAGTGGTAATCAAACATTGTATTCATTTATTTATGTATTCATTTTTTACATGACAATGTATTCACATTTATTTAAAAGAAGTGCAAAAATGAGTAAAAGCATTCAAATCTAAAAAAGCGAGTGAAAGCAATTTGTTGTTGATCTTTTGGCGAATAAGATTATTTTTGTAATATTTCGTAACAGTTTTTTTATATTTCAGGACATAATATTTGAGAAAAATTATTAGTATGATATTCAACTCTTTCCTGATCGGTAGTTGAACAACTAATTTTCGTAACTTTATGCATTTCCAATGAAATGTGACAAAAGACTTATTATTTTATAATTCTCTGTTTAATGCATTTCGTGTCAAAACACACTATCATTATATATATGCCACATCATATTTTAGAAAAATCATTAGTATGACATGTGTTTCTTTTGTGGTAGATTTTCATATTATATTTTTAAAACTCAACTTCTAATGATATATAAAAGTATGAATACTTAAAAAATAAATTTCCATGAATCTTTTCAAATCTTTTCAACAATTCATTTTTCATTTTCTATGCAAGTATTATCTAAAGAATTGTTATTTACAATAACAAGCTCATTTAATCTCATGTAAAAAAATGATTTGTAATGAAATCATACGAAAATTTTAAAAGAATTTTAAACGTAAGACAAAAATATAAAGATTTAAAAGTTCTTAACATAAGGTTACTATCATAAAAATAAAGGCACAGTGATAACCTACCAATTTCATGAAAGTATCCTTACTTTTAATTCAAAAGAAGTGCTAAAATGAGCAAATAAGGTTTGCAAAAAAAAATGAGAAAATAAGCATTCAAAGCATAAAGGTGCGGTGATAACCAACCATTTTATTATTTCAAAAAAAAAAAGCATAAAAAGTAGGAGTAAAAAGAAAGATTTAAATATTTTAGGCCATCCCATTATATTTCTATTTTTTCTTTAAAAAAATTATTTTTTATATAAAATGCACTCAAATATTTAAATCTCTGAGTGGAAAATATGAATACCGATATCTTTTAAATTTACCATGAGCAAACAGGCATATCAAAAGAATGACAGTGACAACCGAACATCAGAATTTTATGTTTATAAGGAAAATGTAACATAATGTAACATAAAAAAAAAACTTAATGTCAATTAAGCAAATAAATTGTCAGAATATGAGCATGAATGCCATAAATCTAATATAATATTTATTTATTTGTTTATCTTTTTTTATTTCTTACCACTTCGTCCCGTCTCTTTGTTCCCAATTTCCATTTTGGTTTCTCCCCTCTCTTTGTTCCCATTGCCAAAAATGGTAACCTTAAACAAGGTGAAAGACATATTTACCCCTCTGATCTAACAGGCCAACCTTTTTTTTATTTCACTAAATAATTGGATCACTCTCATCCTCACAACTCTCATCCTCACAACATTCACTCTCATCCTCACAACACAAAACAAAGAGAGAAAGAGGGGGAGAGAGAGACAGGTAGAGGTGGACGGAGATGGTGGTGGTGGTGCCATCCCGAGAGGACGACGGTGGCTTCCTCCTGGCGGCGGCAACGACGACGGCGACCAGGTAGGTACAGATCTGCTCTCTCTCTCTCTCTCTCTCTCTCTCTCTCTCTCTCTCTCTCTCTCTCTCTCTCTCTCTCTCTCTCTCTCTCTCTCTCTCAGTTCTTCTTCTTCTTCTTTCGCAGAGATAAACGGTGAAGGGTCGGGGCGGCTTCGATCTGCGGAAGAAGAGGCTGTGCCGTCAGAGGAGGGTTCGATCTACGGGAGATGGAGGCTGTGGCGTCAGGGGTCGTGGCGGCTTCATCCTCTGTTTTCTTCTTCTCTTCCATCTTCTTCTTCTTCTCCTGCTCCTCATCCCCTGTTTTCTCATCTATTGGTTCATTGATGTTTGGATCGGGTTTTTGGATCTGTTTATGTTCTTCTCGTGTAAAAGATGAAATTTGTTTATCTGAAATTTCAGATATGTTTTATATCTGTAAAAATAATTGGGTAGATGTTTTAATTTATTTGTGTTAATGGATTTGTTTTTGCTATGGTGGTAGCGGCGGTAGTGGCGGGGAACAGATGGTGTGGTGGTGGACTGGTAGTCTTTGTGGCTGGTGGGTGGTGTTGAGGGTGGGTGGTGGTGGAGTTGATAGTGAAAAGGCAGGGGTGGAGTTGATGGTGGCTGGTTGGTGGTGTTATTACTATGACAAGACATGGGTATTAAGGTCTTTTCTGCCCTTACCCTTAATTCGCGAGCGCAGCCGCCATGGGAACATAGAGACGGGACGGAGTGGTACTTAGATATATATATTTATATATATATATATATGTATATATATATAATGTGTGTGTGTGTTTATCTTACACTTTGAACATAATTTTTGTTTCTTAATGAATTGATGAATTAAAACTACAATTATTAATATTTTTAGTGCAACAATACTTACACTATATTTCTTATTTAATATTTTATTTTTAATTTCAATCCAATTAACCTTCTATGATAACAGTGTATGTGTGTATCACAAATAAAGATTAACCAAAAGGACAAGAAAAAATAAATTAAAAATTAACTAAATAAAGTAGGTATTAACCAATTAAATTTGAAAAAATTAAACAAAAGAAACATTAGAAATGAAGTAAAGCAAAGTATGAACCCAATGAAAGTATAATTACACACACACACACACATGTGTGTGTGTGTGTGTCAACACACACCAATAATATAAAGAATCTTAACTTACATAACCTTTCACATTCACTTGAGATTCTTCATTATCTACCGTCTTAAGGCAAAATTTTATAAATGTATTCCTCCATATCTCATGGATATAATTTTTCATTTTTTGCTCTTTTTATGTTTCTTTAATTTGTTTAGCTCTTAATTTTTTTTAATAATTATACATAAATCTGTTGTTAATTATAAATAAAATGATTATACTTTTTTTATTGAAAATGAACTATGGAATCTCATCCCATGTGCATTTTAGCTACGTAAAGATCTCACTTAGATGTAGTTATGGGATCTTAAGCCGTTTTCACACAGAGCCCACATACATATTAGAAGCTCTACGACTCTCTTTTTTTATTTTACCAGTAATTTCTGATACTTATGTTGAGTGGTAGCCAACACCAATTTATCAAATGTATTATTATAAGTGAAACTACAATTTATTTTCATACAATGACCGTAATCCCCGATATCTATAACTTATCATGTCCGAATTGTTTATACGAGTCAGGACGCGAAAAAAAAGTTATACATGAAAACATATCTTTAATAAAAGAAAAGGAAATACTGACTCTCCATTATGCTGTGAGAATTCATCTTAATTAGCCAACATGGATGATGTTAGACCAATAAAATAAAAGGCAACTTAATAATGTATGTTTTTCCTTCAAATGTACACTGAAGCTTGGTATATTGTAATAATTGTTAAGTTTTGTGAGTAATTCCAGTGAACAACCGACGGATGATGATAAAATTAGGTGCTCAATTTGACGGGATGACTACATCTTGCTTATTGTTTTTCTGATATGGTTCTTTTTTGAGATAAGTATAAGTAGTAGAGTTTTTTCTATAATATATAAATTTGTATGAGTTTTAAAATAATAGTACTATGTTTTCTCAAAATAATAATAATAATAATAGTACTATTCATATTGTTTCTTTGATTCTATATTAATATTTCGTATTCTTGGTTCGTTATTAGAGACTCCTTTAATTTAAAAGCCACATCTTCATCAAAATAATAATTTAAAACTTTAAACCAACAGTTCGTCAAAATTGAATTCTTTAATAGCCTTTATGCTTAACATGAGTGCAGTTAATATAAGCTTTTTAAAATGATTTTTTTTTCATAATTTAAAGAAATATATTTTTCAAACTCCAAATAATCTTAGTAAGTTTTCAATAAAACAAAATAACATCTACGTGCACAGCCCGCGCCAAGGCGCGGGGTTAAGACTAGTTAGAGTAAAACATGAACATCCTAATTCTTAAAATGCAAGCGGTCAAGCGATCTTTCACTTTCTCTAAAAAATAAAGAGACCATTCACAGCTTAAAGGCATGATCAAGATTCTTCAAATCATCATTCTGTTCAGCCCCCATATTTGCCGTGAATCAAGGGTGAAGGCAAGAGAAAGACTCAGAGAGGAGATGACAAGACTAGTAAAGGAGAAACTTTTGTTTGCTCTAAGAGAAAATGATGTGGATTTGCTCTAATCATACAACACAGGACACGTCAGGAGAAAAGAGAATGAGTGGCTGACAAAAGAAAGTGGATTCTTACATGTTCCTGACGTGTCATGTGATGTATTGATTAGAGCACCATATCATATTTGCTTTTGGAGCAAGCAATAATTACTCCTTGTAAAGGGTTAGCAAGGGTCAGGGCATGGTTTAATTCACTATTTTACAGAGCTAAAGTGTAATTCACTATCTTACGGAGTTTTGCAATTTATTGCTTGTAATTTGTCTCGCACAGACCTTTTCATCTAGTTCCATATCTTGAAAATTTATTACTCAGCCTTGGTTTCACAAGAACTTATCGGTCACAGGCAGGGCCGAGAATTTATTACCTATAAATTTTTTAGTACTCCAACGGCACGTTTGGTTTTCCGGTCTATCTGGACTTGACTGGATTGGACTAAATTTTTCGGATAGGATTGGATTGGATTAGTTGAGCTATAATTAATAATGTGTTTGGTTTTGTGCAGTATTAATTCAGTATTAAGTTCGAAATAGTTCAATCCTACTAATACCCAGACACGTTTGGTGTCGGGATTGAAAATTGGGGGTACAAGGAGCCCTACAGTAAAATATGGTGTATTGATATTAAGAGAGTATTAATTATATATGGAGGATTATGTAACACGTTTGCTTGCACCAGTATAAATAGGGGTATTGAGAATTTAGTATTCAATCCCACCTACATGGTGGGATTAGATTTTAGGCATATAGGGGGTACAGATAATAAAGGGGATTGAATCCCCCTTTAAATTATCCTTGCACCAAACACTAGTTATTACCCCCTACTGGTACTATTATTACTGCACCCATTCTTTATCCCTGCATCAAACATGCCCACATGTGAGAGGGTACTAATTTGGGGTATTAAACACCATCTTTTCACTATTTAGTACTGGTATTAAAATTAGTCCAGAACAATCAAATACATTATTACCTAATACCTGAACTATATTTAGTCCAATCTTACCTAATAGCGCTAATCCTAGAAAACCAAACGTACCCATGGTGCTCTACTTCAAATCACAGTGCACCACTTATACAAACTGTCAGTGATTGACCCCACATCGTGCTCTTTTGGAGTACTAAATAAATTCTCCACCCACACCCCATATTTTCAGAAATATGTCCGTACCCCCATATTTGACACATATGCCCCATAACTTTCATTTGTGCCCCATGAAAGAAAACAAAACTATCCCACAACTTCTCATAAATACGTAAATTACCACCATATAAATAGAATTGGTGTAATTTAAAATACATACAAGCCCCCCTTATTTGCCACATATGTCCTATCACCTTCATTTGTGCCCCTTGAATGAAAACAAAGTTACCCCACAACTTCTTACAAATACATAAATCGCCACCATATAAATAGAATTTGTGTAATTTTATGATGATGTATGTGAATTACTTCTGCCCAAATCCTGGCTCCGCCATTAATCACAGGGAGAGGTAAATTTCCTTGTCCAGCCTAGGTTTTGCGAGAAGGAAAAGGGGTTTTGCAAGGAGGAGGTCTCCCGCAGACTCATTCAGTTCAACTTGAGAAACATTTGGTGGCAGGTGCCAAGTGAACCCTTGAAGTATCCTGGCCATCAACATTGTTGTAACCACAGAGCCTAATAAAACCCCAGGACATCCTCGACTTCCGGTACTAAACGATAACATTCGTAGGTCAGAGTCCGTCAGCACAACCGTAGACCCATCTTCTCTCATGTGGCGCTGTGGTCTGTATTTGAGTGGCTCGTCCCACGCACTAGGGTTCCGGCCTAGCCCAGGGCGGCTTAGAATGACATGGCTACCCTTAGGAATGAAGTAGCCTGCAACAGTTGTATCAGCCGTCGATACGTGAGGTACGTTGAACGGAGCCATTGGGTGGAGACGGAACGATTCCTTTAGGCACGCCTTTACGTAATTTAGTTTAGGTAGATCAGATTCTTGAACAAGCCTATCCTTCCCAACTACACTGTCGATTTCTTCAGTTGCTCTTTCTAGCAGTTCGGGCTGGTTTAACATCTCTGCGAGCACCCACTCCACAGCGTTGGATGGGTTGTCGATTGTTGCTAGCATTAGCTCCTGTAAAATTTTGAAATAATTAGTTGCTTATGCTTGAGCCCTTGCCCAATTTATTTTATATTTCCCTTAGCTTAATTTGATACAAGGTAATTAAAGCAAAACCTTAATAACAATTTTTAGAAAATAACCGTCACTCTACTTATCTACACTTCACAAGTAAAGACAATTTTTTTAGATCTATTTGTAAATCTTAATTTTCATGTCTTATTTTTCTATACCAATTAGTCACGATACCCACTGGATTACCACTGCAAAACATGGTTGCTATACATCACCAATTTATTTGACAGTCTGCTGATTTCAACGTTTATGTGTCTATGTTTTAACATGTATTATTACATTTTCGAATAACTAATAGGCTAATTAAGGATCATAGTATAGGAAGTGGGCTTTGATACAAGCGGTTAAGAATTCTAAAAACTAGACGATACCCCGCGCGTACGCGCGGGTTGTGCTTTGAAAACCCGATTTATGACTAAGATCTTTTTATTACAGAACAGAGAAACAACTGACAGTGTTAAACTATTGGCGGTATTTATCAGAATTGATTAAGAGCATGTCATGAGTGATTCTGCATCTTGTTTGAAATAGGTTGTAAATATGAAATGTAGTGAAGAATGAGCCGAAATACTTTTTTATTTTAGAAGATGGCATCACATAGGAATAATTGAGTGGTAGATTTTATAATGTAAGAACTTGAAAGTATGAACGTAGACATAAATGCAGACTGAAACATTTATTATATTTTGCGCCGAAATAGGTGTGCGAAGCTTGTGGGTGAGAAATTGATCTGGGTTTGTGCCTAAACATGAAATTAGTCGTCTCCCAAATTGACAATTTTTGACTTTTTTGTAGAAGAGCGCGAGCGCAGCAACGATGCTACAGTAACATTGTTTTTGGTGTGCTGGTTGTCATTCAATGCTTCCTTGGCCTTCAAACTTAATAAACGTTTTCTTTTCGGGCTGTTCTGCGAAAGCTGGTGATCTACAGTCTGTTGGTTTCCCGTGATGGATGTGTCTTTTTTCGCTTGGTTTTTAACCTGAGTTTACCCAAGATTAATGTGAACCGATCAGCTAAGCAGTACATGCCTTTCGCAATTAATTAGTGGAATGAACAGTGTTTACGCACCAGGTCATGGTTACTCATTGGTTGACCATTAATTGTTCCTGTAGTTGACGTGGGTTTTTCCGGGGTGCAGGTCTTCATGAGATCTTCGGATAGACGGATCGACAAAGATACCTTTTCAGCCTGCATTTTAATAGTTGAGTGAGTAAATAGTATAATTGAGAAATGCATTGCAAAGCATGGCACAGGTTTCATGCAGTTATTAAAGAAATGTGTCTACTAACGATTTTAGATTTATGCACGTTTCTTTCTGGTGATTTCTTCATTGGGGAAAATGTAGGGTTCTTTTTCCTTTTTTTGTTCTGTTTTCTTTGTAGGATCTCGGACGAATAGTATTCCAATTCCTGCGTGGGTATTTTAGCAAGTTAATCCCTGACTCTGATGATTTGAGGATAACTAAAGGGTTTATTTGAAGAGGTAAGAAGTTGTACTAACACTGTCTGAGTTGTCATTTGCGTTATCCTCAGCTGGTTTTTCCTTTGAACATAATTGCAGCCGCCTTGTCATGTTTTGTGACCGAAGTTCCGTCAGGGTCTCCGAGGAAGCCACCTCCGATTCCTGCACGTGAACATTAGATAGGAAATCTTTCAATCTGTGAGTTTTTTTAGTTATGAAATTTGATGTTTTTGAAACGGTGCTAACACTGTCATATGTCTCTTTTGCATCTTTTACATCTTCCATTGGCTTTGAGTTTAGCGCTTGTGCCCATTCCGTGTTTGTGGTTGGAGAGGGGGCGATGTCGTTCGGCGTCGAAACAGCCCGAGCCTGAGCAATAGCAGTTGTCAGAAGTTAGTGTAGCTTTGCTATTTGCTATTAAGAATGTATGGAATTAAAACTAAGCTTTTCTACAACTATCAAATTAGGGAAATATCGTAGCTTCACCTTTGAATTCGGACATATGGTCCGTTTCCTTTTCATGGTTTTGATATGAATTTGCAAGGGTCGCACCGTCCGAGCTATGTCGTGGTCCTGTTTATAAGTGTATCGAAATAAATATATCAAAATGAGCAATATTGAGCAATGTTTTCATTTAACTAATGTGATTTTTTGCCTACATTGTCAGATATAATGTTTTCTTCAGTGGCTGTTGCTGTAGAGCTTAATGTGTGGCTCCTTTGTGAGTGTTTTGTCAGACTTTTTGGTTGGGTCTCCCTTAAATAATCTGCATGATCCTGTATGTAGTGTTCCATATCAAAAGTTTGAGGCGAGCAATGCCGGGAAAGAGTGAAATGAAGAGAAAATAATGAATGCATGGAATATAAAGTAATGTATTCGAACACTATCTGATGTGTCATTCAAGTCGCGCACTGCTGTCGCATCGTTTTGCACTAATAATGTCCTGTTTGTTTTCTGCTTTTTCCCCCAAGCTTCAGTTATCTGATGACAGCCAATCTTGTGAACCTTTAGATGAATTATGTAAGCGAAACATTGCAAACAGATTAACGTAGAGTATTGGTGGTGCGCAAGTTGGTTGTGGATCTAAACGAAGGGAGTGGAGTCTGTGAAAATGAGAAATATAGCAAAAGTGGCCACTGTGTTATCTCTGGGTGGAGCTAAAATCTAGTTATACTTACATAATCACTTGGTGCCTCCTTAGCCTTTTGAGTTAGTTTACGTCGCCGTTGAGTGTTTTTTGGTAGATCTGGATGGTTCTGCCGGACATGGACTTCTTCTTCCTGCATATAAATATACAGGAAAAAAAATTAAAGCTGAGAATGTAAGTCAATAATATACCGAAATCGGTGTGATGCTATACAGACATTATCAGATATGTATGTGGCTTTATCCGCCAATGCTATTTCCTTTGAACAGGATGTTTGCTTCTTTTTTTTGTTTTTCTGCCGTAATTTTGGGATGCTTTTTGATGTAGCCGCATTGTAGTCCTGCATAAAATATCGGTGCATAAAATATAGGTGCAGTAGTCTTTCGGAGTAATGTAGGTGGTATGTGATGTTATAAAATTAAAAGGATAGTATACTTACACAATCTGTCTTTCTTGTCGAAATTCGGGTTGAAGTTGCTTCTGCAGTAGTCCCTATCTTCGTTTCATCTTTTTCTTTCTTTATTGGAACCTGAACCAATTAAAAAGTATTTTCAGTTTTCAACGCGACACTCACGTATCAATACAGGTGTATTTTAGGGATTACGAACTGTAACAGTATGAAATGCAAATTGCAATGGGATATGTCTTTCAGGAAGCTCCATTTTGTTAGACAGATGTCAGTATGCAATCAAACGTGTTAAAATCCAAAAGCTTTTATTTGTAAGGCAAGTTAGTAAATTCTGTTGATAATACTCACCAGTATTGTATCAGTTTTTCGGGCAATGCCTGTCTTTGGTCTTTTTGTTCGCGGAATACGCATGTTTTCTTCCTCGCTGTCAAATGTTGCAGATGCAGGCTGGCTCTCCAGTAATGCAGCTCCTCCTTCCTGTGTGGTGAGCATGTTTTTTTACTGTGTTATGTGAAATGTAATCGTTGAGGGTACGCATAGGTTGGGTTGAAACTGAACTATTACCATAGAGCTCGAAGCTTCTGTTGTTTGGGCTTCCCCAATTAGCAAGGGGTCCCAAAGTTTTGCTACAGTAAAATTATCCCAGCGGTTCTTGATATTATATTCTTTTATCTGTATTTGGAAAATATATGTGCTTCCACATAATTGCTGAATAGCAAGAGGCACCTCATCACCATTAGCCTGCATTCATATGTTAATTTAATCAAGGGAACATATATTTTTGAACGGTAAGATTGCATTTTATGCGGAACTGACCGTTGATGTGAGTTCTTGAACAGATTTGTTTATTAGATTCTCGACTTGTTTGCCGAAAATGACAAAGTTTGTAGTTCCACTTGAATCAGCGACTTCTACTTGCACCTTGAATCTGATTATGAAATGCGATAAAATTTGTAAATAGTTCTGATTTATTTCATATAAACTTATAGCATATAAACAGAAGCATAAAATTTATAAATAGTTCTGATTTATTTCATATAAACTTATAGCATATAAACAGAAGCATATAATTTAAGCATGAAATAATGTTCTTTTTACCTAGGTGTTGGGAACTTTGGTTCACCGTTGCATTCTTCACACCACATTCCCTTGTCTGTCGTCCTTGCTTTCTTTTTGCACTTGAAGCAAGAAATGTAATACCATCCAGAAGGGCGGTCAATTTTTTGTATTTTTCCAATGCATGTGAGCATGGTTTCCTGTGTAGTGAGGTTGAAATAACTATAAGTATGGCATTTCTTGGAAGTATAAGTGTAGTAGGTTGTGACATTCGATTACCTGGAGATCTGGTTCGTACTGCATTTGTAATATCTCTTCAATAGTTTTTCTATTTTGTTGTGCCAAGTCTTTGTCTGGTGTGATTGAAGGACGGTCATTTTGCGCCCAGTTAACACATGAATCAGAGTGTTCAAATCTAAACATTTGAATAGAGTAAATGTCAGTATATTATGAAAAAGCGTTCATTCTGTGAAACCTACCATGCTACTGCATTACCTTGTGAGCAGACTTGATACTTCATCTATGTCCAGATTTGAGTACAGCTTAGAAGCAGTCGTTGTCGATAAAGTAGGTTGTCCTGTTCCATTTGTATGCCTGTTAACAGAAGACTAAGGCGGGAATAATTTGAGTGGTAGTGGTAGTAACCGTACTCATGTATGACTTGACTGTCGTCGACGTCACTATAACAATTTGTGGTCCCAGTGATTCCATTTCCAGAACATCCTCAATTTGCAGAGCAGCCAAACCCCATAAGCTTATTGTTACCATATTGTTGCTGTAAGTTAGCGGAAATAAGTAATACACATGGGACATTCTGCAAAACCCCGAATAAAATAATTTCGGTAGAAAAGAAATGGTCTTACTCCGGCAGTTCGAGTTCAACTTTCCGGACTTTTGCTTTTCCAGTAGGTGTTGATACTTCTTCAATCGGTCCAAGTCGACAAAGGCGTCCAATCACATCTGTGTTCAAGAAGGCTTAATGACAATAAAATATTAATTAAACCAAACACTAAGTGCCGATTTTGGGTTTGGCATATGTTACCAGTTAAGTAAGTGTAGTCATAGCAGCGAGATTGAAGCATTGCGTAATCAGCAAAATCAAAAAAATGCGCAGGGATTGAGCTCTTTTCTCTAGTTAAAAGCTTTACTGAGGTTGTCAGCAAGAAGGCTATTTTCAAGTTATTTTGAATGACGCGATAACTTCTTGTAACTTCAAGTACTTGGAATTTCTTTATTGCATATATAGCTCCTTCAGAGATTATACTCCTGTAACGGTCCACCTGGTGTTTTCTTATAGACGTGTGTACAACAGTACCCTGAATGTAAATTGGGAAAAATAATTAATAGGAGGTGTATGTTTTATTTCATAGAGATGCACGTATTTGAAATTGAATACATACCTCCTCGTCTATCAGTATCATGTCCATGCTCATAACTTCTTGAATTTTCAAGTTGACTGAATCCCACAGTCTTGCAACTCTAACTTTCACATTCCACGTATCTTTTTCCACCGAGATATCTTTGAGCGGAGTGTAAGCCATTGTCGTTGCAGTAGGTTGTCTACAAAACAAAAGGGAAATAAGTATTATGATTGTACCAAAATGATATCCATCATGAGAACTATTTGAAATTGATACCTGAGGATGGATAGTGAGTATCTAACGAATCATCAAATTGTGCTGGTATATATAGATGAAGAAAGGGAAGGGAAAGGGTCGGTCATTTTGCAGGGGCTAAATTTGTGAATATGCTCTTTAATGTGTCCAATAATTGCTATTTGTCTGTCATGGAAAAGATTTGTAACTGTTTTTCATTTAGTATTTTAACAGGCTGGTGGTTATAGTGTAATAATGAGCTTGGGTGGGTATATTAAGAGCCTCCCAGGGCACTCTCCTTTCTTGTAACTGTAGGTAAGCTTACTTATATGTGCCATAAATTGTAGTAACTGCAATTTACAATTGGTGGGCATTATCAGTTTCAGTAGGTGTTATGGATTCATTTGAGTTTTTTGGAATTTAGCTACGGAGTGAATTACTAACATATTCTTTATTTTTTATTTTTTTTAGAATCAAATACTAACATATTCTAAAGATAACAAAGTGGTGATTGATCCAAAGCATACTGTGCATGTCGTATTCTAGTCACCAAGGTATCCTTTTAATTCTTTTCTGTTGGCCAGTAATGCCTGATTAGTTATATGCCCATCATGGTATTCAATTCATTCTCTATCAATTTTGTAACGTCTAATTGTTACTCTTTTTATATAATTTTCAATAAGTTAACAAAACAGCTTCATTGTTCGTCATAATCGCATAATTGGTCAGTATTCTGGTAGATAAATTATCACTTTAAAACACTAACACGTATGCCTATTTTTACTTTTTTTTTGTTGTTTTAGAAATATAGCTTATTTTTACCTTACTTACATACAAACAAAAGTGCAAAACAAATCAAGATAATAATAGGATATACCCTTGCTAAAATTTGCTTAATTTGGAGCCAGGTAGCCCCTAATGTTTCGGTTTTGTTTTGCTTCTTATTACTACTTCAGCAATTAGTTTAACTTATTGTGATGTTTTTTGGCAGAAGATGCCTCGATAAATTCGTCTTTCCACCCGGCAATGTAAGTAATGAATTTGAATTAAGAATTAATATTAGTAGATTAAGCATGTATGATCAACCAAGTTTCACATGTTCTTTAGTAAATAATATTTGTAATTTTGAAGATACTGGAATTTAAATTCTAAGGAGAAAAGGAGAGAGATCATGACAGACCCGTTGCTTTAAAATTCCTGGAGCTGAAATTAAGTATCGTTCGGAAAAACGCCGCCTGACTGCTCATTTATGCATCAGACGAATACTTTTTTCTAAAAGCATTATGGGTACTGGAGGAAGAGTGAACATTTAACCGCTCTTTCATTCGCACATCCAAACTTCGTTGCGACAACCGTATCTGCAACATATAAAGAGGTAAATTGTCATGTTCAGTTTTCTAATCGAAAAAAACATTCTTGATAAACTGCATATCACATGTATCGAATTGTCACATACAATTTAGCATCCCGCTGCAACCTACTACAAAGAGAAAAATTAAGAGCATGCAGTATGAACATGCTACTACTATACACATGGATAAAGTGAACTCAATAAAACTCCAATGTGCAAGCATTCATTAAAAGAGCATAAAGATATGCTCTATGTTTTTCCGTAGGATCGAAAAAAAAGATATGCTCTACCATTACAATACATAGTGGAACTCTGAATATCTACATTATTAGGAAATCATCATAGGGCTCAGATGTTCTTCCGCAACTTAACGTAGGTAAATGGTTCCAAAACATTTGTATCATTAATCTTCCAGGTGTAATGCATCAAGGTAAATTGTCAAACACTTCCTTGTATACTATGTTTTTCGTACATGCAGAATTTTCATGCTCATTATTTGCAATTAAAACTCTAAGACCATCTCTGCTTGTTACCCTTGAAGCTGCCACATATAGCTGTCCATGGCAAAACACCGGTTTTGGAAGAAATAAGCCAACTCTTCTCAATGATTGTCCCTGGCTCTTGTTAATAGTCATTGCAAAGCACACCGAAAGTGGGAACTGTCTTCTCTTTAGAACAAATGGCCATTTTGACTGCGATGGAGAAAGCACTATGCGGGGGATGAACACCTTCTTCCCAATATGCGTCCCCGTTAATATCTGGGCTTCAACCACCCAAGTTGAAAGTTGGGTAATGATTAATCATGTACCATTACACAAACCTGCAGTCTGATTTAGATTCCGAAGTAACATAACAGGAACTCCAACTTTAAGACGAAGGTTGTGTTTTGGAAAACCTGGAAAGTCCAAAGAGTTCAGAAATTCAGTTGGGTATATCAAATCTTGTCCTTCAATATTGCTTGATGCCTTGCATATGGAATCGGCACTAAGATATGTATGTTCGGGAAAATCAATCAGTCCGATAACAAAATCATTGATGCCCTGAACAATATCGTTTGTCGCTGCCAGTATTGCCCTCTCCTCCAAATATGTTTTATCTGAGAACCTGATTTGCAAATCTGGATACGTATCTTTCACAATATCTTCCAAGGGGTTGGTGGAAAGTGGAATCAACAAATCATGCGGGATTTCAACCCATGACTGATTATCAGCATCATCATCATCAAATTTTCCTTCACCCACCTTTAAGATCCATTCAGCAAACTCCCTAGTACCATCTTCACCTTCATCATATTGGAGACGCATGTTCTGGCGTAGTTTAAATATTCTGCAATGACTCCATAGATATGATCGGTTAATTGTTGCATCGACAATATGTTCTCGTCGACCCTTTGTAATTACAGGAAGTATCTGACGAAAGTCGCCGCCGAGAACTACAGTCTTACCTCCAAAAGGCTTTGTGGAGCTTCCTGGATCTGTTTGTTGTAGTATATCTCTTAGTGAGCGATCAAGTGCCTCAAAGCAGTGTCGATGTGCCATGGGTGCCTCGTCCCATATAATTATGCTTGTCTTGACTAAAAGCTCTGCAAGCTGGGTTCCTTGCTTTACATTGCACGTGGACTCATTCGAGATATCAATTGGAATGCTAAATCGTGAATGAGCAGTCCTACCTCCGTTCATCAATAGTGCTGCAATCCCTGATGACGCTACAGCAAGGACTATCTTTCCAACAGAGCGAAAGCATGCGATAAGTGTTCTCCATAAATACGTCTTTCCAGTTCCCCCATGGCCGTAAACGAAAAACAGCCCCCCTTTGTTGTCATTTACAGAATTGATAACAGCGTCATATACGGACCGCTGCTCCAAATTCAAACCCCCAAGAAGTTTGGTATGCTCTACTGACAAAGATAACTTATCATGATCAAGTTCTTCCTGAATTAATCTGTTACTGCTGTCCCTAAGGAGTTGCATATCTGGCAAAGGCATTGTCTGAAAGTCTTTCAATGATCTACCACTTTCCCTTAGTATATATTCAATCTCAACCAAGCAGTAATTTTGCAATTGCTCGTCACTTAGATGCAGTGTTGGGTGATTGAAGATACGCCTTTGTCGATACAAGATATCTTCGCACAACAGCTTCCAATTTCTTTGCCAAAATGCAAGAGGGTCTGACACCTCACAAAATAATAGTATTGTTGTGAACAACTCCCTCAACTCTTTACCAGATGCCCATATTGATGCTTCATTCAGTGCATCATCCCACTCCTTATCACTATCTAAAAGTCCCAAAGCATAACATGCAGCTCTGTATGTTGGATACACAATGTTGTCAACTGTTCTAATCTCCTTGTAAGATCTTGGCCCCTTGATAATATTAAGAAGCATTCTCAAATAAAGTACTTCTCCACTTGACGGATGGGCATTATAAACCCGTCCAATTGAGCGGCCTGATTTCCTTGGCTCCCACACTTTGGTACTTTTGTGCCAAACCCATTTTGTTGGGAAATCAACATAAGTCAACTCTCTTGCTGACTCATATTTTTCGTTGGCTTTCATCCACTCAATAAACATTGTCGTATCAACCTCTGACCTTTCCAGGACATCATCTAAATCATCATCATCAGTGAAAGTTATATTTTGCTCCCCCTCAAGGTGGAACATTAATCTTTTAACAGGTGGGTTGCGGTAGTGGATTTCAAATTGGTAAATTCTCCAGCATGCTTCCGAAGCCGACACATACCTACACTGCAAAAACTGCTTCACCTCATCGATGACCGATACTTCTTTATCACCAGTGGCAGTAGTCTCTGAAACACCATCTTGCAAGATAAATGTACCTCGATCTGGTCCTTTAGTGACATACTTGAATAAATACTTTATCGATCTTGAACGATTGCACCACTCGACATTAATATGTGCCTGAAATCTCACCAATAGATCACGATTATACGGGACAACAAATCTGTTATCGAGCTTAATACCATTCTTCTCAACAAATCTTCCATCATCTTTCCTCTGATAGATTGGAAACCCATCTTCGTCTATAGTAGTCTCGTTATAGAACTCCTTTGGAAAATGTTTCGAGCATTTGTTGTCAACCATACATGGTGATCTTGTGTTTGCCTCTCCACATGGTCCATGCATCATGAATTGTTTGACGGCCTCATAAGCTTCAGCATCATCCTTACAATCGGGAATCTCAGCCGATATAATGTTGTTTATTGTTGTACTATCAGGATGTTTATCATCAGGGTGAAGAAATAGAAGGATGTGTGCATGTGGCAGGCCTCTCTTCTGGAATTCTATTGTGTAGACAACTGCCACCAACAATTATATAAATTCAAATTAAGAAAGATGTTAAAATGTAGGACTTAAAAGGCATACAAAGGAGAAAGTTATGTTTTCATAAAATTTAATCATGTAAAATTCCATCTTATATGATTTTACCAGTGAAGGTAATAATGTTGTTTTGGCACATATGTGAGTTGAAAATGTAATTTCGTCATCAAACTTAATTCTACCACTTATTGAGTAGATGCAGAACTAAAAGAAATAATATGTCTTATTTTCGTAATATGCATCAATTGTAAGTTATCAGAAGTACCTGCAATCACTCTTCCAAAATGTTCTCCTCGAGTAAGGAGATTTAGCAACTCGTCAAGCTTTATCTTGAAAGCTCTAGTAACAATTTCTGGCCGGTCTTCAGCTTTTTCCCCAGAGTGTAGAGATAGGAAGCTTTCAATTTCAGGCCACTTGGGGTTGCAAGTAAAAGTGAGAAATAAGTCGGGATAACCAGCCCATCTACAAATGGCCATTGCATCCTGATAATTTTGAACCATGTACCTCGGGCTTCCCGTGAAAGTTGCCGGCAAATATATCCTCTTACCTATAGAAGTTGCATCAGTGTCCCCTTTATAAACGGCATCCTTTAAGCCCTTGTACAATTCTGTTCTCAACTTCTTCTGATTATTCTTAATCCACATTAATCGGGCCTCCTCTATGCACGTGTAGGCATCAACAATATATTGTTGAAATAAACGTCCCCCACGAAGGAGTGTGTCTCCTTCATTGCAGCGTTGTTGGAGCCGAAAAGCATAAAACTCTCTCATTGTGACATAAGTTTCCTTGTCCTTGCGTTTTCCATCAACATTCCTATGCTTTATGCCCAACCTGAATCCATCTTCACCGTATGGAAATAAAAGAGGGTACTGCATTGCCATAAAAGATGGATGTAGAACACTGATTCTCTTTAAGCCAAAGCTCTTTTCGTCAACAATGATATCTCGTTGTGCAGTTTCAATATTGAAATCCCCAACAATGATTGCTGCTACTTCTGAAGCCGTTGGTAAATTATAACATCTTCCATCAGTATTTCGATTACTAATGAGCCGCAGACGCAATGGTTGAATCCCAGATTCCTGGAACCTATCCCTTGCCATTCGAAATGTCTTAACCAAAATATTATTCTCATCCAGCATCTTTACCAGCAAACCCACAATAGTTGTTTTCATATCAGTTGATGTCTCATTGCAGTTTAAAGCATTGAGTCGGTGGCTCACTTCATTTTCCGTATCAAATATATATAACTGTGCAAATTGGGGCTTTTGTCCCTCAGGAGGCAGGAGAGAGCCAATCCGATGATAATTATGCCCATTTAGCCGGAAAGTAAAAGGACCACGACCATTGTTTATGGAATTGTCAATATTACCTCCCATGGATGTGAATGAGAACATGGCATTCAACATTCTCAAATTATTTTGGTAAAAGCTGGAATGGTTGCCCCCATTACGATCTAAAAGATCTCTTAGGGCTCTAGGAGGCCGTTTCAGGAGTGGAAGCTGGACTTTACCCTCTGAGCAACAAAGTGAGAACTTGGGCCGTTTTGGATTCCATGACTTCCTGCTTCTTTCTTGGTACCACATAATAGCTCCACAATATTCGCAAATTTCAGTAGGAGGACCGAAATTCCAAGGTTTTGCTCTACTTGCGGCCGAATCTGAGAATATTAAATAAACAATTACCAGGATAGCCTCAATAAGAAAAATAGCAAAATAACTACACACGATAAAATTGGAAACACCTTCCTTGTAATTTGAACATAAAAGAAAGACCTATTCGTAATTATTGAGTATTTATACCGAGAGGCATACATATATAAATTAATCTGGGAAAAACATAGAGGAAGTAATAAGTTCGTGATTACCAGTACGTTTTCGCTTTCTTGGAGTTATATGTTGCCGACTCAATTGACTTTCTTTTGAGGGTACTTCACGTCCAGTGGAATTAGTTGTAGACAGTCGAGCAAAAGAGCCGTTACATCTAGTTGAAGTAGAAACAATTTATTTTCCCCTTCTTTTCATGCTGGCAAGGGCAGTGTTTCGTTTTTCAAGTAGAATATGCTTCCTATTGATTCGGGCGGTTTTAGGATCAATATCTGTTTCCATGCCTACCAGCACGGTCCCTACAATTATCAACAAAAAGTTAGCATCACATTAGAGAAAAGCTTAAACAACAACCAAATATGGTGAACTCTTAAAGATATTGCTCAGTTTTGATAAATGCATGGAACGGTCTCAAGCCCTTTTTTCTTTGAGAAGAAACAATACTACGAGAAATAATATTAATGGAGAAAATTCATTTTTTTTGCTATATCTTACTTGTACTTGGGTCAATTATTTCTGTGGAGGATGGTCCTTCGAGTTCAGTGGAATTAGATGTAGATCGGCGATCAAAAGAGCCGTTACATCTAGTTGTAGTAGGAACAATTGATTTTCCCCTTCCGTTCAAACCTGTAAGGGCCCTGTTGTTGCGCTTTTCAAGTAGTATACGCTTCCTATTATCTCGGGCTGTTTTAGGATCAGTATTTTTTTCCATGCCTAAAAAACAAAAAAATCATATCAGAGAAAAGATGAAACAACAACCAACTGTGATAAACTCTTAAACCGTACTTCTCATCTTTGATAAATGTATGAAATTAGTTAATCTGAAACCTTTTGCTCATTTGAGTAGACAAATTTATGACTTTGTGCAAACAAAGTAACCATGTTTAATAGTACCACAAACAAATTAATGAAAGGATATACATTCACACTGCCACGAAAACAAATAGGTCCTGAGTAAAGGTTTAGAGTCTTACAACAGGAGTCCGAAATGTGAGTAGGAGTAGATGTTTGATTGAGAACACAATACAAATACCTTATGGGAACACCTTATGAGAGAGCAACCGCCTGCAAAATTCAAAGATTTCTATAAGCATGAGTGGATCCATAAGGTATTTGTACTGAGTTCTCTTCCCTAGTTAGCCGAAACAATTATCTAAACATAATTTTTTATGCTAAAGTTTTTCATTTGAGTTTTTCTCAAACAACAACAGAATGCAAAGTTAATGCAGAAAAAATTTTGTTCAAGCCGAAACACCAGAAACATGGAGAGAGTGGCTTACCACAGGAGTCCAAAATGTGAGTAGGAGTAGAGGTTTCTTTGGGAACTCAATACAAATACCTTATGGGAGAGAAACAACCTGCATTCTTCAAAGTTTTCTATTAGTATGAGTACAACTATAAGGTATTTGTATTGATTTTATTCACTTATTAGCCCAATCAAATGCCTAAACATAATTCTAATGTTTCTCATATGAATTTGTATGAAGTAGAGGTTTCCCTGGTTGCAAAAAGGAGGCCAAAACGTGATGGGAAGGAGGTGGCTTGATTGACAACTCAATTCAAACACTTAACTTGGGAAGAGAAGACTGGAAGACCCAAAAGTTGAATCCAGACCATCAAAGAAAATAAGGGAAAACTCAGAGCTCCACAAAGTTAGTCGAAAACCAATTAAGAAAATAGGGGAAAACTTCAGTCAAAACAAAATCAGTCGAAAACCAATTCCACGAGCCCTAAGTCCGGTTGTTTGAGGCTGAGAAACTCGATTTCTACAACTGAAAAGGAGGAAGAACTAACCATAGGAGTACGGAATGCGACCTGAGGCAGAGCAGGTGGAGATGGGTCAGCAGTCACCTCTTGCTTGCTGAAACAACGAATATCTGGAAACGAACGATTCCTTCTGCGCGAGAGAGAGCAATAATCAATAGTGGTGACTGATAAGGGGCTCCTCCGTTTCGTTTCGGCGGCCATTATGATTGGAGACATTGCAGCAGTCGTTTGGAGTGGAGAATCGGCAGATGAGAGGACGCCGGTTATCTGGAAAGGTTTCTCCAGTTCGTAGAATGGTTTTTCCTTTTTTTTTTTTTTTCTTTTTTTTTCTTTTTGAGAAATATTAGGATGCAGGAGTATTTGTTTTTAAGGGGCTTGACTTTCCCCACCGAGCATGACCCCAAGTTGTGCACATATTTGTTTTTTACCCTCCGGTTGTGTACATGTCATTATCTTTTGTCCCCAAGTTGTGCACATATTTGATTTTTACCCTCCGGTAGTGTAAATGTCATCATCTTTTGTTTTCGATTTTTTTTTATGTGCGCATATCTTTTCATCTATTATTAAAATTTGTTCTTTTACATTTCTTTGCGGTAAAACTTTTCATAATCTGTAACGTTTGTATGTCATCAATAATTTGTGAATACATGCATAATTAATGAGTATAGGTGTAATTATTGCCATCCAATGGCCAACATGGCATATGACATGGCACTCCAAGTGTCGCTTTGGGTAGTACAAATGTCATCACCGGAAGCCACTTTTCTGCTTTTATATATTATATAGATTCGGTGACACATAGCATTTCTACAAGGAAAAATCAAATATGACAACGTTTATATAAAAGTTTATATAAAGGATAAATCTAGTGTAGTGGCTTCCTATAATTTTTTTCAAGCATATTGTTTTTTTTTTTGTTGTGATTGATCAATGAGAGTTATGAAAATAAGAAGGGAGACTTACAAGGAGTTGAGCCTTGATCTCTTCGGGCGAAAGGAGGGGGTCACCATTGGTGTCTTTTAGAGTAACTAGTACGTCTAGTAAATCATCTTGCTCAGTTCTAAGGCCAAGCTTCCACTGCTGAATTCTATCATCAATTTCGGGGTCTTGGAATTTTGCAACACTTGCCACAGCTTTACGAATAATCTTTTCATGTCCATCTAGATCAACGAACCCACGGAGCACAGGGAAGTAGTCTGAGATACAAAAGGAATATAGGAATTGAATTATGGTGAAGATAGCACCTACATGCTCAACTTCTTCGTCACCAGGTCCTCCAATTTCGGTACCATTCCCAAAAAATCTTTTGTTGAAAATAATTTTCCTCGTGATATTCCCGCAAAAGTGTTGTGCCACAACTCTAAGATTCACCATACCACCTTCAGCAAAGTTGTCAATATGATTAAACACGAAGCGTATCAAATGATCTGCTTCTTCAACTCTCTTCTGTTGGAGCCAACGGTGCCTCGCTGAAGAGAGAACTTCAGAAGAGAGGATCCTCCTCATCTTCTTCCATTGTTCTCCCTTTTGTGCAATAATTGTTGACAAGAATCCTCTGCTCGTCAGTTCTGCTGATAAGCAAATCGGTCTTGAAGAGAAGACAACGTCTTGTCCCTTGAGAAATTCCCGTGCAATCGCTGGAGACGTCACTGGTATTACATGAGTGCTACCGAATTTAATACACATGATTTCAAGGTTCATCTCTTCCATAAGGCTGTGAATCCACCTAAAGATGGGCTTTTTATGGAAAAGCTGAATGGCACATCCAAAGACAGGCCATGGTTTTGGCCCTGGAGGAAGTCGAACGGTTCTCTTAATTTTTTTTCGGAAGCTGAAGATCGCTCCCACAAATAGAAGGATGTAGAAGACCATTGGTGTCACTGAAATACCAAGGATTTCCATTTCAACAAGAGAATGGGGTTTGTAGTTTTTCAGGTTATTGATTGTAATTACTTCCTATTTAACCTTAATGCCTTAATTTATAGTAGTTTTGGTTCTGTTATGTTTTAACTAGGCGTTACTCCGCGCTAAAGTGCGGAATTTGTATTTTTATGCTTTACAAATTGTTGTTTAGTGCCAGTAAGAAGATATTCCTTTCAATGAGTTTGTCAACACAAATTGTAGTTTGCGTGATGATTATTTTTATTTTGAGTTCAATCTACAATTACAAAGATTATATTTTCTTTCACCAATTCTATGTTGTTTTATTGACATAACATCACCGGGTATTGGTAGGCAATAGGATAAGAAATCAGTTGGCTATACCTAACCTTATAAATTGTAGCGAAACATCTTCATACTCATACTGACAAAGAGAAAATTTATAATTATGAGCTAATATTTACTAAGTTGGTATTAGATGAGATGTAGCACATCTCAAACCGCTCATTTTGTAACGTTCATTATAAAAAGCTTTGTACGAAGTACGACATATGAATGTAAAATTAGTCTATCTATTGCCTCTTATGCAAACACATCTGTCTACTAACTCTTGTCAAATGAAGAAAACTATCAAAGTGGCATCGATTCATCACATACACTTCCAACTAAGAGCATATTAGTTAACTGAATGCATAATTATTTAGCTTCGTAAGATAAAAAATCACGTTGACATTGAAAAATTGATAACTCGTTATGAGTTATGAGTCGAAAATTCTATTTAGAACTTCTAAGTTGCTCAGATTGGTTTGTTGTTGGTTCTACATGCTGCGAAAAAGGAAAAATAATACATTAATATGTAAAGAAGGCACAATAAGAAAAAATCACAATTGCTCTAGACAAAAAATACAAAATATGAAGCAAGAGTTGTAAAACACAACATGGAACTCTTTACGCATAATCGTAGCCACTGAAAATTAGACATTATATCTCTCTTGAAAACTAATATAAGGCACCCCATAGAAACTTAAAAAGTACGGTGGGAGACACTTTGCATAGACATACCTCGAGGACAATACATATGGTGTCGTCTGAAATTTTAAAAATTCCGCTTTTGTAGTTGTTGATTTCCTACTTTTACGTAGACGTAAATTTACACTTCTTCCGTTTGCATGTCGTTTTCTTGAGAAATTTTTATTTGCTCCAAGAGCACCACGTGAGCATGCAACGTGGTGCTCTACACTATTCATGGTGCTATTTTCTTGTGCTTTAATGATGATTTATTTTTTTTAACTATTTTAGGTGTAGGCATATTAGAATTATCCTAAATGTTAAGAAGACCCAAAAAATAGTCAATGACAATGAATGTCTGTTTTGTAATTGTGCAAGTCATAAATATGAGCTCCCAAATGATAATATTATAGAAATTTTAAAGAGAATTAGTATTAATTAGTTTGAATAATTTGAAAAGTAACTCTGGCAAAAAAGAAACTAATTCTGAATACATTCCCTCTCATATGAAGGAAAAATGCATGACTTACTGTCGATTTCAATGGTATTCTAATTCAATGGTCTGACGACAAATATGACACGTGATTTTTTTTCCGGTCATATGGGTCATGGTTAGTTGTTTTTTGGTGGGAAATATCATACGAAAAGATCATAAACTGATCGTCACATATTACAATGTAATAAATTTGAATTATTTTACAATTGTAATACATGTAAAATTTAGAATTATTTTAGCAAGAATAGAAAATCGCAAGCAGTGAAGTAAATGATAAATTATCGGTCATATATTACAATTTAATAAATTTTACTTAATATGTACGCAATACACATGCTTATTTATGGAAGACATTGAAAAAATGAAAAATATAATCTTAATTTTAAGATGTTTTAATTGCCTCTCACTCAAAACTCAAAATAAACTGATTTATCATGACAAATTGTGTTTTTTTTTTAAAATATAAATTGTGCTTTAAATACATGGAGGTTACATTGTAGCTTATTTTTCTAATAAAATATTGTCTTAACAAATGTGAATTTAATGTATTAATAAATAGTAAGTTATAATAATAATTACACTTTAATGGGAAAATAAAAGTGGCACTATGACAGCTTATGTGTATTAGTAAAATATAATATGGCGAATAATTATTGGCTAAGTGCCAAGTGGACATGACAAATGTCAATTTAAGGAGAAATATTTAATGATATATATATATATATAGATGTGAGATCCTGTCCCGACTGTTTGTAATTAATAACTCGCTCTCAACTACTTTGCGTAGTATGGAAAAATAACGAAAGGCTTAGAGAAGTCTCAGGTATGAGGAGGGCATTAACTACTTTCGTAGGTAGGTAAATATATGAGGCTAAGTGGGATGGATTTTGGTTGAGGACCGAGTTGGGTGTATGTTACGTATTTAGTAGGGCATGTGTCTAATACTATAATGCACACCTTAGGAAACTCGAGGTTTAAGTTGCCAATCATGCACGTAATATATAGTGACTTGTCAAAACACATCAAATTGTTCTCATGATCTAAATAATGTGCTAAGAGTCCGTATCGTATCGAAATATCACCCTTCTTCTTTTTTGGAGTTATTTTGATGTAAGTGTAGAGATAAGGAAATTGAAGTCCATTCTATCAAGTGATGCCAAAAATATACATCATGGATAACAGGAAAAGTCATCTGAAACTGACTTGGATTAACTAAGCCTTGATCATTTGGCATAATGACTCAATTTTTTGAGATGTCTATACGAGTAGTGTCCACTTATGGGAACAGGGTAGTTATAATGGAAACTTTGCCACGGGTAATGGACCACTTTCTTCGTGAGGGCATCTCCGACCCATACATTTTTCTCTCTCCCCTCACGGGCTCCCCATTTTCCCCCTCTCCCTCCCCCTCCTCTTTCCTCAAACTACTACTCGTCTACAACCATGTGAGAGGAGGGGGATGTGGAGGGGTGCTATGGGGAGAAATTTTTGGCAAATTTTTTCCGCATAGCACCCCCTCCCCCTCCCCCCATAGGGTTGGAGATGTCCTGAGAAAGAAAAGAAGATAGTACTCTTGAAAAATAATTGAACCACCCCATATATTAATTTTCTGCCCAAATCGTATTAGATGATGCGGTGGTTCAGAGTCACCGTACTCGCATATAAGTGACTTCAAAAGCTGTTATTAGAATATCTGATAAAATAAAACAATACAGATCGGATAAGCATGGTCTTGCTTAAGAATGATACGTACAATACACGTTAAATGATAAATCGAAATCATACAAATCTAACAAGCATGTCCCTGCTTAAACATGATGCACGTAGATCGTGGAAAGGCAAATTGTTTTGCTCCTTCATTGTTCGGAACTAGGAGAACCATTTCGTTCTGGCAACATGTGAAATTAAATTGATTAGGGAATAGGTCGAAAGGTTGGCATTGAAGAGCAGTTGAATTTTGAAAAGGCTAGGTAGCCAGTATTTGGGCTAGGTCTGAATGTGGTTAAGTGCATGTTTGGTTGTCTTTTTAAACAATATTTAAAAGAAAAGGTATTCCTCTAAAAAACATACTACTTCTCTTTCTTTTCTTTCACCTTACTTCACTTTTTGACATTATTCACTGGGTCACTTTGACGCGGTAATTTGGTTAGCAAAACGATACATGAATTTGATAATTTTTGCATGATCTTGTAGATTAAGCTTTTCTCTACAATACTATGAAAAATTGCCAAAAAATTACATCGTTTTGTTATCCAAATAACCGAGTCAAAGTGACCCAGATATGGGTAAAAAAGTCAACCGCAAGTGAAAGAGAAGAAACAGAGGTAGTATTTGGTAGTGTACTTTTATGACTGTTTAAAAGAAGAAACATTCTAAAAAATAAAAATACAGACTTTTATAATTTTTCACTCTTTCAGTAGTAAAGACATTTCGAGTAAATTAGCATTGAGATCTAGTAATGTTGTCAAATGTATTTTTAATTAAACACTGATTTGGCATATACCAAACATTTTTTGATGTGATACTTCATGTCTAATTACATTTTTATTTGTTATATTGCAGGATTATGAGGTGAAGATATCCTTTTTCCGCACGGCGTTCCTAGTGGAAACTAAAGGCGAAAATTGAATGTGCACCCTTCTTTTTTGGGTTTAATATCAGTATGCTCTATGATGTTTCTTTTCTTTTCGTCTTTTGCCCTGCTGAATCGCCACTTCTTCTTGAAAAATAAATTTGACATAAATGGTTCACGAATGCATAGAGGAGGTGTAAGTGACATGTTTGGTAGCCATAAGGGGTTTAAGCAAAGTTTTCTAAACTAAGAAGAGTGTAAGTGAAGATCGACCAAAACTGAATGGGTGTAAGTGAATTTTACCTTATATTTTTCCAACAAAATCTTTCTTCCGTGTAGTGATACTTTTCCAAACGCATGGGACATTTGTTTCAGGGAATTATCTAACCTTCATTATCATTTTTCCTTCTTTGTCTTTTAGTTTTCTTTGTCTTTTAGTTTGTCAACCTGTGCTGCATGGAGTACAGTTACTTGGTTCCGTCATCAGGCAGAGTTTCAGATACTCTACCACTGAGCTAGCACCCATTTGCATCATATTCTGCTAGGTATTTTATTTTATTTTATTACTTTTTTAGGAAGAAGAGTATATTAGAAAGCACTAGAGTGGAAACTGACCCTTAAGTGTTACATCTTGCTGTACTAACTCTACCAACAACAAGGGGAAATCATTTATCCGTTCTACTGATACATTAGAATTTCTAGAGAAAACCGCAAGGGTGTGTGCCACTTTATTCCCATTCCGAGCCGTGAAGTTGGATGCCCTATCATTAAAGCAGCTCACCTTTAAGAGTAGAAGAGTTATCTCATCTTTGGTCTCTGTAATGTCCGCTGTAACAATACATTTGTTACCCTCCGGGTAACGATCGGGCACACGCAGGCACACAAACACGAAAAGTAAATGAGATAAAAGGAGAGACTGATATTCTTCTTGATTGACTGAATAAGTTGGGGAATTACATCTCTTAAATAGACTAATAACCTAACCCTAGACCTACGGGCCAAGTCCCGATCACTAAATAACCCAAATGAAATAATTAAACGACTAATAATTGATTAAATAACTAAGTAACCAAATATTAAAATAATATTGATACTTTCCTCAATAATAATAATAATAATAATAACAATAATAATAATAATAATAATAATAATAATAATAATAATAATAATAATAATAATAATAATAATAAAAATAATAATAATAATACGCTATCCGTATCAACTCTCCCACGCTTGCAAACCACCTTGCCCTCAAGGTGGATGTAGAAAATCTTCGCGACGTCTTATACCTCTTGCATACGCTTGCCCGGATCAAACGGATGGAGGTCAATTTTTAATACACCACACTGTAGTCCCACATGAACACTTGGCTGACATTGGGACAGCAGAATAGTCCTGGTTGCCCAAAAAGAAACACTAAGATTACATGACAAATTCGGCCCAATAAAGTAAACTGGTCCCGTTATAAGTTTCAGCCCAAAAGAAACACTTAGGCCCAAAGGAGAGCTTTCAGCCCAGTTTCTTCTCCAACCCTAGCAGAGGTAGGAGGCGGCTATGGCTGCTTGGGCTCGTCGAAACAAGTGGGTATGGGGGTGGTTCGCCGGCTGACTGGAGTTCGCCACCGGTCGGGAATAGTTCGCCGAATTGACTTTGTGGTCCAGCTGATTTATGGAGTGACTGGATTGGCTCAGATTGGAGATGATGGGGGTCGTCGGGTTCCATGGCGGTGCCATGCGGTGGTGGCTTGAGGTGGTTGGTCATTGGGAGATTCTCTGAGGCTTCAGTTGTTCCAACCGAGTGTAGGTTCGGCGGTGTTGGTGGCTGGAGGTTGCCGGCGCTGTGTGATTGGTGGAGGTCATTCTGAAGCGACGGAAGGAGGATCGGATTTGGAGGTCGATGGTTGCATAGGATGGGGTCGGTCAATTTGAGGTCGGCGACGGCTGAGATTGTCTGAATGTGGCGAGTTGAGGTCGGCGATGGCTAATTCGATATGGACGTCGTTTGGGTGGAGGTCGCCGGCGTCGGGGAAGACGGGCGAAGCTCGCTCTTTGGGTCTGATGTTGGTTGCCCGCCGGAATAAATGGCGTCGGCTTGCTCGGTTAAGGGTTCGGTCTTTGGGATGGTGATGATGGCTGCGATGTTTGGTGCACCTGTGCGGTCCTGGGGTTGGACGGAATCGATGCTGGTTGTGGAGGAGATGGGACTTCGGATCTGCGGTGGGGTTGTTGCCGGAAACTGAAGAAAGGACGGTGGTGATTTGGCTGGCGGTTGGATCTTGTGTTTTTCTTGCTCCGCAATTCCCGCCGCTAAATCGGCTAGGTTTGCGAGGGGCTTTTCCGCGGCGGCGTCTTCTTCTCTCCAGCGCTTCTGCATTGCATCCAGCTTGTCGAGGATTCCGTGGAGGACGCCACGGTCTTCTTGACACAGAACGAAATCATCATTGAGTCCGAGAACGGCCCGAGGGAGAATACCCCCGACAGCCATTGTCTCAATGAAAGCACCAATTGTTACTCTCTGTAACGATCAGGCACACAAACACGAAAATTAAATGAGATAAAAGGAGAGACTGATATTCCTCTTGATTGACTGAATAAGCTGGACGATAACATCTCTTTAATAGACTAATAACCTAACCGTAGACCTACGGGCCAAGGCCGGATCACTAAATAACCCAAATAAAATAATTAAACGACTAATAATTGATTAAATAACTAATAACAAAATATTAAAATAATATTGATACGCTATCTGTATCAACCATTGTGACGATCCAAAATGTCCTTAATTAGAAGATTAGCGTCCCCTTCGAGTATAATGTGCTTTTGTCCCTGCTGAATAGCTAGATCAATCGCACGATTAGCACTCATGCTTCTGCTATTTTAGCCAAAAACCAAGAACCTGTAGGGTAGGATCCCGCAGCCAAAACCGACCATATTCCTTCATAATAACCACTTCGGCGCTTGAAAGACCCGTAGTCGGATCTCATGCTCCGTTAAAACTTGTTTTCACTGCCGAACCCATTGGAGCTACCTAAAAAGTTTTGTTCCTCTGTCTTGAGCCCGAAGATGAGTTTATGTCCATGCCAAGCTTATCAAGTTCTCTAATCCTCTGCCGAATCCCATAAACAACACTTCGAGTATCAATTAGTTTATTTCGAAGATCAGCGCATTGCGAGCAAACCACATCGCGTGTAAGGCCAAAAAATAATTTGCGGTTCACTTTTTCCCTTCGAGAGAATCTGGTTGCTTAATCATTCTGGAAAAGAACCCGAGAGATTGCCAGCAAAAATCGGACCTAGCAGAAGGCGCTATACCTCCTGTGCCAGTTGCCGCGAAGCAGAAGATGCCTGTGAATTTTTTGGCTTCTTCGCAATAATTAACCCATAATTGAAGTGTATTTTGGTGACAATCCCCCTTCGACGCAAATTTCCTTCGTAGCCAACGAATTTGATAAAGCTCTCCGCGCAAAATGCAGTGTTCCTTCGAGACTTTTACTTACCATAGCTTCCGGTAAATTCTTCTATCAATGTTTGAGGCACCTATATTCACTGTACTTGGACTGACATCCCCATTACAACATCATAACCCGTCTTTACTGTGTAAAGCCCGACCGGGCTAGGCGACCAAGTAAGCTTGTCCTGACCTCTAATTTGGGGGTGATTTATTCTTAGAATAGCTTCATAGTCAACATCCCAGATCAAATTCCTCATCCTCTGAATATCCCACTTGACCCTCAATTATAATACTACTTAGGGCATCTCTAAACATTCGAGGGGAGGGGAGGGGAGGGGGGAATGTATAAAAATATGGTTCAAGTTCAACCGTGTGAGGGGAGGGGGATGGGGGGAGGAATGTATAAAAATAAGGTTCAAGTCGAACCATGTGAGGGGAGGGGTGCTATGGGGAGAAATTTTTCCTTGGGTGTGGGATGTTTAGGGGGGATTTCCCCATGGACATGCCCATACCCAAGGCAAAATTTCTCCCCATATCACCCCCTCCCCATCCCCCTCCCCTCACATGGTTGGACTTGAACCATCTTTTTATAACTTTTTCCCCCTCCACCTCCCCTCACATGGTTGGACTTGAACCTATTTTTATACCTTTTCCCCCTCCCCCTCCCCTCAAATGGTTGGAGCCCTTACCGTATCAGTGTTTTTTTGGACATGGTAAGAAACCTAGCGTACTCCTAGGGATATGGGGTGAGGGGGCTCGAACACGACCCAATGAACTGGCTTAAAGGCTCCCTAAGCAACTGGGACAGCCGCAAATCTACCGTATCAGTGTCTGTTTTGGGAATCGTAATCAACTTTGAGGAAGGGTTGTAAGGGATCAAAGAATCATTTAATCTAATGCTTTCAACGTTTCAATCTTCCACCTTAACCCTTTCTAGAAAAGACTATGGCCAACTTTTCTACGTTTATAAGTTGACTCGAAGCTCTTTCATAGGGTTGTAGTATCTGGTAAAGAGTTGTTGTATTCTCCTAGTTTTCCTGCGTAAAAAACATAGAATCGTCAGCAAAAAAAAGGTGGGAGATCATTGGTCCTCCCTGATAAGTTGTTACCCCTGCAAGTCTCCCTTCCTCTACAAACGTAGTAACATTTCGTGAGAGCATCTCACTGCAAAGGAGAAACAGGTGGGAGAGGGCAGCTATGTCTAAGTCCCCTTTCCGGATCATTTTATCCCACTGGCGCACCGTTTCTTAGGATCAAGTATGTCACTGTTGAGACACAGTTCATAACAACTGAGCGATAATGAATTCCAAAACCGAGGTGAAAAATGACTCCATCCAAATATTTTCATTTGATCATGTCATACGCCTTACTCATACAAACTTGAGTGAAAGGAAACATTGTGTACCCTTATTTATGGTCCTTAGAGAATGAATAACTTCGAAAGCTGTAAGGATATTGTCTGAGATCAAACGCAAAAGAACAAAGGCACTTTGATTCTCATAAATGAGCTTGGGTAACACTTTCTCAACCAATTTGCCACACACTTAGCCAGAATCTTATGCATAACCGTACAAAGATTGATAGGACGATACTCACTAGTCTTGCGAGATTGCTTTATCTTCGGAGTCAGAGCTATTAGTGATGATTAAAATCCTTCACCGTCCCACGTTCATTCAACATTTTCAGAACTTCAGGTGTGATTTCTTCCCCACCATCTTCCAATGTTTTTTAAAGAACCCCGAATTATATTCTGCTAGTTCAACATTGGGGCAACAGAGTGGAAAAAGAAATTGGTGTCATCCAAATTTTAACCTCTTACACTAGTTGAAACCAGTGGGGCAACAGGGAACTATTTCACTCGCAATGCCCTAATAAAACATGGAAAAGCATTCCCACACCAGACGCTCATTCCATTTAAGAACACACAGTTAGGCTCCGTTTGGTTGGCAGTAATTTGTTTAACACACGAAAAAAATCTACGCATAAAATATTTTTCACTAATTAAGTTTTATCTGTAATCATTTTCTCGTGTTTGGTTGACACTTGCAATAAACTTTTTTTGAGAGAAACATTTTGCGTGTGCATTCGATATTATAAAAGAGAATTACATATAACAATAAATTAATTAATTGGTTGTGGTGGCAGTGGGCGACGACGGCAGTGGAGGTGGGTGGAGGCAATTGTGGTTCTTGGTGGTGGAGGTTTTTGTATGATTTGTCATGCTCCTTCACTCTCTAGAAAATGACTTACGATTTTTAAATGTATAAATCATTTTACATCATTTGAGTGAAAACATTCCACAAGGGAAAACATTTTACGAGAGAAATAATGAAGCAAACACCAAAACAAGGGAAAACATTGTCCAGAAATATATTTTACCACAATCTAAACGGATCCTTATTTAACATCGGTTGACTACCACTGGCATACGGTTTAAGGTTACAACAAACCAGTGCTATCGATCGAGAAGCGTGATATACCTTGATAAAGTAAACACACATGGATCCATGGTTCGTGTAGCAGATTGATATTTGTTGGAAATATAACTGCCTATACTCCTTGGAGAAAGTAGTAAGGCTAGTTTAAGCATGGTAGAACGCTTGCTATTTTGGAAACAATGATTTCCTAGCTCTTGATGGTGTATCGTGAGAACACGCAATGCCAAGGTTATGCAAAATACTCCTTCAGATCTATACAGATGCACCGTGCACAGAAGAAATTAAAAGCCTAGCTTCAAGAAATTTCTGTTGATTGTTTTGAACAGCCAGATCAGAACCTGCAGCCCCAATCCCTCAGAAACAACCTGCGATTCACGCTCTTTCGTCCTCTCCTTCTCTACGTAGTTGAAGATCTCAAAAGGGAAAGAAAAGATGATGATCCAGCAACTTTAGAGCTAATAAAATTTCTAGAGGAGAAATCTGGACAACGTTATGCAAGCCACAAACCTTTCTAGTACTGTGTGGCTGAAGATCCTGACTGGCATTTGGCTTCCCCGTCTGTTTTGGTCAAGTTCTAGCACTTTTGGGCTGCTAGTAACTGTATGCTGACTTGCTTATTTATTTTCTGCTAGTAACTGTATGTTGACTTGCTTGTTTTTTTCAAGCTTGTAACCATCAGTCAGCAACCTTCTGCTCACAACATCTCCAATCTTTCCTGCCTTGTACCTGCCTCTGGCAACAGTTATTCCTGGCCCGTTTAAACTTCCCACAGAGTCATTTTCTTCATCACACTCATCATCTCGACTCATAAGAAGCTCAAGTATGGTGACTCCATATCCATACACATCAGTCATGAATGTAGGAGCTGTCCACATATACAAAATATGTTAGCTCTATGATGCAATAAGATTTTGGCTTTTTTATGAACAAGGGCATTTCATTTTCCCGAAGAAGCAATACAAAGATTAGAAAATAGGGCTGGTAATTGAATATGAAATATTCATAATGAACATGTTTCTTATTCGTATCCCACTTAAACTAAGTAAATGGATTAGTCGTATTTCATCATTTGATGTACCACCCGCGATTTGCATTTATTATTCATAGTTGGTCATGTTATGACGGAGGTATGGAGCAAGAACGAACAAACGATAATCATGAACGAGACGAAAATTCAATGTGGTTCACTAACGGATTCACTAAGGAATTCGCTAGCTGTCTCCACAGTCAGAACTTGATATTTTATTGAGAGAGAACCAAATTAGACCCCACCCTACAAGTTTTTTTGTTTGGTGAACAATTCTTGTAATGCTTTTACTAATGCCAGGTGATCAATAATATTTTAGAAAACATACATCTCCCCATCCATATATATAGTGTCCTCCCCGTCCCTCCATGTTCAACACTCATTCATCAATTATTTCTTGCATTATATAGGAAGGATAGCGGAGTGTTTTAGAACATTGTAAAATGGTGTAATTGCAAAGGAAGGTTTGTGATATATAATTCGAGTCTTATATTAGGAACACCAGTCGTTATCCCGCGCAATGTGCAGGAACAATTTGATCATGATATATTGATTAGTCTTGAAAGAAATATAACTTGGATTGACTTGCCATTCGTGTCATAAATGTAACTTTATGTGACATTTTCAACCTTTATAAATTTGATCATTATTCCTAAAACTTTGTTCAGTACTATATTGTTTTATTTCTAGAAAAGAATACTACATGGTCTTAATGATCATTATTCTTTCAATGTTATGAACCCTTAAATACTTTAAAATATCCCGTAAATTAAGCTTCAAAATTTCTCGTTGCTTGGCAAATGTAGAATTGAAGAAATCCTTTCGTTGCCGGTGAAAAAAAATATTGAGGAAATAAACAGCATCATATATATTTGCAAATAAGAAAGGTAAACATTTCTCGGACTTGAGAAATGGTTTTAATCGTCTTAGTCCTATGTTTCAAAAGAGTTAGGAAATAAGGAAGGAATTAAAACATTCATATAGAGGCCCAAAAACACTAAAATATGGATGTTTTCTCAAAAATTTGCAAAATTATGGTAATTTTTAAAACCTCACGTTGAAATCCAGGTTTTAGCATTGAAATCTTAACTTCACGTCAATTTCAGAAATCTAGTGACATATGAGGTTTCAAGGCTTACAACCTCGACTTCAACTGTTTGTAAAAATCGCCTTTCAGTGGGCTTTTTTCTGAATAAACTACCACATTATAATTTTGGTACTTAAAAATCTTGTTTGGTCCCTTTCTTTTTTGAAAATGAGTGATGGTAAAATAAAAATTCTGATTGACACCTCTATTGCACTGCTGGCTGAATACCAAGAAAAGTGAACTTGATCACGAAAAATGTTTTCTTATTGTTCAAAGAAGTTGGAAATGGGATGCATTGTGTCGATTCTGATTTATAAGTTAGATGTATTCAGAGTAAAAAAATACTTATCTTGAACTATAATATGTAACCAAATACTGTAGGCACTCATTGAATATTTACTCATCGTCATTAGATTAAAGACATATTACATCGAAATATCACTGTGTAAACAGTTAGCATGGTGTAATGTCACAAAAGTCCAACTCACCAAGTATTAAAAGCACTTAAATTTTTTGCAAAATATTAGCACTGGATCTTTTCAAACAAATTGTGTTCATTTAAATGGCTAAGAGCACAAAAATGTCACATACAATATCATACATAAAATGGTGAAGTGAAACATTAAAAAGTACTTGTGACATGCTTGTATCAAATTACTAATGAGTTATTTGTTATCATCGGTTCTTAAGAAAGATTAATAATTTAATTTATCCTCTCGTTCCTCTCATAAAGAGCTTATTCATATTTTCTTATCTTCAAATAAACTGCACGTTCTATTAATGACACTCACAAATTTGAAGAACCTACAAAGTTTTTATTGATCTGAGAAATTGATCCTTTAACAATTTTTTTAATTCGGTATCATAGGTTTAAAGATTAACATTTGGAAGACTTGCAGACCTATGGGGCTCCCAAAGCCATTTCAACCTGCATAAGCCCCAACACTCTTCTGAAGCATGTTTACTTATATTGATTTTTACATGAGATAAAAGATCTTTGGGATGGAAAATTTTGACAGACACTAGAAAGGTGAACTTCTAATAGTTCAAGTGAAAAGTCAAATTAAATTTGATCAAGAGTTCTGGGTATCATTTTAATTTGCAGAATATGAATACCTTTCTCCTAAACGGTGTGTAATGAACGATCAAAATCTTCTTTTACATGCAATTGCCGGTGCTAGATCACCTCTTAGTTCTTATTTTTCAGAAAGGGTTTGTCATAAAGCATATTGCATGCTTCCAACCACTACTTCTAGCAGCACAATCAGATGTCAAGGAGATGAGTGCGTTGTTCCTGTCTTACACTTCCTGTTCTTGTCCATATAACCCGACAAATTTGAAATTTAGAGAATTCTCTTGGCTTGTGATTAAATGTTTACATAGTTGAAAGCAAAATAATAAAATGAAGAGGTAGAGATAGAAACGTTAGTGCAATGCATGGTGGAAGCCGTACGTGAAATTTATGTCTCGTCATTTGAACATGAGGATTATAATGATTATGGATATGACAATTGCAGCAAGTCAATAAATTGAGCAAGTGCCAAGAACGTTAGAGCAGTAACACAAAAAAGTTCACACAAACAATACGAATAAGCAATATAATAAAATGAAGAGAGATAGAAAAGTTAGTGCAATGCACGGTAGAAGTCGTACCTGAAATTTAAGTCTCGTCATTTGAACATGAGAAATACAATATTTATAGATATGAGAATTGCAGCAAATCAACAAATTGGGCAAGTGCCAAGAAGGTTAGAGCAGTAACACAAAGAAGTTCACATAAACAATATGAATAAGCATGGTGATAAAAAATAGGTTAATCACCAAACATAGAAATGGAAAAACTCAGACCTGATGTGATTATGCTTTGATCAAAGCATATATGGAGGTCATCAGTTGGTGCAACAAACCATAGAAATGAGCTTTCGAATTTGTCTTGCTCTTACATTTCAAGAATTCCCCTCATTTTTCTTCCTGGTCTTCAGAAGTGTCATGGGGTCCAAATGATCTGATGGCTCTGAACGTTTTATTGGATAAACATATCAAACCAAAAGTCAGATTTTGAGAGACTTAATTGGCCGATGTATAGCCATTTAAGTAGCTTTGAAGGACTTAAACTTAATTCAGCTGGTGCAATGTATTTTTATAGATTAGTTATAGCAAATGCATGAATCATCAAAAAATTGTCATAAGTATCTGAATTTTGGGTTTTGAGAAGTGGCCTTCTCAAGATAGTAGTAAATGTCTTGAAAATGAGGAGGCCACCTATAAAGATTACATGGCAGCGAAGTGCGACATGGCAAAAATTTGTTGACACACATATGATGTGTGTTTGCCACATGGTTTTAGTAAATGCCAAAATGTCATTTAAAGAAAAAAAATTTAAATGGCACGTGACATAAAGAGAATGCGATTCTTTTGCTTTTATATATATAAAGATAAAGATAAAGATTTTAAAATGTAATTAGACATGAAAATTGTAGCCATTAATTTTCTCTTTCTCGTTCTTGCCCAGAACATTCTTTTTGCTACTTCGAAAATAAAATTAAAAAAAACCAACAAAAATTCAATTACATAAATACGTCCGTACATAGCCTATCAGTAATGACGAGGCCTTTAGCCATCTCAAGAATCAAATATAAAAACTTAACATGATCAGATTTTTCTACACCCAGGTTGGCCAGTTCCTCTTCTAGGTTGCTAACATTGAGGGAAAGTTCTATCAGGTTTATCCCCTAGGAAGGTGAATGCTAGGGCTCATAAATTAGTCAAATGAGTTAAGAGCAATGGAGAGTTTGATAGTATCAATGTTTTTTTTCTTAATTTCTGTAATGATCTTGCGTCTAGGGCTGATCACCCCAATTTTGATTAATAAAGTGTGGATCTCCTTATAAAAAAATTTAAATAAATAAATAACTAATGATGAACTTGAAGTTTGAAAGCGTGGACTAATCGTCGATTACGAAGAGATTTTTTTTAGAGAGATCGATTACAAAGAGTTTGGTATGGCTTGTAATAAACTTTTTTAATCCACTATAGGATATTAGTCTTTTTTTCTGAGAAGCTTTTAATTTCTTTTAAACTTTCTTGACGTGTTTTATATGGATATTTTTCTGTGTGAGTTTTTTTGTTTTGTATATTGTACAGATTATCAAATTGTTGCATCATTTTACTAATCGAATTATCAAGTCAAAGTAACACTATGAATCGTAATAAAAGTCAAAATAGAAAGAAAATGGCGAGAAGGAGGTAGTACATAAGTAGTCTCTCTTGACTATTCCATCCCGACAACTCCACCCTGAAACGCAGAGCAGATTCTAGTCAACCCAGTAATCTTGACAAACCCATCAGCAAGACTCTCCATACCCTTGCAACTGCCAAGCCTTTGTCTAATTGATGCAGCTTGGGAGAAAGGGACAAGCAGAGCCCCGGGAGCTTAGGTCTTTTTCAACGCTCTTGGGAAGCACACCCACAAAAAATAATTCCTCCTTTGAGAGAAACTCGGCCTTCGAAGCAGAAGCCACAACACTTCTTCAGGCTCTCAAATGGCTTTCCTCTAAATGCTACCTCAATGTGGTGGTGGCTACAGATTATGCCTCGTTGACTTATATTCTCCTCAAGCGTAACCCAGGGTATTCCAACGTGAAATTATTCAGATACATCTTTCAGCAAACTACTTAGCTTTGTGATGCTGAATATTCAAAAAAATTCTTGATGTGAAGTGACCGATCTTGACCGCATAGCTAAGCAGACTTTGAGATCGACTAGACATCCGACTAGATCACGAATTGGCTAAACCCCAATTCAAATTTTACCTCATTGTATCCAATTTCTTATTAATATAAATTCTGCATTCCTACTCAAAAGAAAAGGCTAGTGCTAGTAGGAGGAGGAGGGAAGTAGGAAGTAGCAATCACGTATGAATTATCATTGCCTAGAATGAGTGATATTATGTATTTCATCATTGTTACCCACCCGGGTAACGATCAGGCACACACACGATAAAATAAACTAAACAACAAATATTTTTTTTGATTGACGAATAAGTTGGGGGATTACATGCTTTAAATAGATAAACTGACCTACCCTAACCTAACCCTAGACCTAACGGGCCAAGCCCGAATTATTATTAAATAACCTAATAACATAATAAAATACTAATAATGGATTAAATAGCTAAAGAAATAAAAATTATTGATACGCTATCCGTATCAACTCCCCCACGCTTGAAAACCGCCTTGCCCTTAAGGCGGACGTTGAAAAATCGCTTCTATTTTTGCCCGGATCGAATTGACGTCGAACGGTCTTCAAAACACCACTTTGTAGTCTCAACTTGCCACTAATTTTGCCCGGGTCAAATTGGCGTCGAATGACATGGCGAATTTCCCTCTGGAGTCCTAAATCGACATTGGGCCCGAATAATTTTTGCCAAAAATGATTAGGCCCACAAGAAGCACTAGGGTTTGTAGCTTCGATGATCTTACGGTCGGTGAGCACAACACGCTTACCCTTCGAGAACATGGTGACAACATGGCAAGGAATGATGCAATCAAAAAGACAACTGAGAAAAGGCTTTGAAGGAAGATCAACATAGTGCCTCTCAGCCAATGAGCGTTCAAAAGTCAAAAGCTTCAAACCTTTTAAGTAGAAACATGTGCTCTCAAACCTATTGATGATTTCACCAACCAGGCTTCTTTGGACACTAGCGGGATTAATTATGATGCAAGTTTGCTCCATCTTTGATGCGGCTGGCGTATGGCAATCAGAGGCTTGGGCGATGGCGGCCTCTGTTGCTGCTGGTACTTGATCTGGTGGCGGGGTCGGAAACTGGAAGGCAGTGGTCTGCTGCTGCTGTTCTTGCGGTGGCGGCGACAGTGGTTGAAACACCGGCTATGGTTGCTTCTGCTCCTTTTCTTCGATTGGCGGCTGCGGTTGTACCTGCGGCTGTTGTTCTTCATCTAACGGCGGCAAGTCTCCGTCTCTGATTATGTCCTGGAGGCGACCAAATTCGTCCATGGAGATCAACCGGAATTGATTCCGCCTTGTTTTGAGGCCTTCCAGTTCTGCAGTGGTGATGTACCTACTGGTTTGAAGGTCTTCCAGATCTGCAATGGTGAGACAAGTAATTGTTTCACCTTGCTGGTAGAGCTCGTCGATTTTATCGAGGAGCGCTAGGTGGACCCTTTTGCGACTGAGATCGACAATCGCGAACGAGAGATCCATGGAGTCCGGGGGCGAGCGCCGCGAACGCAAAGTCCGACCGACGCTCTCAATGAAAGCACCAATTGTTACCCACCCGGGTAACGATCAGGCACACACACGCACACACACGATAAAATAAACTAAACGACAAATATTCTTTTTGATTGATGAATAAGCTGGGGGATTACATGCTTTAAATAGATAAACTGACCTACCCTAACCTAACTCTAGACCTAACGGGCAAGCCCGAATTATTATTAAATAACCTAATAACATAATAAAATACTAATAATGGATTAAATAGATAAAGAAATAAAAATTATTGATACGCTATCCGTATCAATCACAGTCTGGATCATAAAAATGGGTGCGAGCTCAAGTGGTAGAGCATTTAAAAGCCCCAGCATAAGGTCCCGATAGACAGCAAACATGTAAGTCTATAAAAGACATAGTCTGGATCATCATAATAGTATCCTCATATCCTAGCCTATTCATAAGCATTACATATTTCCTTTCCTTATTTTGGCTACAAAATATATTGATTGCACAGAAACCCCCTTCCTCTTCGACAGGATTCCGAATTCTCAATAGAAGTTTTTCTAATAGCGCTTTCGTGGCACTTTCGTTGTGATCATGACACATCATTGCAGAGATATCCAATGAATCTTGACTCTCCATTAATCTAAATTCAAGTCTTACTCCAAAAAATAAAAGCACACAGTATACACTACATGTTGATAAGATTTGGATTATTGTAGAGTCAAGATCTGTTAGATGTCTGCGCGAAGATGTGTCATGCTCACAATGAAAATGACACTAAAAGGCTATATGAAAAACGCTATAGAGAATCTGGACTCCTACACACTCAATTTTTCACCAGCTGGTGGATGCTCATCATCAATTTTTGGAGTTTCCAAGAGGTGTATTTTACATATGGTATAGGTTAGTCGTGTTGTAACATTCCTGCTTGTGGGATGGATGAAAATGTTTGAGTATGCGTGGATGTAAGATGTAAGAAAAAATTCGATAGAATTATAATCTTTTTTATTTACGCGGGGGAGGGGGAATAAAAGACAAGAATGTTCAACTTACGTTAACAAACACCTATAAACATTGCTTATGAATGTAAATTATATAATAACTTTACTTCATAGGAGAGTCATGTTACATGGACAGAATATTGGACATAAATCTAGACAAAATGTGTAATGTAGTAAAATCAAATCACTACTAAGGAAAGAAAATAGATGTTAGCTCGGGATTAGAGCTTTTGAAGCTCCTGCATGACGTTCCCAATTCAAACCATACTATATGATACAATTAATAAAAAATCACTACCAAGAAAGCTAAACCCCTAAGAAAAGTTGAAAACTTTTTTCTTTTGAAACTCCAACTATTAAAGTAGAAAATTACAACGAGGATTTATCTAGAAACCAAGCATGATCATGATTGCATCACATATCTTCTATCTCGATATTCATCCCCATTGAGCGAGGTGTGGGGCAGGTTAGTTATTGTCTCGAGGCGTCCATTTCCATAGTATCTTCTCGAAGTTCTTCGACTGCTCACAAATTCGCAGACAAATTTCTTCCACCATTGATTTATCTACCGTTTGATGGAGATTGTTGTTTCCAGCTTGAGTGATTAAGGTTTCTGAATCTCCTTCAACCTCGATGTTCTTGATGTTGAGCTCCAAAGCTGGATCAATTACCCTTTCTAAAGCCATTGCGTTGGCTTCTTTAACTTTGTTCCCCCATCTCAACCTTGTATCCACCAATATTATAACCTCACTGTGATGAATCAAGATGAATGCGCCGACGCCGGCCTTCCGATCGATGTAAGACCAGGCGCCATTGAACTGCAATTTTGAGGGGATGTCAGAATCTTGGTAGTCTGTTGTTCGACGACGCTTGGAATCTGGTCTAAGTGAGTTGAATCAATAAGATCCGCCATGGATAGTCAACATAAACACTGAAACGTAAACGAGATTTCAACGGCGCCATCTTCGCGGATAAGAGACGCGTCTCCATCAAGAAGACGGTTTTGGGAGACTTTCCTTGGACGAGGTTTTGAAGATAAAGAGTGTTACGGAGGTTCCCGAACCCTCATGCGCTTTAAGTGATATCACTCATTGTGCTTGGCAGGATTGCATTGCAGTCGCCGCCATTGATGCATCAAATCTCTTTTGGGCGTCTACATTCCTTTCTGACCTTTGTTTTCATTAATTGAAACAACCAGTCGATTAAGACTATTACCGAATCTATTCGTACTTAATTTCCTATCAAAAATATCAAATTGCTAGGCTGTTCCCTTCTCTGATGGTGCTGCGGTGTTGTCTATTTCCTTGTTGAAACCGACATCTGTTGGAATTTTGCCCTAGAGGCAATCAATTTATTGTGACAAATATATGAATTTACGATTCATTATGTTATCGATATGGAGATATGTTAACATGAATGAAGTCCTTAGAATATAAGTGTTGTATTTATTAAGCCAAGCAAGGATATCAAAAATAAAATTGCATCATGATCCTCAAACATAGCAAACAGTTGTAAAGTTAGCTAACAATATGTAAAGGATGCATTTATTAAACCAAGTAAAGATATCAAAAATAAAATTGCATAATTATCCAACAAACTTACCAAAACAGTCACGAAGTTCACTAACATGATGTAAATGATGCATTTGTTAAACAGAGAAATGATATAAAATAAAAACTTGCATCATTTTCAAATCTGTTGGGTTTTTTGTTGATTCAAAATCCTAGCATGGGATGGTCAAAGGAGGCTGGTAATTTTGGAAGTAATTACATTACTTTGGCATCAAGGAATCTCTTTGATTCCTTGTAGGGGTCTACTTTGACCAATATATTTAGTAGTGTCCTTATTGGTTTAGGAAACAATTTAGGATGAATTATTTCCTAGTTTGTCTCGGATTAGTTTTGGACATTACTTGTGCTCCAAGTCTTGTACTAGTATATAAGTAGATGCTAGGATCATGACTTGGTGCGTGCTTGCAATTGGTTTTGGCTTCTCATCAATAAAATGGGTTGGTTTGGCCGTGGATGTAGCTAGTCTCAAAACTAGTGAACCACGTAAATTCTTGTGTTCTTGATCTTACTCTTGATTGTTTTTTCCTTTCTCTTGTTTTCTCGCGTATTGGAATCCGAACAAGTGGTATCAGAGCCTGCTTTGTTGAGTCTCAAGAGAAGCAATGGTGAGTTTGTGATCAAGATATGTCGGGTTTGATGGGGAGATTGGGTTTCCACTGGTTGGCCTTTGAAACAGGGGATGCAAGCACACCAAGCTTTTTTTGGGAGGCAATCGAGTTCCTTGTTCGGGGAGCTATCAGGCTCTTTTTGTGGAGCATCGGAATTTTGGATCCAATTTTAGTACATTTGACACGCTTTCGGTTCCGGCATGCATCAATCGATATGGCGTGCTCAACCCGGCGAGTGATCTGGATCTATATCTGGATTTGGCGACTTGAATCAACTGGCCAATTGAGGGAGAAACGTCATTGGAAAAGGGGGTGTCCCAAGAATCGTGCAACTGGAGATTTCGCTTAAGGTGGAGGAGGACGCTCAAGGACGATGTAGCTCTCTATGCCCCTTGGTGGCGAATCGGGCTCCAGGAATGGAGCATGGGCGAGTGTTGTTGGGCACGCAGGTTAGTGGTGTGTTATTGTGCATGCATCGATTGGTGGCGCGATTGGATCTTGGATTGTCGCGCATCAGTTGTCTTTTTGGTGCGCCTTTGTGCGGTATTTGGCGGCGCAAATTGGCATGAGAATGATTGATGTGCACTTTTCATCATTAAGTGTCATCGGAATGATGTTGGGGCATGCATTGTGTCATGGTGCATTTGATGGAGCGTTTATTGGGACGCATTGTCTTTGTGTTTGTTAAGTACGCATAGACGCGCTTGTTGAGGCGTATTGGGTGTGTGTTCAATTCCGCAAATTGGGAATACACTCGAATTGGGGTTTTTTGGATTGATGAGAAGAACTGGTTCGGTAGCTATGCAGTTTGAATCAAGGTGGAAGTTTGTTGGGTTTTTTTGTTGATTCAAAATCCTAGCATGGGATGGTCAAAGGAGGCTGGTAATTTTGGAGTAATTACATTACTTTGGCATCAAGGAATCTCTTTGATTCCTTGTAGGGGTCTACTTTGACCAATATATTTGGTAGTGTCATAATTGGGTTAGGAAACAATTTAGGATGAATTATTTCCTAGTTTGTCTCGGATTAGCATTACTTGGGCTCCTGGTCTTGTACTAGTATATAATTAGATGCTAGGATCATGACTTGGTGTGTGCTTGCAATTGGTTTTGTCTTATCATCAATAAATTGGGTTGGTTTGGCCGTGGATGTAGCTAGTCTCAAACTAGTGAACCACGTAAATTCTTCTGTTCTTGATCTTACTCTTGATTATTTTTTCCTTTCTCTTGTTTTCTCGCGTATTGGAATCCGAACAAAACCTAAGTTTACTAACATGATGAAACCAACGCAGTATCTTATGGGGTAAGCATTTCAAACATTTGGAGATGGATGGATTCTGGAGCTTTAAAGAAAGGGAATAGTCATGTTCATTCATCACTAACACAAGAACAAATAATTTCAATGTTGAAATTTAGTCTAAAAGCTCTTGAAATTTCCGCAACAAAGGAGATTCGGTTCAAGGATATGAGTAAGGTTGTGCATATAGATAAAAAAAAAAGGTTTGACATGCAAAAAAATAATGAGAATTACATCCTTCTTCCCGGTGAAAAAGCACCCCACAAAAACATGTTAGTCAAGGCATTTCATAACAATACTACCTTCGTTTCTTCTCTATCACACAGGTTTGACTTTTTAACTCGTATCTGGGCCATTTTGACCGGGTGATTTGGATAGCAAAACGATGCGATTTTTTGATAATTTTTCTTCGTGCTATGGAGCAACTTTTACTCTGCAACATTGGGAAAAAGTATCAAAAAATTACATCGTTTTGCTACACAAATCACCGAGTCAAAGTAACCCAGTGAATAGTGACAAAAGTCAAAGTGGTGTGATGGAAAAGAAACGGAGGTAGTATAATGTTTATGAGTGCATTTTCAAGACTATTTTTTTGGGAATGAGGAGGCGTGCTATTCAATGTAAAAATAGGCATTTGGTCATTCGTTGGTGACATTGAAGAACAAATAGGATCATGGAATAGTCCTAGGGGGGCCTTAGAGACCAAACGTATCCCTTCAGTTAATAGCGAGGTAATGATGGACATGTTAATCATGCAAATCATTCCAACAATCAAGGAGAGCAAGACAATGCGAAGCTACATATAACAAATGATGAGGATGGTTTCAAGAATGCTGCAACAAGTGATGAATTCAATATTTGTTCGGTAAATTAACCAGCCAAGACCATTGTACCAAATATAATGTTTATGTGTGCATTTCAAGACCATTTTTTTGGGAATGAGGGGAACTCCTATTGGAAGGCGAAAATTGTGCATCGGTCTATGGACATTGTGGACCAACAAAAATAAAGCCAGGTTTGAAGAAGTTAGAAATGTAACACCCCCAAATGGCCCAAGCCGGAGACCCGGGGATGTCACTCCGTACCCGAGAGGAGCCCGGATACAAGGAGATTTTATAACATGGATCGCAAGCACAAACATCCACCATAATAAATTAAATCCAATTAAAAACAATGTATTATCATAAACCTTCGTCCTAGCCACAAACCGGCAAAAACAACTAAAGTGTTTAAACTTACTAAAGAGTTCAATTTCAAATAAAACAATACTACTAATAATGTTCCATGTGATGCGCGTCCCCTTCTATGCCCGATAACCTTCCTCTAGACCTGTGGTGCGGAATGAAAAAGAAACACCACAGTACAAAATCAGCATTGAAATACTGGTAAGCAAACATCCAAACATGTAAAACGATGATGGATAGTTATAAAACAAAGACTCATTTGTAAGTAAGAGTTTTTCGCAAACACAACGGTAATAAAGTTGACTCTTGTATTAAAACATAAGAGTTCCCAATTCCATAGTATATTTCCAAATCAAATTCCATAATCATTAGGAAAAATCCAAATCCAGTGTTAACTTTATTCCGTTAACAAAAACCAAACAAATCCATTATTACTTTGTTGTGGCGGGGAAAACCAAATAACCACAGCGTGCATGACCTTAAGTGTCGACACCCCCCTAAGACTACGCCGGTCAGAGGAGTGAGTACATGTTACTATCCGGGGACTTGCAACCGGATTAAAAAGAGACGGGACCGCAGCCAACCGCCCAAAAGAATAATAAAGTCCCGCACAACATCTTCCACTTTACGTTATAGTTCATTCATTATCATGGTGATATTTTCATCAAAACATTTAACAAGTAGAAATCACATATTCCAAGTCATGTATCATGTAAACACATTTTGAGACGTAACAAATCAAATATTCATTTGACACGAAAGAGATAAGCACACTAGGCTTGGCACATTTACTTACCTCAAAGCAAATTCCAACAATAGAAATCAATCAACGTACTCTACGTACTTGTCGTCGACGAACTCGTTACCTACACATAACAATATGCTAATCAAACCAATATTCTAGTATACTTGTTATACTAATTACATGCGTATGATAGTCCATGGTTTAGGGTTCTAACACTTCCCCAACATCTCATTAAAATCATGCTCCAAAATAAGCTCAAAGCTTTGCTTCAAAATCCCCTAACCTAAAGCATACATAATCCATCATAACTCCCCCAAATCTATTACTCCAGTTTCCCAAACAGATCATGGTCTAAAAACAGTTCCATTGGATTCAAAACGTTCGAAATAATAAGTTTAGCCTCAAACGGATCTTAATTTTGATTCCTGAATCAAAAGTTACACTAGTTTCAAGTTCCCAACTTCATTCAAAATATCCATACGGGAATTGTCAATCTTCATGAAACTTTTCCCCCAAGCATCTAGTTCATCCTATAATCATACTAAACCTAATATAACATGATTCCCACATTCAAATCAGATTGTTATCCACCTATTATGATCATTCAAACTCCCAAATCATTCAATCAAACTTCTCTTCCAAACTAGGGTTTCTTCCCAACACCCAAGAACATGATAAACCCTAAAACTTGATAATAAATCTTACGAATCCATGAAAAATGATCCTAACCATAACAAACTGAAATTTAAATATTACATGCAACCTACATGAATCATGAACAAGTGATCACAAGATCAAGAGATCAACAAAAGAAAAGAGAAGAAGAAACAAAACAACCCAACCCCGCTCAAACCCGCCGCCCATGGAGGCGGACGAGGTAGAGAAAGAAAGAGAGAAAGAAAAGAGAAAGAAAGAAAAGATAAAAAGAGAGAGAGAGAGAGAAATATTACTTTGCCAGAAAAGAGAGAGAGAGCGGCGGCGGTGGGGGTGTGCCGTCGGGTAGAGGGAGAGAGAGTGAGAGAGAGGGACGGGTGAGAGTGAGGGACGTGAGGGAGAGATTAGGAAAAATAGGAGAGTGAGGGTTTTTATGAGAGTTAGAATTAAAATTAACTTCATAAGTAGGAAACCCTCTTGGATTAGGAAACTTTTATGTAGGAAGACATTTAGGTCAAAAGACACTTATTTCCCCTTAGTTTTGCCAAAAGACAAACACCTCCCCCAAACTCAAGTAAAAGACACTAAAACCTTTGATTAAAGTCACAAAGTTCCCCCCAAACTCTCAAAGCATTATAATTAACTCTCTATAATTAATTTAACTTCCCAACACTTATAATAATATCACAAAATACCCGTAGTCACAAAACGGGGTATTTCATCCTTCCCTCCTTAAAGAGAACTTCGTCCTCGAAGTTTAAACAAAAACCTCCCTCCTAAATAAGAAACTGTCCTTGAAGTTTAAACTAAACTTTTAACCACAATAAGGTATACACCTCCCCTCAATAGTACGGCTACTAAATGCAACCTAAGGTCATAAATGATATGCAATATACTACAAGTAGTACTGTATTAAAGAAAAACGAAGGATTACATCCTCTCCCCCTTAGAGGAGTGACGTCCTCGTAACTCAAGGTACCTCGTCAAACAAGTGAGGGTACTTCTTCCTCATATCATCTTCCGCTTCCCAAGTTGCCTCTTCAGTGAGGTGGTTAGTCCATAAGACTTTCACAATCTTGACACTCTTGTTACGGGTGTTCCTTGTCTTGGTGTCTAAAATCTTGACAGGCTGTTCTTCATAACTCAAAGACGGGTCCAGTTTTACTGGTTCGGGATCTAATACGTGAGATGCATCAGGCATATACTTCTTCAGCTGCGATACGTGAAATACGTTATGAACACGACCTAAATTCGACGGTAAATCCAATCGATAAGCCACTTCTCCAATCTTTTCTATAACATCATATGGTCCTATGAATTTCGGGCTCAACTTCCCTTTCTGATTGAACCTCATGACTCCCTTAGTCGGCGAAACTTTAAGAAATGCTTTTTCTCCAACTTGAAATTCCAACTGTCTTCTTTTCTGATCCGCGTAAGATTTCTGTCTATCCTGCGCTGCCTTCATTCGCTGCTGTATAAGTCTCACTTGATCTGTCATCTCTTCAATAAGTTGTGGACCAATTACTATCGTTTCACTTATGTCGTTCCAACACAACGGTGTTCTACACTTCCTTCCATACAACGCTTCATGTGGTGCCATTCCAATACTGGCATGATAACTGTTATTGTAGGAGAATTCTATCAAAGGTAAATCTATCAACCCACGAACCTTGAAAATCCATAACACGCGATCTTAACATATCTTCCAACGTTTGAATTGTTCTCTCGGTTTGTCCATCTGTAGCCGGGTGAAATGCCGTGCTAAACTTCAACTGAGTTCCTAGTGCCTCCTGAAGTGCTTTCCAGAAGTGAGAAAGAAAATTGGGATCTCTGTCGGAAACTATAGAGCTTGGTACTCCATGATATCTTACAATGTTTTTCATATACGCATCAGCTCTTTGTTCCATATTTCATGTGTCTTTCATCGGAATAAACCTTGCTGTCTTGGTCAATCTGTCGACTACGACCCAGATCTGATTCAGTCCGTTCTTTGATGTCGGTAGCGGAGTCACGAAATCCATCGAAATAGAATCCCACTTCCAAACTGGGACGTCTAATGGTTGTACTAAGCCTCCCATTCTTTTATGTTCAAACTTCACTTTTTGACAAGTTAGACATTTTTCCACAAATTCTGCCACTTCTTTCTTCATGTTAGGCCACCAAAACATCTTCTTCATGTCCTTATAAAGTTTGTCACCTCCTGGATGTACTGAGTAGGGTGTGTTGTGCGCTTCTCGCATCAACTTCTCCTTAGTTTCCGTACACTTATGTGGTACACACCATCTTCCCTTGTAACGAATACTTCCATCTTCATGGATCTTGAAATCTTTTGCTTGGCCTTCTGCAATCTTCTTCTTTATCCTTTCCAGCTTCACATCTCCTGGCTGGTTACTCCTTATTTCTTCTAAGATATCTGGCACAACTGTCATATTCCCAAGGATATTCTTTACTCCTCCTCGTTCTACAACTTCAATTCCAAGTTTTCGGAACTCTCGGCATAGCCGATCTGGTAAAACTAGCATAGTATCCAAAGTATGGCTCGATTTCCGGCTTAACGCATCAGCTACTACGTGTGCCTTCCCTTCATGGTATTGGATCCGCAAATCATAATCCTTTATGACTTCTAACCAACGTCTTTGCCTGTTATTTAGCTCTTTCTGCGTGAAGATGTACTTGAGACTGCTATGATCCGTATACAATCTACACACAGATCCATACAAGTGATGTCTCCATATCTTCAATGCAAATAATATAGCTGCAAGTTCTAAGTCATGCGTAGCATAGTTCTCTTCATGAGATTTCAGTTGTCTTGAAGCATAAGCAATAACTCTTCTTTCCTGCATAAGCACGCATCCTAAACCCTTCTTCGATGCATCGCTGTAAACATCAAACTCGCCAGAATCATTGGGTAAAGCTAAGACAGGTGCGGTCGTTAACTTTTCCTTCAATGTCTGGAATGCTTCTTCACAATCTTCACTCCACTTATACCTTACCGTCTTCTTGGTTAGTGTAGTAAGCGGTCTAGCGATCTTTGAGAAATCCTTCACGAAACGCCTGTAATATCCTGCTAATCCAAGAAAACTTCTTATTTCAGACACATTCTTCGGAGTAGGCCAATCCTTCACTGCTGAAATCTTTCCTGGATCCACGGATATTCCTTCCTTGGAGATTATGTGACCCAAAAATGGAACGTGTTTTAGCCAAAACTCACACTTCGAGAGTTTAGCATATAACTTCTCATGTCTCAAAGTTTCTAACACTTCTTTGAGGTGCTCTTCGTGTTCTTTCTCGCTCTTTGAATACACAAGGATGTCATCAATAAAGACGACCACGAAACGATCTAGAAACGTCCTCATAACACGATTCATTAGATCCATAAATACTGCTGGAGCATTGGTTAGACCAAAAGGCATAACGGTAAACTCGTAGTGTCCATATCTCGTTCTAAAGGCTGTCTTCGGTATGTCCTTCTCGGCTACTCGAAGCTGGTGATACCCTGATCTCAAGTCTATCTTTGAGAAAACACTCGCCCCTTGTAACTGATCAAACAAATCGTCAATTCGGGGTAAAGGGTATTTGTTCTTGATTGTTGCGCTATTCAACTCCCTATAGTCAATGCACAACCTCAAGCTTCCATCTTTCTTCTTCACAAACAACACCGGTGCACCCCACGGGGAAACACTCGGCCTTATATAACCCTTTTGGAGTAACTCTTGCAGCTGATCCTTAAGTTCTTTCAACTCTACTGGCGCCATTCTGTACGGTGCCTTTGAAATTGGAGCTGTTCCAGGTGTTAAGTCCATAGTGAGTTCAATCTCCCTTCTAGGTGGCATTCCTGGAATTTCGTCCGGGAACACATCGGGAAAATCTCTAACTATTGGTATTTCTTCTAGCACATTCTCCTTCTTAGATATGTCTTGAATATAACACAAATAAGCACTATTCCCCTTCTTCACTTGGTTGACTATGGTCAAGGCTGACACTAGTCGAATACATGGTTCCTTTGTGATACCACGGTAAGAAACTCTTTCTCCTTTTGGACCTTTAAGCCTTATCTTCTGATCGTGGCAGTCTATGACTGCTCGATATTTACCCAGCCAATCCATTCCCAATATAACATATATCCCTCCAAGATCAAACTGTATCAGGTTCGCTGGTAGGGTACTAGCCGAAATCTTAACTTCTACTCCTTCAAAAATGGCGTCACATACCGTTACATGACCGGTTGGGGTAGCTACGGGGATGGATATTCTAGACGGCTTATTGAGACTCAATTTTTCCACAAACGATGATGAAATAAACGAATACGAAGCTCCGGAATCAAATAAAGTAAAAGCTGGTTGGTCATGCACAAGAAATGTACCAGTGACTACTCCGTTTGCTGCTTCCGCTTCGGTCCTGCTCATGACAGCGATCCTTGCAATATTCCCATTCTGTGCGGTAGTTCCTGCCGTACCAGTCCCATTGTTGTTGGCGTTAGCTGGAGCGTTGTTGTTTCTATTCCCGATCTGAACTCCATTGTTCCTTCCATTGCCTTAGTTGTTCACTTGTTGTCTACCATAATTGTTGCCTCCATTATTGTTGTTGTAGTTCCCATAGTTCCGGTTTCCGCCCTGATTGTTGTTGTTGAACTGTCGGTTTCCTTGGTAATTGCCTCCTTGGTTCCCTAGTTGGTTTCCATTTGGTTTTCCTCGACACTCAAACGAACGATGACCCTTCTTGCCACAGTGGTAGCAAGTGACAAGGTTTCCTTGACAGTCCTTTCCTGGATGATTCTGCTGACACTTCTTGCAGTTATAACGGTGAAATTGCTCATCTCCATTATTCTGTTTGTTACCACGATACTGTCATTGGTTACTTCCTCCGTGGTTAGGCTTAAACCTCTTGTCTTGACTACCTTGGTTAGTCCTACCCTGATTGTTTCCATAGCCCACGGCGTTCTCAACCTTGCGTTTCCCACGCTTCTCATCTTGTGCCTCTTGAATACGCCAAACGGCTGCAGCTCTATCATAAGCTTCCTGGAGAGTATCGTACGTCCTGCACATCAAGTCTTTCTGCAGATGAAGTTTGAGACCAGACATGAACTTCCTGACTTTAGTCGCTTCATCAGGCATCAACTGACCTGCGAATCGGGATAATTCCATGAATTTCTTGAAGTACTCGGTCACGGAACCGTTCCCTTGTGTCAGATTCACGAAGTCTAAGTACTTTTGATCCTGGACATGTTCCGGATAAAAGCGAGTGCTAGGTGCGGTTTGAAGAGCTTCCCAATTGAAATTGGGTTGCGCCAAAAAGTTCTGACGCGTACTCCTCCACCATGTATTAGCTTCGTTCTTCAAGTAAAATGTCGCGCAAACCACCTTGCGGTCTTCGGGGCACTCAACTAGCTCAAGGATCTTATCCATCTCATCGATCCAATTCTCGAGCTCAACAGGATCCTCATTGCCTATGAAGTTCCCTGGCTTCATATCTGCCACTTTCTTGGCCCAATTAGCGTTATTTTGTTCTCCCTGGTTTGCGTTCTGCGCCATCTTAGCAAATTGCGCGAAGAACTGCTCCATGTTGTTGTTGTTGTTGTTTGGTGCGGCCATTGGTACTTGGCGATTTCTCCTGGTGTAGTATTGATGTGGTCTATCAGTCATAATCCCTACACTATAGCCTATTGTATTACTTATAAAGTACTAAAAGTACAAACAATCACGCATATACGGCATGTAGTGCACATTTCAACAAGTAATGTCACACATTGACCATCATTTAACTCAATTACTCATGTATTTCCACATAGACTGATCACGTCTCGACTTTTCATCTACTTCCAAAATTGGAAAAAGGATCAATCGATCAAGAAAAAATTGCGAATTTTGGTGTGCAACACCCTCTCTGAGTCTACTTTCATAATCAAGAAGAATCAACTCAAAATCAATTGTAGAACTCAAGATACAGAAGAAACTCTACAGCTGCTGTCACAGCCCACCGGAACAGAAACATTGACTTTAAAAAGCCTTAAACTGACTTTAAAATTCTCAAAACGAGCTAGGTTTTCTCCCAGAGTTAGACAAACGTTTCTAATAGTCGCCATAAAAAATTTGGGGTCAAAACAAGATCTGGAAGATAGGTAACAATCGAAAGTTCTACAGTTAGTCACTTTGCAATTCTGCTACTGAACCGTTAACTTTGGAAATTCGTAGCTAATTCTCCAGAACTCATATGGGGTTGAAATTTTTATGGGAGATACCTGGGTATATCTAATTTCTGGGAAAAATTCAGGGAAAAATAACTCCAAAATTAAATACGTCTGCTACAACAAAAACTCACTGCTGCGCAGATTCAACAGCACAAAAAAATCAAAGCTTTCACGTTCTAACTCCATGAACACTTTCTAAGCCCATAATCAATGATAACAAGCATAACACAACCTTAATTAATCCAATCACACTCCAAAATTCAGAAAACTAAGTTTATTAAACTCTCCAAATCGGGTCTTCAACTCATGAACATTATTCATCCCAAAGCAAAACGCTAAAAATTTAACTCTAGCCCAAAAGTGACTATTCAAGAATTGTTCTAAAACTTCAAATGTTGCTTGGCTATGGAGCCTTATTCAAACCAATAAATAAAACTTAGAGCATCTAGTCTAAGAAATCTAAAGAACTCTAACAAGCTTAATCGTCGTCCTCATCGCTTTCGTCCATCTCTTCCTCTTCATCGGAATCATACTCGTGCTCTTCATCTTCACTCGGGTCTTCTTCACTTTCTACATATTCCATGGGATCTTCTTCAATCTCGGGGTATTCATCGACGTCTTCCATTGGATCTTCTTCAACTTCCTCATCGTCACTAGAGTCTATAATAATCACCTCCTTTTCATCACTAGAGCTTATGTAGATCACGTCTTCTTCATCACCGGACTCTATCTCAATAACTGTATAACTTTGCCACTTAAGATAAGTCTCCATCAATAGTTTGCATATAAAATCTGCACTTACCGTCCATTCACCTTGGCAACGATAATTCCTATCATTCAAACGATTCATCCTGCCCATGATGTTGCTGTACTTTGTAATAATTTCCCCAAACATGGGTTTCATAGGTAATGCCTTCACCATACAGTAAGCCTGAAAAGCTGGATTTCTATACCGAGGAAAATCTAAGGCTTGGAATCTATCTTCACAATATTGAACCACACGGTCACGAAAATCTGGAAAATCTTCACCTTCGACCCAACGTGTCACAACAGGATGCTTCTCTACTGGCAACACACGCTTCCTTGCTGTATGCTTAGTTCTAGCCATCTACAAGAGGAAACAACTTAATAAATCTCTAATTTAAAAGGCATAGACCGTAATCCAAATAACTACCCTTCGCAAACCAATAATTATTCCCAAGACTCCAAATTGATGGTTACAAGACTCTTGAAGAAATTTCCCAACGAAGTCTCTTAAAGAAGGCTTAAACTTAGAATCCAATTGGAATACTCCAAAAATTCGAATGGGTGGATGGGGGCACTTGCTTTCTATCCTATTTTCTAAACACTTACACACAACAATCATATCCATACTACCCAAATTCCCACGGCTTGTCAAATTTTAAGTTATTTCTACTATATTCACTATAGTTGCCCTAACAAATTTCAAATTTCTTTTTAGAATGCCCGCTCTGATACCACCTGTAACACCCCCAAATGGCCCAAGCCGGAGACCCGGGGATGTCACTCCGTACCCGAGAGGAGCCCGGATACAAGGAGATTTTATAACATGGATCGCAAGCACAAACATCCACCATAATAAATTAAATCCAATTAAAAACAATGTATTATCATAAACCTTCGTCCTAGCCACAAACCGGCAAAAACAACTAAAGTGTTTAAACTTACTAAAGAGTTCAATTTCAAATAAAACAATACTACTAATAATGTTCCATGTGATGCGCGTCCCCTTCTATGCCCGATAACCTTCCTCTAGACCTGTGGTGCGGAATGAAAAAGAAACACCACAGTACAAAATCAGCATTGAAATACTGGTAAGCAAACATCCAAACATGTAAAACGATGATGGATAGTTATAAAACAAAGACTCATTTGTAAGTAAGAGTTTTTCGCAAACACAACGGTAATAAAGTTGACTCTTGTATTAAAACATAAGAGTTCCCAATTCCATAGTATATTTCCAAATCAAATTCCATAATCATTAGGAAAAATCCAAATCCAGTGTTAACTTTATTCCGTTAACAAAAACCAAACAAATCCATTATTACTTTGTTGTGGCGGGGAAAACCAAATAACCACAGCGTGCATGACCTTAAGTGTCGACACCCCCCTAAGACTACGCCGGTCAGAGGAGTGAGTACATGTTACTATCCGGGGACTTGCAACCGGATTAAAAAGAGACGGGACCGCAGCCAACCGCCCAAAAGAATAATAAAGTCCCGCACAACATCTTCCACTTTACGTTATAGTTCATTCATTATCATGGTGATATTTTTATCAAAACATTTAACAAGTAGAAATCACATATTCCAAGTCATGTATCATGTAAACACATTTTGAGACGTAACAAATCAAATATTCGTTTGACACGAAAGAGATAAGCACACTAGGCTTGGCACATTTACTTACCTCAAAGCAAATTCCAACAATAGCAATCAATCAACGTACTCTACGTACTCGTCGTCGACGAACTCGTTACCTACACATAACAATATGCTAATCAAACCAATATTCTAGTATACTTGCTATACTAATTACATGCGTATGATAGTCCATGGTTTAGGGTTCTAACACTTTCCCAACATCTCATTAAAATCATGCTCCAAAATAAGCTCAAAGCTTTGCTTCAAAATCCCCTAACCTAAAGCATACATAATCCATCATAACTCCTCCAAATCTATTACTACAGTTTCTCAAACAGATCATGGTCTAAAAACAGTTCCATTGGATTCAAAACGTTCGAAATAATAAGTTTAGCCTCAAACGGATCTTAATTTCGATTCCTGAATCAAAAGTTACACTAGTTTCAAGTTCCCAACTTCATTCAAAATATCCATACGGGAATTGTCAATCTTCATGAAACTTTTCCCCCAAGCATCTAGTTCATCATATAATCATACTAAACCTAATATAACATGATTCCCACATTCAAATCAGATTGTTATCCACCTACTATGATCATTCAAACTCCCAAATCATTCAATCAAACTTCTCTTCCAAACTAGGGTTTCTTCCCAACACCCAAGAACATGATAAACCCTAAAACTTGATAATAAATCTTACGAATCCATGAACAATGATCCTAACCATAACAAACTGAAATTTAAAGATTACATGCAACCTACATGAATCATTAACAAGTGATCACAAGATCAAGAGATCAACAAAAGAAAAGAGAAGAAGAAACAAAACAACCCAACCCCGCTCAAACCCGCCGCCCATGGAGGCGGACGGAGAGAGAGGCGGACGGGGTAGAGAAAGAAAGAGAGAAAGAAAAGAGAAATAAAGAAAAGAGAAAAAGAGAGAGAGAGAGAGAAATATTACTTTGCCGGAAAAGAGAGAGAGAGCGGCGGCGGTGGGGGTGTGCCGTCGGGTAGAGGGAGAGAGAGTGAGAGAGAGGGACGGGTGAGAGTGAGGGACGTGAGGGAGAGATTAGGAAAAATAGGAGAGTGAGGGTTTTTATGAGAGTTAGAATTAAAATTAACTTCATAAGTAGGAAACCCTCTTGGATTAGGAAACTTTTATGTAGGAAGACATTTAGGTCAAAAGACACTTATTTCCCCTTAGTTTTGCCAAAAGACAAACACATCCCCCAAACTCAAGTAAAAGACACTAAAACCTTTGATTAAAGTCACAAAGTTCCCCCCAAACTCTCAAAGCATTATAATTAACTCTCTATAATTACTTTAACTTCCCAACACTTATAATAATATCACAAAATACCCGTAGTCACAAAACAGGGTATTTCAAGAAATCCAGCAAAAATTCTTGTAGACCATGCACATAGCTTCATGTATCCGTACAAGGTCAGCATCACAAACCATTGGAATTCGTATAAGACTACCATTGGGAGAAAGAAAGAGCTTAGACACCACCATCGAAAGGGTTAACCAAGCTCAACTTCGATGGAGCTTGGTTCTATCGGGAACGAAAGTTTGTAGGGTTTTGATGCAGGTTACGCAGCAAAAATATAAAACTTTCTGTTCAAAACCCTCCATGAATCGCAGATGAAACATCATAACATGGTAAAGGAATGAGGTTACCTCAATCGAAGTGACTGCTGACGATCACATACGCAGATCAGAAAAACGACGTCTCTATAGTATCCACACGAATAGACCTCAAATAGACTTATTCTCCAATGGTGCTATCAATCATGAGAAGAAGGATATTATCTCACAAGATGATGAACTTGGACGTGCACGGTGTCTGAATCTCATTTAGACAGGTGGCAGCAAGATAAGGGGGCGGCATCAGGATGTCGTGGTATCAGATGGGCCGGCCATCCCATAGTCGTTGCTCAGGAGAGAGGGACGACACCAAGGAGGCCGACGGCTCCAAGGAGGGGTGGCTCTCCTTGCTTGGAGGAACCCTAGGAGAATAAAACTCCTTTTATTCTCTTCCTCTTTTCTCTTTAGTGTACTGTATGGAGTATGAATGAATCTAGACTGAATTTTCATAGCCTACAAATCCTATTTTTAGCTAGAGACATTCATTTTTTCTCTTAAATCCAGTAGTTTTGATTAGTTTACATGCTAGTTCATAATTGCTGTTTAGTCCAACTAATGAGCACAATTTACACTTTCTTCCAGTCAATTCATTATTGTTATTTAGTTCAACTAATTAGCAACTAATTCCAGTTTGATCTATTATTGTGTGTGTGACCATGTAGGTTCCTAATTACGTTGGTAGTAATAACAATTATTACAAACATTGAGTGGCATCTAGCAATACACCAATTCTACCCAAGTAATAGGAATATCGGTGATCTGACAAACCTCTATGATCAATGTTGTCGTATTGTATAATCCCTTTCTCTCGTCTATCCAGATTGGAAACAAGACATGAAGTGTCACACTTATATATCCAATCTTTTGTTTCTCGATCTGCGAGTAGACTTAGATAAACAAATAACATCAGTATCTCATATTGATTTATTCGAGCATGACCATGTTCCCTAAGTCTCACTCATCGAGTGGTCGTGGATATTTACTCCCTTTATGTAGGAGGGACAAATCTTATCTACATCACTACCATCTCACAGATTGCTTCATATCATGTCCAATTATCGCTTTTATAGTTACCTAGTTACGGTGAAACGTTTGACGATATCATAACATGATAATTCACAACTAGAGTATCTTGTGACTTCAACTCAAGAGGATCACAACACCATTGTCACTATGAGAAGCACTTGTGACATTCACATAACTTCAATGTAGCCTTCTCATGGCGGGTCAATCCAGTCGTACCCATGTGTTAGACTTGATATCTCCATATCAATGTACCCGCATACTAGTCTCGATGCAATACAGTAGTCATAATTAACTATAGTACTCGACTAGGGATATTTAAGAATATAATATTTATACTCTAAGGACTTCATTCATGTTAACATATATTTTCATATCGGTAACATAATGAATAGTAAGTCCATATAAATATCATGATAAATTGATTGCCTCTAGGGCACAATTCCAACAAAGTTGGTCAGGGATAATAGTCCATATAAATATCACGATAAACTGATTGCCTCTAGGGTACAATTCCAACAAAGTTGGTGCATGGGTAATAGTCCTTAATCATCACAGAAAAAAATAGTGGGGGAAAAGGCAAGTACGATTCAGTGGGGGAGCGGTGGATAAGAGGTCGAGCATAGGCAATAGTAATGGGGGGACTCTAGGAAGTGGAAGGAGATGCACGTGTTTTGCTCAACCAGATCAAAAATGAAGAGGGAGGAAGCGAAGAGAGAACAATGGTGAGAGAAGATTTCACAGCGATCGAGAGAATTTTACTGGCTTAGGTCGGGTGGAGATTCGTGCCAAGACACGCGAATAAAACTTGCTCATCAGATAATGCAACAGACACTGGACTCTTGTATTACCGAAAAGTGGGTTGTTGAACAACTAGTTTGGCTTATAACCATAATCCACCGAGAAGTTTAAAGTGTAACATAAGTTTGATGTCCTAAAAGAATATATATTAGCATTATGTAAGAAAAACGACGAAGCGAATACATTATCGATGCATAATTAATTGATATAGTAATGGAAGAATGACAAACATATAAATAAGTCAATAGCTCAAGTGCCATATTTGACATTGTGCCACAGCTAGAGATAAGTATCGCTCGGAATTTTGGATATAATTCCAATTATGCGTAAGAAAGACATGTTATTGGAGTACTTGAAGTGTCACATTTAAACATTGACACCGAATATTTGGTATTGACACCGAAAATAGTTCTGACATCGAGAATTACGCATCTCTGAACAATCAAATGTTTAATGCTAATAATCTGGAGTACATAATCTATTAATCTAACATATTTATACAAGTTTAAGCAAATTAATACTACTTTTATAAGATTAGAGTTTATTAGTACTTCTAGCCAATATTCTAGCATTACAAGCAATCTTTGAGGGAAAAATTATATTTAAAAGATGATCAGATTGATGGTTCCTTGATTTGTCTACCACAGTGATTTATGATTATTCCTTCCATGCTATGCGTGTCTCTTTCTTATTGAGATTTTGTTTGTGGATATGGATGAAGCCAAATGTCTTCCATCACAAAACAGGTCAAAGAAATAAGGCAACCAGGCAAATTGGCCATTGGACTGGTAGATAACGAAATAAGTTCGTTTTGTGTTCTTTATTTAAAAAGGAGAAACTGATGCAGTTGGCCCCTACTTACAAGTTGTGCAATTATAGAAACAAGTAGGGACTTCATTACTAATTTATATGTATGCATTATGCAATTTGTGAGATTAAACCCTCTATAATTTTGATATGTCACTACGTTACCTCACATTATTCTCTCCAGTGACAACTAACTGAAATTGACGACCCCGTTTGAAAACAACTAATGGATGTGATGGACTTTCTTGTAATTTCTCAATTAACCACCCAAAAACGACCAAAAATAGAGACAAAAAAATTACACGGTTATTTCTGAATATATCCCAAGATCATGCCTTCTTCTTCCACCCATATAAATATGATTTCATTGAGCTGTGTTTAAATTCTCTCTCCTCGTCGGGAGAGAACATAATACATTGTCGTCGCTGATTCGTCTACCAGTCTCGCAGCCCAATTTATCTACAAACATTTCGAGGATATCCTTTCCCAGAGCGAAGCAGAGCGCGTGGTGAGTGGGTGAACACAGATACTCTATTTTCTTATGTCTCGCTTGCTTGTTCCTTCTCTGATACGAGTTTAAAAGAAATTGAAAATTTCGACCACTTGTGAAGGAGAAATTGATGCACCAGAATAATTGGAGAAGGGATTTGCAACTTCGGGGTACGTACTCACTCCGTTCCTCCATATTCTTCAAAAAATTATTTGTTTATTATTTGGGCCTAGCGATTTGGTAAGTAAAACGATGAAAGAATTTAGTACTCTTTTCATGATGTCGTAGAGTAAACTTTGCTTTGTAATACCACAAATAACTACCACATTCTTCCTTTGTTTTGCTAACCATATCGCTAAGACCAAATAAGCTCCGAATAATTTTTTGAAGAACCTGGAGGAGAGTATAGGACAAGGTCCACTAACTTTCCCCATTTGCTAACGGGTTCTTGCAATTTTCATGAAACTGATAACCTTTCCAACATATCCAAAATAAGAGGGGCTCATATTGAATTTCCCTTAACTTGTAGGGCATATTCCGCTTTTACAGATACTACAAAAATAGACTTGATAACGGATTACCGTTAAAGTTAACCCCGTCCCCACTTGCCGACACCCTTCCCCGATCCGTTCCTTCTGGTTCTTTGAATCTCCGACGGTGACCACTCCACCACTCTCCACGTCTCTCTCTCTACGGGGTCGATATGACATTTTCGTAATCCATTTATATCTCCATCAATGTACTCAACCAACCCTATTCCTCTCCTATATCCCCAATTGGCTATCTTCAGTTTTTGATAAAGTCCCTGCAACTATCAGCTCCAGCTGTTGAAACCCAAAATGGATACACCGCTGATCAGTGGAGAGCACATTGGTGGTGGTGGTGGTGGTGGTGGTGGTGGAGATGGGAGCCCACGGTGGAGGAAAGCCCGATTACCGACTTTTCGCCAGAGATCAGACGCCATAGCTTACGGGACGCCTTACCAGAAGCATGTAATACCCCGTTTTAATACGAAGGGTAAATTGGTAATTGAGACAAGAAATTCAATTTTATTTGCAAGTGACGAGTTTGGTAAATTTTGGGTTCAAAATATATTTGGAAAGTTTATATAATAATCATATAGAAAACGATATTTTTTTATTACATATTCGTTTATAGCCTTTTAGGTAGTTTATCTAGTTAAAGCCAAGCGTGTACCCAACCCACTAGATGACTCTACCTATTGGTGCACCCAAAACACCATATTTATCTAGCCAAGTGTGCCCCTCTCACACACTAGCACAGCCAATTCAAAAAAAATGAAAAAAAATGTAGGACGGTGGAAGGAGAACCACTTCTCCAAGTAACCAATTTCCTATTTAATATTCATTCTTCTTTCTCTCTCTCTAACACAAAACATAAACAAAACTTCTCTCTTTCTCTCTTAAAACTCCCTCTGAAAACAAAACCCACCACCACAACCGTCGGTCGCATCACCACCGTGCACCACCACAACCTCCTCCACCTCATCTCTCCCCCACTCTCCTCTCTCCCTCTCTGTCACATCAGGAGCAACGGCAGCTCCGTCAAGGAAGTCGTCGGCCACCAAAGGCAGCCAGCGAAATCCCCGACGGAAAATCACCGCCACCACCTCTGCCTTCTCTCTCTCTCTGTTTTGAACCCAATCCTTCTTCCCTCTCTGTTTCGACACAAGGGGACCAAGAGCAGCAGCATTTCGCTGCAAGACGACCCAGAACCACCGCGTCGCCGCCAACCACCATTAATTCCGGCGAGAAGCTCACGAGCTAACCGGAGCGACCCACATTCTCCCGTTGGTACCAATCAGCTCCTGGAGGTCCCAGGAGTCATTTAGCATCATCAAACAGAGCCTATAACGTCATATTCATCGTCGTCATTCATCACCGCCGACCACAACCTTCGGAGACGAGACTCGCTCCGTTTCTTGACCATTTCTCGCGATTTTTCGCATGGGTTCACCCTCTAGTTCATTTTTAATCATCAAAATCTGAGCTTGATAGCTTAAAATCGATTTGGGTTTGTTCGGTTCAGAAATTTATACGTATGTTCATGAAAGGGGGGTTGTTTATGTACTTTCCAAAAAAGTTGAGTGTGAGTGTTAAACTCCATGTGTACCTTCTGAAAAGTTGGGGGTGATTTGTATATAACATGAAACTGATTGTAGTGGGGGTGTAACTAATTGTCTTTTATGGAAACTTAGGGGATTCAGTTATTGTTTATATAAACTGTATATATACTATGAAATGAAAAATATGATTTTTTGGATTTAAGTTACATCCTAATATATCTAGATATTAATTTGACAATATATAAATTGGCCATTAAAATTATGAAAATTTGTTTGTATGAGATATTATTGTTTTTATTGAAAATAAGCAAGATTTAAAATATACATTGGGTTTAATCATATAATTTCGGTTTGTTTAATTAAACTCTTTTTAAAGTGCTTGTAAACTATCACTTTGAGTAAAATGTATTATTTTGATAATATTTATGAAATAAAATAAGTTGGGAAGTTGATTTAGAAAATAGCTAATAAGTAGACTCTTCAAATAAAACCCTATACGTTTGCAAAAAAATAAAAATAAAAAAAAATAAAAAAAAAAAAAAACTATAGTTTTCTTATTTAATAGTACTTGTTAAATTTTCTTAGAGTTATTTATCCAACATAAGTTTATATATATATGACTTGTTTTATTGGGATAAACATTTTATTGAATTTCACTTATGAATTTAATTCTACTATAGCATATACACTTTCTAATAAGTAAGTGGCTATGATTAAATTAGTTTATTTTAAATTAAATTGTGTAGTCGTTTACAAATAAATAGGTTTTCTAATAAATTAATATTTCTTAAATATGAGAGTGTATAAACTTAATATGAGATTTATTACTCAATAATTTTACGAATTAGTAATTATACAAGTGGTAATATTTTCATGAGAAAAATATAGTTGCTTACTTCACCGGTATATATTATAAATATTACATGCTAATAATTTTTGGGGTAGTGGGGGGTAATCTCAAATGAGTCTCGTTAGAAATTAGAGCATTTCACATATCATACTTGCACAATTAAACTTGCAATTGATATAGGAATTATAAATTGTAGGTGACGAGTTCGTAGCAGAGGGCCACGTATATCCGTAAGAGCTTAATCGTGATAATTGTCGTGCTACTTGAGGTGAGTAAATATGCCTAACCTAATGTGCCCGTCCTTCTTTCGTGTCCAAATATTTTTATAATTTTACGTCTCAAAATGCGACTTGTCATATACGTGCTCGACTTGAGATTTCAAATACTTGTCCAAACGATTCTCTTGGAAACTATCACATGTTATTAATAATACGTAATAACGTAAAATGGAAACAGTTGTGCGGTGGAACCATATGCGGATTATTATATACTATGGTTATGATATTTTGCTCGGTTGCAATTGCCCTGGGCTGCTCCATGTACTCACCCTTCTGGCCGCTAGAGTCTTAAAGGGGTGTCGACACTTAATTTCTTGGATGCATGCGAGATGGTTGGTTCTATATTGTTGGATTGGTTCGTTCCCCGCTACAACTAAATAATAATGTGAATTTTGAGATGTGGATGATGGATGAATATTTAATCTTGGAAATCCCCTAATTGGGAAAAATATTATGGATTGAAATGTTTCCTTTGGATAAATGTCTAATTGTATTGTGATGATTTGAGAACACGTTTCTGGAAACAAAAAATTAAAAGTTGGAAAATATATTTCTTTTCTCAGTTGAGAACATATTTGTTTACTTCTTACATATCATCATTATTTCTTAAAATAAAAATATGCCTCTTTCCCGTTTACATGTTGGGGTGTTTACTTACTCAGCATTTCTTGCTGACTTTGGAAAAATTGCGGTCTTGTTTCTTTCCCCCGCAGGTCTAGGTGAAGGAAGCTCGGCTTAAAGGGGAATCGCGGACTCATCTAGTTGTGATTATTACTAAATAATTGAAACACTTAGATAATATTTCATCATGATTAATAGTATGTATTATTTCACTGTTGAAGACATTACGGTTTGTAATATATATAACTATGCGATGTTTGTTTTAGATTACCATTATTCCTTGCACCCGAGAGCGACTTGGGTGTGGAGGGGCATTTCCTTATTTCTCCCACGACGAAGTACGGGGTGTCACATGCGTGGTGCGGCATCGCCGAGTATGACGTAGGATTTTCCGTCGTCAACAGGGAGGAGCTCGTCAAGATGCCCGGCGCCTGAGGCCCTAGGCAACCGGAAAAAGAGGATCGGGCAACAGACGTATGCACTATAGATGTGGTTGTCGCCACTAGTAGGGGCAACGGTACTGTTGATGGTGGTACTGAAGCCCCTGTAGTGGTGTTTTGAGCGATCCTTCCCAAGATCGTCATGATTTGAGAAATCTGGGCGGACTGGGCTTGCATCATTTGGGCTTGACTCTGAATCGTGGCTTGGAGTGCCTCTAAATAGGGTCCGCCACTGCTAGTTGTGTGGGAACGAACGTTGGTGTTAACAACGGTGTTGAGTGGTCCCTCGTCCCTTGAGGTTTCCTCGTTGGAAGGGGACCGCTCACCATCGCGAACAATTCCGTCAGATGACATTTCTGTATGTTTCGAAGGATTGAAACTCTGAAGATGCATGGTTCACGTCAGGTTCACCAAATTGTACTCATTGAATTCCCTCGGAGAGATCCAAGTGTGCACCTCAAGTAGAGAATGAGGACACAGAGAGATGTGGAGTGTGTGTAGGGAGAGAGCAAGAACTTTGAAACTGAGAGAGAGAGACAGCTTAATGGCAGAGCTTCGGTCAGTCTAGAAGATCTCGTGTAGCCGGGTAGCACTAGTTTGTTACTCGTGCGTCGCAACAGAGGGCTATCGATCATATATATAGTGGGGAAGTGACCGTTGTGAGGGGATTAATGCACCATTAATGGCGGCTTAATTGTAGCCCCCATAACGACACGTTCGACCGTGTATATAGGAATCGTTAGGCACCTGACCGTACATACCGGAGACCGTTATGAGGTCAAGCCGGGTTTATAGGACGTGGCCATTAAGTCTCTCAAAGCAGTTACAAAGGGTCGCGCGCGACGAGCCTTCCCCTAGCCTCCAAACCACTACGTCCCTACAAGTCCTGTGTTGGTACGTGGAGTCCCTGTCCTGCAGCCCCCACGTGGATAAGCATAGGTAGTTATCCGGTGTATATGGAGCACAACTGGGTGTGCGTACGACTAACATAGGTGTGAGATAAATCACCTTTGCCCATTCCAAAATGAGGGAATAATGATTAGTTGTGCTCAATAGTTTTGTAAGGAAAGCAAAAGCAAGAATTTGTTTCACAAAATCCCAATTAACCATGTCCAAGCTTTTTGACAGTCAATTTTAAGAACCAGACCTCCTTTCTTATTCTTCGTAAATCTGAGTGCGTGCGTGATTTCTTGTATAGTATGAACAGCGCCGCTCCACATTTTTTTATGCCCTAAGCGAACAATAAATTTGAGGCCCTATATATGTTTTTGTATAAATTTATACTTCCGAACTCATGTGTAGAATTTATCAAATTTCACATTATTTTTTTAAAACAAGGGACTCTAACTCTAATTACTAGTACTTATTTCCCTCGAGAAAAAAATTACTACTTCTAGATAATGCCTATCTGTATTGAACTTTTCTCGTTTGTTACCCACAGTAAACCTTCATTTCCATTATAAATAAAGTCACGTCAATGCACAAAACTATTTAAACAAAATACATATAAAATGAATTAGGAGACATGATCAATCTATATTATAGTATGAGTTTGCAAAAAAGTTAACTAATCTAATAATTTATCAAAATAATTACACGCACGTGTGATTGGCAAAAGATCAATTGTTACATAACGGAGAAAATCGTTCAAGCCGTTGCTGCTCAAATGGGGACAAATAAGTGAACCCTGTGGCACAAATGGACGAAAGCATTGACTAACAGCAGAAGTTTATTGAATAATATAGGACTTACAAGAAGTTATTATTATTGTGATCTTTTAAATCCAAATTTAGAGACTTATGATATCGAATTGGGATGAATTGACGAAAAATCACCATATCATTGTTACAAATATATTTTCAAATTAGAAAAATTAAATCAATGATTCTGAGAGTGTGAGACCAAATTATATTCAAGTCGGTTGTTTGAACAAGAACTGGGAATCTTTAATTTAAGGCCACTATTGGAGTGGACAATTGAGTTAAACGTTGATTTTTGAAAAAGGGATATGTTAAACGTCCCCTTTTTTCTTCACCCTTCAATTTCACCGTCTATGTAGATTTTTCTGATTAGTGCTACGATTATAGAGAAATCTTAAAATAAATAGGTATATCAATCATATCATGACACATCGGAGGTGAAATTAAAGGGTGAAAAAAAAAGTGAAGCATAGCGGCTCTCTTTGAAAAATTAGGGAGGAAGTAATTTGTATGTATAGTTGGAATGAAGTTTCCTCTTTTTTTTTTTTTTATTTAGAGAATGTTAGATGTTGGTTAGGATGTGTTCCTCCATGAGCTTACCAATCTGCTGTAAATGATTTGGGGGAGTTCCCTCTTGATTAATAGGATCTCTTCCTTTCTAAAAAAAAATTATTATAGAGAATAATGGTCGCATTTTTAGAAATTTTAGGACAATTTTTGGAAAGAGATAAATGATCACGATCTAGACAAGTTTGAAGTTTGAACGGTACAAAAGTAATTGATGCTCACTAATGGAATCTTCTATTAATATCAAAATTAATAATTAATAATAGTAATCGTGAAATGATTAAAGTACCCCTGTGTATCATAAAAATGGTGCCCCAAGGAGTCATGGTACCCTAAGCAGCAACTTAAATGGCCTAACACTAAGGCCGGCCCTGAGTATGAATATTATCAGTTGTGCTGCTACTCTTGACGGAAACTACTCTGGAAAGGTGATATGATTTTACTAAGAAACCGTTTGATTCTATAATGATAATTTTGAAATTACATTATAGGCCGAATCACAGGCTTATGGGTCTGAATTGCTGTATATTTTCATGATTATTAATCTTAGAGTTCCCACTCATACATGGATTAAACTTTGAAACTCTAAAGCTCTCCCGCGCAAAATTAGTAATTTTCAAACACTAGTAATTATCAAACATGAAACTCGTATGTGCAGGTGCCTTCCAAGACTTGAGATCGCCTAAGGAGGGCAGAAACATGAAACTACTGTGTTCATATCCCTTTGAGTAATCTATTTCCACCTAGCGTTCTCAACCTTCTACTTTTGAATAGGTCGTTGCATAGAATAGTTGGTTAGCAAGAAGTGTGTATTGGCAAATTTGAAAAAAAGGGAACATGTTTTTTTTTTTTTTTTTGAGGAAAAGGAACATGTTGAAGATAGCTAGTGAAAGCTCGAAGAAATTTGTATCACGTCTTAGGATATATAGTTATTGTGTACTTTATATATGGTAACACATTAATTGATATTAAATTGAGTTAATACATATAGTTGTTATCATATGGCAACTCGTTCGCGCGCGTAGTGTGGCGCTTTTGTAGGCGCGCTTGCTATAATTAATAATTTCTTTTCCGTTTTTAGTATGACGGTTATTTTCGGTTACTGAAGGGTTGTCTTGTTATAAAGTATAAACAGTCACAACAGTTATGAACAAACACAACCTTTCTAAAAAGAACATATTGATGTTCTTTCGTGTACTATAAATAAGACCAAACTCCAGCAGATTAGATATCGGTTTCAATCATAGTTTCACATATGATTTTTAAGAACTTCTGTAGATTGCTGGCTGTAGAACCGACGCAACCTGTTGTATCCTAGAAGGGAATCGCCAGAACCCGGCAGCATAGTGGATCGATTTATCCCTTAAAGACAACGTTCAAAGTGCCTCAAGTTGAATATTTCCTTCATCTATTTTCTTTAGCGTAACAAACAATTTTGGGAAAAATCAGTTGATGCTCTGCAGGTTTTTCAAAAATGTTATTATGCAGTTATGGAAAAAAGGTGGAGCAAGTAAGACAAAGTAAAAGATTCTCAGCAGACACGAGCTGGAAAACATTAACGGGCAGTAAGTCTAAAAACAATGGGCAATGTTCAAGCCTTCCTTAATAGTTAATACATCATTGGACTGAAGTGGCAATTACTGCACTTGATAAGAGATTTGAAAATGACACTACTTGCTTTTGTAACTGTTAGATGAGGAAGAAAGTTTTAACATCTTTATTATTCCAGGATAGCGGAGCAAGAGAAACTAAAGGCCTACACTGTTGAGATAGATGGAATGAAAGACCATCCCCTGGTTACCCTCAGGGTGGAAATTTTGGAATGGTGTACGGTGGCACACCAAGGGACACTTGTAGCAATCAAAGAGTACAAGTCAACTGCTCCATACATTTACTACAAGGTATTGTCACATTAAACTCATATAAACATATTCACTAAATATATAAATTGACAGGCTGAGAAGGCATTCTTCATTCGTCAGATTGATTACAAAGGGAAGAACTGTTTGTCTCCCATAAGAGATGAAGGACATGGCAAACTAGTATTTGAGTATGCCCCAAAAGTTCTATCCACGAGCATGAAAGGTATCTCGCGATTCATATCATTAAGTTACTGATATTACTCTGTGAAGAGTAAGCAGTAAGTTATGATACTCAGAGGTTCGAGTCTATTTTTGTGTGTTTGGCGAACAATTCTTGTGTTGATTTTATTAATGTCAGGTGATCAGTAATTCTTATAGCAAACTTACCTCTCTCCATCCGATATAGTGTCATCCTCATTCATTCATCAATTGCTTCCTACATTATATAGGAAGGAGAGCGGAGTATTTTAGAGCATTGTAAAATGATGTAATGTAAAGGAAGGATTATGATATATATAATTTGAGTCTTATATTGGGAACATTTTAAAATGCAGTTCAAACATAAAGACATGAAATTCCTAGGCATTAATTTTCTCTTTCTCGTGCTTGCCCAGAACATTCTTTTTGCTACTTCGGAAAATAAAATTAAGAAAAACCAACACAAAGTTCATTTACCTAAATATGCCCATACATAGCCTATCAGTAATGACGAGGACTTTAGCCATCTCAATTCTCAATCATCTCATACAAAAACTTAACATGATCAGATTGTTCTACACCCAGGTTGGCCAGTGCATGCTCTAGGTTGCTAACATTGAGGGAAAGTTCTATCAGGTTTCTCCCCAGGAAGGTGAATGCTAGGGCTCATAATTAGTGTTGTAACAGAACTCCTGTTTCAGAGCTCTGGTACCAGTTTGTTATAACTCGAGGGTATTCGAGCAAGAACGATATAAAGCAAAACAAGAACGAGACAGATATTTAACGTGGTTCACTAACGAATTTGGAACGAACCCGCTAGTTACCTTCACAGCCAGAAACCGATATTTTATTGAGAAGAGAACCCGATTACAATGCACGTCGTGGCCACAACGGCCACGGCGGCCACCCCGAAACAACCCACCCGACACACAAAACAAAATCTCTCAAGCACAAATCAAACCCGTGTGTACTGTGGATTACAAACCAAAGGCCAAGCCTTTAAATAGTAACACCATGTCAGTGAAGTTTCCTATTCTCTTTGGTAACATGCTGCCAAAGTTATGGAACTTTGACCCTACTACCAAAAATAAGAAACTTCCAAAAGATGCCACCGCCCTAAATAAATTTTTGCTGACTTTAATTCAAGTCAACCCAACAAATCTCCACCTTGACTTTAATCATCTCAGCAACCCGAAACCGGAACCTGATGTTCTCTCCTCAAACCTGAACCGGATGCGTCTCCCAGATCCAGAAACGGGCACGCCTCCCCAAACAGATATTTCGCAGCTGATGCGAACCCAAATCGCCAAAGCGCTTCTCCAACTAGCGTTCCTGCAACGAAATCGCCCGATGCGGATACACTTCCAGAAATAGAAACAAGTGCTCCACCCAGAACCAGACTCGAATACATTCACTGAGAAAGCAGGACCGAAAGTATTCCTGATGCGCCCAATTGCGCTTGAAAGATGCACCATGACAGAATGCCCATACATTGCTACCTGACCAGATGCACTTAGCGATGAACGCCCCAACCGTTTTCATGCCCGATGCACCCCGTATACCTGAGATGTGCCAGATGCTCGTAAGAAACACAGTGCATCAGATGCGAGCTCAATTGCGTGTCATGGTACACGCTCCAAACCAAAACAGATGCACGCCAGAACAAACTCGTGCATAATGCGCGCCAGAACCAGGATCAGATGTGCGTGCCAGAAATCTCACGCGCCAGATGTTCCATGATGTTGCTCCAACTCCAACGAGTTCCTGCAACGCATGATCCAGAACCAGATTCAATTCACACGCCAGATGCTCCATGCCAGGAGCCAGATTGTGCCTGAACGTCAATCGCCAGAACGCCAGATGCGAGTGAACCTCCAAATTCGCCCCAGTACCGAATGCATGCTGGATTTTCCAGATCCCTTGCACGCCAAATCAGATGCGCGCCAGATTGCTCCGACAGAAGCCCGGATAGCCCCCTCCACGGGGCTTCAGATGGTGGGTGTACCTGCTTCTCTCTCACGCAGAGATTGATCTTGATTGCCAAACCAGACATCGTTCTTGGCGGAATCTCGAAATTCAACCTCCCGATAGCCTGCTCCACCTGAATAGCGAAACCCTAGCTTTGAGTTCCACTAAACGTGAAACCCTAGATCTTGGCTCCACCTAGATCTTGAAACCTGGCTATGATACCATTTTGTTATAACATAACTTTTGTTTTAGAACTCTGATACAAGTTTATTGTAACCTGTGGGTATTTGAGCAAGAACGATGTCACGAAAACAAGAACGAGACAGATATTTAACGTGGTTCACTAACGAATTCGCAACGAACCCGCTAGCTACCTCCACGACCAGAACCAGATATCTTATTGAGAAGAAAACCCAATTACGGTGCACGCCGTGGCCACAACGGCCAGGGCGGCCACCCCGAAACAACCCACCATACACACACAAAAAAAGCTCTCAAGCACAAATCAAACTCGTGTGTACTGTGCATTAAAAACCAAAGGCCATGCCTTTAAATAGTAAAACCATGTCAGTGAAGTTTCCTATTCTCTTTGGTAACTTGCTGCCAAAGATATGGAACTTTGACCCTACTACCAAAAACAAGAAACTTCCAAAAGATGCCACCGCCCTAAATACCTTTTTGCTGACTTTGGGGGGGTTTGGTACCATCTTTTTTTGTCTGTTAAGACAAAATCATCTATTTTGCTTTTTGGACTTACACCAAAGGTTTGGTATCAACTTTTTTCAGGATCTTGTTTGCTTTTGGCTTTTGGCTTCTAGTGTGAAATGAGGAGAAGAAAAAAGGTGGATTTGAGTAGCTTTTTTGTGTCTATTTTTCCTCAAACAACACAAATGACAATAATGTCCTCATCAATCAATTGTTATTACTCCTTTTTGAAAGTCAATAAATAGATAAAAAGGGCATGTTAGTAACTTTCACTAAACAACAAAACTGTCACATCACTGACTTTTTTATGATATCAACTTTTTTACCAGACCCATCTTTAGCTTTTGTGTCACAGACTTTTCTCACGCCATCTTTTTAGACAACTTAAAATTCAAAAAGTTGATACCAAACCCACCCTTTAATTCAAGTCAACCCAACAATTAGTCAACTAGGATAAGAGCAATAGAAATTTTGATAGTATCCATGTTTTTGTTCTTCATTTAAGTAATGATCTTGAGTTTGGGGCTGATCACCCCAGTTTTGATTAATAAAGTATAAATCTCCTTATCAAATAAATAAATAAATGACTAATGATAAACTTCAAGTTTGAAAACGTTGACTAATAGTTTGGTATGGCTTGTAATAAACTTTTAATCAACTATGAGCTTTTAATCTTTTTTTGATAAGCTTTTAATCTCTTTTGAACTTTCTTAACGTGTTTTATATAGATACTAGAAAATGACCCGTGCCCGTAGGGCACTCACAAAAGATATTATTTGACTTATTAAATTTATTCTTGAGATGATAAATGAATTCGAATCTATTTAGGTTCGTGTCATGAGATAATTAAATATTACATCCAAAATTTAATGAGATTTTCTCAAAAAGAAAATATTAATGAGATGTGATAGAGATTTTTTGAAATAGAGATAATATCTTATCTCAGATTTATTTTATCTAACTTGATTTTTTTAACTTGTTTCTAAGAAAGAGAAATGATTAATCAAATCAACGCACCAAAATGTCTCAAGATATTTTTAGAGAATGGATGACTTGGATCTTCTCATTGACATTTTTGGAGGGAAACATCTAGCTGATTTATCATATAGATATTTTTGTGTGAGTTTTTTTATTTTGAAGTTTGTAAAGATTATCAAATTGTTGCATCATTTTACTAATCGAAGTATCAGGTCAAAGTGACACTATGAATAGCGATAAAAGTCAAAATAAGAAGAAAATGGCGAGAAGGAGGTAGTACATAAGTAGTCTCTCTTGACTATTCCATCCTTACAACTCCGCCCAAAATCGCAAAGCAAATTCCAGTCAACCCAATGATCTTCACAAACCTATCAGTACCCTCCATAACCTTGCAACTGCCAAGCCTTTGCCTAATTGATGCTGTTTGCGACAAATGAACAAACAGAGCGTCAGGAGCTAGGGTCTTTTTCAACACTCTTGGGGAGCGCACCCACAAATACAATTTCTCCTTTTAAGAGAGATTCGGCCTTCGATGCAGAAACCACAACACTTCTTAAGGCTCTTAAATGGCTTTCCTCTAAAAGCTACCTTAATGTGGTGGTGGCTACATATTGTGCCTCGTTGACTCATACTCTCCTCAAGCGTACCCAGGGTATTCCAACGTAAACCTATTCAGAGACATCTTTCAGCAAATTACTTGCTTTGTGAAGCTGAACATTCAAAAAGTTCCTTGATGTGAAGTGATCGATCTTGACCGCATAGCTAAGCAGACTTTGAGATAGACTAGACATCTGACTAGATCACGAATTGGCTAAACCCCAATTCAAATTTTACCTCATTGTATGCAATTTCTTATTGATATAAATTCTGCATTTCTACTCAAAAGAAAAAGCTGGTACTAGTAGGAGGAGGAGGGAAGTAGGAAGTAGCAATTAGGTATGAATTATCATTGCCTAGAATGAGTGAGATTATGTATTTCATCATTGTCTGGATCATGAAAATGGGTGCGAGCTCAAATGGTAGAGCATTTAAAAGCCCCAGCATAAGGTCCCGAGTTCAAACCCGATAGACGGCAAACATGTAAGTCTATAAAAGACATAGTCTGGATCATCATAATAAAATCTTCATATCCTAGCCTATTCATAAGCATTACATATTTCCTTTTCTTATTTTGGCTAGAAAATATTTTGCTTGCACAGAAACCCCCTTCCTCTTCGATGGGATTCCGGATTTTCAATAGAATTTTTCCTATAGCGCTTTCGTGGCACTTTCGTTGTGATCATGACACATCATTGCAGAGATATCCAATGGATATTCTCTCCATCAATCTAAATTCAAGTTTTACTCCAAAGAATAAAAGCACGCAATATGCACTAAATGTTGATAAGATTTGGATTATTGTAGAGTCAAGATCTGTTGGATGTCTCCGCGAAGATATGTCATGATCACAATGAAAATGACACCAAAACGCTATATGAAAAACGCTATAGAGAATCTGGACTCCTTCTACACACTCAATTTTTCACTAGCTGGTGGATGTTCATCATCAATTTTTGGAGTTTTCAAGAGGTGTATTTTACATATGGTATAGGTTAGTCGTGTTGTAACATTCCTGCTTGTGGGAAGGATGAAAATGTTTGAGTATGCCTGGATGTAAGCTGTAAGAAAAAATTTGACAGAATTATAAGCTTTTTTATTTGCGCGGGGGAGGGGTAATAAAAGACAAGAATGTTCAACTTACGTTAACAAACACCTATAAACATTGCTTATGAATGTACATTATATAATAACTTTACTTCATAGGAGAGTCATGTTACATGGACAGAATATTGGACATAAATCTGGACATAATTTGTAATGTAGTAAAACAAAATCACTACTAAGGAAAGCAAATAGATGTTAGCTCGACGTTTGAGCTTTTGAAGCTCCTGCATGAGGCCCCGATTTCGCACCTTACTATATGATATAATTAATAAAAAAACACTACCAAGAAAATGCCAAACCCCTAAGAAAAGTTGAAAACTTTTTTCTTTTGAAACTCCAACTATTAAACTAGAAAATTACAGCGAGGATTTATCTAGAAACCAAGCATGATCATGATTGCATCACATATCTTCTATCTCGATATTCATCCCCGTTGAGTGAGGTGTTGGGCAGGTTAGTTATTGTCTCGAGGCGTCCATTTCCATTGTATCTTCTCGATGTTCTTCGACTTCTCCCAAATTCGCAGACAAATTTCGTCCACCAGTGATTTATCTTCCGTTTGATGGAGATTGTTGTTTCCAGCTTGAGTGATTAATGTTCTGAATCTCCTTCAACCTCGATGTTCTTGATGTTGAGCTCCAAAGCTGGATCAATTACCCTTTCTAAAGCCATGGTGTTGACTTCTTTGGCTCTGTTTCCCCATCTCAACCTTGTATCCACCACTATTATAACCTCACTGTGATGAATCAAGATGAATGCGCCGGCGCCGGCCTTCCGATCGATGTAAGACCAGGCGCCATTGAACTGCAATTTTGAGGGGATTTCAAAATCTTGGTAGCCTGTTGTTCGACGGCGCTTGAAATCTAGTCTGAGTGAGTTGAATCAACAAGATCCGACATGGATAGTCAACATAAACACCAACATCAACATAAACGAGATTTCAACGGCGCCATCTTAGCGGATAAGAGACGCGTCTCCATCAAGAAGACGATTTTGGGAGACTTTCCTTGGACGAGGTTTTGAAGATAAAGAGTGTTACGGAGGTTCCCGAACCCTCATGCGTTTTAAGTGATATCACTCATTGTGCTTGGCAGGATTGCACTGCAGTCGCCGTCATTGATGCATCAAAGCTCTTTTGGGCGTCTACATTCCTTTCTGACCTTTGTTTTCATTAATTGAAACACCCAGTCTATTAAGACTATTACCGAATTTGTTCGTACTTAATTTATGTTGAATATTGTCCCTAGGAGCCGCTGATATGAAGCAGTCAAATTTTGTTAACTTTTGTCCTAGTTTTTTGCTAATTTTTAGGGATATTTAGTTCCTCAACAGCAGCATATTTTGTTGCTATTTTTATGTTTTTTGTTATGTTTTTCCTGTATAAATAAGTCCATTGATGATCAATGAAAATATATCACAGTTTATGCCCAAGTCATATTATGTGCTAAACTTTTCTTTAAGCTCTCTCCATAAAAAAAACCAACAATGTGGTATCAGAGCATCCATATCTTAAGAGACCTGTGAGGTTGTGAGAGCAACCACTGTCCTCAAAAAATCTTCTTCTCCTTTGTCAAAACAGAAAAAGCCTACAACCAGTTCAGAATGAGTTCAGAGGCTTCGTAAAATGCAACAGCACCACCAATGTTTAATGTGACGAACTATCAAATGTGGAATGTCCGCATAGAAGCCTATCTCGATGCGAATGATCAGTGCGAAAAAGCAGTAGAGACATAATGCGAAGTTCCTCCGTTGACGGACAATCCAAATATGAATGTCCAACAAGCAGAGGAGTTATTTTAACTCCACTCAAAGTTCATAACCATTCCCATGCCCATGACCCATAACCATATCCATGCCAATATCCATGCTAATGACTCATGCTCTATGCCTTATGTCTACTTTTATTTTTCAAATAAAATTTAGCAGCTCTAGAGACAAGAGGGAGTGTTGAATATTGTCCCTAGGAGCTGCTGATATGAAGCAGTCAAAGTTTGTTAAATTTTGTCCTAGTCTTTTACTGATTTTTAGGGATATTTTAGTTCCTCAACAGCAGCATATTTTGTTGCTATTTTTATGTTTTTTGTTATGTTTTTCCTGTATAAATAAGTCCATTGATGATCAATGAAAGTATATCACAGTTTATGCCCAAGTCATATTATGTGCTAAACTTTTCTTCAAGCTCTCTCCATAAAAAAACCAACAATTTCCTATCAAAAATATCAAATTGGTAGGTTGTTCCCTTCTCTGATGGTGTTGCGGTGTTTTCTATTTCCATGTTTGAATCCGACATCGACGTTCCTTTTTCCAGCAAAGGTACAGAGCCCCGACCAAAAGCCTCATTATGCAGATCTGATTCTTCGTTGTAAGGACCAGCATCTACTATTGTATCACTGGAAGAACCCTTGTAGTCTCCTTCCTGATTATTTCTATTGTTCATCCTTGACATAGACCTTCGGGATTTTGACTTGAAGACCTGCCAATCACCAAACCCCTGGTCTTCTGACTCCTTCTCCGACTTCATCTTGTGATCGCACAGATCAGTGTGTTGTGTGAAACACCCACACCAAGCGCATACACTAGGGATTTGTTCGTAGACATAATCTAACAATATTTTATCGTCAATAACTTGAATATAACCTCCCCGCTGCAGCGGTTTAGCGATAACAAAGCTGGCTCTCGCCCTCATTGAGTCATTGTAATATTCTCTTATCAGTGTTGAGAACTTCGCCCAATCTGCTTTATTGCTTTTGTCAAATCAGTCTCGGTGGTACTTAACCTGAACACACAAATCAGTGTCACTTAAGACCGTATATTCTATTTTTGATCCGACAAGCCATGGTTTGAGAACAAGTATGTTTTCATCGAACACCCATGGAGCACCCTCTAGAACTTTCTCCATAGCCGCATTTGATGGGAGCTTGAACACAAATCGGTTTGAAGAAGCTTCGTGAATACAGACACAATTTTCTTCAAACCAAATCTTCCCAAAGAGGTTTTTCATGGCCCATATACTAGTCCTAGAGGGAAGCAAAAACATACTGAGCAAGCAAGGAGCGAGAACTCCACAATAACTTTCCAACACCTATCCCGTCCAAATACCACTACTGCTTGTTCTTCCGGTGACAAAGGGGGGCAGAACGTGAAGAAGAGCTCGCCATTGTTAACGAAGTTCACTGTTCCGATCTTCGATCAAAAGAATCGCCAACCCTAGGTTTCGAGGAACCCGGACCTCAGTATTTACTTTTCTAAAAAAGTTTCAAATATTTTAGGGCTAGTTTGGTAGTGCTGTGGTGTTTTAGAAAGTTGTTGTGTAGAAAGTACTTTGAGAAAACTGCTGTGAAATCTACCCGAAAAGTGTTTGGTAAATTCCGTATTTTAGCTGCTCCGGAAAAGTATTTTTGACATTTTGTGTTTGGTAATTATTGTTTTGGAGTTGTTACTGTCGAAATGACAATATCAGGCATGAAATGATAAATAGTGTTATTACAATAAATAATTATTGATATTTATTAACGAATAAGAATGTCAAATAATACATTTATCGAAAAGCAGGTCCTGGAAAGCAACCCCTCCCCTGCTTTTCAAAAGCTGTTGTGGAGAAGCAAATGCTTTCCTAAAAACAGGAAAAAAATAAATTTATCAAACATATTAAGGGCTAGTTTGGGAATGCTGTGGCGGTGGTAGAAAGCTGCTGTGTGAAAACACAGTAGAAAGCTGCTGTGAGTTCTTGATAAAATGTTGTTTGGTAAATATTACGTAGAAGCTGCTGTGAAATATTGATATAGTAATTTTGTGTTTGGTAAAATCAACTGTGAAGTTGCTGTGAGAGGGTCAAATGACAAAAAAATATGACACGTGTCATTTCCGGAAAGATCTATTTTTTTAAAAAAATTGTAAGGTCAAAATCGGTTGTAGATAAATTATTGAAAAGCACTTTTTGGAAAAGCATCTCCCCCCTTGCTTCCTGAAAACTGCTGTGGGACAGCAGAAACTGTCCGGATAAGCAGAAATTTTATTTTTACCAAACACACTAAAACTGCTTCTGCTGTCGAAAAGCAGCTGTGCTGCCAGCAGAAGCATTCCCAAACTCACCCTAAAACTGCTTTTAGACTCGAAAGTAGCGTTCTAGAAAGCAGACATTACCAAAGGAGCTCTTAGTCTCCTTTAATACAGAAAATAATAAACATAGTGATATCTACTACTACAAAGGAGTGAAGAAGATCATCAACAATAGTACTATTTTATATAATTCTGGTAATATACTTTTTGTTTTTCCATCAAAGCGTTAGCTAAATCATTCTCCAAATAAATGCTAGAAAATGTTTAAACTACTTTTTTTTTAAGTGACATAAATATTGAAGATGACTCCCTAAAAGAATGTCTCATATGCAGCTAGGGTGGTAGCTAAGTGGTAGAGCGTTGGAAGCTTGTGCATGAGGTCCCGGTTGAAGGCAAAACAATTTTTCAAAAAGAAATGTCTCATACCAGTGGAAAAATCCGATAAAATCTGAAGTCGGATAACCACATACCTCTGCGAAATCCGACCTTCTATAGGCAGTGCTTGCTCCGATTATTATTATTCCAATAAGACTATAAGCTACGACTATTATTATTACAATAAGGAGTTCCGTACAACGTTACAGGAAAATAAGATCTTAAATTATATTGGAGATGACTCCCTCAAAGAAAGTCTTATACTATAACATTCGAACAAGGGTGAGGAATGGGAATCAGATAAAGTTCATTCTTTCTCCTCACTGTGATACCAAACGACTCTGTCATATCAAATTCTTCCGTCCTTAATTTTCTCGGAAGTTCCCAATCGAAATGGAACAACAATTGTGCCAGTGGAAGCTCTATGTTTGGGATAGCATAAGATATCCCAGGACACATCCTTCTCCCAGCACCAAAAGGGATGTAGTCGAAGGTAGAACCTTTGAAATCAACTCCACTATTCAGAAACCTGTCCGGATTAAATATCTCTGGTTCAGCCCAATGTATTGGATCTCGTCCGATTGCCCATGTATTAACAATGACTTTGGTCTTAGAAGGAATAGCATATCCATTGATTTCACAGTCCTTGTTGCACTCTCTTGGGATGAGAGGAGCTGAAGGGTGTAGCCTTAAGGTTTCTTTGATGATCAGTTTCAAGTAAGTCAGTTGATGTAGACGCGATTCATCAACATTTCCTTTTGTTCCAAAGACGGCTCTTACCTCTGCTTGAGCTCTTTGCATAACTTGTGGGTTTTTCAGCATCTCAGAGATTGCCCATTCTAGCGCCGTTGATGATGACTCGCTCCCGGCACTAAACATATTCTGTATGGGGATTAAATAATGTGTTAGTTTCTTCTACTGGTCAACCAATAATGGCCCAGCTTGTGGACAGTGATATTTTCGATATTTAGAATATGGTTCTTTACTCGTGGTTGAGTTGAAAATTGGGGTTTATCCCTTTTCTTTTCAACCAGAAGTTTGAAAACTCAGATACTAAAAATAGCAGATATCTCTCGTTCTCAAACATACCCAATATGTTAGTTGGGGTTAGTAGATATGCACAGTTTTAAAGAAAGATTGATATATAGAGGGAGCTACTTGCTATGTTTTTCCAGAATTTTCCTAGTTGCCTTTAGGGGTCATTTTGACTAACTAATATTGCTACGACAGTTTGCCAATGTGTTCATTAATATTATAGTGCTAAGATAGATCTAAAATTTTATGAAAAGATTTAACACATTTTCGAATCATATCGTTAGCTAAATTAGTCGGTCAGATTGACCCCTAAAATTAACTGGAAAGATTCTGGTGAAACAGAGAGTAGTAATATATAGGATGAGAGACTAACATGGATAACTGCTTTGAGATTGTCATCTGTTAATGGTATTTGAAGGTCTCCATGCTTCTGAATCCTTAGAAGAACATCAACAAAATCCTCCAATTCCCTTTCCTTCGTCTCTCTTCTTCCTTCCCGCTCCTTGTGCTCATCCACAATCGCTTGCAGCACCTTATCAAACCTTTTTCGCACCTTCTCCATCTTATTTCTCACCCCAGTAAGCCCTTGAAGAAGTTTCGAAGACGGGTACATGTCCGTGATGCCAAAGCCTCCAGTTGCAGCTACAAGTGTCTTCACCATTGACATATACTCATCTTGATGTATGCTTCTCTTCCCAAAAGCAGCTCTAGCAGTAATCCCATAAGTCAGTGAAAAAATCCTCTTACTAAGGTTGATTTCTCCTCCTCCTCTAGCATCTGCTAAAACCGAGGTGATCATATTCAAGACCTCCTCTTCCCTGATTTCACGGAAAGTTTGGACACGCTGAGGGCTTAGGAGTTCCATTGTGCAGATTTTGCGCAGTTGTTTCCAGTAATCGCCATAGGGAGAAAAGATTATGTCACTGGAGTTGTAGTATAGGATCTCGGCAGCTAGTTGGTAGGGCCTGTATGCAAGGGAAGATCCATGAATTCCTTACAGTGGGGGTAAATCAAAAATTAAAACAATATATATAAAGGTAAAAATATTAATTTTGTAAAGCTGAATGGGGGCTAGTAAATTGAAAAAAGTTAACAAAATAAGGGTAAAAATGACATTTCTCAAAGTAGATCCGCCCTTGCCTGTAAGCGAAGATGGTGTCGTGTGTTTTCATAATCTCGGTCGCTGTTTCTGGTGACGAAGCTACGACGATTGAGATTTCGCCTAGTTGTAGGTGCATCAGCGGACCGTGTTTTTTGGCTAGGTTCGCGAGAGTGCGATGGACTAGTGGACCGGCTGCTAACTGGTGCATGTTTCCTACTAGAGGTAATTTCCATGGTCCTGGTGGAAGATGTGAAGAGATGGACCTCTTGGATTTGTATGTTATGGTAGCTTTTAGAACTACCATGAACAATAAGAAGAACAAGAAGGAGGAGGTGATGAGCATGGGAATTGAAGAAAACTGAAACATCATTAGATAGGGACACTGACGAATGAAAAGGAATGTTCAAGGACTGTCCTTACAAGGAATATTTATAGAGCTTAAAGGGAAGAAACAGTGGTCTAGTAGAGAATTAAATTAAGCCTAATCATAGATTCCACAATAATAGAGACACCTTGTTGCTAATATATTGTATGCAACAACTTAATGGAGAGTGACTAATAATATGGTGCACAATGCCATGGGTGTGGGTTGTTCTCGGCCAAATGACGTAAATCTGATTCTTTCTTATCTCACTTCACTTTTCATAATATCATTCAACTATTTTATACGTAGATTTTGCATTTTCACTACGACAAAGGCATTTCAGAAAATTGAAAATTCACAGGCAGCTACAGATATTTAATAAGACGTCATTTGCTCAACGTAGCGACACTGAACGCAATCTTGTATGACATTATTGTTCTAGCTCTTCCAAAAAAAAGTACGTAGGAGTAGCAGTTGCAAATTCATTTCATTTCACGTTCACTACGTTTTGGTCATAGATGTCGGCCTAAAAAATCATAGATGTCATTGTCATGCTTACATTTGTATATCTTAACATGAGAGGTATTCGGACTAGAAAAGAACAATCACTACCTGGTTTCGTGGAGGATAAGGTTTACAATTAAACGTCTTCTTAATGATTGCGCTTAGATGATTGGAAACACATGCCAACAACCTTAATTTCATTTTGATTCCTCGGAAAATCCCAAACAACCTTGAGTAGTTTAGTGACTCACAAAGCATAAAATAGAATCTTTTAGATGGCTGCTTTTAGTGTTTAGCATTCAGTGTTTTTTGTTAAGGTAGTTGGCATCTTACTCTATATTATTCCAATCTTGAAAATTTTTGAAAAAGTTTTCATGATCTTGAAAACCTTTAAAAAAAAATTAAAAAAATAAAAAATAAAATAAAACCTTTGAAAAGGATTTCATGATCTTTTGCTGGTTGTACTCGCGGCTTTCACAATTCCCTGAGATCAAGATAATTCTCTCTCTTCAATTGTGCTTTAATATTAGTTGTTCTAAAATAAAATATATATTCATTTTAAGAAAAAATAAAAATGATAATAAAATATTTTAATTGTTCATTGTGGCTACAACAAAATTTGTAATATATTTTTTCACACTACCCTTAGTTATGGACGGATTGATCATAGCATTTCTACCACGTTTTGATATGTTTGTTTAAGATTATTTGCTTTCAGTTTATATGGTAATTAAAAACGTATTTCTATAATAACCGGTCTCCTTTGACTTGACGTAGTTTTTATTTCTTTTTTATTATTGAATTGTATGGATACAGGTCGGAAAAAGTCAATTCATATATTTAGACTTATTTGAGCGGGTGTGCCTCAAATTTCAGAAATGTTAGTTCTGAGAGAAGCGGTATAAATTACACTTATTGTGTATATATATGTGTATTATATTATATAATAACGGCATCTCCAATAGATCATGCATATCAACATCTTATGCAAAATAAAAAGGAGTTCGTAAAAAAATGGACTCCAACAGAACATGCAAACTGGGAGGCAAAATACAAAAACACAAAAGCCTCGCCACATTTCGACCTCTCTCATCCACAATTCATTAGTTGCACGTGATTTAAGTGAATATTAAATAAAAAATTATATTTTACATAACTTTTACATAATACTGTTGGAGTAGGACTGTTTATGCAAAATGCAAAATACTACTTTTTGTATTATTTGCATTACAATTGCATATCACTGATGGAGATGCCCTAAGAAGTTTTTAGTGAATGAACATGAAACCTTATGGTTGAGGTGATTTTCTTTTAAGTATGAAGAGTGGCACATCAATTTAAGGAACGTCATGCAATGCTACGTACAACTTGCTACAAACACCATGCGGTTTATGTCAGTCTTGAAGCACGCTTAGGGCATCTCCAACCCATGGGGAAAGGGATGGAGATGGAATGCTATGGGGATAAATTTTATCTTGGGTGTGAGATGGTTAGGTGGAATTTTTTCATCGACATCCCCTCTCCCCCCCCCCCTCTCCCCTACATTGAGTGGTTAATTAATTTAATATTTGATAAGATTAATTACACTTAGTAATATTTTATGATTATATTATGTATTTGTTTTATTATTATATTATGTATATTCACCGCTTTACTCGTTTTCTTATCTACCTCAAAACCCAAACATAATTAATCCCCTCTTATAATGCAGTAGATTACTAACATACTTGCACAACTCTCATTCCAATGGTGGAGTTCATCATCGAGCTGCGACAAATGATGTTTGGGGAAAAACAAGTAATGTTGTCTATCCTAAAACAGTAAACATAATCGATCCCCTTATTATGCCAAGCAAGGATATCAAAAATAAACTTGCATCATGATCCAACAAATATATCAAAACAGATTGGGAAGTTAACTAACATGATACAAAAGATGCATTTATTAAACCAAAGAAGGATATCAAAAATAAAATGGCATTGTAATTCACAAACATACTAAAATAGTTGGGAAGTTAACTAACATGATGTAAAGTATGCATTTATTAAACCAAGTAAAGATATCAAAAATAAAATTACATCGTGATCCACAAACATACCAAATCGGTTGGGAAGTGAACTAACATGATGTAAAAGATGCATTTATTAAACCAAGCAAGGATATCAAAAATAAAATGGCATCATGATCCACAAACATACAAGAATAGTTGCGAAATTAACCAACATGATGTGAAGGATGCATTATTAAACCAGGTAAGGATATAAAAAATAAAAAAAAAAAAAAATTGCATCATGATCCACAGAAATACAAAAACAGTTGGGAAATTAACTAACATGATGTAAAAAGATGCATTTATTAAACAAAACAAGGATATCAAAAATAAAATTGCATAACGATTTACAAACATAGCAAACAGTTGGAAAGTTGAATAACAATATGTAAAGGATGTGTTAGGGAAAATTCCAAAACTTAATTTATAATTATATTTATATTTTTATAATCATAATTGAGATGTTATTATTTTTCTATTTGTAACTCTCACATTATTGTATTTAAAATGAAATATTTGGTATAAATGATTACTATTAGTATGGCGGTTACTATTATTTTAATACCACTACTATTACAAGGGAGTTACTATTTGATGTTTGTATATATACACTATTTTAGAGAAGATGTAATTATAGAGAGAATGAGAAAGTGTGAACTACCAAATATGTTTAAGTATTTTATATATACTACGTATTTTGCTTTGGGCAACTACGGTTCGTGACGGTTCACAAGTCCTACAACCGGCGTGACGCTTGTAGGAGCTGCCTCGAGTGTGGGTTGAATCCTACTTCGTAGCATACTGATAGCACCCTCACGTGGGGAGGATCTACGTTGTAGGACAATGTCATACATAACATGCCTCTCACACCCATGCCAGCGAATCCAATTTACATTATGTTGATTTATTATTGTTTTATTGTTTATAGTATCTCTAACAAGACTACTGTTTTGATTTCATGATGTGTATTTCGATGCAGATGAGTAACAATCTACAACGCAGATGCCTTAATCTTGTACTTGCAGAAAAACTATTGATCTCAAAGCTCAATGATATTTGCAAGGAGAAAAATTCAAACCGCCCACATCAGGCTTGATATCTCAAACTTTGCTTCTAATATTTTGTTAATACAAGAAAGATTCAGACTTTGTTGTTCAAGAAAAATATGTTTATCTGCTACGAGTTTGCCACTATGCGACATAGAACTTTTAAGATTAGTAAACTAAACCGGGAAAAATATATATTAAAACCTTGTTCTAGAATACAACATAGTTAGTGCACATTATTAGAGAAATTAAGAATTCAATTGTTACATTATACTTCTCTTACATGCATGCAATGTTATGATTTTATATGTGATATTTTCTCAAAGTAGCAGTTTCTTTCATCCTATACCATTTATGAGGTAAGTAATGTGCAGTATAGAGGAAACATGACTTCTCTAGACTTTCTGCTTCTTCCACAAATTTAAGCATTCCCAAATTTTATAAAGGTGGATTCTATGTCTTTGAAAATTGTTGCTTTGCATGACATATCAAATTCCTCTGGGTACTTCTAAAAAGACTTCATATGAAAAAAAAAAAAAAGAAGAAGAAGAATAGGTATGTTGTGAGTACATTTTGAGCAGAACTCTATTGAAGAAAAGTTGTACTTGATCTTGATAGTAAGACTAGTAATTTTCCTTTTGGTTGTTCTGTATTTAGAATATTGTTCTAAAATAATATTCTTTTATGCATGTCTGCAAACAAAAGGACATTTGAAATCTCGTCACGTTATAATCGCTCAATGATAACATAAAAAGTTGAATTACATTTTGTAACTTCCTTTTATTATTATTATTATTATTATTATTATTATTATTATTATTATTATTATTATTATTATTATTATTATTATTATTATTATTATTTGTTGTTGTTGTGTAGTTTCCAAGGTTACAATAAATAAACCTAACATGCTTGTAATTGGATGATGAGTAACATAACCTCATACAATTTCTATAATTTGGAACAAATATAAATTTGTTCTAACTAATCTGTCAACTAAATCTCTCTTCTTTGATAGTTAAGTTCTTATCATGTTTAAGGGACTTTATCTTGAAGGCCACAGAGGTATGTTAAGAGTTCATATTTAGCGAAAATTCAAGGAGAAAAAGTTTACACGTGACTCTAGCATAATTTCTCTTACAGTTATATTTTAATTAATCTTTTATCATGTTTATAAAAATATTATTCTTCTTATATGGTGTAGAAAAGAAAGGTCTTAATTAGCATGTCAGTTACAATTCCACTACATTATTTTCATTAAATGCTTAAATAAAGTAAATTGTGTAACTTATTTTTCTCCATTACAGCTATATTTCATTGTGTAATAATAAGTATTATTACATCAAAATTTTTAGATGTTACCTATTTGACTAATATTTTATTGTCCTTCCAAGGGTACATGACAGAGGGTATTATATGTTGAGACCCCAAAGTTTACACTCTCGTTGAAGGACATCATAAATATTATTGGCACTCTTACTATTATCTGGAAGATGCATTGCTCTCATGGTGGTTTCTATGGAGCACATTTATACTATTGACGACGGAGAAAATGGAGCACCAACAAATATTCTAATTTGTTTTTGCGCGTGAACTTCTTATTGCTATCAAATGGATTCTCTATTTGTCATGTATCAGCGGAGATATTTTAAATTCTCAAAGGAAAAGACAATTTCACAAGTGGGATGTGACAGGCTCAGTTTCTTAAACCCTTACTCCATGTTTATTTATTTACATTATTTTCTTATAGCACTCTATCATAATCATGCTTTGAGAAAAGTATATTGCTCAATATGAAATAGAAATCACGTTGGTATAATAAGTTCATAAGAAGTTCGCTTTGAATTTTTATAATAAAAAACAATTAGATTTATGTCATGATAAATCACAGTGTCTTTTGAGAGTGTTCGTCTTGAAATGGTGAAGACTAAATTTAATGTCTTTTCTCTGAAATAAATATTAGAATTTGAGAATAAATGCTATTTCACATTACAATTATTGTGAGTTTAATTTTTTTTTTAGGATTATCAAATCAAACATATTTTTGTCTATTTATGAGTTTCAAAATGTGGGGGTTACGTTATGCTTGAAAGGATAATCTCATTTGATCTTATACATGCACGGATTATAAGTAACTTCTTTTTTAGAGTAATTAGAAATAACTTTTGATAACATATAATTACCATCGTATGGAAATTTTAAAATAATTTATTAGCATTATGAAACATGTCTCTTGTCACTTGTTTTACATGAAGTAAAAATTGTGTGTCTCAATGCATGTGAGGAAATGTGGGAGTTATAAAACGATAACTGTAAAATATGATATTAATTGTGTAGTTTTGAATTGTGACGTCATTGATGGTGCGGTAACTCTTATATGATATTTATATTTGTGATCTCTGAAATTACTAGTATTGCATTTCGTACAAATGATGTGCTTCACAGGTTATAATGTTTGTTGCACACCGTATTAAAAAGTTAAAGGGGCAAGTTGAAGAGACCGCAAAGAAATTTATATGTGACCAAAGTGATGGTGTTTGAAGGTTCTAAGTGAATAACAACAATTGGAAAAGTAAAACTTTCATCCATAGCCCATGCTTATTTTGGGTGGAGTATTGTATATACTCTTGATGGATGGTAACTTGTGATCCTTGATGCTGATCAGCAGACCATGGTCAAACAAAGATTAAAACAAGGAGTCGAATCCTAGATATGTCGAGGGGGATGGGCTAAGCCCAAAATATAGTCACCGCTGGAGGTAATCTAATCTCTGTGACTGGAGATCCCATGAAAGAGATTCAATGGGTAGAAACAATCCACGATGAGTGACTGAGATTTCCAGCACTTATTTATAGGAGAAGTCTAAGACTCTCCTCCCATCCCTATGGCATTGTGTTGTGATGGAAAAAAAATTGTGACGTTAAGGATGGACTTTATCCCTTAATCCAAGGCGAGTAATTTGGCGCAAGGTATGGGTCATACATACCCTTGGAGGATTCACCTAAGTGAGAGTCGCCTTGAGGTCGAGGCTATGGGATTGGGCTTTTTCCCTAGAGGCTCTCATGATTTGATTCGAGTGCATGGTCGTAACGTACTAACCCGCGAACCATGTCCAATGTCGGTACTGTGTGTGCTTTCAGTGGAATTCGGACACAAAGGTTCTAGTTCAAGGCATAGTCCACTATGATCCTTCAAGGTGAGACTGTTATCACTAAGTGAGGTTCAAGTCGGAAGACACCTCACCTATTGCACGGTATGAAAGTTGCCCATTATATAATCGTCGATATTTTACTCTATTATTATATTATTTCTTTATCGAACTTATTGATGTCATTTTCAAGTTTTGAAATTTGTGGGGGACTGTTAGGGAAAATTCCAAAACTTAATTATTATTTATAATTGTATTTTTATTTTTATAATCATAATTGAGATGTTATTATTTTTCTATTTGTAACTCTCAAATTATTGTGTATTTAAAATGAAATATTTGGTATAAATGATTACTATTAGTATGGCGGTTACTATTGTTTACCACAATTATTACAAGGGAGTTACTATTTGTTATTTGTATATATACACTATTTGGGAGAAGATTGAAGTATAGAGAGAATGAAAAAGTGTGCGCTAACAAATATGTTCAAGTATTTTATATATAGTTATATACTACGTATTTTGTTTTGGGCAACAACGGTTCGTGACGGTTCACAAGCCCTACAACCGGTGTGACGCTTGTAGGAGCTGGCTCGAGTGTGGGTTGAATCCTACTTCGTAGCATACCGTTAGCACCCTCACGTGGGGAGGATCTACGTTGTAGGACAACGTAGCTAATTTATTATATAGATGTCCTACATAACATGCCTCTCACACCCAGGCCAGCAATCCAATTTACATTATGTTAATTTATTATTGTTTTATTGTTTATAGTATCTCTAACAAGACTAATGTTTTGATTTCATGATGTGTATTTCGATGCAGATGACTAACATGATGCACTTATTAAACCACAAGTAAAGATAACAAAAAATAAAATTGCATAATTATCCAACAAAAACTTACCAAAACAGTAGGAAGTTCACTAAGTGCATCTCCAACCCATGACTTTTTTCCCTCCCCTCCCCTCCCCCTCCTCCTCCTCCCACGGGCCAACTATTTTCCCCCTCCCCCTCCCCTTCCCCCAAACTACTACTCGTCTTCAACCATGTGAGGGGAGGAGGATAGGGAGAGGTGCTATGGGGAGAAATTTTGCCTTGGGTGAAGGCATGTCCATGGGGAAGGGGAGGGGGTCCATAGCACCCCCTCCCCCCATAGGGTTGGACATGAACTGTATGTTTATAAGGTTTTTCCCATCCCCCTCCCCCTCCCCCCCCCCCCCCCCATAGGGTTGGAGATTTCCTAACATAATGTAAATGATGCACTTATTAAACCAAGAAATGATATCAAAAATAAAACTGCATCATTTATTAAACATAAGTTTAGTAACATGATGGAACCAAATCGGGTAAGCATTTCAAGCATTTGGTGATGGATGGATTCAGAAGCTTTGAGGAAAGGGAATAGTCATGTTCATCCATCTCTAACACAAGAATACATAATTTCAAGGTTTAAATTCAGTCTAAAACCTCTTGAAATTACCACAACAAATGAGATTCAGTTCAATGATATGAGTACGGTTGTGCATATAGATAAAAAGAGGTTTCACATGCAAAAATTAATGAGAAGTACATTTTCCCGATGAAAAAGCACCCCACAAAACATGGCAGTCAAAGCATTTCATACCAAATATAATGTTTATGTGTGCATTTTCAAGACCATTTTTTTGGGAATGAGGGGAGTGCTATTCGATGGCACAATAGGCATTTGGGCATTTGTCGGTAACAGTGAAGCACAAATAGGATCACGCAATAGACATAGGGGAACCTTAGAGACCAAAGATATCCCTTCAGCTAATAGAGATGTAGTGAAGGACATGTTTATCATGCAAATCATTCCAGCAATCAAGGAGAAGTGCCAAGTGCTTCATAACAAGACAATGCGAAGCCACACATAACAAATGATGATGTTGGTTTCAAGAATGCTGCAACAAGTGATGGATTCAATATTTGTTTGGTAAATTACCGGCCAAGATCATTACACCAAATATAATGTTCATGTGTGCATTTCAAGACCTTTTTTTTGGGAATGAGAGGAAGTGCTATTCGATGGCAAAATGTGTGCACGGGTCTTTGGACATTGTGGACCAACAAAAACAGAGCCAGGTTTGAAGGAGTTAGATTCCAGCAAAATTTCTTGTAGACCAGGCACATAGCTTAATATATCAGTACAAGGCCAACACCACAAACCGTTGGAATCCGTTATAAGACTACCATTGGGCGAACGAAGGAGCATAGACACTACCATCGGAAGGGTTAGCCAATCTCAACTTCACTAGAGTTTGGTCCTATGGCAACGAAAAGTTGGTGCAGGGGTAATAGACCTTAATCATCACGAAAAAAATAGTGGGGGAAAAGGCAAATACTATTCATTGGGGGAGCAGTGCAAAAGAGATCGAGCACATGCAATAGTAATGGGACTCCAGGAAGTCGAAGGAGATGTACATGTCTTGCTCAACCAGATCAAAAAATGACGAGAGTGGAAGTGAAGAGAGAACAATGGTGAGAGAAGCTTTCACAAAGATTGAGAGAATTTAATCGGTTTGGGTCGGGTGGAGATTCGTTCCAAGACACGTGAATAAAGTTTGCTCATTAAATAGGGCAACAGACATTGGGCTCATCTATTACCGAAACGTGGGTTGTTGAACAACAGGTGTGGCTTATAACCATAATCCACTGAGAAGTTTAAAGCGTAGCATAAGTGTTTTTCCCAAAAGAACATATATTGGAATTATGTAAGAAAAACGACAAAGCGAACAGTACATTATTGATTATAATTAATATAGTAATGAAATGGCAAACATATAAATAAGTCAATAGGTAAACTGCCATATTATTATTTGATATTGTGCCAAAGCTAGAGCTAAATATCTCTCTGAATTTAGGATGTAATTCCAATTATGCATCAAAAAGGCACGTTATTAGAGTACTTGAAGTGTCACATTTGAACATTGACACTAAATATTTGGTATTGAGTATTGACATCGAAAATAGTTCTGACTTTGGGAGTGACGCATCTCTGAACAATCAAATGTTTAATGCTAATAATCTAGAGTACATAATCTATTAATCTAACATAAATATACAAGTTTAAGTAAATTACCACTCTGTTCCTTTAGAGTAGCCCCCTTTCAAAATGCACAAGAATTAAGAAAATTGGGTAATTGACTATGTTACCCCTTCCCTCTCTCCTGTCTCTGTCCCCTCTCTATGTCTTGTTGATAACAACAAACAACAACAACAACACTAGAGAATCACCCATTCTGATATTCCACCACCGCCGGTAAACAACCACTACCAACAACACATTGTAATAGATCCAACAACAATATATTTACAGGATCAAGAGAATAAATAAAATAAAAAATTACAAATTGAAGAAAAAAATCTGAGGAATAAGAGAAGAGGAAAAGAAGAAGAGGAAGAAGAAGAACAACACACTGCTGTGGTCGCCGAAGGGCAAGACCCAGTCGCCACCATCGCCGCCTTCTCATGCCTCCTCGTCGGAGAGCCAGATCCGCCTCCTCCACCGGTCACTGATCCGCCAGATCCGCCATATCCTCCACCAGTCACCGATCCGCCCTCGCCGGAGTGCCAGAAACTGCTCAGGCTTCGTCAGGCGTTCTTGGTGGTCCGATTTGGGTGGAATCGACCCATTAAATGATGAGGGATGTGAAGTAATCGACAACCCCTTGATCTGCGTCTATTTCCCTTACTTTTTCGTCCCCTTGTTCTTCCTCTATCTCTTTCTCCTCCGCCTGCGTCTTTTTCTGTCTCTCTATCCTCCCTATATTGTGTGGTGATAGTGAAAGGAAGAGATACGATAATGGGTAAGGTATTTTTAAGAGAAAAAATGGGTGGGGTTGAGTATATTGAAGTAAAAGGTGGGTAATAATTGTGATGACAAATTCGTCATTGCCCATCATTAAACATGTCAAAAGAGGAAAATGAGAGAAAAAAAAGATACGTACCAAAATAGAAAGGGGCTAAAGAGAAGAAACAGAATGGTACTACTACTTCTATGAGATTAGAGTTTGGGTGGGTTTGGTATGACTTATTTCCAGTTTTTAATTCACTTTGGACTTTTAATCTGCTTTAAATTTTTCTGAAATGTTTGGTATGAATTTTTCTGTGTCAGCTTTTGGATTTTGGCTTTTGTCTTGTAAGTGTAAGACTGAATTCTCAAAAAAGTTGGGTTTCATGAACTTTTTTCGGACTTTTTTTTTCTTCCTAAACAATAAAAATGACCAATTTACCTATACTTTTTTTTGTACCAGCATACTATAACATCTAATTAGACCGACTATAATTTTATTATAAAATATAAAAAATATAAAATGATAATTTTCACTAACAAAAAAAAGTGTCGCATCCTAAATTTTTTACCGTATAACTTTTTTCACCAAACTCATACATCTTTTTTCATCAACTTCTTTATCAGATACTTTTTTCACAACAACTTAAAAGTCCAAAAAATCATACCAAACCCACCATTTATTAGTACATCTAGCCAAGATTCTCAAAAAAGAAAAAGTACATCTAGCCAATATTCTAGCATTACAAGCAATCTTTGAGGGAAAAAAAAAAACTATTTAATAGATGATCAGAGTGATGGTTCCTTTTGATTTGCCTATTACAATGATTTGCGATTATTCCTTTCACGCCATGCGTGTCTCTTTCTTATTGAGATCTTGTTTGTGGATATGGATGAAGCCAAATGTCTTCCATCACAAAACAAGTCAAAGAAATAAGGCAACCAGGCAAATTGGCCATTGGACAGGTAGGTAAGTAACGAAATAAGTTCATTTTCTTTCTTTGTTTAAAAAGGAGAGAAAATGATGCAGTAGGCCCCTACTTACAAGTTGTGCAATTATAGAAACAAGTAGGGACTTTATTAGTAAATATGTATCAATATGCAATTTGTGACATTAAACCCTCTAAAATTTTGACTTGTCAATACAATCATTCACATTATTCCCTCCAGCAACAACTAACTCAAAATAGATGACGCCGTTTGAAAACACTAATGAATGTGATGGACTTTTCTCGTAATTTCCCACTTCACCACCCCAAAAGACCTAAAAATGGACACAAAAAATAACACGGTTTTCTCTCAATCTATCTCTCTGTCATGTCTTCTTTTTGAACTACACCTATTTCATAGAGTTGTGTTTAAATTCTTTTTCCTCGCCGGGAGAGAACATGATTCATTGTTGTTGCTGATTCCTCTACCAGTCTCGCAGCCCCAAGCTCTCTACAAATATCCTTGCTTAGAGCTGAAGTAGCACTTGGTCAGTGGGTGAACATAGACATTATATTTTGTTATGTCTCCCTTGCTTGTTCTTTCTCTGATACGAGTCTGATATAAATTGAATACTTCGGGCTAACTATAGAGGAGGAATTGATGCGCCAGAATATTACGGAGAAGGAATTTGCAACTTCGAGGCACGTATAGGACAAGGTCTTTAAGGCCCATTAACTGTCCCCATTTGCTGTCGGGTTCTTGCAATTACCCTCCAAGATAAAAGAAGTTGGTGCTGGGTTCTTGGGTGGCACATTGCACAATTTTCATGAAAGTAATAATAAAGTTTCCAACAATTCCAAAAACAAGAGGGGCTGATGTTGAATTTCCATTAACTTGTAGGGCATATAAAATAGATTTTTAACGGGTTTCCGTTAAAGTTAACCCCGTCCCCACCTGCCGACACCCTTCTCCTTCCCCGATCCGTTCATTCTGGTTCTTTGAATCTCCGACGGCGACCACTCCATCACTCTCCACGTCTCTCTCTCTCTTTCTCTCTGGCATCGATTTGACATTTTCGTAATCCATTTCCACTCCATTAATGTACTCAACCAACCCTATTCCTTTCCTATTCGCTCTCTTCAGTTTTTGATAAAGTCCCTGCAACTATCAGCTCGAAACCCACAATGGATATTACACCGCTGATCAGTGGAGAACACAGTGGTGGTGGAAATGGGAGCCCCAGGTGGAGGAAAGCTAAATTACCGGCTTTTCGCCGGAGATCAGACGCCATAGCTTACGGGACGCCGTACCAGAAAGCTGCTGCTCTTGTTGATCTGGTTTGTTCCACTCACCCTTCAGTGTTCTAGTAGTATTTGAACTTGTGGGTCTTACATGGTTTTGCCTATTGCCTGCTGGTTGTTGAGATTCTGATGTTTTGAGTTTTTGGGTTTTTTTCTTTTTTTTTTTTTTTTTCTTCTTTTTTTTTTTTTTTTTTTTTTTTTTTTTTTTATCTCAGTTGGGATTGAGAAATGGGGTAGTACCCTCTTCAGTGTTCTAGTAGTATTTTGATGGGTTTTGCTTATTGATGCTGTTTGTTCTGATTGTGATATTTTGAATTTTTTGGGTATTTTTTTGTTGAATCTGAGTTGGGATTGAGAAATGGGATAGAACCCTCTTTCAATAATGTTCCTTTTTTTTTCAGGAATAAACTATTGGGTTGAAAAAATATGATTGTAAATGGAGTGGTCAAATTGGAGCTAAAAATAGTATTGTTCTTGAGAACAATACAAAAACAATCAAAATGTTCCATTGCTGGAGACCTGGTAGTAGTTGTTTCTTCGTCACCTGATCTTGACCCAAAATGCTGCATTACATAGAATCATGATCAAGGAGCTAGGGCTTGATAACAATGATATGATAATGGGTGCAACCGTGCAAGTGTAGTTTTCTAGGTGTTTTAGTAGTTTAGCTATTAAGGTTAATCTGGAAATGTGAAAGTGGATGTCATTGCATTATCTTTTACTAAATCTATCCGAGAGATGTAACGATGAAACTGCGTTGTCATATAATCATGGGTATTTTCTGTGCCCAATCTATCTAATAGAAGCAGTGCCTTGCCCGAAACTTCAAACCTAGTGGTTCCCTTGTGTAAGGAAGACAGTATCAGCTGAAGCATCAGGGTACCGATTTTTAGCTAAAACCATCCTGGTGAAGTACATTGGCGCTTTGCTTAACTGCAGAATGGAGCATTGGCCCAACTAGTGAAGCTAACAACCGTGGTACCTGAGTGTCAGTGAGTGAATCGGCTGCTTCAGTTCATCCACGGGATTAATGAACTACGATGCAATTATGTTTCCACTAACATCTATTAGGAAATCTTGCAGCAGCATGCAACCTCGCTGACACTTACTAAGTTGTGTCCCTAGTCATTGGGAATGTCGTCGAACATACAAGCTATTCAAAACACTTCTCCGATGGCCCATAACTATTTCTGTCTGAGCAATTCTTAAAGAAATTTTATGGTTCCCATATCATCCATCTTGTAAGAAGCTTAGAAGCCACAGTCTTAACCAAGGTTCCCAGAATTGCGGAACGCATTGGTACATGTAACGGAATCTGGACTGCGGACTGCGGTACGCAATGAGTTGGGAAAAACTATTGGGTTGAAAAAATATGATTGAAGCTAAAAATAAATGTTCTGGAGAACAATAAATACGATCAAAATGTTTTAAACACACTGCAGACCTGGTAGCATTTGTTTCTTCATCGTTTGATCTAGGACCAAACCCTGCAGGAATCTCGCATTACTTGATCAAGAACCTAACAATTGATAACAATGATATGATAATGGGTGCAGTTGTAGCTTTCTAAGTGTTTTAGTAGTTTAGGAAGCTCCCGTTGAAGAACCACTAAGGTTAAGCTATAAAAGTAAAACTGAATCTAGTTCATCTTTTACGAAACACATGCTCTCTAAGAGATGTAACAATGAAACCGGATTGTCAAATGATCACGGGTCTTTTCTGCGCCCAATCTACACAGCAGTGTCTCGCCCGAAACTTCGAACCAAGTGGTTACCTTGTGCAAGGAAGAAAGTATCAACTGAAGCATCAGGGTACCAATTTTGAGCTCTAACCATCCTGGTGAAATATACATTAAATAATTAAATCGATAGTTTTCCACATCGCCATCTTGCTTACCCGCGGAAAGTTGCATTGCCCCAACTCGTGAAGCTAACAACGGTGGTACTTGAGTGTCAATGAGTGAATCGGCTGCTTCAGTTAATCCATCATGCAATACCGGGAAGCAATCTATTTGGATTCCATGAGATGAATGAACAATTTGCTATTATATGTCCACGAAAATCTATTAGAAAATCTCGCTGCAACATGCAACGGTTGCAACCTTGCCGACCCTTACTAAGTTATGTCCCTAGTCATTTGGAATGTTGTCAAACATACAAGCTATTCAACATTCTTCTCCTATAGCCAGTAACCATTTCTGTCTGAGCAATTCTTAAAGAAATTTTGTGGATCCCATATCATCTATCTTGTAAGAAGCTTAGAAGCCACAGTCATCGCTTATTCAGTAAGAAGTCGCCAAATTGACAGGGGGATGTCACTCCATGTCACCCAACAGCACGAATCTGAAGTTGTGATTCTTTTGATATCTGCCGTGTCTGTACACCAAGTTGATATAAATTGATACATGTCCCATTAGCCATCTAGTTACCCGGATTGATCAGTTACCTGCACATCATTTCAAATGGTATCAGATAGCTAATTCTAGTCCCATAAGTACCCATGTGGTTGCATAAAAAGAGCACTTGGATTACACAACATATCCTTTATTGGGTTAAATTACAGTTTCTAAATGGCTTCCATTGATTCTTGCAAGTTCGGGTCAACACTGGTTTAAGATTTTCATGCTTTGATGAAAAGGATGGTCTTCGAGTGAGGGAGATAATGTTATCCTGTTTAGATCACATGGATACGAGACTTGAATTCTGATGCAAAAATAGATCTTGTGGCTTACTGTCGTAAAGTTGGGCTAGAAAATTTCTTATACATGCCTCGATTAACAAGTTGCTCTGACTAGTAATCCAACTGCCGCAGATCAATAAGTAGTTGGAGGTAGCAATTCACATGGGTCAATAGAGTGGTTATAATAACCACAGCACACTTGCATAACTCAAAAAGTTTATGCTTTTCTGCTGCCTCATGACTTCTTTAATGAATGCTGTATGCTATGTCCTTACTATTTTTTTCATCCCAAATGATCCTTGCTATGAATAGAAATGTTCAAAATGCTAGTGTGTCGCAAGTTCTGTATTCCCTTACCACGTGGAGACTCTGCACTTTGCTGACTGATTCTAAATGCATTTTCAGGCCGAAGATGGTGTTGGTATACCTGAACAAATCCTTGATCAATCAAACTACGAGGCTGCTGCGAAGTTCTACTTCATGTTTATTCGATTTGATCTCCTCTGGACCACCAACTTTTTTGCTTTAATAATTCTGAATTTCTTTGAGGTTTGTTGCTCATTGTCTCTTGTATTACTACCTTATTCTAAGATTTATTTTTCATATCAAATCTCTGGGGTATTAGTCTATCATATAACTTTAGTTATGGTAATTAAGTCGTGGTGGTTACTATATGCAGAAGCCATTGTGGTGTTTTGGGAATGCTGCAATTTCATGCACTGATAGAGAGTACTATTTCTTAGGACAGTTGCCATACTTGACTAATACAGAATCCCTTATCTACGAGGTAAACTTTCTTTTCATTGTTCCAAAAAAATGTATGAGTTAACTTTTTTTTTTTCCCCTTCTCGAAATCTATTTAATATCAAAATGGCACAAATATTCATTTCTTAAAGTTAAAATTAGCAATGCTAATTATATACTGGCAAGTATGCAAAGTTATTGTTAATGCCTCCAAGAATCATTTTCCACTCATTGTAACACTATCGATGCTAGATGCTTTAGAACTGTGAAATTATCATGCTTATTAAAGATTTGTGTACACTACTGTACGAATGTTTTTTGTTTCATCTCTAAAGAGACTGGTGAAGTTTATTTTGGGTTTTGTGTTTCCAGTAAATTTCAAATCTAGAATGGTGCAGTCCACCTTTAGCTTCTATATGTTGAACAGTAAAAGCAAATGTTCACTGTAGTAGAATTATGCCCTTGGCAGCTAGACTGGAGAGTGGAGACGATGTTGAGAAATGTCTGACAGCAGAAAAATTATATGCAAAACCAGAAGTGAGTGCAGGATGCTTCAATAAGTTAAAAATTGTCTTAGTCCTTCATACAATGGATGGAGCAGAAAAACAGAGTTATCACACACAATATGCCCAGTTTAAGTTTGAACCCCAAGTTTTTTTTTTCTTGTTTCTATTCCTTATTTATCTATGTTTTCCGTAAACGTTCGGAGGTCAACAAACAAACTTCTGACAAAGCTGAGAAAGAAACATGGCCTTTGAACACAGTTACTGTTCTGAAACAAGTTTTATGCAATAGCTGGAGTTCTTTGACTAGGTAAGCTATTTGCTGCATAAATATGTATGGGATCTTGTTTCTTTTCGCTTCTTCAAAACGAAAATTTAAAGAATATCTATAAACTTGACAAATTTAATGTTAAAGGTTTTGGATATATGACTTGCAAACTTTTTCAATTAGTTAATCTTGAAATTCGTATTGTGATAGTGGGTTGTGTAGCACAAAACAAGTGATGAGCTCCTTTATGCCTGCTTTTAGCTTGGAAGTTGTCTTAGAAGACATATCACTAAGCTCTTTTTTGTTTGGAATAGTCATAGTTGAACCAATGCAAACAAGTATGTAGAATTGTATATGAGCGTATGTTATGTGCAGATGGGAGAGGCAAAAAGACCAAACTGGTATGCTGGCATATAGATAAAAGGATTATAATCAAAGGGTTTGCAGTAAGTAAATAAAAGACAAAATACATGAAGTTTGACTTCAGGGAAAAAGATATTTGAGGGTGAGAGGAAAGAAAAGATTGATAAGCAAGATATCTTGACTATGACTTATTTTGACATCACATGGCCAAGGCAGGTTGAATGGAGTTGATGAGTGTTGTGCTATAATAGGATTGCAGTTAAGGTTGAAAAAAAAGTTTCATATGATAGGTGTACAGCTTGCTTTTGCGTACATTGTACGGTACGATCTTTGGTGAGGCTAGAGAAAAACATGCCGAAAAGGACTTCAGCTGAAGTATATGGCCAAAGTTCATGGATAGATTCTGGTTTGATAGTTTAGGTGGTACTTTCAGGTCCTTCATTTAACCCCTGTTTGAAGAGCCTGTGAGGAGGAATAATTGTATCCAAAAGGCTGTTTGAGGAGCCTGTGAGGAATAATTGTATTCAAAAGGGTTTGGCCAATTTAGGCACGGATTTGTTGAGTTTGGTCTATATGAAAATGGTGTTTATTATTCAGTATTTTGTCGACTTGTCACATTTTATTTATTGTGTGGGCGTTGTACTTAAAAGTGATGGTGAGACAGGATCTGTGGTCTAAGGAACTTCTGCGAAGTAAGTTGAAGTCCTAAATTTGGTATGCTGAAGGGCTTTCTGAGCGTCGAGGTTTCTTTAGGTTACCTCTTATCGTAAGACAGTACTGTTGAGGGGCTGAAACCATCCACCAGCTGATCTGTGATCTAAGGAATCCCTGCAAAGTAAGTTTAAGTCCTAAATTTGGTATGCGTCGAGTGGTTTTCTGAGTGTTGAGTTTCTTCAGGTTATCTTTTCTCGTAAGAGAAAGTACTAGTTTGATTTTTTTTCAATTGACATGTCAGAGTTGAAACCTATAGATCCACCAGTGGAGCCAGGTTGTTTCCCAGAGACATGGTCTTGTCCAGGGAGTCAGGGCGATAAAGGAGGCTTTTAGAAAGCTTAAATTTGTTGTTGTTGCAGGTGCTCTGATGCAGTCCCTTGTTATTAAGTGGACAAGCACTGGGACGGTTTGCTCATATCCCTATGTTTCCTGAAGTGTTCTCTTACTTGAGTATTGTTGCACAGGAACAATGGAGTATGGACACCCACGAGTCCATGCTTATGCACTTGCAGATTTGCTATATTCTCCTTAGAATTGGATGTCGAGTAGGGTGTGCTTGAGGTTATAAGGAATTCATAGTATTATGTAGGATATTGATAATAAGGGGTCATTAGTTATGTAATACACATAAGCTGTTTTTGTGACAGTATAAGGATATGAATGACAGTTACAACAAAACCACCTTCTAGGGGGGTTCAATGTTTATACTTGGGATGCGTGCTGGTAGTTACTTTCATAAGGGGTATCCATTACCCCCTTATTACTAAACCGGATGAACCATGACATTCCACTCATTTTATTCATAGTGTACCAGTGTGATAATGCCACTCGATATCATCACGAAGCACATGATATTAGTACTACATTTTTAAAGGGAAATTTAGTTCATGGAAAAGTAAAAATCAAACTGTGGCAGCTCGAAGGAGGGTAGTAGAACCCTAGCTTACACTACAAGTGAGTTTATCTGAGTGAAGCATATTTTGGAGCCTAGGAAGAGTTCAGTTTTGAGAATGATAATTACATGAACCTTTAATAGTAACTAGGCACCTATTCCTATTACTTGAGTTGACTGATCATATTGAGATGGACTGCCACTACGAGTATTTCTAACCGTTTTGAATCGTACGGATTAGTATATCACTGTTCTAGTTTTTCTTTTTCCTCCGAGTGGTATCTGGTCACTTGACATTTTCAGTTGATGGTCCAGTTCGTGTTGGGTAAATGAGATGGTTTACAGTGGGTCGATGTTGCAGTGTTGCTGAAACTATGGGGAAATAATTAGGGCTTTAGAGTGAATAGCTAGTTTACTAGACCCCCATCCCTTAATTTTATCCACTTTCAAATTTTACCATATATATTAGGGATGAAAACGGTTCGGTTCGGTCCGGTTTTGGCACCCATCCGAACCGAACCACATGTAACGGTTTGGGCAAAACCCAAACCTAATCCGGACCGTTCATGGCTCCAAACCGAACCGTGAATGACAGGTTTGGTTCAGTTGTAAACCACGGTTTCTGGAAATACATCATGTCATTTAAAATTTCTTAATAGTTTTATTCAACAATCAAATGATTGCTAAAATTTCTATGTCAAGCAATTAAAAAATAAAATAGAAAACATTACATCATCTCCAGAACCATTTAATGGGTTCGGTTCGGTTTTGAGGTACTACTGTATATGATATATGTGTAGAAGTTATCAGTTTGGTAGTTTAGCCTAATATGCTACATAAACGGTTCGGTTCAGTTTTTATGGTTTTGTGGTATCTCAAACCTAAACCGAACCGTATTATACGGTTTGGGATTTTCGCAAACCTTGACCGAACCGTAATAGCTTCCAAACCGAACCGAACCAAACTGCCCGGTCGGCTCGAATTGCGGTTTTTCCGGTTTGATCTTTGCATCCCTAATATATATCTCTCCCCATAGCTATTACACCCTCCGCTTACTAGAGAAATAAAAATATTCTATGATCCTTTTTAAGTCCAAAGAGAAGCTAAAAACAGTAGGTTTCCAGAGTTCCTCTCTCTCTCTCTTCACCTCACTCCCGCATACACAGATCTGTCTCCTCTTCCTCCCCCAAAATAAACATCGAATTAAACTCTGAATTATACCAGATCTTTTCCAGTCTGTTATAAACTCAGAGGGAGAGAGTCAGAAGAAGCGAAACAGTGGTTCCAGATCTGAAGCGCAACTGTTCGGCCCTTTGATGGTGGAAGGTCTGACTGTCTGAGTCGCCAAGGGTGGATCCCCACTCATTTTCTATAATTGCATATTTTACCTTGTATTTTACTGTTTTAATCTAATTACCCCCCCCCCCCCCCACAAGAATTACAGTCGAACCCCTAAATTACTACTACATTTTGTTAAAAAAATACTACTTTTAAGTTTTAGCCCCCACTAAACCAAATTTTAAGATCCGCCCTTGTGAGTCGCCTATGGTTTGTCAGCGACGAGTTGGGATTTTTCGATGAATCGTTGTTTGATATTGCTGATTTCTCTTCATATTGTGGGTGTGATGTTCGGTTGGGGTTGCTGTTGACTGTCGGTAATTATATGATCACTTGACAAGAGGGAGGGGGGTGGGGGGGGGGTCGCAGTGTTGAGTTGGTGGCGTGATTTAGCATCAATGAGATTGACCTCTCTCACACGCTGATGGTGGACTTCAGTTAACCTTGGGTTGTCCCTTTCCAAGATTACTCTTGAAACTTAGTAGAAGAGCACAAGGGCATTATTGGAATTCCGTTGTCACTGAAGCATGTGCAGGGTAAAATACTAATATCCCTTAAATAGTTGGAGTCCAAATAGGGATTGCTATATTAGGAGTTTAGGACAGAGGGAGTATCATCTTTCGCTACAAACTGAACGCTCTCTCTCTCTATATATATATATATATACACATACATATATATATATATATACATACACACATTACCAAATAAAGATCCATTGGGGCTGTTTGGATTAGCTAGATTAAGTGAGCATTTATCTAATAAGCTCCTTTTCTTTGGTGTTTGGATAAGGGTAGATTATTGTAGATATTGGTAAATTTGAGGCAAATCCGAAACCCTGAAGAGAAAAAGAGTGTTCTGGATGAATTTTTTCAAGCAAAATCCGGCGAAAAAAAGATTAATTTAATGAAAATCCGGAGAAAAAATTCGTTAGCCTTCCCTAAATCCGGAAATCTGGTTTTCTAATATCTGGAGTTCTGGTTCCAGAGAGGGTTCCGGATACGGATGGGAGTTCCGGATTTATGAGAGGTTTGACCAAATTTTTGACATTTCCGTTCCTCGCGACTTAAGCTCTGCCAAACAGCCCCATTATGAGAAGTTTAGAATAAGGTCTAAAGTAATTGGATCTTTATCTTTTGTTTCAATTATGGTTTTCGCGTAAAATAGTTTGTTGAACTGGGACTTCTAAATTGTGCCAATCCATGTGACAATTATCCAGCTTTGTTAGTTTGTCTTTCCAAAAAAACTTCCTTGTTCGTTATTTATTTATACATTGGCTGGTTTGAAGCTCAATCGAGCCAGTTATAGCTAGACTGTTTCAGAACTCCTGAACCTAATAACAAATTTAACTTTGGATGTCCTTCCACTTGTTTCTCCCGTCTTTAGATCCTAGTTGGAATCCTGAAACCTGGAATATTACTGAGATACTGTCTTTTTTGGTAAGAAGATACTGTAGTCTTCAATTGTCTTTCTTTGTACTCCCTGAGTTCGACTCCCTCGTGCGTATTTATTTATTTGTTTATTGTGGGTTGAATAAAGTAGATTAACTTATTTAATGAATTAGTGCACTAGTGTTGAGATTACCAAGATTACTTGGATATGTGACATTTTTGTTATCATCTTTGTCATGATCAGCTGTAGTTGCTTTTCTTGCTCGTCTTCTTATAAGTGATTTGATATGCTGCCTTTTTGCAGGGTGTAACTCTTATAATTCTCGTGGTGCATACCTTCTTTCCAATTTTATATGAGGGTTTTGGTCTCTTCTGGAAAAGTCATCCTAACAAGTTAAAGGTACATGTTCCTGCACATGAGGCGCTTCTGTTCCCTGATAAATAAAGTTGGACCTGCATCCTCAATTTTTACTGCAGAGTTTATTTTTGATCCCTCACCTCTGAAAAACAGAGTAGAAAAGAACAATATCTCCAATATGATTTGCAGTTTACTCAAAACAATTGAAGAGAGACACAATTGGTATGCATTCACACACGAGCACTATCGTACTGAATTGCTGGTGGCGTAGTTGAAGAAACGACATTGATTTACCCTGTCAAGCTGAATGCAACAGTGTTTTTGGTTGATATTGACATCAGTGATTTCACTTGCATGGTTATCTGCTTTTAGCGACAAAAGCAGATAACCACGAATTGTCACTTTTCATGTATAAATTTGTCTATGCATCAGATATTGTATTTTGTTGATACTTTTTGGCTTCAATCAGATTACACGATTTAGTTTTTTTCTTTTTTCTTTTTTTTTATTCCATGAAAATGTATTGGTTTGAGATTATTCCTGGACATAGTAGCGAAACCGAGCTTTCAGAGGTATCATGTGTGTGTGTGTGTGTGTGTGTGTGTGTGTGTGTATAATTGTAAGTAAGAAGTTTTGCTGAACTAGAAGATAGATAACAACTGACAACAACGTCATGCAATTAAAATGAATAAAACAAGTGAGGCAAACAACCTAACCTAGCTGCTTTTGTGCATAATTCAAGCATCACCCTAGATTCTTCAACTTCGCTATGCAACTTGGACTGGTTAGCTTATGACAAAGTTGTCTTGCTCCCACTCCAATGTCCTCTCGCCCTCAACAGACTGAAAGAAACTTTTTCTTTCGCTCTCCCCATCATCACCAGTCAACTCCCTGAAAGTTCTGAAAACTTATTGCTGTAATCGATCTAATGAAAGCACATTAACTACCTCTTCATACCGAAACTTGTTCTTGATAGGGAGCGAATCATACAGACCTAATTCATGCTTCTCTACATGACTCTACCATGTGAAGGTGAAGAAATCTCGTGAACAAATTCGATAGTATTACTAGGAACTGCATCTCCCTCTAAAAGTTCTTCTCCTTGAGATCAAATCACATGCTTCCTTTTGTGGCAATCCCCTGACATGCATTAGGCCCTCAAAACGGTTTCATACCACAGAACTTGGAGAAAGGAGATATCACCTTTTACTCACTTCCTCCTAGAACCAGTAGTCATGTATATTACTCGGGTTTGTGTTAGTACTGATTCCATTAACACAAAAGGAACCTGAGTACATTGTCAAGCCAATAACTCAACCTAGTTGCTGAGTTCGTGAAGAAAGTCTAATATCAAAAAAGCTAAATTTCTAGACTGCCCTTACTTGGGTCCTAGAGCTAGAACAAGTTAGTTTCCCTTCTAGCACAAAGAACAACGCGCCCCGATGGAACATCCGCAACCATCCACCCCTGCTCTTTTGCAAGTTCCTCTATCTTCCATCAACTCAACTATTTCAAATCATATTTTGTAGAACCAGTGAAGGAAATCCTACGTTTGGACTTTTGCATTTTCTATTGCTACATCCACTTAATAGGTTATAAAGATTAAGATTCTATCAAGAGTGACATCTTTTATTTGAAATATGCACTTTCTGGTTGGGCCAGGTAATTAAGAATTATAAGTTTATAGAGAGCAGATAAGCTCTTTCAATGAAAGAAATCATAGATGTGCTGCACTGTAAATTGTTTACCGGTCCAGTTATTTATGTGCCACTGCTGTTGGCTAGAGACGGCAGTAGGATTTGGTCTTCCAGAGGTCAATCTCTAGTTCTGGTTGATTGTTAAGAGTTTGTTCATTAAATTATTTCCCTCCCTTTGTTTCTTCTCTTTGGATATGTGATTTGCATTTTTCTCCGAACATTAATTTTCAATTATTTAGCAATTACATGTCATTTTTCGCAATGTTAATTGACCGGTTAAACAAACTTAGTTTTCTTAATGATCTGTACTTGTTCTGTTTTTTCATCCATGCTTGATTTTACTGATTGCTTTCTTGTATCTTCCCAGGTCATTTTCCTATTAGTCTTGGTTGCAGATTTTGTTATTGATGTTCTATATCTATCTCCAGTGGCGCTGTTTTCTCTTCCATTCAGGATTGCACCTTACATCAGGGTTATTTTCTTCGTTCTCAATATTAGGTATAACACAGTGATTCTTTTTAACTGCCTGAGGTCTTCGATGCACGTTGCAAGTACAATTGTTGGGTCAAGTAAAACGTTCCACATATTCAGTTTCTTTTTCCTTTCAACTTCATATCATTGCAAACCTATATCTGTAATTCATCTTTCCACTGTTTGGATTGCCTTCTGAGCTTTTGTAACCTTCTCGTGTCTTCTGTCATCACATGAGGGAAATGAAATGATCAGCACATTCATCTTTCAGATTTAGCGAAGTTGATCAATTAACTGAAGTTATGAAACTATACAATGTATATAAAATTTCAACTACTTAATAATGTGGAAAGTAACTTGCGGGAGTAATATTGGCACTGATTTGCTCAAATTAATACTTAATAAGAGAGGAAATCGAATTTTGTTTGCAGTAGTCAGTGATAATTACTAAGTCTGATTAGCTTCTATCCAATTAGAGAAGCGCTGGAATATCATTACACAATTTTCTTCCTTAACATCCAATTAGTACAATTATTACCAGGTTAATTAGATTGTGGATTAAAGATTTGAAGTAAAATTACATTTTTCCCAGATAGGTAGAACTCATGGGTGGCAAATTTTCTTCGAAGGTTCTTATTATTCTTGCATGAGAAAAAATTTGGAGGGGTTTGACAATATACTAAGGTCTATCACAGTTCAATACCCATATTAATAAGGGCAGATTTCTACCCCACCCATTTTGAAGGCCTTCAAGATCTGTTCAAACTGAGAAGTAATGTCTCGTACATTTGTTCTGAAAAATTCTCCTTGAAAAATAGTGGATCATCACCTTAAGACAAAGCGTATATTAGTTTTCTTATGAAGGGTGAAATGACATCAAACAATGACCTGTTGATTAGGGGTGCCATTGAACTAACGACACTCTTAATATGGGACTGCAATAATTTAGAAGCACGGAGTATTCACCTCTATTTGCACAGTGCTAAAGCCACCGTTGAGATTCATGGGGGTATTTCTATCTCTGACGATGAGATTTGTGCCATGTTGGGATATGCTGAATTGCTTTAACCACTGCCAGTTCATTTTGAATTCAAATCTTATGGATTTTTAAGATGGCATCAACGCCGTGCAATTATTCATTTCATGTTAGTCATACCATCTACGCCACTATCACCCTTCATTATATGTGTTTGGCATAAAATGATGGCACTTGCCACGTTGGTTCCACCACCGGAATGTACAAGATATATGCCTAATTTATAAGTTCTGACTCCAATCATGATCAGCTAGTTTGGTAGCATCCCATGAAATGTCTGGAGTACATAATTTAGAGTACCCTTCATCGCACATGTTGTGGTATCGTTCAGAAAATCGTATTCTGATGGAATCGGGTGGGATCACGCTCAAAATCGTAGGATCGTGTAGAATCGTACGATCCCACCGATCCCACCCATTGATGTTCACGAAGCCACCTCCAAAGACCAGGCGAGTGTCGCCGGCCTCTAGCGGACCTCCGGCGAGCTTCGCCGGCCTCCAGCAAGTGTCTTTGATGGCGTTGAGAAGGCCAGAGAAAGAAAGGACGGAGAGACAGGTTCTTGCGTTCTTTGATGGCGTCGAAGAGGTTGAGTGAACGAGAAAACCCCTCCGAATGAATTTATGTAATGGTAAAAGACACTATCACCCCCTCGAGTTTCATTGAATGACACATTCACCCCCTCTAGTTTGAGAAAATACACTTTCACCTCCTCTAGATTATGCTCCTGGTGAAGTAATCTGATTGTTGTGCAATTATTTGCATCTTTTATTATTTTCGAACTTTAATTATTATATGCAATTAAAAATTACAGTTTTGGTAGGATCTTACAATCCGATCCGATCCGATCCCACGATCCTCGATCATGTGGAGCACTCCACGATCCTGCGTAGGATCACGATCCTGAAAACATTGTGTGGTATCAATCAAGTAGGTCATATCACATGATCACAATCTGGAATGTGACACCTGAGAATTATTAATAGCCGAGTCTAACTTAGTTACTGAAATGAGTTAAAAAATAATTATTTCTGCTCAAATTTAATGTTAAAATAACTGAAACATTCGCTTAATCAAATAAAACACTGGAAACATCTATTATGAGATAGAGCGGTGTGGGTTCTTCACATTTTGAAGGAGACATTTTGTATTTGTATTTTGTTTTAGTATGACCCACAAATTTGTACAGTTTATATTATATCCCACTAATTTTGTAAAAACACGCTATATACATATAGAAATTATGAAACATCCTACGAACTTTATGGAAATACTCTATGACCCATAAATCATATAGAATTTATATCAAGACCACAAACTTATGGTATAATTAATATCATGACCCACAAACTTTATAAAAATACATTTCGATTCATAAACTTTGTACAATTTCTATTATAACCCTTGAACTTCTTAGATAGTGCCTTCAAGAACGGGCGATATCTAGTTAATGCACATGTCACAAAATTCTATAGCTGTTCAACATCATGTAGTCCATCAATGCACTATTTTTTTTAGCATATTCATCGCCCTTGGTTCAATGTGGTTCAATATTTGATATCTTTCTTACCAATGCCTTTTCTCTTTGGTCGACCCCAGGGAGTTACGGGACAGCATTGTCATCTTGGTTGGAATGCTTACCACATACTTCAATGTTTTGGTTCGTATTATGTGTAACCTTATATTTATTACTTTTCTTTTCTTCTGGATTCAGTTCTGTTGATGCATTTGACACAAAATTTGTTTTGTTTATATTTTCTACATCTTACACTTCCTCATGCCCAATTTTCTTTCAAACGCAGGCTCTTGGTTTTCTATTTCTTTTATTCTCCAGCTGGGTAGCATATGTAATGTTTGAGGATACTGAACAAGGGAGGCTAGTTTTTACTTCTTTTGGGGTCACATTGTATCAAATGTTTGTTTTATTCACCACGTCCAACAACCCAGACGTCTGGATTCCTGCATACAAGTAAGTGCGGTTTCCTATTTTGATACATAAATTTAGTACGTTTGATGTCATTAATACCTCCCATTCTCTTGCAAAATTTCTATCATTTGGTAGAGATTTTATTGTGTTCTTCATTCAACTAAACGTCCTCAGATAGGTTCTAAAATGTTTATTTGCTGACTATATTTGCATATATGGGATTCTGATGTTGCTATTTATTGTTAGCTTCTGGAAATCTGTCCGTCATTTTTTGGGTAGGGAATAAAAAATTCTATATAGCTAGAAAAGAATGTCTACATGGGAATTGATAGGTCAAACCATCATAAAAAATTGGTGTGAGCTTAAATTTCTTACCCTTGTAGAATTGGAGACACCCATATCCAAAAGAATTAAAAAATAATCAATAGGCCTAATCCATGACTCTCCTAATTTCCGGATTATGTGGCTCCTGCAAATTTGTAAAAGAATTATGCTAATCATTTGTAGAGCTGAAGGAAAAAATTATAGACTATATATTAAAGAGTGGATCAAAGTTATTGCACGGAGAAATATGCCTTTCTTGTGTTTGCTCATTTTTGTAATCATTTGTGCATGAGTGATGTATATTGTAAAACTGTTGGGCTAGTTAGTCTTTGATCCACAACATGCCGAAGAAGCTCCAACAAGTCGACCACATTTCTTTTGCAAGATACTTCACCAAGTTATGTTTAAAAATCATAAACAGCGAAGCTACACTTGAAGGATTGGGAGGTACTTTAATGCCTCAGCACAAAACGACTCCGCAAAATAAATACAATATGCGGCCAGCGATGAGAATTTAGGGAAAATTGAGGTTTTAGAAGATAAAAGAATGTGCAGCATGTGCGAAAACCACTAATTGTTTTTCTATATTTCCAGTAAACCAAGTTCTATCCATGGTTCTAAAAATGGTAACGGCTGAAATAGCGGATGCGGTCACGCGTAGCAGTGCCTTGGGGTATCGGACTCATTGTAACGGGATCAATTACCGAATGCGTGAATCGTTGCAACTGCAACAGTAGAGTTTCGGGCATAACGGTAAAGAAAACATACTTAAATGGTAGACCATCAGTCTTAACGGAAGAGTATCAGCCATAACAAGAGAGAAAATTCCAGTTTCGCGTTAATTTCATTCACACTGTCGTAATCGGTCGTAACGGTGTCGGGGGCATAACATACCTTTACGTAACGGCGAAGCGTAACACTATCAGCCGTTTTTGTAAAACCCTGGTTCTATCACAGAATTTACCCTGTCAGAATAGGAAAGCAATTGGCAAGAAGTGCTTTGATGATGCTGACTTTCTTTCTTTATAGTAATATTTATAAAGATAATGTATCTCTGGAGGTTTCCTAATTCTCAACAAGAGAAGGCGTCTCTCTGAAAGCCTTGAGAAATCCCCTTTAACTTGTCCTCCTTTCTGATAATTTCATTAACTGTTGTGTCACTCCATCAAAGGATAGTTGAACCTCTTGCACTCCCTATCCTATTTCACTGAAACAATATCCAACATCTTAGCACGATTGACCACATGCACCTAGAATGTGTTCAGTCGACATCCTGAACACCAACACCCCCCCCCCCCCCCCCCGGACTAATAACATAATTTCTAACCTACTACCACCATTTTGTAACCTCTCTAGATTCGTATTACAGACCACTTGTGGCAAGTCCCATGTACTTGATCTAGAGAAGGGTGGCCCTCCGCGCAAAGCTGGCATCAACTCTTTTACCTAGGGGTGTGCACTCAAACCGCTAACCCGACCAACCCTGACCATAATTAGCGGTTTGCCATTAATTTGGTTTGGGTATGGTTTGGAGTAACACAAAACCAACTATGGCGGGTAGGTTCAAAACCGAATCAATTCAACCAAACCCACATATATGTATATGTAAGTTACATACTCATTTAAGTAAAATTCTATAATATATATGCATGTAGTGGTATATATTCTAAAAAATGTGACTATTTATATGATTGCTTATAAATATAGTAATGAGTGAATATATTTATTGGAATTATCACAAATGAACACAAAAATCAAATGCGTCTATAATATTTTGATTCATTCAAATGTTTTAGTACTTAAGAGTATCCATTTTGTCTCAAGCAAAATGTGTGGGGAAAAAAGCATTTTCTTTGTTACTACCTAAAGTACAATTTTTCTTTCAATCAACCATGATTGTAACTGAAATTTTGAGAATATGTGTTCTGAAATGTAAACCGCAAAACTCGACCAACCCGAATCAAACCATGCTTTATGGTCTGGTTATTTTGGTTTTAAATTCTTGTAAACCGACATTTACTGGTTTGGTTGCGGTTTACCCTCCAAAACGCCAAAACCGACCCATGCACATCCTACTTTTACCCGACTGTCCCAAATGGAACAACCTAAGCCTTTGCCCGGTAAACCTGCAGAATCACTTCTGTTTGACCTTTTTTCCCAACTACTTTAACTGAAGAGGTCCTCTCTTGTGGGATTACAATCATTGTAACTGCAAGCAAATATTAAGATAATGGTGAACCTCGTTCTTCAACTAAGCTTCATCATCCTCTGATGCATTTCTTTGAGGCTTTCACCCTTGAGAAAGGAAAAAGATGTATGAGAGAGCTGAATCTGAACAGTCTTTGCTAGACATTGCATAGCTTGAACTGGAAATTGTTGGTTGAGGTGTGTGTCAACTTTATTGTTAGGTGGGCTTGCACTTGTCTATACTGATGTGTAAAAAGAACAATGAATGGAAATGCTAGTGAATACTCTGAGATGCACTCTATTTATAGATCCTTCTCTAGAACTAGATTTAGATTTTATTGATTTTTGTTTTGCAAAAAAAAATCCTTTTACTGCTTTCTATTTCTAGTATCATATACCAGTTCTGTTCATTTCAGCTGCTCATATTTTGCGGTGACATAAATATGAAAGAATGGAGAGTAAGTGAGACAGTTTATTGTAGTGAAAAAAATAATTGGATCGTCTTCTTTTACGCATTGGGTTGGTTCCATTTTCATCCTATCAGCTAGAATCAAATTGGACCTTCAGGAGGAGCCGGGAGGTCCTCTTTTGGGCTTCTTCATGCCACTAGGAAATTGACACTTAGCGTATTTATGGGGGGTTTGGAAATGCCTGGGAAAGGAATGACATTAGATGTTCTATCTTGTGGCCCAAGCATTTCCTATCAAATTGACAGTGTACTGAAAGACTTGACATCAATGCTTGATAATCTGCCTATTTGTAGTGTCTATAATTATATACCTTTCAAGATCTGCTCGATTTGCCACCTTATTAACTATAATTTTCTATTTTACAGGGCTTCACGTTGGTATTCCTTGTTCTTTGTGTTGTATGTGCTATTGGGTGTTTACTTTGTTACCAACTTGATCCTTGCCGTTGTTTACGACAGCTTCAAAAGTCAGGTAATGATTTCTCCAAGTTTGAACTGTACCTTGTTATATGGTAGGAGTTGCAGCACTCTTACAAACTCTTTCTTTAAGCATCCATGTACCAATGGACTGATTCTCTTGCGTTTTATTATGTTTAATAATTTAAAAATCTAGTTTATACCTACCTTTAACCACTGAGGAAAAAGCAAGTTTGTGTAATTTTATTTTAAGTTACTTTTTATATAAAATTACCAAAAATACCCTGAATCAAACATAGGCCATTGTGTTCTGCTGTTGCCTTTGACTTGTGTAGATATCTAGGGCATTAGCCCGTGCCGTAAAAGCAATCACAATTTTCAAAGTTGATATATGATGGAAAAAATAGAGACAGATGAGAATAATCGGAAGTAAGGGGTAGTGATGTGAAATTAAGTTGAATCATGAATGTGTGTGTGAATGAAGACATATAAGATATAATGGTCGGAAATGTTCTGATCCAAGGGTGTAAAAGACAGAGTGGCGACACCAAAGGGGTTGTATAGTATATGGGTCAATTGGACTTCTGTAATGAATCTCCAACCTTTGCGAGGGCTTCCTGAAGGACCAACTGTTAATCAACCTAGCAAACTAACAAGATTTGGACTACTATCATCTCTTTACTCGAGAAGTCGCAAGCATGTTGTTTGGTGAAAAGAGCAACTTAGTCAATGCATATCCTTGCTAGAGTAAAAAGGTAATACTAAAACAGTTTAGGTGCTGCTTACGGTTCAAGGATCAAGAGATCTCTGCAGAAAGGACTAAAAGAACCCAGAGACAAGAAGACGAATTAGCCCAGAAGTCTATGAATAGTTAGGACATTCATTCTTGTAAAAACAACCCTCTCAAGTCGTCAAGTGGTTGGCTTTCGCTTTTTGATTTCTTTAGCTGTATGACCACTTAACAAGCAAGTCTTAAATTTGCCTTTCATCCTACCCATTATTGAAACCTGACTAAGCATGTCAATGTGATGGAAAAATCTCAAGGCAACAAAAGTAATCAATAACAAAATTTCTCCTGTTTTAATTTACATAGAGCAGTGGTTCATGGTAAACTAACACCTCAAATTTGGATAGTCGTTCGGTAATTATTTTCATGCATCACCCAACAGAGGCCACATTTATGGGGCCAACAACATTAGACTTGCAAATTAGTGGCAGTTCATGAGGGCAGCTGAACTTCAGACAGAAAATTGGCTTATAGTACTAGTTTTTTACTATTCGTAATATTTTAGTGAATTTAATTAGAAATGAATTTTGCTGTGTCAAGCATATATTGCTCTATCGTCACAGATTGAAAGAGAAAAGAAGTTAACTAAAGTAGTAGTACAAGAGCAGAGCTAAAATCAATCGAATGAAGTTTTTTTTTACTTACATGCTTAGGTAGATTGAGATAAACTTTTCCCGGTTACTTTTTGCATAGTACTAAGCTGGCTTAGATGCTAAATACGACCTTTAAAACTGTCTCGCAATTTTTTAAAGTCCTGACCCATAGAGACTTATTTACTTAACAGAAGAACTAGCTTGTTGTAACTAATCTATCTACTGTTGTTGAGATAGGAATTTGAAGTACATTTTACACTATTCTTTGTGGCAGCTCGCAAAACAAGTGGCAGAAAAGGACCGCGCAAGGAACAGGATATTGGGGAAAGCCTTTAGTCTCATTGATACCGTAAGTGCTATTCTTATTTAAGGTTTGTTATCTAGTCTTCCTACTTTGAAATCCTCATTGAGCGCACCTTATTCCGAAAAAAAAAAAAGTTAATAACCTACAATCTAATAATTCCCCTTTTATTTGTAATGTTGCAACTACTTGGTAGGCCTCCCTTTTGTCTTCATTTGTACCTACTATGATCTCCTATGTAATGGGGACATCCTAGAAGGCTAGAACTATTCATGAGTTAGATTGACAGGATAGCGAGATATGGTCACCTGAAAACCATACATTCAATTGGTCGGACCGCACATTTAATTAATAAATTTATTAACTTAAAGTGTGTGTATATATGTAGTTAAGATAAAAAATTGTTAATATTACGTAAAATAAAACACAGGCTTACGTTTTCAAGAAACAATGAATTGATTACATATAAATGAATAGATACTTTTTAGGTAATTTTAGATGTATTAGATTTAGACACACGCGTGTTAATATAATATTTGTGTAATAATGTGGTGCTATAGAAATTATTGTGATAATTAATTATAGACATTTTCAAAACATGTTTGGGAGATTTGATAAATGCGTACATGTCTTGAGTATTATTTAACTATAATAGCATTAAATAGATGTTAGTAATTAAATGAGAAAGTTTTGATACAAAAATAAAATATCGAATAAAGTTAGCATAACAGATTATGTCCCAGTGGTATGGTTTCAACTATGTTGCAGCTTTGCGGCTTCATTAGCTGCTATTTTGGACCGGGTTTGACCGGTCTGCTATGTGATCATCCCGGGTCCGGTTCACCTGCTGGACCAGTGTGCCATCCAGTCCGTCTGGTTTTTAAAACAATGCTCTAAACCATGCCTAAAATGTCCATCCCCTGCTTCAGGAATGGTAGTGCAAGTACATTCTTAGAGTATCTTCCTCTGCAGATTCGTACCACAGCCCTGCGGTTCTGTTGATCTTTTCAACAGTTGGGAACTATAGGCCCACTAGAAACTTTTCGGGAATCCAGCAAATGAACATGTTTGCATGTGTTCAGTTGAACCATTATATCTCATTGCTGCAAAGATCAAAGAAAATATGCCCCTTGCCAACCAAACCTTTGATATATCGGACATATGCATCTTGGCATTGGGATATGGTAAAACACATCCAAATTTGAAGGCCTTTGCAAACACACGGCTCTGACCAAATCATCTTATTTCACTCAAATGCTTCTTTCAAATCACCCGCAGCATTGCCAAGAACCCAGCATCCAGTTTCTTCCTCAAAGATTGTCAAGAGTACAAACCTATGAAACCAACTACCCATTCTCCTGTAGATCGTTACTCTCTAGTGAAGTATAAAGGTTTAGATGAATTGATGGTGTTGAGAAGTCCCACATCGGACATTCAAGAAGAAGAAATATAATTAGTAAGTGTCCTGGGCTACTCCCCTCATTGCCAATTGCTTTTGTGGTGGAACCCCATGGATTCTTACAGATGGGTTAATCACGAATGCCTGAGCTGTTGCGTTTCCAGGATATTGAGTTGGAGGATAATGTGCTCTCTTCTCTCTCGTTTTGTCAGGGGATCTCGTTCTGATTTAATATTTCTGTGTTTTGGGGGAAAATCCTTCTCTTGATATTGCACGGGTGAGCACCATATTATCTGGGTTATGTGGTGGTTGGGGAAGATTCTAAACTGCTGTTTTAGGACCAGTGCTTGGATCTCCATTTTACTTCCATTGGTGTTGTAAATTGTAGTATTCTTCTGGGGTGGGGCATGGTTGATGAGAGCTTCTGAGTGGTTGATGGTCTGTACTAGAGTAACTAGTTTCTGTGGGAAGGTCTTGCGTCTGTCATCCGCCCTAGGTGTTCAGTTAGTGGCTGCTTTCTTGTGTCTTCAGCTACTTTCAGTTTTGTAGCTTTTTCCTGTTGGCCCCTCAATTTAATATTCCTACTTGGGTGGTAGAGAAGGGGGTCAATGTTGAGGTGGTTATGAAGTGGGCGAAGTGACCTATGTTATGTTCTGGGAGCTCCATTGTTAACTAACAAACACAGTGATGGTGATCATTTTGGATGAATCTGGGTCTTCACCATGTTTGGACATACATCTCCCAAGTCTGTGCAATGAACAGCTGAAGTGATGAAGAAGTTCCCTATGACATGGACGGTCATATTGAGTTTACAGGTCCAGTCTTTCTAACTTTTAATAGATCTTCAGTACCCAAAACAAACAAACATGGCTAATGGAGCCACCATGTATTTAGGTGGTGGAGGAATTGGGAAATCATATATCTAGCAAGGTTCAAGGATTTGTGTGGCAACCATTACTGCACATGCCTCAGGCGACGACTCGTTTTCTCGCGAGTAGAAAACCTGCTGGTGATGATTGATATCCAATTGACACAAAGAAAGTTCTGTCCAATTGGCCCCTCAATATGACCGTCGATGTCATAAGGAACTTCTGTCCATGCCTATGATAATCAACCAACCAAGCAAATATCCACCTGTCCATGCCTGTGATAATCAATGGAAACTAAGAATTCACCGAATTGTGAGCCGAGTCCAACCTTGTCCAAAGCCAAGTCCAAGCAGCATGTCACAAAAACTGACGAATAGAAGAGAGATAAACAGAATCTCCACTCAACAACCAAACAGAATCTGTCCATCCTATGAAGCATCAAATCTGTCAATTTAGGGTGTGTCAACCAGACCGAAGACCTGGTTAGCTCCCTTCACACTGAACTTCAAAGAGACTCAAAACAGTAAACAACCAAGAAAAACTAGAATGAGAAGGAATATCAAGCACCATTTAATGTGGACATAACCCAATAGGCCCAATTGGGTTCACGAGTACTACCATAGTTGCATCACCCTAACAATTTCTTTACTTACACATCAGTTTACTAAGGTCACTAACTCTCGTCAGTACATTGAGCCAAAACTAACCAACCTGTTGATACCTCATTAGCAACGTAAAATGTCTTGATACAGGAGATAATAGCCAACAGTGGGATGCTATCAGGCCAATATTCCATCTGAGTTCTCTTGAAACCAAATTATATGGGATCTAGTTGTGATGAGATGAACTAATAATCCACTATGCACAAGATAAAGTAGATGATATGGGGATGGTGAACACAAAACTAGAAGTTAAAGATTATGGAATATCCTTTTGGTAGTTTCGTTGGCGCACCATCAATAGCAAGATTACAGATGCCATAAGATCAACAAACAAAAGAGCAAAAACAATGATAAAAAGTATTTTTCAGCTCTGAAACCTTTGAGTTAAAATGGAATGAAATTATTAAGAAACCAATAACATTTGAACATGACATGCAATAGAAGATCCTGCAGGTGACTTAGGAAACCTGGTATTGCTAAATGTATCTATTCAAAGCAAGAGGTCCCAGGGACTTGTTCATCTTCTCTTGCCTCTATTATAGCTCCTCAGGCTCCGAAATTTTATTGTTGGCCAGACGCACATGGAGTAATTCTCAAGTCCTTAGAATCCACTGCAGGAACCCATTGAAAGAGTTTAACTTAATTATCTTAGCTTACTTCCAGCTCAAGGCTCATCTATTGATAATTTATACCAAAAGATAACTTATATATATATATATATATATATATATATATATATATATATATATATATATACTAGGGGATTGCCCGTGCCCGAGGGCACTACCCAAAAAAACACGTTTCATTATCTTGCTGGAGGAGAAGATGAAAATGGCATCCCCGGTAATTTTATATGATATCCATCAAGTCATGTTCTTACACACTTTTGATAATTACGTAAATTAATCCAAGAGAGGGTAAATTTTCACATAGTGGGTAGTTAAGTGGGTGGTAGGTGAGATCTAAGGGCTGGGGCTGATTTATTTAATCTAAAGGCTGAAAATAGATATATATGTCTCACAAATCTATATTATGTCTCACAAATTTCATAGAAAGTTGCACAAATACATTCCAAAATCGGCTTTTAAATTGTATACACTGGGCCCAATTAAAAGTTTTTACTTATTATCAATGTTATACACTACGCCCAATTTTATACCCTGGGCAAATGGTGCTAGCTCAGTGGTAGAGTGTTTGAAGCCCCTGCGTGAGGTCCCGGGCTCGAACCTGGCTATATGATGTAATTCTCAAAACAAAATATCCATAACATAGCTGAACTGTAGGTAATTTACCCAAAAAATAAAGGAAAGAATAAAATGAAAAGGCTGTCTGGCCTGTTTTCTCGTTTTGCTTAACATTCTTTTGTTAGTTGGCTTGTGTTTTTTTTTTCCAAACTGATATTTTTATTTTTATTTTGCAAACTGTTAGTTGGCTTGTTTGAAGTGTCTTCTCTTCTTATCAGGTTTGGCTTTTAATTTAATATCAACATACATAATTCCTTCCCCAAATATGAAATTGAAGTCTAACTGGTCTGTCTGTGCTTATTTGTAAATATGGGCTTTAAGCAAATTACTAAGTCATAGTTGCCTCAAACTATAGTTGCTGATTGATTACCATAACTTTTTTTTTCTTGATAGTGTTTCTCCTAGAATGCTGTCATGTTTGTTATACTATTTTGATATTTTCACATTTAGAAGCCATTATTTAGTTCTTTATCTGTTTCAGTTTTGTATGTAAGTGTCATTCAATAGCATATATAATTATTCTTTCTCCTGGTTAGCTTTGAAGGGAGTTGTATTTTTTCTTCTTAACAGCATGGTGGATATCTTGATAAAGAACAATGTAGCCGATTGTTTGACGAGCTCAACAAGTACAGGTACTTCTTACAGATCACTGCTTTTAGATTTTGGTTTCACTTTCTTGTGACACAATTAGTGTGGGCACCTAATGGTGTTGCTAAATTCATATGATAATTTGAAACGATTCATAATTAAGTAACGTCATGGCTGCTTCATATATAAAAGTAGGAGGTTATGCTACGATATAGAAGCTGAAAATGTCCTCACCAATTCGGGGACCACATGATGCAAATTTAAGATCAGCTCATATATATCTATTGGGATTTTATCTAAGAAGCTTATGTAAGCAAGCAATGTAACATCTGCGTACTCGAATAATGGAAGACCTTGCTTGCTTTTACTTAAGATCTCATTTGGAAGAAACTACAGACTACGTTAAGTCGGTGAGTTGATAAAATTATGTTGTTGGACCCTTATTATGTGTTATGTGAATGATTTATATAATACTCAAGTTAATGGGAAAAGACTATGTTGTGCTATAAGGTATCGTTTAATTTTTGGCTTAGATGAAAGGGATTGGTAGTGCTGGGATTAACAGTGATGGGACTGACAGTGTGGGATTGGTAGTGCTGAGTGTATAATAAGAATGGTGTTTGTTTGGAGTTAAGACTATGAATTGTATAATTTCCAAAATGACTATTTCTCCTTTTAAATAGAGAGAAGTGTTTGGTGAGAGCTGGAGAGAGAGAGAGAGAGAGAAAAAAGAAATTAGGATATTTGGGAACTTCACCCAAGTTGTCAGCCCCCTCCTTATTAATACTTGGGGTGGGGGGGGGGGGGGGGGGGGAGGATTCTGGTATACATAATCCCCATTCAGGGATTGATAGTGAGTCAAAAGTGGTTCCACCAAAATCTAATTATAAGCTTTTCTTGCATCAAACAAGGGATTGACTCCCTGTGCCATATCAACAGTGTAATCAAACAATCCCAATTGAGGAAAGAGGTTGACATTTTAAGTATTTCCGTAGTTGCTTCTTGTTTGGTTCATCCATTGGTTGCTATGGACTAAAATTTCTGGAATAAGTTGATCAAGAGAACATGGAAGATACTATGTTCCCACCATCCGGTGGTGGGACAATCAGCTCACACAGGATACCCAACATACTAGGCAGTTCAAAATCGTAATTCCGAGGGAGTGAAATATGCTCCCTCTGTCCCATTGTTATTGTCATACTTTCCTAAAACGAAAATCCCAAAATTATTGTCACCCTTTAAAAAGGTTACCTACTATTCATTTTACTTCATCACATACCCTTCGTCTCTCTCATACTTTTTCACTTTTTAAGGATATATATATATATGTGTATATATATATATATATATATATATATATATATATATATATATATGACAAAGGACAATTCAGTAAATCACATCTCCTTAACTTCGCGAAAAGTCCACCCGTACAATAATTTTGGGATGGAGGGAGTACCATATCTGTAGTAAAGATATTTAAGAAATAGGGTAAATTATGGTTAAGATATTTACAAATGAAGAAATCGGCGGAAAATTTCACAATCCCCAGTTCCGCTGATTAAGTGTCGCTCTTCTTTAACTGGAGCAAGCTAGAAGATCATAGAGATGGTTTTTACCAGATCCTGATGGCGCTGGAAAGCCCCCTTCACCTCAGGCCGTGGAAGCTTTCACCACCAGTTATCACTTAACTTCAGATGAACTTTCAAATTCTCAAATACAAAATAAGTCTTACTTTTGACCAGAGCGAAACAATAAGCAAATCAAGGACAAACAAAGAAGAATTGATCTGTAAACATGAGCACCCATTCAAAGGATTAAGCCCCGAAATCTTCATTAGCAAAGAATCCCAGCGTCAAAGTGAATCCCCCAGACATTTAATCAAGCTCAGTGCCTCAACCGAGGGTGGAGAACTGAGTCAGCACATTAGCAAAACCAAGACAAAACTTAGAGATTTTGTAACCGCACAGAGGCGGCCAGAGTCGTCAAACTAGGGTTTTGGCTTGTGATTTTGGATTTGAGGTTGTGGTTAAGTTACAATGGAGGGTGGAGGCATCAGGGGTTAACTGGCCGTGATGAAGAATAAGAGTGAAAAGGGAAAGGGTGCACCTACATGGCTGCGACCACTGTATACTTAGTTTGCAGTGACGATTAGTTTGGATAGAATACCAGGTTTGGTTGAACTGATCGTTTATGAGGATGGAGGGGGTGTAGAGGCGGCTAGGGTTCATGATTTTGGAAGAGGAGAGAAAGGGGTAAAATGGGCATTGAATTGAATAACACATATTACTGTGATAGTACTTTTGACCAACGGTTAAAAGGATGGCAATGGGTCGGATTCGGATTGGATCCACCTATATCCATATCCAAATAAGAAGGGGAGATCCATATCCGATCCAGATCCATTCGGATCTTCATCGAATTCGGATCAAATTCGAATTAGATCTGAACTTCCCTATCCATATCCGATTCGCCAAGCACAAATAGGATCGGATCGGATACCGGTCGGATTACAAAAGAACCCAAAATAAAGAAAAATAAACAACCTAAGAATTCACGATGACATCAAAGCAGGATTTAAATCCATATCAATGAGACCTTCACAGCTTCCAACCACAAATAGAAACTGTAAGCTCACAGAAAACTTTACTACAACACCTTATCCACAAATTTAACCAAAATTGACGTGTAAGAAAATAATCCATAACTCATTGTCCATTGCTAATAATGTCAATAGTTTCTGTGAGGCTAGAGCAAGGATTCAAATATCACCCGTACCGCTACCGTATCGGCCGGTTTGTAAAGGTATTGGAGGGCACCGAATCCAATACGGCCGATACGGGATAGGTGGACCGGATTCACGGAGATATCAGTCGATACGGACCGGTACGGTCAAATACCGGGTGATACGCACCGGTTTGGAACAAAAATCGGTGAAATCACAGAAAAAGAAGAGGACAGAGGTAGAATCTCAGGCAGGGACGTACCTTTGAGTTCCAATCCGGTGAAATCCCAAATCGAAAGCCCTAAAAATCGATCGGTTGAGACGGAGAGAGAAACAGAAGCAGGTCGTTCGGACCCCGTTCTTCGCGTCGCAGGAGCAAATTCCCTCTCTCCCGTTCCTCATGTTTCTCTCTATTTCTCCTTATATCGTTCATTTTGTTCCGTTTCTCTCTATCTCTCTCTCTCTCTCTCTCTGTCGTGTGAACCTTATCCCCAATCTAGTAGTTATTGGGTGTAAGTAAAGTACCTAGCTTAAGTTGTGTTTGTTTATGTTTTTCTTATTTATCTAAAAATTAATTAGACTTGGTCTAAACAATAGTAAAAACAATTAGTAAAAGACGATAAATATATTTGATATACAAAATATTGTCTTAAAAATATATTTTTACATCTTTTGACGATTATTTAGCATTCACGTGTTTGGTTCCCGATTCCCGTTTCAATTTCTTCGATACGGGGTAAAACCGGTTTCCGCGACTGTTACGTCAGCCGATACCGTTATTTAAATCCTTGGGCTAGAGTTAGTAGCACCACGGACGAAATCGATTTTATAATTTTTCATTATTTAATTTAGTGCTTTGGGCCATTTTTGTAAAATAACAAGTACTCGGATCATATCGGATCGGGTATCCAACAGATCTGAACTATGATCTATATCCGGATCCATATCCGTTCAGATCTTTCTTTCATGATCCATATCCGATCCATCTTAAGTTGGATCGGACTTGATCCGTTCGAATTGGGTTTTGGATCGGACCGGACCAAATTGCCGTCCCTAGTTAAAACTAGTTAAAAGGGTGTCTAATGTGTTTATTTGCAAATAGAAAGGGTACTAAGTGTCTATGAATCAAAACTTAGGGGTAGTTTGTGTAAATCATTCCTCTTTTTATTAACGGAAATAATAACGGAATTGCTATACAAAACACGCAGCAAACCATGGGTCACATAAGTGAAACTTTTGAAACCACAGATCAGCTAACAGAACTCAACCCAAACCACAGGTCACTTATATGTAATTTACCCTAAAAAATAGTAAGACGTAATTCAGAATTGTGCTAAATTATGGAGGGGGAAAGTACGGTATGTTAATGCATAGGTCAAATTTTTGACAAAAGTAAGGACAATCTTCATATTTAGACTTCAACTGTTAAGAAAGTGGACTTCTTGGCAAAGTTTACTCGATATCGCTCATGTGGTTGACTGCTATCCTGATGGAGAAATATTTTTTTAACACGTTCCAAAAGTGTACATATGCTTTTAATTCGTCTCTCGACACTAAGTACAAGTAACATTGTTATTCAGGACACTACCCAAAATATCCTCAGAAGATTTTGAAGCAATATTTAATGAGCTGGATGACAGTGAGGACTTCAAGGTATCTTTTCTTTCTATGTTAGGTTTTTGATGCAACAAACCTTACCAATTCTTTTCTATGTTGGGTTTTTTATGCAACAAACCTTGTCAATTTATGAGTGTGCTAACACTTAAATTCCTCAAGCACACTGGGTGATGTATGTTTGTTTTCAATAGCATTGACTATGTCTTTTTTTACTTTCCTAATATGACAACTCATTTGAAATTTATCCTTTTAGACATTCAAGTTACATTTCCATGCTCTTTAGTATGTTCACAAACATCGTGGATTTTGTGCCAAAAATCTCAATAGCACATATTACAAGAGTGTGTTTACTTCGGAACTGTGCTTCCATACCTCCAAGTTCATGAGGTGATCCGTGTTTCAGCTGTAATGCATCTCTGAGCTACTTCGTATGGAATAAGACTAAGAAAATGAACCATATTGTTTAAGACCTAAAGTCCACGTTTGTAAGGATATCTGACTCCCTGAATGCTTAACAGAAGAAGATCTCTGACTTGAGTTGTAACCACGATAACGATATTGTTTTATGCCCGAGTAGAAAGAAAATACTCAAACAACAACTTAACTTGTGAGCCTCTACTCAAACTTGGGGGATATTTTGTGATCTGAAGACAGTAAATTAAACGATTTGTGGTTTTTTGTCATATACTTTATTCCTTTTTCTTGATCTTTTAACTAAACTACAAAAAGTATTCTCATTTTCTCCACACAACCTGCATTCTCTCCTTCTGGAAACTGGGCTGATTAATTTGTCATTAGCTTGAATGTTGACCTTTTCTATTGAAATTAAGTGGGCAGAAGGTCTCAGAATCAGCAGAAACTTTTTATGTGGAAGCAAGTGGGTGACAGACATTTTTCCTAGTTGTTATAGCAACATGAAACCATATAATTGTTATGAAATTGACTTTTCAGCTTATAATGGTTTCTCTTGTTTCTGTTCTCTCTTCCCTTAATGATTCATCTCTGGATCCCTTCGATGCAGATCACCTTGGAAGAATTTGCTGATCTTTGCCATGCCATCGCGCTACAATTTCAGAAAGAGGATATAGTATGTTACATATTCTCTAGATTTTTTGAAGTGAAATGTAGATTAAGGACTTTCCAGTTAATTTCTGAAATTTTTTCTCTTCTGCATCTTATTTTTATACTCAACTTCCTTTTTTCAGCCACCTTGTTTTGAAAGCTACCCAATGCTATATCGCTCTGCTGGGTCTGAAAAGCTGAAAGCATTTGTTCGAGGTTCCATCTTTGGTTACATTGTGATCGGTTTTCTAATCTTGAACCTACTTGCTGTTGTTATCGAGACAACGGTAAGATCTATAACTATATATTTGTCAATATTGCAGTTCCGTTTAGTTGAAGCAATCAACATATAGAGCTTAAGTTACTTTGTTCTATCCTTTCTAGTCTTGTTTAACAGTGTTAGTGTAGGTGGTTATGCACTTATAAAAGCTTTTATTTTCAGAATTCTCATTAGATTCCTGTTCAATTTGCCCGAAGTCCGAAGATTGTTGCATAAAAGTACTTTAAAATGAGCAAAGTTTGTACGAAGTTCCAAATTATCGTTCTTTGTGTTCAGTTTTTTCCCCACCTGCTAGGAAAAGGATTAAGACCTTCTAGGCTTCTGCCTTTTAACCCCACATTGGTTCAGCTCAATAAAAATGAACCAGTAAATTAAAGCTATGACTAGTAAATTTGATTGGATGCGGTAAGCCTGTAAAACAGAGTGGGGTACGCATCACCTCAAATTTGTTTGAAGTATAAGAGAACCGATTATGTGGTTGATATTTTAGGTTGGGCTGGTTTGTATGAGATGTCATATGTAGGAAATTTAAATATATGTGGATAGCCTGCCATGTGTTCCAAAATTTTAAGTTTGCATGCCACATAATAGTATGCTGTAACACTATTTTGCGTTAAGGAATTTGAATATTTGACATGAGCTGAATTTCTCATACCACCAATGAACAGTGGACTGGAGATGATCTAAATATTGGATCTTCTTCACAATGAAGTATCTAAAAAGAAACTGGACTGGGAAGGATCTTAATATGTGATCTTACAATGAAGTATCTGGAGAGATTCCAGGGCCAGATCTGGTCATAAATCTATTATTTCATTAGAAAAGTCTGGTTGTCTTGTTGTGGCCTAAGAACAGGGTGCAGGTCTGCACCGCTTCTTCCTTTTTGAAAATACACTGTTATATGCAATCTGTTTTTTTAAATAGCAGTGCACCCTCCGCAGGGTTTGTCCAAAATCTGCCAACATTTTGCGATAGAATATGCCTTAAGTTGACAAGTAGGTATAGAAAGTGAATAAATAAAAAGACAGTAGAAGACAAACTTTTGGGTGCGTGTGTGTGTGGGGGGTGGGGGGGATTATGTAGGGGACTTAAGCGAGTAGTCACTCCTAATGCTTTTGAAGTTTAATAGTGAGAAGTTATTGACGGAGAGGGGAAATTATTGCTGCTTATGACAATTTAGTCCTGGAGCAATGTCCACAAAATGGTTATTTACTTGCATGTGTCTTCGAAGTTTTAATTTAGGACATTGTGGAAATTTGAAAACATTAAAAGCTTCGAAAAAAGTGAGGCGACCAACAAAGGTGAATTTACCCAAAGGCTAGTGACCTTCAGTGCAAGATGCAAAAGCTGGTGCATTTTCTCTTCATTAATAACCTCTATTATGTAGAACCATATGACTCTGTGTGTGTTGCTCTCGCCTAATAACTATTAACTTCAACTGTTAGGAAAAGGGACTGAAAGGATCTGCTGGTTTATTAAGTAGACCAGAGTATCAGACACAATCAACTGATTGTTGATTAGAATTCTTAGCTTTGCACATAACTCTCTTTCATTTCTTGTTATGGTCATGTCTATCGTAGCCCTTGGATGCACCTGTAAAGAGAAGTGATATGGTCTGTATCGATGGTGGTAGACAAGTAGAGGAGACCAAAATGAATGTAGGTAAAGACAATAAGACACGACTTGGTCAAATTAAACCCTAGGTAGGAAATGGATTTGTACAGACTCAACTTGAGAAATTTGATCTGTATAGTTGAGTTGGTTGACCTGGAGAAGACTGTTCGTGTTGTTGTAGTAAAAGAATGCCTAGTACTCAGGGATAGCTTTTCTGCTCATCAGTTTGTGTTGTCTGATATTTTGATTATGTAGTGTGCTGAGAACTTCATTTTTATTTGTATTGCAGCTGGATATAGAGAATAACTCTGGCCAGAAGTTTTGGCAAAACATAGAGTTTGTCTTTGGTAAGATCTTATCTCTTTCGTCGTATGAGTAACTTTTATCTTCTCCCTACACTAGTGAACATATGCTGGTAACAATATGTAATTTTTCCTCTCCTGCACATTCGAGAAATCCAGCCTTATTGCTTACTTAAACACACAAGCTTTGACTTTTATGCCATAAGGTGGTGATGGGGTTAGGTTATCTAGAAATTCAGAAAGTGGAAACCGTCTCATACCAGTGATGAATGAAGGGTACTTTCCATTGATGATTCGAACTATTGCAATTGTGGAAAATGGATGGGTTATTGCACACCATTTCAGCCCTCCTTATTACAGCTAATTCTGGAGACATTTCTATATATGGAGAAACATCAGTAGATAGGCTGAAGCTCATGGTATTCCAAAATCTTCACGCAGAAGAGAACCATGACAACCATCTTGTAGAATACCATCTCTTCTTCTTGCTTAAGTAAATGGGGTCAAAATGCAAGCATGGAAAAGTAAAAATATTTTATAAGAACAAGAAAAGATTTCTGAAGAATTAACCTAGTTATGCCAGTGATATCACGCCTAGCATCAGAATGAATAGGATCAGCTGGACTTAGCAGACCTCAGGGAGGAAAGTTCGCCCATTCTCCAATGTATTACATTCCCAAGAAACCATTATAGCTGTAGGTGCCATTAAAGCTGTACGTGTACATAGTTATGGTATTGGCAGTCTGGCTATGGTTTCAAGTCTCTTAACTTTATACGTCATGGAAACATTATTGGCTGAATAGGGCTCTCTTCCAGTGTTCCGAGCCAAGCTGACACGATTGACTCTTGATTTGGAACCCTTAAGTTCAATTGAACCAAGTCTTACATGATTGACTTGGGAATCAGCTGTTTAACTCAATCTGTCAGTCTTTGCTGTTGAAGTTTATTACTTCCGCTGTCCCATTCTATTTGCCACGGTGGATTTTTCACGCATATTAAGAAATCTAATTTGACTAGATAAAGTCCTCTACTTTATCGGGAAAATGAATTGAATTAAAAGTTCGAATTTGATGTGATGGTTGCACTTGTTGGTCAAGACATTTGTTTTGGAACTACCGAAATATGAAAGGAAGATAGTTAAATTGTGACAGAGGGAGCACAAGAATAAGTGAAGTAAATTGAATTTTCCACCCATATGAGCGTATTTGGATACGAATATACGAGTTTGGTCCCCTCCCGAATCAAAACACCAAGGTGGGCCTGTTTTGCAACTGAAGGATCAAATCCCGATTACAATGTGTGCATGAGAGAAGCTAAAACCCAGAGTCTCAATGCAAGTAAAGAAACCGTGAGAATATTAGTTTTACCCACCTGTGTCTTCAGTCTTCACTGCGTGATGAAACTGCAATTCATATACCTAGGTCCAATGATTCAAAGAGGAAGAGAGACGGTGGGTTGTGGCGAAGGCAGTGTTCCCCCGTAGTAGCATCTGTGTTAGAGACGAACTGGAGAGAGAGAGAGAGAGAGAGAGAGAGACCTTTTGCGAAGACCACTTTTCCTTCAATTTCTCTGGTTCTAAATTGAGTTTCGATTTGCCTTTCACCAGAGCAACTCAAAAACAACTTTTTGACTAGTGTACCATTGAATTAGAAGACAAGGAAAACCCACAAAGACGAGGTTCGCGCGGCACCAAACCAAGAACGAAACTTCGTAAGAACACCCACTGACAAAGCAGTCCTAAATCGCACAAAGAACCTTTTGCTTTAAGTGAGAATTGTACCTGAAATCACACAAAACCGATGTCCAATGAGCTCCAGGGCTGCTCGGGGTGGAAAGCTCTGGTCTTCAATGGCTTCTCAGATGTGTTCTAAACCCACTCCGGTAAGAATCTTCATGCGGAAAACCACATGGGCTTGATATTAGATAGTGCACCGAACCTATGTAGCACGGGTGCGGGAGTGGATGTGGGTACGTGAACTGGGTGCAGGTGCGGAAAATTCCCAAAAGTCAAGGGTACGGGGGCAGCGACTTTATTTATATATTATATTATCTGTGATAACATTATACCAATATGAAAACAAAAACAAAAGCAATTCAAAAGTATAATCAAACAGAAATTCATACACAAATTTAAAGATACATAGTTACTATATCAACGATATAATCTCTTAATGTCGTCGTTCGTAGCTGTGTAGAAAGGAGTAATCCAAGGTTTTAAAAAATTTACATAGATGCCCGTTTTTTTGGTTAAATTGTCATTGTATTTTAAAATATCTCTCAACTAAAACTTTCAAAATGACTCTGCCATATCCACATAGCACCCTCAAAACACCCACGAAGCACCCCAAGCACCCATGAAGAACCCAGAACCCGGTGCGGGTGCGCGACCTCCCAGAGCCAAAAGCACCCGTGCAACGTAGCACCGGACCTTCAATAACTCTGTTGAGATGGTTTAAAGCGCCGACTCAACTCTGTGATTCAGATTCCGAGCTACACTTCGGTCAAACCCAAAGTGGGTTTTCAACAATGAGCCACGAATCCATCAAACTGACCAAAGCGGTCAAGAACAACCCCGAATCAGACCAAGTACTCCGCAAATCCAGTGGAAGGAGGTGGATCTAAGAAAGAAACTGAGTCAAGTGTGCAGGTTTTAAGCATTTAGATAAACTAGGGAGAGGAACTCTCTACTTTTATTCTCTGAACTTCGTCACCTTTGGGGTACCCTTGTTAATTGGCTGAGTTGCAGAGGGGTATTGGTGTTAATGGCAGATCGTTGTTGCGTTGTTGATGGTAGAGGTGCTTCTTTTAGGTGGAGATGGAGGTGGAGGCGGCAATAGCGGCGTTGGTGATGAATTGGTCAAAGAAGATTACATCCTCTTCGAGGGAAAATCTGTCCACAAAGCTGCTTTTAGTAAAGGACCCCACCCCCTGACTAACGGAATTACACTCAGGGAGTGCAAGTGTCCTCAAATTTAGCACTCATAAAGTTTGTAGTGTCTTTACCGAAACTGGAAGGGGTGAAAGTGTCTTTTACGCCGTCTGAAACCGAGTAATCATCCCTCTGATTTGGGGTTGTTCTTGACCCCTTTGTTCAGTTTGACGTATTCGTGGCTCGCTATTGAAAACCCACTTTGGGTTTGACCGAAGTCTAGTTGCGGATCTGACAGAGTGATTGAAAGTTCGGTGCACTGTCTAACATCAAGCCCTGCTTTCTCCAGAAGATTCTTGCCAGAGTGGGTTTAGACTTTAGAACACATCGGAGAGAAGCCATTGACGACCAGAGATTTCCACACCAAGCCCCTGGAGCTCATTAAACATCGGTTTTGTGTGATTTCAGGTACGACTCTCACTTAAAGCAAGGTTCTTTGTGCGATTTTGGACTGCTTGGTCAGTGGGTGTTCTCACAGAAAGTTTCGTTCTGGGTTTGGTGCCGTGCGAAGCTCTTCTTTTTGGGCTTTCTTATTCTTTGGGTCTACTTAGTGGTGTACTAGTCAAAAAATTGTTTTTGAGTTTCTCTGCTAACCAAATGCAAATGGAAACTCAATATGGCACCAATCAAATCGAAGGAAAGGGGGTCATCGATTCAGCTCATCGAGGACTCTTGGTATAGAGGATGATTGGGGATTAGAGAAAAGATGGTTTGGAAGGAGAAAGAGGGAGACTGCAATTGCAATCTTGTTGCAAAGTGGAAATAGTCTATTTATTACCTCCTCTTTTGTCTGTTAGCTACTAGGGGTGCAAGTGTCCTTTTCCAAAATGAAAGGGGTAAAAGTGTCCTTGTGTCAAACTACAGGGGGTGAAAGTGTATTTTACCCTTTCAGACGTAATAGTAGACCGAGTAATGGATTTTTCGGTTGCAGTTTTGTTCATGAAATGTAGATACCGAGATTTGATCCCTCGTTATATGTTTAAAACCCGAGATTCGGTCCCTCGGTTTCAAAACAGCCCTATTTTTGTGTTTCGATTATGGAGAGGACCAATCTCGTATGCTCGTGTGTGAGTGGAAAATTCAAAGTAAACTTCCTCAATTGAGTACTTTGACCAACAACCAATCTACCATATCTGCCCAAAGCCAAAACAATATGAATTTTGGTTGGAATGATTCTGCTGTCCCAAGAAGAACTTAAGGCCTTGTGAAGCAAAAGCTTATAAAATAAGAATCTTAAAAAAAAAAAAAAAAAAAAAAAAAAAAAAATGTAATAGTGCTGATGTTCCGAAGGGGTTACCTTTTATACTTCGGATTTGTCAAATAAAAATGACTGCATATCATGGCAAATTGACGGTTTTGTTTTTGTTTTTTTACCTTTGTGTGCTCAGTGGCAATTTTACTTGTGTTTTAAGAATAATGGCTTCTTTGTGTTCCTCAGGTTGGTTGTATGTTCTGGAAATGGTGCTGAAAATCTACACATATGGTTTCGTAAACTATTGGAGAGATGGTCAAAATCGTTTTGATTTCATTCTCACTTGGGTTATAGGTATGAACCAATTATAATATTGTCCTCTCATCAGTATTTCATCTTTGTTTTCCAGATCTTCATGTGTGTGTGGTTAGTAAAAGTAACATGCTTGAACAATGTACTGCAAGGTAAATGGTACGCTATAGTGTTGACACATGATAGAACTTAAACGGTTTAAAGTACAACAAAGATATGGAGAATAAGTTGAACGGCTATAGGAAATTCGAATTATAATCAAACAGAAATTCGTACACAGATTCAATGATACAAAGTTACTATGTCAACAATATAATCTCTTTATGTCGTTGTTTGTATTGTAGAGAGACGAGTAATCTGAGGATAAGATCTGTTCACGTATGCACGTTTTTCTGGGTTAAATTGTAGTTCTATTTTAGAAGGCCTCTCAACTTAAACTTTCAAATGACCATGCGTTATCCACAAAGCACCCGCGAAGCACCCAAGCACCCACGAAGCACCCGGTGCGGGTGCGCGGCCTCCCAGAAGCACCCGTACAACATGGAGTATAATTACCTTTTATTGGACATTCTTGTCAATGAATCAACTTTCAAACTTTAAATATGAAAATGGACAATTATTTTGGGACATCCCAAAATAGAGAAGTGGACACTTATTGTGGGACGGGGGGAGGACTATAGGACAGCTCTTGTTGTACAAGAGGTAGGTGAAGGTTGAGTTTACCATGCATCTAGTAACTTGTTTTTTGCTATCTCAAAGCTCTTTTCATGAAGCAGAAGCAATACCAAACGCACCCTTACTAGGGTGTCATTTCACTTACATTTTGCTTTTATGAATGTCATACACTTGTGATACTTTTATTCTACATTACTCTTTTTTTTTGGTTAAACATCTATTTTCTTTCATCACCAATCCCACCACTACCGTGATAGAAAGAACTGCAAATCGTGCCCCAGCTCCTCTACGAATATGGTGTTATGACATAGTTTTTTATTGCATATATTGGTGACAGCAATCGTCGCAATCATCTTCCTTGAGTTCCAGTTTCTTTTGGTTTATGACCCAGTTTAAGAGTTCTGCATTGGCAGCTCCCAAAGTTCAAAATGCCTTATATCGAACTGAAAAAAAGCAATCTTGTACACTCCATTTGCAATTTGACTGTCATACGGGATTGTGTTTTGTGATACCTTATCTTACGTCCATAACTATGGCTTTTGATACATAACTTTCAAAGACTATGAATTAGAAACATGATTTATAAGGAAATTCGTACGGCGATATGAACAAGTGGTTGGGTAAGAGTGATGCAGTTACATGTTTCCTGGTCCTTGCTCATACGCTTTCTTCCACTTTCACGGTGTAGACACTTTTGTTATCAGCTTAATTTAAGTTCAGTAGTTGACATTATTGTTATGTACTCTATTTGAAATTTCTTTTTCTATCTGTTTTTTCAGTTATTGGAGAAACCGTAACCTTCTTGTCTCCAAAGGGAGCGACTTTCCTTTCCAACGGGGAATGGTACGTACGCAGAAATTCTCTGTTCTAAACAAATTGGTTACAGTTTGCAAATATTATTCCGCACATCATGGTTCTTGTAGACAATATTTTTCTTTTTTACATGACTCATGTATTCATGTCTATTATTTGGAGGTTGCAAAATGTGATGGTTTTAATAGAGCATATAAATGACATTTCTTAAATTTAAAATGATTTCTAGTTCGTTTATTTTTGTCATATATAACCGGCTCCTGCATTTAAAATGCTAGTATAATAGATCGGGGAAAAAAATCAGTTTCTTCAGTGAGTGTGAGGAGGGACCAAGTATCTAATGTTCATTTTATATTTAATACCCTATATTTAACTTTGCAAACTTTTAATGTCTAGTTTTATTACTTAAGTTAATTGTCGGATATTTTTCTATACATTTTGAGATCAAGATTCGAGTACTGTAATGTTCCTATAAATATCTTTCTGGTAAGATACACTTCACCATTTTGTTGAGTCACTTGTTAAATGGGGTGGGCTGCTTTAGTGCTTGCTTACATGCCCTGGTGATACTCTGATATAGAGATGGTGCCTTCGACTCTAATACAGTTAATCCTTCTGCAAGAGTGCCGGTTGTTGTCTTTTCTGAAGTAAACGCCAGTTATGAAATAACTCATTAGCTTAGCTGATGTTTAGCTCCTTGTTTTCGCAGAAAATGCTTATTACATATTGTAGTTTCCTTGAGTCATTTCTTTTTTCTTTTTCTTCTTCTTCTCTCGTGTTTAATGTCCAGTAAGATGCCTTTCAATTAATTGTTCAATACCCTGGAAGATACTGAATTCTTTCTCATTTCCAGGATTCGTTATCTTCTTCTTGCCAGACTGTTACGACTAATCAGGCTCTTGATGCGTGTCGGCCAGTATCGTGCCTTTGTCGCAACATTTTTGACTCTCATACCGAGTTTGATGCCTTTCCTGGGGACAATATTTTGCGTTTTGTGTGTCTACTGCTCTCTCGGTATACAGGTACCATGACTCATTATTTACCTGTCCAAGGTAGAGCTATCGTATATATGTGAAAGATAGATAGTCTCTCTTCCTTCAGTGTGCAACCAAAATCATATAAAAAGTATGAGGGACATATGAGGCAAGGTGACGCATTGTGTCTGAAAAAGAGCAAGTACAAAAATGATAATTCAGATGCAAGATATCTAGGGTTTGAAATTTGCATCCTCGATGAACGAGCTGGAGACTACTGGAATTTATTAGTTGATTTATTGTAGAATTAATTAGATTATTCCATAACTCAGGCTCTAGTTTATAATTTTGCGTTTTGTGTGTCTACTGGGTCTCTACTTTTCTCTCAGCGCATTATTCAATGTTACTGTTCATGGGTACTATTCAGGGTGCTGTTCATCAGTTGGTAACAACCCACTTTTGTCCTTCCATGGCCCTAGTTCCATTCCCAAAGCCCTAAACCTAATTCTGTCTTATGCCACAAGGACTAAGATTACACCAACCACCAAACAAGCTGCCCAATATTTTACTCGCGCTGTCTGATTTTATGTTTTGGGTTGCACTTTTCACGCATATCAAATCAAGTTTGACAGTGGGACTGTTTGGAAAGCTTTCATTTCTTGTTGGTCTTATAGTTATGTGGGAACTTGATTTTGTCTTGATTTTGTCTTGGTATCTAGTTTTAATTTCAACAAAAAAGCAAGGCCAATGGTAATGATAATTCCTTTGGCTTATTGGAATACTTATTAGGAAGATGAATTGAGTTAAAGTTTCAAATTTGACAAGGGGTAGACCGCAAAGTGATGATGTGATAAGTGGACTTTTGTGTGTTTAAGACTCCTGTGTTGTGGAACTGTCTAAATAGTAAAGGAAAGTTCGTAAAATGGGACAAAAGGGTATGTTTTAGAAGTATAAGCGAAAAAAGAGACATTTCAATGCGGCTTTCGTTCATCCTAAATCAGTGCATGCTCAAACTGTGATGTCAGAGTTCTTAGTTTGTTTATGCCGCCTAATGGTCCTACTTTCCTAAGGTTAACTTACTTCACTCCTTGCTATTTCAGGATTTTCAATGTAACTGAAATCCAGCTAAATATGCAATTTGGTCTCATCCATGAACTGAAATTACCGTGACATAGATGTTCATGTGCATAAACATGACTAATGGTCGAGATTTTTTTCTATTCGAAATTGTGTTAAACCAACAAATTTTTGGTTGTATGAGATGCAGAAACCAGTAATTTTGCCTGAGTTTGTCGTGGATGCATTTGAGTTAATTGATGACAGAAAAAACCCAGAAGTTTTCAGTTTTGAGGAATCGACATCATCCCAAGTGTCAATTGAACAAAGTGTTTTAATCCGTTTATCTAATTAGTGGTCATGTTGGGTCTTCTTTTATCATCTTCGTATTCTCTCTATGTGCTAATATTAGATTTTTCACTTGCTGTTTCCTCTAGTTTAAAGCTTCTTTAATGTAGGTGATGGGGATAATTTTAATGTCTTAAATCTTAATCTTTGCCTGAGTAGTTTGAAATTCACAAAGCTCCTCTTCACCCTTCTCGTCTATCATGCAGATCTTCGGCGGCCTTGTGAATGCTGGCAATCCGAAATTAGGTGATACAGATCTTACAGATGACGAGTATCCTGTGCATTAAATAAAATTATGGTATTTCATATGTGATCAAATTAAATCTAATGTGTGTGGTTTATAGAACTGGTATTTTCTATAGTCTTGCGAGGAATTCTTAAGATACCAATGACCTAATCAGCGTGAGCTGCTATTCCCAATAATTAGCTGCCACATTAGTTGCCACAATTCAGGTCTTTTCTTTCTAAAGGCAAGGTTCGTTTGGTTTTTTTTTTCTTGACAACCCCAGCTACTTGCTTTTCAATTTCAACGACTACCCGAATGGGATGGTGACACTTTTCAATTTGCTAGTTATGGGAAATTGGCAGGACTGGATGCAGGTATGCTGAACACATTTTTTATTTCTTTGTTTATTTTTGTTTGTGCATCATGTATTATTTTTCTATATTTTTGGTTCAGTGACTACAGAATTATGCCACCGTATAACCTGGTTGATGTAATCTCCCCATATAACTTAGCATTTGTCACAGCTCTGTGTTAGTAACCAAATGATTTAGATATTTATTTTGATATCAGGTGTCTTAGAGCATCTCCTACAGCAAAACTGTCCTTGGACTAAATTTGTACCTGCCCTAAATTTTACACCAGCACTTTTTGAGTTGTTGCTCCAGCAGATGGCCTAAATATAGGCCACCAGCATTATTTTATTATTTCATATTTTTCATTAATAAACAATAATGTTACTATACACATGTATAATTAACAACGAAATAATTTTTGCAAAAAGTAACGAATTAATTAATTTGTTGAAGTGATTGAATTTAAACTTATTTTTCTTATTTATTTATTTTTTGTGTTTTTTTTGCTTTGATAGTTGATTTGTTTTGACACTTTCTGAATTACCGTTGTTTTACCCACAAATCCGAACGTTGGATTTGCAGGAGAAGAGCAGAGGATGATGAGAGCATTAAAACTGAATTTTTAAATTTTTACACCAGGGTCAAATTGTCTTTGTTTTAGGCCAGATTTGGTCCAAAAAGGGTAAAAGACAAAAACCACCCTCGTTAGATGGGTTATATACAAAAACAACCCTGTTGTTCGGAGATATACAAAAAACCCCCTGACAGCTAACGGTGACTAACGGAAACTAACGGAACACAGTGAATACCCATTTTATCCTCAAATGGAAAAAAATTACCCTACCATATAAGTCTTTTGTTCTCTTTTTCCTTCCATTCCCATCTCTTCTCTCTCTCTTCTCTTCTACCAATCCTCTGAAAATCAAGACAAGAGTAAACCCTAAAACACCAGCTGCCAGAGAAATAGATCTTTGCCTCTCGGTTGTCTCTCTCTCTCTCACTCTCCTTCACCAACCCACGATGGTGAGCTTCCTCCTCTTCCATTACCGAACAATCTCCCTTGATCTGCCCTCCTCTTTCTCTCTCTCTCTCTCTCCATTACCGAATACTCTCACGATTGTGAGCTTCCTCCTCTAACACCAGCAAATCCCCACTCCCCACCTATGTCCGAACACAAGACCCCTACAGAGACCCATTGCTTCACAGGGGCCAGATCTGGGTCCTCCAGATTGTGGCGCCACCGGAGACTACGGCGGCAATGGAGAGCCGGTGGAGACTACAGGGACAATCAGACAGAGAAGCTAGGTTTTGGTTTTGATTTTGATCGGCGGTCCTGATTTTTAGAAGCCTCTGGCTTGAATGGCTTGATATGCGTTCTGGGTTTCGGTTTGAATTGGAGACCAGAGAGGGGTATGGGTTTGGACGGAGAGGAAGAAGGGGGATTTGTTGGTTCGATGGCGGCGAGGCTCTTCCGAATCGGAGGTTGGCGGCAGCGGCGGCGAGGCTCTTATAGGACATAATGTAATTAAGTAAAACTTTATTTACTTAGGCAGTCCCTAGCTAGTCTATTTATACTCATTCACTGTACTAGCAATTTATGAAAATCAATATATTCCTCACGTTCAACATGGTATCAGAGCCACGGTTCACACACGTGAATGGTCTAACAGCCCACGTGCTCGCCGCCACCCGCAGATAAAAAATCCACGTGTAGGCCAAAGAATGCCACACGTGAGGGGGCGTGTTGAGAAGTCCCACATCGGACATTTAAGAAGAAAAAAGAGAATTAATAAGTGTCCTGGGCTACTCCCCTCATTGCCAATTGGTTTTGAGGTGGAACCCCATGGATTCTTAACATGGTATCAGAGCGGGTTCGAAACCCTAGCTACTGACCAGCCGCCGCTGTCCGCCATAGCACAGAAAGAGGATCGAATCTTTCGTTCCCTCTGATCGGCATCAATGGCGCCTGGTAACACTACAGTTCCTGACCCGAATAATCCCACGAAACCACTAATCGTGGTTGTCGCCCCTCCAACCCTTATCAAACTCGATGGCGCAAACTTCCTCACCTGGAAGGTTCAGGTCCAAGCAATTCTGACTGGACATGGACTGATCGGCCATGTGGATGGCTCCAAATCGCCGCCGCCTCCTTTGCTCCAGTCATCGTCGGCAACCCCTCCAGCCCCGACAGCCGCCGCAACGCAACCACAGCAGTCCGTTGCAACCCTCACGGCGCAGCAGCCGTCCGCTGCGTCGCATACTGCCGAGTCGTCTGCCACCTCTGGTGTGAATGTTCCGGCACCGCTGAAGCCCAATCCTGCATATTCGTCCTGGTTCCAGCAGGACCAACTAGTCTTTTGCTTTTCTGGCGAGTACTTTGGCTCAATCAGCCCTCTCGCACATTACAACTGCTCATACGGCCTTCGACATCTGGTCGACCCTACACAATATCTATGCCCGTCCCACCCGTGGTCATATTAACCAAATCAAAGAGCACTTGAAGAATCCACAACAAGGCACGCGGACAATCTCCGCTTTCATGCACTTCGTCAAGAACAAGGCAGATGAATTGGCTCTCTTAGGCAAACCTATGGATGAATCCGATGTTGTCGATCGAATCTTAGATGGGCTGAATGAGGTCTATTTTCCCATCGTTGCGGCGATCAAAGCACGGGACACGGACATTGGCTTTGAAGAGCTATTTGAAAAGCTCACGCAACATGAACAGTTCTTTGCAAAAACTCAGTCGAATGCCTCTCTCTCTACCCCAGCCTCGGCCAACCCCATCATCGGACCTCATCACAAAGGTCGTGGTCGTGGTCACAGCGGCAGACCGAATTCACAGCAGCCCCAGCAGTTACACCCGACCCCACAGCCACAGTACCAGTCACAGTGGCAATCGCCGCCTCCAACTTCAGGATGGTACCCTGCGTCTCTCTCTCCACGACCCAGGCAACCACGTCCGTTTCTCGGGTTTTGTCAAGGTTGCGGTGAGCAAGGCCACAGGATTCGCCAGTGTTCGCAGTTTGGCTGGATGCTCCAGCAGTACCATGACTCTGGGGCCACCCGATCACCGGTTTTTCATCAGGGCTCCACTACACCGGCCTATTCAGCACCGTCTTCTTCCTGGGCTCCGAGGGCTCATGTGGCCACTGCCCAGTCAGGCGTACCATCCACACCTTCCTGGCTACTTGACAGTGGTGCTACACATCATATCACAGCCGATCTGGCCAACCTGTCGCTTCACCAGCCCTACACACATGGAGATGATGTCATGATTGGTGATGGCACGAGCTTGCCAATCACCCACACCGGTTCGCTATCTTTATCTTCCTCCTCTCATACCTTTCAACTTAATAATGTCTTGTGTGTTCCTGCCATTAGAAAGAATCTAATCTCTGTATCCCAACTCTGCTCTTCTAATAACCTTGTGGCTGAATTTTCCTCTCTTGGCTTTGTTTTGAAGGATCGAACCACGGGGGCGCCCATTTTGACCGGACCTCTTAAAGATGGAGTCTATGAGTGGCCAGCATCCACTCCCTCGCTGGCACTCCTCATAGAGTCTCGTCCTTCCTTCAGTTCCTGGCATCGTCGTCTTGGTCATCCGGCAGGATCTGTCTGTCGGCAAGTAGTTTCCAAGTTCTCTCTTCCGTTTAGTAGTACCAAAGAGTCTGAGTCCTGTAATGCCTGTCAGTGCACCAAAAGTCACAAATTGCCTTTTCATAATTCGAGCATAAAATCCTCACGGCCCCTTGAGGTTGTTTTCTCTGATGTCTGGACTTCTCCTGTTCCATCTCATGATGGTTTTAAATATTATGTCATTTTTGTCGACCATTTCTCTAAATACGTGTGGTTGTATACTATGAAACGCAAGTCGCAACTACATGATATCTTTGTCCGCTATCATGCCCTTGTTGAAAAGTTTTTCTCTCTTCCTCTCAAAACTCTATACTCGGACAATGGGGGAGAATACATTGGTCTCAGGAACTATCTTGCTCTTCGTGGGATTTCCCATCTTACTTCTCCACCTCACACTCCTGAACACAATGGGTACTCAGAACGCCGTCATCGTCACATCGTTGAAACCGGCCTGGCACTACTCCATCATGCCTCTATGCCGTCCCACTATTGGCCCTATGCCTTTACCACGGCGGTTTATCTCATCAACCGTCTCCCTACACGTCATCTCAAATTCCGCTCTCCCTTTGAAATCATTTTTCAACAGTCACCCAACTACACCAAACTCCGTGTCTTTGGGTGCCTCTGTTACCCCTATCTACGTCCCTACACCTCTCACAAGCTAGAAGATCGTTCCACTCCGTGCATTTTCGTTGGGTATTCCCTTACTCAAAGTGCCTATCTGTGTTTAGATGTCACGTCTCATCGTCTCTATGTCTCTCGACATGTTCAGTTTGACGAATCCTCCTTTCCCTTCGCCTCTTCGTCGTCCATGTCCTCTCCATCGGTTGATGATTCTATCTACCCGTGGTTCACCCCCACCACAAGCATCCTCACTTTACCTTCACCTACATCTGAACCACCAGCGGCTGCTCAACCTTCTCCTCCATCACCTCCACCACCTATTGACATCTCTGCACCTCACCGGTACTCTGGGAAACACTTTGTCCGTCGCAATACCACCGCCGTCAATTCTCCTCCTACAACCGAACCCTCACCCGTCCATCCACCTGAAGCCCCACGACCAGTTGCCTCCCACCCTATGGTAACCCGGTCTCGCGATGGTACTCTTCGTAGTAACCCCATATATACCTTCACAGCCACCCTACCACCCAATGATAAAGATAGCGAACCATCTTCTGTCACTGAGGCCCTTCGCCATCCTCACTGGCGAGCTGCTATGGCAGCTGAGCTGGATGCCCTCGTTCAAAATAACACTTGGGATCTTGTTTTACCAGCACGGTCTACTAATTTGGTTGGCTGCAGGTGGGTGTTCCGTATCAAGCGGAAACCTGATGGTTCTATTGACAGATATAAGGCACGCCTTGTTGCCAAAGGCTTTCATCAGCGCCCCGGTATCGACTACCATGATACCTTCAGCCCGGTCGTCAAACCCTCTACCATTCGGCTGGTTCTGACTATTGCCATCTCTCAACGGTGGCCCATTAAGCAGTTGGATGTTAACAACGCCTTCCTTCAGGGTTCCCTTCATGAGACGGTTTATATGCAGCAGCCTCCTGGCTTTGTGGATCAGGATCGTCCTCATCATGTTTGCCGCCTAAACAAGGCGATTTATGGCCTCAAACAGGCCCCTAGAGCATGGTATGCGGAACTCCGTCATTTTCTGCTTCAGCAGGGTTTTGTTAATTCTCGTGCTGATACATCTCTGTTCATTTATCGTTATTCTGGCACAATCATATATTTGCTGGTCTATGTTGATGATATTGTTGTCACTGGGACTAACGCCGCATCTGTCCAGCAATGCATTCTTGATCTCTCTCGCAGATTCTCCTTGAAGGACCTTGGTGATTTGTCCTACTTTCTTGGTGTTGAAGTACTGTCGCACTCCCAGGGTTTGATCTTGTCTCAGCAAAAGTATATCCATGATCTCCTTCACCGTCTTGGCATGTCCTCTGCCAACCCGGTTCAGACACCCATGGATACTTCCGCTGACCTTACGATTAATAGTGGTACAGCTCTTTCAAATGCTAAAGAATATCGCATGGCTGTTGGGAGTCTTCAGTATCTATCTCTCACCCGTCCTGACATCTCGTTCGCTGTTAATCGTCTGTCTCAGTTCATGCACAAGCCTACTACTGCTCATTGGAATGCAGTCAAACGACTGCTTCGATACTTACATGGGACTGCTGATTTTGGTCTGGTGCTTCGTCGCGGACCACTCACCCTCTATGCGTTTTCTGACGCCGACTGGGCAGGTAACAAAGATGATTATACATCCACTTCTGGTTATTTTGTATATCTCGGTGGCTCTCCCATCTCTTGGAGTTCCAAGAAACAACGCACCGTTTCTCGGTCTTCCACTGAGGCTGAGTACCGTGCTGTCGCTGCCGCTTCCGCTGAACTGCGTTGGCTCTGTTCCCTACTTACTGAGCTCGGTGGTTCTCTGACATCCGCACCAGTCATTTACTGTGACAACATGGGAACCAACTGCGTCTGCTCCAACCCGGTCTTCCACTCTCGTATGAAGCATGTTGCCCTCGACTTTCACTTTGTTCGTGAACAAATTCAAGCCGGTCTTCTTCGCGTTTCTCATGTGTCTTCAGCTGACCAGCTTGCTGATTGTCTCACGAAGCCTCTCTCGCGAGGACCATTCCTCTTGTTGCGGTCCAAGATTGGAGTCTCTCCTAGGTCCTCCATCTTGCGGGAGCGTATAGGACATAATGTAATTAAGTAAAACTTTATTTACTTAGGCAGTCCCTAGCTAGTCTATTTATACTCATTCACTGTACTAGCAATTTATGAAAATCAATATATTCCTCACGTTCAACAGCTCTTACGATCTGTTACCTGCTTTCGGATGCCACTGACTTCGATTTCAATTCTTCTCTGTTGCTGCCTGGGTTTGTGATTCCGATCTCGTGGCCATGGCTGCTTCTATTTGGTCGGGGATTGGGTTTTTTTAGACTTGCAAGAGGTTTTGGGTGGTGATGTAGGAGGTTTGGGAAGGAGAATGGTGGGGGGTGCTGTATATGTAGCAGGTTCGGTGTCAATGGAGAATGTTTTCATCAAATGATGGTAATATCCGGTCAGCTATGATGGTGATGTTTTATTGTAGCTAAATTCCTCTTGATGTAAACATTACTAAACCCATCACCACACCAGAACAAAGAACACCAGGATCTTCCCCAAATTGCGTAGTTTTACTTCATTTGATCTTTATTTTTCAAGAGCACCTTTCCAGAATGCTCATGTCTCTTTATCATTCATATGATTGTAATTTGTACATTTTTTTGTGGTGGTGGTGGTGGTATTGCTGGTGTTGAAGAACACCAAGCAAGAACACCAAGAACAATGTGATATGTATATTTATGTAAATTCACCCTTTTAAGGGTATAATGGTCTTAAAAAAATTGATTTAACAGAAGGGTGATATTTGTCCAACGTCCATCACTGACTTGGGGTTTTTTGTCTCTGACAGGGGGTGGTTTTTGTATATCCCCGAACAACAGGGTTGTTTTTGTATATATTCCATCTAACGAGGGTGGTTTTTGTCTTTTACCAGTCCAAAAATAGGCCAGGTGCAAATATAGGCCAAATTTTACACCATCTGTTGGAGCTGGTTTTTGGGCAAATCTGGCCTATATTTGTGCCAAAGACAGTTTATACACCATCTGTTGGAGATGCTCTTAGATCACATTCAAGTGTATTTGACACGAGCTGCTTCATCTTACGATAGTCTGTTTAGTTGAGAGCAGACTGTGCTCAAACAGCTCAAGTTTTGTGTTTAGTCTGCTTGGGCAGCATATAATTGAATTTGTCTACAAATGAGAAGAGCAACTTTTCCACCTCTTCTATTTTAGTTGATGGCTTTGATATATGAAAGCTATTTCATTTGCAATTCATAAAGATACTCAAGCAGAAAATTGTCCATAAAAAATTGAATGACGATCCATTTCAACTTAGGCTAGTTCCTCAAGAAAATTTATAAGAACCAAGAGATTGGCTCCCTAATCCCTACAATGTCCTCTACTGCTAAACTACCATGAGTTAAAGAAATCTTTCAGTAGCGCTACAGAAAATGTGTGATTCCTCTCTCCACTAAAATCTCAAAATACGAGATGGAATATTCTGCCCAAACTTCTTCCTCCTTCCCTAATAAACAAGATTCCATGCAAGGAAAAGTTCACTAGGTGACTATGGCATTGTCGAGAAGATTTCAAACACCGTACGTCATGTGCCAGAAAATTATTTTTACCTTATAGTGCTAAAATAAGATATTATTTTCCTTCTCCAGATTTCTTCTTGAACACATTAGCTTGCTAGTCTATTTCAGCTTTTAAAGCATTGGTGTATACCATGCATCAGAAGAAATTGCCTCTTTTGTTTGGCAGTCCAGGCTTTTGAACTTTGAGAATGTTTCAGATAATGCGCTGCTAAACAACGAAGTGTAAAAGCTTATTATGCACCGTCCTGTCTTTATTATGAATATGCAAGTATATAGTTGTTCCAGAATTCCAGAAATTCCTGCGCCAAATTCAACTTTTGATCATTTATGCTCTCAAGGAAACTAGTTGTTAGCATCTCCAATTGTGGCCAGATGAAATTCAGCTACAATTATGATTGCATTGTTTCTTTGAAATTTTTACCTTTCTCTTTTTATAATTATTCTGATGTTTTGAATAACTGGTAGTTGATGGTTTTGCTTTTCAGAGTTACAAGGTATTAACTGGAACAGCATGGTCGTATGTCTACTTTATCAGCTTCTATTTGATCACAGTCATGCTACTCTTAAATTTGGTGAGCCTTGATCATTGCTTTCTGTTTAGTACTTTTCTACAGTTGTCGCGGAGATGTAACATTTCGCAAGCCATAATTTTGATCTAAATATTGGGTTCATCTTTCTGTGAAATACTACTGTCCTTTTCTTTTCCTTGTGTGACCAAGGGACTTTGATCATCACCCAAATGGCATGCAATAGAGGGGTTTGTACCAAAAGAGTGAAAACCAAATATGTGAAATTCCGGATATGATATTCATATTATTATTTCATCACACTGGAAGCAGATAATATTTCAAAATCCTACAAGCTTAGAAATGATTAGAAGGAAATATCCTCTGGTCACTATGATCTCTGCCTATCGGGATTACTGCCTATCATTATATTGTGATACGAAAGCAAAATCTTCATTATTTTCTCAGAAAACAAGGTTTCTGCATGCCTAATGTTGCCACATAATTTTTGTACTTGTAATTTTGTGTTACTTTGATGATGGACCATCATCTTAATAGTTGTGATATATTTCAGGTCGTCGCATTCGTCTTGGAGGCATTCTTTGCTGAAATGGAAATGGAAGAATCACAAAAGGCCGGAGGTGAAGGAAAGGTTGGTACCTAGAATAACCTTTTAGAATAGAACCAACAGAAAGGGTAAGAATATAATAACATATATAATGGGAGACATTTCAAACGGAAGAGTGGTTCTTTCACGGGAATTGACCTTCAACTCCATGCACTCTTTGCTTGGTGTACGTAGTACTTAAATTGTTTCAATGGAATTGGCTGAGCTACCAAGCCTAAAGAATGAACTTTATAACCAACCTTTAAGAGAGCGTTCTACATTAGTAATACACCTTTCACAGAATTGACAAATGAGGCAGCCCCAAGTAAACTGGGAAAACTTATACAGTTCAGTTTAGTGAATTCATAAAAACATTGACCAAAGTTCCCGAAGTTAGAGGCTAATGAAATCATGAACGGTGATTAATTGCCAGGTAGAATCTATTTTCCTTTAATCTTTTCAGCAGATATATAGTGACAGATATACATTCCTAAACATTTGGAAGTAATGGGTTTGCAAATCTAGAAACTACAATTATACTTATGTATTTGATTCCGAATTTTGTCTCTGATAAATTTATAAATTTATCTGCAAGAATGTATCTTTATGATGCTTTAGAGTTGTGGGTATTAGACACTCTAGATGAACCAAATCTAAACTATTAACCTATTTTCGGATGCATAGTGTACGAGGCATCGAATTTATCAATTATTTACATTAACAATTTGTCAAAGCTAAGCAATATTGCTTGTATGTCAATGCAGGAGGGACGAAGAGACAAGAGTCGTTATATTGCGTAAGTGTTTTTGAGTCTCATTGTATTCAATTAATAACCCCGTTTCGAACTACTCAAAACGATATGGGTGGATGAAACTGTTTGTGTTTTATAGGTCAAGGAGTCAGAGAATTGAAGTTCTCCTCCACCATATGCTGCAATCTGAGCTGCTGCATACAGATGACTCTCAGCCATAAATCTGCTTTGTGCTTCCATCAAGGTATGTAATTTTATCACTTTATCATCTCAGTTCTCAGAATTATCCAGCCACCGTTACATTAAATGCTGCAACTTCTCTAACTGGTTCTGTAGTTCTCCATTGTTTCTGTTCAGTCCTGCACGTCGTGAACTGCTGCAACTTTTCTAACTGGTCACGAGTTGGAGTAAGACGATGAGGAGCTGCTTTTAGTCGACGAGATCAGTGACACTAAGCACCGAAGCTTCATGGAAATACTTGTGCAGTTTTCCCATTATGGGTTTCCTTCGGTTTTGTGTAAATTCTGAAAAGACAGTTTTCATTGTTTTCTCTCTTTTGTAACGAAACCGCTTAGCTTCCTAGTATAGTTGAGAACATATTTGATTGTGTTAGCAATTTAAATTAGAGTCTCCTTGTAAATGAGCAATTTTTTAGTGCTCCAAAAGAGCACCACGATTGGCTGTAGAGCACCACATGGTTCTCCTTGTAAAGATACTTTCTGGTTTTGAGTTTGTTATTGAAGAAATACATTTTATCATGTCTTGTGACTCTTTTCTTTTTCTAATGACGTGGGAATTCGCAACCGCTTTTGCTTTTCTCTTGGTGCACACTGGGTATACACTGCTCCTAGTGCAACAACCTGCAAATTACACCAGACAGGTAAACTAGCCAGAGAAATTCGTAGTTGAGAAGGCGAGTAGGCAGCTTTTAAACCCTAAGTTCAAACTCAAGACATGTAAGCATGCCTGCTCGACCAACTCAACTCCACCCCACCACCCCTAAGGTTAGCTCTAATTGATTCTTCTATTTTGAGAATGCAAATGTTTCCTCTTTGACAATTGACATGGAGGATTCCAACATTACTTGATAAGCTAGACATGTAATTCTGATGGGCCAGTAAGAAGATAGGTTAACTTAGTCTTGTCTATTGAGAGAAGGGATGAATCATATCTGAGTAGGCATTTAATGATGGGCTGTGGTAAAAACAAGTTCTACTCGTACTGTCAACAAACATACATTGCTTGGGGGTTATGTGTCAAAAGTTCAAACAGTTATGTCTAATATTTCTTGTTATGGTCGACCAACTATAGATACTGTCGTTGTGATATTCCAGACTTGTCCCTTCTCCTTTAATGTAGGCATTGAATGATGGGCAAAAGGAACCTGCTACTAAGATGTCTACCAAAGTTCTACCTCTGTTTTGCCTCAATCTTCCTAGTGCACTATTCATCAGTTAACTTTGACCAACTAATAATTGCGTTAGCTAAATTAGTCGGTCATAAGTGACCTCCCTATAGTCAACTGAGAACACAATCTTCCTAGTGCATTATTCATCACGTCATTCACATTGACAGACTAATTTTGCAAATGGTATGATACAATAAAACATTTCCATATCATATTGTTAGCTAAAGTGAGCTGATAAATTTCTGGCGAAACAGACCAAGTATCTAGCAAAGAATTTTATTCTAAGATAATAAAATAATGTGTGTTTCCGAGGCCAAGTACAAGGAAGAGAGTTGTTGCAGCAAGTCGTAATGAACCTAAGTTGCTTTCATCCGGCATACAAGAGATTGATTGAGCATGCACAGGTACGAAAATGAGAAAGCACACTGCATAGCAGCAGGGTCTGAAGAAACAAAAGCCAAGACCTGCCTGAATTAGAGATGGAAATGTACTTAATGTTTTTATCTACAACTGTCTCAAAAGATCCCAGATGACAAATCCGACTGAAAAAAAACCCTACAATTGTTTCTGTGCAACGTCGTCAAAAAGTTTTCAGACAATTCAAAATTTCCAACCCTAATCCAATTTACCAGTCACCACCCATTATCAGCTCGGAACACGAAACTTCTCACAGTCCGCTGCATTGGCGTATCTAGTGAAGGTGTTAACAAGACCATTTATCATCTTGGACACCGTTTGCTTGAATTCATGAGAGTGGTTTCCTTTTCTAGTGGGCTTCTTGATTTCTGCTCCTTCTTCAATGATTACAGATCCAATCTCAGCACCCTCCACATAAGCTTTACAAGCTGCCAGAATGGCTTGAGCGCGGACACGGAAGTGTCCACCAACTAAGTCCTCAAAATTCTGCAAAAACAAGCACAAAGCTAGCCAGTAAGTTTATTAACAGATTGAAGCAGGTCATATCTCAATACAATACTATAACTACTATTGTACTTCCTCCGTACCAACTGCTTCTTCCTGTTTTGACTTTTTGACCTGTAACCATGCCACTTTGACCCTGTGATTTGATTAGCAAAAGGATACAAGAATTTGGTAATCTTTTCATGGTGTGAGTACCATGAAAAGATTACCAAATTCTTGCATCCTTTTACTAATCAAAGTCACAAAGTCAATAGTGGTAAAAGTCAAAACAGGAAGAAGGAGCTTAAAGGGAGAAAGTAAGATATTAACAAATTGAAGCAGGTGAAAACTCCGCTTTCTTTACCTAATTTTATGTGACTTCTGATCTTTTTTAGGAAAAGATAAAGAAGTTGCTTACTTTGGAAAATGTTAAATTTTCTAAAAAGTTTTACGGAGTAGTTATCTTTGTAGGAGAAGAAGGTTGCTTACTTTTCTTCTATTTTATCTCCTAAAAAGTGTATTTTAAGAGTAAAAAGTCAGAAAACTTGCTGACACAGTGACACAAAATTCTTTTGGAAAGAAAGCGATGTGCAATTCACTGCATTTACCACAGACAACGACAAAACAGCATATACAAAGGGTTTAAAGATCCATTCACTAAATTCCTCTGGTTAGTTTGGTAGCTTTTACCATTCTCTGTAACCCGAGAAGAAGAAAATAGCATGGGGTCTGAAAGTCCTCAACCAAACCAACAACAGATATGGAAACCTTATGAATCGCCTACCCTGGTCCCTGGTTAGCATTTGCTGAGGCTTCCTTGGCTGCAAAATCCTGATTCCAAACAAAGATTTGCCTCTTTGCAGCCACAAACATTTTCTTACGACCTCATTGATAGCCTACACCTCCACAGCCGCCTGACAACCCACTATGAACCAAAACCCACCACTGGACCCGCCTATTCCTCTTCATGCCGCCCTCAAGTTTTCTCTTTCAAACTCAGCATCATGTTTCCGCCACCGCCACCAGGACACCATCCCTATACCAAGAACCACAAATCCCTTTACAAGGACAAAAACAAAACCTGTAAGCTCCTACGATACCCTAACTCTGTCCATCCCTCTTTTTACCTTTTGGAGTTCGGTCTGTGCTTGATGACAAAATCTCTAATTTCTCGGTGGCATGCCCAAAGACATGAAGTTAGTGTTCCAGTAGTACCAATGGTGCTGTTTGAGTGGTTAGAAGAACACTGGCAAAGTTATGAGGCAACTTCTGATGGTTGCTGCAGGGGATATGTTTCCCTGCATATTGTGTTAACAAAATGAGGCACACGATATGGCTCCTCAACCCTGATAATTCAGATCCTTGATATGTCACAAATAACAAATCATCATCCCCAACTGACCCGTACGAAAGTTGTTAAATCTCAAACATGGACATGATGCAGTCTCGTATTATCGAGTCAGAATCACTCCATCCTCCTCGGTGTCACAGCGATAATTCACCTTGCACCTTGTGCTTTCAACTGTAACAACTACCAATCGGAACTTGTGTCCGGAATCAGGTGGTTCCTTCGATTTGGGATTTGGTTGGGTTCATTTGGAAGGAGATGGGTCTGGAGGAAAAAGAAGATGGAGGTCTGGGGGAAGAGAGAAGAGTAGTGTGGTTTAGATTTTTCACTAGATGGTAATAGATTTCAGTACTAAAATGGGGTAAACTATCATCCATTTGAACGTGGCAATTTTCTTTCTTTTCTGTTTCGATAACACACAAGGAATATAAAGATGTTCCTCTTTGAGCTGGGAAAATCTGGGAAGTCTACTTGATCCTAACTACTCTGTATAAGGAATGATATTGGATTTTTTGGCTTTTCTTGGTAAGGGACTTCCATAAACCCAGTCTAGAACCACCACAATCAATATTTCTGTTTCAGGTTAATGAATCAAAGAAGGGATTCGTTTTGATAATGAGTTCATTCTTAATCACATAACTAGCATCTGCAGAAATATTTACAAGGACAAATGACACTAAACCTATATGCAGTTTGACACTTATGACACTAAACCTCCAGCACATTCAGTTTCATTGAAAAAACCCCTGCACTTTTTATTTTGAGACAAATATGCCTCCAATCGTTGACAGGGTTAGATTAAATTAACAAAATTTACTGTAATACCCTTCACATCAGGTCACGTGATGGGCTGTAATACCCATCTCGTGATGGATATTACAGTAAATTTCGTTAAATTAAATTAACCCTCCTAACTATTGGAGGCTATTTGTCTCAAAATGAAAAGTGCAGGGGAATTCATCAAAAAAAAAGTGCAGGTGGATGCATGACAAGCAACTGAAAGAATGAGGAAGATAACCTTTGGAGGCTTCCTGAGGGTATATATCATTGTCTTCAATGATAAAGTGAACACGTCCTCACTGTATTTTTTTGATTTGCTTTGTCCTTCAGGCCGACCACGCGAACTTTCGTACCCAGGCTCATTGAAGTAAGGTTCCACATTCAATATCAATGCTTGTATAGAGACGAGGACTTGCAACATGGTTGATTGCTTAGGATTCCACATCTCAGTCTTCTGACCAGTCCATGTATTTAGGAGACTGAGGCAGACTTTTCCACAGTTATACAAATTCGGATTTATCCGAAGGCCGCCAGAGTGATAGTGAACCATCTGAGAGAAAGAAGGAATTTCAATCATGTTAACTGCATAAGGTGTATTGCAACAACATGTAAAGAAAGCATCAAAAGCCTACCGGGGGTACATCAGGATAGTCAGGAGGGAAAAGAATATCAAATGTAAAGAGGCCATCGTGGTACGGAGTGCCTTGTGGTCCAACAATAACAGCCCTCATAAATTCCATCCTTTCTTCATAAACTCTAGCAAATATGGTATCTGCATTAAGGAGAAATATAAGGATGTTAAGTATCAGAATGAACAGCATATTCTCTAAAACAACATGGGAAAATCAGAATTGTAATGAATCACGCATCCCATACACTATAAATAAAGAAAGTTGAAGACTAAGATTCGTCAAAATGAATAAGAATGTACATAAAAAATAGGACAAATGACAGTACTGACAGTACCTATATGCAGTTTGACACTAAACCTCCAGCACTTTCAGTTTCATAATAATAATAATAAAAAAAAAATGCACTTTTCGTTTGGAGACAAATAGCCTCCAATCGTTCACATAGTTCGATTAAATTAACGGAATTTACTGTAGTACCCATCACGTGAGGTCACATGATGGGCTGTAATACCCATCTTGTGATGGGTATTTCAGTAAATTTCCTTAATTTAATCAAACTCTGACAACGATTGAAGGCTAGTTGTCTCAAAATGAAATGGAGGTGTTTCTATGAAATTGTAAGTGCTGGAGGTATAGTCTCACAAGTGTCAAACTGCATACAGGTTTACTGTCAGTTGTCCTAAAAAATATATACCAGATAATAGAAGGAACAGCACTGACCTGGCAAGTTATTTTCCAAGGATTTCCAGTCTTCCCGGACTTTCTTCAACCATTTTGTAGTCGGCTATCAACGAAAAGAACAAATAGAAGATTAGAGGCTGTATTCATGAGCATGTGGAAATAAAGATAAGAAAAGTATAGCGAGCACAGAAAGCTACCTGCTGCCCAGAAAAGCCCTTGTCAACAAAGTGATGATCTGAAAAGTCTTGAACCATATCAAACTTCTTAAAGAGTTGATATCTTTCCACAACTCTATCTTCCTTCACAGCTTCTATTGCATCAGAACTCGGTTCAGCAGATACCGTTGTTTTGCTACTGGTCGGATCATAAACTTTTATGTTAGACATCCACGACGGCTGTGGCTCGGCCACAGTATCACTCACGGATGACGTGCTAGTAGAAGCAGGTTTATTATCACTAGCAACAGGCTCTTGCAACCAAGAAACTGACGCCTCTACGCCAGGAGGTAAATCCACATTATCAAACTGTGCTTGCATACTGTTATATTCAGCATCATCGTCATCATACATGTACTCATCCTCATCATAGTCAGATATGTAATCATCATCCTCCCCATCCATTGCGTCGTCCGCATCATTATTATTGTCTGAATTAAGAGATCCAGATGTTGATCCTGCTACAGTATTAGACTTCTCATAATTCTCGGAAAGGCCTTCCTGAATATTGTTAGGGAATAAATGTTATATCACAAGGCATACAATAATACAGCTAATACATAGAGAAATTAAAATAATGGCAGAGAACTGGTTCCATTATCATACTAATTTTGTTCGCACAACATGCTCGAAGTGTGCCTGTTTGTGTAAAAAATTGTATGATTTCTCCTTCAATCATTAGACATAACAGGCCACTTGACAATCTTACTAACCTAAATTTGCAACTCTCACTTTATGCAACGTTTTATTTGATCTAAGTAATTGGCGCTTATAAAATAACTGATAATTTCGTTTACAGGCAAAGATACAGTTACTTCTTTATGCTGCTACATTACATCTAAGTTGAAATCAATAATATCGTGCTTTCTGTTTACACCACACCATCCAGGTTCTCCTGGTACCCCATCTCTTTTAAGTTGAAATTAGTGTGATCTTCTTTGAACTTGTCCTCAGATCAATCAACTATTAGGTTCATGGCAAGTTATTTCGGATGTCATTCATCCTAATTTTTCATACAATCGTCATAGCATTCCCCTTTTCGTAACCAGCCATTTGTGGAGGTAGATTTTAGGACTACTCGTAACAGTGTTCATTCAAACTTAATTGGGGGAACTGTGAACACACAACATCCTTGGAGTATCCCTCCACATCATCCAACTTAATGTCATCATACAAGAGAAATCTATCGTTCCATTTTACATGTGTTGGAACTCGAGTACCTGAAGAAACCCGATACTAATGTTACAAAATATTTTATTTTCCTCATTCAAACCCTTAAATTATATTCATCCCCTCATAATTACATTATACCGTCACATTTTAGACAATATCTTTTACAATCAGAATAACTATACACTGAATCGAAATCATCAGAACATGTCACATAATAGCCAAAATCTTTAACAATCCGAGCAAGCTCGTTCACAACTGATGCAGACAAAAGAGCAGCTAAGGTCGGTACTTAATGCGAAATCAAAAGCCCTTAAAGCCATAGGATGTTTCGGACGCGGTAAAGAGTATAAGCCACTTCGATTGTCCCCTAGCATGAAAACATATTATCTATCTGAATCTCAGTATAAAGCTCAGATTCTCAGAAAAGGTATTTCATCACCATTCACCAATGATGGGTGTCGGCGATCCCCTACAACATTTGTACATTACCTTTTCCCCTGCATTTTTTTAATGTTTCAAAACATCCCACCTTAAATTACCAAATGGACTACTCTGAATTATTGATGATTCATCCTACAATTAGAGATTTTTTTTTCCCAAAAGAGAAATAGTTTTTCCAACCAACCAAAATCTTTAACAATCCGAGCAAGCTCATTCACAACTGATGCAGACAAAAGAGCAGCTAAGGCCGGTACTTGATGCAAAATCGAAAACCCATTGACATTTTTATCAAAGAAAGCTTAAAGACATAGGATGTTTCGGACGTGGTAAAGAGTATAAGCCACTTCCATTGTCCCCTGGCATGAAAACATATCATCTATCCGAATCTTCCAGTATAAAGCTCAGATTCTCAGAAAAACTATTTCATCACCAGTGTCGGCGATCCCCTAAAACATGTGTACATTACCTTTTCCCCTGCATTTTTTTAATGTTTCAGAAAAATCCCACCTTAAAAATTAACAAATTGACTACTCTGAATTATTGATAATATACTCCATCATTAGAGATTTAAGTATTTTTTTCCCCCAAAAGAGTCCTAAGCTTTCCAACCAACCAAAAACCCTAAAACCAAAAAACAACCCAAACCCTAGCCAACAAATCCTAGCCAAAACACAGACTAACACAGTTCACTAATCACACAACTCAGTCAATTAGGTCTAGAGACTCAACAATCGAGTACTCAGAGACGATCACAGTCATGAATCAACCAAAAAAAAGCCCATGCACCGCTCGATCAACTACGATTTCATCGAACAAGATCGAGAATTGTTACCTCATTCTGATCAACCTCAACGGTGACTTGCAGAGAGGCGTAATCGACGTCCATCGCCGAAGAAGAGTTAGGTCGCCGATCGAAACCCTAGGGTTTCAATTTCGGAGATATCGAAAGAGCAATCGACGAACTTGAGAGAGATTTTTATGCGAGTGAAGAGAAAAAGGGGAAGTGTTTGTATAGAGAGAGAGTAAAGAGAGAGAGCGACGTATTCGCGCCTAATTGAGGCAATTTCTTCTATCGTACGCTTGTGAGCTACACTGTTGTAAGAAAGTGGACTGTGGTCCACTTGTATAGTATTATTGATAGTGTGACACCATCTCTTTGTGGGGCCTCAAGAGATATGGGCTGTTGATAAGATGGGGTTGGTTTGTGGCCGTCTGATTGCGTTGAGATTGTTGTGCATTTGTGACTTTTTTGAATAACTAGGTTCGCTCCGCGCTCGTTGCGCGCGGCTCGGCGGTGATTCGAGTATTACATTGTTTAGGTGCGTTAATTGTGTGCATTATTTCGCTTAACATTGGCTTGAGTGTAGTTGCTGGAATAATGCTGAAAAAAAATTATTTTTTGAAGTTGGTGTTATTCTGGAGATGGAGTATTATTACACAGCTGGAAATACATCGTTACAGCAGCGGAAACGTAGAAGTAGGAGATAAATAGTTTATCTGGAACTTTTAGGTAGGGCTAGAAATTGACACTTAACACAACCGTAACGAATTGGGATTTAGAACCGATCGAGATCCTAATTTATTGAAAATCAAAGACTTCAACTTTAATCAGTTCGAAGTTTTAGTACTTTCGATTCATTCGAAGAGAGAGTGCATGAGAGAGAGAGTATACAGAATCGATAGCCAGGCCTTAGTCAAGAACCGAGATGATGATATTTCGGAATTTACCGGTGTCAATGAAAGACCAGCACTAACGGTGCACCGATAGCCATATATCCACCTAAAACAGGAACTACCCATAGAGGCAAATTTGATAAATTTACCTAGTACTTCTTAAGAAGACCATCTGAAACTTCAGTGTCAGCCTCCTCAGCCTTCTGTTTCTCCTTATCCACTTCAAACTTTGGTGCCTCTAGTACTGGCTCTGCAGGCAAAAATGGTGCAATTTGCGCAAAGAATTCCTTAATAGGACCCGGGACATAAATGTTCCAAACTTGGTGGCTGCTTCAGCAACTGGCTTTGTCCCTGAAAACCTGTGATACCCATCGAATAAATAAATCCGGAAATCAATCAATTCATCCTTCATTCGGCATCAAAATTACTCAGTATCGAAGAAATGCAGTTAGATAGTGAAGTATTTACCGATTTCGGCAAGCTTATCAAGAACCTTGACGATTTCAGCTGAGTTCTTCTTGATACCAAAATCTTTGGGCTCATTAGTCAAAGCCTTCATTTAAAAATATGAAAAAGACATATATGTTAGTCATGTAACGGTAAGACTTTTTTACGAACTGACTTAGACATCACAACTATAAATATAATAAGTAAAAGGTTGTCCTCGCGGTTCTAATACTAAATTACTGGTGGTACTTTGTTCGGACCCGAGCATTAAATTTGCGAAAGAAACCTTAACTTCTTGCACTGTCTTGGTAATATCTTCACGGTTTTCATCAAGTTTTCATGTCACTTAGACCCAGTGATCTGATTAGCAAAAGATGCAAGCCGTGAAAAGATTACCAAGTTCTTGCATCGTTTTGCTAACCAAACCACCTGCTGAAAGTGACCCTTAGATAGGAAGAATTTCATTGAACAGATTAACAAATAGGTTAACACAGCTTGAGTACAAAGGAGAAATCGAAACCGATCCTCTTGCTTTGCAAACAATAGCCATACATCTTTTGTAGAGAAGTGAGCATTAAAGTTATAAATTATCATAATAAAAGAACAATTACAGAATTGCATGAGAGCATCAATTACTATTTTACAAACTAAATAAATGCCAACTTTCATGAACCCCTCTTTCTGTAAGTACGGAGGCTTGGCACTGTAAACTCGAGTATACCCATGAGCTCACCAGGATTCGTCATAAACTTTCACCCGGTCTCGCCTCCTTTATTCTTGGAAGAACATGAAGCAGCCATAAGTAAAAGTAATGGCATAAAAATTCTGAATATGCGCTTCATCAACGTCACTAACCTTCTCTGGGTTATGCTACAAAAAGACAAATTTGTTAACCTCGTAGAACTCAAAATGAATTTCTAAAACAATAAGGTAGATGGTAACATGTGCTAGAGTTCCTGTAGAATTCTACTCAACATGAACATGACCGAGACACACAAAGTGCCAAACATGCATATTGCCATAAAATGTGCCCTGTCATCAGAAAATCCGGCCCTGGAAGATGCTAAATAATAACCCAGAATAACGATTTTTTTCCTAGATCACATCCATGACCAAAGAGACACCGGGTACATGAACATTTATGGAATGTCTAGAACATATTCCAGTTCCATGAATGTTTCCCTGAGTTAAGTATCAATGGCATCAACAAATTCTTGCTAATATGTGGTGATGGTGACTTTGCTCGTGCAAAAGAAAATTATTTACGATAAGCTAATAACATTTTGTGATTCCAAAAAATGTTGTTTTACAGATATAACCTTTGAACAATTGATACCTAAGCCAATTTTCATTACCCAAATGCTTACAAAAGTAGAATAGAAGTATCAGATAAATACCTTCAGTTAACTGGGTGAAAGCTAGGCCAAAGAATCATACCATCATCCCTACGGAGCACAAATAAGAGATAAAAATAAATAAGAAAGTTTAACTCTGCACTGCTTGAGCATTTATACAGAAAGAAATCACAAAGTTCAAAGAAAGTAATGTACCCAAAAATTGGGAAAGGGAAAACAAAATACAGAAGTTCAATCAGTCATCCCTAATGAAGTAATGATAAGTAAACCATGACTACGATTGATACATGAAAACAAAAATTGCAAAGATATGATTCCTAACTTGGAGTGACAAAAGTCAAACACCAGAAAATCACACAACTCAGAAAAAATATGTAAAAGAGTAGAGAATATGGTTCAGCCAATCTTAGTCCTCTCATGTGACAGATAATGAACTTTCAAAGACCAGAACAACCAAATGGCATAGCTTATTATGGTAGAAGAGCCAGAAATTATGACCAAAACGTAATAGAACCAAAGACTTAAATCTCAGGGTTGAATAACAGAGACAAACCACCATGGCCGCCCAGCTCCCACAACCGCTGTTTAAGCCAATAACTTAAAGCCTGCTACCCCTAGACAACCGAAACATATCACTCCAACCAAATATATACTTCGCCCGACAAATACGTACTTCCTAGTAGAGCCTGCTACCCCTAGATATATTAGGCCACCTATGTAAGTACTCAGTCAAGAAAACTAAATGTGTAGACTTAGTGACCAGTCAGAGCGTTTTCGCGGCAGGCTTAGGTATGAAAATTACTGAAGTTTCAATTGAGATAGATGGACACTACTGGATATGTAAAAGTTGAATCTGTGTAGAGGTAAAAGTGTGAAGACATACAAAAACATGAGGGGAATGACCTGGTATCATCATCCTCTGAGCACTAAATTCAACTTATTAGTTCTCTCAACCCCGAGTTCTAATAACATAAAAACATGACTATAGCACGGACAATTAATTTTTTAAAGACAATTAATACCTTTCAGACGAGGGTTCTCTTTTCTTAACCAATTTATCTAGCTCATAGTTTAGCAAAAAGTATGCAAAACAAAGACGGTGGGAAAAGATGTAGAAAAAAAAACCTCTCAAATGCACATTAAAAAATCGAAGTGTCCAAAACTGACTCCAGTAGCCTAGAATCCTCCATTAGAAACTGATATATTTTAACTCTTGTTACTGAGTAAATTTGTAAAGGAAGCAGTTAAGCAGCCTACCTGTACGTTGATAAATTCAATTCTGAAGCAATAAGTTAAGTCCGTGTTGCTCTACTTTAAACTGTTGGAGCGCAAGCATCTGACTAATGTCCTGCACCGAGAGTCAAAGTTTGTGGGTGAGAAACTTCAACACGATTTAATTCTAAAGATGCCGAGATAGCAATATGCTTATTTATATTAGACAATGTCAGAGTATCCGGAACTTAAAAACTAAGAGTAAGAACCAATCAAAGGGAGCAAAGCGAGCAACGAAAATAACAAAACTACTGAATTGAACATATATAATACCGTAATAAACAAATCAAAATACACCTATTAGTGGTAGGGGAAAGAAACTAACACATACTCCATTATCCAAACCCGGGAAATCAGTTTTAATATACTTTTTTTAGCTAATTCGGAATATATCAGGTTTAATATACACCATTAATCACAGAACCAAAATTTATGATATAACCTTTGACCACACATTCGTTTATTAAAAACCAAATTGAAGGGAACTGGTGTGATCGCTTGACAAGTCTTCTCAACCCAATCAAACTGATTAAATAGATATCGAGACGCATCACAAATAGCGCATTTCTCATCTGAAAGGTACCAAAAATGACATTTATATGCCCACCCTGAATGTGATTCAATAAAGGAGACACGATACGTGAATATTTACTGTCCAAACAGAATGCCTTCTATTCAGATGAAAAATATATGTCAGATTTCCATTAAGAAGAAGATGATGTTTTATCTTGCTTTTATATATCAAATCATTTTTCAAAGGGCAGTAAACACAAGTCCCACACTCTCTCCTCACTCACAACTTGTCCCACGTACCAGTTCTTGCAATCCTGGGGGCATCGTCTACATAAATCAGTTCATATATTTTATGGAAAACCCACAAGTATAATTCATGGTAAGTAATCTACTCTCTAGTAGAGAGAATGATCCTGGGAAAGAGACTACATAAAAAACATAGGCATCAGATTCAAAATCAAATATCAACTAAAATGATGAAAGCTCGTGAAGATTACCCAATATATAAATTTTTTGTTTTAAAAAAAAGCAAGCATTGAAATTAGATTTAAGAATGAGAAAATACGGGGAACAAACTACGTAAAAAGCATATAGAATAGAGTCAATATCAAAGATCAGATGAAGAAGATAAAAACCAATGAAAATTAATTGAAAAATTAAACTAACGAACATAGGGATCTAAGTTGTTGCAGAAAGTAAAACCAGAGAGGTTTCAAATACCTTTTTCTGGGAATCTTGCGAACTCCTTTACACGATCAGATTCGTTGGGATAAATTGCTGGGTTAAAGCGTCTACAACGTCTTTAGACTGCAGGGTTTCGTCTTTCTTTTAGGGCTTTCTAGCGACAGGGGAGCAAGCCCTCACTACCTTGACCTTCTCCACCTGAATGCCTTCATCCTACAATGACCTGCTGATCACCACCTTCACTACACCGCAACCACAGCCACCTACATCACCCCAAAGACCTTTCCGATTGAACCACCGGCCTTCAACCACCATTAACCCACCTGAAACCCACTGCCTATACTCAGCAGATTACACGCAAAACCCCAACTGAGACCGAAACCAGGTTGACCGAACAACCCCCAAATCTTTATAAAAAAAACATTGCATTGATCAAACCCCGGAAGAAAATCTCGAAGGCTGATTTCCTTTTACATGCTATATATCCTACTGATAGAGCAATATGTAGAAACAAGGAAAAAATGAGTGTTAAACACCAGTAGGGATCAGTGTTTTCCTTTGAGGCCCTCATTTATACACCAGTATGGACGTGTTTTGAGCCCATAAAACACCTCATAAAATCTCACTATCGCATTGGCTTATTTGAGCCTCATTATCGAGCCACCTGGCCTTTAATGTTTGGCACAAGTCCTAAAATCTCTTTTCTGGCTTCCAGCATCATTCCACAGTTCTTTTGAATTGAATTCAGGATTGGTAATGACTATAAGAATTAAGCGTATGTTAATCAATCACTTCAATTCTCCTTAAAAGTAATTTCAACGGATTTACTATGCGTATCCAAATTACAAACTTAAACTGGTCTATTACATCAAAAGTTAGTCTAAATTATCGGTTTTATATTTTGTTGTTTGCCTTGGGACAGTTTGCGCTCCAGATTTCCGGCCTACATATTCCAATATTATTAAAAAAAAAAAAAAAAAAAAAAAAAAAAAAAAAAAAAAACACTTGGTAAGAGATAGGCAGATACCGTAACAAAAGCACGACTGCAAATCACAAAGAGGAAGGCAACTTGGCAACAAACACGAGCGGAGACACACCTGCAACAAGACAGCAAACTGCTGTATTAAACAACAATGGCAAAGAAGCAAAAACAACAAGGAAGAACATACAGTCTCACTCACGAAATCAGCGTTACGGACACACAAGTCAGGCATCACAAATGAAGTAAAGAATGACGTAAAGCAGCAAACTAAAATGCCTACCAAACCAAAGTCATCAGAAAAAATGTCAAGCAACACAGCCAAAAAAAACTCCCAAATTCTGAAACCATTATGAACTTTTGGAGTAATTAATCCAATTACTCCACTGTTCCGGGTTAGCCAGAAGAGTGAATGTCGTATCATAAAGCGGGGATTTAAGCCTTTTATCTCAACAGATCAACATATCAGTCCATTACAATGAAATTATTAGCACTGCCTCTTCAATGGGAAACAGCCTAGACTGGCTTGTTTAATTTCACGTCTCCCACTCTCCTCTGAATCACGTTGCTGCTGTTAGGTTATGAAACATAAAGGTTAATCAGAAGAGAAGTGATTAATTTGTGGTCTAAACACGGATGGTGATACCAGTCAATCACGGTTTTCGGTAGACCGTTCAAAGATTGCATTGGGCTTAATTATCTAATTCAGCTTTAAAGATTCAAGGAAAAACATGTTTCGTGCTAAATTAGCAGCAGCCCATATCACAGCAGCCAGTAATTGAAAAACTCAATTCAAGAAGAGAAATCAACATGATCATGAAGAGGAATATGGTTGAGTAGATAGATACCTGAATCCACAATCCACGAAATCAGTCGAAATTGACTAAACTAATACCTGCAAAACAACATAATTTTGCTGAATCAGTACAAGTAAAGACTTGGTGACTTGCAAAAACACTTGCAATGCATGTGCAATCAACTGGCTGTAAAAGATTAGCGTGTATAAAACTTAGTAATAAACTATGCCATAAGTCACTTGAATCTCCCATTCGATTTGTATAATAATCACCGCAAAAAATGTTTGCTTCATATATACAAAGCCTATTTGTCTTCTTTGTACGAGTTAACAAACATGGTTGAACCTTGCATACCGTATCTTCTACCTTTTGCCAATTACAGAGCTTCTAACTATGATATAGATTGTTATTCTTGGATATGGTTGCTGAAAGTGACAATTATTTACTTAATTGTGTTTTAGAAAAAATAAATGAAAGGAAAGAGAGGTAATATGAATAAAGGGTTAACGATTACCTTGAAATAGCAAGGCTTGAGCAAATGGCACACTAAAACATCGCCTTGGAGTAGATTTTGGGCAAGAGAAAACATTTTCCATCCACCCATAAAAACCCCCTCTATACCTGCACAGAACTTCAAAATGTAGCTTTCTCCACTTTCATCCTCCAGAGTGACATCACTACCATGCGCCGACAAATGCAGACTGCGGAAATCCTTAGGTACACCCTATTAAAATTAAAAAAATAGGTTAGTCGAAGCAGATATGGCATCTTTTGATCAATATCTACATTATATTCTCTGATGTCACCAGAACAGTTTTCCTAAGGACATGCGACCGTTGGAGTTGCCTAATAAAGCTAGGTTGTTCACTTGACAGGTTTGCTTGCAGCTCTTCAAAGCTAATGTGTGTTCTTCAGAGTCAAATATTTCCCTCTTTATTTTGCTAATTCACACAAAAGGGCAAAACAATGTGAGCAAAACAAATTCAATTTCTAGTTCCTGCGAAAATGAAGATATGCAAATGGAAACTTTACAAATTCACTCACCGCTTACTTGTCAGATCATTATCATAAGCTTCCTGCACACGAAGTCATACAACAATCAAGGAAATTACTCTTATCGGCTTATTGCAAAAATCATAAAATCCCACAGACAACATGCCCGTCTCACTCATATATGGAATGCGAAGTCCCCATGAAATATCTAAGAATGCGATGACCAAGCATGCGCCATCAAGTGAAAATGTGTACGAGTACTATAAGTCTTATTTATTATCCATCAGGTTTGCGCCATGATATACAAAGGGGCAACTGAAGGAAAACATGATTCATATCTCCAATGAGACTTAGTAAAACCACAAACTTGCAAGCTCTTGCTTACTGAAGCTGGACAGAGTGATCATCCCAGTCAAAATAAGCTAAAAAATTTAGCAAATTAGACTTTGGAATAGTCATCTAGTCAAAACCCCCAATTCCCAAACCCTCTTTACTCCATGAACACCCTTATAAGTTCAAAGGTAGCATTTCTTTAAACTAAAACTCTAAAATCAAATCAAAAGACACAGTTGGAACATGATCTGAGTCCAAAATTACCAGAATTCAACAAATTGAGAGGTTTCAAATCAATCAATTTAGGTCAAGAAACACCCACAAAAGGCACACACAGAGTTCATTAGGGCAATAAAGGGAGATGGGAGAAGCCCAGAAGGGCATTTCAGTACCTGAAGCTGCAAAGATTGAAGCTTTTGGATTTCCTGCGGACAGAAGCCTCTAGGGCTCCTCCTCCTCCTCACTTCGCTCTCTGTCTCTCGCTCTTCTCTGCATGTCGAAGGCAAGAATTAAAGAGGCGAAGATCATTGGTTCCTCCACCTGTTTCAGCAGCCAACCTCTCTCTCCACCGATCTCCGCGAAGCTGTAGCCACTGCCTCGTCCGCGCATCATATGTATCTGCAACACATGATTGATATACAAACAAGTGAAATGAAATCAAACCCTTATCGGATTTGAAAAAAAAAAAAAGAGCAAATCGGGAGACATCGGAGACTCTACCACCAAAAGAGACACAGCAAGGGACGGGGGTATTTTTCACCGGCCTAATTACGGAACACCAAGGCCATGCCGCAAATGCCAAACCCTAGATGGCGGAAGGAGAGACGGCGATGGCGATCGAACTCTCTCTCTCTGTGTCGGCGCTGTCGATTCCACCATGGAGGCTGCTTCGGAGACGTGCACAGAGCTTGTGAACCTCTGAGCGAAACCCTAACCACCGCCACCGCGTACATCGCCACCGCCACCGTCACCGTCACGGGAGCCTCTCAGAACCAGAACTCTTTCTCTCTCTCCCTCTATATTCTCTCTCTTTCCCTTCGCTCTGTAAAGAGCTTCTCTCACAAGTGCAAAAGCTTCCTTGTCTCCAAAGTGTCGTGGGTGAATCAGAACCCTCGTGCACAAACAGTGAAGCCACAGGCGCTGTCCTCCCCTCCTCCTCTCTGAGACAGAGGTTGACGTCACAGTTCAGGGGCAAAGAGTAGATCGACTTTGGCCCCAAGCAACGATGGAACAGAGGGTGCCACTCACTATAATCAGCACTGCCATAACGAAGAAACAGCAGGGGCAGAAACGGAAGTTAACAGAAGCTATTTTTTTCATCAAATTTACATCTACATCCAACTCTACAACCAAATTACAGCCACTAAATCTATTGAGGACAGCCAATAAAGGGGAAACAGCAGGGGCAGAAACGGAAGTTAACAGAAGCTATTTTTTTCATCAAATTTTCATCTACATCCAACTCGTACAACCAAATTACAGCCACTAAATCTATTGAGGACAGCCAATAAAGGGGAAACAGCAGGGGCAGAAACGGAAGTTAACAGAAGCTATTTTTTTCATCAAATTTACATCTATATCCAACTCGTACAACCAAATTACAGCCACTAAATCTATTGAGGGCAGCCAATAAAGGGGAAACTGCAGGGGCAGAAACGGAAGTTATCAGAACCTATTTTTTTCATCAAATTTACATCTCAATCCAAGTCAAACAACACAATTACATGACCCAGCCATTATTGATTCAGTAAATTACCGTTCCGCACGAGGACAAAACAGACATTTGACTCAAAATAAATTGCAAACTTGCAAACCATGACGTGGCAAGCTACCGTTGGTAGACATTGGCGGCAAACACACATGCAAGATAATCAATGGTACACAGTGTCAAAAAATCCTAGTTGGCAAAGTGGCCATATCTTCTTTTATTATAGGTAGTATGATTAAAATGTTATATACCTAGGGTGAGTATGGGAATGTTTCTACACGCAGCACAGCTGCTTTCCAACAGCAGAAGCAGTTTTAAAATGTTTGATAAAAATTAAGCCAATTTTGAATTAATCTAATTTATCTACAGCAATTTTCAGGAAACAATGCCTGAGCAGTTTTTCCAGAAAGTGATTTTGATTAATTTATCTACAACCAGTTTTGACCTTATAATTTTTTAAAATATCAATAGTTATCTTTCCGAAAATGACACGTGTCATATATTTTTGTCATTTTACCCTCTCACAACAATTTACAATTGATTTACCAAACACAAAATTATTACTACCTCCGCTTCTTCTCTATCACACCGGTTTGACTTTTTGATTCGTATCTAGGTCACTTTGACCGGGTGAATTGGATAGCAAAACGATGCGATTTTTCGATTTTTTTTCACCGTGTTATAGAGCAATTTCTACTCTACAACGCCATGAAAAAATTACTGAAAAAATTCATCGTTTTGCTACTCAAATTACCGGGTCAAAGTGACCCAGTGAATAGTGACAAAAGTCAAACCGGTGTGATAGAGAAGAAACGGAGGCAGTATATCAATATTTCACAGCAGCTTCTACGTAATATTTACCAAACAACATTTTATCAAGAATTCACAGCAGCTTTCTATAGTGTTTTCACACAGCAGCTTTCTACCACCGCCACAGCATTCCCGAACTAGCCTTTAGTACTACTACTATCTATGTTTCTTCTCTTTCAGCATCACTTATTGTCACTATTCATTTAATCACTTTGATCTGATAATTTGATTAGCAAAACGATACAAGAATTTGGTAATCTTTTCACGGTCTAGTAGATTAAACTTTACACTACAAAGTCATGAAAAAATTGTTAAACAAATTACATTGTTTTGATATCCAAATCATCAAGTCAAAGTGACTCAATTACGAGTAAAAAAGTCAAACCACGATGAAAGAGAAGAAACGGAGGTAGTAGTAATTAATTTCTTACCTAAAATATTAATATATTTAATTGGTTTTTCTAAAATAGGTTTATGTATGTGCACAAGCTATTATTGATATATGTACTAGAAAAGGTACTAACATAATAGATTGTGACTTTTACATCAAAAGTGTGATGTAAAGAAATGTAGTTGATGGTACTGAACATAAATGTCCAACTTATTAATCACAATTGTGCATAAAATGTGTAAACGCAATAGATTAGTATATCAAATTTAACTTCAAAAAAGTTGAAAGTTCTTTAAATACATGATTGTAATTATTTTAATAAATCAAGTAGTTTGGTGCCATTCTCGGGAAGCCACTTTTAAAAGATGCGAAAGAAATTCAAAAAATATATTAAAATTTCATAATAAAATAGAGTATTATCTATGTTTCATCAGCTTTTCCCTAAATGACTTTTACACCAACCTCGTAAGCAGTACTGCATCAAACGGATCAAAGTAGGGAATCAATTTCCTCACTGTCACGCAATGCTCCAGCACCATCCAGGGCCCCCCATCGGGACTCGCTCGTAATCCTCCTTGCAATCAAACCTCACACACACACACAATCATTCTCTAAATTTGTAGGCTCAAAGCCTCTGTGGAGCAATCGTTGCGTCGTTAACCTATCATGGAGATACATTATTCAAGCGTTTTACCCAGGACATTCAAAAACCAGGGCCCTACTCCAGAGACGATGAAGTCTACGTAACGTCGATCCCCCAATTCGAAACTTATTTTGCCATCAGCGAGCTTCCCCTTCGTAATTCCAGAACACTTAGAATCAGTACCGTCCTCAAACAAGGTCTTTTCCTCCATATAGATCCCAATTGGAGCTCTAATCAGAGCATCGTTGAACTTCCGGTTTCCAGCACCGCCCTTTTCATCTGAGCCACTAGCGTCAGCCACGAAGCACCTCTTGTAGTTTGCCTGACTACGTCATGGAGCTTCTTCCTAATTCACAGGTGTAGATAGTGCTTTCTGAGCTGACAGATCTTGGCCACGTGGCAACCATCCAGCACACCATATTGTGCTCCACACACACTGGATCACCAGCCGAGCTGATCCATGTGGGGGCTGCGAGACAGAGCCCTCGCATACCACTGCACGGGACTTGTAGGGACTTAGTGGTTTGGAGGCTAGAGTAAGCCCTGTCGCGTGCGAGCCAAGCCCGCGCGCGACCTTTAGTAACTGTTTTGAGAGATTTATGGCACGAGCTCCATAAACCCGGTCAACCTCGTAACGGTTCCGGTATTCGCGCACCACGTGCTGTAACGGTCCCTATATACTCGGACGAACGTGCCGTTATGGTTAAGCTAATTAAGCCGCCATCAATGGGCGCATTAACCACACTACAACGGTCACGTTCTCTGCTATATATAGGACGTTAACTTTTCCATACAAAGGAGAACACACTGGCCATACGCGGAAGCTCTGCCAAACCTCTGTCTCTCTCTCAGACATTGCTACTGACTTACTCTCTCCCTACACACAACCCCACTCTTCCTGTGCGATCCTTGATCCACTACATACGGTGTACATGGAGGTCTCCCTGCCGGAATCTCTTGTGCACATTTTGGTGAACCCGACGTGAACTTACCAACAAAAGCAACCATGTCTCAGGAGGATGATGTCAGCAACAGATCGCCCTCCACCGAAGCTCCCTCGGGAGACGAGACCCGCCGTACTCCAACGACTCACGGCGAGACACCGACGTTAGAGTCTTTGGACGCCACTGTCCAAAGTCAGGCGAAAGCTCTCAAGGCTCAATCTGCGCAATTAGAACGGATCTTGGCCGTTCTGGGCACCCTTGCGCCAAACCCTTCATCAGCCACGGCTGTCCCTCAAGGAGGAGGAGCCCCTACCGCTCCGGGATTGGGAGTGTCAACTACACCTCCCAACCCCAATCTGCAGACTCCACCGGCGACTATGCAGCTGCCTTCGGTTCAGGGATCAACGGCCCAGATGCTGCCTCTTGCTGCCCACACTCCTCAGCCCTCGGCTTTGGCGTCTAACCCAACTCTGCAGTACCCTTTGCCTCCCCCAACGGCGATCTGGGGGAATGCGGGTAGTCAGTATGCTCCCAATCCTCCGACGGCGTATGTGTCGCCCTCGCCTGCGGCAACCCCTCCATCAACTACCGAGGGGAGCATTCCAGAATGCATGACGTCTCTGCAGAAGCGCGTGGACACTATTCTGGCTCATCAGTCATTCGCGGATACCATTATCCCGAAGTTAGACAACGATCCACCCATTCCACGAGAGATCTATCTCATGCCTAACCCGGCGGGGTACAAGGCTCCTAAATGGGATAAGTTCGAGGATGTCAACGGAAACGCTCATGAGCATGTCATGCGTTTTATTGATGTCATGGGTCCATACGGAGCTGATCCCAAACTACTGATGCGAGAGTTCCCAAAATCTCTAGGGAACGTAGCATACAAATGGTACCGAACATTGGAAGCCGGATCCGTGAAGACTTGGGATGATATGGTCCAGAAGTTCTATACCAAGTTCTTCCAGATGGAAGAAAAGGTAACGATGATTCATCTCTCGCGGATGTATCAGAAGCGCGAGGAGGACGGAATCACTTTCATCAAGAAATTCAGGGCGAAATCCTTGGAGTGCAAAGATCCGATGCCCGAAAGCCGGCTCGTAGAGATATGCCTGCAGTGCATGCGAGATGAATACAAAGGTAGCTGCGAAGCTAGCGGAGTACAATATCAGGCAGATGTGTTCTACCCCTTATTACCCGAAGGGGAACGGGCAAGCTGAAGCGACCAACAAAACGCTGTTAAGGATTCTGAGCAAGATGGTCGCAGATGACCACAAGAAGTGGGCTGACTCTCTAAGCATAGCTCTGTGGGCTTACCGAACTTCTCCAAGGACACCCACGGGGGCCTCACCGTTCCTACTATGCTATGGAGCCGAAGCCATAGTACCTGCGGAGGTTAGAGTCAATTCGGCAAGGCTGGCCTTCCATGCACTCTATGAAAATCAACGCGATCATGACTTAGTCTTGCTGGAGGAAAAGCGAGAACAAGCCAAAAGGACCAACAAGCGGTACCAGGAAAGAATCGCTCGCGCCTACAATAAGACGGTCCAGCGAAGAGATTTCGCAGTCGGAGACTTGGTCTTGCGCGCATCTGACCACTGTATGCGAGAGGCAACTCACCCGAAGTTCGCAGCCAATTGGGAAGGACCCTTCGAAGTCACAGAAGTCTTCGACAGTGGCTACTGCAGCATACGAAGGTTGCACGGCACAACCTCAACTCCGAGTTCAGTCAACATGCGCTGGATTAAGAAGTACTATCCCTGACTTCTCTCATTTCATGCGTTTTATTATAACGTTGCTTGATGTCTCATGTGGCTACGATTTACACAATCTCCTCTCCCATATGAGAGGATTGTAATCCCATCTCTCCCATATGAGAGCATTATAATAAGAAAATTCTCCCAAATGAGAAACTTCGTATTTGTGCATGTCAATTTTACTTTATTTCAGTTCGTTGTAACTATTAACAGTAAGTCATCCGCTACAATAACAATCCGCGAATGCGATCTTAGCGATCTTAACTGATCATCTAAGCCTATCTCTCATGATAGCAGCCTGTGCAAATGCGATCTTAACTGATCATCTAAGCCTATCTCTCATGATAGCAGCCTGTGCAAATGCGATCTTAACTGATCATCCAAGCCTATCTGTCACGATAGCAGCCTATGCAAATGCGATCTTAATTGATCATAAAAGCCTATCTCTCACGATAGCAGCCTATGCGAATGCAATCTTAACTGATCATCTAAGCCTATCTCTCACGATAGCAGCCTATGCAAATGCGATCTTAACTGATCATCTAAGCCTATCTCTCACAATAGCAGCCTATGCAAATGCGATCTTAATTGATCATCTAAGCCTATCTCTCACGATAGCAGCCTATGCGAATGCGATCTTAATTGATCATCTAAGCCTATCTCTCACGATAGCAGCCTATGCGAATGCGATCTTAATCGATCACCTAAGCCTATCTCTCACGATAGCAGCCTACGCAAATGCGATCTTAATTGATCATCTAAGACTATCTGTCACGATAGCAGCCTATGCAAATGCGATCTTAATTGATCATAAAAGCCTATCTATTACGATAGCAGCACGATCTTAATTGATCTTCTAATAAAGCCTATCTGCCATGATAGCAATTCGCACCACTTAACGATCTTAATTGATCTACTAAAGATTATCTGCTACGATAGCAATATTGTGAAAATGATCTTAAATGATCCACAACGGCCAATCACAAGCCTATCTGCCAGGATGGCACAGCTGCGAAAATATGATCTCGAACGATCTAGCAAAACATCTGCGAATTCATATAGCAGATCGCAAATGCGAAACCATTACATAGCATTATGCAAGGCGAAATATGCCGAAACGCATGCGAAGTTGTATTTTGTTGTAAAGAGATAGCAGATAATACAAAAGGCTATTTATCATTACGAGTAAAAAAGACTTACAATTTATCTGTCTAGATAGCAGCTTACAAGCGAAAAAGCTCGAATCTAACTACGCAGCCAAAATGGCTTACAATACATTCGAAAAGTAGCTGATAAGCTAGCAAAGTAACACATCGTGGGAATCCCGACTGGAAAAGGATGAACCCACCGGTCCTAACACCGGCAATGCAATACGCAGATCTGCGGCCAAAGATCTATAGCAAAAGGGATGCTGCCGCGAAGAGATCAACTTGTCATTCGCTACATCCCTAGCAGCGAGACCTGGGAAACGATACGTCCAAGACCCCAAGGGGTGACAAAAGCCTTTGTCTGATCAAGATAGGCACCGGAGGAACTTCCTGTTCCGACATATGCTGCCCTGCAAAACAGGCGAAGCAGTCATTCCTCTGGTGATGGACTCCTTGTCATGATAGACAAGGGCGTTGACGAGCCTCCTGAGTTCAAGAACGAAGAGGCAAGAAATCCTCCTCCAGGGATGCTGGAGGAGAATTCCGCCGTTCATTACGAGACGGTAGCACGGTCACTTCGGCGCTGCACCTCGCCACGAGGCGGCCGGGAACATGACCTGCACACATAATACACGAAGAAAATTCTTCGAACACACATGAGATATCATCTCCATCTTCTTTATGACGGTTATAAAGAGCAATATTCCTCATAAAGTGGATCTTGGAAACTATTTCTACAGCGCAAAGCGCAAACTCAGGATTCAAAACTTGAAGTTGCCATGAATCAACGAAAAATAAGCGTTGAAGCCAGCAGTCGTAAGGACTCACGGCAAAGCACATTTTTTGGGATGAAGAACCCAAATAGCAAAGACAGGGTTTATATAGACCCTGTGGAGACTCTTCAGTTGCCAAGGATGAGTCAGCAGAATTCAAAAAGAGGGTAAGTTCAATCACTTACGCCTTGAAAAGCGGTAACAATCAATTACCCTACTAAAGGCTACGACGATTCAGTTGCGTATCCTAATAAATGACGGAAGGTCATGATTCGGATGGACTTCCCAACAAAAGCGTGCTTATCTTCCGAGAAATTAGCGCGAAAATCAAGCAGAGTATCAATTGCTGATGTCATAATTGGATATGCACAGAAATATCCTATCAAATCCCGAAAAGGGCAAAACAGGCAAATTCATTGTTTGTTGTTAAAAAAAAGGGGGGGGGGAGAAACCCTAGCAACATTACATTAATGTTCTGACAGCGTAAACTATCTGCTTTTTCGCAAGTGTACGATCAAGTAGTATAGAGTATGTAATTGTGACTCTGGTTGTCGAACCCACGAGAACAGTTTAAGTTTTGTTAATTAGAATTAGAACTAGACACAAAGTTTGTAAAAAGGAGGAAGGTTTGGGATTTGACTCTTCTAAATTGTAATAAATAAAAACAGTAAAAAGCTTATTTTATTTTTCTGTTGAATATTTTTGCAGAAATTGTTGTAGTTGTAAAAGTTGATAATTCTAAAAATCTAGATTCCAGGATCCCCTAGGGTTACTCTCCAGCTTTCATGGTATATTTGATTTCAGAAACACACAGTGGTTTTGTTTATGCCAGCATACCAATAGTACAATCTCCTCTCGGTCTCATGCACCTATCACTCGACTGCAGATTTTCGGGTCCTCTCGGTCCACCTAAATCTGCAGGTTTGTTCTAAGTCTGCTAGGGTTACAGGTTCTCCTCTCGGTCTCCCCCTAAACGTCTAGCAGTTGGTCTAATGCTTCTGGGCTAGTCCCCTGAGTCTCTTCACCTCTCGGTCCATCAAGGCAGAGTACTAAATCCTGTCTTTTCTTCCTAACGTTCACTGGTCACTCTCGCGCACCAGATCCTGTCTGTAACACTCCTGGGTGATCAAGCCATTCATGTATGTGAATAAAATCAAAGACAGAATAATAAACAAACCATCCTGTATTAAGACTTAGCTAGCCATGCATCTGAAAATCAAAACAACCAAGTCTGCTGAATTCATAAACCCTAGGTTCACCAAGAACCTAGGCAAAAGGTCTAGCTAGCTTGCATTATTTAAAAACAACGTTTCATAAAAAGATAAAAGATCAAACTAGTTATTTTTCTGAAGATACTGGAAAACTGCTCCAATCCTGCTCTGCTCCAACTCCTGGCTGCTGATGATGATGATAGTTGTGAGTGTGTATGTGTTCGTAACCCTAAAACAGTGCTGGGACACCTCCTTTTATATTGCCACAGTCTCCAAAACTGATGCACGAAATTCCTGTTTTACCCTCGAAAAGACCCGTCCTGGAAGCTTCTGGAACCCGTCTGTGCGTTCAAACGCACACTTCCTGCGTTCAAACGCAGTGCGTATGAACGCACACCCTTCTGCGTTTGAACGCACAACTTAGCCGTTTTTCCATTTTTCTCTTCTGGCTCCTGAACCCATGCGTTTGAACGCAGCTACTGCGTTTGAACGCACCCCTTGGCCGTTTCTTCTCCTGAGTGTTGAGTCCTGCGTTTGAACGCACAACGCCTGCGTTTGAACGCAGGACTTAGCTTTTCCGCACTTTGGTCTCTGACTCCTGCGTTTGAACGCAGCCTGCCTGCGTTTGAACGCAAGACTTAGCCAATTTTCTGCCATTTTTCCTGCTGCTCCAGTCTTGTGCGTTTGAACGCAGCTCCTGCATTTGAACGCACAACTTAGCATTTTTTCCTCTTTTTCTGCTCAGCTCTCCTGACACGCTGCCTCCCATCCAAGTTAATCTCATGCATTTTTCGGCACCTGTTACCTGCACATCATAACACGCACCCGCGATCATATCCAACAATCAAAAGTATGCATAAAATTACTCAAATTTTGCAATCATGATCTATAAATCTCTGCTTCGTATCAGGTGGAAAATAAGCTGAAAATGGCCAAACTCAACTCTCACAGGGTTAAAACCAATGGTAAAAAGATGTCCCAGACTAATACATTTTCAAGCTGTCAAAATACCCCCACACTTATCTCTTCTCGTCCCGAGCAGACCCTTTCATACTGCCTTGCAGACCCATTTTTGCATACTTTAATTGCATACTTCCCCTCTTACACAGATTCAAGACACAGACCAAAACACTCAATAGACGACTGACTCAGATACAGAATATACACAAACTGACTCAAGACACAGCTAAATATATTTTTTTTTTCATTTTTTTTTTACATATATTCTGAAATTGGGCAACCTCTCTATCATAAACTGAAATCATCAAATCCTCACAAGCTCATTTCGAAATTCCACAACACGCAGCAAGAAATGATATAAACTGATCCTATGCACAAACTCACTAAGGTATCCCCAAACATCCACCAAACCAACCAAGATAAGGCACGTCTTTTGACTTAGAGGGTCCAGGCATCTATAGTCAACAGATAATTTTTCTTCGCCAAGTCATTTGAGGTTTTCAGACCCTCTTAGCCGTTATTGCGTTTGATTTGCAAATTGTCCCATTGCTGGGAGACACAACTCCTGTGTAATACGGCTTGACTTTAATTTCCCTCTTAAGCTCTAAATTGGATTGAATCCAAATTTTCCATGTGAATGGAAGCACATTATGTTGTTTCTCCTTTAAGCACAAACTATTATTTATTTATTATTATTTTTCTTTTTTTTTTCTTTTCTTTTTCTTTTCATAATCCCCTCTGTTTTTTACAACTGTGCTGTAGAGCGTTAAGAGTGCGGGCTTTTTAGGATTTTCTCTTGGAATCACCTTAAGGGATGGTGGTGTACATTCTCCAACTTCGCTTAGGCTACAGATTTGTACCACATAAAACCGACTCTACACGAAGGTCCACCCCAGATTCCAAGAGTCCACCAGTTTCCACGGGAAACAGAATATTCAATTATCTAAAGACCAAATCTGCCTAGCACACTAGAGAAGTCAAAAGTATGCCTGTTATCTACTTTCCACATTCCTGAATACCCGGGATAGCCTGTCGTGAGAATTGTGCACAAAATACTAAAATTTGAAGTATCCCTGCTACGGTGCTTCCTACTCTCATAAACTCTTTCATTGGATTCTCTTCAGTTTCTAGGTCCTAAGTTGCCCCTTCTCAGAAAATTTTTATTAATTTTCCCTATTTATTATAATAATTTTTTTTTTTATATTATTTTTTTTTTATATATATTTTTTTTTATCATGCAAGGTCAGAAAGGTTGGTGGGTCGACTCAACATAAAAAACGTGCTGACTCAAAAAAAAATGAAAATAAAATAAAAAATAAAATTGACAAAAATATGCTGACATGGCTATGCAGGAGGACACGATTCCCCACCCCCACACTAGAGGTGGCGCGTCCTCGCGACTCTACTGATCTGGTCGGTAACTCGAATCTGTGTTCTCCGGAGTAGACTGGTCAGTCGGCTCGGGAGATGGTGAAGGGGTTCGCCCTCTGGCGCGTTTCCTCGCAGCATGGCGTGCTGCGGCTGTGGTACCAGCGTGGCTGGCACCGGGATGGGCACTGCTGGCCCCTGGGTCTGCATGATCTCTCCTAGGTGGGTACTGGGTACCGGGTCTGCCGGGGTCACCTACACTGTCTGCATGTTCAGGGCTCGGTGTGGGATCATGGCCAGAGAAGCTATCATATGGCCGACTATCCTCCATTGTCCAACTTGGACAATTATCACTAGAATAGCGGTCCGGAAAATTAAACCGCTTACCACGCATGTTACTCTGAATTTCAGCAAGTGCCGACTCATGAGCTCTCATGGCGGCTGTGTGAGCGTGGTAGATATGCTTATGGGTCTTGAACAATTTGCCAAGACCCCTGGCCATTTTCTTGACCGTCCTTACCAGGTAGTTCTGTACTTTTCCTGGGCCTTAATTTTCTTTCTGACCCATTCCTCATGCTCAGTCCTCTCCAGGCGCCCAAAAGAACTGCGCCTGGCCCCTCTGCTGGACTGCCCCAAGTCAGGGTCGGCCTGCCTGTGTTCGCTGGAACTGGCAGATCGGGGCAGTGGGAAGGGTCCTGGTAAGGCTGGAAAACCCCCATCACCGGGAGGAGGCGGTGGTGGCATGCCACCACCCCCACCCTGAGGTGGAACAACATCATCATCATCGTCCACTTGGACATATTCAGGAGGCCCGTGAATGGCCTCATGCAGCGCACATCTCATGTTCTTGTACTTGCGTACTTGAACTGGTCGAATATCTCTCAGCTCGCCAGGAATGACCACAAGATAATCCTGCGCCATTTTTGTTAACATCCCCAAAAGACCCAAACCCTTCTTGCTATGAGTCTCCCTCCGTTCCCGGAAAAACTCACAAATAATCTCCGGGAGGCTCACAGGCTCACGGGCCATCAGACAGTAAACAAGCAGGGCAATATTATAATCAATGTGGGTAAAGTGTTTTATACCCACAACTCTGTTGTTCACCCACTCTGTCCACCATCTCGCCTCTCGAATCAGGTAAGTCGACGAGAGTTTCCGGTAGGAAGGGCTCCGTTCAGGGTGGTACCAGGCAGCGCCGGGTACACCAGCACACAGGGTGGTCAAGATCTGCTCACTCAACTGCTCAGATGGATGACGTCTCAGTTCCTGAAACTGACAGTCATCCAACACTAACTCCAGACCCAGACTCTCTCGGATACTCTCTGGGGTAATTCTAATCCATCTCTTTCTGCAGTAAATCCAGTCAATTGACTGGGCTTCACTGTTCATGCACTGCTGGAGATTGCTGTAAATCTCCTTAGCCAGCACAGAACTGACCTGCAGATTGGTAAACCCAGTAAACAAATCCCCAAAATGATCCTGCCCAGTATATTCGAACAGTTCATCCCCCATTGCTACCCTATCACGGGGAAAGGTCCTCTCAGCGGGTATGTCATACCGAATCTTTTTGTCTTGCAGAAAGAAACGGTGAGCCTCCATGTTAACAAACCTATGGTCGCAGAAATGGTTAGCCCTAATCAAACGGCAGTCGATGATATTCAAAGGTGCAATTGCCCTATCTGGCCTCATGTAAGGTTGATCCACCTCCATTTCAAGATTCAAACAGTAAAAACTGAAAATACTCAAAGAGAAGAAAAGATAGAACCTGGGTACCCGGAGTGAATCTTACGGGTACAGATCTGGAAATATCTCTCTGAAATGGATCTGTTGGTGTTTGGATCGGATGAGTTGGACCACCCCCACACTGTTCCTGACCTTCTGGCGGTCCTGCGGTGGTCGTCGGAGGCTGCTGGCGGCAGACTGCTCTGGCGGCTGCTAGGGCAGAGAGAATTTTCTAGAGAGAGAGTTGAAAACTGGAAGACTTGTGTGAAAATGAGTCACTGTCATCCGTACAGTATATATAGGCAAACTTTCAGAAATTGCAGAATGGCCCCAAAATTTCAAAATTTTTCAAAATTTTCCGAAATTTTTGATCCCGCTCAATTGTGCGTTTGAACGCAGCTCCTGCGTTTGAACGCACAGCTTAGTTTTTTCTGGAAATTCTGAAGTGCTGATGATCTGCGTTTGAACGCACGGTGTGCGTTTGAACGCAGTGCTTGAATGTTCTTGAATTTTCTGGGTCTGATGAGTTGCGTTTGAACGCACATGAGTTGCGTTTAAACGCACCACTTGGTGGCTGGAAAATTTCATGATGTGATCTGCGTTTGAACGCAGAAGTGTTAACCGTTTCCAGTGCTTGTCTGTCCTTTGGTGGGTCTGCGTTTGAACGCAAGGTCTCTGCGTTTGAACGCACTGCGTTTGAGCGCAAGTCTTCTGCGTTTGAACGCACGCCTCTGCTTCCTGAAACACTGAGTTCAACATTAAATCCCTCTTTCTCACTTTTCTCTCGAATTATGAACATTGTAAAAATTTTATAAAAACAACTAACCTATGTTGGGTTGCCTCCCAACCAGCGCTTGTGATTTACAGTCGACAACCCGACTTTGTTACCTCTGCTGTAATCACGGAAGGTCGAGGTAGAGTGCTTCTACCTCCATGATTTCCTGAGGATCCCTGTATGGCTTGACTCTGTTCCCATTCACCTTGAAAGCTGTATTGTCCCTCGGGTTCTCCAGCTCCACCACTCCCCATGATGTAATGTCCTTCACAATAAATGGTCCAGACCATCTTGAGCGCAGCTTCCCTGGATAGAATTTCATCCTTGAATTGTAGAGGAGAACCTTCTGCCTGATTTCTATCTTCTTTGGTAGAATGCGGTTGTCATGACACTTCTTTGTTTTCTCTTTATAAATTTTGGCACTCTCATATGCAGTTTTACGGAATTCCTCCAGTTCGAGGAGTGCCATCTTCCGTTTATTTCCTGATAAACTGTGATCCATATTCAGCTGCTTGATTGCCCAGTAAGCTTTGTGTTCCAATTCTACTGGTAAGTGACATGCTTTTCCAAACACCAGCTGGTATGGGGACATTCCCAGTGGGGTTTTGTAAGCAGTTCTGTATGCCCAAAGTGCATCATCCAGCTTTAACGACCAGTCCTTGCGTCCTGGATTCACAGTTTTTTCCAGTATGCTCTTTATCTCCCTGTTGGACACCTCTGCTTGCCCGTTTGCCTGAGGGTGATAAGGCAGTGATACCTTATGGATAGACACCCCGTACTGCTTTAGAACCTTGGCAAAGACTTTATTAATAAAATGAGAACCTTCATCACTGACCATGGCCCTCGGTGTTCCAAATCTGGTAAAGATGTTACGTTTGAGGAACTTTTCCACGACTGACGCATCATTCTTCTGACAGGCTATTGCTTCCACCCATTTTGACACGTAATCTACTGCCAATAAGATGTAGAGATTTCCCAGTGACGAGGGAAAAGGACCCATAAAATCGATACCCCATACGTCGAAAGGTTCGACTTCCTGCCAAAGTGTCATGGGCATTTCATTCCGCTGGGAGATATTTCCAGTCCTTTGGCAGCGATCACAACTCTGCGCATAATCATGGCAGTCCTTGAAAACTGTTGGCCAGAAAAATCCTGACTGCAGCACCTTGTGAGCTGTTCTCGGTCCGCTGAAGTGTCCCCCACACTGTGCTGAGTGGCAGTGCTGAATTACCTCCAAAATTTCATGACATGGAATGCATCGACGGAGAATATTATCTGCCCCTTGCTTGAACAGATAAGGGTCGTCCCAGAAATATTGCCTGCAATCAGAAATAAATTTCTTTTTCTGCCAAGGGGTGATGTCTTCAGGGAGTGCTCCATTGACTAAATAATTGGCTATGGCATAGTACCAGGGCCGTCTATTGGTCTTGATCTTCATAATATGTTCATCTGGAAAATTTTCTTGAATGGGCACCACTTCTTCTGTAGGTTTTTCCAGACGAGATAGATGATCAGCTACTACATTTTCAACTCCCTTTTTATCCCTGATTTCGACGTCAAATTCCTGCATCAGCAGAATCCAACGCAGCAGCCTTGGCTTTGCATCCTTCTTTTCCAGCAAGTATTTCAGTGCACTGTGATCTGTAAAAATAATGACTTTAGAGCCTACCAGGTATGATCTGAATTTATCCAGGGCAAAAACAACTGCCAGCAGCTCCTTCTCTGTAGTCCCATAATTAATCTGCGCCTCATTCAGGACCCTGCTGGCATAGTAGATGACGCTGCACACCTTGTCCTTCCTCTGTCCCAGTACCGCGCCCACAGCGTAATCGCTGGCATCGCACATCAGCTCGAACGGGAGTGTCCAGTCTGGTGTTGTGATAATGGGTGCAGTAGTCAGCCTTTCTTTAAGCACGTCAAAAGCTTCTTTGCAGGCTTCATCAAATACGAAGGGCACATCTTTTCCCAACAAATTACATAGTGGCTTTGTAATTTTTGAGAAATCTTTAATAAACCTTCTGTAAAATCCTGCGTGGCCCAAAAAGCTCTTGATTGCCTTCACTGTGGTTGGATACGGCAGCTGCTTGATCACCTCTATTTTTGCTCTGTCTACTTCCAGCCCTTTACTGGAAATCCTGTGTCCCAGCACTATTCCTTCAGTAACCATGAAGTGGCATTTTTCCCAGTTGAGCACCAGGTTTGTTTTTCGGCAGCGAATCAGAACTCTGGCCAGATGGTATAAGCAATCTTCAAAGCTGTCCCCGAATAACGAAAAATCGTCCATGAAAACTTCCAAATTTTTCTCTATCATATCAGAGAAAATAGCCATCATACACCTCTGGAATGTTGCTGGAGCATTGCACAGTCCAAATGGCATTCGTCTAAAGGCGAACGTTCCATACGGGCAAGTGAACGTCGTCTTTTTTTGGTCTTCTGGATTTATATAGATCTGATTGTAGCCAGAGTACCCGTCAAGAAAGCAGTAATAAGCATGGTGCGCTAGTCTGTCCAACATCTGGTCCATGAATGGCAGCGGAAAGTGGTCTTTCAGTGTGGCATCGTTCAGCTTCCGATAGTCCATACAGATTCGCCAGCCAGTGACAGTTCGCTGGGCGATCTGTTCCTGATCAGCATTCTGCACTACTGTAATACCCCCCTTCTTTGGTACACACTAGACAGGACTCACCCAGGTGCTGTCTGATATGGGGTATATAATTCCTGCTTCTAACCACTTCATGACCTCCTTACGTACCACATCTTTCATAATTGGGTTTAATCTTCTTTGAGGCTGGATGACTGGCTTCTTTCCGTCTTCGATTCTTATTTTGTGCATGCAATAATCAGGACTGATTCCCTTCAGGTCTGCAATTGTCCATCCTATGGCCTCTTTATGCTCTCGGAGTACCTCCAGTAGCTTTTGTTCCTGTTCCTGAGATAAAAGAGAAGAAACAATTACCGGCAGGGTATTATTTTCACCAATAAAAGCGTACCTGAGGTGTTCTGGCAACTGTTTTAATTCCAGGGCTGGTGGTTCCTGGAGTGACGGGACCAGTGTCATTTTCTGCTCGCCTCCTTCATCCATGTATAGCCTGACCCAGCTTTCTGTTCCCATGATCTGCTCATCCTGTTGCTCTTCTATTTCCTCTGGAAATATGTCTTCAAATTCCTCCCATAAATCTTCTATCTCATTGCTTTCCAGATCATCAATTACCTCTATTGCAAAACAGTTTTCATGCCCATAATGATCGGGAAGCTGGAGAGATTTGAAAACATTAAATTTTACTTTTTCTTTATTGATTTGCATGGAGAGCTCTCCACTTTTGCAGTTAATAATGGCTTCACCAGTCGCCAGGAAAGGTCTGCCCAGGATCAGCGGAACCTCTCCTGCCTCCATATCCAGTATCACAAAATCTGTTGGAAAAATCAGCTCTCCCACTTTTACCAGGATATCTTCAATTACTCCATAGGCAGGTTTCACGGATCTGTCAGCCATTTGAAGCATAATTCTTGTGGGGCGTGGCTCTCCGACCCCCAGACTTTTGAAGATAGTCAGTGGCATCAGGTTGATGCTGGCACCCAAGTCGCATAATGCTTTTCCTTTGTATGCACTGCCCAGAGTCACTGGAATAACAAAGCTGCCAGGGTCTTTCTTTTTCAGTGGTAGACCATTTTTTACACAACTGCTCGCTTCTGCCGTCAGATTCACTGTTTCGAAGTCACTCATTCGCCTTCTACCATACAAGATATCTTTGAGAAACTTCGCATAAGTAGGCATTTTGGCAAGTGCTTCAGCAAAAGGTATATTTATCTGTAATTGCTTGAATACCTCCAGAAATCTGGCGTAGTCTTTGCTGTCATCTCTCTTACGTGTCTTCAGAGGGTAAGGAACCTCCTTAGAAGTTGGCACTGTCTCTGGATTATCCTCATTCATCTGCGCTGCTTCCTGCTCGACCGAACCCCTTTTCTGAGGGTTAGCGGTTGAACTGTCTTCCCGGTCAATCACTTCCTGTTCAATGATCTTTGACTTTTCTGCGCGTGCGTGACTGGGATACGGTGGATCCTGCAGTGCAATTCCACTCCAAGTTGTGATAGCATTGATTTGAGCGCGTGGATTGTTCACTGTGTTAGATGGTAAATTCCCTGGGGCTCGTTCTGCCTGGTTCTGTGCAAGCTGTCCATTCTGTACTTCCAAGTTGCGGATAGCGATCTTCATCTGGCTTACATCAGCAGTTAATGAGTCCATCTGTGCGAATCTAGTTTCCAACTGCTTATTGAATTTCTCCATATAGGACTCAAAATGTTGCTGAGACAGGTTTAGTTGTGGTGCTGCTTGTGCAGGCTGAGCTGGAGCTGTCTGTTGTGCCTGTGGCCTGTGCTGGAATCCTGGTGCATATACTGCTGCATTGGGATTTCCGTAGCGAAACCCTGGATGGTCACGTGTGCCTGGTCTATAGCGACTAGGATCCCACTGCTGCTGAACATAGTTGGCATCTTCGGTCTGAAGCTCCAGAATTGCTGCGTCAAAATCAGGTTCGTCCACTGATGCCACCGGCTTCTTTTCTGTATACACCTTTTTGACGAGGTCCTGTACCACTTTTGTGAGATTGTCAATCCTGTCATCGACCACTGGTTCTGCTACTGCTGCGAGCCTGCGGTCATCAAACAGGCGAGTATCCTGTTTGGCTAATTGCTTCATCAGTTCGTATGCTCCATCCTTGTCCACATGGTATAGAAAGTTACCCCCAGCTTCCCTGTCAATCCTGTCTGCATTCTCCCTGTCAAGTGCATGGTAGAATACCTGCAGAATCTTCGCGTCCCAGAAGCCGTGGTTGGGGCATTTTTTCACGAGTCTCATCAGCCTGTCCCATGCATCTACAACTGTCTCCCCCATCTGCTGTTTGAAAGATAAGATCTCACTCTGCAGCTTGATAACGCGGGATGCAGGGTAGAATTTTGCCAAGAAATCAGCAACACACCCTTCCCAGGTAGTGATAGACCTCGGTGGTCTTGCCTCCAGCCAATCCTTTGCTGTTCCGAACAAACAGTATGGGAATAAAATCAGCTTTAGCGTGTCCGCTTCGACTCCTCTATACTTAATCTTGTTGCAGTAATCCTCAAATTTTCCAAGGAAGTCGTTTGGATCTTCATCTGCTTTCCCATTAAAAGGACAATGGGTCTGGGCGGTCTGAATGGTGGATGATTTCAGGTCGAATTGCTCTGCTGTAATGGGAGGCACTACAATAGCTGGTTGATGTCCTCCGGTTGGGACTTCAAAGTTTTCGACCAGCGCCCTTCCAGACCTGTTATAAGTCCTCTGATTGTTCCTGGCAGCAAAACCTGCTGCTATCAGCTCTTCAATGTAAAGAGCCATCTGTGCTGGAGTACGTTGCGGCTGTCCTGTGGGTGTTCCTGTTTCGGTTGTGGTGTCTTCTCCGTGCTCAGACATCGCGGCTCGGTGTCTGCGACTTTGCTCTCTGAAAAGTTTTTCGGGATCTTCAAGTGGTGATACCAGTTTGCTGGGCAATCTGGGCATAAACTAGAATAGCCTGAAAATCAGATTTCAAGAGCAGTAAGTCGAAAGAAAGTAACTGTAAAAATAAAAGAAAAACTCTAGGACTTATTCTAATGTCTCTTTAACAAAAACTGTAACCGTTCCCCGGCAACGGCGCCAAAAACTTGACAGCGTAAACTATCTGCTTTTTCGCAAGTGTACGATCAAGTAGTATAGAGTATGTAATTGTGACTCTGGTTGTCGAACCCACGAGAACAGTTTAAGTTTTGTTAATTAGAATTAGAACTAGACACAAAGTTTGTAAAAAGGAGGAAGGTTTGGGATTTGACTCTTCTAAATTGTAATAAATAAAAACAGTAAAAAGCTTATTTTATTTTTCTGTTGAATATTTTTGCAGAAATTGTTGTAGTTGTAAAAGTTGATAATTCTAAAAATCTAGATTCCAGGATCCCCTAGGGTTACTCTCCAGCTTTCATGGTATATTTGATTTCAGAAACACACAGTGGTTTTGTTTATGCCAGCATACCAATAGTACAATCTCCTCTCGGTCTCATGCACCTATCACTCGACTGCAGATTTTCGGGTCCTCTCGGTCCACCTAAATCTGCAGGTTTGTTCTAAGTCTGCTAGGGTTACAGGTTCTCCTCTCGGTCTCCCCCTAAATGTCTAGCAGTTGGTCTAATGCTTCTGGGCTAGTCCCCTGAGTCTCTTCACCTCTCGGTCCATCAAGGCAGAGTACTAAATCCTGTCTTTTCTTCCTAACGTTCACTGGTCACTCTCGCGCACCAGATCCTGTCTGTAACACTCCTGGGTGATCAAGCCATTCATGTATGTGAATAAAATCAAAGACTGCTGAAAATCAAAACAACCAAGTCTGCTGAATTCATAAACCCTAGGTTCACCAAGAACCTAGGCAAAAGGTCTAGCTAGCTTGCATTATTTAAAAACAACGTTTCATAAAAAGATAAAAGATCAAACTAGTTATTTTTCTGAAGATACTGGAAAACTGCTCCAATCCTGCTCTGCTCCAACTCCTGGCTGCTGATGATGATGATAGCTGTGAGTGTGTATGTGTTCGTAACCCTAAAACAGTGCTGGGACACCTCCTTTTATATTGCCACAGTCTCCAAAACTGATGCACGAAATTCCTGTTTTACCCTCGAAAAGACCCGTCCTGGAAGCTTCTGGAACCCGTCTGTGCGTTCAAACGCACACTTCCTGCGTTCAAACGCAGTGCGTATGAACGCACACCCTTCTGCGTTTGAACGCACAACTTAGCCGTTTTTCCATTTTTCTCTTCTGGCTCCTGAACCCATGCGTTTGAACGCAGCTACTGCGTTTGAACGCACCCCTTGGCCGTTTCTTCTCCTGAGTGTTGAGTCCGGCGTTTGAACGCACAACGCCTGCGTTTGAACGCAGGACTTAGCTTTTCCGCACTTTGGTCTCTGACTCCTGCGTTTGAACGCAGCCTGCCTGCGTTTGAACGCAAGACTTAGCCAATTTTCTGCCATTTTTCCTGCTGCTCCAGTCTTGTGCGTTTGAACGCAGCTCCTGCATTTGAACGCACAACTTAGCATTTTTTCCTCTTTTTCTGCTCAGCTCTCCTGACACGCTGCCTCCCATCCAAGTTAATCTCATGCATTTTTCGGCACCTGTTACCTGCACATCATAACACGCACCCGCGATCATATCCAACAATCAAAAGTATGCATAAAATTACTCAAATTTTGCAATCATGATCTATAAATCTCTGCTTCGTATCAGGTGGAAAATAAGCTGAAAATGGCCAAACTCAACTCTCACTGGGTTAAAACCAATGGTAAAAAGATGTCCCAGACTAATACATTTTCAAGCTGTCATGTTCCAAACATTACATTAATGTTTCAGCTATTTCCTTGCTATTTTTCAAAATTCGAAAAGTCAAAGCAAATTCTTGATCAAGGAGTCTTGGGGCTCGAACTGATGGCTCAGCTTCTCTACTTGTTCCACTTCTTGCTTCAGCAGCTCGCACCTGGCATTCATCTCATGATAGAGCTTCAGAGCTTCATCAACCTTTTGCTTTTGCTGCTCCACCTTCTGCTTCTCAGCTGCGAGATTCTGGTGGCCGAGTTTCAAAGTTACGGCTGCGCGAATCAGCGTGACTCTATCCTTAAAAAATTTGAAACCCAGTCTGCCCTGAACTTTGATCAGGAGATTTTGGCACATGCCACATAGCAATTCAGCACTTTGGACAGAAATGGTCGCAGGCGTAGCCGCAGACAGCTGCTCCAAAATCCAAATGGCTTCAGTAAGGAACAGCCTCCTGTCGAAGGGCCCGATCTCCAGAGATCTCACAAACGATCGGGGGTAGGTGAGGCGCATTCGGACCACCCAGTCTACATCGGTTTGCTTCAAACCTAAAGTGATATCAAGGATAAGTTACGATGTCAAACTCGCAAGTGACTAATGCGATGTGCGAACAGTAAAACTCTACTTACCAGTTCCTTCCAGAATCTCATGAAGAGAAGGAATGCGGGCTGCCGGATTGGTCGAAGACTGTCCTCGCTCCATAGCTCTCCTATCAGCTGCGAGCTCCAACCTCTCATAGTCAGGAGGAAGAGTGTAGGCCGCACCAGCTGCGACTGCATTCCCAACCTGCGAGCCCCAAAAGCTCCACGCAGGAATAGGTGCCACCGGTTCAGTCATCGCCGGAGGCGAAGTGACGGCCGGAGTCGCTTGCTGAAGGACGCTCTCAGATGCGAAAGTATTAGCAGCACTTGTCCTTACTTCCTCAGCACGAGCATGGACATCTTCGTCCATTAGCACAGCATCAGCTTCGGCATCATCGGAAAGTTCGATGATGTCCTCGAGAGGCTCACTTGCGTGTTCAGCAGCTGCGACGGGCTTCTCGGTATGGGAGCTCGGAATCGGAACATAGGATGCAGAAGGCTGACTTCTCTGCTCCAGCACAGGTTCCTCAGCATGGCCTGCGATATCAAATGCGATAATATGAGGTAACTTGTGCAATAAGTTATTTCGCTATCTTTACTAAAGCTAAGAGTAAGCACCTCCACGCGAAGGTGGGATTGAGGTATCTTCATCATACACTAAGGACGTGGAACCATGTCCTATTAGTGTCTCCTCACAAAGCAAGTCTTTAAAAGGAGCGTGACCTGGGATGCGAAGAAACCAGTCATGATCCTGTTTCAAGTTGCTCAGGTCTAGCACATGCATATCGCTCAGACATTTACCTGAAGGTTCTCCGCACTTGTTTACTAGCCAACGGCGGATGTCAGTCTTTGACACACCATGCTTTAACGCACCCACAATAACATCCCTATAAGTTACTGCGAGATTGAAGATCTCACCTTTATCGCCGCCTGCGATTTCCTCAAAGTCCGCTTGGACCTGCCCCAGCGCTGTTGCATCCTCTTCCGGAACCGCATCTTCCTCCTCTGCCTGGGGAACCACTTCTTCGGGAAGCTCATCTTCCTCGCTAGCTGGACGCGCTAAGTCGTCAACATGTTGCTCTTCGAGGCTCCGCTGTCTCACACGCTCAAGCTCCTCCTCTTCTTGCTGTCTTCGTCTCTTAGCAGCTTCTGCGGCTGTCTTCCTGGAATCAGCAAGAATGTCCTCGCTTATGGGATCGTCTGGAATGCCAGAATGGGTATCTCTCTTTTGTCTCTTGGCCAAAAGGCCACCAATGGTCTCATCATCATCATCATCTGCGAAGATATGATTGGTTTAAGAAAAAAGCGCAAAGAAGTTACGATAATGGGAAAGGAAATGCGACGGAGGTACCTCCTGATTCTTCCTCATGCATCACAACTGTTGTTTCTTCTTCTTCATCACTTTCTCGGGGCTCCTGCCTCTCTTCCTCTTCCTCTTGGTTGAATGGAACGAAAGTCTCAACTGCGAGCTCTTTCCGCACTTTGTTGGGCATGCGACCCTTGCCTTTGTCCTTGATAGAAAGGGACCTCACCGGAGGAGAAGCTGGAGCACTTCTGGGGGAAGAAATCGTAATTCCCTTTTGCCTAGGTCTCTTCACTCTCGGCGCTGCAGTCGCTGGAGGGGACGGATCATCTCCAGGAGGAGACGGAGCCGGAGCATTGTCTATCAGCGAGTCAGCAAAAGCATTCATGACTGCGCGAATTTTGGTTTCGACCTCAGGGGCCATCCTCCATGCTAGCCGGAACGACTGCTTTTGTCTTCTGGTGGCAACAATGGTGTTAACCAATGATTTGGAACGATCACCAGATGCGAATCTCCGCACATGACACTACAGCAAACAGCACATAACAAAGGTGTCAGCATAAGAAAATCAAGAAGCTTAACGCATATGAAGAAATTGCTTACCTCAGCAAATGCCTTGCTGTATCTGACGACATGCGTGTCGCCCTTCTTAACTGCGGCGACCTGCTCCTTCAGAATGACATCAGGACACAAATGGTTTTCACGGTCCAACAGTGAGTAGCAACCATACTCAGACTCGCTCAGACTGCAATTGAGGCGAAACGGAAAAGAGTTTCTTTTGATCAAGGGAGCTCTACTTGGCTGCGCGGCCGACTCCGTCTCAATCCTCGTTTGCTGGGCAACCCAGTATGCGAGCCAGTTTTGGGAACAACCACCCTCGCGGGTTCCCGTAGGCTGCTCAAAGGGAAGATTGTTCATAAAGACCGTCTTGCACTCCTTTGTTAGCAAGCGCTTATAGCACCCCCTGATAATGGACTGGGGCCAGATTGATGGGGCCACCGCATCAAAACCGAACTGAGGAGAAACTCGAGTGGGGTCAACGTCCACGGTAAGCTTTTCATACTTCGGTGCGAGCTCACGAATATGCTTTGCGAGGGCAGGAAGGGAACCTCGCAGACACTAGCAAAATAACTCGCGGTAGCGCTCATGGAAATGCGGTCCCTCTTCGAAGAGAAGCTCTTCTGAGAAGACAATACCTTTAGAGGGGTACAACTTTGGAAACCATCGCACGTTCTCAATGCGCGTGGCATAGGGCCTGGCAGTAAACTCTTTCCGTTTGTCGCATATCAAACTCCACACGCACTTGGTGTTGCTCGCTCCAAACCATTTCGCAGCCCTGCCGCTGTTACGCTCTTCGGTCTCGCCTGGGGGACACCACTTGTCAAGTTTGAGAGCAGTTGGAGCATAGGACGACCATCGCTCGAAAACCCACATTGTCAAAAAGGAAATATTGACAAAAGTCAGTACATCGAGGCGGCCACGCGACTCTTTCATGGCTAAACCAGCTGATCCAGCCTATAGTACAGCGTGCCCAAGACCAAGGGTCCGAGTGCAACTCTCTGACCAAGGGCGAGCCTCACAGCAAGTGGCAAAACATCGTAGAAGACCCCATCATGGGGGTGACCATCAATCAGGTACCTCGACAGCCAAGCACAGAGAAAGGCACAAAGGGTCAAGCGATAGCCTTTACCCTCTACATAATTCTCGGCCTCTGGGTTCTCACTCAGGAGTTTCTTAGTGATGCTGCTGTTCGCATAGTCTCGGAAGAAGTACTGCAACCATTTGTTCCAGGTATTCTTCGCAGACGTATCAACCAACTGCCAGTTCGGAAGGGGCTTTGTAGTGGTCCACCGGGTGGAGATTTTCTTTACCTCCGCCAAGCACTCCTCCATCTGCGTGTACAAGGCAATCTCCGCACACGTCCTCAAAGGACTCAAAGGGTCTACCTCGCCCATGGGGGAAAGTTCGTACAGCATTTGCACGTCCTCGAGTGTAGGAGCAGCCTCGAACTCAGCAAAGTGGAATGTGTGAGTCGCAGGCGAGTAGCGGGACAGAAGGTCTAGAAGCATGGACTGATCCAGCTTCACGGCAGCACCCTTCATAGCACGGATAGCAAAGTATACGCCGGCTTCATCAAGAGTCGCGGCGTGATGATCCAACACGTGGTCAATCCACTCATCCATATAGTCCAATTTCTGGACGAACGCTTGGGTAGAAATCGCAGTATATGGGAAGTGCCCGTTCTCGATTCCCAATCGAACCACATCCTCGGAACCAATCAACTCGAGCAAGGCTGAGTTAACTGGGCGAGTCAGTGTCAGCAATCGCTCAACCAGGACAGGATCAGGCATCCTCTTCGCCTTTACCCTCGCATGGTAGAAATCTTTGCCACCTAAAAAGGGGGCTTTTCGCCACAAGGCCTGCGGAAGGTCGGGTATCTCTTCATCTTCCTTGACAGGTCTGGTTCCTTTTGTCTTGGCCATTCCTGCGGAAGACCAAGAAAAAAGGGGGGAGAAATACCACACTTCAGTTTGAATTTTGAAATTCAAGATCTATGCAAAGGAAGACGAACAGTTTCTGGTATCAATTTCAGAAATCAGGGAGTTGCAAGATCTCATATTGTTGAAGGATTAAAGCAAAAGTGGGTTCAAAGATCAAAGCCTCTTCACAAATTTCATGGGTTTACAGATTCAGCGCAGTTCAAGGCAAACACTTGTATCTTAAATCAAAATTAAACGAGGCCAACCTTGTTTTCTTGAAGCCTGCTTGGATATACACAATTGAAGAACACGATTTGCAGTTCTGAACTGATGATTGATTATCTGAATCTGCTCTCGAAGATCTCCGGGTACCATTCACTTTATGAGAAAGAAGTGATGCTTTGCAATAATGGGGATACAAAGTATTTATCCAAAACAATGAAGGGTTGCGTCCTTTCAGTAGTCGAATCGCAACCGTCACCGTCGAATCGCGCAATCACAGGACAAGCTGACGTCACGCCTAAAACCCTAAAGGCCAGACGGCACGACTCTAGGGGTTTTAGGTCATAATGGCACGCACGGGGGCTGAACTTACCCGTATTTGAATTGGTGCGTGGCAACGACGCGTATGTTGGTTTTCGCGCATGGAAGTCTATACAGCTATGAGTCTTCACGCGCAGAAAGGAGGCTAATGTAGCTCTAATCAGTACCGTCCTCAAACAAGGTCTTTTCCTCCATATAGATCCCAATTGGAGCTCTAATCAGAGCATCGTTGAACTTCCGGTTTCCAGCACCGCCCTTTTCATCTGAGCCACTAGCGTCAGCCACGAAGCACCTCTTGTAGTTTGCCTGACTACGTCATGGAGCTTCTTCCTAATTCACAGGTGTAGATAGTGCTTTATGAGCTGACAGATCTTGGCCACGTGGCAACCATCCAGCACACCATATTGTGCTCCACACACACTGGATCACCAGCCGAGCTGATCCATGTGGGGGCTGCGAGACAGAGCCCTCGCATACCACTGCACGGGACTTGTAGGGACTTAGTGGTTTGGAGGCTAGAGTAAGCCCTGTCGCGTGCGAGCCAAGCCCGCGCGCGACCTTTAGTAACTGTTTTGAGAGATTTATGGCACGAGCTCCATAAACCCGGTCAACCTCGTAACGGTTCCGGTATTCGCGCACCACGTGCTGTAACGGTCCCTATATACTCGGACGAACGTGCCGTTATGGTTAAGCTAATTAAGCCGCCATCAATGGGCGCATTAACCACACTACAACGGTCACGTTCTCTGCTATATATAGGACGTTAACCTTTCCATACAAAGGAGAACACACTGGCCATACGCGGAAGCTCTGCCAAACCTCTGTCTCTCTCTCAGACATTGCTACTGACTTACTCTCTCCCTACACACAACCCCACTCTTCCTGTGCGATCCTTGATCCACTACATACGGTGTACACGGATGTCTCCCTGCCGGAATCTCTTGTGCACAACAGGTCACCACCGCTGGAAGCGATTTTGGCGGAGGCTGAAATTGATCACGATTCACTTCCATACTGCTTAGAGGGAGAGGTAAGAGCGAGTTCTAGAGAGAGAAATCATCTTTGCACGTGTGCGCTCTTCCTTTCACGTGAGTTTCGGGTCGCTCGTATTTTTGTACATTGGACCACTTTGAATCAGCGGTTTAGATAATTAATTGATGCAATTTGTTGATGATTTTTTCATGGCGTGGTAGATTACATGTTGCTTTATAACACTGTGAAAAAACTATCAAAAAACTGAATCGTTTTCCGATTCAGATGACCCAGTCAAAGTGACACAGATATGCGTCAAAAAGTCAGCATGGGGAGGAAGTGAAAAGACAGAGTGGTATGGTACCACTTACCACTCCGTTTCTTCTCTTTCATCCCAAAGAGACATGGTGATTTGGATCGCAAAAGATGCAATGTTTTTGATAATTTTTGCATGGTGTCGTAGAGTAAAAGTTGCTCTATAACATGATGAAAAAATTATCAAAATATTGCATTGTTTTGCAATCCAAATTGCCCGGTTAAAGTGATTCAAATACGGGTCAAAAAAGTCAATTAGAATAAACGAGAAGAATCAAATTGGTAATAGCACGCAGCCATATTAGAAATAGGAAACTTGTTAGAAAACGATGCGGAGGCGAGATATGACTTGTTAGGAAACAAGAAGAGTTATGAGACGAAGAACAAGAAGAAGAACAACACAAGATTTTAACGTGGTTCACTAGATTTGAGGCTAGCTACATCCACGGCCAAATCGATACAATTTATTGATGAGAACTCAATTACAATGCACCACACTGAACCACACTTGTCAATAGAAGAGTCCTACACCCATATATAGGCATATACTACTGACTTGTGCCCAAAGCATCGTTCAAACGTTGCCAAACGAACAAGGAAACAAGTCCAAAAAACTATCAAGACCTAGTCCAGGTCGCACGACCTGCACAACCAGGTCTCACGACCTTAGTAGGTCACCCAATCAGGTCTCACGGCCTCCTTTGCTCGTTGCTTTGCCAATCCAAGCTAGGGTTTTGATCACCCAATTCATAACAAATCTCCACATTGATCAAAACTCCCTAGAAATCAATCCCATGCTCTCATCAATCCAATTGTGGATGCGCCTCACGATCAAGAACGTCTCCACCCAATTCACCAAATTGTTTATCCGATTGACATCCGTCCTTTCAACGAACACGTCAATTGTGGTTTCACCTACAACAAACAAATTCGACGTGCTTCACCCAAATTGAAATGATCAACCAATCAACCGATAGAATACATCCACTATGCGCCACAACAAGCGCGTCTTTGCGTCCCAACAAACGCATAGACTTGTGTGTCTCAATCAACACACCACCAATGCACCATGACAACAATGCATTCCCCAACGTTACCCCAATAACACTTCGTGACAAAAGTGTCTATCAAACAAGTCATGTCAATTGCGCCGCCAATACTTACTGCACCAAGACGTCAATCGAGACATGCCCAACAACATGCCAACAATCAATGCGTGCACAATAACACGTCGTCAATCAATACATGCCCAATAACATGTATGCAAACAATATGCCCCCAATAACACGCTACCAACCAATCGCGTGCCAACAAGACACGTCAATTGCTCCATGCCACGAGTGTCTCCACCTTGAGTTGAATCCTCCTAGCAGCAAGAACAAGATCGCTCCATGTCGATGCTCCAACTCTTACGAGTATTTGCGACGGATGAGCTCGATTGAGATCCACACGCCCAATGCTCCATGTTGAAAGCTCGATTGCGTCAGAACGCCAATTGCACGTGAACCTCCAAATTTGCGCTGGAATGCGCGCCCGATGCTCCACGACAAAGAATCTGATTGTTCCCCCAACAAGGAACCCGATAGCTCCCACAACAAGGAGCCCGATAGTTTCCCCAATAAGAAACTCGGTGGTGGGTGTATCAACAATATACTCATCATCAAAACAATTGATCTTCATCTGAAATGAATTCGCCATCACTCCTAACCAACAAACCCTAACCCAACAACCTGGCTCTGATACCACTTGTTAGAAAACGATGCGGAAGCGATATACCACTTGTTAGGAAACAATTCCAAAAAACTGTCAAGACCTAGTACCGGTGGCACGACCTGCACAACCAGGTCGCACGACCTCAGCAGGTCACCCACCCAGGTCATATGATCCAAAGTTTAAAAAACCGGACCGGCCATCGAACCGGTCAGGCACCGGTTCATGGTCGGACCGGTTCAATCGCACGTTTATTAAATAATATATAATTATTTATTTTCATATATGTATCCGTTAAGCGTAATTAAAATATAACTTGGAAACCTAAATAATTATATATTTTATATAAATGTGTAATAAATTTAATTAATATATAGCATAAAACCCACATATAGCCAAAATATTGATCAAATTATACAATAATAATAGCACACGAGTTATATTATAGTACAAAACCCCAACAGCATCTACATTTATTAACTAAACATTTCATTTTGTTTTTATCTCTTCGGAATAGCACTTCATTTTGTTCTAAACGTTTCATCTTGTAACTATAAACAGTATCTACATTTCCCTTTTCTTTTGGCAAACGTATCTACATTTCATTTTTTTTTATTTTTATTTTTATTTTTTGAAATAATATCTACATTTCATTAACTAAACAATTCATCTTGTTAATTTCATTAACTTATAAAAAATATTGCATCTTGTTGAGTTCAGAAAAGCAAAAATTTAAAAAGAAAGTAAATGATGATGTGGCATTATATAGCATTTATAGTAGAATAATCCCAATCTGCCATCGATTCAGATTTGTTCTTATCTTTTTGGGGTGGTCTCTATCTCTTCACCTCTCTCTCTCCACACCCCATCTTTCTCTTGTCAAAAAACTCGGACAAATCGCCACAACGGCTCAATCTCTTCTCCCCACTCTCTCCCTCCACGCTCGTATTGTCCTCAAATTCGCTGTCCTGATCTACCGAGGGAGCACCACAACCACCGCTGCTCTGCTTTGGCAGAAGAACCACCACCACTTCGTCCTCCACTCCGGCGAAACCCACGTTCCAACCGCCTCTATCACCGTCGCCACCTACATGCTTCCTCTCTCCGTTCCCGTAGGCGATCCAGAAGTTAGATTTTCAAAATCAGTCGGTTTTTGGCCGACCGGTTCACCGGTTGGAGCGCAAAACCGGCCGGTTTTTGACCGGCTTTGACCGGTTCCTGCATTTACGGTCTAATGATCGGACCGAACCGGTCACCGGCCGGTTCACTAGTCCAACGGGTCCGACCGGCCAGTCTGGTCCGGTTTTAAAAACAATGGTATGATCTCCCCAAGCAGGTCGCACGACCTCTGCAGTTTCCCGAATGCTGCAATTCCAATTCTTTTTTTTGCCTCCTTTGCTTGTTGCTTTGCCAATCCAAGTTAGGGTTTTGATCACCCAATTCATAACAAAACTGAACATAACTTTGTCGTGTGGCTTACACCAAAATCGACTTTCTGTACTACAACACCTGAGAACTGAGCTACAAAGTACTTTTACCTAGTAGGAGCACGCATGAAACTGAAAAAAGAAAAAACCATCAAATCTTTCAAGATGAAGACGTTTATGATATATGATTACTTTAGTTTTTGCGTGAAACAAAGACTTGTTCTACTTCATAGTATTAAATCACTTTTTTAACATTCGGAAACAATTATCTTTTTCTTAATTTAAAAAAAAATGATTTTGTTTTTGTTTTTGTTTTTTGGGAAACATTGCTTCTATTTTTAAACAAAGATGAAACTGCTTTTGCCAACAAAGTCATCCTCCAATCAACAATGAAACTGCGTTCGCCAAAATAGCCATGCTCCACACACAAGCGTTTGGATAGCTATGGTCTAGTTACAAACAATTGCGGACTAACTCTTGTTTTATTTTTGTCAAGAAAATAAAAGAGATGGATGTTCAAACATACATGAACAAGCACCTATAAACATTTGGTATGAAACTACTATATATTATATAAAAAATTACTTATTGTGAATATAGTTATTGTGAATCTATCCCACGAAATAAAAGCTATCTAATACAGTGTGTGTACATAAAATAGAGACGACGACGACGTCTCACACTCATTTTTGGATTTACTTTTCTGACAACGATATGTCGGCCGTTCAGCCTATCAAGACCCAAAAAGTCGAGATGATGTTGCACGACTCGTAGGTCGTAGCTTCAACAATCTCTTCATAACTTGCTCTATGCTTGGCCGTCAAGAACTAGAGTTTTGTGATTTCTAGTCCATCATCGCCTTAACCGTGATCTTCGAGTATGCTTATATGCACGAGAGATATCTTATTAAATCAATCCGGCATAATATTCCCTTGTTGACTCAAACTTCTTACGAGCCCATTCATGAACCGTAAGTACATTGTGATTTTCTACGTCTTCCAAATGATAAACTCTTCTCGTTATCAACATTAGGAGCAAGGTACCAAAGGAAAATAGTCAGCCAAAGAATTTGATTTATATAAGTCGAAAGAAGAGCGGAATATACATAAACTTGCTACGGACCCTACGAAACCGTAAAAAAATGACAAAAAATAAACACATATGACATGGTTTTAAAAAACAACTTAAAACAAAATCAAAGGAGTTGCAGAAATTTAATTAAAACGTACAACTTGTCACATTAAATTCTAAGCGAAATCAGAATCAGCGTAACGTGTCAGATTGAATTCCTGACAGAGGCTACACCTGACCCTGGCCCTAATCAAGCTCCGTGCGCCACTGGCCCTGATACCCACGGGACTAAGACGGTCATATCAAACCTTTGTTTGACCAGGAATCACAACAATGACCAATCCAACCTGATGGGTGGTGCTTCAATTTATTGCACAATTCTGTTTGTCGTGCAATATTTTTGGATCAGCGGGGTAGTGAAAACCACATAAATGGCTCAAGTCACTCCTATTTAAACCCACCACCACTTGCATCCTTTCCCGCTCTTTTTGTTCCTTACCGATTCAAACACTCGTCTCTCCAAAAAGAAGGAGACAGAGAAGAAGAGGAAGAAGAAGAAGAAGCATGCTTTCTCTCTCTAGATCAAAGATGAGAAGAGAATAGAGGAAGCTCCACGAACGTCTGCAAATTCATAATCGTCTCTGTTTTTCTGATCGCCATTCGTCTCTATTTTCTGATCGCCAATCTCGTTTATACATTTTGCACTGAATAAGAATGTCTTCTGAGTATAATACGGGATAAGATCGGTATGATTTTTGACTTCAGATCCGAAATTAATTTGATAATTAGGTATGATTTGAGAAACTGATTTGAATTTGAACCTCGTTTGACTAAATGCAGTCGATCGGCGAGGATATAGGCCCGATTTTTGTATGCTGATACGAAATTATGGTGATTGATCTGGTGGAAGAGATAGAGATAGTTAAGGAAGCAGATCCGAAATTAACGTAATTAACGTAATCTCACAGTTAATTTGTTTTTGAATCGATTAAGAGACTTATGTGATTTCACACCTGATTTAGTTTGCATGGTACCTATTTGATGAAATGCATGAAAGAGAAATACTAGTTTCTCTTTGCAACTGTGCATGGAATCTAAAGTCACACTTTAGCATTATGTGGGAAACGAGTGGCACCTTGTTATCTCACTAACAAATCTATGAAAGAAAGAGATTTTCGTAATGCTTGTGAAGAGAGTACAACTTTTTGGATGGGTTGGAGAAAATGAGCCCCTCCCTATTTATACAAGTCCTTCCCCTTGAAAGGATCTAGAGACCTATCAATCTAACGGCTAGGATCAATTGGCCTAAAACCTTCTTCTAGCCTCTAGCCCAAGATATTTACAAGAGTACATTCTGGAGCCCCTTACACACTTTTACGTCTATACAACTTGGGAAGCTTCAAGAAAAGGGACTAGCTAATGGGCTAAGTGGGCTAGGACATCCCATAGGCCCAAAGAAACCTAGCTCCATGTGGGCTAAAGGTGTCATTGGGCAAGTCCAAATCCAACAATTATCAAGTAAACTATGTGGCCCATGGCATTCTCCCCCACCTAATGATGCGGCGTCCTCATCGCATCGTCTGCTCGGAATCGCTCAATCTTGTCCCGAAATTGCCACAACGATTCCTGGCTTTCCCACGTTCCTTCCTCCACGGGCGTCCCCTTCCATTTGACGAAGTACACCTTGTGCTTCGGCACACCCTTGAGACTAACTCCGTTCCTTTAAGATTTCATCCATTTCGTGTCGAAAGAAGTGGCTATCATCGGTGGTGCTCGCCTCGACTCCCCACGGTCCGGGTATTCCTTATCCTCGTGATATGGCTTCAGCTGGCTCACGTGGAAGACCGGATGAATCTTGAATTTGAGAGGCAACTCCACCTTATAGGAAGCCTTGCGGACTTTCGCCGTCACCCAGAAAGGCCCCTCGTACTTTCATAGAATTCCTTTACGCCACTGGTCTCCACCGCCGACGAATGCGCTTAAACTTAACTACGATGCAGCCATGGATTTAAACAATCGGATTGCCTAGGCTCGATGTATTGTAAGGGATCATCAAGGGAAGTTTGTGGCGGCGATGACTGGTCAGATCCCTTTCTCGGCGGATTCTACTATGTGTGAAGCGAAAGCTTTAGAACTCGGTTTCAACTGGTTTAAAAGTTTCTCCTTGGCGACGTTTCATCTAGAAACGGATTCCCAGATCCTAGTTCAATGTTTGAGGAAGAAGACGGTAGATATTGTGACACCCCGCTCTCGCGACCCCGATTAATAACGTAATTAAACGGGAACGAGGCGTCACACGCCACCAAGGCTAACTCGTACCATGAGGATGAGAGTGAAAATGTTTAGAAATTCAAGGATTAAATGATAAATATTGCGGAAGCTTATGAAAAGGGGTCTTATATCCAAAACCATTTTTTTTTCACAAAAGGAAATAAAACTTTGAGATTTGAACAAAATGTTTCTCTATCCTCCATGGTACTCGTCGATCTTAGAGTCAAGTCCTTCAAGGTTCAGTCACGGTTACACATAATCCATTCACGAAAAGTTCATAAATTAAATTCCAATAATCCATTAAACAACCACGGGATATCCCCTCATGGGGTGACACATTCCCGCTACCAAAATATGACCATACATGGTCTCTAAAGAATGCATAATATATCTCCAAGAGTTACACATAGAAAGATACTACGTACTACCACATAGACTTAGGCAAAGAGAGTCCTAGACAAGCCTAGCACAAAAGCATGAAACTTCTCTCAACATGATATGGCGAATGAAATTATGTGGCTGGATTACTTGGCACGGTCCTCTCCTTGGAACCTCAAATAGCGGTCATTTAAAACCGGTCAGACTGCGAAGTTTGGTGAGCACGTACTTCCTCCTTTGTTAGGTTTGGAAATATACAATATATATACAAGTTCCAAATGTCATGGTCAAGTTTTTCCAAACATGCTTGCTTCACAGTTCATACGTAGATAAAGAATAATATAAACAACATAATTTAAAGCAAGCATTCAAGTAGGTAAACATGTAAAGCATTTAATTCAACACTTGGGTCCTCGACCCCTTCCACAACACCACTTTGAGCCGTTGGATCATTTTATTCAAGTACTTTGGCCATTAAAATCTCATTTGTGACACTAAGCCATAAATATGGCGAGTCCGCGTAGAATCGCTACCTCGGACGAAAATATAGTCGACAAGTCATGACAACGCACGTGCTAACGGCTCATCCCATATTATATCCCTGGGACAGGGCATCGACCTCCGGTCTATTGTCCCCGCGCCGGGAGGGTACTGTCCGGTGTATATCCCCCAACGTTAGGGTACTGTACCGGTGTATTGTCCCCCACCGTTAGGGTACTGTCCAACAGTGTCATTTAGGAAACCATCTCGGCCAAACATTTAGAAAGCATACCATGGACTTTCAATTTAAAAAAAATCATTTACAAACATGCTTTCAAACATGGGCTATATCTCCAATCAAAAGATACAAATCACCAAGTAGTTATTAAGAACACATTCCACCATTCACAAGTTTCACAATATCCACCTCATAGCCCATAAACAGTTAATATATGAAAATAGCACTACCAAAGGGTTGGGTAAGTACTCACCTCGAGTCCTAGCTTATAAAATCCTTACTAGCTACCGATACGGGAATCCAAGAGCAAAGCTAAGAAGGAGGCTCTACAAATAGCAATTCAACACGTAAGGACAAGCCGACTTCAGTTCAAGTGATTCCTAGTGGCTATATGTTACTAATATGATTATGATGTCCCACTAACTTGAATGAACGAAGGAATGATGTTCTCTAAAGTAGCATATGCCACTCGGCGAGAAACGGACATTTCAGATTTGACACACTTTACGAAAACTCGAATTTCGAATGATATATAATGAATATTGACATGAAACAAACTGGAAATGAAAGTAGACACACAGAGCTTCGAATCGGTATAAGATAGAGCGAAATACAAGTTCGTATGAGGGAGTAATGACCTCACAAAGTTGGGTGACACAATCTGTCCGAACCCACTCTCCAGCCCTGACACAGTTTCCGAAAACTCACATTACGGAAAATTTAAAAGTATTTTTGGCATGAAACCAATTGGAGATGAAATTAGACACATAGAGATTCATAACGATATAAAGTTTAGCAAAATATAAGCTTTTATGTGGGAGTAGTGACCTCTCAAAGTCGGGTGACACAATCTGCCCGAGCCCAATTACCAGCCCATACACACTTTACGAAAACGGACATTCCAGAATATTTACAATGAACTTTGGCATGAGACCGATTGGAGATGAAATTAGACACACAGGGCTTCAAAAGGATATAAGGTAGAGCAAAAACCGAATCGTTATGAGTGAGATGTGGCTTCTCAAAGTCAGGTCATAGATTCTGTCCGAAAACAGAGAATCATTACAAGAAAAAAATTTCTTTTAAATCAAAAGTTCTTCGAGTAAGTATGTGAAACCACTTCATTTTCGATATAATAAGGAATGGAAGAGACACATGCAAGTCTATATGCAGCATATAGTCTTCAAGGATGAGCAAAAACACATGATTTGGAAGGATGAAGAGTATGGAATAGGGAAATCAAGGACAACTCTCATCTTTTGAGACATGAACTTCTTCTAAACCTTCCTCCATGTGGATGAACCCATGAATCCACAAGAAGATGCAAAAATAGACACATGCAAGGACATACTTAGAAGATTTACCATTGTAATAGATACTAGGTGCAAAAATATGCAAGGATCGAAGAATAGATCATCAATTTAAATCAAAAGTTCTTCGAGTAAGTATGTGAAATCACTTCATTTTCGATATAATAAGGAATGGAAGAGACACATGCAAGTCTATATGCAGCATATAGTCTTCAAGGATGAGCAAAAACACATGATTTGGAAGGATGAAGAGTATGGAATAGGGAAATCAGGACAACTCTCATCTTTTGAGACATGAACTTCTTCTAAACCTTCCTCCATGTGGATGAACCCATGAATCCACAAGAAGATGCAAAATAGACACATGCAAGGACATTCTTAGAAGATTTACCATTGTAATAGATACTAGGTGCAAAAATATGCAAGGATCGAAGAATAGATCATCAATTTACCTCAAAGATTATGAATAGTGAGCAAAAGAGTGATTGTAAGCTTCAATCCATGGGTAGGATGAAGGAAGAAGTCCCCACCAAGGTTGTATTTAGCTTGGTGACAAATTTTTCATGATTTGGTTGCTAGAATATGAAGTTTTGGTGGTGTTTTGTGGAGGTTTTTGCACAAAAACGGGTTGAGCTTCTTTTGTGAAAGAAGATGACTTATTGTGACTCTTAGAGAAAGATGGGGGTGTGAGAAATGAGGTATATGGGCTGAACTACAAAGAGTTAAAGATGGAAAAGAGATATGGTGCATCTCTCATGTGTCTTGTCACACTTGCTTGCAAGAATTGTCCTAGTATGCCTATAGCTAGCCACTTTAGAACACCAAAAAGATGACACATTTGCTACCATATTTTGAGTTTAATATGTGGAGTAACATTTAAAAATGGCTCTAGGGTTGATAGGTATCCAACCTCCACAAGTTTTACACTCATAGTATGACAAAATACCAAGTTTTGGTCATGTTTTTTGTGGCTTCTTTGCTCAAATCCGGGATTGCACATGAAAGATTTGATTCATTGAACAAGATGGCTAGGAAAGAGTGTAAAGGAGACAAGTCTATGGTGTGAAACACAAGTAGTCATGATGTGACTATACATAGATAGCTAGCTTTCCTAGTGATAGGTAACTATGTGTCTAATCCCCTACACTAGATGTACATTCAAGGTATACATACTATAGCAATACTTCTACACATACTAGAAATACATACATACTTTACTACTTTTCTAGATTTAATATTTCATAACAATTAAGTAATTGTTTAAATTAAGATTATAGGGAACCAATATTTAAGTTCTACCATCCCACTTAATAAGCTCAAAACATTATAAACTAAATCAAATAAATTCCTATTTGAACTTAATTGTGTGGGATGTCACATTCTACCCACCTTAAAAAGCAGTTTGTCCTCAAACTTGACGTACCTCTTAATTAAAATAAGTGTGGGTACTTTTCCCGCATCTCAGCTTCACTTTCCCACGTTGCTTCCTCTATTGCATGGTTCCTCCATAGAACCTTTACCAAAGGAATGACCTTGTTTCGCCAAACTTGATCACGACGATCCAAAATTTCTACGGGCCTTTCCTCATAAGATAAGTCAGACCTAACCTCCAAAGGTTGATAGGAAATTATGTGACTTGGGTCATACACATACTTTTTCAGCATTGATACATGGAATACGTTGTGAACATGCTCTAACTCTGGTGGCAATGCAAGACGATACGCCACAACTCCAATTATTTCAAGGATCTCGAATAGGCCAACATAACGTGCACCAAGTTTCCCTTTCTTTCCAAATCGTAGCACTCCCTTGGTTGGAGATACTTTCAAGAACACATGATCACCCACTTCAAACTCCAAATCACGTCTTCGGTTGTCAGCGTAACTCTTTTGCCTACTTTGAGCAGCTTTCAACCGTTCACGGATCACGCGAACCTTTTCAGTGGTCAATTCTACCAACTCGGGCCCTTCTATTTGTCTCTCCCCAACCTCCATCCAACAGATTGGTGAACGAAACTTTCGCCCACACAAAGCCTCAAACAGTGCCCTACCGATACTGGATTGGAAATTGTTATTGTATGCAAACTCAACTAAAGGTAGGTGATCCACCTTCAAAGTCCAAGACACAAAATCTAAGCAAGTCTTCCAGAGTCTGAATTGTGCGCTCTGACTGCCCATCTGTCTGCGGATGAAAGGATGTGCTAAAGTGCAACTTAGTTCCCAGAGACTCTTGCAACTTCTTCCAAAATCTCGACACAAAGCGCGGGTCTCTATCGGAGACAATAGAAACAGGTGTCCCATGCAGACGAATTATTTCTCCAATATACAACTTCGCCAAACGTTCCAAAGAGTGAGTCATCTTGACTCCCAAAAAGTGCGCCGACTTGGTCAACCTATCCACAATAACCCAAATTGCATCATTTTGGTGGGAAGATCTTGGTAACCCGACGACAAAATCCATCGTAACGTGTTCCCATTTCCACTCAGGGATAGGTAGAGGTTGTAACAACCCAGATGGCCTCTGATGCTCGGCTTTAACTAATTGACATTGCAAACAGCGAGAAACAAATTCAGCGATTTCCCTCTTCATGCCTGGCCACCAGTATAATTGCTTCACATCATGATACATCTTCGTACTTCCAGGATGAACGGAAAAACTCGAACTATGAAATTCTTCCAACAACTTATGTTTAACTTCCGGATCATTAGGCACACAGGTTCTTCCTTCAAACTTCAGCATCCCGTCTACCAATACAAAATCCTTTCTAGTACCATCAACCACACCTTGCGACATTTTCAACAACAATGGATCGCGTGCCTGAGAAATTTTAGTTCCTCCAAGAATGATGGTTCTAGTCTCAAGGCATACAAGTAGCTAGGAACTTGATGCGGCACAACTTCTAAGTCCAAATGTCGAAGATCTTCCTGCAGCTCACGTTGGGAAGTAATGAAACAAGCTAGGTTGGCACTACTCTTCCGACTCAAAGCATCTGCCACGACATTTGCTTTCTCTGGGTGATAGTGAATTGATATATCGTAGTCCTTCATCAACTCGAGTCATCTTCTCTGTCTCATGTTTAACTATTTTTGGGTAAAAATATACTTGAGGTTCTTATGATCTGTAAAAATCTCGCACCTCTCTCCATAAAGGTAATGCCTCCAAATCTTCAAAGCAAAGATCACCGCAGCTAGCTCCAAATCATGGGTTGGGTAATTTTGTTCATGTGACTTCAAGTGTCTTGACGCATAAGCAAACACTTTCCCATTATGCATAAGTACACACCCAAGCCCCTTTTTCGAAGCATCACTATAAATTACAAAATTCCCAGAGCTATCTGGTAAACTCAAAATGGGTGCAGACACTACCCTTTCCTTTAATTGTCTAAAACTCCTCTCACATTCGTCTGTCTACACAAATGAAGCATCTTTTCGAGTCAGTTTAGTTAGTGGACATGCAATAACAGAAATGTTTTGCACGAATCTCCTGTAGTATCCAGCTAATCCAAGAAAACTACGAATCTCCGTTACACTCCTTGGTATTTCCCAATTAACAACTGCCTCAATTTTCTTAAGATCCACCGCGATTCCACTTTCATTCACTATATGAACAAGAAACGATATTTGCGATAGCCAAAACTCGCACTTCTCGAATTTTGCAAATAATCAATGCTCTCTAAGGGTTTGAAGGACAATCCTCAAATGTTCCTCGTGCTCCCTCGTGCTCTTTGAATAAACAAGGATATCGTCAATGAATACAATGACAAAATCATCTAAGAATTCCTTAAATACCCTGTTCATTAGATCCATAAAAGCGGTGGGTGCATTGGTAAGTACAAAAGGCATCTCAAGAAATTCATAATGACCATATCTCGTACGAAATGCGCTCTTAGGAACATCTTCAGCCTTAATTCTCAACTGATTGTAACCCGACCTCAAATCAATTTTGAGAAGACTCTTGAACCTTGCAATTGGTCGAACAAATCATCAACACGAGGTAAGGGGTATTTATTATTTATTGTCACCTTGTTTAATTCACGATAGTCAATGCACAACCTCAAGGAACCATCCTTCTTCTTAACAAACAAAACTGGAGCTCCCCATGGAGAAGTACTTGGCCGAATAAACCCCTTGTTTAGAAACTCTTCCAATTGTACCTTCAACTCTCGTAGTTTTATTCGGGCCATTCTATACATTGCCTTAGAAATTGGTGTCGTCCCTTGTAAAATCTCAATTGAAAACTCAATTTCTCTTTTTGAGGCAATTCATTCACATCCTTCGGGAATACATCCAGAAACTCCTGAACCATAGGAATATCCTCCATCTAACGAACATTAACAGAACGCTCCAAGACACACGCTAAGTACCTCTCACAACTTTTCTGAATAATAAGAACACCCATTAAATGCGTAACGAGCCCTCGCACCGTGCACTTCGCACCATAAATACTACTAATTAAGCAAGTACCAAGTATTACTATATAGTATACTTACACATAAGGGTCATCCTACTGATCATACTCTAAGGTTTCTATACAAACCTAGGCTCTGATACCAACCATGTGACACCCCGCTCCCGCGACCCCGATTAATAACGTAATTAAACGGGTACGAGGCGTCACACGCCACCAAGGCTAACTCGTACCATGAGGATGAGAGTGAAAATGTTTAGAAATTCAAGGATTAACTGATAAATATTGCGGAAGCTTATGAAAAGGGGTCTTATATCCAAAACCATTTTTTTTTCACAAAAGGAAATAAAACTTTGAGATTTGAATAAAATGTTTCTCTATCCTTCATGGTACTCGTCGATCTTAGAGTCAAGTCCTTCAAGGTTCAGTCACGGTTACACATAATCCATTCACGAAAAGTTCATAAATTAAATTCCAATAATCCATTAAACAACCACGGGATATCCCCTCATGGGGTGACACATTCCCGCTACCAAAATATGACCATACATGGTCTCTAAAGAATGCATAATATATCTCCAAGAGTTACACATAGAAAGATACTACGTACTACCACATAGACTTAGGCAAAGAGAGTCCTAGACAAGCCTAGCACAAAAGCATGAAACTTCTCTCAACATGATATGGCGAATGAAATTATGCGGCTGGATTACTTGGCACGGTCCTCTCCTTGGAACCTGAAATAGCGGTCATTTAAAACCGGTCAGACTGCGAAGTCTGGTGAGCACGTACTTACCCCTTTGTTAGGTTTGGAAATATACAATATATATACAAGTTCCAAATACCATTGTCAAGTTTTCATAAACATGCTTGCTTCACAGTTCATACATAGATAAAGAATAATATAAACAACATAATTTAAGCAAGCATTCAAGTAGGTAAACATGTAAAGCATTTAATTCAACACTTGGGTCCTCGACCCCTTCCACAACACCACTTTGAGCCGTTGGATCATTTTATTCAAGTACTTTGGCCATTAAAATCTCATTCGTGACACTAAGCCATAAATATGGCGAGTCCGCGTAGAATCGCTACCTCGGACGAAAATATAGTCGACAAGTCATGACAACGCACGTGTTAACGGCTCATCCCATATTATATCCCTGGGACAGGGCATCGACCTCCGGTCTATTGTCCCCGCGCCGGGAGGGTACTGTCCGGTGTATATCCCCCAACCGTTAGGGTACTGTACCGGTGTATTGTCCCCCACCGTTAGGGTACTGTCCAACAGTGTCATTTAGGAAACCATCTCGGCCAAACATTTAGAAAGCATACCATGGACTTTCAATTTAAAAAAAATCATTTACAAACATGATTTCAAACATGGGCTATATCTCCAATCAAAAGATACAAATCACCAAGTAGTTATTAAGAACACATTCCACCATTCACAAGTTTCACAATATCCACCTCATAGCCCATAAACAGTTAATATATGAAAATAGCACTACCAAAGGGTTGGGTAAGTACTCACCTCAAGTCCTAGCTTATAAAATCCTTACTAGCTACCGATACGGGAATCCAAGAGCAAAGCTAAGAAGGAGGCTCTACAAATAGCAATTCAACACGTAAGGACAAGCCGACTTCAGTTCAAGTGATTCCTAGTGGCTATATGTTACTAATAAGGTTCATAAGATGCCTCGTACTATGATTATGATGTCCCACTAACTTGAATGAACGAAGGAATGATGTTCTCTAAAGTAGCATATGCCACTCGGCGAGAAACGGACATTTCAGATTTGACACACTTTACGAAAACTGGAATTTCGAATGATATATAATGAATATTGACATGAAACAAACTGGAAATGAAAGTAGACACACAGAGCTTCGAATCGGTATAAGATAGAGCGAAATACAAGTTCGTATGAGGGAGTAATGACCTCACAAAGTTGGGTGACACAATCTGTCCGAACCCACTCTCCAGCCCTGACACAGTTTACGAAAACTCACATTACGGAAAATTTAAAAGTATTTTTGGCATGAAACCAATTGGAGATGAAATTAGACACATAGAGATTCATAACGATATACAGTTTAGCAAAATATAAGCTTTTATGTGGGAGTAGTAACCTCTCAAAGTCGGGTGACACAATCTGCCCGAGCCCAATTACCAGCCCATACACACTTTACGAAAACGGACATTCCAGAATATTTGCAATGAACTTTGGCATGAGACCGATTGGAGATGAAATTAGACACACAGGGCTTCAAAAGGATATAAGGTAGAGCAAAAACCGAATCGTTATGAGTGAGATGTGGCCTCTCAAAGTCAGGTCATAGATTCTGTCCGAAAACAGAGAATCATTACAAGAAAAAATTTTCTTTTAAATCAAAAGTTCTTCGAGTAAGTATGTGAAACCACTTCATTTTCGATATAATAAGGAATGGAAGAGACACATGCAAGTCTATATGCAGCATATAGTCTTCAAGGATGAGCAAAAACACATGATTTGGAAGGATGAAGAGTATGGAATAGGGAAATCAAGGACAACTCTCATCTTTTGAGACATGAACTTCTTCTAAACCTTCCTCCATGTGGATGAACCCATGAATCCACAAGAAGATGCAAAAATAGACACATGCAAGGACATTCTTAGAAGATTTACCATTGTAATAGATACTAGGTGCAAAAATATGCAAGGATCGAAGAATAGATCATCAATTTAAATCAAAAGTTCTTCGAGTAAGTATGTGAAACCACTTCATTTTCGATATAATAAGGAATGGAAGAGACACATGCAAGTCTATATGCAGCATATAGTCTTCAAGGATGAGCAAAAACACATGATTTGGAAGGATGAAGAGTATGGAATAGGGAAATCAAGGACAACTCTCATCTTTTGAGACATGAACTTCTTCTAAACCTTCCTCCATGTGGATGAACCCATGAATCCACAAGAAGATGCAAAAATAGACACATGCAAGGACATTCTTAGAAGATTTACCATTGTAATAGATACTAGGTGCAAAAATATGCAAGGATCGAAGAATAGATCATCAATTTAAATCAAAAGTTCTTCGAGTAAGTATGTGAAACCACTTCATTTTCGATATAATAAGGAATGGAAGAGACACATGCAAGTCTATATGCAGCATATAATCTTCAAGGATGAGCAAAAACACATGATTTGGAAGGATGAAGAGTATGGAATAGGGAAATCAAGGACAACTCTCATCTTTTGAGACATGAACTTCTTCTAAACCTTCCTCCATGTGGATGAACCCATGAATCCACAAGAAGATGCAAAAATAGACACATGCAAGGACATTCTTAGAAGATTTACCATTGTAATAGATACTAGGTGCAAAAATATGCAAGGATCGAAGAACAGATCATCAATTTACCTCAAAGATTATGAATAGTGAGCAAAAGAGTGATTAAGCTTCAATCCATGGGTAGGATGAAGGAAGAAGTCCCCACCAAGGTTGTATTTAGCTTGGTGACAAATTTTTCATGATTTGGTTGCTAGAATATGAAGTTCTGGTGGTGTTTTGTGGAGGTTGTTGCACAAAAACGGGTTGAGCTTCTTTCGTGAAAGAAGATGACTTCTTGTGACTCTTAGAGAAAGATGGGGGTGTGAGAAATGAGGGATATGGGCTGAACTACAAAGAGTTAAAGATGGAAAAGAGATATGGTGCATCTCTCATGTGTCTTGTCACACTTGCTTGCAAGAATTGTCCTAGTATGCCTATAGCTAGCCACTTTAGAACACCAAAAAGATGACACATTTGCTACCATATTTTGAGTTTAATATGTGGAGTAACATTTAAAAATGGCTCTAGGGTTGATAGGTATCCAACCTCCACAAGTTTTACACTCATAGTATGACAAAATACTAAGTTTTGGTCATGTTTTTGTGGCTTCTTTGCTCAAATCCGGGATTGCACATGAAAGATTTGATTCATTGAACAAGATGGCTAGGAAAGAGTGTAAAGGAGACAAGTCTATGGTGTGAAACACAAGTAGTCATGATGTGACTATACATAGATAGCTAGCTTTCCTAGTGATAGGTAACTATGTGTCTAATCCCCTACACTAGATGTACATTCAAGGTATACATACTATAGCAATACTTCTACACATACTAGAAATACATACATAGTTTACTACTTTTCTAGATTTAATATTTCATAACAATTAAGTAATTGTTAAAATTAAGATTATAGGGAACCAATATTTAAGTTCTACCATCCCACTTAATAAGCTCAAAACATTATAGACTAAATCAAATAAATTCCTATTTGAACTTAATTGTGTGGGATGTCACAGATATGACCGGGAAAGGAAGGTACATGAACGAGACGAAGATGTGTTTAGGGAGTGATGCAACCAAGGTTTTGAATGGTGTGCAAAGGGATGCAGACCAGGTGGCTCACCAGCTGGCGGCTTTTGGTATACGGGAGAAACGTTGGGCTACTTTTTTTGTTGATCCGCCAAATTTATTAGTGGGCCTATTAGCCCAATACTTGGACTTGTAATTTAGTTTGGACTTATGCACTTTGATTTGTTTGCAGTGTTGGGTCAGACCTACACCCCCCCCCCCCCATTCCAATTGTTTTTGTGGGTTGGAAGCCCTGTTTTAATTTGAGCGGGTTGATACCGCCCTACCACCGTGTAGGTTCCTTCAAAAAAAAAAGGCATCATTGATTAACTTTTATCTACATATTTGACATAAGTTTTTTAATAATAGTGTTCTCTCATTATGACTGGTGAAAGTTTATAAAATCAATAACTTATGCCCACATAAGACTTATCTCAATACTTCCGTCATGTTATTTTTAGAGGATTAAGTATTTTTCTTTTACCATACACATAACATCATTACGGTAATACATACTTCATGAGCAGTAGTACGTTTGCTTCAACATGTGTGGACAAACTATTGAAAAAGAGAGAATATAGAGAGAATGATTAAAAAATCAATTGAAGTTCATAACAGAAATTAAAACATATAATACTTTTTATTCCTCACAGAGGAGGAATGCAAAACCTGAGAAAAAACGGGGCTAAAAGTAAATAACAAAAGATAGTAACAGTAGGTCGTGTGCCAGCCAATAAGATGCTGCCACTACATCTGTCGTGGCTGACGAGGACCAACGAGAAAAGAAAGAAAAATAACGAACAATGCCATATCAAGACGACATCGTTCCACTTAAGACGTTCAAAACTTTTAAGCTCTGTAATCCAATGGTAGCTGCTCCATCCTTTTTAGTCTTTCACGTAAATCCACGTAGCTGCTCCATCGTTCCACTTAAGATGGTTTTGTTCCTTCTAATAAAATTGATGTTAGGCTTTGACGTAAATCTTGTTTTCCTTCTAAGTAAATCTTTATCACGTAAATCTTTATCGAACAATCTTTGCATTAATGGGATGATGGATCCCAAATTCCATACGAATGAAAAGTAATTTGAAATCTGTAAAAAAAAAACGTTTGGTGTGACTTCCGATCATCCCCTAAGAAAAAATACTTGTTATCTTTCGTACGCAATACCCAGAAAAAATACCTGTCATCTTAAAAATATTTAGCTCCATAAAAGCGAAAAATATTTCAATTAGGACATTTAAGGCAGCCTATATGCAACGCAAAGTAAATTGTTAATTGGGCCCAATCGAGGCTCTTAAAACCAGCCATCAAGCCCATTACTCTACCAAAAAAGGAAAAAAAAAAATAAAAAAAAAAAAACCCGACCCAAACCCTTTTATGTGCTTGTTTGGCCCGCCATTTCCCGCAATTCCCGCAATTTTGGCGCGATTTTCTCCCTTGGCGCCAAAATCTCCCGCCATTGAAGAACCCCTATTAGTACCATCCCCAATCTCCACAACCTTCACCAATCAGTTCTCCGATCAATTCACACACACACACACACAGAGAGAGAGAGAGAGAGAGAGAGAGAGAGAGAGAGAGAGAGAGAGAGAGAGAGAGAGAGAGAGAGAGAGTTCAGATTCATTTCAATCAATTTCAGCCATGGTGGTCTCACTAGGTCCAGGCAAGTTCTACGGCAAGAGCCTCCCAAGGCCACGCTTCTACACCGACGTCAAGTTCAACGACCACCGAGTCGACCCGCCCTCCTCCGTCGTCGACCCGCTCATGTCCTGGGCCGAGGACGCCCACTGGTCCATGGGCGGCCTCAGCTTCAAGCGCCTCCGCCTCCAGGGCCGCATCGAAGGCAACGTCAAAAAGCTCCGCTCCCAACGCCAGAAAACCATCAACCTCCGCCGCTCCACCGCCGCACGCGCCGCCGCACACGGCGGCGCGTCGGATTCCGACGGCGGCGCGTCCGATTCCGACGACGAGTTGGTCCTCACGGAGGTGGCTTCCAGCCCCTCGCCGCCGCCGGCTCCGGTCGCGTCGAAGCGGAAGCGGCTCACGGCGGCGGCGAAGAGGAGGAAGATTCCGGCGAGGAAGCTCGACGAGGAGTTCGGCCGGGTTGCGGCGGACACGGCGGCGGACACGGCGGAGATGGCGGCGGATACGGCGGGTGTACGGACACGGAGTGGGAGAGTTGCGGCGGTGATGAAACCGGTGGAGGAGATGAATACCCAGATGGTGAAAAAGAGGAGGTTGAGACGAATTGGTGAGATTCAGAAGGGTAAGGAGGTTGAAGATGTGACTACACCGACTAAGAGGTTATCTACATTTTCAATTACTCCAAGGAGTTCTCCGAGATTGGGGAAGCATAGTTTGCAGTGAAGGTGTTTGATGAAATGTTTCTGTGGATACTATGTGGGTTTCTTATTAGAGTTTATTTAATCTAGGGTTTTTAAGCGTTTTCTGTAGATTTAAGCTATGGCTAATGTAGTTGGTGTTGGTGATGGTGATGGGTATGAAATGGAAGATGCAATTGAGTTCTCAATAGAGAGATTTCTGTGGTTGATGTTGCTATTGCTTTTGCTTTCTTGTCTTTAGATTGTGTTAATTGAAAGGTGCATTTGCTTTAACAAAGTTGGCTTAAAAAAGAAATCAGTGGGATCACTTTTCGCAAGGGAAGTTTGTAGTTGTTTGGTTGAATGCAGTGTCAGTGCAATTGCTTTCACAAAGATAGCGTTCATTTGGGCTTGTTACAGGAGAGATTATCTTCCTTTGTAAGCAACAACAGGAGTCTAAAGATGAAGACACATGACAATGTTGTAACCAAGATTTACTCTCCCAGTTCAATGGGTGGAGTAAGGTCAAATGAAAGATGCAATTGAGTCCTCAATAGAGTTTTCTGTGATTGATGTTGCTATTGATTTTGCTTTCTTCTAGTTCTTTGGATTGTGCTGATTGAAGGGTGCATTTGCTTTAACAAAGTTGGCTTACAACAAAAAGAAAAAAATCAGTGGAATCTCCTTTTGCAAGGGATGTTTGTAGTTTGGTTGAATGCAGAAGCAGTGCAATTGCTTTTACAAAGTTGGCATTCATTTGGGCTTGTTACAGGAGAGATCATCTTCCTTTGTTGTAAGCAGCAAAGACACATGACAATGTTGTAATCAAGTTTTACTCTCCCAGTCCAGTGGGTGGAGTAAGGCCTCTTGACCCAATAAACTCTCAGATAACACATTGTTTATACATTTGCAGTGATTTCTACTAAATGGGGATGGGCCACGGGTTTATGTCATCATCAAAAGATGTTGAATTCCAACCTTGATGGTTCCACAAAAAGTGTTGAATTACAACCTTGATGGTTACCCACTCCTAGCAAGATAGTCTAACATTGTTAACTGATCAGCCAGAAATGAGATCACATTCGAATCGTCAATTATGTTTCTTTTGATATCAGGATTCGAACCTTAACACAGCGCAACAACCACCATAACACTCACTCTCTTTGGCAGTTGCGCTATGTCTCGGGAGCACGTTGTTCGTAAACGAGCACGTTGTTCATAAACACTCATGTGCCTCAGGAGAGAGGCATTTGGACACTTAGAAGTTAGAAGGCCCCTATATGTGGAGGCAATGATTATATGCCAACCACTCACAATTTGTATAAGTGGTGCACTGTCAATGGAAGTATGATGCTCTTCGACGCTCGGGGCACTTGATGCCTTCGGTAATGTGGAGGTCACTGTCGAACTCCTACTCTTGGGTCTCTTCGTGGTGAACAAAAGATAGTAGTTTTTTCTGACAATTTTGAAGCTGAAATGAGGTTCTTATGCAGGGCACTGATGAACATGCTGTAACTTTAAAACAAACAAAACAATTATTTTGTGAAACATTTCATACACAATACCATCACAGAACACATAACTCCCCACTTCATCCTGGAATTTCATTGAACTGAGAAGAGAGAGTATCATGTGGTATAAACTTGTAAGCAGAACATACAACAAATCTACTAAACCCTACACCATAGCCCCTCAAACCAAACCATAAATATCCCACCCAAGTCAGATGAGTAGCTTATGTCTTTCTTCTATTATCAGAAAAATATAAACTATTTTTTTTTACCGAATCCGTGAACACAAAACTTTAAGGTTGTCTCTCTGAGAAGCCAACACACCCTGAACCCCCGCTAACCGGCAAGACTGTTGGGTAATCAACTGATACGTCGCCGGCCTTTCCCAAGGGACAATCCCGAAATCATCATTGTAGTCTTCCATTCCTCCGACAAGTAACTGCCACATGAAGGAGCCAGCGCCTGACCTCTTCCTCTTCGCGCATTTGTAAACTATGTCGAATATAGTTTGGAAGAACCTGTCCCTCTGAGATGGGTCGTAGTCTTTGTTCAGATTAGAAAGCCCGAATTCTGTGAACATTACGGGCTTGTTCAGAACTTTGTCGCCGTCTTCAATGTGAGAAAGCATCCATTTGGCGACGTATTTGAGTTTGTCTTCAAAGTCTTGGTTCTTGAACCTACAAAAAGTCCATAGTTTGAGCTCAAATGGCATGCTGTTTCAAATAACCTAAAGCACATTGAAGCAGAACCAAATTGTATGTTCAAGAGGTTGGTGGGTAATGGGTATATAAATTTATGCGGATAAGAGATATACTGGGTTATGAAGTAGGATATGGTTGTACTGGGATAAGGCAGATTAAGTGACTTTTGGTTCTGAGTGCTTGGTTACAGCAGGATAAGATGCAGGGATACGTCATAACATGTGGGATGAAACAACAACCGGTTACTAGGTTTTTTTTCTCACATCTATCTTGTATATGGGGTAATTTTAGTCTTTTCCCAAGACCCACTTTATCCTCCTCTTTCCTTATCCTGGCTTCTAGGCAGAATGTAGCGAATGGGACGAAGAAATGTAGCTTATACCTGTTCATTATACCGCACGCAAACTCAGGATAAAGAGCAGGAGGTACAAAATTATCCCTCGCCTTTATCCCTTACCTAAAAAAAGGCCTCATTTCATGCATTACATTGAACGTATACTGAACCAGGCTTTGCTATAACAAGGTTGTGTATGAAAGATTTAAGAAAGACTGCAAGAAGCTTACCAGTGATCAGGATAGATATGAAGAGAAGTGAAGTCAATGGTTGAGATATTGTTGTTGCGGATGTAATCTACTCCAAGGTCGGATGCCCAGAATTGTGGATTCACGGTTTTTCTTTTAGGATCCTTCGGACCATAGAATCCTTCAAGACCAATAGTTAGTAAGTGCTTCTTGTCAATTGACTTGATGAAACCCGACATCTCCTCTATCCAATCCTGCAAAAAAAGTGTAAGGAGTTAAGAGGAGCGAAGCAGCTTCATACGCTCACTATATCTAGTTACCCAGTTCAACGATCCTGCAAGCCCAATTAATAGAAGTTACCGTAATGTTTATGCCTTGGCCTTGGTTTTTTTCCTTTTTATGTTTTCAATTTCTAACTGTCCATTTTCTCCGGTGAATAAAAGCCAACATATGCTATACTTTTTAGATCTCGAGGGGAAATTGAAGTTTAAAAGATGATAGTCATCGACATTTCAAAAAACTGTATGCTCCGGAGATACTTCCCCCCCCCCCCCCCCCCCCCCCCTCCTCCCCAAAAATCCTTGATTCAACCATGTGCACAACTTATGACATTCAAAGGTAAGATTCGCATTGTTTGAAGGGTAAAAGACACTTTCACCCCCTCTAGTTTGATTGAAGGACACTTTCACCCCTCCAGTAAGCCGAACTTCAAGTAACTTACACCCCCTGATTGTGACGTTGTTAGTCTGAGGGTGGGGTCCACAACTGAAAATATTTTGGAGAAAAATTAGCCCGTCATATCATGCAAATGGTATATTGTACCTTGAATAACCCTTACATTTTGCATAATACGGGGGTAAATTTGTCCAAAGAACTATTTCAGTGACATACCACAACTCCAGACTAACGGTGTTGAAGGGGTGAAAGTGTTCGTCAATCAAACTAGAGCGGTGAAAGTGTCATTTACCTTGTTTGAACACATTTTACACTCCGGATCAAATATTGTTCTAAGTCTTGGAATCTTGAGAAATAGATTCAAAGATCACGAACATATCAGATTGTTTGCGACTCCATCAGGGGGCATTGTTTGAGGTCCCTAAAGTGACTGGTCTAACAGAGTCCGATTAAGTAACTTTTTTAGATTAAAGATCAGTTAGCGACAGAAAAACTGCTGCATTTTTAGCTTGTTTCCCTCCTTCCGCCCCAGACTTAAGTTTTTAGGCCGGTATTTTCAGATACAAAAAACAGGAAGTAAACTGGTAAATTCCCGAATCCAAATATGGAATCAAAACATGCTATTGGGGTTAACACAATGTAAGAGACCGCAGCTTACTTGGAGAGTGTTTCCTGATGGATCAGTAATGCAACGAGGCTCGTTAATTAGCTCCCATCCAAAGATGGTGGGGTCATCCCTATATTGAATTCCAGTGATAGTGTTTGTCCGAGTAAGCAAAGTCTGCACAGTTAAATTGATACCATCAATAACACATCATCACAACTTTAATCATGGTATTATATACGATAAGAGAAAAAAGATATAAACACATGGCGTGCATTCTTTTCTTCTAGATATCAACAGCCTCAAGTGTGCTGGTAGTAATAGTGATCTCTGATGTTTTGTGCTAGTGCCATGTTTGTATCCGTAGTTTGAAGGGAAAACAACATGGTGATGGTAACAAGGTGTACTCATCCATATCCTGCTATTTTCCTAACCCAAACAAAAGATATGAAGTGCTTGTGTCCACGCACTTGATATTCTTGTCCTTTTCTTTCTTTGACGCTTTCTTGTCCTTGTGCTGATTCAAGACTCCGAAGAAAAAGTCATTCACGACTCAAGACTTACTTCAGTTTTATCTTCTTTATTTTGGCGTCTACCTAAAGACTTAAACTATGCGTGGAAATGTAGAATATCTTCATATGAGCAATGGGCTAACTAGGAGTGTCACCGGTGATCTCATCTCCAACTTATCGCCTGAAAAATACAAATATTATGATGTCCACGCCGGTTTTGGAATACATCAAAATTGAAAGGGAAATAGCTGAAATGGGTCACATGTTCTCATCACAGTCCTACAAAGTTCAACTTGACCCAATCCTTTATGAGATATGAATGGCTTAAACAGGGAGTGTCGCCTGTGATCTTATCTCCAACTAACCGCCTGAAACTACAAATTTTGTGATGTCCACTCCAGTTTTGGAAGTCATCAAATTCGGAAGGAAAATAAGTGAAATTGAGTCAAATGCTTTCATCTTGACCCAATCCTTGTGTTTTTACATGCATAGTTTCAGTTTAAGGAATTGTGAAGAAGACAGATATATGTCGTCCTCTTTCAAGAAATAGGAAGGAAAACCAAAACAAATTCACCGGATAGTTTCAGTTTTAACGTACCTTGACATGATTCTTGAAATAATGCTTAATGGAGGGGTCATAGAAGAACGAATCATTAGAAGCGCTCAAACCTACGCCTTCTTCCCACGCCCACTTGACATACTGCGTCTTCCCACCATATGCTCGCAAGTTATTAACTAAGCAAAGTAGCAACCGGATCCCATGTTGCCTTGCCTCTGCTATGACGTGATCCAATGCCTGCCCATACAATTCCATTAGTAATCGAGTTAGTTTGGCTACAACTGGCTTTTTTTGCTTTTTAAAGTATAAAAATCTTCAAAAACCGATGAAGAAAAGCAACATAGATTCTCAAAGAAAACCAAGAAAAAAAAACCAAAAACAACCAAACATCACGGATTATAGTTTTAGAATTTTAGAAAAACGAAACCATCAAAACACACCCATTATAATGCAATACGAAACATGAAGTACTAGAACTAACAGATACTAAACCTTAATTTAACATAGGACTCTCCTTAACTACTATGTGTCCTCCTTTCCTGCGGATAGTGCGGATAGAGCGTACATTATCACACTTTTCAGCAGATTTCCCGGAATTCATGGACGACCAATCAAGTAAAATATATCAAACTATATTACACTTAGAGCAGATTTCCCAGAATTCATGGATGACCAATCAAGTAAAATAACTAAACATTCGGTGAACTAGAGGCACATTTCATGAGCTATAAGACAAAAGTAGTTCAACATTTAACAAAGTGGAAATGTGTTCTCCATTGAGCAAAAAGCTCCAATCTTAAATGCAATCTGAGGAATAAACACAAGGATGAGCTAAAACCATCTTTTGTCAGTAAACAACCTGAGTTTTTCAAATGCATCCACAGTCAAATTTGAGGGATCCTAAAACATGTATAGTTCCCATAGATCATATCTATACAAGTGTTACTTCAACCAATGGTTTGCTCAATTGGATCTAATGATAAATCAATCACTAATAACTAATCAAAAGCTTTTTTCTTACCTTGAAAACGCGTTCATCATATTGGCCAGGGGAGACCTGGAGAGCATTGTAGCCACCATCATTGAAAGCCCAACTCCTGCAAACAGTGAGTCCCATCTTGGCACCTGCCTGAAGCATAGCCCTAACCCTAGGTCTTCTGTAATCATCCACAGCATGATCCATTAACCAGTAAGAGTTCCACCCATTCACATAGAAGTAGTTGCCATCAACCATGAAGTGAGTCCCATTCCTCTCCACAAAACTCATGTGTGTGTCTTTCTTGTAATTGACCCATAAGTCCCCAAATGACAAGTAGATGAATGCAACTATTGAAGCAAAGCCAAGAATTGGGTAGAACAGTCCATTTCCTGCTGCTACCATCCTCTCCTTTGGTTTTTTACTCATATAAAACAAATTGATTCTTGAAAACACCTTAACCCAGAAACCAAAACTGGTTCTTGAAGACTACCCACTAACCTAAAATGGTTCTTTAACACTACCCACGAACCAAAAACCAGGAATCAAAAGTGAGTCTTGAACAATACCCACAAATCAAAAGTGAGTCTGGAAGAAAACCCACAAATCAGAATTGGTTCTTGAGCAATACCCAGAAACCAGAACTGATTCTTGAACCTCCAGATCTACAGATTGCTGCAAATGAAGGGGTACCCGAAATTAGCGGAGCTCAGATCTTTCAAATCTTGGGAAACACAGATCGTTTTCTGTAAAGGGTAACCTACAAATACTCCAAAAACATCAATGAGGGCTCGGAATCTCACAACCCACTAACAACTGTATCATATCATATGTACCTGTAACGTCTAGAGAGAGAGAGAGAGGGTGAGTGAGACAGTGAGGGGGCAGTTGGGTGAGATTGGACTTTTGTGTTGCTGATCTTTCGATTTGGGGAGTTTATAAAGGAGGATTATTGGTCGACATTGGTGGTGGAAAATGGAAATGAAGGAAGTTGTATGAATGAATATTGAGAGGGGTGTGTGGAGGGTGCACCTAAAAGGGTCACCAAGCAAAAACAGTCAAAAGATTGTGAAACATCAATAAGTATCAACAACAAATGCAGTGTTTGTTGGGGTTGTTTTTGTATACTCCAAAAGTACCACTTCCTGCCAGTGGCGGAGCTAAAAAATCAAGTCAGCCGGGGCAAAATTCACGAAATCAAAAGTCAAAATTAACAATCAAAAGTCAAATGTCTCATAGTGAACGGTTGAAACTGTTCTAAATATAGCAAAATGTTAAAAAATTTATAAACTTTTCATTTGGCGCATCGGTTGAACTTTTTCTTGCAAGTGGGTTGTCATGGGCTCGATTTTCACTGACTGTAAATTAATTTTTAAAAATGGAAAAAAAAATCGAAAACAAAAAGCATCTTAATAGCGAGGAGATTCGACATTTCGACTATGAAATACTTAATCACCCGTGTGACTAGACAGTTTAGGATTTTAGGGGGGGGGGGGGCAAAATTATATATTTATAAAAATTATAGTCATTAAAAATCAATAAACTAGTAGAAATTTTCAAATTTCAGCGAGGCAAATCCCCCCAACTAGGGTGGTAACTCAAGTTGTAGAACGTTGAAAACTCCTGTATAAATTCTTGGGTTCAAATCCGGTTGACGGCAAAATAATTTCTCAAAAGAAAAGTAGCACTTTCTCAAGTTGCTCAGCATACCTTATTGGCCCTGTTTGGATAACAAGGTTGGACTAGTTTAGTTAACCAAACCAGGTGGATGTTTGGATTTTAATGGTTTTGGTTTTGAAGTTTTGACTTTTATGTGAGTAGAAAAATGAGTGGAATGTGGGTCCTACAAATATTGGGTTGAAATTTTGGTTAACTTTATTTGGGAGTTAACCAGACAATGGTATCCAAACAGGGCCATTAGGTATGTACAAACTTAGTTCATAATTATAGACGATTTGAATACACTGAAGCAAGGGACAAGACAATGTTTATGTAATTCTGGCGAGCGTTTTGACATAGGCATGTAGGTCATTTGAAGTGCCCTTAGTGGCATTTCAGATGACACGTCGTGTTCCAGGTTTTGCTTTTGCGACACTTCAATATTTCTGGAAAAAATTAATTTTTATTTTTGGAAATTTTAATGTTATACTACCTCCGTTTCTTCCTATGACCCCGATTTGACTTTTTGACTCGTATCGGGGTCACTTTGACCGGATGATTTGGATAGCGAAACGATGCAATTTTTTGATAATCTTTTCACCGTGTAATAGAATAACTTTTACTCTACAACGCCATGAAAAAATTATCAAAAAACTTTATCGTTTTACTACACAAATCACTGGGTCAAAATGATCCAGTAAATATTGACAAAAGTCAAACCAGGGTCATAGAAGAGAAACGGAGGTAGTAAAATTTTTTTGGATATTTTATGATAGAATAAGATGGTAAAAATTATTAGTGCTCCGAAAGTGCACCCGTCGTTTTATATACAAGTAGAAAGTAGTGAAGATTGTAAGTTTGTGCAGAAAGCTGTGGCATCATTTTATGAATTTTCAAACTGTTGTCATTCAAAAAAGGAGAAACCTCTTCAGGTCAAGCCTTCACTAGCTCAGAAGCAGTTGTCAGAAGCAGATCTTTGTATTACCACAGATGCAGCTGTGGATTTGAGCAAAAACAGAGGTGGAATAGCAGCGATTAAGTTGAATCCTCTGAGTGAAGTCTTAAGCAGCTTGCAAATCAATTGATTGTTTGAACAAGACTAGCTCTGCTCGTTTGAGAAGCATAGGTGCAGTGGTTGATGATTGTTTGTCTATTGCCTTTTCTTTTGAGTCTTGTTGTTTTCATTTTTTTCCTAGAGCTTTGAATTCTGCTGCACATGCTCTTGCAAAGAATTCTTTAGCTCTAGCTTCTTCGTGTTGTTCAGGTTCTCTTTGATCCGGCTATTCATGTACTGTGTGGTGATGGCTCTTATGTTTTTAATGTACATTGCTTCAATTTGCAGTTTAAAAAAAAAAAAAAAACCCCCCACTCACTTTTTAATTTCATATTTTGACTGTATATTTATAAATTTATAATTAGTTGTCACTTAATATTGATTTTAGTCCTACAGAATAACTCATATTTCACTCGTAAAAATGCTACTCCCTTTTTCTCAAAAAATTTGCTACTCCCCTTAAATACTTTTAAATAACCAAAAAATCATATTTAAATTATTTCAACTCTGTAACTTGATTAGAACGAATTTTTAGGATCCGCTATTGGTTAGAGTAAGGACTATATTTGGAGTCGAAGGGAAAGAAATACAACAATATAATTTGATATCTTCCCTGTAACATTCGAGTTTTTCCTTTTTTCACACACATGTCGCGGAGCAGTGGCGGCCGCAGGATTAAAGCCGAGCGGGGGCCAACTTATTAATATTTATAATATTCAATAGTATTTTTTCATGAAAGTGTAAATATTAATAAAAAAATATACGACGAAAATGATATAAGAAATATAATAGTAAAAAGGTACTAAATAAATTTTAAAAATTTTCAACATACTTAGATTTTGTAACAACTAATATGTTGGTCCGAAGACACCTAATATAAAATCAAGTGTAAAACTTCAACATTTATAAGGACACGTTTAACTATTTTTGAGGAGGCCAACATGTAATAAATCTTTAAATTCTTATACAATCTAAGGGGTAATTTTGAAATTTCAGAACTTAGGAGGGGTCGTGGCCCCCGCCAGCCTCCCCTTGTGTCCGCCAGTGTCGCGGAGACCTCATGCAGAGACTTCAAATGCTTACCACTGAGCTATCACTCATTTACATGCATGCATGCATTTGGATCCGTTAGTTATTTCACAAAATTATCTTACTTTTCTATTTTAGCATGTCACGGAATAATTGTCGACTTTGATTTTAAAGTTCTTGTTTGAGGAAATTAATTTTAAAATTTGATATGATATAAGTATACAACATTGTTCAACGAAATGCAATTAAAGTCGTATTAGAAAAAGGAGATAATTTTGTTAATGGCATCATAATGTTCAAATCTATATATAGTCGGACTTTCAAAAAATGACTGTTATTTCCAGACCGAAAGTATTTTGGTTGATTTTCATACGTGAAGCTAGATAAAATAGAACATTATACACTTTAATGACATGGTGCGCTCGAAAAAAATGAACTTTCTCAGTAAGGTGAAGTGTTATCATCTTTTAGTAATTAGATCTATGTTTTGACGATCAAAAAAAAAGTAATTAGATCTATGTTTTGTCTTCTTGAGCTTTTGTTCAGTTCAATATTGGAATCTTAAACAACTCATTCAACACTCCAAGTGTATGATGGGCCATACATGATTTGCATCTTTTAACACTTCCATAATGCTATCACTTTTTAAGATTTTTTATAATCTAATGGTGTACTTAAATAGGATTAACAATCTTGAGATCTTTTGTGGCAGATCATTTGTTTTCTAAATCAAGAAATCATGCTCCAAGCACCATTGAATTTAAAGATCTTTCACCCTCCTTAAGTTCACAAGAAAAAACATTTTCTCTGTGGTTCTTTGGTCTTAATCATAAAAATTCGGTTAGAAAATAAAGGGCGGACCCAAGTGCGGATCCACCATATACATAGATTGTGGAGGTTATAGCCCCCACTCAACTTTCCGAAATTGATATTTTCTCCTTATATTTTTAGTTTTTCTCAGTTTAAGAGCACATAAATTGCACTATAGTCCCCACTCAATTTTATTTTTTTTTAATATCTTTTGTTTAAAATTTTCATTTTAGCCCCACTATAACAAATTCCTGGATCCGCCCCTGAGCGGACCCTAATTCTTGAATTCTCAACCGAGAACAGGGTTTGAACTTTGAACTACCGGCTTCCAAGTTGCCAACGTGACAACAATTACAGTACTCCGTCTCCTCGCCAGAGTTTTATGAATTGTTGAACCCGTGTTTGCTTAGTCTCAACTTTAAAAGCAATATGCATGAATACATCATCATTCTCCTTATCCTAATTTATTTTGGGAAATGATTCTTACAAAACAGAAAATGATTTTTACAAAGTCACTAACATCATTTGTACAATTTCATTGGTCATTAGATGCATAAATAATGTTAGTGATTTTGTAAGAATCATTTTCTGCTTCGTAAGAATCAATCTCATTTATTTTATTCTTCTATATTTCCATGATATTGCCTATTTATGTATTTCTAACTTTCATGGATGAAATAGGCACTATTTTCAAAAGACAATTGTCAATTGGGGTTCATTTTCATTGGACTTTTTCTCTTTGTTGAAAACTTCACATTAACCTTTCACCATCTTCCTCTATTAAAGAAAGAGATAAAAACAAAGCCTTTATGGGCCTTGCTTGGCAAGTATAAGAAGAACACACTTCTAACTCATATTCTTAGTTTGACTAATGTATAAAAATGTGTACGATTTATCGGGTGGGTTCGGTGTGATTTTTTTTGGATTTTAATCCAAAATTTATTTTCCCACTTTTCGTATTTTGTAAGGTCCGATATGGACATCTTTAGTGGATATTGAATTTTAACTTGATAGTGTAGAATTGGTGGGTGGAAAAAAAGTCGGGTTTGATTTTTTCGTGACTTTTTTTTTTTTTTTAATTACGAAAATGACGATAATGTCCTCAACGGTCAATTATAATTACACATTTTTTATAGTTGACTACTGAATAGACAAAAAAATATATTTAGATAACTTTTACTACGATAAAACTGTTACATTACTGACTTCTTAGCTGCGCCAACTTTTTTTAGCATAATCATTTATTTTTTCTCTTGAATTCTTGTGTCACAAATATCTTTTCACACCATCTTTTAAGACAGATTAAAATTCAAAAAGTTTATACCAAACTCACACTCGTTTACTTTTTTGCCTAAGTTATTTATCACATCTAAGGTTGTATAAACAAGATAAGGAATTGAGGGTGGGGGTAGAAAGAGAAGTACTTATTCCCGAATAATTCTAAAAGTGACAGCGTGGATATTGTTGTGTGACGGAAATAATGATTGTGTGCTCTCTAATGTCGGCTAATACAAGGTCTGATTGACCGAGAGTGTAAGAGCACGGAGAGATTTGTGAAGATGGGGATAAAAATAAATTAAGTGTGATAAGAGAGAGACAACTTATTATGGCTATGAATCAATGATAATCCGATGAACCTCTGGGAAGAAGGTGAGGCTCTTGTACATACACATTCAGTGCAACGATCACGTAGACATTACAATGTTAATCACACCCCTATTATGAGCATTAAGTTGTTTGTTGCTGATATTACAACAGATATCACAGAACAGCTATACTTGGATCCGAGCATATCTTAACTCAGTCATATATACCGGTCTTTCTTACACCTTACCCAAACGTGGCCCAAGGGTCAATTCATTGAATTCCCAATTCTTGAATAGTGTGGTCCACATTAATCCATCAATCAAGCATCTATTTAAGGATTAGTAATTTTGCTTGAGATAGTGATCTACTAAGCACTTTATTAATGAAAGCTCACGTGCAACTGCTCCTTGTGTGAATAAATATCTACACTGTCGGTTGGTGTTAAAAAAAGAAGGGTAAAAGACAAAAACCACCCCTTGAGTATGGGGTATATACAAAAAAACCCCTCGTGTTCGGGGATATACAAAGACCACCCCTGTCAGAGTTACCATCTAATGGCTCACTAACGGATGCGTAAAAAGACATAATTACCCTCAAATTGGAGAAAAATGCCACACTATAAATACATTTTTTTCTTCTTCTACCCTACACTCTAACCCTAGCGCCCCCTTTCTCCTTCCCACCTCTCTCTCTCTTCTCCTTCCCCGTTCCTCTCTTCACCTTCCTCCACCATCACCCATCCCGTCCATCTCCTTTCAAGACTTCCTCCACCACCACACCGGAGCAGAAGCACGTCGGCGTCGAAGGACTTGAACGCCTGCGCCATGTCCGTCATCTGCAAGAGAGGCGGCCGATCCAAATCGGAGAGAGGCAATCCAGATCGAGAAATAGACGAACCGGACCTGAGAGGAACCAGATCGAAGAAGAAGGGGGTTTGATCTTTTGGGGGTTTTGGCATCGAAATCGATTGACTCTCGCCGTGACGGTGGAAGTGGCGGTTTGGGAGACGGAAAGTGACGGAGGAGCGGCGTGGTGGTGGTGCCACAGACTGTGGAGTTGGAGGAACTGATGGGGCTTGGCTTGAAGGGGACGGTTTAGGGGTTGGGTTCTGCCTTGACAGAGAGAGGGAGAGAAGAATAGTGAGAGAAGTGAGAGAGAGAGGGGGAGAGTAGTCAGATCTGGTTGCAGTGCCGTCGTAGTCGTCGTCGCCGGCGGCGGCGTCGTCCTGTACGTCGTCTATTCAATTCGCAGCGCCGTCGTCCTGTAAGTCAGATCTGGGTCGCAATTCGGGTCTGCTTAAAAACATTGCTGATGAGGGCTCTGTTACTCCTGCTGGTTCGCCGGTAAGAAGAGAGGGAGGAGACGACCTAGGCTGTTGTGGGTGTTGCCGGAGAATGGATCAGTGGCGGCGGTCGGGGTTTGCTCTGGAAAACAGAGACGATTTCCTGGCTTCGCAAAACAGAGAGTCGTGATTGAGATGGAGGTGATGAAGAGGGAGAAGATGGAGGTGATGAAGAGGGAAACAAACAAACAAAGAGAGAGTAGCCGCCGCAATCAATCGATCGATCTTGGCACTGGCTATCAAATTGGGTCTCCAAATGGCAAGATGTACCTTCTAGACTGCTGTGAGAGAGAGAGAGAGAGACTTCGAACAACACGCCGGGATTGAGATTACGACGAGGATCAACTGCTCGCTCTCCGCTGAATCAATCGATAAACAAGAACGATGGAAATGGTGATGTTGAAGAATGATGGTAATGATAATCCTATTACTTTTGGGTTTGAAGTGAAAAAGATTGAACTTTTTCTCGGATTTCTTTATGGTATTGGTGGTGTGCTGGTGGTGGAGGTGTTGCTGGTGGTGTGCTGGTGGTGGAGGTGTTGCTGGTGGTGTGTTGGTGGTGGAGGTGGTGGTGAAGAAGAACACCAACAACATAAATCAGAAACACAAAAATTCAAATAGGGGCAAAATGGTCATAAAAAAGACAGATTGCTCCCCCATACTTATTGATTGTAACAGAAGGGTGCTTTTCGTCTAACGTCCATCCACTGACAGGGGTGGTTTTTGTCTCAACAGGGGTGGTCTTTGTATATCCCCGAACACGAGGGGTTTTTTTGTATATACCCCATACTCAAGGGGTGGTTTTTGTCTTTTACCCAAAAAAGAATTCATCATCTACCTCAAGTTTCCAATATATCAACCAACCCCTCTAACTCTTCCACAAGTTTCACATCTTAACCTTCTACAAGATGTTCTGGCCCAAGAAACTTGAAAAAAAACCGACTTCTCCAAAACCAGCGATGGGGCGCTAACAACGTCAAATAAAGATCGCTGACAATAATGGATTTGGCAAACATACGATGGTTGTTAAAGAGATGTGTAATCATAATATTTGGAAGATAAGTCCAATAACAAGAAGTCATTATTGTTAGAGGAGACATGATAAAATGTACCAAACTACCTCTAAGCTAACAGACTAAGGACACACGGTAAGTTCACGCATAGAACAACGCAAACACAAACAATTGTATTTTACTTAAAAATCTATTTATGTCTCAACATCTCAAGACACTATTATCAGTTTCTCAAAACTTTAGGCATGACCGATCAAGTATAATTCTATCAGTGCAACGAAGGATATAAAATTAACCGAGTGTTAATCTTCCATGCTCTCCGGTCCTTTCCTCTCAATGACTGAGCCAGTTGTTCGTTGTGCACTTGTTTATTATGCCTTTTAAACGAGTTTAGAATGAATATGATGATGAGGAAAAGTAGCTACAAGAGGGCCTTTTTTATAGAGGGGTAGACAATGGAGTATACACAATGTTTAGGGGCGTATGTATAATTAATCAAATATTGTAGAAGAATGATAAAAGTTTGACAGAGTAACTAGCTCCGACTAAGTCGGAAACCATTGAGGCGAAACTAGGGTTTTGCTATGGCAAACACAGAAGGAAATCGAACGCCGGCGGCTTCTACAGCAACTACGACACCCATGGGCGACCCTCTGAGAAGAACGACGGTGGAGGAAACATGCATGAACTTCGGGTTACTAACCATTGAAGAAGAGGAAGATTGCTTCGAGTTCAACCGCGATCGGTGTGTGGAGGGACTGAAATCTTATAATCACTGTTTAATTGGGTCTTTCTTGATACCGGGACGGATGAATGTGTGGGCTATGAAACAATTGTTTCGCAAGATATGGTTTGAAGGAGAAGCGGTAGTCATCAACGAGACTAGGGCGAACCTGTTCCTCCTCAGCTTTCCGAGCAAAGATTCAATGGACAAAGTGTTGGCTGGAGGCCCGTGGGTCTTTGACGCCAATGTTTTGATTCTCAAGCCCTGGAACATCATGAACAACATCAAAGATGTCATCTTTGATTCTATTGAGCTTTGGGTGCAGATCTTTAATCTGCCAGGGTTCCTACAAACTGAGGAAGACGCAAAAGATGTTGTTAGATCCTGGGGTACAGTAGTTGATTCAGACAAAAGAGTTATGTCAGGCGAAGGCGGAGATTACATGAGAGTTAGGGTTCGTGTGGACGTCTCCAAACCATTACGCAGGGGCAAATTTGTGAAAATTGTGGATGAAAAACGATGGCTTGACTTCAAGTTTGAACGAGTTCCCAATGTCTGTGTATGGTGCGGTAGGATCAACCATTACAGTGAAAACTGCTCTCACATCACAAACCTGGACAAGCAAACGATGAACCCAGGCTACGGGCCATGGCTCACCTTCAGGCCACCGCCAAGAAAGAAGATTGCAGCACGAAAGTCGCCTAAGAGTTCGGTGGGTGGCTCAGTATACGAGTCCGATGATGAAGTGGATTCAATGTTCTCTGACGGCTCTCACCAATCTCTGGGTTCTCGTAATAGTAATATGGAGGTTGAAGAACTCAACAACCCCCATGCTCAAACAGTGTCAAAGGGCATCTCTATACATGATAACCCTTTAGGCGAGACAGCAGGGAAGATTCAGGGGTCTGGTGAATCGAAGATGAAAGGGAAGGAGCCGATAGGAAGATTTGATCAGCAGAAGACTAAACCATCGCAGAACCCAAAAAAACCGTTACCTACTCCTAGAAAGAAGCCGGAGAAAAGAAAGGAGAGAGGAAACGCTGCTAGTCCGGATACTAGACGAAAAGCTGCGAATACATCCCCTCGGATCAATAACAGTGAGCTTGATGGTCAGAGGTCAAATCAGGTTTCTCGATTTGGGATTCCGCAACCGGAGGAGGGCGCCATTAAAGACCCTATTGCAAAATTGGCGGGGGGTGAAAAACCCCTTGGCCAGGCACAATGAATATTCTGAGCTGGAACGTGCGGGGGCTTGGGAACCCCCGCAACGTTACATCTCTTCACGATCTTGTGAGGAGACAGAAGCCCAATCTAGTCTTCTTAATGGAGACTAGACTTTTTTCAGCGGAGATGGAAGTTGTTAAGAACAGATGCGGTTTTGCAAACGGTGTCTATTGGGACTGTGATGATCGCAGAGGTGGGTTAGCTCTACTCTGGGATCGTGAGGTCAGTTTTTCTTTAATTCATTTTTCTAAGTTTTTCATCAAAGGTTCGGTTACTTTTGATGGGGCTCCACAGCCCTGGATTATTACTGGCTTTTATGGCGACCCTGCTCGCCAAAACAGGAAGAATTCGTGGAAGCTCCTTACCCGTTTAAAGCCGGTAAATCAGCCTTGGCTAGTTATGGGTGATTTTAATGCGATTTCTTCAAACGCGGAAAAGGAGGGTGGGAGATTAGTCACCCTTAGGCAAGTTGAAGAGTTCAATAATACAATCAGAAGACTTCAGTTGAGAGATCTGGGTTTTACGGGAAACAAGTTTACGTGGACAAATAATCAACCTGACGAGAGAGCAATCAGGGAGCGTATTGATCGTTGTATGGTCACGGATAGCTGGATAGAGAGTTTCGGTAGAGCTCGGGTTAATCACCTAGTTGCTGACACATCGAATCATGTCCCCCTTGAGATCATCATTGGGGAGAACTGCAGGAACAAGTACTCAGCTAGACGAAGATTTCAACTCGAGGCGGCCTGGTTCGACCATGAACAATGTGAACCTCTAATTGCCGAGAGTTGGAATAAAAGCCCGGGTTCGGTAAAACACAAACTGAGTAATGTAGCAGATAGGTTGGGGGAGTGGGAGCGCGAAACGTTCGGCTCCATTCGTAATCAGCTCAAACATCTCCGCAGACGAGTGGAAGAACTGGGGGCACTTCCCCAAAACTCAGCAAATCTAGCCGAAACGAAAGAGGTCAAGTTCACAATTTCGGGTTTACTCAGACGGGAAGAAGTAATGTGGAGACAGCGGTCTAGGGAGATGTGGCTCAAAAAGGGAGATCAAAACACCAAGTTTTTCCATCGTCGTGCAACTATTCGCCGCGCGAGGAATAGAATTCAGGGAATTGAGAATGATGCGGGGGTGTGGGTTGATGATTCGGTGCAAGTGGAGGGCATAATTGTTGATTATTTTCAGAAAATATTTACCTCTACGGACCCACAAAGGGCTGCTATGGAACCGATGTTGGGTCCGATAGAGGAACTGGTCTCGTTAGACAATAGGCGGTTGCTTGATGAACCGTTTACTGTAATGGAGGTTGAGGAAGCATTAAAGTCCATGCCGGCCCAGAAAGCTCCAGGACCGGATGGGTTTCCAGCTATGTTTTTTCAAAAAACATGGAACCACATAGGTAAAGACGTGACCAAGATCTGTTTGCAAGTGTTAAATGAAGGAGGGGACATCAGTGATCACAATCACACTCTGATAGCTTTAATACCGAAAGTCAAACAGGTTCGAAAAGTTTCTGATCTTCGCCCAATCTCTTTATGTTCTACTATCTATAAGCTGATCACAAAGTGTCTAGCTAACAGGCTCAAAAGTGTACTGGATGAACTAATTTCTGTCAATCAAAGCGCTTTTGTTCCCGGGCGCTTGATTACGGATAATATTCTAGTGGCACATGAGCTGCTTCATACAATGAAGACGAAGAAGGGCAAAAATGGTACTGTAGCTGCCAAACTAGATATGAGCAAAGCATATGACCGGGTAGAGTGGGACTTTTTGAGGGCAGTAATGGAACGTATGGGGTTCGGGTTCAAGTGGATTTCGACGGTGATGGGATGCATCTCTTCAGCTACTTATAGTGTGCTAATAAATGGCGAGCCTAAAGGCATGATCAAACCTGAAAGAGGGCTGAGACAAGGGTGTCCCCTATCCCCTTATCTCTTCCTTCTTGTTAGTGAAGCTTTATCTCGTAGTTTGTCAAAGGCAGTTGACGATAATTTGATTTCAGGAGCAAAGGCATCTAGGGGAGGACCGACTGTGTCTCACCTATTTTTCGCAGACGATAGCTTAATCTTCATTAAGGCATCCGAATTTGAGCTGACAAATTTGTTGTTCATTATACAGGTATACGAAGGTGCTTCGGGTCAATGTCTAAATGTTCAGAAGTCATCTTTAGTATTCTCGGACAATGTGGGCAGCGACCTTCAACAGCACCTAAGTTCAATGTGCGGCATCCCAATAGTTGAAGCTCATGACAATTATTTGGGATTGCCGACCATGTTTGGCAAGAACAAAAAGATGATGTTTCAAAAAGTTACTGAAAGTGTTAGCGCAAAGTTGAAGGGGTGGAAGGAGCAATCGCTTTCTGTCGCCGGTAAAGAAATTTTAATCAAAGCGGTAGCTCAAGCAGTACCTAACTACGTTATGAGCTGTTTTTTATTACCATTGGGAATTTGTAAAGATATTGAGAAGTTGATTCGTCAATTCTGGTGGGGAGAGTCGTCCTCAAACAGAAAGATGCACTGGGCAAAGTGGGAACTGTTGAAGATCCATAAGGAGGAGGGTGGTCTCGGGTTCAAAGATTTCCATCACTTCAACATAGCACTCCTAGCAAAGCAAGCTTGGAGAATCTTGAGCCAGCCTCACAGCTTGTTGAGTCGAGTGTTTATGGGAAAGTACTTTAGACAAGGTGACTTTCTTCATTATACCCCCAAATCTCAGATTTCGTATGCGTGTCGTAGTATCCTAGCAGGCAGGGAGTTGCTCAACAAGGGGCTGGAATGGACGGTGGGGAATGGGAAGGAGATAAACTTGTTTAAGGATAGGTGGGTGGCTAGGGGTTTTACCTCAAAGGTGATAACACCTAGTCCGAGTTATGCAACAATGAAAATCTCTCGATGTATTTCGGAGGGTGAATGGGATGAAAGATGCCTAAGGACCTATCTTTGGGAGGTTGATATTGATGATATACTGACAATCCCCATCAACGAGGAAGCTACTGACTCTTTCAAGTGGAGCTTCTCTCAGCATGGAGTATACACGACGGCATCCGGTTATAAGGTCTTGAGGGATGAAGTGTGCTTAAGACCTGAATCTTCTACGGGTGGAAAAGCAAAGTGGCTCACGAATTTGTGGAAGATGGCAATACCAAAGAAAGTAGCGCATCACGTGTGGAGAGTATGGTCCAATACGCTTCCTACAGCAGCGAATATTCGAAGCAGAGGATTACAGTGTTCAATGGATTGCTGCGGCTGCAGGGGGGGAATTGATGCAGTGGATCACGTTTTCATGACTTGCCCACTGGTTCATGAAGTATGGACCAACTTATTTGGTGCTGAGTTCTTCAACTCGAGAAAGAACTCGATGAGAGAGTGGACAGAGAACGTCTTTCTAAATGAAAGCGGGGAGATTCGTGAAAAATGGGCGATAACTATTTGGTGTGTTTGGTTCGGCAGGAACAACTTCCGGTTTAACCAAATACCATACAAAGCCGAAGAGATCATCAGCCGGGCAAAGTTTTACTTTGAAGACTTTATGAAGAAGACATCGACGGTGAACTCAGGTGCAGCTCCAGAACAAGTCTGCTGGCGTACTCCACCAGAGGGCTGGGTCACGGTTAATTCGGATATTGCCACCAACGAAGAATTGGGAGTAGCGGGTTCGGGTTGTTTGTTACGGGACGCACTCGGAGAATTTGTTGCGGGGAGATTTGAAAGAATACCACTCAAGTCTTCAGTTTTGTTAATGGAGTTACAGGGCATCAACAGAGGCCTAACAATGGCGAGGGAAGCTAGATGTCCCAAAGTAATTGCTGAATCAGATTCGTCCCTTAGTATTCAACTCATTTGTGACTGGAGACAGGGTCGGGGGAATAGAGACGCTATAAGTAATGATCTAGCAAAGGCGGTACAAGATTGTTTGGAACTTTGCTCTTCTTTTTCAGAAATCGCTTTTAATTATATCCCACGACAATGTAATAGGGCTGCTCATCTATTTGCTCGTAGGTCAATTACGACTTCTCAGTATAGCCTTTATACTCGTCCGCCTGATTGGGTTATTGATGTACTTGAGAGTGATTTGTGCGGCCTCCCAGGTCTGCCTTAATGAAAGTGTTTTCCTCAAAAAAAAAAATATTGTAGAAGAATCATAGATTTGTAACTATCATATAGATTAGGGGAAAGCACGGACCGGGTTGGGCGGGTACAAGCCGTATTTCTTACCCAACCCAATGATCCCGGGTAGGCGTATCCACAACAATCCATAGCCAATCGAGTAACTCCCGAACCCAAACCCAATCGAACTCCTCGGCTCGGACCGGACCGAACCGGTTATAAGGGGTTTTGAAAACACAAATGATGACTCCAAATTTTCACTGGGAATTCGAAATATCAGCCTAAGTACAGACATTTACAGTCAAATTTTTGCATAATAATGACTTGCAGCCGATAAGAAAACACATCCCCACATTACAAGTTTATATAACTAAATCGACAAAATATGTTCATGAAATGTCCAATATCATACATTTATTACAGCAACCCCCATATAGTGGAACAAGAGCAGCCCAAGGATCATTCAAGTATCCTGTAAAATGCAATCTAAGAAATAGTTTTGGGTTATTTGAACATGTCCGGGGCGGGGCGGGTTCAAACGGGTTTATTAACATAGTACCCATGCCCCACCCGAATTTGGCGGTTATGTGTTAAATCAACCCATAATCAATCATATAATTCGGGTTTGACTCTTTTACGGGGCGATTCGATTCGGACCGATCGGTTTGGCGGATTTTTGCTCAGCCCTAATATAGATTATAGAATTCAATTCAGTCCTCCAAATCTTGAAAACATTGGTATTCTCAAATATTTTGTCTGCTGAAACCTTGACCTAATGAGTTATGAGTAGTTAATGTTAGTATTTGCCAGGTACTTCAAGGCTCAAGCATTCATTAGAAGCAAAGCCTTGATACTTTTTAGTGTTGTGGCTTTCTATAAAAAAAAAAAAGAGAGTAAATGTTGTGGCCGTGTTAGGGATAGTTTGGGAATGCTGTGGCTGTGTTAGAAAGCTGCTGTGTGAAAATACGGTGAAAAAGCTGCTATGAATTCTTGACAAAATGTTATTTGGTAAATATTACGTAAAAGTTGTTGCGAAATATTGATATAGTAATTTTGTGTTTGGTAAAATCAACTGCGAAGTTGCTGTGAGGGTAAAATGACAAAAATATATGACACGTGTCATTTCCGTAATGATAACTATTGATATTTTAAAAAAAAAAATATAAGGTTAAAATCGGTTGTAGATAAATTAATCAAAAGCATTTTCTGGAAAAACATCTCCCCGCTTGCTTCCTGAAAACTGCTGTGGGACAGCAGAAACTGTCCGAAAAAGCAAATTTTATTTTTACCAAACACACTAAAACTGCTTCTGCTGTCGAAAAACAGCTGTGCTTGCAGCAGAAGCATTCCCAAACTCACCCTTATTTAAGAGATAGTATTTGCTGGAGCTAGTCCCACCACTGTAACATGCCTATGTGGTGGGACACATCAATCAATTTCTGACAAACATGCAAAATTTGATACATACGTGTATTTATAAAATTATGATTGGTATGCCCAACTACGTACTTACGTAGACATGTTACAGTGGTGGGGCTAGTTCAAATGAATACTTTCTCGTCGTTCTAACCATCATTTTAGTGGTACGAATCAACATATCATACGCCAAGCATCGTAGTTACTCATTTATTGATTTGATTAGTGGTTAGTAATTAATTATTTTATTTACGTTATTTAGTTAAATAATGATTCCAGTTTTCTTGTTGGTTCTTTCTCAGTCCACAGCATCGAACCGTCTAGGTTAACGTTATAAGTATAGCTTGTTGTCTTGTTTTGAGCATAATCAATCACATATCAAGAAATTGGGTGTAACCCTAATGTGTTCGTGTGTGTGGAGATTGATAGGTTCTCGAACTCGTATCAACGTGTGGAGATCATAGTTTCTCGAATTGCTACACGATAGGAAAACCCTTCCATATAGGCATTGCAAGTTGCAACATGTCGGCTTTTTATTTATTTTTTGATAATATTATAGCAATCAAGTAATTTATTTTTTTTCTAAAAATCGCCTATAGTGATGAGTGGCTCCATTAAGTCTTCTGGGCTCCGACGCCGACCTCTTGCCTGAATTATGGACAATTTAATATTGTGAAGACCTAACTAAATCTACGAATCGTCAACAAAGCAAATAAAGTAATCCCAGAAAAGCTAGGTCAAAAACCGCTAATTCAGCCACAGTGTTCAAATAATAATAATAATAATAATAATAATAATAATAATAATAATAATAATAATAATAATAATAATAATAATACATTAATCCATAGTCAAATTATCAGTTGAGAAACATTCATTTTTACAATTGTAGGGGGACCAGAATCTGATTTGGGGCTAAACTTCTTGATTCGGGCTTTTTTTGTTTCTTAATGGTACGTGTACCACTTGATTATACATGTACTTTTTTTTTTCAGATACACCACTTACTCTTTTGAGAGACTGTAACAACTTAAAATCTCAATAATCAGCTGAAAATAATCTGAAAAGAAAATCCAACTTAACTGAGAATCACAATCTGTTTGGTATGAGCTGAAATTATAAATCACTAATTTGACCCATTTAATAAATTTTAAAGAGCTCTAAGGTCAAATAATTAAATACACATATTTGTAACTGAAATGTGATCATGCTAATGTAAAAAAGAAAATCAAAATTATTTTTATTAGAGATTTTAAGCTGCATAATCCCCAATTTTGGAGATTCTACAATTGCACACAGATTATTTTAATCTGCAGATTATCAGATTAAAATCTGCAAGCATAACAAACGAGATTGTTGAAAAGATGACGATTTTAATCCAATTGGATTAAAATCTGGGATACCAAACATGCACTCAAAGTGTTTGTCATTTACACCTCCTTTGTTTAAGTCCGCTAACTGGTGGGGTACTGTATTAGAACTTCCCTACTATAGATTTCATGTCATTTTGAATATTCATACCAATACCTCCCATTCCATAAATACGTAAATAAATAAATAATCAATCAAATTCACAAAAATAAATAGGAGAAATCTCCAAGGCGTGTTGAACGAAAAAGGAGCAATCCATAAGAGCTTGAAGCTCATATTCAATTTCTTCTTCATCACCTTCCTAAGAGGGCCAGTCATCGATTGGATCGGACCCAACAACATTCATGTTTTTCCTTCGGCATCACCAGTCACTGCCAGTGAAACACTCCAGTCTTTTTGCTGTTTGTTTCTCATCAATGAACTCACAAACAAAACACCAAAATAGAGAGAGATAGAGATGGAGTGAGGCACTGATACAACTGAGAAGGGAGTTGAAATCAGTGGCGATTTGGCGGTGGTTGAGGGCGGCAGACTGGCTAGGGAAGTCACATTTGCACTGTACCCATTCTTTGACTTTGTGAGAATTGTTGATGACACAGAAGGTAACAACACGTAATTTTAAAACTAATTAGGAATTTGTACAAACCAATTAAAATTCTGAATAAAACCTAATTTTCACTTCGAAACCCACTTACGCTTACCAGAAGTGCGAGTATGATTGCTGCGTGTATCACAAGTTATTCAAGGTGAGTCACGCATCTACCTAGTTTTGTATGTAGATGATTTTCTGGTTGCAACTCAGAATATGGAGGACATTCTGAATATGAGAGGTCTCTCAAGCAGAATTCAAGATGTAGGATCTTGGTGCTTCTCGGAAAATTCTAGGAGTTGAGATCTTTAGATACATGAAGAAGAAGCTTTTCTTGTCACAACATATATTTATCAAGAAGATCTTGAGCATATTCATGATGTTATCAGCAAAGGCTATATATACTCCTATGGCATCTAACGTCAAGCTAGGAATGTACACCACTAAAACTGAGGAGGAGAAGGAGCACATGTCAAAGGTTCCATATGCTAGCGTAGTAGAAAGCTTGATGCATGCTCTGCTCTACACTCGACCGGACATAACATTCGTTGTTAGTGTGATGAGTCGTTTTATGGTTCAACCAAGAAAGGATCACTGGTAGGCGGTGTAGCGCATATTCATGTACCTCAAAGGTACTTCAGACATTGGCTTATGCTATGGGGACAATGAGAATATCTTTGTTGGTGGGTTCTCAAAATGAGACTATGCAAGTGATATTGGCAGTAGAGGATCAATGACTAGCTATGTGTTCAGCCTCGGAGGTTCTGTTGTAAGCTGGAAGGCTATGCTACAGCTAACGATGACTTTGTATGCCACAAAAGCGGAGTACATGGCTTTTAAAAAGGCGGCAAAGGAGTTAATTTGGCTTAAAGGAATGATCAATAATCTACGCATACTTCAAGATCAAACGATAGTCTATCGTGATAGTTTGAGTGCGATATGCTTGGTTGAAGATCAGGTTCATCATGAAATAACAAAGAACATCGACGACATGTGTCATTTTCTAAGAAACGAGAGCAAGATCAAGGTTAAAAAGGTGGGGATAGCTGACAACCTCTCGGATATGCTCACGTAGCAGGTTCCGGAGATCAAATTCCAGCATTGTCTAGAATTGCTCAATATTTTGAACCAGTGAGGTCCTTCAGGGCATGTTGAACCTGTCGGGGGTCCAGTGAGTCTCTTTGACGAGAGACACTGGGTATGGAGAATACGTTGCTTTGTTTACGAGAAGAGGAGCAACTTTTGTTGACGATAAGAAGTCAAGGCGGAGATTTGTTGGTCGGGACTTAAATTGAAATTCAAAGTCAATGGTTAATTAGGAAGTCAAAGGTGGCCAAACTTGTTTCCAACTTTGATTACAAAAACATTTGGGCTTGGTTTTGTTTTTCCCTTTTCCGTCCATTACCTCTTGAAGGTTTCCTAGCACAATATAAGGAACCTTTGGGTTCCATAAATCATATGCAAGATTCATTGTAATTGTTCCTCTTGTAAAATAAATGGTGTTTTCTGCGGTGTACGTACTTTGCGAATCTTTCACTAGCGAATAACGTAAAATCCCGTGTTCTTCTTTATTCATTCCTTGTTCGTAAGGGGGGGGGGTGGGGTTATTCCTCGCATGAGCCTTTAGACTGTTGTTCTCCTTTATTCTCTGTACCTAGTTAAGCTACATAATTCTATCTTTAATTGAGGGGTCTGGTGTTGTTGCAATTCGGATTGCAGAAGAGATCTCAGTGATAGCAGGAAACCGTGGAGGAGCTTCAAGGGGTCCTGCTGATTCAGTAATCGAGAGGAAAATAGCAAGGCTTGTCCGTGCCAGCCTTTTGGTTTGGTTCCTTAAATAGTGCATTAGTATTCACATCCACGTTTTCCAACTCTGGTAGTATTGGATCTTCTTCCATTGTCATCTCACTCTTTTCCGGTTCCTCGATCGATTCACATCCCATTGTCCCTTTCGATTTACTCCTCTTCCACCTCTTACATTGGGGGTGGCATAGCAGCCAATACTCATACCCACGTTCCACGATGTCATGCACATCCAGTGGGACCGTTTAGCAATTAGAGCTCTCATGACTAAGGTAGCCACACAAGGGACGGATGTTTGGCACCCTCTCTCACATCACAATCGAGCAAGATTTCCTCGTTCTTGACTTGGAGGTGAATATCTCGAGACAATGGTTCGGCTATAGGGAACTTCCCTCTTGCACTAATATAATTAAACCCACTCTCACTATCAATGTGCTTGTCGTTGTGATAACTTCTCTTACGACTGCTGTAACTTTTCTTTTAGTCTAAGGTGGATATGAATATCGATGATCAGGACCCAAAAACCCGCACTCTCGAACATGACTTTTTTGGTTGCATCTCCTAGGTCCATAGGTTTCAGCTGAAGAATTTTTCCATTAAACCCCATGGCCTCCAGATGCCCCCATATCAAGGCATCCTTGATCAGGGAAGACAAACAGAACGTGTTGAAATCGACTTCTATCATGTTTGTTTCGGTACCTCAGTTCCAGATCTTCTGTAAGACGTTCCTCATTGCACGGGCATTTATTCGGTCCTCAGAGGCAAATGGCCTGATCATACAATACTTGAAATCTTTCTCGGATTCAGTGCAGTAATTGTCGTCAAGAATCACTCTTTGCTTCTCCTTCACAGTGCAGTCAGAACTAGCTTTCCCTAGGGTGTTCGCCCCTCAAAAGTAGGAATGGGGAGCAACCAATTTCGGAAATAGGTAATGTGTATATTTTTGTTTCTTCACTGCTGCAACATTTTTTTAGTTTGACTTATCAGCAGTGTACACCTATATGAAAGATGGAGCAAACCACTTTCACAGTTTGACCTAGCTCCGTAAAAGACGGAGACGGCTAGGGTTTCTGAACTTTCGAGAAAACAGTTGCGATCGCCGGCGAGTGTCTTGGACTGGGTTTGAGTTCTGCAAACACCACAACCATGGCGGGTTTTAGCTCGACACTGGATTTTGGTAAGCTAACGCTGGAGGAAGAAGAAGTCGAAGTCTTCGATCCAGAGTACAGTCTTGCCGCCATCAATGCCAGAGGTCCATGTCTCATCGGTAAATTCCTTCTCCCAGTTCAATTTAATATTTGGGCTATGAAACTTTTGTTTAAGAAGATCTGGCCTGGAGGGGAGGATATCAGTATCCACGAAACAGGCTCTCAAACCTTCATCTTCCAGTTTCCGAACAAACAAAGTTTAGACGTTGTTTTCACCGGAGGTCCATGGATTTTCGACGAAAACCTCTTGATGCTCAAACAGTGGGACATAGCTTCGGACACTTAGGAAGTTGTGTTTGATACGATTGATGTGTGGGTTCAAGTGAAGAGTATACCTATTTATCATCAAATAGAGGATGATTTGCGAAAGATTCTGCGTAGGATGGGGACGGTACTATACACAGATGAAAAGATTTCCTCCGGTCCAGGAGGTGATTATATGCGAGCTAGGGTGAGTATTGACGTTGAAAAACCATTGCTTAGGGGTCGAAACATCGAAGTTTTGGGCAAGAAAAAGTGGATCGATTACAAGTACGAACGTATTCCGGGTATATGTCAGTGGTGTGGGAAGATCAACCACAGTGGCGATGAATGTATGATGAGGACTGATGTCGAGAAGTCACAAGACCGCCCTGGTTATGGGGAATGGCTACTCTTCAGGCCACCGCCAAAGAGAAGGTTAGTGGACGTGTTCAACGAAGAAGAAGAGGCGGCTAATGCAGTCAGGGATGTGAATGGTGAACCAGAGGCCACAGATAATGCGATGAATACGGGCGGGGAGGAGAATAGTGAAACAACAGGAGATGATGGAGTTGATTCCATTGAAGAAGATGATTCGAAAGATGATCCTGAAACAGAGGACATGCAGCTTTTCGAAAACCCACTTGCTTCACCGGGCAAAACAACAAGATTTGCGATGGAAGACAAATCCAAAGGAATAGCGGTCGCTCTTGGCAAAAACTCAACGGGATCGAAACGCAAGATTGCAGAAGCAAATTTAAGCCCTACACCTACTGAGAAATCGAAGAGTAGAGGTTTGTTAGTTGGCAGAGGATCGGGTAATACTACAGTGGGTCGAGGCAACTCTGTTTCTTCACAGAGGGGACGGGGCTCAGTTAGAGGAGGCATAAGGGGAGGTAAAGCCAGTGGTAACCCTGGGCTTGGCCGAAATAATGCCGGAGGAGGAACTGCCACGGTTAAAGCAAATCATGCAGCCCACAAAAACCCTAATTCGAACAAAGAAGAAGAGCACAATGAACCAAGAACTACACAGGTTTCTGCTGCGCGGATTCCGACACAGGAAGGGGTCGCCTTGAAGAACCCACCAATCCCATTGGCTGAGGCTGCAAGACAGCCCAGCCAGTCGCAATGAGTCTTATAAGTTGGAACGTACGGGGGCTTGGGAACCCCCGTAGCGTTGCATCTCTTTGCGATCTCGTAAGGAGACAGAAGCCCAATATTGTCTTCTTAATGGAGACGAAGCTGTATGCAAGTGAGATGGTACGAATCAGGAACAGGTTGGGATTCCGTAACGGTATTTTCCAAGATTGTGAAGAACGAAGAGGAGGACTAGCATTATTATGGGGGGAAGAAGTTGATTTTGCTTTAGCAAGGAAGGGAACTCATTATATCCACGACTATTTCACCATCACTAGTGAAGGAAAGCACGGATATTTAACGGGTTTTTATTGGGATCCGGATAGTAGAAAGAGACACAATTCGTGGACTTTATTGGAGCGTTTGCAACCACAAGATCAACCTTGGTGTGTGTTTGGTGACTTTAATGCTTTCTCATCTACTCTGGTCAAGGAAGGAGGAAGGCCAGTCTCCTTTAGCCAGATAGACGGCTTTAGCAGCATAGTTCACCGTTTACAGCTTCGTGATCTAGGGTTCACGGGGTCCAGATATACATGGACAAATAATCAAGGAGATGACAGGACCATTAGAGAAAGACTTGATCGATATTTGGTTACAGATAACTGGGTTGATGTTTTCGGATGGGGAAGGGTAGATCACCTCATTGCAGAGGTCTCGGATCACACGCCAATTCAGGTGACTTGGAATTCAGGTATACTTCGTAATCTGAAAATTAATCGTCGCTTCCAGTTTGAGACGATGTGGATGCAGGACAATCGTTGTTCAACCGTCATCAACGAAAGGTGGACTGTTTCGACTCATACTGTTGACCGAAAGCTTAAAGAGCTCGCGGTGGATTTAATCAGGTGGAACAGAGACGTGTTTGGAAGCATCAAGGCCCGATTGAAAAAATTGAGAGCTAGATTAGCTTTTTTGACCGAGGGTATCCAAACAGCCGCTGCGGTAGCTGAAGCAAGAACCATTCGTTGCTCTATTCTACAAGTTTTGTTACAAGAAGAAGAGATGTGGCGTCAACGGGCCCGAGTTGAATGGATGCGCAAAGGAGATCAAAATACGGGGTTTTTTCATCGTCGAGCTTCGATTAGAATAAACCGTAACAATATTGAAGGATTAGAAGATGAGGAAGGGAACTGGGTTAATGAGAAGAATCAGGTAATATCAATTTTGCAGACTTATTTTGATAAAATATTTACTTCGTCTGACCCGCAGTGGTTTCAAATGGAACGAATGCTTGGAGGCGTGGAGAGCTTACTTTCGGATGAAAAGAGTACGGCTCTAGATGAACCATACACAGCCGCAGAGGTTCGGGAAGCACTTCGTCAGTTAGCACCAATCAAAGCTCCGGGTTCGGATGGTTACCCAGCAGCTTTTTTCCAAAAATATTGGTCCATCGTTGGAGGAGAGGTGGAGGCACTTTGCCTTGAAATTCTCAACCAGGAAGGGGACGTGTCAAAGTATAATCATACTTTAATTGCTCTGATTCCGAAGGTCAAACAGGTTAGGAAACCCTCTGATCTCCGTCCAATAAGTCTTTGCACAACGATTTACAAAATCATCACGAAAGCAATAGCTAACCGTTTGAAGCAAGTATTAGGTTTCATCATATCTGAGAATCAGTCAGCTTTTGTTCCCGGGCGATTGATTACCGACAACATTTTAACCGCTTTTGAGCTGATTCATACTATGAAGTGCAGGAAGAAGGGGAAAACGGGGTTTCTAGCTTTGAAAGCTGATATGAGCAAGGCCTATGATAGGGTGGAATGGATTTTTTTGAGAGCGGTGATGGAAAGAATGGGCTTTGGATTTCGACTGATTGACTTAATTATGAGATGTATTACCACTACTTCTTATAGTTTGATAGTTAATGGGGAGGTTCACGGTCAAATAGTACCAGAAAGAGGGTTAAGACAGGGATGTCCTTTGTCCCCATATCTTTTCCTACTTGTTAGTGAAACTCTTTCTCGATGTCTAACAATTGCGGTGCAGGATGGACGTGTTTCAGGCCTCAGTGCGTCACGAGGAGGTCCGGTTGTATCTCATCTTTTCTTTGCAGACGACAGCTTGTTCTTCGCGAAAGCTAAACCAGATGAGATCACTGCTTTGAGGGGAATTCTGCGTGATTATGAAGAAGCGTCGGGACAAATGCTCAACTTGCAAAAATCATCGGTTATTTTTTCAGATAATGTGGAGGAAGATCATTGTGCTACCCTCGCAAACCTATGCGGGGTACAATTGGAGACTCAGTTTGACAGTTATTTGGGTCTTCCAATCCAAATAGGGAGAAGTAAAACAACTACTTTCAGTCCTTTGGTGGAAAAGGTGTATAGGAAGATGAAAGGTTGGAAGGGAGCTTCTTTATCAAGCATAGGGAAGGAGGTTCTCGTCAAAGCAGTCGTGCAAGCGATTCCTAACTACACAATGAGTTGTTTTCTACTACCGTCTAGAACGTGCCAAGACATTGAAAAAGTTGTTAGAAGGTTTTGATGGGGAGGGGACGAAAAAACAAGGAAAACTCATTGGATAGCATGGAGCAAGATGAAGGATAGCCGAAACCAAGGAGGCTTTGATTTTCGGGATTTCCAAGATTTTAACAAGGCAATGCTTGCCAAGCATGCATGGCGTTTTATTCTACAACCGGAATCTCTAGTCAGTCGAATATTTAAAGCCAAATACTACCGACATAGTTCGTTACTTGAAGTAAGTCTGAGCTCCTCTTCCCAAGTTTCATATGCTTTTAGAAGTATTATTGCAGGAAGGAATTTGCTGAAAATGGGACTGGTTTGGAAGATAAAGAATGGTAGGAAGGTGAAAATTTTCGGTGATAAATGGCTGGTGAGACCTGACAACTTTGCGCCAATTACTACCTGTCCTTTGGGAGCAGAAAACAGAATGGTTAGCGAGTTGATAGATGAGGATTCACAAACGTGGGATGAGGACAAGGTTCGACAGTTGCTTTGGACTATCGATGTGGACGACGTTCTCCAGGTGCCAATATACGCAAATAATGATGAAGATACCTTCAGCTGGGTTCACTCAGATGATGGATTTTACTCCGTCAAATCCGGGTACAAAGCACAGAGGAAATTGTCTTGTTCTTCTCCTTCTTCTTCAGGATCCTTTTCAAACGGACCTTGGTTGGACAAGCTTTGGAAGCTTAATCTCCCAAAGAAGTTGATAGTTCCGTGTTGGAGAGCATGGCACTCGTCACTCCCAGTAACCACCAAGCTGAGATCGAGAGGGATCAACGTGGAACTCGGCTGTAAACTCTGCGACATGGAGTCAGAAACCATTAATCATCTTTTTACCGGCTGCTACTACACGGATGAGGTGTGGAAGATTATGTTAGGGGAGGAGTTGTTTCGAAATAAAAAGGCAGATTTTCGAGAGTGGGTCGTTCACTTCTTGACGACAGAAAGCAAAGCTCACTGTGAAGTTTTCGTTGCCACAATCTGGGCCATATGGAAGCAGCGGAACGAAGCAGTTTTCAATAACAGTAGATTATCGCCGGCGGAGGTGGCTCTCAAATGCAATGAATATTTTCTCTGGTTTAGGGAGGCAAAGCTCACCGGAAAGTTGGAGGACAACGCCATAGTTTCCGGCGAAAGTAGTAGCTCAACGTGGAAGGCGCCCCCAGTGGGGTTCTTTAAAGTTAACTCAGACGCCCCGTGGAAGGAATATAGTCCGGCGACGGGATTGGGAATAGTAATTCGAGATGAATCCGGGGGTTTTGTGGCAGCTCGTCAACGGAGAGTTACACGGCAACGATCACCGTTGCTTGCAGAGGTATCGGCACTAGCGGAGGGTCTGCTAATGGCATCAGAATTGGGGAAGGAGAAAATTTGGCTGGAATCAGATTGCTTATCGGCCATCAAGTTATTAAGAGAAGAAACACCACGTCAACGGCAGCAAAGGCAGTATAGCGAACCACTTTCTGAGCTCAAGGAAAAGATTCAATTCTGTAAGGTTTTGTTAGCAAGGTTTCAAACTGTCAATCTCTCCCACGTGTTTAGGGAGGGTAATTCTTTTGCTCACTTAGTAGCTGATAGAGCTTTGGTAGAGGATGATGTCTCTTATTATTCACAAACGCCGGAATGGGCGCAACAAGTTCACAATAGTGATCTTATGGGGGTGACTCCCCTTGATTAATAAAATTTCTCTTCTCAAAAAAAAAAAAGATGGAGCAAACCACAAGTCATTCAAACGTATGACAGTTAACAGAATCGAGCTGTAACTATAAGTGAGTTAACGAAGATTTAACCTTATGATTTTAGCCTGATAGTTAATTTCGGATGATAATTTTTACTACTTAAAATTGATTGCCACATTTCTTGAAGTTAAATATTGGAATGAGACACGTTTAAGAATTAGGGAGGTTAAGATGAGAATTTGAGTAAATTGGTGGCGCACAATAAGCAATTGAGCCATCAATTTATGGTGTCATTGAACTTTCATTGACTTCAATTTTGCATATGATGATGACTCGAGCATGTTTGTTAACCACTCTAAATCTCAACAATTAAGGGAAAATGATTTGAATATGGCAAAACAGCTAATTGATTTGACATGTTCAATGTTTATTTTTATTTATTTTTTTTGAGAAAAATGTTTGTTTTTAATTCTTGTTCTCTCACACACACACGTAATATACACACACACACACATATATACACACACACACACACACACACACACACACACACACACACACACACATATATAAATGTATATTAAACATGTAACCTGTTATATTAAGGGCTTAAAACTCACCCCCACTATTTATTTATTCTACGAAACTGGCATAAGCTGAGGATATAGAATGTTCTTTCGTACATTTGCATAATTATTTCTCTCAATTGGCAAAAAGTGATTGAATCCTTAATGTCATAGGTGGTTGTTGGCAAAATAATGTTAAAAGTTGTTATTAAATCTAATCAAAAGATTAATGATATTCTTGGTACAACATCATATGCTATTTTCAAATGACATTGCATCAACTGAAACTCATTATTGAGTTTCTCTTTATTATTCTTGATAGGACTCTCTTATTTTGCCACAGTTGCTATTTCATATAGCATTGTAAATGTACATAAATTGCTCAAGCATATCAAAAAGGTACTTGGGATTAAAAAAAATATTAAGATTCATAATCTTTTATTATTTCATGTAGCACTGTAAATGCTACATTTAGAAGATGTCCAGTTCATCTTACTAGAAGACTAAAAACTGCCCCGGGCACTACCTAGACAAAATAAGAAACTCAAACTGAACTATCAACTGTAATATGTATTTGACTGCAATGTGCAAATTTAACATAAAATGTAAATGGAAAAAGAATGTTAGTCGACTCTCGTGTTAGCAATATTCACTAGTATGTATAATGTAGCAAATTTGTATGACAGATAAAGCATTTCAGAGATTTACATATTCTAAAGCATTTTGTAACATTTATCTAAACAACAGCATTTTGGAACATGAATGGTTTAACTATTAATATAATAATCACAAAGATATTTATAAGCAGTTTTTAAATGGTCTAAAATATCGAGGAAACATATACAATGTCAAATGATTAATTTTTAAAACTTGTCTTAAAGTGTTTCATCCAACAAATTTTTCAATAAAAGCCCTTGTTAATAAGAAAACTCAATCTTCTTGGCTCATTGTTTCTTCGTGTTCTTCTTTCATCTTCAACCTTTCTCTTTATGCATAAACACTTTTATAATATCTCTCATTGTCTTTCAAATTTGAGATATAATAATTAAAGGCACGAGATTACAGTAAACCACTAAACCCACTTATATATGTTTTAGCAATAATAGATCAAAGGAATTCATAATCATTGGGCTTGTTTACTTCCAACTTCCAAGAGATATCTACTGTTTAAGGGCATGAGATCAAAATTAACCCATTCTTCATGTAGATATTTACTGTTTTATTTTATTTTATTTGTGGTCAATATATTTAATGTTTTATGATGTGCAAATACCTACTTGTGAGGAGGACATGAAATAAAAGTGATTTCCTTTCGAAGATGGAGAACTCCTCCATGCCTTAATTTGGTGAAACACAAGAGAGACACTTTTTCGGTTGAATCGGAAAAATCAAATAAAAAAAACCTACCGACACTATGGTAGGGTAAAGGATTGGGGCAAAATTGAGAGAGTCATTTTATTTTATACTGAAAGGCCTTATTTGGGTAAGATGATGGGGATATGGATTATTTTATACTTCCTACTCCTTATCTTGTAGTTGTGTTCAGTATAAATAAAGAGGATGTATAAATAACATTTTCGTATCTCCATTCACCAGATTTTGCCTACAACTACGAGTGGTATAGGTCAAATAAGAAAGGAGGGGGATATAACGGATAGTGAATCAAAAGACCAAATTACCCCATATAAAGCCAACTACCGTTAACTTTTACTCCTTCCGTCCCAATCAATTCTTGAAAACTGCAATTGGGTATTATACGGACTTAGCGATTTGATTAGTTAAATACTTATAGAATTTTGCTAACCATGCAAAATTCTAACCATGAAAAATACACTCTCCGTCCCAGCCAATTCTTGAAAACTGTAATTGGGTATTATACGGGCCTAGCGATTTGATTAGCAAAATATTTATAGAATTTTGCTAACTATGCAACAATTATCAAATTCTACAAGTATTTTGCTAAACAAATCGCTAGGCCCGTATAATACCCAATTGCAGTTTTCAAGAATTGGCTGGAACGGAGGGTGTATTTTTCAAGTGTGTCAAATGTTCGTAATGGGCCGTTACTTTAATTTATATAGGTATGCATCATAAACATGTGATAGAAATGGAGATATTTCCATTATTGAGGTATGGGTAGTATTCCACATTGACAGATTATATTTGTAAGAATTCATGGGGTTTCCCTTCAAAACTAATTGGCAATGAATGCAGTAGTCCAATGACACTTATTAATTATATATTTTTTCTTTTTCTTTTTGAGTGTCTGATGTGGGACTTCTTAACACGCTCCCTCACGTGTGACATTCTTTGGCATAGACGTGGATCTTTTTATCATTTTCTTTTTGTCTGGCCGACGGTGGAAGGAACGACGCGATCGATTCTCTTGAAAGACAACTGTTTAGAATTTTTGAGACGGGATCGATAACGACAGCTGTTTAGGATTTTTGTGACGGGATTGATAACATGCTCTGATACTATGTAAGATTCATGGGGTTCCACCTCAAAACTAATTGGCAATGAGTAGAGTAGCCCAATGACACTTATTAATTATATTTCTTCTTCTTGAAGTCCGATGTTTAGACAAGAAAAAAGTCCGATGAGAAACTTCTCAATAATTTTAACCTCCAAAATAAAAGGTTGCCTTTCTATACAGAATAGTTGGGGTTTATGTTGACAGTAAAAAAACAACAAAAAAAAGTTAAGAAGATCCTTTGTGATTGTACATCTTCTTCAGTATTCCAAATAAGTCTAAAGTGACAAATAAATAACTGGCCGTCTCATCGTAATTCAGGTCACCTTGAATTAGAGCAATTTCCTCAACAGAAAAAATGAGAGAAAGAAAGTTTTCTAGCTCCACCAACAAAGATGAGCAATGGCTTGTCGTCTCACAGTCATTCATGTGATCTTGTATTAAGAAAGCGACTATCTATCTTTAGAGCAACCTTTGGCAAATGTTCAGATACATGTCGTCGTTGTAGGCCTGAGCAAACATCGGTGGGTGATTCTATGAATTTATTTGCTCAAAAAAGATAATCAAAATCCATGGCATTGTGTTTAATTGAATTATGAGTTGGTTCGAAATCAAAGATTTTTTTTTTTTATGTTATATGGCCAACTTGCAGATAGTTCAGCCCAGTTTTGATTTTGATTTCTGAGCTGAGAGAAATTGTGAGCCCAATTTAGATGGGGTTGGGCCATGAGCTTTTGTAACATCATCAAACTTTATTTGGCCCAAGGTATAAATATATATTCATATACAACTTACCAGTTTAATCAACACAAGATAAATGTTTCGAATTGCAGGATTACTCTCACAAAGCAAAAGAAACCAAGTGCAAGTTGAAAAAGTGGTGAACACAATTGTGATTATATGTTTAAAACCCTTCAGAGTTGATCTTCCATGATGGTCATTCGTTAACTTTCAATCGATATGTTGGATGAAAATGTACACAAAAAAAGAAACTATTTTGTCTTCCTGATACTTTCAGTTGAAGCTATTAAGGGTGAGTTTGGGAATGCTTCTGCTGCCAGCACAGCTGCTTTCTGACAGTAGAAGCAGTTTTAGTGTGTTTGGTAAAATTAAAATTTTTGTTTTTTCGTACAGTTTCTGCTGTCCCACAACAGTTTTCAGGAAGCAAGGGGGGAGTTGCTTTTTCAGAAAGTGCTTTTGATTAATTTATTTACAACCGATTTTAACCTTACAATTTTTTTAAATATCAATAGTTATCTTTTCGAAAATATCACGTGTCATATTTTTTTTTGTCATTTTACCCTCTCACAGCAACTTCACAGTTGATTTTACTAAACACAAAATTACTATATCAATATTTCACAACAGCTTCTGCATAATATTTACCAAACAACATTTTATCAAAAATTCACAACAGCTTTCTACAGTGTTTTCACCCAACAGCTTTCTACCACTGCCACAACATTCCCAAACAAGCCCTAAGTATTCAAACTTTTTCCTTCTTGTATATAAGTACCCTTCATCAACTTTCTCATTGCATATATTGGACTTAATTTCACCCAAAAAAAAAATGACCCTCATTCTCATCCTTCAAATTTAAAAAAAATCATACATTTACCCACATAAGCTACGTCCCTCATTTTCTCCATCATCCTTTCTCTCGTTATGTTCTCTCGCGTTGTTCTCCCAACCCTCTCACTCTCTCTATCTCTATCTCTCTCAATCTCTGTATTCTCTATTTTAACTCCCTCTTCGAACATCAGAGATGTTATTTTGTAAAAATTTTAAAAGCGAGAGTAAAGGGCAAAATTATTTTTTTTTTAAGTTAGGCAAAACAGCGCCTATGGACTTTGTGTGAATTTAGTACTCATAATTCAAAATGAAGTAAATAAGTACATAAACTTTCATTTTATTGGATATAGAAACATTCCTTTAACTTTCCATCCAATTATATTGAATGTCACTTTGCAAGAACCCCATTTCGCCCTCACACATACTTTCAATTGAAGTAGTTAGATACTTAAATTTAATTCTGTTGAAAGTAGTATCATTCATTAACTTTCGTTGTATATATCGAACGACAATTTGAATAATTTTCTGTCTTTTCTTTTATTAAAATATTCATTTTATTTTATAAATTTTTAATTATTTTTTATCATTTTTTACGAAAGGGTCAAAATTTCTTGTCCAATTTGAGTCGGCCTGGCTGCATCATAGTGGGCTAGAGCCCAATATTCGCACAATCTGGGATCAACCGAACCTATCTATGGGGATAAAGTTGACTCAAACGGCACAGCGGTTAAGGCTCTGGAACTCCCACGGACTTGGGAGTGTGCAGAAAAGAATGGCGCGTATCAGGACGCGATTGTCACTCCTTTCAGCAAGGGTTCAGACTGCAGAAGTTCTTGAACATATCCGGGGGTTGCGAGATGAATACAATAATCTATTACAAGAAGAGGAAGAGGCTTGGCGACAACGATCTAGGATTACTTGGCTCCGTTTAGGGGACAGAAATACCCAATACTTTCATCAAAAGGCGAACGCAAGGAGCTAGAAATTTGATCCTGGGAATCGAAGATGGGTCTGGTAATTGGAGAAAGAATGACGGCGATGTTGTCAAGGTATTTCGCGACTTTTATGCGGAGCTCTACGCCACCACTAAACCCTCTGATGCTGACATTGACAAAGTGGTGAACTCAACCCCGCAAGCTCTGTCACAAGAGCACGCGAGTTTACCTGATGCTCCATTCACAGAGTTGGATATTCGAGAAGCTTTATATTAGATGGGACCTCACATGGCCCCAGGGGTTGACGGATTCCCACCACTGTTTTTTCAAAAGTTCTGGAAAATCGTAGGGAAAGATATTACTCATCGATGTTAAGGAATTCTTGACTAATGTGATGAGGTACGATCTCTAAATCCCACTCTCTTGGTTCTAATTCCAAAATTAAGAAACCAAGGAAACCAGCACACTTTTGCTCGATCAACTTATGTATGGTCATATACAAGATAGTTTCGAAAGCGATTGCTAATTGGTTGAAGCCATTTATGGATTCCCTGATCTCGCATAATTAGAGAGCGTTTGTACGCCTAATCACATATAATGTTATTGTTGTGTATGAGCTCATCCACACTATGGGTTTTCGAATGAAGGAAAAGAAGGGAATGATGGCTTCATAAGGCGTACGCGGGCAAAGCCTGTGATCGGGTCAAATGGAGATATATCAGGCTTTGGGAAAAGACTGATTACGCTTATCATGGAATGCATAACCACTGTAAGATTTTCGTTGTCTGTAACGGGGAGGTAGTGGGTGATCTTACTCCTTGCAGAGGTCTCAGACAGGGTTGTCCATTATCGCCATATCTATTCCTATTATGCACAGAAGGCCTATCCCACTCACTATCGCAGGCAAGCGGGAACTCTGTCATCACCCCAGTGAAGGTTTCTCGCACATGGCCGTCAGTTTCACATCTTCTCTTCGCGGTTGATAGCATTTTCTTTACTAAGGCTATTGAAGGGGAAATATTATTTTTATTGCAATTATTGAAAGATTACAAATATGCATCAGGTCAGAAGATCAATTTAGACTAATCAGCAGCAATGGTCTCGATTAATATCCCACAAGACGTACAGGCTCAACTATGTCAGGTGGCTGGTGTTCAATTGGTTCCAATATTTGAAAAATACCTTGGGTTACCGACTAATGTCGGACGAGAAAAATGGTTACCTTCACCAACATCCCTGAACGAATAAGCGCGTGGTTGAACGATGGAAGGAAAATCATTTATGGAACCCTGGTAGGGAAACACTCATCAATGCTGTCATTCAAGCGATTCTAAATTACTCAATGTCATGTTTCCTATTCCCAAAACAACTTTGTGAGAAGATTGAAAGCTTAATTCGAGAATTTGATTGAAGAGAAGTTGTGAGGGGAAATGAATATGATAGGTTGCGTGGGAACGAGTAAAACATTCTAAAGAGGACGATGGATTGGGTTTTCATGATATGCATTCTTTCAATCTTGTCCTTTTGGCAAAAAAAGGGTGGCGCATCGTTGTCAACCAGGAATCCCTAATGGCTCGCCTACTAAAGGCAAAGTATTTCCCACAAACAGACTTCATTGGGGCTAGAACCGGCTACGTTCCATCGCAAACATGGCGTGCTATCTTGAAGGGTCGATAGGTCCTCGAACGTGGTGCATATGTTGGAGTTGGAAATGGGCTAGCTATAAATGTCTTTACAGATCGTTGGATTCCTCATCCTGTTAGTTTTAAAGTTAGTACCACCAACCCAAGCAATTCTGATCATGTGGGGTGTCTTATTTTATTAATGCAAATACTAGAACGTGGGATATGAATCGGCTGACTAGTTTGTTAAATTTAGCGGATTGTGATGCCGTTAGTAGAATAATATTACCTACCACTATCCAAGTGGATAGTTGGGGTTGGTTCTTTGACAAATTTGGCAACTACACGGTAGAATTGGGCTACTATTTGGTTGAAGAAAGTCGTCCCAGTGACACTATTTTGGAAGCGGTTATGGAATATAGATGTTCATTGCTCGGCCATTTTCACGGCATGGAGATTGGTTCACGGCTCACTACCCACTGCCGAGCACTTACTCAGACGAGGAATGGACATTCATCCTTTGTGCTCATGGTTTGGGAAACATGAAGAAACGGACGAACACTTGTTTATGAAATGTAAGGCAATGGTTAGAATTTGCGAAGCTATTCTCGGCCAGGATTCAAGGCACATGCAACAACAAGATGCTCATATTTGGTTGGAGGACTCGCAGGAATCACTGGACGAGGGAAAAAGGAAATTATTTTTGGTTACCATTTGGGTCTGTTGGCGGACTCGCAATCTCAGGGTCTTCGAGGGTGTTTGCACCACTACGGAAGCCATAATTCAGAGAATTTTAAAGCTCCAGGAGGAGCTTACCCAGCTACACCAGCGACCATCGAGCGATAACTCACAGAACCAGCCACGGGGCCAGCTAGCTTCAGCCATTGAATGGAACATTCGCCTGTGGGGTGGGTGAAATTAAACACGGACGGCGTCTGTAAGATGGGAGAGATTTCAAATGTTGGGGTTACGATCAGAGTTCATCAGGGGGCACTCATTGCGGCCATGTCAGCTCCAATTCTCACCTCCACGGATTCGAAAGTGGCAGAGGGTCTAGGGGTAAGAGAAGCTATTGCACTTGCATGGAGACTAAATCTTCGACGGATAGAAGTTCAAACAGACTTACAATGCATACCGCGATATCTCTCGCAAGATTCCTCCATTGATGGGCTAAATGATCGCTTTGGGGGAATTATGCTTGACTGCAAAGTGTTTCTGCAACAATTCTTTGAGTTTAAATGTAATTGGTGTCCAAGAACGGGAAACTCACAAGCACATTGTTTAGCAAAATTTGGTCTTACTTTAAGTAATCCAAAGATTTGGATTGGTGTACTGCCAATTTTGGCTCTAGACTATAACATTATTTGTCCAATTTAATTAAATGCTATTTCCTTTGAAAAAAAAGAAGTGTTGTTACATACAAAACTAATAAATTGAGAAAGAGAGAGAAAGGAATATTCCATATTTGTAAAATTTCACTTGTAAACCTTCGTAGAACATGCAACATAAGAGACGTGTGTGCGCCACTAGAGTAACATTTTTTGTCATATACTCAGAAACATCATACCACAAATCCAATTAAAATACAACCGAGGTTAAGTTTATGTGAATTAGAAGAATAATCTTTTGCTTGGTTGCTTCTTAAAAGTTCTTTAATTCATTTTCATATTGTAGTTTGATCAGGCAGCACTAAGCTTCTTTCCCTTTGCCTACTACTAACTTTGTAGTTTGGACTTTGTAGGTGATTAAAATAGACCTAGTGGTTCTTTAATTCATATTGACTGAATCACCTTTACAAGGCTCAGTTTTGGTTGACGAAAAATAATTTACAAACTGTGAAATTATTTTGCTGCTATCACTTAAATCTGTTTGGTTAAAATCCAGTTCTTAGACGCTTCTAAAAAAAAGAAAAAAAGAAAAAATTAGTCACATATCAAACAAATAATCGATTGGCCAAGGGTTCTCTTGGAGGTTGAATGCTACAGTGGGTGGTGGCGGCGAAGGCTGGCAACGACAATGGGCGGTGGCGGTGGTGGAGGTTGTGGTCTGTGGCGTAGCCAGGATTTAATCACAGGTGGCACAAATTCACAAAAGTGCGAAGGGACACAAGAGAAAAGTTTTTTTTGAGGTGTACAAGTGCAAATTATTGAAAGACACTCTTCAAGCTTTAACTAGTTTAAGGAGTAGTATATCTTCAATTATTTCGTTATTTCAAACTTGAAGGGTGCACATACCGTCCCGTATCCATGTATAACCCCACTTTTGACAAGGGTTTGCGTTTGTGTCGGCAACATCAAGTCATCAATTGTGGTGGAAGTGACAGCAACAATGAGTAACAGTTGTGGCAAGAAAGGTTGGCTGCCATTATACTTTAACCATTAAAAAAAAATTGAAAAAACTCACAATCTATTTATGAATGAATGTGTTACATTGCTACTTAGCCTCCTACACAAGAGTTACAGTTTTTACTCAACCCCCGTAGAACTAATTACAAACAAAGCCCCCCAAACTAATAAGAAACTCCAACCACCTCCTCCCTCTTATTCCTAACCAAAGCAAAGTAACCCAAAACAGCACAAACGGCAGCGACAACATTCCCTTCCTTGATCAATATCTTCACCATAAACCCACTAATCTCCGCCGTCAACTTCCTCCCCTCCACCACCAACGCCCTCCTCGGCTTCCCGGAAACCGCCAACACCACCAGCACCGTGATCCACGCCACCACCGTCGCCGGCACCGCCACCGCCAACGCCGCCCCCATCGCCAAGACCCCGAAGACCGCCCCCAGCACCACGGACGTGTACATCGCCGGCCACCCAGAAGCCGACTTATGATCATGCGGCGATACGGCGTCGTACCAGGAGAGGACCGATGTGAGGATGTTCCATGAAGAGGACAAGAGGATGGCGTAAACGGCAAGGAAGAGGAACACCCATGTCCTTCTCTTGCTGATGAGTAATAGGATGAATCTGTAACACGGTGTCGTTTTTGATTGATGTTGTTGGTGATCTTGTTCTTCTTCTTCTTCCATTGTTGATTTCATTTTTGGGGGTTTTTTCTTGGGTTGGGGTTTGTGTTAAATGTAGGTTGCTGAGGTTTGAAGCTTTGTAGATTGATTGAAGAATGGTAGATGTGCTTTTTCTAGTTTTCTTGAATGAGCAACTTGACTAAAAAAGCACATCAAGTAAGACCCTCTAGAGAGACTATTGAATTTCTTTTGGGGACCAAATTGGAAGGCACACATGAAGTGTGCTTCAATTTTTGGGCCTGTCATTTTCTCTTTTTCACTTTCCAACCTTGCATATTCTTTTCGATAGTTTCGCTTCGGTTTCGTTCGCTTCGATTTGAAATGGTACGGAAATCGTGCTCTGTTTTAGCTGTATGTTAATAGATTGATTGTTTTGACGTGTTAGGTGTCACCGAAGTTAGTTTTTTTTGTTATTACAGAATAATATTTTTATACGCAAGTGACTAGTTCAATCGCCACAGGTCATGCTCGAGGGTGAATTACATAACTATCTGTTGAGTCAATTGGTGTAGGTAAAAGATGGTTCCATGAAACTTTTGTTGTCAAGGTAATACTGATTTGTAAGGCATAAGCCCCGGTTTGAGAATTTTTCTGTTGCCACTTTCTAAAAAATGTAGATATTAGTGCGTTTGATAAAAATACTTTTTGGAGTTTTCGAAAAGTTTTTACTATCTCACTACTACGTTCAGAAAGTAAGGGGAGGTGTTCCAATACCTGCTCTTGATTAGTCAAACTATAACCAATTTTAAACTTACAAATTTATTTATTCTAATATTTATATTTACAGAACTAATACATGTCATGTTATGTCGTCAATTTATTATTTTGCAGCAGATTCATATATAATTTTACCAAACAACGAATTGTTGTATCGATATTTCCTTAAAGCTTTTACAATGACCAAACAATTAAAATTCACAGTAAATTTTTCACCGTAATTATCGCACAATACTTCCTTGCAACGGTACTGCATCCCCATACTAGCCCTAAAACTGGTCTTGGGTTTGGCTTAAAGTGAACTATTTAGCTACCAGTTGTGTCAAACCTGACAGATAAGGTATAGATCGATAGAATAGCTGTAGCTAGTTCTTGTTTAACTTATCTGCTAGGAACTTCACATCCACCTCAAGGATGCCTAAGAAAATTACTCCTAACAAGAAAGTTTTGTTGTCAAGTTAGGCAAGGTAAGGCCTATTGGGCCTTGATTTGGGCCTGTTTGGGCCAATTTCTGAGAGACCTTCAATGATACATTTGGGTTGATAAAGATACACACAACTTTGTGATATTGCATTGGTAAGAGAAGTGCTATTTAGTTTAGTGGGCTGGGCTATTTGAGTCATAGTTTGTGCTTTGTGGTTCATGAACCTATTCAGAGAGATTAAGTACAGATTCATAGAACTCAATTATGTGATTACGTCATAATCATATAACTCAATAGTGGAGCTACAAAATCCAATTCGTCGGGGCACGATTAAATAAACACAAGCCAATTTTTTTACGAAATCTTTATATTTCATTGATTCGTTTTGGGTATTTTGTGAAAAATATTTGGTCTCACCATGTCTTTATTATGATGGTGTTGCTGTTGCGAAAATATAATAGGAGAGGTTTCATTGGAAATCTCCACCTCTGATAGCAGACTCCTCTCCATAGAACTAATACATCCCTCTCTAGTCTTATATGGTATGGCACATAACACACTGAGAAATCCATTACGATTTGTCTGCTATTCAATCTCTTCATTGTTTATAGGGTAAAAGACAAAAACCACCCCTTGAGTATGGGGTATATACAAAAAAATCCCTCGTGTTCGGGGATATACAATTTGGTCCCCTGCTTACTAACGGAGCTAACGGATGTGGTGATAAGACAAAATTACCCTAAATGTTGATGAAAATTATGGGTATAAATACCATTTCTCCTCCACTACTCCCCATTTCTTCTCCACCTCTCTCTCTCTCTTCCTCCTAATCCTTGCGTCTGAAAACCCTAGCCTTCAGCCCGCCACACTCACAGGCAAAAAAAAAAAAAAAAAAACTGCAAAATCATGAGAAATTGAAACAGCAATCAATTAAACGGAATGAAAAATTAGGTTTTCGAACCGATTGAAGAAGAGCAAATCGTGGCCGATTCGAGCATGACGAAAGCGATTCGGACGAAGAGAAAGGGCAAAACGACCGCGAGCAAGAGGAACGCCGGCAGGAGCAGCCGGTGAGTCAGCCGCCGGCTCGCCGGACCTCCCTTCGCCTTCATGCCTCCTCCGCCATTCGCGGCGGCGCTCGATATGGTGACTTTCTTCACTCCGTTCGTCGATATGTAGAACTTCATCTCCGATCAAATTTCCTCTTCCTCAGCCGTCTCATCTCAGTCAGCTACGAGATCTAGTCATGCCGGAGCCTGATCGGCGCCGGAGGAGGACTCCGGTGACCGTACACGCATCTCTCGCTCTCTCTCTCTCATCTCACCGGATCTGAAATCTAGTGTTGGAATAGATGCCCTAGAGGCAATCGTAGATTTAGTATGAACAATGTTTTGGCTAGAATATTCATTTATTATTTATGGCGATATTTAATATAATGAAGTCCTTAGATAAATTGTGTTATTTATCTTAAATGTCCCTAGTCCATTATATTGATTAATAGGGCAATCAAATATAGACTAGTATATGGGTAGATTGATATGGAGATATCAAGTCTAACATATGGGTATGCATTAGGAGTAATGGCATACTGGGCTGACCCACGACGAAAAGGATACATTATATTATGTAAAGTCACAATCGCTTTTCGGAGTGCTAATATTATTGCAATCCTTGGACTTGAAGTCACTAGATACTCTAGTTGTGAAATATTGCGCTTTGATGTTATCAAACGTTACACCGTAACTGGGTAATCATAAAGGTGGCTATCGGGCGTGATAGGAAGCAAGCTTAGAGATCGTAGTGATGTAGATAGGATTTGTCCCTCCCACATAATGGGGGTAAATATCCACGGCCACTCGAGGGATGAGGCTTATTGAATGTCTAGCCAGACTCAGATAAATTAATATGGAGATATTAATGTTATCTGCAAGCGTAAGCATATTCCCAGGATCGAGGAACTATGGATTGGATATACGAGTGTGACTATTTATGTCTCATGTCCAATCCGGATATGGAGACAAAGGGATAATGCAATATGACATATTGGGCACAAAGGTTTGTCGGAATCACTGACTATTTCTATTGGTTGGGTTGCATGGATGTGTTGCTAGACACCGCTCCATGTTAGTAATAGTTACTACCAACTATATAGAAACCTATGGGGTCACACGTCAAATAGAGTAGAGCTAGATTTGGGATTAATTAATATGGATTAATTAATGGAAGGATCATTGTGCAACACCTTGCAAACTTAGTAGGACTAATTTGCAAGGAAGGGAATAGTTCTAGTCCTACTAGAACAAGAAAACTCTTTTATGGAAACAACAAGGAGTTGTTGGAGTATATAAAGGAGGCTCTAGCTTCCTTCCCACATACATGAGTTATTAGTCATAACACACAAAGAGTGGGAGAGAGCAAAAGAGAGAGCAAGACAAGGTGCTAGGGCCGAAACCCTAGCCACCCGTCCGCCCCCCTACCCGACGGCAAGAGAGGGCCGCCCCTCCCTTGTGCTTTGGTGATTTGTTGCTTTGATCTTCATCCCTCTTCCTCCAAGGTTCAAGCTAGCACTTGATTGAAGGAAGAATCTAGATCTCACCTCTAGACGTGGATCAACCGTAGAGACGAGGACATCATTCTTCGTGTGATCTCACAAATCAAAAGGTACACATCTTCTATGTCCTTAATCATGTTATGATGTCTCTTCCTGTGATCCTTGGTGGGCTTTGAGTAGGATTAAATTTTGTTATTCCGCTGCGTTACCTACGTCAAAACCCAACAGTGGTATCAGAGCCACAGGTCGTAGAGCATAACATGATATTATGTGTTTACGATTTCAGTTTATACACCGTATTATTGTTTATTACGCGAAAACTGAAAAATTGGCATAGTAGATGCAATATTGAATTTGATTCAATCAAACAAGACCCAATTTAACATTGGATGTTAGAATTGGTGAGTTAATCACATAGAATGTGAATAATTGGGTTCTTGAAAAATTAGGGTTCATGGGCACATGATTGAAAAGGGGTTTTCAATTATGGAAATAAAATTATGGAAATAAATCCATATGGAAACAACCTTTCTTGGGCAACAAGGAAGGAGGAAGGGGACTAGGGCCGAAACCCTAGCCGCCCGCCCCTCCCTTGCGCGCCAAGCAAGGCCGCGGCCTCCTAGGCGTGCGGCGGTCCTAGGGTTCGGGCCACTTGTTGGCTTGGACCCTTTGGACCGTTGTGAAACCCTAGTTACCCAATTTCATTAAAAATTAAACAAGCGCGTTAAAATTGGTTTTAACTGTATTATGTGCTTTATTGCATGGTGGATGGATATGGCCTAGGATTGTGGATGTTTATTGTTTTGTGGTTTGGTTTACGGCCTGCGAGCTGATCAAATTAATGTAATAATTAATTAAGTTTTACGGCCTGCGAGTCGTTCTTTTTCTCCTCGACATGTGAGGCTTTTGTTATTTATTTATTCTAGATGTTAGGCTAGAATTAGAAATATTTTGATGATAGCCAAGAGCATGGAGAAGAAGACTGGAGAACCAAAGGAGCCAAAAGACATCCCTAGACGCGCAGCTATGGTGGAGCACATGGAGATGAGCTCGGCACTTTAGGGCAATTAGATATTATCATTGGCTTGATAATATCATTAGTCTAGAGGCCATATCCATGCCACGTTTTTTTTTTTTTTTTTTTTTTTTTGTGGATGTTTATTATTCATGCCTTGTTATTTATTTTGTGTGTATGGCGCTACAAGCAAAAACGATAACAAGATAATAATAAACAAGGTTGGTCTTTTATTGTGGATGGCCCAATCCAAATAAGTAGACCATGTTGATAAGATCAACCAAACATATTAAAAGAAATCCCTCAATTAAATATTGCGTTTTGCCTTCTCTTGCCAAAACACCCTTCATGATCATGGCCTATTAAAATTCGGGCTTGCCAAAGCAAGGCGATTTTAATTTTCATGATGTGTCGCGGACGACGCAAGCTAGTAATGCGTGTATGTTGAAAGCAAGAGGTTGGACGCAACTAGGCAAGAGTCAATTGGATTGATGAGCTTAGAGGCATGACAATTAGGAGTTATCCAATTGGATAAAGAATAAAAGGAATTTATTCACCTAATTGGACCAAGAGTTGCATGGGATGCAATTGGAATGGTTCCTACCTAAATAACCAATTCTTGGGTGACTTGCCAAAGCAAGCTCAAGAAGAAGTGAAAAGGGGATCTTGGACCCACTAGAAAGTATAAAGATATTTTCCGCTTTAATAGTGAGGGCTATTAATCCGAGAAAAATAGTGGGAGCTATATTTAATGATCTAGCCATTGTTAAATATAGTTAAATTGTTCAAAATACTAAATTGCATATTTCTCGTTTTGTAGAATTCCAAATGGCAAACAACAACGCATCGAGTTCATCCCTACGATCTGTCCTTGAGAAGGATAAATTGTCTGGAACAAATTTCCTTGACTGGTACAGAAACTTGAGGATTGTCCTCAAGCAAGAAAAGAAGCTGTACGTCTTGGACACTCCAATTCCAGACCCACCACAAGATGAGTCTCTATTAGCGGAAGTAAGGGCACGTCAGAAACATATTGATGATTCTAATGACGTGACTTGCCTCATGCTTTGTACCATGACTGGTGAGCTTCAGAAGCAACACGAGAACATGGAAGCCTATGATATGATCAGACACTTGAAACAATTGTTTCAGGAACAGGCAAGGCATGAGCGCTATGAAGTGTCTAAAGCGTTGTTCAAAAGCAGTCTTGCAGAGGGGAATCCAGTAGGCCCTCATGTACTCCGAATGATCGGGTACATAGAGAACCTTGAGAGACTGGGGTTCCCACTCGGCCAGGACTTGGCGACTGATCTCGTCTTGCAATCGTTTCCTGACAGTTATAATCAGTTCATTATGAACTATAATATGAATGAGATCAACAAGTCTTTGCCAGACCTATTGAACATGCTAAAGACAGCTGAGCAAAGCATCAATAAAGGCAAGGGCAAGGCCATAATGATGGTGCACAAGAAGAAGAGCAAGTCAGTTGCATCTACTTGAAAGGGAAAACGCAAGAAAGTTGCGAAATCCAAAGAAGCCCTAAAGCCTAGTGGAGGCGTGGCTAAAGGTGAGTGTCACTACTGCAGCCAGCCGGGTCACTGGAGGAGGAATTGCCCTAAATATCTGGAGGATAAAAAGCTTGGAATAGTGATTCCACCACCACCAGGTATTTATGTTATAGACATCAATCTCTCTATTTCATCATCCTGGGTATTAGATACCGGATGTGGTTCTCACATTTGTCGTAATGTGCAGGATTTGAAAAGAAGTAGAAGATTGCGAAAAGGGGAGATAGACTTGCGCGTCGGGAATGGAGCAAAGGTTGCTGCATTGGCTGTAGGCGTTTATGAGCTATCTTTGCCTTCTGGACTTATTTTAGAATTAGACAATTGCTTTTATGTGCCTGCTATGAGCAGAAACATTATTTCCGCTTCTTGTTTGGACGAGAAAGGTTTGTCTATTTCAATAAAGGACAAGTGTTGCTCCATTTATTTTGATAGTATGCACTATTGTAGTGCGCATTTGTCTAATGGATTGTATATCCTTGATCTAAATAATCCAATCTATAACATAAATACTAAAAGGATTAAAACTAATGATTTAAATCCTACATATCTATGGCACTGTCGTTTAGGCCATATAAATGAGAAACGCATATCTAGACTCCATAAGGATGGACTTCTAGACTCATTTGATTTGGAATCATATGAGACATGTGAATCTTGTTTATTAGGAAAAATGACAAAGTCCCCTTTCAATAAGAAAGGCGAGCGGACTAGTGAGTTATTGGCACTCATACATACTGATGTATACGGGCCATTCCCCACGCCTGCCAGAGGTGGTTATACCTACTTCATCACATTTACTGATGATTTCAGTAGATATGGATTTGTATACCTTATGAAGGCCAAATCCGAATCCTTTGAATTGTTCAAAGAATTCAAGAGTGAAGTAGAGAAGCAACTTGTCAAAAGTATTAAAGCTCTACGATCGGATTGTGGAGGAGAATACTTAAGCCAAGAGTTTGATGAGTATCTTAGAGAGTGTGGGATAGTATCCCAGCTCACTCCACCCGGGACACCACAATGGAATGGTGTTTCTGAGAGGAGGAATCGCACTCTATTAGATATGGTGCGATCTATGATGTCTCAAACAGATCTTCCGATATCCTTTTGGGGACATGCTCTAATGACGGCAGCTTTTACCATTAACCGTGTTCCATCCAAATCAGTCATGAAGACGCCATATGAGATATGGACTGGGAAGCGTCCCATAGTGTCGTTTATGAAGATTTGGGGCTGCGACGTTTATGTAAAGCGTTTACAAACAGACAAGCTCGGGCCTAAGGCGGATAAGTGTAAGTTTGTGGGATATCCTAAGGAAACTAAATGATATTACTTCTATAACCCTACCGAAAACAAAGTGTTTGTTGCTCGGACCGGCGTGTTTCTAGAAAGAGAACTAGTCTCTAAAGAAGCAAGTGGGAGGGTTGTAGAACTTGAAGAAATTCATGAACCACAAACCACTGAACCGATAATGGAACATGAACAGGAACCACAAGAAGTTGTGGAAGAACATGTTCAAGTAACACAAGAACTCCGTAGATCATGAAGAGTGCGTCATGAGCCAGAGAGGTATGGACTTCTCGTGACTGAGCCCGATGACGTACCACTCATGGATGATGAGCCTGCAAACTATGGAGAAGCCATGAGTGGCCCAGACTCTAAGAAGTGGCTAGAAGCCATGAGATCCGAAATGGATTCCATGTATACCAACAAAGTATGGACTTTGGTGGAACCACCCGAAGGGGCTCGACCCATAGGGTGCAAGTGGGTCTTCAAGAAGAAGACCGACATGGATGGCAAGGTAGTTGCCTATAAGGGCCGATTGGTGGCCAAAGGTTATAGACAGATTCATGGTATTGACTATGATGAGACCTTTTCACCAGTCGCCATGACTAAATCCATTCGAATCTTACTTGCTATTGCAGCATACTACGACTATGAGATTTGGCAAATGGATGTCAAAACAGCGTTTCTTTATGGGAACCTCCTTGAGGATGTGCACATGACACAACCAGAGGGTTTTGAGGATCCAGAGAATGCCAATAAAGTCTGTAAACTGCAAAGGTCCGTTTATGGATTAAAGCAAGCTTCTAGGAGCTGGAATCGACGTTTTGATGACGCAGTCAAAGAGTTTGGCTTCATCAAGAACGAAGATGAGCCTTGTGTTTACAAGAAGGTTAGTGGGAGCTCTATAGTATTTCTGGTCTTGTATGTGGATGACATACTAATCATTGGCAATGATATTCCTATTCTGCAATCTGTTAAAGATTGGCTAGGAAAGTGCTTTGCGATGAAGGACTTAGGAGATGCAGCCTATATACTTGGTATAAAGATCTATAGAGATAGATCTAAAAGGTTGCTTGGCCTAAGTCAGAGTACATATATTGACAAGGTGTTGAAGAGGTTCAACATGCAAGATTCCAAGAAGGGATTCTTGCCCATGTCACATGGAGTCACTCTTTCAAAGAATGACTGTCCCTCCAACGAGATGGAGAAGGACCGCATGAGCAGGATACCCTATGCTTCGGCCATAGGATCCATCATGTACGCCATGCTATGTACTAGACCAGACGTATCATACGCGTTGAGTATGGTGAGCAGATATCAGTCCAATCCGGGTGAGAGTCACTGGATTGCTGTCAAGAACATCCTAAAGTACTTGAGAAGAACTAAGGATGTATTCTTGATATTTGGAGGAATGGAAGAGCTAAGTGTAAAGGGTTACACTGACGCAAGCTTCCAAACCGACAAGGATGATTACAGATCGCAGTCTGGATACGTGTTTTGCCTGAGTGGAGGAGCTGTGAGCTGGAAGAGTTCCAAGCAAGGCACAGTTGCTGATTCTACAACAGAAGCTGAGTACATTGCTGCTGCGGAAGCAGCAAAAGAGGCAGTATGGATAAAGAAGTTTATCACTGAGCTCGGTGTGGTCCCTAGCATAGTGGATCCCGTAGAGTTGTACTGTGACAACTCTGGGGCAATCGCACAGGCGAAGGAACCAAGATCGCACCAAAAGTCAAAGCATGTACTTAGGAGATTCCATCTTATTCGTGATATGATCGATCGAGGAGATGTGAAGATATGCAAGATTCCGACAGATGACAACGTGTCAGATCCGCTTACGAAACCTCTTGCGCAGCGAAAGCATGAAGGGCACGCCAGATCTATAGGCATACGAGATGCGCCAGATTGGCTCTAGTGCAAGTGGGAGACTGTTGGAATAGATGCCCTAGAGGCAATCGTAGATTTAGTATGAACAATGTTTTGGCTAGAATATTCATTTATTATTTATGGCGATATTTAATATAATGAAGTCCTTAGATAAATTGTGTTATTTATCTTAAATGTCCCTAGTCCATTATATTGATTAATAGGGCAATCAAATATAGACTAGTATATGGGTAGATTGATATGGAGATATCAAGTCTAACATATGGGTATGCATTAGGAGTAATGGCATATTGGGCTGACCCACGACGAAAAGGATACATTATATTATGTAAAGTCACAATCGCTTTTCGTAGTGCTAATATTATTGAAATCCTTGGACTTGAAGTCACTAGATACTCTAGTTGTGAAATATTGCGCTTTGATGTTATCAAACGTTACACCGTAACTGGGTAATCATAAAGGTGGCTATCGGGCGTGATAGGAAGCAAGCTTAGAGATCGTAGTGATGTATATAGGATTTGTCCCTCCCACATAATGGGGGTAAATATCCACGGCCACTCGAGGGATGAGGCTTATTGAATGTCTGGCCAGACTCAGATAAATTAATATGGAGATATTGATGTTATCTGCAAGCGTAAGCATATTCCCAGGATCGAGGAACTATGGATTGGATATACGAGTGTGACTATTTATGTCTCGTGTCCAATCCGGATATGGAGACAAAGGGATAATGCAATATGACATATTGGGCACAAAGGTTTGTCGGAATCACTGACTATTTCTATTGGTTGGGTTGCATGGATGTGTTGCTAGACACCGCTCCATGTTAGTAATAGTTACTACCAACTATATAGAAACCTATGGGGTCACACGTCAAATAGAGTAGAGCTAGATTTGGGATTAATTAATATGGATTAATTAATGGAAGGATCATTGTGCAACACCTTGCAAACTTAGTAGGACTAATTTGCAAGGAAGGGAATAGTTCTAGTCCTACTAGAACAAGAAAACTCTTTTATGGAAACAACAAGGAGTTGTTGGAGTATATAAAGGAGGCTCTAGCTGTTGGGTTTTGACGTAGGTAACGCAGCGGAATAATAAAATTAATCCTACTCAAAGCCCACCAAGGATCACAGGAAGAGACATCATAACATGATTAAGGACATAGAAGATGTGTACCTTTTGATTTGTGAGATCACACAAAGAATGATGTCCTCGTCTCTACGGTTGATCCACGTCTAGAGGTGAGATCTAGATTCTTCCTTCAATCAAGTGCTAGCTTGAACCTTGGAGGAAGAGGGATGAAGATCAAAGCAACCAAGCAACAAGGCAACGAAGGAGGGGCGGCCTCCCTTCTTGCCGTCGGGTAAGGGGGCGGACGGGGCTAGGGTTTCGGCCCTAGCTCTTGTCTTGCTCTCTCTTTTTGCTCTCTCCCACTCTTTGTGTGTTATGATTAATAACTCATATATTGTGGGAAGGAAGCTAGAGCCTCCTTTATATACTCCAACAACTCTTTGTTGTTTCCATAAAAGAGTTTTCTTGTTCTAGTAGGACTAGAACTATTCCCTTCCTTGCAAATTAGTCCTACTAAGTTTGCAAGGTGTTGCACAATGATCCTTCTATTAATTAATCCATATTAATTAATCCCAAATCTAGCTCTACTCTATTTGACGTGTGACCCCATAGGTTTCTATATAGTTGGTAGTAACTATTACTAACATGGAGCGGTGTCTAGCAACACATCCATGCAACCCAACCAATAGAAATAGTCAGTGATCCCGACAAACCTTTGTGCCCAATATGTCATATTGCATTATCCCTTTGTCTCCATATCCGGATTGGACACGAGACATAAATAGTCACACTCGTATATCCAATCCATAGTTCCTCGATCCTGGGAATACGCTTATACTTGCAGATAACATTAATATCTCCATATTAATTTATCTGAGTCTGGCCAGACATTCAATAAGCCTCATCCCTCGAGTGGCCGTGGATATTTACTCCCATTATGTGGGAGGGACAAATCCTATCTACATCACTACGATCTCTAAGCTTGCTTCCTATCACGCCCGATAGCCACCTTTATGATTACCCAGTTACGGTGTAACGTTTGATAACATCAAAGCGCAATATTTCACAACTAGAGTATCTAGTGACTTCAAGTCTAAGGATTGCAATAATATTAGCACTACGAAAAGCGATTGTGACTTCACATAATCTAATGTATCCTTTTCGTCGTGGGTCAATCCAGTATGCCATTACTCCTAATGCATACCCATGTGTTAGACTTGATATCTCCATATCAATCTACCCACATACTAGTCTATATTTGATTGTCCTGTTAATCAATATAATTGACTAGGGATATTTAAGATAAATAACACAATTTATCTAAGGACTTCATTATATTAAATATCGCCATAAATAATAAATGAATATTCTAGCCAAAACATTGTTCATACTAAATCTACGATTGCCTCTAGGGCATCTATTCCAACAGTCTCCCACTTGCACTAGAGCCAATCTGGCGCATCTCGTATGCCTATAGATCTGGCGTGCCCTTCATGCTTTCGCTGCGCAAGAGGTTTCGTGAGCGGATCTGACACGTTGTCATCTGTCGGAATCTTGCATATCTTCACATCTCCTCGATCGATCATATCACGAATAAGATGGAATCTCCTAAGTACATGCTTTGACTTTTGGTGCGATCTTGGTTCCTTCGCCTGTGCGATTGCCCCAGAGTTGTCACAGTACAACTCTACGGGATCCACTATGCTAGGGACCACACCGAGCTCAGTGATAAACTTCTTTATCCATACTGCCTCTTTTGCCGCTTCCGCAGCAGCAATGTACTCAGCTTCTGTTGTAGAATCAGCAACTGTGCCTTGCTTGGAACTCTTCCAGCTCACAGCTCCTCCATTCAGGCAGAACACGTATCCAGACTGCGATCTGTAATCATCCTTGTCGGTTTGGAAGCTTGCATCAGTGTAACCCTTTACACTTAGCTCTTCCATTCCTCCAAATATCAAGAATACATCCTTAGTTCTTCTTAAGTACTTTAGGATGTTCTTGACGGCAATCCAGTGACTCTCACCCGGATTGGACTGATATCTGCTCACCATACTCAACGCGTATGATACGTCTGGTCTAGTACATAGCATGGCGTACATGATGGATCCTATGGCCGAAGCATAGGGTATCCTGCTCATGCGGTCCTTCTCCATCTCGTTGGAGGGACAGTCATTCTTGGACAGAGTGACTCCATGTGACATGGGCAAGAATCCCTTCTTGGAATCTTGCATGTTGAACCTCTTCAACACCTTGTCAATATATGTACTCTGACTTAGGCCAAGCAACCTTTTAGATCTATCTCTATAGATCTTTATACCAAGTATATAGGCTGCATCTCCTAAGTCTTTCATCGCAAAGCACTTTCCTAGCCAATCTTTAACAGATTGCAGAGTAGGAATATCATTGCCAATGATTAGTATGTCATCCACATACAAGACCAGAAACACTATAGAGCTCCCACTAACCTTCTTGTAAACACAAGGCTCATCTTCGTTCTTGATGAAGCCAAACTCTTTGACCGCGTCATCAAAACGTCGATTCCAGCTCCTAGAAGCTTGCTTTAATCCATAAATGGACCTTTGCAGCTTACAGACTTTGTTGGCATTCTTCGGATCCTCAAAACCCTCTGGTTGTGTCATGTACACATCCTCTAGGAGGTTCCCATAAAGGAACGCTGTTTTGACATCCATTTGCCAAATCTCATAGTCGTAGTATGCTGCAATAGCAAGTAAGATTCGAATGGATTTGGTCATGGCGACTGGTGAAAAGGTCTCATCATAGTCAATACCATGAATCTGTCTATACCCTTTGGCCACCAATCGCCCCTTATAGGCAACCACCTTGCCATCCATGTCGGTCTTCTTCTTGAAGACCCACTTGCACCCTATGGGTCGAGCCCCTTCGGGTGGTTCCACCAAAGTCCATACTTTGTTGGTATACATGGAATCCATTTCGGATCTCATGGCTTCTAGCCACTTCTTAGAGTCTGGGCCACTCATGGCTTCTCCATAGTTTGCAGGCTCATCATCCATGAGTGGTACGTCATCGGGCTCAGTCACGAGAAGTCCATACCTCTCTGGCTCATGACGCACTCTTCCTGATCTACGGAGTTCCTGTGTTACCTGAACAGGTTCTTCCACAACTTCTTGTGGTTCCTGTTCATGTTCCATTATTGGTTCAGTGGTTTGTGGTTCATGAATTTCTTCAAGTTCCACAACCCTCCCACTTGCTTCTTTAGAGACCAGCTCTCTTTCTAGAAACACGCCGGTCCGAGCAACAAACACTTTGTTTTCGGTAGGGTTATAGAAATAATATCCTTTAGTTTCCTTAGGATATCCCACAAACTTACACTTATCCGCTTTAGGCCCGAGTTTGTCTGTCTGTAAACGCTTTACATAGACGTCGCAGCCCCAAATCTTCATAAAAGACACTATGGGACGCCTCCCAGTCCATATCTCATGGCGTCTTCATAACTGATTTGGATGGAACACGGTTAATGGTAAAAGCTGCCGTCATTAGAGCATGTCCCCAAAAGGATATCGGAAGATCTGTTTGAGACATCATAGATCGCACCATATCTAATAGAGTGCGATTCCTCCTCTCAGATACACCATTCCATTGTGGTGTTCCGGGTGGAGTGAGCTGGGATACTATCCCACACTCCCTAAGATACTCATCAAACTCTTGGCTTAAGTATTCTCCTCCACGATCCGATCGTAGGGCTTTAATACTCTTGCCAAGTTGCTTTTCTACTTCACTCTTGAATTCTTTGAACAATTCAAAGGATTCGGATTTGGCCTTCATAAGGTATACAAATCCATATCTACTGAAATCATCAGTAAATGTGATGAAGTAGGTATAACCACCTCTGGCAGGCGTGGGGAATGGTCCGCATACATCATTATGTATGAGTGCCAATAACTCACTAGTCCGCTCGCCTTTCTTATTGAAAGGGGACTTTGTCATTTTTCCTAATAAACAAGACTCACATGTCTCATATGATTCCAAATCAAATGAGTCTAGAATTCCATCCTTATGGAGTCTAGATATGCGTTTCTCATTTATATGGCCTAAACGACAGTGCCATAGATATGTAGGATTTAAATCATTAGTTTTAATCCTTTTAGTATTTATGTTATAGATTGGATTATTTAGATCAAGGATATACAATCCATTAGACAAATGCGCACTACAATAGTGCATACTATCAAAATAAATGGAGCAACACTTGTCCTTTATTGAAATAGAAAAACCTTTCTCGTCCAAACAAGAAACGGAAATAATGTTTCTGCTCATAGCAGGCACATAAAAGCAATTGTCTAATTCTAAAATAAGTCCAGAAGGCAAAGATAGCTCATAAACGCCTATAGCTAATGCAGCAACCCTTGCTCCATTCCCGACGCGCAAGTCTATCTCCCCTTTTCGCAATCTTCTACTTCTTTTCAAATCCTGCACATTACGACAAATGTGAGAACCACATCCGGTATCCAATACCCAGGATGATGAAATAGAGAGATTGATGTCTATAACATAAATACCTGGTGGTGGTGGAATCACTATTCCAAGCTTCTTATCCTCCAGATATTTAGGGCAATTCCTCCTCCAGTGACCCGGCTGGCTGCAGTAGTGACATTCACCTTTAGCCACACCTCCACTAGGCTTTAGGGCCTCCTTGGATTTCGCAACTTTCTTGCGTTTTCCCTTTGAAGTAGATGCAACTGTCTTGCTCTTCTTCTTGTGTACCATCATTATGGCCTTGCCCTTGCCTTTATTGATGCTTTGCTCAGCTGTCTTTAGCATGTTCAATAGGTCTGGCAAAGACTTGTTGATCTCATTCATATTATAGTTCATGATGAACTGATTATAACTGTCAGGCAACGATTGCAAGACGAGATCAGTCGCCAAGTCCTGGCCGAGTGGGAACCCCAGTCTCTCAAGGTTCTCTATGTACCCGATCATTCGGAGTACATGAGGGCCTACTGGATTCCCCTCTGCAAGACTACTTTTGAACAATGCTTTAGACACTTCATAGCGCTCATGCCTTGTCTGTTCCTGAAACAATTGTTTCAAGTGTATGATCATATCATAGGCTTCCATGTTCTCGTGTTGCTTCTGAAGCTCACCAGTCATGGTACAAAGCATGAGGCAAGTCACGTCATTAGAATCATCAATATGTTTCTGGCGTGCCCTTACTTCCGCTAATAGAGACTCATCTTGTGGTGGGTCTGGAATTGGAGTGTCCAAGACGTACAGCTTCTTTTCTTGCTTGAGGACAATCCTCAAGTTTCTGTACCAGTCAAGGAAATTCGTTCCAGACAATTTATCCTTCTCAAGGACAGATCGTAGGGATGAACTCGATGCGTTGTTGTTTGCCATTTGGAATTCTACAAAACGAGAAATATGCAATTTTAGTATTTTGAACAATTTGACTATATTTAACAATGGCTAGATCATCAAATATAGCTCCCACTATTTTTCTCGGTTTAATAGCCCTCACCATTAAAGCGGAAAATATCTTTATACTTTCTAGTGGGTCCAAGATCTTTATTTCACTTCTTCTTGAGCTTGCTTTGGCAAGTCACCCAAGAATTGGTTATTTAGGTAGGAACCATTCCAATTGCATCCCATGCAACTCTTGGTCCAATTAGGTGAATAAATTCCTTTTATTCTTTATCCAATTGGATAACTCCTAATTGTCATGCCTCTAAGCTCATCAATCCAATTGATTCTTGCCTAGTTGCGTCCAACCTCTTGTTTTCAACATACACGCATTACTAGCTTGCGTCGTCCGCAACACATCATGAAAAAATTAAAATCGCCTTGCTTTGGCAAGCCCGAATTTTAATAGTCCACGATCATGAAGGGTGTTTTGGCAAGAGAAGGCAAAACGCAATATTTAATTGAGGGATTTCTTTTAATTTGTTTGGTTGATCTTTATCAACATGGTCTATTTATTTGGATTGGGCTATCCACAATAAAAGACCAACCTTGTTTATTATTATCTTGTTATCGTTTTGCTTGTAGCGCCATACACACAAAATAAACAACAAGGCATGAATAATAAACATCCACACAAAAAAAAACGTGGCATGGATATGGCCTCTAGACTAATGATATTATCAAGCCAATGATAATATCTAATTGCCCTAAAGTGCCGAGCTCATCTCCATGTGCTCCACCATAGCTGCGCGCCTAGGGATGTCTTTTGGCTCCTTTGGTTCTCCGGTCTTCTTCTCCATGCTCTTGGCTATCATCTAAAAATTTCTAATTCTAGCCTAACATCTAGAATAAATAAATAATAAAAGCCTCACATGTCGAGGAGAAAAAGAACGACTCGCAGGCCGTAAAACTTAATTAATTATTACATTAATTTGATCAGCTCGCAGGCCGTAAACCAAACCACAAAACAATAAACATCCACAATCCTAGGCCATATCCATCCACCATGCAATAAAGCACATAATATAGTTAAAACCAATTTTTTTTAACGCGCTTGTTTAATTTTAATAAAATTGGGTAACTAGGGTTTCACAACGGTCCAAAGGGTCCAAGCCAACAAGTGGCCCGAACCCTAGGACCGCCGCACGCCTAAGGGGGCCGCGGCCTTGCTTGGCGCCCAAGGGAGGGGCGGGCGGCTAGGGTTTCGGCCCTAGTCCCCTTCCTCCTTCCTTGTTGCCCAAGCAAGGTTGTTTCCTTATGGATTTAATTCCATAATTTTGTTTCCATAATTGAAAACCCTTTTCCAATCATGTGCCCATGAACCCTAATTTTTCAAGAACCCAATTATTCACATCCTATGTGATTAAACTCACCAATTCTAACATCCAATGTTAAATTGGGTCTTGTTTGATTGAATCAAATTCAATATTGCATCTACTATGCCAATTTTTTCAGTTTTCGCGTAATAAACAATAATACGGTGTATGAACTGAAATTGTAAACACATAATATCATGTTATGCTCTACGACCTGTGGCTCTGATACCACTGTTGGGTTTTGACGTAGGTAACGCAGCGGAATAATAAAATTAATCCTACTCAAAGCCCACCAAGGATCACAGGAAGAGACATCATAACATGATTAAGGACATAGAAGATGTGTACCTTTTGATTTGTGAGATCACACGAAGAATGATGTCCTCGTCTCTACGGTTGATCCACGTCTAGAGGTGAGATCTAGATTCTTCCTTCAATCAAGTGCTAGCTTGAACCTTGGAGGAAGAGGGATGAAGATCAAAGCAACCAAGCAACAAGGCAACGAAGGAGGGGCGGCCTCCCTTCTTGCCGTCGGGTAAGGGGGCGGACGGGGCTAGGGTTTCGGCCCTAGCTCTTGTCTTGCTCTCTCTTTTTGCTCTCTCCCACTCTTTGTGTGTTATGATTAATAACTCATATATTGTGGGAAGGAAGCTAGAGCCTCCTTTATATACTCCAACAACTCTTTGTTGTTTCCATAAAAGAGTTTTCTTGTTCTAGTAGGACTAGAACTATTCCCTTCCTTGCAAATTAGTCCTACTAAGTTTGCAAGGTGTTGCACAATGATCCTTCTATTAATTAATCCATATTAATTAATCCCAAATCTAGCTCTACTCTATTTGACGTGTGACCCCATAGGTTTCTATATAGTTGGTAGTAACTATTACTAACATGGAGCGGTGTCTAGCAACACATCCATGCAACCCAACCAATAGAAATAGTCAGTGATCCCGACAAACCTTTGTGCCCAATATGTCATATTGCATTATCCCTTTGTCTCCATATCCGGATTGGACACGAGACATAAATAGTCACACTCGTATATCCAATCCATAGTTCCTCGATCCTGGGAATACGCTTATACTTGCAGATAACATTAATATCTCCATATTAATTTATCTGAGTCTGGCCAGACATTCAATAAGCCTCATCCCTCGAGTGGCCGTGGATATTTACTCCCATTATGTGGGAGGGACAAATCCTATCTACATCACTACGATCTCTAAGCTTGCTTCCTATCACGCCCGATAGCCACCTTTATGATTACCCAGTTACGGTGTAACGTTTGATAACATCAAAGCGCAATATTTCACAACTAGAGTATCTAGTGACTTCAAGTCTAAGGATTGCAATAATATTAGCACTACGAAAAGCGATTGTGACTTCACATAATCTATTGTATCCTTTTCGTCGTGGGTCAATCCAGTATGCCATTACTCCTAATGCATACCCATGTGTTAGACTTGATATCTCCATATCAATCTACCCACATACTAGTCTATATTTGATTGTCCTGTTAATCAATATAATTGACTAGGGATATTTAAGATAAATAACACAATTTATCTAAGGACTTCATTATATTAAATATCGCCATAAATAATAAATGAATATTCTAGCCAAAACATTGTTCATACTAAATCTACGATTGCCTCTAGGGCATCTATTCCAACACTAGCTTCCTTCCCACATACATGAGTTATTAGTCATAACACACAAAGAGTGGGAAAGAGCAAAAGAGAGAGCAAGACAAGGTGCTAGGGCCGAAACCCTAGCCACCCGTCCGCCCCCCTACCCGACGGCAAGAGAGGGCCGCCCCTCCCTTGTGCTTTGGTGATTTGTTGCTTTGATCTTCATCCCTCTTCCTCCAAGGTTCAAGCTAGCACTTGATTGAAGGAAGAATCTAGATCTCACCTCTAGACGTGGATCAACCGTAGAGACGAGGACATCATTCTTCGTGTGATCTCACAAATCAAAAGGTACACATCTTCTATGTCCTTAATCATGTTATGATGTCTCTTCCTGTGATCCTTGGTGGGCTTTGAGTAGGATTAAATTTTGTTATTCCGCTGCGTTACCTACGTCAAAACCCAACATCTAGCCTCCTCCTTGTCTCCCTCAACCACACACCATCTCAATCCTCACCCACAACGAGAGGGAGGACAGAGAGGCGAAGCAGATCGGCTTTTGGCAGGCGTTGGTGGTTGGCGACGTGCGTGACGGCGGTGTTGTGGTCGTTGGAATCAGTTAGATCTGGGACTTTGGGGCGGGGTTGTGGTTGTCGGAATCATATCGATCTAGCAGCAGTGTGCCACGTCCGTCGTTTGTTTGGGCGGCGACAGCGACGGCGACGAGCCTTCACCAGTTCCTGTGGAGATTCCAGATCTTGTCATTCTCTTCTTCTTCTTTTTCTGTGGGATGGAAGCGAAGGCGACCTTTATGTTGGTCGATTGTGGCCTCTCTGCTTAGGTGGTTCCTCAATTCATTTAATTGATATATGGCGGTGGTGTAGTTTTGATGATGTTGCAACTGTTGGTAATGGAAGAACAAACAATTGTTTTTTTTTTCAATCAGCTTCTCCCTTCGCACAATTCATTTGGGTTATCCCTAAATCAAAGCATTTGATTCTGATGAATTGATTTTTTCTTGGCTAGGTGGAGATTTTCTTGACTTGATTTGTTCTTGATTTGATTTTCTAGGTTGGGTATGTACTGGGTAATTCATGAAAATCAATACACTTTCTGTAATGCAATGTTGATTGAAGCTCAATTGATTTCCTAGGTTGTTGTTGTTGTTGTTGTGGAGGAGGAGAATGGTGGTGAAGAACACCAAGAACAATGTAGTATGGTTACTTATGTAAATTCACCCTATCAAGGGTAGAATGGTCCCAAAAATATTTAATTTAATAGAAGGGTGCTATTTGTCTAACGTCCATCCATAGACAGGGAGTTTTTTGTCCACCTCAAGGGTGGTTTTTGTATATCCCCGAACACGAGGTTTTTTTTTTGTATAGACCCCATATTTAAGGGGTGGTTTTTGTCTTTTACCCTTGTTTATATTGATTATAACATGTCACGTCATTTGCTATGCTACCAAACAAGTAAAAGCCTTTATTCTCGAGTTTTTCAATGTGTGTTTACTTCCCTGTTCTTTCTTTCTAATTTTTATTTTGGAACGTGCCTGCTCTTTCTTCCAATTTTTTTATTGTATAATCTTAATAACCTAAAATGACAACATTATCCTCACAAATAATACCCACTTTTTGAGACCCTATGTAATTTTCATAGTCTGCTGAGGGTAATTTACACAAAGATCACTATTTCTTATTCCCAGTGCTAAGCCGCCATGGGAAGAAAGAGCGGGGACGGACTGATATTTAGAAAGAATGATTGAGAATTTTAAGATGAAACAGGGAGACTGCATTTTAATAGTTGAATAACTGTTAAATTCCCATAATTGTAAAGTTATTTAAAATGTTACATATGGAGATTGATCCGGGTCTTGACTCTACAAAACTAAGTTAGAGTTTGAACTAATTATCATTATCATAACCATTAGTATTTTAAGCTTACTTTTCAAGCTGTCACATTCATTAATCAGCAGTGATATCTCGTGAATCATGATAGCTTTCATTTTATTCCAACATATCAATAAAAACTCCTCCCTGACATTATATAATAAATTTAGCTCCTCGTTGACTTCAGAATATAAGATCCTCTCATTTCTGTTAATTTTTATGGTTCGCGGCATGTATTTATTCTAATTACACGACCTCAAGACTTCTATTATCGTAACATCCGAATCACTAAACTTGTACTTTCTCCAATCCCATTATTACCTTTCATTTGACTATATTTCCTTACCCTTTGTCCATATTGCTCTTTTTTTTAGACTTACTTGTTTGTCTTTTGTCGGATTCGAATCCAGGACCTCATGCAAGGAATTTTAAACGCTCTACCAGTTGAGCTAGCACTCATTTGCATCTTCTCTTTTTATTTTTATTTTTTATTTTTTTAAAAGGAGCTATTTGGAAATAATTTAGTTAACTCATAAAAATACTAATATACGTGTATAAATTAATGTTTGAAAATATATTTATTATTATACTATTAATATATATATCGGACCACGCCCCAACCCCTAAACCAGTGAAGTTTAGGCCCGGGACCGCTCCGGGTTACATTTACTACTCACTGCCCCGCCCCGACCCACCCCCTCCAACCCAGTCTGCCAACCTGCTCTGGCCCCCTCCAAACCAGTACCGGCCCGGCCCGGCCCGGCACAAGAGCTCAAACTTCAAACTGTTGAAACTTCATCGCCAACAAGTAGCAGAAAAAGTCTAACTGAACTCAATGCTAGGGTTGAAATTTATATGAGTAGAGCTATCAAAGTACTCCTAATCACCAAACTACCAGCTGACATTAGTTATCTGGATAGGGTTCAAATGTAGTTGCCTTTATTAATTCTTTGAAGACTTTTGATGGATACATTGAAAAGGAAATAAAGAAAGAATAAAAAGAAAAAGATATAAATTCAAAGTTGAAGGCCATACAATCTAAATTAATCTGAAGTTATTTGTAATCGCTCAAGCTTGTAATTAAGTCATAGAAAGGGATCGTTGTGCTTAATTTAAAATCAATTTTAAAAGTCACCTTTTGTCGAGCTCGTCATTAAGTCTTAGAAAGGGATCGGTCTTAGAAAGGGATCGTTGTGCTTAATTAAAATCAACTTTGAAAGTTTACCTTTTCTCCTTGAATAATATTACGGGATATTTTGTTTTGAGTTGTAGCCGCTATTCACCTTGTGTTGTTGAGCGGTAAGATATAATTTTGTTTGAGGTGTAGACGGTTACTACTTTTCCCTTCTACACGTGTAAAAAGATTAGACTACCATCTTCAAAATGAAACTAGTCGCGGGAAGAGGCAGGGTATGGGCAAGGCAGGGCCGTCTCTAGCGTTTTGGGGGCTCGAGGCAAGTATTCAATTTGAGACCCTCCAGAAACTTTTCACATATTTTATAATTGTATATTTTATTTTTACAAGAAAAATATTTTTCTTGCTTTTATAGATGTAAATGTACTAATTTAATTATCATATTCAAACTAGATTCAAACTATTTATGATAAATATAACATAAATCATATGTACAACTAGTAAAATACCCCTAGTATTTAAAGAATTTGGGGCTCTAAATTTTTGGGGGCCCTAGGCGGTTGCCTCAACGGCCTAATGGTAGAGACGGCCCTGGGGCAAGGGATGAACCGGACCATCTCCAACCCTTCACGGGGAGGGGGAGGGTTGGGACTTGGGGGTTGGGAGTGGGACCTTTTAAGCATGGGTGGGAGTGGTTAGGGGGGCCTTCCCATGAACAACCCCTCCATGCGAGGCTAGCTAATTCAATTTTTCGGTATGTTTTTTTTTAAATGCAAATTTTCAGTATGTTAATTGTACTCAACAATATTTTATGATTGTAATTTATATTTTTAATTATGATTAATACATTTTGTTATTTATATATGAAAAATAAATATTATTTTCCCAATAAAATATTTAAAGACTTATTTTCTCGTATTTGTACATTACTTTGATGAATAAAAGTGATTATTGTTATTATTATTACTACTATTATTATTATTATTTGAATTATATATATTTGTATTATTTTTATTTATTTTTTGTTTGTTTTAATAGCTTTTATTTTCAGTCATTAAATATATTTTAAAATTAAATTTTAATGAGTGGGGGGAGGGAAGGATTAATGATGATTATTACTCTTATTCTTCTCTTTCTCCTCATTTTTATTTTTACAACTACTCACTGTGTCACTTTGCCCCGGTGATTTGAATAAAAATATAATCTAATCTTTTGATAATTTTTTTATGTTGTTGTAGAGTAAAAGTTTCTCTAAGACACGGTAAAAAAATTATCAAAAAAACGCGTCGTTTTACTAACCAAATCACCCGATCCAAGTGACCCAGATACGAGTCAGTAAAGTCAAATGGTGAGAAAGAATAGAATCAGGGTGGTAGTAGTTTGGGAGAGGGAGAGATGGGTTGGAGAGGCTCTTACGCTTTGAATGACCAGCAAAACTCGCAACCACTACTATTATGATCGCAGTTGGTAGAATATATATTTTTGCAACGTTGTAAATTACACAAACCTTTTTTTTTAGCTGAGACTGTTTTCCTTAACTACACACTCATAGTTGAAAATGATTGGATCATTAAGCTACCCAACCAACTTTTAATCAATTATTTTTGGTTATATTGATGTGATTTAGATAGAGATGTTTGGTTAACCTCAATTCAAAATTAACCTAAATCTCAACATAAAATTTGTAAGACCCATATTCCATTCTTTTTTTACTCACATAAAAGTCAAAAATCTTAGAACCTCATATCCAAACACAACACATGTTATGTTTTCTAAACCATAAAACCTTGTAATCTAAATAGGGTTTGAACCAAACAGGTCCTTTATCTACCCAAGCCTCATAGTCTTCATATGTTACCAACAACTTCTATCTTGTTGGTAACATTTGAACACATCAAATAAAACTCTTGGTGCACCAAGCACAAATTTTAAGTTGGTTTTCCTACAATACTACTACTATACATGTTGCATGAACCTTCCAGAGTAAAAATTAACTTGTACTTTTTATTATTCTAAAAGTTTCTCCACAACTTGTGTTTCCGGTAATAAAAGCATAAAAGAATTGTGTCTGAAATTGACTGGAAAAGAGAAGCAAAGCCCTAATTTATTTACAAAAGTACACCAAAGTGTGGATTACACTAATTTCTTTATGATGCACAATGCATTTTTTTACACCAATCCAATAAGTTATTGAAGGTTTTGAAAATATTGCTTAGATAGTGGAAGACTTGTAGACTAGTTTGACCAACAAAGAAATTCTCAAGTAGTATTAGAAATGCCTATTACACCTTTATACCAATATGTATTTGAAATATTATTATCTCCATATTTAAAGTCTGAGATATCTTAGAAAGATGTGACATACACATTGACTATTTCTTGGTAGGTAGTTTGTAACTTTGTACTAACACGAGTGGTTCATACCAAAATCTTTTCATATTATTACCTAGTAGCCAATTAAATTACTTCTATCCGAGCAAATTTATACTTCTGACCAAATCAAAATAGCTATCCTTTCTGAGAGTTTTGGTACTAGAAGGCATGTGATTCGATGAAATTTAATATGAATAACTTAATAAAAATAAGTTTATTTTGATGGTATTATGATGTTTCTATAACATAAAAGATCTATGAAAATTTTATAACGACAAGGGTACAATCGAGATGACATAGTGTTGCATATTCTTTACTTATATGGAAAAGTATCAACGGCGTCATGTAAGGCAAGAAGAAAAGTACTTTCAACCTAAACTTAAAGAACCGTGGTTAAGTGAACGTGCAGAAGTCACAAAAAGGGTGGGAGATAGAGTTTTGAATGTACACACATGTCAGCGATTAATTGAAATGAACTTTGAACCAATCTTTAGCAAAATTCAACAAACTCATGCCACCTTAACGGATTGGCCTAGTGGACGAGAGTTAAGATTATGCTCCTCTTCAAACCTCACGAATTCAATCAATCCTTGGGGTCACCGTTTAATATGATCTCATTGATTAGTCGAGGTGGACGCGAGCTGGCTCAAACATCATAATGTTCTCAAAGAAAAAACAACTCATACCCGAGTGTAAGTGACACTTTTTTTTAGGAAGGTAAGTGACACTCTTTACCTCACTATACTGGCCTAAAATGTTACCACAAAACATAAGACTAAAATGTTAATATAGCCAAAATATTTGACTACCAGTACTTTTATTTGGATTCTATCGCCAAAATATTTAGGCCCCTATATTGGGTAAAAGATACCTTCACACCCTCAATTTTGGTACAAAAACACTTTCACCCCTTCTAGTTTAGGAAATGGGTGCCAAATTCACGTCAAACCTGAGAAGGGTGAATGTGTCTTGGGTTGTCAAATTCACAGGTTGACCCGCGGGTTTAACGAGTTTAGAAGTGTACATGGGCAATCGGGTTGACCTGCTAGAAAACCCAACTGCTAACAAACCCGCAGCAAACTCGTGCAAACCCATCAAACCAGTAGACATGCGAGTTGTATCGACTAAGGTAGATTAGAGACGACATTATTTTGCACATTATTGAATTACGAGGAAAAGTTTCACTCGTGTCATGCATATCAAGAAAAAAAGAACTTTCGGCCCAAACAAGCGTGGTTAAGTGAACATGCAAAAGACACAAGATAGAATTTGAAAATTAAAATTTTACCGATTAATTGAATGAAATATGAAACAATCTTGATCTATAAAAGAAAAAGTCTTTGCTCAATGAGAACTCATTCCAAGTGTAACAACACTCTTTATCTCATTAAACTGGCTTATATATCCGTCCTACTAACACTAAACATAAGACTAGAATGTTAATATCGCCAAAGTATTTGACTAATTCATCAATTTGGATTCTATTGCCACACTTTGAGTCCCCAATATTGGATGATATACATTTCCACCCCCCTCAAGTTTGGTGCAAAGACACTTTCACCCATTTGTGTTTGTGAAATGATACTTTCACCATTTCCGTGTGCAAATACTTGGGACACCTACACTCTTTTATTGTGACATTGTCAGTCCGGGGGTGGGGGTGCATCACTGACACTAGTTTTCTTTCTAACAAATTTGCTCTCTTAGAGTATGAAATGACACAATTAGGGTTGTAAGACTTATGAAGTTTAGCACACTAAAGGAGTGAAAGTGTCTTTTCGATTACTGGAAGTGCTAAAAGTGTCTTTGCGTGAAACTTGAATGGATGAAAGAGAAATAGTTAATGATTAAAGGTGAAATCTAGGGACTTATTTGTAAATGAGGGTAAACCTTAAGGACAAAAACAAGAAAAAAGGAAAAAGAGACTAATGAGGTGTCACTGCTTAAACAGGTGGGGGGTATTGCGTGTCCCTACTTCACGCGTAGAAGTTTTTGATATCCCACTAATCCTACTGTGGACTCGGCCCCACCAGATATTTCCTTAACACAACTCTTGGTAACACTGTTTGTTTTAGAGAGAAAGGAGACCATGGAAGGAGTCAAGGTGTCAAGGGCCGGTCCACGCTTAAAACCGGCCCGGCCCGGCCCGCCCCCCTCCAACACCCGACCAATCCCCTAATTGGCTATCCCAATTTTAGCTCTCAACTAGGTGCGGTGGACTCATACACAAAGTGACCCGACTCGACCCTCAAACGGCACCGTTTATTAATATAAATTTATATATATTAATATAAAAATATATTATTTAACATATTAACAATATGTATTGGCCAGACTCCCGCCCCCCTCAACCCCTGACACCACGAGTTTAGGACCCATGACCGGTGGGTTTCAAAGTTTTCCAAACCCTCAACCTGCCCCCCTCTCCCCCTCAACCCTCAACCTGGTCCCAACACAACACATTCCCTTAACGGCCACCTCCAACTCAAGGTGAAAGCGAGACGTGCCATGCGGGGTCGTGATAAGGGCGGGCTGAAGGAGAGCGGATCGGGGGCGGGCTGTGCACCCGTGTGGAGCGGGCCGAGTACGTGCCGTGTCATTGTGTGTGAGTTAGGCGGGCCGTGCACAGGTTAAGAGTTGGGGGGTGGGGGCGCTTTTGTGCAGGTCAAACCAGCTGGGGGGAAGGGGGAAGCGTGCTCACTCGTGGAGAAACTAACCCGTGCGTACCACGGGCTGTGTGTGAGTTAGGCGGGCCGTGCACGAGTTCCTGGTGGAGGGGGTCGTGTGTGGGCCGGGTTTACCCATGTTGGCGCACGGGCCGGGCCATTTCGGCACACGGGTTGACCCTGGCTGCCACCTTGACCACCAACCGGCTCGGACCGCACCGTTGACACCTTGACAGTGGACCCCACCCGATATTTTCCACCACCACAACTGTTGCTAAATAGTGGTTCAGGTTATAGAGAGAAGACTATGGAAGGAGGCTATTGCACAAATAGAGTCCACAACCACCACGTTAACCCCCTTTGACTCTAGAACAGTTTCTCTCTAGAGAGAGAAAGCGATCTTTAGTGAGAGAAAGAGATGATCTTCTTATTCCCCATCATCATCTCCTGACTGAGTCCTGCCGGCGAAGCCGTCTGTGTAAACGTTTCTTTCTTTCTTTTTCATTTGAAACATGTCATCGTGTGTGCATATCCATAAATGAGTGTTGAAGAGTCAATCAAAGATATTAAATTTGCACCAAACCCACACCATTTCTTTCCTTTCTTTCTTCAGACCCACCTCACAGTTTCATCAATTTCTCTTTCTTGTGCCTCTTTTCGGCGAATCTTCCCATCAAGTGTAAAACCCTAAAAAAAAATCAGTCATCTGGGTTTTTTTCCTCTCTCCTTTCTCTCAATTGGGTCACTTCCGGTTCTCAATTCCAGGTACTCTACTTGCTGAATTCTTCAATTGGGTTTTTTGGAATTCTTGTTTCAAGATTGTCAATTTTGCATTGACCCCCGATTTGAATTGATCAATTGGTCAAAGGCTCATCTGCATGCTGTTGATCCGATTCATTTTGGAGTTTTGCTATCTGGGTTATGTTTCAATGACTGTCTTCATGAATGGATTTTGTAGTTCATAGAGCTAGTGATTTATATCTGTAAAATAAGGGTGTTTTTGTTTTGGTGATTTGATTCTTTGAATTGGATTGATGGGGGCTGTTTGTACCAAGCCTTCAGCTGTGGAAGATGGAAGGGGAAGTAGTAGTCCCAGGGGGAGATTCTCCAGGAAAGGATCATCTGGACCCCTTGTTGGGCGAATGGCCTCTTCGAAGAGGCATGCGAGTTTTCGGGTGAAAGAGAGGGTTGAAAATGGTGGTGATGTGAGAGGTGTGTTGCTTGATAAGAAGTATGGATCAAGGAAGGTGAGAGATGATCATTATGGGAATATTAATAAGGTTGACAGTGCTGATGATGTTGTTGCTGTTGTTCCTAATTATTCGGTAATAAGAAATATTCCGAAAGCTACGGAAGGCGAACAGGTTGCTGCTGGTTGGCCTTCTTGGCTTGCTTCAGTCGCCGGTGAAGCCATCAATGGATGGCTGCCACGGCGAGCAGATACTTTTGAGAAGCTCGATAAAGTATGTTCATTTTGTAATTTGATTCCGAATTGCTTTTATACCTGGTTATTCGATCAACTGTATGCTCTTCTGGATATTGGCCGTGTTTCATGTTTTTGCATAATTGGACCAAAACTAGGTTTTTTTAGAATCACTAACCAGGTTGAACATATATTGGCTGATCGTTTCATTTCTCTTATCGGAATTATACATGTTACTAGATTTGTTGGTGTTTGTATATGCTGTCTTGATTATGATCAAGTGCTACTAGTACTACTTAAAGAATCTAATAAAGTCTTATTTGGAAGGTTATGATCATGCTTATGAGAATGGGCCAAGTAGCTATGTGTATCACATGTCTGCTAAGGATATGGCTAGGCTAGATTATGTTTTTGCTCTTCTTTTTCTGCTTGATGAGCAACTCCTCAAAGATGATTAAGTTAAGGTGTAGATAAGTGAGGTTTCAACCATGGTGTGGATTTGGCTATTTCGTGTTAGAAATTAATAAGCACTTTGTGAATAATGACTTTTACAGTTGCAAGTAATTCAGTTAATGCAGCACTTTTATGCTTTCTTACGTACACTAAGAGCTAAGAATTGACGACACACCTTTTCTTAAATGTTAAGTTTACGCGATTAATTGTTGGACACGTGTTCCAAAATTCAAGCTTCTGTCGTTTTATTTGCTAACTTTAAGGAATCCATCCACAAAATCTAGGTTCTATTTTGCATGTATCTCTGGAATTAATGACTATTCCCTAGACAGGCTTCTTGTGGATACATACTGCCATTTAAAGTACATGCTACACTTCCTGTTTCTGTCCCTCTGATTATGTATTATCATGTTTGGTTCTTCTGTGATAGATTTTCAATCTTGCAGATCGGCCAAGGAACTTACAGTAATGTATACAAGGCTTGCGACTTAACAAATAAGAAATTTGTTGCTCTGAAAAGAGTGAGGTTTGATGATAAAGATGTTGAGAGCATCAAGTTTATGGCCAGGGAAATCCTTATTTTGCGCAAGCTTGATCATCCAAACATAATCAAATTGGAAGGTTTGGTTACGTCGCGTAGGTCTTGCAGCTTGTACCTTGTATTCGAGTATATGGAACATGATCTCACTGGACTTGCTTCAGTACCTGGAGTCAAATTCTCCGAACCACAGGTAATAATACAGTGAGAATGTTCACATTTTCGTAGATTCTCTTGTTTATAGGGTAAAAGACACTTCCATCCCCTCTAGTTTTGACTGAAGGATACTTCACCCCTTACAGTTTGGAAAAGGATACTTTCAGCCCTTAAGTGTGCCGAAGTTCAAGTAACTTACACTCCCTTATTGTCAAGGCATTAGTCGGGGGCGGGTGCTTCACTGAAAATAGTTTTGGAGACAAATTTGTCCCCATATCATGCAAAGAGTGTATTAATACCCTTGGGTTAATCCCTATATATTTCACGTGGGGAAAAATTTGTCCCAAAAACTATTTTTAGTGACATATCACAACTCCAGACTAACAGTGTCAGAATATGGGGTTTAAGTTTCCTGATGTTCAGCACACTGAAGGTATGAAAGTGTCCGTTTCCAAACTGGAAGGGGTGAAAGTGTCCTTCAATCAAACTAGAGGAATAAACCCATGTTTATATTCAGAAAACCTGATTCTAGGATAAGTTGCGAAGATTTTTTTGAAACATTTAACTGGCTTCTTTCCTCTTTGGTGTACAGATTTTAACTTTTCATGTGCGTTTGTTGCAGGTCAAATGTTACATGCAGCAGCTTCTAAGTGGGCTAGACTTTTGTCACAGTCGTGGTGTTCTGCATCGTGACATAAAGGGCTCCAACCTTCTAATTGATAACAATGGTATCTTGAAGATTGCAGATTTCGGCTTGGCAAGTTACTTTGACCATAACCAGAACATGCCTTTAACAAGCCGCGTCGTAACTCTCTGGTATCGTCCACCAGAACTTATACTTGGAGAGACACATTATGGAGTTTCGGTGGATTTGTGGAGTACTGGTTGCATCCTTGGGGAGCTTTATGCTGGAAAGCCTATCATGCCTGGAAGAACAGAGGTACACTGGATATCTTTACCTCGTATTTTTTTAGAATACCGTTCTCTATTGGTTCCTAATCTGGCATGCAAAATGAAGGCATGAAAGATGGAGACCTTTATAGTTTTTAGCTACCCAACTATGCGATAGCAAGAGGCGTTATGAAGTGGGAATAACAATGCATGTTGAGCTTGTGCACATCACTCCCTCGTGTAAGCAATTTTGTCATGACCAGAAAAATAAGCTTATATCATGAGCAGGGGCGGAGCGAGCATATGTCACCCTAAGGCACGTGCCCCACACCAGTTGTGAAAAACTACACTAATACCCCAAATTTTGACAAATTACAAAATGCACTGCCTCTATTTAAAACGTGCCTCGGAAAATTCAGCAATGCCCCCTCCGCCGAATTTTTTCCATGCTATATTTCAAATCCTGCCTCCGCCCCTGATCATGAGTAATGGACTCAAATTCTTTGAACCAGATTACCTTATAAAAGATAACCATTTGGCATAAGTGCTCGTGCATTCGAAGTGTGGGTGCACAATTGTTTCTAAAGCTTTCTCACCTATCAAGAATCCGGAACTCTCATGAAGTCTTTTGCTAAACAATGATGATATTGATTATTATTTTTCTGCTAGGTTCTATAAGTTTTCTTTACTTATCTTATATTTGACCTTTTTAATTTTTAATTATTAGTTACCCAATTGCGAGATACCAAGAGCCGTTATGAGCGGGACTAACAATGTATGTTGAGCGTGTGCCATCACTCTCTCGTGTAAGCTTACATAATGAGAAAATGAAGCTTACATAATGAGAAATGGACTCAAAATCTTGGAACCAGATTACCTTCAACAAGAAAACATTTGACATAAGATTGAGCATTCAAAGTGTGGGTGCACAATTATATCTAAAGCTTTCTGACCTATCGAGAATGCGGAGCTCTCGTAAAGTCTTTTGCCAAACAATGATGATATTGATTATTATGTTTCTGCTAGGTTCTATAAGTTTGCTTTGCTTATCTTGAAGTATTTGTGTGGAACAATACCTGATGAAACATAGACTTGATTTTGACCTCCTTTTCTATTTGCTTTATCTATGTTATCTTGGTTGTCTCACAACTTAAGTGAGTATTTAGCTCTCAATGTTCATACGAGACATCTCAATTTTCATCATCTGTGAACCCTATGTGGCCCATTCATGCATTACATGAACTAGTTATGTCTCACATTCAGGCGCACTTTTCTGCATTTGCCATTTCGCCTTTTTGTGCGCCAACAAGTTCGTATGAGATGATGTAGACTGCTTTTACACAAGGATGCTTCTTACATGATTCTTTGAATGATTCGTTTTTTACTTTGTAGGTTGAGCAAATGCATAGAATTTTCAGACTTTGTGGCTCACCATCTGAGGATTATTGGAGGAAGTCGAAGTTACCTCATGCTAAGGCATATAAACCTCTTCAACCGTATAAACGACGCATCCGAGAGACATTTAAAGATCTTCCTCCCGTTGTTATCGAGCTTATGGATACATTACTCTCTGTATATCCTTCGCAACGTGGAACTGCAGCTAGTGCTCTTAAAAGTGAGGTAACTAATGTCTCCATATCTTTCTGTCTCCATAGTTGCTTCATTTCTTGTATGTTTGCTCGAGTGTTATGTATGTGTTTGTGGAGTAATTCGAATGAGATATTACATCTTTGAAGCATTTTAATTCTTGAAGTTTCTTGTAACAGTATTTTACCACCGCACCATTGGCTTGCGATCCTTCTTGTCTTCCGAAATATCCTCCCAGCAAAGAGTTAGATGCCAAATTGCGGGATGACGAGATTAGAAGGTCCATCATCTCAAATAGTTACTCTTTTTTGTCTGATAACTCAAAATTTCTGTGTATCATGTTCTATTTTTGGGGAATATATCTATTTATTTAGTAGAGTAATATTTGCCGCAAGGGCAGGCTTTTCGTAATAAATATCCACCCTATAATGTTCCATATAACTTTGCTTCAATTATTACAGGATTCAGAACTGTTAATTGTTCTTATTTCGTATGTATTTCCTTTCATAGGATGATTATCTTAAGGTTTCTCTTTGATTAAATTCTGCAGGAAAGCCGCAGCAGGAGGTGGGGCATCGAGGGTTGAACAGGGAAGTGGAGTGCGAAAACAACCTTGGGCAACACAAAATGCTAATCCTGATTTGGTCTTGTCGATGCAGGTAAATAGAAACAACTCCTCGGCATTTTTCACTTTTTCCTTTTCCGCTCCCTTTCTCCACAGGTTTCAGCATTTTCCTTTCTGTTCATAGATTAATAACATTTTTTTCGAAGTACTTATTGCAATCATGATCTTATGCCAAGATTGCAAAACATTCAATGATATCCTGTAAAGAGATGAAAATGTTTACGTGAACGTCAATTGCATCGCTGTTTGTTTATTTTTTTGATTGGCTTAGGGGTTTCATATTAGTAATACACTCCACCGTATATGTTTTTTTTTTGTTGTTGTTGTTGTTGTTGTTTTTTTTTTTTTTTTTTTTTTTTTTTTTTTTTTTTGTGTGTGTGTGTGTGTATTAGACATGCCATGTGCAATTGCACCAACAGTTGGATGGTAGGGAAACCTATGTTAGGATGAGTCATGAGTGGTGTCCAAGAAACTTGAACTTTATTGTTACTGGTCAAAGGATATCATCATCTCCTGGTGGTTTTGCTTGTAGCTTGTCTCTGACATTCATACACTTTGTTGTTTGATGAAGCCAGCCTACTATTGCTGTAACCTTAAATATGGAAAACATTTACTGTTCAAGAAAGAGAAGTTGGGGAAAGTGCTGAATTTTTATCTTTACCGTATGTTGGGTGAAAACTAAGCAATAAAGCGTGAAAATTCTGTTGCTCGACGGTCATTTAAACCCGAAATATGTAGTTTCTATTCGAAGTTGTTAAATTATAAAAAATGCTTCGATTTACTAATGAGACTCTGTTAATGTTTGGAGATGGTCTAAAATGCTTCACTTCACTAATTAATATTCATCTTCAGGGCAAAGTTACCTGACCTCAAAGGGTCAATCTTGTTCCTGTTATATGAATATCACGTTTGCTTAAAGAGCTCGTATAGTGATTGGTAAAAAGTTAGTTAACGTCGTGACATTGTACGTGTCTGCTACCTACGAGAAATGAAACCGTGTATGTTAAGTCTTTGTCGTGTTTCTTGCTCGGCCGCTTTGCCATCTATGCTCACTGGACACGCAACTGTTTCTTCCCCTTGTTATTTGATTTGTTTTTGTCCTCTCAACATGTTAGATTCGTTGGGTGTGTTTGGATGGGTTGGTTTTTGGCTTTTCTATAACTATAATATGGGTGTTTGGTCGGGTTAGGTTTTTTTCTTTGTTTTTTTTTTGGATAAACCGATGTTGCTTTTCTAAGGTTTTTGAACAAAAAAAAAAAAAACTAGATTTTTATGCTACAAAAAAGAAAACTTGTGTTAAAAAAACCTATACAAACCAAAAAACTAGCTCTAGCCAAAGTAGCTCATTATTGTTTGAACATGTGCGAAGTTTGTTTGTTTTCCTTTAATTGCCCTTGCCCATCCAACGTGTTGCATAATTATTTTTTTGTTTTTTTTTTCCACAGAAGAGGCAAGGGAGCAGCAATACAAAGAGTCGTAGCGAATACTTCTACCCCTACCGCGAGGACGTCGCGCCAGGTTTCCCCATCGATCCATCCAACCACGCACACGTGGTGGGGGACCCTGTGGATTACAATAACTCAAGGAGGGCTTCGCATTCGGGGCCATTGGCTCCGGGTTTCGGATGGACAAACAACGGGAAGAGATATGACGATTTGTCCGCTATTTCAAGTCGAGCTGACTTGTCGACACTGTCCGGTTTAGTTGCGTCGAGAACGTCGTCGGTCGACGAGTTCCGGGAAAAATCGTATCCTTCGCAGTCCGCAACGACGACGGCTACTCAGAGGGTCAAGCCCTCGGGATCGTTTCATTTGTCGGGACCCACGAGGAAGAGCGATAGGAAACAGTATCATGCGGACACCACGATTCTTTCTCGGGACGTGGGGAACGGAAGAGCCAGTATGAAAGAAGCAACCTCGGTAAGTTCTTTCAAATTTTCTACCCCGTTTATGGATAGGATTGGATTAGATTAAGCTGAACTATAATTAATACTGTGCGCACGCTATTAATTCAGTATTAATATTACGAATAGTCCAATCCAGCTAATCCCCTCATGTAAGAGCGGACTAATTTATGTTATAAAACACAATTTTTTCACTATTTAGTAGAACAACCAAACACAGTAAGCGGTCTCGTGGGACCTAGCCCGGCCATCACATAGATGGACCTCTTCTTAAAGAATGAAAGTACGACTCAGTTGCGGGCGCAGCGCTAAGACAACATGAACAAGTGTGACGTTGGTTTTTGGTTTGTTGTGAGTGGTTGTGGTGAGGAGAGACTGTATACTTTACACCTATGTAGCACCGGAACGGGGACGGGAACGAGACGAAACGGGGACGGGAACGCCGGAACGGCGATTTTCAAAAATTTAGGAGACGAAACGCCGGGGGAACGGCAATTTTTTAAATATAAATATATATATATATATATTACATATAATATATATATATATATTAATACATATATATTTATTTATAAGTTAACATAAATTTCTTATCTATTAACATTTTTTTTTTCTTTGAAATGAAATGTTTTTATTAACATTTTATATAATGTATATGACACATAAATATGTCGTATTATTTCACACAGAAAAATATATGTCTTATTAAATAAGCCCAACTCTTTGGGCTTTACTTATGTAACAGAGAAGCCCAAATAGAAAAAGAAGTTGACAGTAGCCCATTAGGGCTTTGATGTAAAAAACATGGTCAATATAGTAAAAATACGAAAGGGAAGTGGGTTTTCTTTCTCCAAGATCGTTTAGAAGCTGTTGTTACAGCCATGGCCGCCGCAGTGCTTCAAACTTCAAGTGGCGACAGAAATCCAATGTTCCTGTCGCCGAACGCCTGACGCCGTCGTCGTCGATCGCCTGACGCCGAAAGCCTGAAGCTCCGAGGATCTGGTGGAGATGAAAATCGCCTGACGCCGTCGATCTCGTGGAGGTCGAAGTCGTCTGATGTCGTGAAGGCCGACGTGAGGTCCGTCGATCTCTTGAAAGTCGGCGATCCCCAGGAGTTCCGGAAAGTTGGAACGCGTCCCGGCGCCGTTCCCATTAAGTTCCGAACTTCAGTTTTTCCGGGGACGCCACCTGTCGCTCCGGGAACGTTCCGGGGCGTTCCGGCGCCGTTCCGGCGTTCCGGACGGGGACGAAACGGGGACGACGGCCTAGATGGCGTTCCGGTGCTTCATAGCTTTACACTCTTACGCTCTCTCTCCTCACCACAACCCCTCATCTACAAAAACAAAAAAAATAATTATCCAAACTAATTAGACTATATTTAGTCAAATTCCAGCTAATACTGCTAATCCAGAAAAATCAAACGTACCGTTTTTTTATGACGTGGGGACTTGTAGCCGCTACCCTTCGTGTGTGTACTGAGTAAACCCCCGCTTTAGTCCAATAGCATGCAAACCAAACCAGAGAGATAACTATGGCGTTAATTGCTTGCAAAGCCTTGGGTCCTGCTTACATAACATTAGGGCATTAGTTTACCTTTTCCTTAACAGCTGAACTTTACCCATTTGGGTTTGGTCCGGCGGAGACCTGAAGACCACTCCGGAACGGCCTTCCCTATCCATCCCTGTAGAAGTATTTATTGAAGGATTCTTTATTACCTCTATAGCTGTCTTTTAGGGTAACATCACCGAGACTCAAACCTGCCTGTGGGGATATTTATGTTAGCAACTGATCCAAACTGTCTGACAAAAAGTTTGATGTTGGGCTCGGTACATGATTAACGGATTCTGAACGAGCCTAGTCTGAGCCTAACATGGTGTCCTTTGTTGACAGTTTGGCTCCTTTGCCCATCAAAATATTGAGCCCTAAAACCGTAATTACACTACTAAAACATGCATTTTGGGGATATTCATTGAAGATAGTGACGCAACTGTGGCAAAAAGCTCGATGTTGGGCTCAGTGCATGATGAGCAGAGTCTGAGCGAGCGTATACCGAGCACACCATGGAGTTGCTTGTGGACGGCTTGGCTCACTTGCTCATCTAAATAATGAACACTAAACCCTAACTTTAACTGGATGTAAAAAGTCGAGGCTTAATTCCTTATTGCCCAGCCACTGTCAACTTCCTCTCCCCTGTTTCAAAACTGCGTTATCTGGCTTATCATAGTTTGCTATCCACTTTTGGTAAAAAGCTCGGCTGAACTTGTTACATAGCTTATCGGGCTTATCATAGTTTAATCATTGCTGGTAAGTGTTACAAGCAAACTCATTTTGACACGGTATTGCTAGATTTTGTTCCTAGTTTTAGTAAAATCTAGTCCTCATCTGACATCTTTCTTGTTCCTTTTCCTTTTTGTTGTCAGCATGATCATGGGTTCAGGGGAAACAAGATTCATTTCTCAGGTCCCATCCTCGTCCCATCGAATAACGTTGATCAGATGCTCAAAGAGCAGGATCGCCGGATTCAAGAAGCTGCGCGGCGAGCGAGGATCGAAAGGGCGAGAGCTAGAGTCAGTAAAGTTCAGGCACAAGAGATGCAGAAAACTACGGTGCGTTGAAGTGCTGGGATCGAGATTCAAGAGACTTTGGGCCCGTCGCCTTCTCTCTGACCGTCAAGCTGACCAACTTGGCCGTGATCGTGATCATACCAAGGAACGACAGTTGTTTTTTTCATAATCGATGATCGTGCGAAATAATAGTTTTTATTGTACAGGTAGTTTGCAAAGGAAATTCATACTGAAAGATAGGTTTAGATTTTTTTCCCAGTCTTGAATATGCAAGTGTAAGATTTGAAATGGAATTGTTGATTCATGAAGCTGGTTGGTAATTTTACTGCCATGTGTTTTTTTTTTGGTTTTCATGGTACGGGCTGGTTTAGCCTTGGAATGGGCTGGTCCCTGCCTGTTTGGCGGTCCTCTGGCCCGTTTGACAAAAGATGCATTTAGCAGATCCATTAGTGGATTCATAGGCATATATATATCTACACAGGTGACGGTACTAGTGGATTTATAGGCATATCTTCACAGGTCATAGGCATATTTGGCCCGTTTGACAAAAGATGTATTTAGCAGATCCATTAGTGGATTCATAGGCATATATATCTACACAGGTGACGGTACTAGTGGATTCATACGCATATCTTCACAGGTCATAGGCATATCTTCACAGGTGACGGTGTCGTGATAAAGATTTATTCATCAGATTCATTAGTTCATTGATATGCAGAGTTCATTGATATGCATATCTACACGAGAAATGGAAGATATGACTGTTCATATGCAGCAATGAATATTTGGAATTCGTGCGGAATAATAGTTTTTATTGTGCAGAGGAAATTCATACTGAAAGATAGGGTTAGATTTTCTTTTTCCAGTCTTGAATATGCAAGTGAAAGAATTGAAATGGAATTGTTGATTCATGAAGCTGGTTTAACTTTGCTGCTATATGTTTTTGGGTTCTCATGGTACGGGCCGGGCTGGTTTAGCCTTGGAACGGGCCCGTCCCTGGCGGTTTGGTGGTCCTCTAGCCTGTTTGACAAAAGATGGATTTAGTGGATTCATTAGTGGATTCATAGGCATATCTACATAGGTGACAGCACGACTGGATTCATAGGAATATCTTCACAGGTTACAGTTTATTTAGCGGATTTCTACATAGGTTGAACTTCCAGAGGATTGAGCCAAAAGCTTCAGATTCCTTGTTTTAGAAAGGTGTTTTTAAATGCAGAAATATTATTGAAAAAAGTGCTCGTAAGGTGATTGGGAGGGGGGAACCAAATTGACATTTGGCAAAACCCTTGGGTGCCCAACCTAGAGAATTCTAAACCTAAACCCCCAGATGACATAACCTTAGCTCCAAAAAGAGTAGGGGAGCTTATTGATGCTAACACCATAAGATGGAAAGAAGAACAGGAGAAAGTGGAGATTTTGAAGTTGCAAATCCCAATTAATGAGGTGGAGGACAGATGGGTTTGAAGGTTGGATAGAAAAGTGGATGTTTCTGCCAAGATGGCATACAAGAATCTGAATAGTACCAGACCAAGAAGGGATCAAGAAGACAAAGTGTGGAGACAAATCTGGAAAGCAAAAATACACAATAGATCAACAATGATTCTATGGAGAGTGGCAAGAAATATGTTCCCTACTATGCAAAGAATCAATCAGAGATGTGTGAGTGATGAAACTAATTGCATCTCGTGTATGCAAGAGGAGGAGACTGAAGTTCGTGTTTTTCTGAAGTGCCAAGTTGCTAGACAAATCTGGTTCAACAACATGGGAACTAGAACTCATTTGGCTCAAGTTGAAAGCATTAAAGAGTGGTACGAGTATCTTATGAATGAGCAAATTGAGTGGCCTTTCTCTTCAGATGAAATCTGGAAAAAACACAGCTTGCATTTTAAAAAAAATCTGGATGATGAAGAATATGTGCAACAAGAGAAATGACATCCAAAGATGGGACCCTGCTAGAATGGAGAAGCTATGTAATGAGGTGAGCTATCACTGTGATAGATAGATACATCATAGAACAGACAAAGGAGGCTGGTGTAAGAAGCCATGTAGATGCTAGCATTGACAACAAAAATGGTGCAGCTGGATATGCATTTATCCACAGAGATCACCTTGGGAGAATAGGAAAATTACAGCAAGGTGGAGCCCTGTGTTTTCAATTGAAGATGCTGAGCTGAAAGCTATAGAAGATGCAGTTGAAGATATTGCTACCCAGACCAGAACATGGAAATATGGAATGTGTCTCCATTGAATCTGATTCATCATAAAAAATGCATATCTACACGAGAAATGGAAGATATGACTGTTCATATGCAGCAATGAATCCCGCTAAACAAATCTTTTGCTTTGACACTGTTGCTCATTTGATTCGTGAAATTTCACTTTATCTAACACGTTTGAGCATTTTTTTATCCGGATATTGCAAACCGTATACACCGGTAAAGCTGTCAAGTTGTTGGAGGATCACCGAACCGGACCGGGACTACCTTAATCGTGAACCAAACCTAGCCCGCCTAGGTAGTGGTCACGGCTAGTTCCTAACTTTGAGAACCGCTGGACTGTCTACCGACCCTAGACCTGACCACCCGCCTTAATTTTTATATACTCTCTTTACTTCGAGGTAGACTTTTCACAAGGCATAAATAGTTGCTTTTTTTGACCTGATAAATTTACTAAACTGTCATTTGTCACATGCTCGGCATGGGAAAGGATACCAAGTTTGTAGAAATGACGGTGCTATAAAGGCACATCAAAGGTCTCAAGCACCAAGCACCAGTGGTCTTGTGGTAGAATAGTACCCTGCCACGGTACAGACCCGGGTTCGATTCCCGGCTGGTGCATTGTTATTATTTGCGGGGATAGCTCAGTTGGGAGAGCGTCAGACTGAAGATCTGAAGGTCAGGTGTTCGATCCACCTTCACCGCACTACTTTTTTTGTCTCTTCTCTTTTTTTGCCTCGATCACTTGTCGATGCTGTCATCGAGTCATTTCATTTTTTTTTTTCTTTCATTTAATTTTTGTTTTCTTCAGAAAATCAACATTATGAATATGTAATCTTTACAAGTAATAAAGATCAAGCGAAATTCATCGCGAGAGTCATTTTACAACCCAGGCAGCGAGCTGAGAGAAAAAGTGATGCCTGATATCAATAAGATTTACGAACTGCAACAAAGAAGGAGAAGAAGAAGAAAAAGAAGGATCAAACTGATGCCCAGTATCAATATTGCACATTCCTATAGTCACTACTTTTCCGATGAACTATGTTTCCAATAAGATACACGTATCTCCAATTACAAATATTTCAAGGAAATTACTACTCAAGTTGGTCATAAACAAACGTTTTACAAACCATCGGCTTGGTAATGGGACAGTGACACATTCAATCGGGCTAGTAGAAAATATTTTGCGACATATTGCAAGACTTGCAAGTGGCTAATCGTCGTGTCTACTTGCTTAGTTTTACAAACCATCGGCTTGGTAATGGGACAGTGACACATTCATTATCTTTTGCTAAGTGTTATCTCTTCGACGAACTACTAATCAGCATCTCTAAACACACGCTTTTATCCGCGTCTAATTATAAGTTACACTTGTTCTTATCTCTTGCAACTCGTATGTTTATTTTAGCAAAGAAATCGTCTCTGGAAGCATAGTATTTTGGTAGACACGGTAAAAAAAATGAAGAAATAAGGAATCAAACTTCATGCTAGGGTGAAGCAGGCCGGCGGCCCAGTGGCACGACCCACCCGCCCCACTCAGTTCCCTGTTTTAAGGGTTTTGGTTTGATCGATTTTAGCCCATCTTAAGCTTGGGCTGAATATTTGAGCTCGGCCATTTGGGTTGGGTTTGGGTTTTGCACTTTTTCGCCCAAGCTTGGCAAGCCCGTACCATTATATGTACACGGTTTTTTTTTTTTTTTTTTTTTTTTTTTTTTTTTTTTTTTTTTTTGAGGAAAAATGTATACATGTTGCATTAACATAAATACACACATGTATACTACAAATGAGTTGTTTGACATGTTACATGAATTAGTTTATGTAGAAAACATTGTGGAAAATGGTTAAATGTGCTCAATGGGTCATTAATTCCGATCATATTTATACTATATATAAAATTAACTCTCTGAAAATGAACTTTTTAACTTTCAGTGTAACTATGTTATAATAATAGCATTAGACCCGCGGGTTGGGTTTGACAGTGTTGCCTCGGTCGAATTGTTGATTTGATCTGTGGCTCGATTAGGCCCAGCCTGGCCCAACTGTGAAGTACTGCCGAGTTCTGACGTGTTTCTCGAGTTTGGACTAAAAAAATCTTAGCACGGTAATGTTTTCATATATTTACAGAACTTGCATTTTAACATTTGAAATGACATAAACTATAGGTTACACTACTTGAGCTTGAAAACTTAAGTCAAGTTTCTAGTACCAAGCATAAGTTGTCTAGTGGTAGAATAGTACCCTGCAATGGAATAGATCCTGGTTCAGTTTATTGTTGTACGACTATAGTCCTTATTACATCCATGCCCTTATCTTTGTCGTCTCGTTAGCAAAAGAATCTCTTGAGATCCATGCCCGTGCCAGTTTAGGTTTTTGGTCTCCTCACCTGCGAGTTTGTCGGTTCGAATTTTCTCAGGTCGACTGATTGACCTGTCTAATGTAATTTGCAGTCTGTTGCACTAGAGTACGGATTTATCTAGTACGTACTTAAAAAATAATGGATGCAAATTTCCACGTCATTAGAAAAGAAGTCTCTCCTGAGAACATCACTTGTTGCATCAACACATTGCAACTTTCACAGAATTTTTTTTCACTAAAGCCATGTTTATCAGAGTGTAACTTTACAACGGAACCAACAAACTGAGAAACAAAGTGTAGATACCACACAAAACAACGTATTCCTATTCTAAATTTTCAATGTCGTTTCATAGTCACTTTCTCGATGAATAAGGTTTCTATGAAGATTTGTGGATCCCTAAAGATATTTTTAAGGAATTACATGCTCAAGTGGGTTATACATAATCAAATCGACGTATCACAAGATGGTGAATTGGTAATGGGACAGCGACACATTCAGAATAAGGTGCACGGAAAATATTCGCCACATAATTCAAGCTTATCTATTGCTTAATTATCCAGTCTACTTGCTACTTTTATAGTCGAATGATAAGTTTATGCCATTGTTAATCAAGATTTTGTTTTGCTAATCTTATGCGATTTCTTCCATGAAAGTGACAACTCTACTAATAAGTATCGCTAAACCTGGCTTTATCCGCATCTAATCACCAACCACTCTTTCTCTTTATCTCTTGTAATTCAATAGGTTTATTTAACCAGAGAAAGTGACTCTTCGAACATTGTCCTCCGGCGAACCTTAAAGAGTCTCTTCAAACATAGTCCTCCCGCCAACCCCCATTCTCTCTTGGCTGTCTTGAAATATGAAAACCAGAAAACCAAGAAACCAAACTCTAACGTAAATGCATAATATCCATACCGGCATATTAAAATGTTCTCGAATGTACAAGTGATAACTTAAATATTATGTTCATTTGTCAGGAAAGATATGCGAAAAGAATTATTCACAAAAAAGTCTGAAGAAATAAAAAGAAATGAAAATGGAAAGAAAGATTTAGAATTCAGTTTTTTTCATGTGTTTATTTCATAAGTATGTGAGGAAGTGGGTAATAATAAAACTTTCCAGCAAAATCTTGTGTATTTATCATGATACCATTTAAAGAAAAAAAATTTCTTCTAAAAAAAAGAAAATATTTTCTAGAGAAAAATAAACATGATGTGTCTCGCAACTTTTAGGCACCATCTGAACACACATGTAGAAAAAATATAACAATTGTTATTCATTTTCATTTTCATTTTCATTGACTATGCCTAACTTTTTTAACAAATTAACGCAAGTGGTATATCATATATATCTTGTTGAATAGTATAAGCAAGAGGTTTTCTATAGCAATTTAGTAGCACTTTGTTGCCACCGGGACATATTAACACGAAGAAATTCATTTCAACTCGTACAAAAAAAAGATTTCCGCAATTTATTAGAACAAAATAAGTCATAAATGTTTTCTAAAAATAGACGATTTGAAATTTAACAAAGAGTTTAGATCCGTTTAATTTCTTCATGAGGATGTGTCGTGGTCGCAACAAAAGTACTACGAAAATTTCATAATAAAGTGTTATAGGGAATTTGGACTCTTGCCAGATACAACGTTGTAATGATTGTGTATATTTTATGGTGTGTAATGAATGACATAACAATTAGATGGTGCAATTCATCTAGAGCTAGTATACTAGGGGCTGTCCTCTGTGACCAATACCAAAGTGAGCACACGGTTTAGTTTGCATTAGCATATGCTTATAACATTAAGTATGTACTCTATTGGCTTATGAGGCATCTCTACGCGTATCAACTTGGAATTTTAAAAATCCCCTGAAGTGCCCTTTTCTGCTTAAGATATCGTTTATATTAGTATAAGTCTGTCCATGTAAATTCGCAAAATTTTCAAGCCCAAATTGGTCCAACGACAAGAGAACCCAACAACAATGGCCATAGAATATGCCAAAGCTCAACATTAGAGTTGTTAATTATCCTACATTAATGTCCGCATAATTTGATGGAATAACCTCAAAAACTTGTTTGGGGGGATCAAATTGGTCCCACTTCATATGCATAGTGGTCCTCTCTCTTAGTTTCACTATAAAAATAAACCTTAGCATCTCAAAATAATTATCCACAAGATCAAGAGCTGATCAATACTTAAATTAGTGAACCGAGAGATCTTTTACACTTAATTCCCCCCAGAGCCCAGTGCAGCGATGAAAAATCCGGTAACCGGCTGGAGCTCAGGGGATTCGGAAAAATTCTCTGATGATTTGGAAAGCACAGATTCTTTGATTTTCGGGTTTCTAGAGGAAAATCAAGATACACTGCAGAGCTCGTACGACTCGAGTGATGGCTCCAATGACGAGAACTTCATTGATGATGGCGACAAGGGCAATGATGGTGAAGAGAGCATAGCATTTTGGAAGTCCCAAAAGAAGCTTCTCAAGGTAAATATCCAAACCGATTAAGGGTATTTTTGGAATTTGGGAAATTATAGAACGTTCATCATTTATTTTTGGTCTTTGCCAGGCGACATTGGCTAGGAGGAGCTCTTTTGAATCAAGAATCAGGCAGGCTATAAAGGAGGCTCGAGTCGAGTTGTTGTTGGAGGGACACCATTGCAGTTGCCGGGTTCCGGAGACCAGTGGCTGCCGGAATTGTATGAGGCGAGAAATCTCCGGCAAGTTAAGGGAGGCGGGTTATAATTGCAATGTTTGCGCTTCCAAGTGGACGTGCTCGCCGGATATTCCATCAGGTATTTAGAAATGATGAAATGCTTTCTTATATCTAAATGAAGTACTAAATAACATTATGCAAGTATGCGAACCAACATTTGGCAACGAGTTCTGTGTATGAAACCCTTTTAACTTGAGAAGAAAAAAATATTTAGATGTTCCTCAAAAAAAATATATATATATTTAGATAAGCAGATGACAGATTATGAGATGGTAGATGATTAACACTATCTTTCCTCTGCACAATCACTCATTAATCCATGTGTATGTTTCAGAAAACAAGAATGTAGTGGTCAAAGTATAACCAAAGGGTATATCCGATTTTTACAACGATGGGTATTTTGGTCTTTCTCAATTGTTCCCGTCCAGGTGAAAGATTTCACTCCACTTGAAGAACGACACTTTCACCCCTTTAATTTTCGGACTTCAGAAAACTTACACCCCCTTTTCGTGACGCCATTAGACTGAAGTTAGGGTCTGGAGTTAAAATTGCTTTTGGAAAAAATTTGCTCTTATATTATGTAAAATATGAGGGGGTTAGATAAAGATATAATAGACTTTTGTCTGATATGCCAAACTGTTTTTAGTGGTGGACATGACATTCAGAGTGACTCACGTCACAATCAGGGGCGTAAGTTACTTCAAGTTTGGCAAAGGGAAAGGATGAAAGCGTCCTTTTTCAAATTGTGTGTGTGTGTGGGGGGGGGGGGGGGTGTCAGAGTGTCCTTCAATCTAATTAGAGGGGTGAAAGTGTCTTTTACCCATTTGAAGTGCAGGTATTTTGAAAGATACTTTCACTCCCTCAAGGTTTATGCAAAGGCAATCTCACCCCTTTCAGTTTGGTAAAAGACACTTTTACTCCTTTAGTAAACCAAACTTTTGACCATTTACACTTATGATTGTGACGTCATTAGTCTAGAGGTGACAAGACAATCGAAACTAAAAATATATCCTAGGACTTCGTGAATTTGTTGAAGTAGCCACAAGCTGTTTCGACGCCACCGTTAACAAAAAGTTCCCTAAAAAAGTGGGAAAAGTGCAAAATGAGCAAGTGTTTTTATGTACTTTTGCCCCTTCCGATAAAACGACTAAAATACCCTCTACATGTTGCTTTATTTAGGGGAGCATACCTACTTGGAAGTGATGGAGAAGTCAAGCTCACACAACCAAGATAAAAGAGTGGTGATTGAACTGAACTTCAAGGCTGAGTTTGAGATGGCAAGAGCCACTGAAGACTTCAACGATTTAATTCGGATATTACCCGAAGTGTTTGTGGGTAGACCGGAGAAGCTACGAACCCTAATTAGGGTTTTGTGTTCAGCAGCCAAGAAATGCATGAAGGACCAGAAGATGCACCTCCCTCCATGGAGGAAACAGAAGTATATGCAAGCAAAGTGGTCCGGAAGGAAGTACGAGGAAGACAAAACCCTAGCTCCAATATTTCCTATGAAACACATTGTTGTACATGTATTGAAAAAGCCAAGGTCCTCCATGCTTACCATCGATTTGCTAGAGAATTGTACTAATAACGCAATAAGAGTAATTTGATCGGAATGAACTTTTTTGCCTAACTTTGGGAATAATGTTGCATAATATCCATTCTCACATACAGTGGCGGATTCAGAATTCTGCAACAGTGGGGTATCTAGATATTTTTTCTGATGAACACACACTAGTAACGGGGCAAATGTGTAATTTCACTAGGGCTAAAATGAATTAAGTGAACAAAGTTAGGGTAAATCACAATTTGGAAAAGTTAAGTGGGGCTGTAACACACCCACCAGTCCTTACTTAGGTCCGCCTCTGCTCCTGGAAACTTAAACTTGATGCAGGGTTGCATTCGGTTTGTTCGATTCTGTTTGCTCGAGCCGAACCTAAATTCACCATTTGGGAAAAAAAAATAAGAATAAACCGAATCGTTTGGTTCACTTAGAAACGGTCCAGTCCCGGTTCGAACTGCGATTAACCGGATAACATATTTTATAATTGAGATTTAGTTCTAAAATCTTCAAAACCTCACATTTTTTCATGCAGAGATAAAAAAAAAAAAAACCTCAGTCCAATTATATAGTACTTTTAATAGCAGCCAACTAAAACCAAAATAATTATATTACATACTTATTGAGTTCTACAAAAATTATAGCATTTTTTGTGAAATTGTTTTGTCATCAACCGGGTTCAACCCGGGACACCTGATGCAGGGACTTTCAACACTCCACCACTTGAGCTACCACCCTAGCTACAAAAAATTGTAGCATTTCGTATACATGTTAAGGACAACATTAATATTTCACACCTAAATAAGAACTTCAAAATTCAAAAGTCCAAATCACACTCCCACTTCCCATAATATTTAGAGTTCCATAAAAAAGCAAGACTCCATGCGAAAGTAGCATAACTAATGAGTTCAACAAGACGAAAATTAAGAAGTAGCTTGCCAAATTATGCGATATGTAATAATTGTAGCCAGCAAATTATATATATAAATATATATATAATAAGTATGTATTATCATAACAAGTGTAAACCATTTAGCCATTTGGAACATAAACCGAATCATTTTATTTCGTTTTGAAATTGTACAAACGTAAATTGAAATCTGGTTCCTGAACCGAAGCGAACCATTTAACATGGTTCGGTCCAGTTTGCGATTTGGACGGTTTAACTTACAGCCCTAGTGTAACGTGTGGGTTTGTCTTGATAAACTTATTTGTCACGTTTGTACGTAAATTATGCCAAAATTGTTCACTGAGTTTTTTTGTCTAGCTTTCCAAGTGTGACAAAACATCAGTTCTCCCATAAGCTAAAATACAAGGGTATATGTATGTAAAACATGTCTAGTACTGGTTGGCCCATTTAAAAAATCAATAGATGCATCCAAAGTTATATATTATGGCGATAAGATTGCAAATAAGTATCCGTTATATGTTTCGTAACTCAGAACTGTTCAACACCATTTTTGTAGTGTAAAGAAACCCAATTAGAGTTTCTGCATTTTAGTTGATCCACAACAGAGATGAGCAGAGTACTAGGGAGATGAAAGGGAAGAAGATAATGGCTTTCAAGCCTTGATTCATTCGCTTGATATGAAGAGATATCACAGTACATAAATACACTAAGTGTTTATATCACTACCGTAGGATTGGTCAAACCAATCTAACGGTGATTGTAATAGCACCGTTGGTAATTTCTTCTTTGGTCCTTGGGTTGTGGTTCTGGATACAGTACAGTCCTCAATCCTTGTAGGCTTTATTTGCTGCATAATTTGGGCCTTGGTCCAGATTGGTTATTGAGGCATTTTTGGGCTATGTACTCTAATACTCCCCCTCAAGATGATGGGTCGGGAAGAACCATCAGCTTGTGCTTCAAGTCTTGGAATTGATTTGTGGAGAGACCCTTCGTGAATATATCTGCTAGATTATCAGAACTGTTAACAAAAGAAACATGTAAGTCACGAGATAAAACTTTTTCTCTAATATAGTGGTAATCGATTTCAATGTGTTTAGTGCGAGCATGCATGATAGGGTTGGCAGTCATGGCTAGGGCGGACAAGTTGTCACACCAAAGAATAGGGGCTTCAGAAATAAATAGGTGTAAGTCACGAAATAGAATTTTTAACCAAGCAAGTTCGGCTGCTGTGGATGCAAGGGCTCGATATTCGGCCTCGGTAGAGGACCTTGCAACAGTGGGTTGCTTTTTGGCACCCCAGTGAATGGGGTTAGGTCCAAGGAATACTACAAAACCGGACGTACTACGACGGTCAGTGGGGTTGCCGGCCCAATCAGCGTCAGAATAAGAGTGAATGGGCATGTGACCTTTTTGATAAAATAAACCATGACATTTCGAACCTTGTAAATAACGTAAAATGCGCTTGGCACCACTAAGGTGTGCTTCAGTGGGTGTGTGCATGAATTGACACAAGTGATTTACCGCAAAGGAGATATCAGGCCTACTGAATGTGAGATACTGTAGTGCCCCTAATAATTGACGATATGGAGTTGGGTCCGATAATTTCTTACCATCATTTATGTGAAACTTTGTACCAGCTGCAAGAGGGGTAGGAGCAGGCTTACAGTGAGACATGTTAAAGCGAGTAAGAAGATCAGTGATATACTTTGACTGATGAAGAAATATTCCGCGAGCATTGCGCTTGATCTCAAGTCCCAAAAAATACGTTAGCGGTCCAAGATTAGTCATGGAAAATTCCGAGTTAAGTTGTTGAATAAGCTGAGAAATGAATAAAGAGTCATTGCCAGTAAGTATTATATCATCAACATAAAGTAACAAAACAGTGCACTTGTGATTGTGGTGACGAATAAACAAAGAAGAGTCGGCATTAGAGGCTAAAAAACCGTGAGAATGGATATACGATGTAAATCGCTCAAACCAAGCCCGAGGGGCTTGTTTGAGGCCGTATATGGCTTTGTGCAATTTGCAAACGTAATGGGGGAAGTTGGGGTTTTTAAATCCTTGAGGTTGGGACATGTAAACGTTTTCTTTTAGAACTCCATGTAGAAAGGCATTTTTGACGTCTAACTGTTGAAGAGGCCAATTAAAGGTTGCTGCAAGTGCAAGAATAGTACGAACAGTAGAATGTTTTACAACAGGACTAAATGTTTCATCGTAATCAATACCGGGGTTTTGATGAAAACCTTTAGCTACTAAACGAGCTTTAAAGCGAGAAATCGTGCCATTTGGATTGTATTTAGTTCTAAAAACCCACTTACTTCCAATTACGTTTGCATTATGTGGAGGGGGCACAAGAGTCCACGTATTTTGCTTTAAGAGGCTAGTATACTCGTCAGTCATGGCTTGACGCCACTGAGAGTGTTTGCTAGCCTCTGTAAAAGAAGACGGGTCAGTTTTGGCAATAGAGGTAGTAGTAACAGTAAATCCTATTTTACGCTTACTTATACCGGACTTGCTCCGAGTTTGCATGGGATGATGGGGTTGGGGTGGCATCTCAGAAGTCGTGCCAACAGTAGGAGATGTCGCAGCGGCTGTGGAGGACGCCATGCCTGAAACTGGTACAGGAGCAGAAACTGGATTCGGTATAGGACCAGAATTTGTGGTCTGTACAGTACCAGATTCTGTGTTAAGTGTAGTATCTGAATCTGGGTTTGGGACAGTAGCAGAATCTGGGTTCAGTGCGGTGTCACGGTCAGGTCCAGCTGGCTGCGTCGCAGCCACAGCCGCTGGCTCCTCCACTATGGGTGATGCTAAATTCATCATTGATGGCCATTTGTCCCCTGTATTTAGAGAGGGACAGAAAGTGTTAGAGGCAAATTGATCAACTGAAACATTAAGAGGCAGAGGAGGATTAGGTGCATAAGGGAAACTAGTTTCATCAAAAATAACATTCCGACTAATAAACATTCTGTTCATGCTTTTATCAAGACAAATGTACCCTTTGTAGTCCTCGGCATATCCAAGAAAAACACAAATTTTTGTTTTAGCATCGAGTTTCGACTGATTGTAATCTCGGAGATAAGGGAAGCAAGCACAACCAAATATTTTAAGCATAGAGTAATCAGGGCGATGACTGAAAAGAAGCTCAAACGGAGATTTATTTCCCGTATTTTTACTAGGTAATCTATTAATCAAGTAGACAGCTGTTTTAACTGCGTGATACCAGAATTTGTTTGGTAAAAAGGCCTTTTTAAGCATAGTAACAGCCGTTTCCATTATGTGTCTGTGTTTGCGTTCTGCAACCCCGTTTTTTTGGGGTGTATAGGGACACGATTTTTGATGCGTGATCCCATTTTCAGCTAGAATCTGTCTAAAAGTGAAAGACATATATTCTCCCCCTCCATCCGTTCGAAGAATTCGAATAGGATGATTGAGAAGTTTCTCAATTTGAAGCTTAAATGTAGTAAAAACAGAAGGAACGTCTGATTTATTATGTAAAGGAAAACACCAAGTATATTTAGAGAAGTCGTCTATAAAAAGCACATAATATCTGTAGCCATTGTAGGATTGGGTGCTTGCAGGCCCCAATACATCACTGTGTAACAAGTTTAAAGGTTCAACAGATTTAGATATGGAGGTAGTGTAAGGTAAGCGATGCATTTTACCAAGCAAGCACGAGTGACACATAGATGCAGAATCAGATTTACTAGATATAGGAATTATTTGATGCAAAATATTGTCTGAGGGGTGCCCTAAACGGGCATGCCAAAGTTCAGAAGACACTTTATTTCCTAAATAAGCTTGCGGAGAATTTGGGAAGGAGAATGAGTGAATGGGATATAACCCGTTTTTACTCAGCCCTTGATAAAGAATTTTCCTCGTAGCTATATCCTGAATAGAAAAAGAGGTAGAGTCAAAGATGAATCTACAATTATGATCTGTGCATAATTTGTGGACAGATAATAAATTGGTGCTCAATTCAGGAACATGAAGAGTGTTATTCAAAGAAAAATTGTGAGAAGCAGTGTTTAATAGGGCAGTACCGGAGTGGTGAATGGGCAGAGTTTGCCCGTTTCCGACAGCAACTTGATCACTTCCAACATAAGTATCAGAAATATGCATATTTCCCAAGTCATTAGTCATGTGATTCGTAGCTCCCGTGTCGGATAACCAGTAGTTAGAGTGATTATAATGTTGTGTAGATGCAGTCATGGCAGAGAGTTGGTCGGGGGGCATTCGACCTTGATAGGCGTAATCCATACGATGGATACAGTCAAGGGCAGAGTGAAACTCTTGCCCACAGATTTGACAGACAACAGAGTTGTTTCTGCTATTAAACCCAACATTCCTACCACGGTGATAGTCCGATCTCCCCCCTCGGTTGTAACCGAATCGACCACGAGAGTCAAAAACATTACCAAATCTGCCACTATGGTTGTAACCACCTCTATTCTGTCTCCCATAACCAGAGTGTCTATTGTAACCACCTCTATTAGGATTGTTACCATGATAATTCATGTTTCTACCACGCCCCCTGCCTCGATGAGAGGACTGACCGGAATTTGAATTTCCAGTGGTAATGGTATTGAAAGCAGCAACAGAAGAATCAGAAACAATGTTTTGAGTGTCAAACATTTGTTCTTCTGATTTTAGGAGGGCATGTAAATCTTCAAGTGACAGAGGATCAGAATTAATACGAATAGTTGTCCGAAAGGAGTTGTATTCAGCAGGCAGCCCATTCAACACATATAAAAGCATGTCTTCATCATCTATAGGTGCTCTAGCAACAGCAAGTTTATCACGTATATTTTTCATCTTTTGCATATACGTATCAATAGAATCTGATTTCTTCTTTAGAGTTTGTAGTTCATTCTTCAACTGCAGTATATTGGATCGGGAGAGAGAGGCGTACCTTCTTTCTAGAACTAACCAAATAGATCTAGAAGATGACTGACCTGTAACCAAGGAAAGGGCTTCTTGGCTCAAGGTGGCATTGAGCAGAGTAATAAGTGCCTGATCCTCCGATTGCCAAGAGAGGAACTCCGGATTCACAGTTTTTGAAAGAGACCCATCGCTTTCAGTCAAGTACTCCGGCGGGCAAGGAGTTGTTCCATCGAGATGACCCAGCAAGGACTGCGTGCGAAGCAGCGAAGATATCTGGTATTTCCAGATCACGAAATTGCTCCCATCAAGCTTGAAAGGAATCAAGTTATGGATATTGGAGAGCAATTGAAGTGGATTAGGGTTTGAAGTGTTGTTTTAAATGGTGGTCATAGAACCAGTTGAAGGAGGTGAAGAGGACATGGCTCTGATACCATGTAAAGAAACCCAATTAGAGTTTCTGCATTTTAGTTGATCCACAACAGAGATGAGCAGAGTACTAGGGAGATGAAAGGGAAGAAGATAATGGCTTTCAAGCCTTGATTCATTCGCTTGATATGAAGAGATATCACAGTACATAAATACACTAAGTGTTTATATCACTACCGTAGGATTGGTCAAACCAATCTAACGGTGATTGTAATAGCACCGTTGGTAATTTCTTCTTTGGTCCTTGGGTTGTGGTTCTGGATACAGTACAGTCCTCAATCCTTGTAGGCTTTATTTGCTGCATAATTTGGGCCTTGGTCCAGATTGGTTATTGAGGCATTTTTGGGCTATGTACTCTAATATGTAGAACTATCGAACTGATGCAAAACTTGTTGATTTCGAAATAATCCAAATTGATATGCTCGCATTCCATACACTTCATCCCCAAACATCAAAAAAACATAATTTAAACCTAGGTATCACTACGAAACCCATGTAAACCACAGCGATAGGCTAATGAACCAGTTATCTATCTAGTCTTTTTCATTTTCGCTCTAGTACACTTTGATTTATCTAGTCTTTTACCTAGCTATTTTCAGCTTATAATTCTAGGTGACTAGATCCAACTCCACCCTTCAATTTTGTTTCATTTTCCCGTTGATGTTGCGTACACGAGGGTCTTGTTTATTTATTAGATCGAAAATGAAAAAACTGATACTGACAACGACTTTTAAAAAAATATCACAACATTTAGTGCCCGAATTAGTAATGCTGAGTTTAGTGGAAGTAAGCTTATGAACGCCAAAAATTCCTAGTAAATGACAAGTCTACTTATCGAGACATGTGAAAGTAGGTTCGCGTTAGATCATACCTTATCCGAACAATTAACGAACATACGCTACTTTGATCCATGACTCCCATTTTGTCACACCTTTACCCACTCACACACTGAACACTAATCAGATGCTACTTTGGCTGTGATTCATATCCTGTCACACCTTTCACTGCCAAACACTTAAAACAAACTCCATTTTGGCCAGTGAATCGGTCCCTTCTTGCGCTCACAAGCCACGAAACAAAATTGAGGTCGAAATAAACTAATTTTCATTTCAAGGAACATATTTGCCAACCTTCATTCGTCACACAAGGTTGGTGTGCTATATACAACTAACCCACTCTATGGATACAAATCTCTACTCTTTTAATTGATCTCCAAGCCACTTATTTGGTGGGTGAAGCCTTCGGATAACAATAATTGGGCAGGGGAAAAAAAGATGCACTATGTAGCCTAAAAGAGATCCTACTCCATCACAAAAGATAAACAAAAAAAAAGGTAATGGGAAAAATAGGAAAAAGAGTATGCTCATGTGTAAAGGACAATAACAAATGGTAAAATATATAGAAAAGTGTTATAAAGGCACAAAGTAATGGGGTAAAATAGGAAAAAGTAAATGCTTATGTATAATGTAAAATAGGAAAAAGGGTAAAATTGAGATTGAAAAGTGAAAAGTGTAGATATGATGCATTTTTCTATTTTTTTCATGGGAGTCAATGTGTCACCCAATATCTCCTTCAAGCCAAATGGAAACATGTTTTTGCGGTTTACCTATTTGAAGATAAACTTATGATTTACAATCATTACTTAGAGAAACCACTGGGAGGTGACTTTGTAGAAAGCTTCGAGGGCCATATTTTACAGCTTGTTACACATAACTTCCCGCATTATCAAAAGTGTCAAATAACACCCTGCATTTTATTGAAAACTGCTCAAAGATTAAAAGGTTGCTTTAGCCATTTACATAGAACATCATAGTACACACTTCATAAAACTAAATCAAACTACATCGAGTGTCCCCGAATACGAACCATGGTGCTGAATTTGGGCATCAAAGGCTTACCATTTGGACAAGCCACTTGTTCAAGAGGTTGATTTTAGTTACCAGCATTTTCCATTACTAGATTCAAGAGTTTCTTCTTCAATTATTGACCTACATTTATGTATGTGCACCTAGACCCCCACTTTTGTAACCCTGCAGTGGTAGTCCTAACTTTCCCTTGTAGTAACTGTCATGTTTGGAAACACATATTTATATGATTTTTTTTGCGCATGGTAAGAATACACAATGGGGTTTGATTGGCTTTTACATCCTCTCTAAGGATAAATCTGTCTGAAGAACTGAATTTGAGCAATTACTCCACCAATTAACCGAATGTATAGAAAGGGTGTAAGTGATATCATGTTTGGTAATAATAACGACATCTCCAATAGTGAAACAAAGAATATGTAAATTCTGCGGATTTTAGACTTTGCATAGCATGATTTTGTAGTACTTTTTTTTTGGGTTGAGAAACATGATTTTGTAGTACTTGTTCCAATAGTGCAATGCATTTTTATGATTTCATAGTTATAAAATAATTTATTAAAATATAAAAGGAGGAGAGAGATGGACATATAAAATTTGCATGCATACGTTCTTGCTAGCTATTAATGGAGAGGGCGATGCATGCTCTGCAAAATATATGGTCATATGCACCATCTATTGAAGTTTAATTTTCACCATATTCTTCATTTTTTGCATAACATTATAATTTGCATAAGCTATTGAAGATTCCCTCAGGGTGAGCATCTCCAACATATCATCCAATATGCGTTATTATAAAAAATATGAAGACATTGGTGAAATATTGAGCTCCAAGAGGTAAGGCATATCTATGTGTACTTTACAAAATATGCATATTCCCTTGTTATATTTGGAGAAGTAGAAAGCCGGAAGGCAAAAAATTATCTATCTCTCTCTTCCCATGCATTTTAGACTTGCATAATTGAACTACTTAAATCACAAATTAAAGTATACGGTTGGAGTGAATCTTTAAAATGTATGTCACATAAAATTTGGAACATGTTAAATTTACATGTTTTCACCTCCCAGGTTGGAGATGCTTTGTGAAAAAATTTTAAACTAAAAGAAATTCAAGTGAAGATCACTCCAAATTGAGGTATGTGAATGAATTTATTGGAATCACTAATTCACTTTTAAAAGCGAACTTCTAATGTCATGCAGAGTACCATGTCAAAAACTCTAAAGAATGTAAATCCGATTAGAGAATTAAAAACCTCAAAGGAAGTGATTTGGAGATCCTAAATTGCTATACATGTATGAATCTGGAATAGAATGCCATCAAATGCAACAAGTTGTACCTGCCACTCCTCTGAGTTTGGATAAGCCGAGTTGTCAATTATTACCACCACTTTTGTACATATTCAATCAAAGCCAACCCACTTTTAAACATGTTATGAACATTAAAATATACTCAAGATTCAGAACACTCTAGTAGACAATGCCATAAAATTATTCCGCGATTGTGGAGCTCCTAGTCACTATATTGATGTAGACAACTCTAAAATAATTTGAATATATTTCTTCAATTCCTTATTATTGCTTCTTCTTCTTGAAAAGTTCAAGGAAAACAGAGAAATGTTCTATGAAAAATACTCTTCACAATGCCATGACTAGAAGTTTTTTATGAATTGTGATGGCAACTAATGTGATACTAAAATGGAGATCTATCCTCTTTTATATAACTATTTAGTTTTCTATGAATTATTCAAAACGTAAAAAGAAATAGGAAACAATCTCTCTCCTTATGAACACGAATCACAAGCAATTTCAAGTTTATATGTTGAGTGCGCCTTACTCTTGTAAATTATTAAGAGACAATAGGCTGATCAATTTGCACCAAAAGCGTGTCAAGTGTGTTTAATCATATTTTCATGTCACGTATTCTTATATATTTTCTTTTTCCCATTCCCTCGTAAACTAGTCCACCCTTCTAAAGTGTAAACTAGTCGATCCTTATAAATTAGAGTTTATAATTTTTTCTTTTCTCTGTTATTAATTAAGAGCATCATATAAGTTATAATCTAACTTAAATCTAGCAAAGTTCGAATCGTGAACCTCATACATGTGTTTTAAATGCTTTGTCACCGAGCTAACACCCAATTATGTCAACTTTCATACGAGGTTCATACATTATGTCATCAATATGTATGTATTTCTTTTTGGGGTTCATAGCATTTTACCCCATGTACCTAGATGTTGTGCAACACACCCTTCTAAAGTTGGATATGATGCAAAAAGTTTCAATGGGGTTTCGTCTTTGGGTGATTATGTTAAATTGTTGGAATATACTATTCTTACTTGGAGTATTGCCAACGATGACAAAGTAGATGGACAACGACGACGATGCCGCCAAGGGCCGCCACTTCTTCTTCTTCTTCTTCTTCTTCTTCTTCTTCTTCTTCTTCTTCTTCTTCTTCTTCTTCTTTAGGCGGGATCTACGTTCATCTTTCATTAGGTGGTAATTGGTGGTTTAGATGGTAATTCATCTTTTCATGTGGCCAAAGCAAGAGTAAAGAGAGAATCACTCGCAACCTATCCCCTATTAGTTAGGGATGAAGTTGAGAAAACCTCCCTCCTATTAGTTAGAGATGACCAAAAAGAGTGAGTAGTTAGGGATGCCCAAGGAGAGTGGGTAGTTAGAGATGTAATAAGTAGGTGACATCTAATGGTGGAAATGGGGTTGATTTAATCTAACGGTTGAAATATCCTAAGTTAGTTAAACCATGCTATTTTATAATATAGACAAGTATTGGATGACCATATAAAATGGACGTGAGAATCACTCACAACCTATCTCCTATTAGTCAGGGATGAAGTTGAGAAAACCTCCATCCTATGAGTTAGAGATGTCCAAAGAGAGTGAGTAGTTAGGGATGTCCAATGAGAGTGGGTAGTTAGAGATGTAATAAGTAGGTGACATCTAATGGTGGAAATAGGGTTGATTTAATCTAACGGATGAAAAATCCTAAGTTAGTTAAACCATGTTATTATATAATATAGTCTGTTATTAATATCAGTTCCGTGCTCCGCGGGTACTCTATGACTCCTCAACAATTTCCCAAGGAAGGTATGACTGGCAGGGGGTGACATGATATCTAGCTGTGTCTGATCACTAATGACTCTTCGATCTGACATCTTCCTAGAAACAGTTCAATATAGTTATCCACTGACATAGTGCCACGTCACAAACAAACAACCCCATCTGGTCCCTGATTCGCCCACGTGTAAGATGGACCCCTACGCGCCAAAAATATCCTATAAATAGCCCTTGAACACCACCATCCATTTTATTATAAGAAAATCTCAAAAATAGAAACACCACAAGTTAGGCTAAAGTAGTATCTAGAGTTTCCCCCCAATGGCCGGAAAAATCCCCGACCAGATCCTCAATTTCTCCGGCGGGCTGGAGACCCTTACGGCCATGATTTTCGGGTTCCTCGACGACGGAGGCAACGAATCGTCGGGGACCGAAAATGATTCGGTCTTCGAAGGGTTAGAGATGGAGGAAGAAGTTGATGGAGAGGAACAACGAAATGGCAACAATGATGAACAAGACAAGGCGTTTTGGGAAGAGAAGGATCAACTTTTGCAGGTAAATTTCGGAAACCGATGAGGGTAATTTCGGTATAAAATTTTATTTATGCTTGGCTTGTGTCCTAAAATGTTGGTGTTTTGATTTTTTGGGCACGATAGGCAACTTTGCGTCGGACGAGTACGATTGAGATGAAAATTAGACAAGCCACGAAGGATGCTTTGAGGGAATTGGAATTGGCCGGTGCCGGTGGATGTTCTTGCAGGAGGGAATCGGCTGATGGTTGCCGGGATTGTCTCCGGAGAGAGATCGCAGACCGTCTCCGGTTAGCCGGGTTTAACTGTGCCATCTGCAAATCAAAATGGAGGAGCTCACCGGATATTCCAAAAGGTAACGTGAACAATTCTTGTCTCAATGGCATTGAAATAATCAATGATTATTGGATTACGATTTCCTTTTAAGAAATTAAGATTTGGATAAAAGACGCTTTCACCCCTTGGGTTTGATATAAAAACACTTTACCCCCTATTGTTTGAGAAATGGTATTTTCACTCCCTCAGTGTACCAAATTTCCTGTTTGGCACATCATTTGTTAGAGACAGAGTTCGCCATGGATTGCGGTTTCTGAAACAAATTTTCCCACTTAGAATATGGAAGGAAACAATTAGGGGAGTAAGTGTCCTGAAGTTCGGCACATTAAAGGGTTAAAATTATCATCTCCAAAACTAGAAGGATTGAAAGTCTTTTCATGTCAAACCGGAGGGGTAAAGTCTCTTTTACCCTTAAGATTATGAGTCATATACATATAAGCATAAAAGACACTTTCACCCCTTAGGTTTGATAGAAACACACTTCACCCCTTATGAGTCATACACACTTTCACCCCTTAAGTCATATACATATACCCTTCAGTGTACCAAACTTGAGGAAGATTTTGCACCCCCTAACCATGTCATTCTAGACTCTACGAGAGCAAATTTCCCACCAAAAACTACTAGCGACAACACAATTCAGGAGTCCAAGTATCTTGAAATTCGGCACACTAGAGGGGTGAAAGTCTTATTTTCCAAATTGGAAAGGGTGTTAGTGTCTTTTCATCAAACTTGAGGAGGTGAAAGTGTCCTCCACCCTATACATAAATGTTTGATCTTGTCTTGTTAATGACTAATACGAATTGATTACAGTTTAATAATTTTTCTATCTTGGCTAACACTCGAGTCATCCGTGTCTCTCAGGTGAACACACTTTCCTTGAAGTCCTTGACAACTCGGACATAAAAAAAGGTGAAATAAGGGTGATCATCGAGTTGAATTTCCGAGCCGAGTTCGAGTTAGCCCGCGCAAACGAGGGATACAAGCGATTAATGAGCCGATTACCCGATTTATACGTTGGTAAAACCGAGCGATTAAAGGCCTTAATCAAAATACTTTGCACAGCAGCCAAAAAATGCATGGAGGACAAAAAGATGCATATGGGCCCATGGAGGAAGAAGAAATACATGGAAGCTAAATGGTTTGGGCCGTGCGAGAGGACATCCGGCCCAATCCGTTTAACTGGTTGTTCGGGTCACCTGCACAAGCCCAAGGCCTCAATGCTGACCTTTGACTTAGTGGGAAATTTGACTGCTTTCCATCCAACGGCTGTTAAAGTTTTGTGAAGATACAAAGTTTTGAGCCGCAAAGCAGCGTATAACCAAAATCTTGTTCTTGTTGGAGTTATTAGGGTTTGAGTGATGAATGAGTTGCCTTTGTAAGATACAATGGTTTGGGGGCTTTTCCACGAGTACTTTGTATATACGCGTGTATGGAACTTTTGTAACGAGATCAGTGTATATATAAAGAGGTTTTATAACAGTTATATTGTTAACAATAGTTAGTTCTCGGGTGGCCATGTGCCGGGCTTGGGCGGTTAGGATCGGGTCTCATTGGGCCAAGATAAATTTTATCAATCCCAATCCTTGTCCATACATGGGACCAAATTTGAAGGCCCAAACCCATTTAATGTTCAATTGCTAAAGCCCGAGCCCGACTATCGGACATATCACGTAATTATATAGTGAAAGTAATCGAAATTAAACTCAATTTTTTTTTGAAGTTTAACAAAAAATGATATGATAGAGGACCACTAATTAATAATCTTGCAAACTCTATTTAACACTATGGGTTGGACCGGGTTTGGTCATAGCCTCTGAAAGCCAAGTCCGGCCCTAAAAGTGTTTGGGCTGAAATTTTTAGTCCGAGCTTAACGTTTTTAAACTATTAAGCCCAAGGCTTAAAATTTTTGGGCTGGGCCCGACGTTCTTTTCAGGTCATTGGGCCTATGGCTAGCGCTAACTTGGTTCAAGTGGTAACTAGCCATAGGCCCAATGACCTGAAAAGAACGTCGGGCCCAGCCCAAAAATTTTAAGCCTTGGGCTTAATAGTTTCTTAAAAACGTTAAGCTCGGACTAAAAATTTCAGCCCAAACTCTTTTAGCCAACAGTATAAAATTTCCGAGAACCTATGAGGCGTGTTTGGCCTTCTAGGGTGTTAATCTTGTTAAACAATCGCCTCTATCTACCCAAGATATTGGCATTGCTATTCCGTTTTGTTTAAAATCTTGTAATAGATGGGCTTCCAATAGGGCTGTCTTGGATGTGGTCGGGCTCACATAACATATAATAACTACTCGTGACGTTGCCCAAGCCCGTCAAAAACAGTATCGGGCCTGATTGTTTTTACCTAAGCCCTCCCACCAATCCATTTCGTAATCCCAATTCCGTCAAACGGGCTCATTGATTTGTCGTAATGACGACACATTTGGAAATGCTGTGGTGGTGTTAGAAGTTGTTGTGGAGAAATCACTGTGAGAAAGTTGTTGTGACTTTTAGATAAAATGTTGTTTGATAAATATTACGTAAAAGCTGCAGTGAATTATAATTTAGGAGTGATATGAAATTATAGAAGAACTGTAAATGCGAATTCGCTTCTTTGATTTTCCTTATTAGTATCATCACTAACTAGAGTAGTTTGTACAAATTTTTAACATAAGTAATTTGTACCAATTCTACACCTAGTTACAACTTATATATATGCATTTAGTCTTTTCCTATTTACTTAACTAGTTTACTAGTTCAAAAATTTGTCTTGTCTGCAAGTGTGTGTTAACTCAGTGGTAGAGCATTTGAACTCTTACATGATTCCTAGGTTCATATCTGGCTAAGCGTACATAGTTATTCTAAACAAACAAATTATCTTGTCTATGCTCTAAAAGAAAATCATCTTCTCTACATAATATTTATTTCAGTATTTATATCAATATATTAAAATTATCTTTTAATAAATCATTTAAGATATTGGGCTTGTGTGGGCTCACTGATTTATTCAGAAGCCCATTCATTTTATTAAATGGGAAAACTAGTTTTGTCAAGCCCATTAAAATGTATGGTCGAGCTGGGTGGGTTGATCGGGCAAACGGGCCGATGGACAGCCCTAGCTTCCAATGTCCTGGAGCACGGGTATAGCATCGGTTTTCTGAGACTAGAGTTTGGAAAGACTATTAAAAAACAATCAAAAATCCAAGGAGCGATCAGCGCCTTCACTAGTAAGTAAAATGAGAATACATAAACATATGAGTTTTATAAATGATAGGATATAAATGTTAGTTTGCTACACTATAGGCCTCTAAACGGTAAAAAGATGAGTGTCCTTCAAACTACAGCGGATAAAAGTTTATTTTACCCATTTTTCTATGGTGGTTAACTGATGAATTGTCGTTCACTCTCTCTCTTTCCATGCTGAAAACACGATTTATTTGATGACGTGAAAATTCGCGGCCAAAGAGAACGTGAGCCTGACAGGCTGGTAAACCAACTCAACTACATTTCGAAGAGTGATACGGCCAATTTTGAATTATCTCAATCCGTAATTCATTTCTAGGACATAGTTGAGACCTAGCAAATAGTCTCCTCGGCAGTTATGTGGCAATGTTTAATTTGTTAATATTTTACACGTGGGCTTTACCTAGTCAGAGTCCATGGACCGTATTGGGCATGAGTGGTTCATGGTCGCAGTCAATAGGAACATCTAGGGTCACCAGTCAGTCCCTGCATAAAGTTTCCTAGTCCAAGCCGAAATTTGTACACTGATCACTTATATTGAGAATAAAGTTTGAGTCGTTCTCATTGTCGATCACATCTACCAACATGAAGCAAAAAAAAAAAAAAAAGATCACATCTACCAACCATAAAAATATCAAAAAAGTAAAATATTTGTTGTGGTGGCAGAATAGTCCAAAACACGGTCCTAGTCCACAACCACATGAACATATCGGCAGCTCGCATCTGCTAAGCATGTGTGCTCTAAATCTACAAGATCGTTTCATGTAAACATGTAGGGTCAAGAGACCATGAGACAGGTCCTCTACAGATTGTAGCTCGCACGGGAATCAAATGAAGGAGTGACTTGGAGGTTGGAATAAGGCTTGTCGCAGATGGTTGTTGTCCTATCTGCGACCTGTGTATGCTATAGAGGAGACTTGTTCAACCGTCATATATTCATATCCGGTACTAATGGCAACGGTCTTCCGAGATCTCCACCTTGACCACTTAGGGCATCTCCAACCCCATGTGGGGAGGGGAGGGTAAAACCGTACAAAAATACGGTTCATGCCAAACACTATGAGGGGAGGGGGAGGGGGTGCTATGTGGATAATTTTTGCCTTGGGTGTGGCATGGTTAGGGGAGATTTCCCCATGAACGTCCCTTCTCCCCCCCCCCCCCCCCCCCCCCTACATGATGTGGTTTTCATAACATTAATTACACATAGTAATATTTTATGATTATATTATGTACTTTTTTATTATGATTAATGAATTTCAACTTTTTATTATTTATAAAAAATATTACTGTATTCGCGATTTGTTGAAAAGCATATTTACGAAAAGTTATTGTTATATTATTTTGTTAAAATTTTAATAAAATTTATTTCTTTACAATTAACAATTATAATTTATCAAATAATTGAAAAACATGGTTAAAAAGGCATCAAATTTATTTTAAATCATTAATTATATATTAAAAATATTTTTGTTGGGTGGGGTGAAAGGAATGAGTTGGAGATGAGTACCACTCTGTCTCCTTTCTTTAGCCCCATGGCGGATGGGCTCGATTCTTGAGAAAGGAGACAAAAAGACCAAAATACCCCTGACAAACTCCATAACTACTCCCTACTTCCTAGGGTACACCATCAATAGTATAATGAACACCGCCACCACCACCCCGCCACCATCACCACCACCCCGCCACCACCGTAAACCCACCATGGACTAAACCACAATCAAAACTATCATCAACTTCACATTCAACAGCAGATTTTAAACAAAATAATGAGTGCAATAAGAATACAAACTGTTTAATTTGACAGGAACACCATCAATTTACAGATCTTGACAACAAAATTCAGATTTAAACAAAAATTGCCGTTCGAGAACAGAGAGACCTGTAAATTTACAGATCTTGACTAAAGAGAAGAAGAAGAAGAAGAAGAAGAAGAAGAAGAAGAAGAAGAAGAAGAAGAAGAAGAAGAAGAAGAAGGAGGAGGAGGAGGAGGAGGAGGAGGAGGAGGAGGAGGAGGAGGAGGAGGAGGAGGAGGAGGAGGAGGAGGACGGAAGAACCGCCGGACGACCTACACCTGCGAGAGAGAGAACAAATCACATCGGAGCTGAAATCGCCGGCGTCCTCGTCCTCCGCCGGCGTCCTCGTCCTCGTTTTCCACCGCCAGATCGGATATGGAATCGATGTTCTCTTCGCCGACGTCTGCTCAATTCGGACTCTAAAACATGCCAGAGATTGTTAACGATGGCGGAAGATCTCGGCACTGTCGAGAGATGCATCGAATCGATCGTCGATAGGGCTTCCTCTACAGATCTGTCGTTGTTTGGGTGGCCGGTGAACGAGAAACCCCCAATCAGAAGGTCGCCGGAAGAGAAACGCCTCTTCGCCCCCATCTCTCTGTCTTTGTATTACAGTATGTGGTTGCAAAATGATTTGAGAGAGGCTAAGGTGGGAGTTATGGGAGAGGAATGGGTAGGGTTGGAGTTTGGAAAATATAAGTGGGGTATTATTTGTGAGGGCAGCTTAGTCTTTTATGTTGTTTAAGGTTAACCAAATAGGAAATGGGGCTAAAGAGAGGAGACGTACCAAAATGGAAAATGAGAGTAAAGAGAAGAGCCGGAGTGATACGGATCAACCGTATCATTAATATTTATTTGTTACCGTATAATTCATTTATTTACTTAGTTACTATTATTTTGTTAATTAGTTTATTTGGTCTTTATTTAATTTGTTAGTAGACTGGGCCGAGCCCACTAGGTCTAGCTGTCTAGGTTAGGGTTAGTTTATTGTACTACTTAAACAGTGTAATTCTTCAGTTATAGGTATGAGATGAATGAATTATTTTGAGTTTTGTTTATTTTCATTGTCTTTTCGTAGTATTTTCGTAGTGTCACGAACTACTGGTAGAGATTCGTAGCCTCTCTCAAGCTACTGGTACGATACTGGGTGTATCATTGGTTCTTTCATTGTTTTCACCATCCGCTGGTGAATCATGACGAACACACGTACAATCGAAGAACGATTCACTACAATCGAAGAACGATTCACTACAATCATGGCCGCAATCACAGCTTTGCAAACCCAGTTCGCGGCAAGGAATCCGCGTCAGGCAAAGAATCTGGGTAATCGGATTTCTGTTCTTGAGGAGCGTACCACGCCATCGCCGCCGGAATCGCCGCGGACTTCTACCCAAGAATTGCCGCCAGCCACCACGGCGCCGTCGCTGGTTCTTCAGCCCGAGCTTCAAGGGCCGCCACAAGAGCAGCAATCGCCGCCGCAAGATCCGGAGAAATCGCCAGCGGTCGTTGTCTTCCACGACCCGGCTGCAACCCCGCAGCAGCAGCAGCAAGATCCGCTGCACTCGCCGCCTCCGCAGCCCAGGCCGGTCCCGTTGCTTCCCCCATCGCAACCCTCACTAGTCTTTGCGCCGAAAAACACCACTGCGCTGGAATCCCTCGCCAATCGCTGCAGTTGCAGCAACCCCAGGCCATCCAAGCGGCCGGCCAAACAGCGACCGTCAACTGCGCAACCCGTTCGCCATTGATGCCGGCAAAGCCAGCGTCATCGGCCACCCAGTACTCATCGGCGTTCCCCGTGCGCGGCGATTTTCCCCCAGATCCACCACCACCAACATCGCCACTTCTCCTCGCCGCAATCAATCGGCCTTCTCGCCGGCGTTTTCCACCTCCCAACATTCCCACCCAGCCAAAGCCTCCAGACATCTCACCTCCGTCGTGCCTGCAACAACCGACAAGAAGACTTCATGGTCGTTCTGCCAAAGGTGTTAGGGTTCTTTTTTTCCATTGGGCTTCATCACTCAATTGACCATGGATTTTACTATGGGCCTCACTCAATTTTTGGACTGATGTCTTCACACTGTGGGCCTCCAACATTTGACCCAGCAGTATTTGGACAAGTTTTGCTCCTGATTGTTTTGGGCCTAATATACTACTTGTGGCCTTGGTCTACAAATTATTTTGGGTCTACTATCACTTACGATCCGCCTTGAGGACAAGGCGTTTTTCAACCGCGGGGGAGTTGATACGGATCAACCGTATCATTAATATTTATTTATTACCGTATAATTCATTTATTTACTTAGGTACTATTATTTTTTTCATTAATTTATTTGGTCTTTATTTAATTTGTTAGTAGACTGGGCCGAGCCCACTAGGTCAAGCTGTATAGGTTAGGGTTAGTTTATTTTACTATTTAAACAGTGTAATTCTTCAGTTATAGGTATGAGATGAATGAATTATTTTTGAGTTTTGTTTATTTTCATTGTCTTTTCGTAGTATTTTCGTAGTGTCACGAACTACTGGTAGAGATTCGTAGCCTCTCTCAAGCTACTGGTACGATACTGGTGTATCACGGAGTGGTAGTAGTTTGGGGGAAGAGGATGAGGGGGAGGGAGAAATGGTGGGCCCTTGAGGGGAGGGGGAGGTGAGGGGAGGGAGAAAATGATATGGGTTGGAGATGCCTTTAATGGGGATGTGATTAACGCCGTAACACCTCAACCTGGGGGGTTTAGGCCCTAGACCGGTCTGGACTGCATATACTGGCCTCGACCCCCTCCCGCCCAAGCCCCCCTTCCAACCTGGTCTGGACCGGCCCTATGACAGCACGAGATACAGACAAGAATGAAAGGATTTCAACTGGCAAATACAACCCAACAATATTAGATGCGAGGTAGAGGTAAATATTCTACAGGGGGCTCCCTTTAAATGTACAATGTATTGACTTTAACAGGCAGATAAGAGAATGATGTTTTCTTCTTTTCCTTTTCTGAAGATAAAGAACTCTTGCCTGAAGTTTACATGGATGGATCCAACAAATTTTAGAATATCACGTGGGAATATCTGAAATGATTATGGTAGAAATTGATGTTTTTAATTAAAGAATATGATATGAGTTATGCATTGACATTGTTGGTTTGGTATATGGTCCGTCTATCTGGGCTCTGTCATATTGTCTGTAATTTTAGCAGTTTGACAGTAATTACCACTCCGTCCCAGCTCTTTTGCATCATTTGGACTTTTACCACTATTCACTGAGTCACCTTGACCCGGTAATTTGGATAGTAAAACGTTACAATTTTCAGAATTTTTTTCATAGTGTTGTAGAGTAAATCTTATTCTATGAGACCATAAAAAAATTATCGAAAAATTACGTCGTTTTGCGATCCAAATCATCAGATTAAAGTAACCCAATTACGAGTAAAAAAAGTCAAATGGTGCAAAGCTGGTGGAACGGAGTGGTATAAAGTGTTGGTCCATATATAAAGAAAAGAATTGTCTAATTTATGTGATCAGAAAGGAAATCTCATCAAGCACGCTCGAAATATATGATCAACTCTGCTGCATTTACGTTTGATATATGAATTACGCGTGATCCTTAACTGATTTTAAGTCAAACATAAGTAATACTTCTATATAATGTTTGTTAGTGATATAAAACGGTGACAACAAATGTTGGAAATGGAGGTCATACTAAGAGTCTGTTTGGTATCCCTTTTTTTTTGGCTACATCGGAAATATTTTTGTATCCGTTTAAAAACGAGAAGAACATTGAAAGTAATATACTAAAAAAAAACATATTTAAAAACAGAATTAAAAAATTGTTTGGCATGTGCTAAAAACTATATTTAAAATTGAAATAATATTTGACAATATTACTAAATTTCAATGTGAATTGCTACAATATCATTTTTACGTACAATACTGACATACATTTGTTCAATTGTGCATCCAATCAGAGTTGAAATGTCTTTCACCAACAATAATATGTAAAATAACTAACAAAAAATCAAAGTTATTGTTTCTATACAATTATTTTTCAGTCTGTTTCTATTTTTATTAAACAAGCAAAAAAACAGTGTCTTTTTGGTATCCTGTTTTTAAACAAATTTGTTTAAACGCATAGCTTTTAAATTAATTTGGCAGATTATTTTTCATTACTGTTTACAAACAACTAAACACTTGTTTAGAAAACACTACTTTTGCCATTTTTCTTTGTGTTTATTTGTACTTTCGGTGGTTAAACCCTCTTTTCTGTTAATGAATGAACAAAATAACAATTATAAGTCGACATTAGATGTACACAATGACATTATAGTTAATTATCACAGAAAGTCAAATGCTGCACAGTTGCACTTTAAAAAATAAGTTGCAAATGTATTTTGATTTCAAAGACTTTTTTAAATATTTCTTTAGCATATATTTTTAGTTGTTTTTTCTTTTTTCTAATATGAGAACCAAACATGGTCTAAGGTTAGTGAGTTTGTCCTAAAACTCAAGGTAATAATTTAGCGGGGTAAAGAAAACGAAGTTAATTCGATGATGCAAGGGGGATGACATCACCTAGAGTGGCGTCATTTTCTACTACAAGTTTCGTGGTCGGTTGGGACTTTACCTTTTCTGTTTGGATGAGAACAAATGGTCATTTTCACACCAAGAATCAATTCATTTGGGAGGCATATATATTCCACCATATAAGTGCATTTTAGTAGTGTATGTACAACATTTGTGATATTCTCATTCAAATTGAGTGAACGAGTGGCAAAAGAATGGAAAAGAGTGAGGTCTCTCCAACTCCAAGAATAGAGAGGAAAGTTGTAGAAAAGAATAGAAGGATGCATATGAAGAGCCTCTACTCCAAGCTCAACTCTCTCCTTCCTCGTCATGAATCCACCTCCAAGGTCTCTCTCTCTCTGTAAAACTCAAACTCTAGACTTCTGACTGTCCGACTACTAAGGTACCTGTCCAGTCAAAATATGAGAGTTTTGCATTGTTCATCCGTATAATATGTATGTCTATCATTCTTATTTTAAATTATGCCTATATGATCCTCAAATTTCACAAAACAAACTCTTAAAACGCCGAATTTTCTTTTCTTTTTTTTGCTCATCCTTTCTTATCATAAAACGCGTGGTTCAAAAATAATTGTTTGGCAAGCTTTTTCACTGTTGGATATTTTGCATCACATTCCTTGGATTATTTTTGAATAACATCAATTGAATTTCCATTCCTTATAAGGGTGACTTTGGGAATGTTTCTGCTGCCAGCACAACTGCTTTTCAACAGCAGCAACAGTTTTAGTGCGTTTGATAAAAATAAAATTTCTATTTTTTCGGACAGTATTGTCCCACAAGAGTTTTCAGGAAGTAATGAGAGATATGCTTTTCCAGAAAGTGTTTTTTGATTAGTTTATCTACAACCGATTTTACCTTACAATTTTTTTAAATATCAATAGTTATTTTTACGGAAATGACACGCGTCATATATTTTTGTCATTTTACCCTCTCACAGCAAGTTCACAGTTTATTTTACCAAGCATTAAATTACTACATCAATATTTCACAACAGCTTTTAAGTAATATTTATCAAATAACATTTTATCTAGAATTCATAGCAACTTTTCCATAGTATTTTTCATACATCAGTTTCTAGACCCGTCACAACATTCCCAAACTAGCCGTAAGTGTACTCTCTATTAGTCTTAGTATTGTACCCTATCAGTGCTCACATTGTATTCATCAATATATAGCTTATTTACACTAAGAAATTACATTCTAGTCCTACTAATTACAATACTATGACTAATACTCTCAAGTCTCATGTACTAGCTCTCTTAATTAGCCTTCCCTTCTCATTCACTAATTCTCATTTCTTACTTCATCTACTATCCCCCTTCCACTATATCAATTGAAGGACGATTACACTTAAATTGATTTTGTTTGGATCAGTGCCTTCACCTACGGGGATCTCCGCTAGTTTTACCTAGAAGAGAACTCCACCATCTTAATAACTTTTAGGTCTCTCTCTTCACTGTAATCGGCAAAATCTGGGCAAATAATACTTTCACCCCCTTATTTGGGTGCAAAGACATTTTCACCCCTTCTTATTTGGGAAATGACGTTTCACCCCTTCAGTGTGTCAAATCTCAGAGTATCTATACATTGTGAAACTATAAGTGTTGGCTAGGGGGGCACTGACAGTAATTCTTAGGAAAAAGTTTTCCCTATTAGAGTACGAAATGACAAAATCAGGGGGTGTAAGTAATCCAAATAACACATGCACAACAAAGGGATGAAAGTGTCATTTTACAAACTAAGAGGCAGTGTTTGTGTCAACCTGAAGGGGTGAAGTGTTTTTAGTGCATCTACTGTGGAAAGTTGCAAAGTTTTGAATTGTGTAGCGGGTCCTACAATTTTGAATGTAATCAATTCAGGGACTAATTGTGAATTTTTGCTGTTACAGGAGAATACAGTACCACTACCTGACCAAATAGATGAAGCTACAACATACATAAAGAGTTTACAGATGAAAATAGAACAATGTGAGCAAAAGAAAGAAAACTTGCTAAGAAGAAAAAGATCCCGACCACCTAACACAAACGACTACAATCCGTGCTTGAAATCGCCTCAGGTCGAGATCCACGAAGCTGGTTCTGCTCTCAACATAACTCTTGTAACCCGACAAGACGAGAAGTTTGTGTTTCATGAGATTCTTCGGATAATTCACGAAGAAGGGGGCGACGTTGTGAATGCAAGTTTCAACGTCCGTGGAGATTCGGTTTTCCACTTAATACATGCAAAGGTAAATATGCGGTGAAAGTGTGTTTGCATCAAAGCTGAGGGGTTAAAGTGCCTTCCTACCCTATATTTTGTAAACATGAGAAAGGGTAGAAGATACTTTCACCCCCTTTAGTTGTTGCTGAAGGACACTTTCACCCCTTGGAGTCTGGAATTTCATTCCTTCCAGTGTGCCGAATTTCAGGTAACTTACACTCACTTACTGGGACGCCGTTAGGCTGCAGGAGGGGTGTGTCACTAAAAATTATTTTGGGACGACTTTGTCACTATACTATGCAAAATATGGGATTACCAAAGTGTAAAATAGAGATTTTGCATGATATGAGGGGTAAAACTATCTCCAAAACTATTTTCAGTGACAGATCCCACTAGCGGGCTAACGGCGTCACAGTCAGAGGGCTTAAGTTACTTGATGTTCGGCACACTGAATGTGTGAAAGTGTCAGTTTTTAAATAAAAGGGTTAAAAGTGTCCTTCAGTCAAATTAGATGGGAATTCTCGAAATAAAAACTAGAGGGTGAAACTAGAGGGTCAAATTAGATGAGTAAGTTCTAATTTCTCGTGAAAGTAAACACAAAATCACATTTTCTTTTGGGGTAAAAGATACTTTCACCCCTCTAGTTTTTTTATTTTTTTCGAGAATTCCCACTAGTTTACCGCTACATGAACAATTTCATTTATGCTAAAAAAAATAATAATTTCGTTTTGTTTTCTTGGTGCAGTGCGGTGAAAACATGAACAATGTGGTGGCTCCGCGACTATACAATAACTTGAAGAAATTCGCGTACGGATCAAGATCAACCGGCGACAGAGAATTGAGGACCGAATTAAACTGGAATTTTGAAATCCAGCCTGACATTTGGGAGTTCGAAATTCCATAACTGTTGGATATGGCATCTCGGCATGAATTCAATTGCTAGTTTTGTGGCGGATCAAGAATTTTGATCCAATATGGTGAACTTCAACTGTCACATTGGGCGACAAATAAAATTCCATAGAGTTATAAGTAAACTTGTGTGTATGTATGCTTTATAGATACAAGTTTCGAAAATATAAGACTCCATAAGACACCACAATCTTTTTTTCTGAAATTTCACAAAAGAACAATCATCAGTGTTAATATTTAGAAATTGAAATGCACAATTTTCTGATTTTGTAAAGGCCAATTATTAATATTTGTATTAGGAAATCTTAATTTATATTATTTCAGGATGTTGAAGGGATCCTGCACCCTACTAGCCACCCCTAGATCCGCTACTAATACGTAAATGACAAGGATTTCCTAAAGACCGAGTGGTAGGAGCTCCTACAGATTATTGACATGACAAGGTTTTGTTTGTCCAAGTGAAAATATTAATATAAAAAATTTGTTAAGTTGGACTGTTATTATTGACAATGTTTTGTCAATTATAAAATTTAGATATGCCAACTTTAACAAGTCAGTCAAATCACGATTACAATTTTGATTACCATCTCTAGTAGATATCTAGCTAGTTTTCTTGTTAATCTATGAGAATTTTATTCTTAAGATAATTATAATAATTGCCATAAATGGTAGAATATAAAATTAAAAAATAAGTCGGAGTTACTGAAGTGCATCTACCTGTTTCAAACAAGTATTTAGCTTGGTAACACTTCTCTTTGTGGACATAAACCATGAAGGACTAAAGACATAGCCCCAAGATGCAAATGAAGAAAATGCGGGAGGAAGGCAGACAACCACTTATCGACACGAATGAGACATGGCATGTATGTCTTTGCGTATATAGTAGAATCCTTCAAATAGAGACGGATCATTTAATTCTGAAGGAGACATCTGAAAAAAGTATATGCAATGTTACATATAACACAGTTTTTACAGGGGCTGCAAGGAATCCTTTGCATACATGGCAATAAACAATGCACTTCGGAGGACGAGTGATAAAAATTCAGACAATGCACTTCAGAGGGGGGCAATTGTATTTATCCAAACAAGAGAGGTGTATTTGTATTTAACTCATACTTAAGGGTGGAAATTGTCTTTTACCCCACTTTATTTTATTGTATTATGATTAATGGGGTTTGGCAGATAATCTATGTTGTTTCTCATCATCAACACTTTAATTTTGGGTGGCTGCATTATTCTTCTTCAAGACTTGAATGTCCAGAGAGTTATGTTCATTTTTCATTGTCATTTGCACCCAGTGGTGGAGTCAGAAACTAACCAATGAAGGGGCACAATTTCGTTAAACAAAGTCACCAAAAACTAATGTTGCATTATAAAACTCCATACGTTACATGAGAGTATCCAGGAGAAATCAAACTATATACATAAGCAATTACATGAATTTTGGCATACATTTGTAATTTTTAAGGACCTGAGGCAATTTTGTAACATCTTTAGGCCTTTCTAAACGAACATTTCATAAGTTGGGGCACAATTATAAATAGCTAGGGCACATCTATAGTCAATTAGGGGCACAAATGAATTTTTTATTTAGATATATGGGGTAAATCTGTAGTTTTTAAAAAGTTTGAGAGGGCACGTGACCGCGTGGCCCCACATGTCTCCGCCACTGTCTGCACCCATAAATAGCTAGCTCACATGCCTGTGTGATTTGTAGGTTTTGCTCAAGCCATCCAAGACTATGCAGTACATGTACTCACTTTGACTTAGCGGAAGGTTTCACGGTCTATTCTTGTTGAGGAATGCTTATTTTGTTTCTCAAGAGTGCCCAATCTCACCCAACCCAATCTTACTAAAAGATCAAGCATATTAGTTCTGTTACTTGGGGTAATCTTATTAGGGATCACAATTGCAGTCATTAGCATTTGAGGGGTTTCTCCAGGGACATAAACCCAATTCCATCCTAGACTCAAATATTCATTTTATAACACAACCATTTCATGTTCCTACTTCAGAACAGCCAGCTGATGGATGTTCTAACCAAACCTTTGTCTACGACCAAATTCGGTGATATTGTCTCTAAGCTTCACCTTAATATCAGGTTTAACTTGCAGGGGTGTGTTAAAACAGTGGAATGATGTAGATAGGGGATGTAGTAATTAGATAAAGTCTAGAAAAGAGGAGATAGGTGTTGTTTATGAGAATTAGTAACCGACCTTCCCTCCTTCGTAATAACAGATTAACTGGTGATTACCACTCTGTTTAATGAAATAATTTCCTCCTCTCTCTGTTTTCGCTCTCTGGTTCATCATCTTAACAGGTTCTAGTTCCGAGAACTCCATTGCCGGAGAACAGAAATTGGAAGGTGTTCCAATCTTACAGGTACACTAATTGAACAGAACAATCAATGAATCCCCAGATAATAACTCTACACTAAGCTTGCTCTGTTTCAACCTTCGACATTTTCTTATGTTCTTGAAGAAAAGCATTATCATCTTCCTCTTCTTGAATCACCCAATTCGCCGCAATTCGACGATTCCGAGGAATTTCTTGCGGCGGCAGAGAACGGCGGAGGGGGCTAGTGACTGCCGGAGGCAATGCCGGTGGAATTTCCCGGCGATTAAGCCGTCAAGATCAGTGGTGGGTCGGAGAGTGATTGTTAGCGTAGTAATTGATGAAACCGGAGATCCGAGTGGTAATTAGTGTCTCTGGGTTGAGTTCCGACCTGGGTTGTTGCCGGTGGTGCGACGACGGAGGGCGGAGGAGACTGGTGGGATCCGCCGGCGGCGGAGATTGCCGGCGATTTGGTTTCTTAGAGTTCTGTGTCATTTCTGTGGGTCCCACTATGCTGATGAAGCAGTAGAATTAAGGGCTTTTCAATGGTGGAGTGGGTCCCATTCCGTGGGATGAAGTAGTGGATTTAGGATTTGTTCTTAGTATTGTGGGTCCCAGTGTGTGAGATTGGGGTTCTTCTTGGTGTTGGATCCCTAATATGGGGAACACAACACATATCACTACATCAGTGTTGTTTGATGTATGAATTTCTGAATTGAAATGTTTGTTTTTGTCACGACCCGACTTTTTCCTCTTTAAGTTGATTACGAATTTTTCAGAGTAAACGCGTCATTTTCGGCCGCGACGGAAATACGAACCTTTTCGCTTTTGAATAAAAATAGCGGAAGCTTTAGAAATAGACAACTCTTTATCAGTTTGAATAAAAACGTCATTTTCCTATTCATTTGAACAATAATGCTTTACAAATCTCAAATAAAATAATCTTAAAAAGTATTACAATTAATTCGGAAATCGCTATAATCTACCCCGTCTACAGTCTGTGATTGATCCGTTCCGGTACCTGTAGATATTTTAGGGTGAGCAAAAAGCCCAGTAGGTACCGCCTAACCACTGGCGTAGAAATATAATAATCAATTAAACTGTAACATCGATCACGGATCACATAATTATCATGCCTTATACTTCATGCGAATAACAAACAATAACTTAACAATCAACATATAAGCAAATAATCACGTGCATAGACCGTAATTACAGTAGACGTGAAAATTATATTTCCCCTACCTTTATATCAGCTTCACGATAACAGCATTGAAATGATACGAGTAGCTCCAAATCTTTTATCTCGGAATATTCCCAATATCTCTCTATCTCACTTATCGGTAGTTGAATCGGATATAGAATGAGAAATAACTATAGCACAGGACCCTATTTATAGAATTCAGCGACCAATCAGATCGCGACGAGTCACAGGGACACGTGGCGCGCATGCAATGAAAGTTGTGCCACACGACGACACATGTCGCCTGTGTGTCACACATGGATAAGGATGGCCTTAGAGCATGACACGTAACCTCCCTACGTGTCGCGCATGCAGGGAAAGTCGCAGATGTCGTGACACATGTCTGCCTAAGTGTCACACATTCATTCGGCTAAATCTAAATGCTTATCATCAACCACCGCGGCGAATAAACATGTAATTTAGTCACGTCAAGCATTTAGCAAGCCACATATCACATGATGCATAAACAATACTTAATTAACACTTAAACTAGTGATTAGCACTAATTAACACTTAAACTAGTAATTAGAACTAATTAACACTTAAACTAGTGATTAACATTAATTAACACTTAAGCTAGTGATTAGCACTAATCATTCCCTAATTATTTTTATCTTTAATTTAGAAATAGAATAAGAAATTACGACTTTCGGTGTATTTCTGGTCGAGCTTAACATTTATAGTTTAGCAATTATGAGTACATCTATCAACTACTAAACAATTAAATATGAAATAAACTGATGTAACATAAGCTTAAGAAAAGCAGTTATTACAGTTTTTCAGTCAATGAGATATGTCTTTCTCTTCATGCAGATGAATAATCAACAAGGGCGAGGCGGCGGCCGCGGCGGGCGTGGGCGTGGTGGAGCTCAAGCCGACGGGCGTGGTGGAGTTCTTGAGCTCACGAAAGACGAAATCAACCGGATGATCCGCCAAGACGCCACCGGAGTGAAGGGTGGGTGCTCAACCGTTCATAGAGGAATACACAACGGATCATTTGTTGCGGTCAAGGTTTGTGACCGCAAATATGAGTATGAGGTAAAAAAAATTTACAATCCAATGTAAAAGTTACATAGTTTCAGAATTGCCTTCTTTTTTTTGGCTAAAAAGGTAGAACTGTTCCTTTCTTACAAAAACCTGTTTTTCTCCAGATAAACTATCCACTAACAAAACTCCATTACTATGATTCTTCCTAGCTCTATTTGCTAACAAGTGAGCTACAGTATTCTTTCCCTACTCACATGCAAAATTTTGATTGAAGGGTTGTTCTCCATCCAGCTTTGGATTGCTTTGATTCTTGTGACTCTTGACCACTTAGCTTGTTGCTTCCCTTGACATTTTAATCCTGTTGTGCATAGTGTCACGGGCTGACTTCTTTCAATCCTGTGCGGCACTTGAACCCTATCAAGTAAGCCTAGAAGAACAATCGAAAGAAAAATAAGAGAGCTTTGGGGAAGAGAGCTTCTATTACTTAGAGAAAGAGAGTACAATATTTTGTTGATGGATGTGGCAAATGAGGCCACTCCTATTTATACTTGAGTCTCCCCCTTGGAAGCTTCTACACAATCTATGATCTAATGGTGGAGATTGAGAGCCTAGAAGGTTCCCACCTCCTTATAAATAGATATTTCTATGGAAGATTCTACACATCTCCCACTTACAAGTGTGTAGATAATTCTTCCTACAACTAGTGGAGGAATTCTAGAAGGCATGCGCGTCGTGCCTCTCTACATACTCTATTGTCTTCTCTTATCAACCACTCGTCTCTTGAGATTCTTCTTATTAGAAACAAGATAGTTAGTGAAGATTGAAGATATAAGATTCAAAGAGATGGCCAAACCAAGAAACATGGCACATGATGCAAATTAATGAATGCAAAGACTTCAAGAATGACGTTCTCAAAAGATGAGCATGCAAGGAGTGAGATTCAAGATTTACACAAAACATATTCTCATTGACGAGAATACACCTTTAGGGGACACATCCTTGCATATTTATATATGCTTGTGTTTGTTTTATGTTAAAGGTGCGTGTGATTTAATATATCTATATATCATCATATAACGTCGCATGTTAAAGAACTAAAACAAAAGATCTCACATTAGTAGACATGATTTGAACTTAGTGGGGAGTCATAAGTGACGAGATTGATTCCTAAAATTGCTACTAGGTTTTGGTGGAATCCTTATGAGACAAAATTAAGTTTTAACCAATTGAAAATGGATCGGATTTGGATCCGGAAAGCTAAACCCGAACAAATTTGGATCTGGATTTGGATCTGAGGGCAGATCCACCGGGTTTCGACCCGATCCGATCCGACGTATATGTATGCTTTATAAATATACATCTATTACCTCTCCCCTTGCACTTACAAGATGAATACTATAGTAACTCCAACCTACAAAGCTATTTTTATTTTTATTTTTTACGCTTCATAACTTACGAACATGCCTTAGCGTATGAAATTGTGTTTATTTTTTATGTTATATTTTCTATTTTATTGCGAACACGAGCCGAATCCGATCCGAATCCACTCCGACCACGTACTATATGGATCTACGGATCGGATTTGGATCAGCTGAATGAAAACCTAATCCGATCTGATACGAATCCGGTGATGATCTGAACGTATCTGGATCGGATCTGGATCCCATTTCTCCTGGTCGGATTTGGATCGGGAAAGGCTTGATCCGATCCGGATCCGACCTGTTGCCATCCCTAAGTGGGCTACCTCCTGCCACATGAACATGATAACGGGTGCTTCCTTGTACGAGCGCTGCTGATTCCCCTGTAAGAGATTTAGAGATAGAAGACTACGAGTCTGAATGAAAATGCTAACTACGATGATTGAAATGAGAAGAAAGTGATAGTCAATGACTTATTTTTCAAGTTGCCAACATGAATCATTGGAGAATTTCTGCAAAAAAGTTTGTGGAAGTTATTGAAGTTGCTAGTAGTATTTTCGAGTGGTAGTCCCCTATTTAGTATAATAGTACTCAGTTCTAGGGTTAGTAAGTAAAGAAACATACGCAAATGGGTGCTACCTCAGTGATTAAGCGTTTGAAGTCCTTGCATGAGATTCCGGGTTCGAACCCAGCAATATGATGTAATTCTAAAAAACGTAAATAAACATGCCTTGCATTGTTGTGGCAAAATTATACCGGAGGACCTTTAGTTTTCTTTAATTGTGGATTTAGTAATCAAACTTTAAAATGGGACAGTCACCATTGTTAGAGAGTTTAATCTGGTGCGGTGGGAGTAACATGGGTGAGAAAATTAGGCTATGGCGTTTTGGGAGTACGATTCAAGATGAAGAAAATTCAATACACCCCCTAAAGCTTAGGAATATATAACAATAATCCTATTATAAATATGAGTATTATATCACATTCCTCTTAAAGCAAAGTTTCTCCCTGAATCTTAAAGCATGAAACATCTCCCCCAACAATGACATCATAAGATGCAAGATGTAATTCTAATGCACATGGAAAGAAAAAACTACACAAGACAAGCGGATTGTAGGGTTACTTTCCCCTTAAAAGGGAGTGACGTTCCTGACACTCAAGTTATACCTGATCGAATAGGTGCGAGTAACGCTCCTTCATGTCTTCCTCGACTTCCCATATTGGTACGGGTGTTCCTTATTTTTTGTATCGAGGATTTTGATGGGTTGTTACTCACAAGGTAGAGATTGGTCAAACCAAACGACTTGAGGATCAAGAATATGACTCGGCTCCGAGATGTAAGGCTTCTGTTGAGACACTTGAGAGACAATATGAACCTTTACCTAGGCTACTAGGAAGATTCTGGCGATAGACAACCTCTCCGATAAAATTCCAAATTTCACAGGGTTCAATGAATTTGTGACTCAACTGTCCTTTCTTGTTGAATCTCATGAATTTTCTTTGGTTGGTGAAACCTTCAGAAGAACCATCTAGGGCTAACTAAACACAAATGTTCTTAATCAAATTCAAATGCCATGTACAAATTGAGTCGAGGTTTTCTTCAAATTGTGAAGATTGACCTAAGGTTGTGGTAGATATAAGAATATCTCACTTGTCTACAGGGGTGGATCCTGAATTTTGCCACAGCGGGGGGAATGTGAGAGAAAGTTAAACCGAATAATCTGAGTAGTGGGACTTGTGGTATAATTTTAGAGGGGATTAAAGTGAATCTAATTCACAATTCACATACTAAAAATTAAATTTCAAAAACTAGAGTAGCAGCTATACCCTCATAAATCTACACATGGACCCGCCAATGGCTGTGTGATTTTTTTTTTCCAAGAACTTCAACAACTCACACGTAGTCACATGATGCTTCACTTGAGCATGTTTAGTAGAACATAGAGCAGCAACAAGGAAACTATGGATGTATGAATCTTCAATCTGAGCATAAGCAGACTTCACAGATCGATTACCTTCTGGATCGACCATGAATT